>JAIXND010000834.1:0-1271309 GCA_023646645.1 Varanus salvator macromaculatus | reverse complement strand
GGGAATGCAGACACAACTAAATGTAAATTATGTTCAGATGGGCTGAGCAGGTCGAACATGTATTACCTTGTATTCTGAACTCAGCAAGATAGCCAGCCCCATAAATCTCAAGTCAAGAAATTTGAGCAAGGACCTGAACAGTTCTCATGCTCCTTCTGTGTTCTGCTTCAGGATGACTTGAAGCGACTCCATGGGCCACGATCAAATGGACGCAGTTCCAGGAAGGAACCAAAACGTGAACAGGACAGATTTGCCGCAGCCCCTTCATTTGGAAAATGTTGTCTCAATTTCTCACACTCTAAATTCAACACCCAAGAAGGGGAGGGAATACCTGCCAAGGATGGAGCCGGGGCACACCCTGCCTGCCTCCAAGTTCTCTGTCCCTCCTCTTGGATCTGGAGGAAACAGCTGCATCCATGGCATGGGTCACAGCCTGGACTGTGCTGTAGGAGAAGAAGCTGTCCAGAGACAATATTTGCTCCTTCTCCACTTGGGACAGGCCCTCTGGTTTCTCCTCCTCTCTGCATCTTGCCCACTCTTTCACTGACAGCACATGCTTGGAATAGGAACACTTGAAAACACTCTCCATGAATTCCTTCATAGAGAAAAACAATTCTCCAAAATCATCATAATTCATCCTTTTACTTTTTGGGGAATGAAAGAAAAATATGCATAGACATGCTGGAAATCAACATTTATATAAGCTAAATCCAAGGTAAAGTCACACAAAGTTGTGGTGATCCAGACTTTCCCATTAACAGGTTTCATAACCATTTTAATAACTCTTTCAACAAGCTGTATTCCATAGAAGGGCAGAAACAACTCTTGAAAATAAATGAAGACATTGATTCCTACCAACATCTGCAGTGACTGCACCTTGAGTGGTACTTTTCCTGATTTCACCTGGGAGATACTTTGTGAAAAAATCACGCAAATGCCATTCCTGAGGAGTTCTGGTTTTAAGGTTCTCATGAACTTCTCTCCATTCTCAGTGTCCAGTGCAAAGAGACCAACCATTGTCCACCTGAAATGCTGCAGCAGCCTGACAATCCCTGGGTACTGGATGCCTTCTTCAGGGACCATCCTGTAGAAGAAAGGGGACTGACTATTTTCTCTCTGAATCTGAGAAGTGAAAGCATAACTGACCTGGGAGAGAAAGGAAGAGCCTGGTGATTGCTTCACCTCAGCACCAAATCAGAATTCCTCCACACATGAGAATAAACCACTTAACCTTTATATAGATGCATGAAACATGATTCGAAAAGAAGCAATGCTTATTATTTCCTGGAAAACAAAGTATTTTAACATCATAAGTTTAAAACACTGAAAAATGGATGCTAGGAGTAATGTGAACTTTTGTGCTTCTCCTGATCTTCCATCAGCACACAAACTTCCCAACACTACTTTGCATGAATGGTAGAAGAATTTGGTTCCTAGAGTCGGTCAAACACAGATGCTGTGGACCTTCCTGAGGTCTCAGAATCATCCATGACCTTCTCCATTTGATACATGGGAAAGTAAAGGAAACTTTCTTGGATGTCCATGACATGATTGAAACTTAAGTAAAGCATTTTTTGTTCTACATCTGCTCTTAATTTCAACTATTTTCCTGAAAACTAAAGAGCAAGTGTCAAATATTTAGCATTATATCAGAAAGACAGAAGGGTGTTGAAATATAAACCTCTGCCAAGAAGGTGTGAATGTGTAAAAGATCAGTCTGGAGCCAGTTCATTTCACACCAGAAATGTAGTTTAAGATAATTGTGTACAAAAGTAACCTGAATTATATTCTCTGTACATCTGATCATTGCAGAAAGCTGAACATAAAAAAGCCCTGTTCATGCTCGCTATGTATCTGGTCCTGAACAGAGATGGGCTCACTCTCTAATGTGGGGGTGCACCTGCTTTAAAGTGACTTTTTATGCAATTACTTGCTTGAGTTTCCTGTCTCTTTCACAGTTGGAAAATCAAGAAGTGGGGCATTCTGTTATTCCTTACCACTAACAATACTGTATGGGTGTCTGGTGGGGAGCAGAGGGGCTTGAACCCTTTTCATCTAGGTATTGAGTGGGGCTGTCTCTTGTTCTGGGAGGGATACCGTGCATGCAAATGATTTGCAGGATCTTTGCTTTCACTACATGAAACCTCATATCACTTCTCCCAAGTCTCTGACCTGTGGGATTTTGAAGATGCCCATCATGTTGGAAAGCTGCATGGAGTTGTCAGAGTCAGATTCTTCAAGGACAGCCAGCAGATGATCTCGCCTGCCACACTTGTAGTTGGGAACGTGAGCTTGAGAGGTCGAGAGCAGGTCTATGGCTGCATCAGAAGTCAGTCTGACATCATAAAGGCTGTCATAGATGTTGTAGCCCAGAGTGATGTTGGGCAAGAGGCTGGGATTCTCGTTGACCTCCTGGATGGCAAAGAGGAAGGAAAGGATCTTCCAGTAATAGGTTTCTCCCAAACTGAAAAAAGAAAAAAAGTGGGTCACCCTGCCATCGCTGCTTGTGAATCGTTGGACTGCCCTTTGAAGCTGCATCCTGCTTCTCAGGCATCCACCTCCTGAACCTGGTCCGTACTGAAAGCAAGAGGCCAGTTGCTGATTATGTGGAATTTCCAGTGGGATCTCAGTGGGTCTGCTGGTGAGTTTCCTGTCTGAGTTCAGATCCATTCACCATGTGAATATAGCTGCAGCAGTGTTATGCATCCCAGGCAGGAGTCCAGAAAGTGCAGCCATTCAGACAGAAGGGAGGGAAGGAAATGTGGTGGATTTTCTGGGGCCTTGGGCCTTCCTATTGCCCTGACTCACCGCCAGGCTCAGCTGCCCATGAGTTTGCTGGCTGCTTCTTCCTGAGGGAGAAGCCAGATTGAAGGAATTGCTCTGGCTTTGCATGCCACTGCCTGGTTGCCCATGGTGCTTTGTGGTATCCGGTCAAGCAGGCCAATGACTTACCCAACTTGTTCATTAGAGGCAGGTTTATTGAAAGAGTGTGGTCTAAATCGGCCTTTTGCTGCAGAGATGCTGCTGCTGAAGACAAAGTCTCCTGGCCAGTAAAAATTCCATGGCTGCTGCTCATCCCTGTGCCAGCTCCAGGGGCATTTGGCCTGCAGCTTCCCATGGGAGGCCTCTGGGAGGAGGAGAAGCAGCAGCAGAAGGAAAAGTGCCATTCTGACAGGACATGGCCTGGCCTCCATCTGGCCCCTTTGAACCAATCTGAGGAACAAGTAGAAGAATAATTTGCTTCAGAAATGGGTGTGGTGCCCAGCCAGCCAAGGTTTCAGCTGAAGGGCAGAAGAATAAGAGCCCTGCACGGAAGCCCCCAAGCTTGCCTGCAGCCTCTCCCAAGCCCTGAGCAAGAGAGCAGCGGATGAAGTGTCTTCCCTTTTGTGCCAGGCTGCCAGGCACATCTCTCTAATCTGAGGTGTTCATCAGGGTTCAGGATTGTCACTGGGGAGGGGACCCTGTGAGGTTTAGCTAGAGGACCAGTAATGCATAATGATTTGCTTAATAATGTGGCCACATGGCTGCAGCACCCATGTGGCTTCCTGAATGCTCTATACTGTCACATGGGCAACAAAGGAAGGCACCAAGAACTCGCCACTGCAGCTCCTTTGAAGCATCTGGGCTCACGGGACTGCTTCAGCTGTGTGGTCCGTGAAAGTCCTGGGAGGGGTGATCTGCTGCAGCACACACTTGCCATCCTCCATGTCCAGCTTTGCCCCTGAACGGAGGCAATTGCCCCTGCAAAAACTCTGCTTTGTTTTGTCCCTCCCCATTTTTGGCATGTTCAGCTGGTTCCCAGGAGGCCCTGGTCAGGCCATCTCCAACTCAGAGGACTGCCATTGTCATGGTGCAGACACATTTTCCCTTGGTGCTCCAGGGATGGAACAGACTGTGATTCTGTCAAAAGGTTGCCTCTGCAGGGATGGCCAAGAAGGGAAGCATGTGGGAAAGTCCCTGCTGGAGGAACAATCCAGTCCGGCCTATCCCAGCTATCCCTGAAGGACTGGGAGGGAAGGCACGTCCCCTCTCTCTTGTCTTCTTTTTTCTTATTTCCCTTGGAAAATGCTTCTCCTTCTCCTCCACTACTGGATGGGCCCACTGCCCATTTTTGGCATTGTCTTCTCCTGGGGTGCATGTGCTGGGACTGTGTGTCTCCCACTCATGTATCCAGGAGAAGAAACCAGTTTGAGGATAGGCACTTCTAAAAGCAGAACCCAAACCATTCTCGGTTGGCAAGATGAAGCAGAGAGAGTTGGGTGTGCATCCGTGCATGGGAACCAGTGGGCAATATTGCAAGGGGCGGCATATAAATTTTTAAATAAATAATAAAATAAATAAATAAAAAATAAGTGGGATGGAACTGTGGGATCCAGAATGAATCCCCACTCAACCCTGAAGGTCACTGCATGAGTTTTGGCCAGTAACTCACCCTCAGTCGAACCAACCTGACATGGTTCTTGTGGTCAGGAGAAGAATGGGGAGAAGAAGAAGGCAAAGTGCTTGCTTTTCTCATGCATGGAAAGAACTGGATATGAATGAAAGGTGAAATTAAGAATAATGGTAAAAGTGACAATGAGTTTTAAAATATCAATAGAAATACTCCATCACAAAAAGTAACCAGAAGACACTTCCGTGAGCACCCCAGGTCAAGGTGGGCAACCAAGCTGCTCAGAAACGGCTTGCCCATTGTGAAGTTTGCAGGCCAGATCAAGGCAGCTGTGCAGAGAGCACTGGGCAGGAGTTGAAGGTTGGCTGGCCCCAGTGATGTGCAGAAATGGAACAACAACCTTTGGCAGCCAATGTGAGGTTGTGGGGAGAAGCCCGCATCCTGGATGCCAAGGTGGCTTCCTCTGCATTGCTTCCTCTTGCTCATGCAGGGCCAGCCGCACAGCTGCTGAGGAGCCCCGTGTGGATGAGGCTGTGGGCAGTGAGGGGGTGTCCCCCCATGAACTCCTTGGCCCTCTGTTCCCCCATGTGCTGCTGGGATGTTTCTTCCAGCATTACATTATAGCATCAAGAAGTGTCTCTAGATCGATGCTTCCACTTCTGTTCTGTTCTATCCTGGGACCCTTTCAAACCTGTCCTGCACCATTGGTGGTTTGACTGTGTGAGGAATCAGGGAGAGAAAAGGGAGCAGGTGAGCATGGAATGGACTTTGGTCCTGCAGAAAAGAGGGAGATAAATGAGAAGGGAAGCTTTGCTTGGGCCCATGAGCATAACCACAACTCCTGCAGTTAGTACCCTCAGGGAATCTCAGTTAGCCTGCAAGAATATACACTTGGATACACAGGGAGACCTCTATGTTATGAGCCTCAGAAGTTTTTTTGGGGAGAACATCCAGAAAAAGTCCCTCTGAAGTGACAAAACCACAACAGCAAGGCCAGGTAGAGGTGCACAAACCAACTACAAGCTTCCAGAGAATATACAGAGTTTTTTATAGGTTTCTAGTCACACATGCTTGATGATGAGAGAGGAACAGGTACAGTTCAACAGGTAATGTGTTTGTGAATAAAAAGAATATGCAACATTGCAGAGGGGACATGACATACTAGTTCAGTAAATATTGGTGATTGCAGAGAGATCAAGGGAGATCCTTCTGCCACTCTATGCAACTCTGGAGCACCTTCAACTGGAGTGTTGAGTTCAATTTTGGGCTCCACATTACAGGAAGGATAGAACCATGTTGGAATCAGTGCAGCATAGGGCCAAAAGGATGGTGGCTGGATTGCAGGGTAAGCTGCATTAGCTGAGACTGAGGGAACTGGGTCTTTTCAGCCTGGAGAAGAGAAGACTCCAAGGGGATGTGTTGGCAACCTAAAGGTATGTGAGGGGGTATCACGCAGAGATGGGTAGAGACCTTTTTTCTCCTGTGGCAGAGGGCAGGCTGTGCTCCAGTGGAGCATTTCTCAGGGAACCAAGTTTCAATTTGGATGCTGGGAAGAACTTCCTGATGGTTAGGGCCTCTAGGGTATGGAATGGGCTGCCACAGGAGGTGGTTGAAGCCCCATCAGTGAGGGTGCTCAAGGATAGGCTTGATATGCACATGGAAAGCATGTCATGAGTGGAACTGGCTGGAGCTGGGGGTCAGACTAGATGGCCCAGGACACCCCTTCTGACTTGCTCTGTTTCTATATTTTGATGTTTCCAATTTTCTAGGGGATTTTCCAACCAGTTTCCCCAATGTTATAGGTGTCAGGAAATCTTGGAATCAGAGAACCAGGAGACTGTACAATTCGATTCACAGGAGGATGCTATACTTAGTCTCAGCAATTTTTTGGCAGGACACCCCAGGAATCCCTCTCTGATAGAGAGAAAACAACAGTGCTGCTGGGTGGCCAGTTAACCAAGCTGGTTATGAAATTCCAGTGGATATGCAGAATTTTACTAAGTTGTGGGTCATGTGCACAGTTTCAGGGCAATGATGATATTCAGAGAAGTGGTGGACAATGGGGAAGTGCAAAATCTAATACAGAAACACTGAGAAATCATTACAGGCATCAGGAAAAACATTGCAACCCATTGAAGGCATGAGTAGCAGATAGCAAATAAAACAACCAATATCTGGGAATTACAGATATCTGGCAGGTTTCAAATGTTGTGGTTTGGCCATCAGAATGCAAAAACTGGCTTGGTACTTTCACTTTGCAAAGGAAACACAGCTGCCCCAACGGGCTGGCAGCATTGTTTCAACACTGTTTCACTGGGGTGCTGGTCAGAGAGTGGGCAGATTGTTCACCTGCTTGGGGCTTTTTATCCACAGAAGAATGAGGGGTGAAAATCCCATGCTCCAAAATGCAGCAGTCTGCTCTCATGCCCCGGACCAGCATGCTCTGGGTGATCTTGGATGGGAAGGACATCAGGGAGGCCTCCAGCAATGGCAGCTCTGCATGAATGAGGGACTTTGACTTCCCACACACAGACTGGAGAAGTACATGTTCCAGTTCTGGCAGAGAGGTCCACTTTTTGATGTCATAAATGACTGTGCCCCAGAACAGTGTGTCATGGAACTTTGACTTCACAAGAGGAGACATCTCCCAAATAGGGGGACTGGTATGGAAGAAGCTGAAGAAGGGACCCAAGATATTCAAATGGCTTGAAAGTGCTTGGAGATTTGTCAGATTGAGCATAATTGATGTATAAGCACACCGCAAGTGAGAAAAGGCAGCATAAAGGCCAGGAATTCACCACTGTTTTTAATGCAGAAAGTCATGGAATCTTTTAGGCAGAAGACATCTCCCTTCCTTCAAAACAGAGAAGCTTATCCAAATGAAAAGAACAGATGGAAGCAAGGCAAGCCCAAGGGAGATGCAGGCAGACCACGAGAGAAGCAAAGGACCCCTTTGTGGAGCTCATTGCTAACAATATCAAGGATAACAATGAGGAGTTCTTAAAATAGATCAAAAGAAAGAAAGCAACAAAGGAAGAAGCTGGGCCATTGGTTGAGGATGGAATTGAAAATGAGGAGAGCACTCATCCTGCTTGGGGGCTGTGTGGGCAGCTGCTTTGCCACCAAGTGCTGGACCAAATGGCCCTTGGGTCTGATCTTCTTATCTGCTTAAGTTCTTAGGTTCCAAAGGCCCTCATAGGGTTGCTGTTCCAGACAAAGCCCTTCAGAGAAGAATAATCCATCCAAGGCATGTTCTTTGAGCTGTGTGTCTGCTGGGGCAGAGCGGGCAACCAGTGTCCCAGGATGCTCGGTGCATCTCATCCCAGGAGGAGACATACAGGCTCTGTGCAAAGGGAGACTTCGTGCCACTTGAGGCTCTGGCCTGCATTGCAAGTGTGGAAGTGGAGAGCATTCCAGGGGAGCAGGAATGGCCACATTCTCAGGGAGGCAAGCAAAAGGAGCCCAAAGCTTCAAGCTGAGCTAAAATGCATATAGAAAAGGCATGCATGGGAAGGGAAGCTAATACCCAGTGAGAAAAGGAGGGCACAGACTTTTGGCACAGAAGTGCACAAATGACATCAGGAAAGCTTCAGCAAAGAATAAGCAAAGACTAGCAATGGACGCAGAAACATAGAAACATAGAAACATAGAAAAAGAGCGAGTCAGAAGGGGCCTCCCGGGCCATCTAGTCTGACCTCCGGCACAAGCCGGCTCCGCTCATGACATGCCCACCATGTGCATGTCCAGCCTGTCTTTGAACACCCTCACCGATGGGGCCTCAACAACCTTCCATGGAAGCCCATTCCATGCCCTTGGGGTCCTAACTGTCAGGAAGTGCTTCCTGGCATCCAAATTGAACCTTGGCTCCCTGAGCTTTGCTCCATTGGAGCGCGTCCTGCCTTCCTCTGCAGGGGAGAACAGCCCTCTCCCCATCTCCATGTGACAGCCCCTCACATACCTGAAGGGAAAGGCTTTCTCCTGCTATGGTCACAGGACATGGCAGTGAAAAAAAAAAGTGGTCCACTGCTCAGTGAAGAGGGCAAATTAGTCAGAGGACATTTTGAAAAGAGCCCACACGGTGCAATGCTTAAGAGGAAGCATCAGAGAAGCATGATCCAGTCAAAGCCTCAGAGTTGTACGTCTTCTGGGACAATGTGAGGGGCTGACATCCCAGGGTGCTCACTGCATCTCATTCCAGCAGGAGACACACAGGATGTGTACAAGGGGTGCTTTCATGGCACATTGCAAGTGAGGACCTGGAAAGCAGCCCCAGGGGAAGATGGAAGGCTATAGGCTCAAAGAAGCGAACACAAGGAGCCCAAAGCTTCCAGGTGAGCTAAAATACATATAGAAAAGGCATGCATGGGAAGGGGAGTAACCACCCAGTGAGAAAAGGACAGTACAGACTGTTGGCACAGAAGGACAGTAATGGCATCAGGAAGGCTACAGCAGAGAATAAGCTGCAGCTAGCAATGGATGTCCAAATCAACACAGAGGACTTTTCCTGGTATGTTGCCAGGACACAACTGAGAAAAGAAACGGTGGTTCAACTGCTCAGGGGAGAAGGCATATTGGTTACCAAGGACTTAGAAAAGATCCTGAGTGGTGTGCAGGTGAAGAGGAAGGGATTGGGACTTGGGCAATCTGGTCGAGGTCCCTGTTCAGCCATGCAGTCACCTGGAAGATTTTCACCATTAAGACACTCTCAGCCCAACCTGCCTCAAAGGGTTGTGATTCTGGGATGAAGATAATCATCAGCACGAGAATGATGTAAGCCACACTGAGTTTGTTATATCAAACAAGCAGCATCTAACTCTAAGAAGTAAACCAAATAAACAAGAACAAGCTGATGGCAGAAAGGCATCTGGCAGGATTTTCAGGGAGGCTGACTCTGAGTGTTTGATCGTGCTTGGAGGCATTGAGACACACCAGCTGGACATGCAGATCCCCTCTTCTGGGCCCAGCACAGCCAATTTTTGGGCAGCTGCACCTGATGCTGAAGCACAGCAGTTGCACACCAGTGAGTGTCCACAGGCATACTCTTGCCTTCACTGATGTAGGAGGGAAGGGACAGGAGGAAAGTAAGAACACGGATGCTCAAGGGGTGGACTTTGACATGTTCCATCCCAACTTTTCATACAGTTATGTGTGTAATCCAAAGAGTGTGCATGTATGATTTGAAACCTTGGAGTGGAAATGAATGGGAAAAAGAGGTCTTGTGGTTGTGAAAGAAGGCACCTGTGAATTAATTCCATGCAAATTACACATTTATTTTGCTTTTGACCATCAAGTGCTCTTTTGTATTCAGATCAAGCCTCCATAAAATGGTGTAGCTCTTCGAGAGGAAGATGCAGCTCAGCAGTACAGCACTGGAGGACAAAATGGAGATGACCTGCACGGCCACCGTGTACTTCCCCCTCATGCTCAGGTAGGTGGGCACAAAAGACACCCAGACACTGCAGAAGACCAGTGTGCTGAAGGTGATCAGCTGGGCCTCATTGAAGGCTCTGAGAAGGTTCCTGGCCAGGAAAGCCAGCGTGAAGCAGATGGTAGCCAGCAAGCCCATGTAGCCGAGGGTTGTGTAGAACATGGCCACAGAGCCTTTGTTGCATTACAGGACAATCTGCTCAGGCAGGGAGTGTTTGTCAGGGAAAGGGGGAGTGGTCCCCAACCAGATAGTGGAGTGACCACTTGGACACTGGAACAGCAGATGGCAATGGAGTTGGCCAAAATCCTCCACAACCAGATCCTTGTCCTGTTGCCTGGCTTGGTGGCCAGGAAGGCCAGCACCACAGTGACTGTTTTGGCCAGGAGGGAAGAGATGGACACTGAGAGCATCCTACTCCTCTTGCATGGATGACATAGCTGGACAGGGCCAGGGAGAAAGGAAGTCAACCGATGCTCAATGGAAGGACATTTATTTTGTCTTTGACCATCAAGTGCTTATTTCAAGAAAATAAAGCTGAAGAAACCTCTGCAAAACATCTGGGATACAGCTAAAACATATGTTAGAGGCTTGATTATAACATACTCAGCAAAAATAAACAAAAAGAGAAAGCAAGAATGACTTAAACTAATAGATGAATTGTCGAAGCTTGAACAGGAGCTCCAGGAAGACCCATCAAAAAAAGATCTCAAGATACAAATGAACACTCTAAAACATAAATTGAACATCTTAGATACAAACGAACTAGCTAAACAAATGAAACCAACTAAACAGAACTTCTTTGAAAATGCTAATAAACTAGGGAGATGGTTAGCTTACAAATGAAAGAAGGAAAGAGAAAAGAGACTAGTACATAAGTTGAAAGATGGAGAAGGACAACTGTAGGTACAAAGTGTGTCAAGAAAATAGTGGAAGATTTTTTTATGAAGCTGTATTAAGCTAAAAAAATATCAATTGAGAAAGTTTATAAATATATTCTGAAGGAAAACTATCAAAGTTGTCGGAGAAATACCAAAAAATATTAACCGAGGAAATAACAATGATAGAAGTAACTGAGGTGATTAAGAGATGAAAGAATGATAAAACTCCTGGCCTGGATAAATTACTAGCAGAGTTTTACAAAGCCTTTGAAGGAACCTTATCTACACCTCTAAAGAATATATGTAACGCTGTATTGTCAGATGCTAAAATACCAAATACCTGGACAGAGGCAAATATTACTTTCATTCCAAAAGAAGACACGGACCTGACACAGATTCAAAACTACAGACCTCTATCACTTCTAAACTTGGATTACAACATTTTTGCCTCTGTAATGGCAGAAAGATTGAAGAATTATCTAATAACCTTTATACATACAGATCAAAATAGCTTTTTACCTAAGAGACTAATGAAGAACAACATGAGAATTATTTTGGATATCTTAGAATATTATGAAATCCATTCTGAAAAACCAATTGAACTACTGTTTCTTGATGCACAGAAGGCCTTTGACAATGTTAACAGGCAATTCATGAAACAACAAATAGTGCAAATGGAATTTGGTGGAACATTTATTAATGCAATGTCAGGCATTTATCAGAAACAGACTGCTAGGATAATTAATGGAGAACTTACAAAATCTATATACATTCAGAAGGGCACAAAACAAGGATGTCCTTTATCACCATTGTTATTTATTTTGATCTTAGACGTTTTAAACAGAAATGTTAGAGAAGACATGGATATTAAAGGTGCCAGAATTAGAGATGAAATTTATAAAATACAAGCATTTGGAACCTGGAATGTAAGATCCATGAATCAAGGCAAGCTGGATGTGGTCAAACAAGAGATGACAAGACTGAACATCGACATCTTAGGAATCAGTGAACTAAAATGGACAGGCATGGGTGAATTTAGTTCAGATGACCATCAGGTATACTACTGCGGGCAAGAATCCCTCAGAAGAAATGGAGTAGCCTTCATAGTCAATAAAAGAGTAGGGAAAGCAGTACTGGGATACAATCTCCAAAATGACAGAATGATCTCCTTTCAAATCCAAGGCAAACCATTCAACATCACAATAGTCCAAGTCTATGCCCCAACCACTGGTGCTGAAGAGGCTGAAGTTGACCGGTTCTATGAAGGCCTACAACACCTGCTAGAATTAACTCCAAAAAATGATGTCCTTATCATCATGGGGGATTGGAATGCTAAAGTAGGAAACCAAAAGATAACCGGAATAACAGGCAAGTTTGGCCTTGGAGTACAAAATGAAGCAGGACACAGGCTGGTAGAATTTTGTCAAGAGAATATGATGGTCATAACAAACACTCTTTTCCAACAACCCAAGAGACAACTCTAGACATGGACATCACCAGACGGTCAACACAGAAATCAGATTGACTATGTGCTCTGCAACCAAAGATGGAGAAGTTCTATACAGTCAGTAAAAACTAGACCAGGAGCTGACTGTGGCTCAGATCATGAGCTTCTGGTGGCAAAATTTAGGCTTAAGTTGAAGAAAGTAGGGAAAAGCACTAGGCCACTCAGGTATGACCTAAATCATATCCCTGATGAATATACAGTAGAGGTGACAAATAGATTTAAGGAATTAGACCTGATAGACAGAGTGCCTGAAGAACTATGGACGGAGGTTCGCAACATTGTACAAGAGGCAGCAACTAAAACCATCCCAAAGAAAAAGAAAGGCAAGAAAGCAAAATGGCTGTCTGAGGAAGCTTTACAAATAGCTGAGGAAAGAAGGGAAGCGAAAGGCAAGGGAGAAAGAGAAAGATACAAACAATTGAATGCAGAATTCCAGAGAACAGCTAGAAGAGATAAGAATGCCTTCCTAAATGAACAGTGCAAAGAAATAGAAGAAAACAATAGAATAGGGAGGACCAGAGATCTCTTCAAGAAAATTAGAGATATGAAGGGAACATTTCATGCAAAGATGGGCATAATAAAGGACCAAAATGGCAGGGACCTAACAGAGGAGGAAGAGATTAAGAAGAGGTGGCAAGATTACACAGAAGAACTATACAAGAAAGACCTTAACATCCTTGATAACCGCGATGGGGTGGTCACTGACCTCGAGCCAGACATCCTGGAATGTGAAGTGAAATGGGCCTTAGGAAGTCTGAGCAACGACAAAGCTAGTGGAGGTGACAGCATTCCAGCTGAGCTATTCAAAATCCTGAAAGACAATGCAGTTAAAGTGCTACACTCAATATGCCAGCAAAATTGGAAAACTCAACAGTGGCCACAGGATTGGAAAAGATCAGTTTACATTCCCATCCCAAAGAAGGGCAATGCCAAAGAATGTTCAAACTACCGCACCATTGCACTCATTTCACATGCTAGCAAAGTGATGCTCAAAATCCTACAAGCTAGGCTCCAGCAGTATGTGAACCGAGAACTACCAGAAGTACAGGCAGGATTTCGAAGAGGGAGAGGAACTAGAGATCAAATTGCCAACATACGCTGGATCATGGAGAAAGCCAGGGAGTTCCAGAAAAAGATCTACTTCTGCTTCATTGACTACGCTAAAGCCTTTGATTGTGTGGATCACAACAAATTGTGGCAAGTTCTTAAAGAGATGGGAGTACCAGACCATCTTATTTGTCTCTTGAGAAACCTATATGCAGGTCAAGAAGCAACAGTGAGAACCGGACACGGAACCACTGATTGGTTCAAAATTGAGAAAGGAGTTCGGCAAGGTTGTATACTGTCACCCTGCCTATTTAACTTATATGCAGAGCACATCATGAGAAAGGCAGGGCTAGATGAATCACCAGTTGGAATCAAGATTGCTGGGAGAAATATCAACAACCTCAGATATGCAGATGATACCACTCTCATGGCAGAAAGTGAAGAGGAACTAAAGAGCCTCTTGATGCGGGTAAATGGGTAGAGCGCAAAAGTTGGCTTGAAACTCAACATTAAGAAAGCTAAGATCATGGCATCTGGTCCTCTCACTTCCTGGCAAATAGATGGGGAAGAAATGGAGGTAGTGGCAGATTTTATTTTCCTGCGCTCCAAGATCACCGCAGACGGGGACTGCAGCCAAGAAATTAAAAGACGCTTGCTTCTGGGGAGGAAAGCTATGGCAAATCTAGATAGCATACTAAAAAGCAGAGACATCACCCTGCCAACAAAAGTGCGTATAGTCAAGGCTATGGTTTTCCCAGTTGCAATGTATGGCTGTGAAAGCTGGACAATAAGGAAGGCTGAGCGCAAAAGGATTGAGGCCTTTGAGTTGTGGTGCTGGAGAAGACTCCTGCGAGTCCCTTGGACCGCAAGGCGATCAAACCAGTCAGTCCTAGAGGAGATCAACCCTGACTGCTCTTTAGAAGGCCAGATCCTGAAGATGAAACTCAAATACTTTGGCCACCTAATGAGAAGGAAGGACTCCCTGGAGAAGAGTCTAATGCTGGGAACAATAGATGGCAAAAGAAGAAGGGGACGGCAGAGGATGAGGTGGCTGGATGGAGTCACTGAGGTGGTTGGTGTGAGCTTGAGTGGACTCCAGGGGATGGTAGAGGACAGGAGGGCCTGGAGGAATGTTGTCCATGGGGTCGCGATGGGTCGGACTCGACTTCGCGACTAACAACAGCAACAAATTTACTAAGCTCAGTGGAAAACTTCAAATGATATGTGCATTCTCCCTCCGTCATGTGAAGGGCCCCTATATCTCCCCTCCATTTTGTAGTTGAGATGTATACACTCCCAGTCTCACATGCTCCAAAAATCTTATTGTGGAGTTGAGTTTTTCAGCCAGCCTGTCAAAAAATCGTACCTTGTGTGTGGCAAGACCTGCAAAGTGCTGCAACTCCCGCAGTGGCCTGATAGTGAAGACAGCCTCCATCTCCTCACAAATATAGGAGCCCCAGATGGGGAAATGCTTGAAGGATCAGCACCATTCCACTCATGCAAACCATCCGTGAGTCACACAAGACACTCTGCTTCCTGTTCCTGCTTGTTGCTCCACATCTGGCTTTGGCCTGCCTCTGATTCCCCTTTAGCTGTGGTTCTGCCCTTCCCCTGCTCGCCTGTGGGCCTTCCCTCCTCCTGTCTCTGCTGTTGCCTGCACCCATTTAGCCTTACAAGTGTCCAATCCTGGCCCCAGTTTTATTAATTTAGCAAGAGAAAAGTGCTGAAAATGAATGCATTTGCTCTTCATACATCAAACCATAGATCAATCTGTAATAGAATTTATTTAGGTTCTGATAAAAACAATGTACATTTTTTGATTTATCAAAGAGGCATGCTGTTCTTGGTTCTCTGTAGAGGTTAAGGAATCATCAGGGCTTTACCAGTTGCATCCCGTCCCATCCAAGAAATTGCTGCCCAAGTTCTCCTGGGCATGCTCAATGCTGTTCTCATGTTAGGATGCTGCCAGTTGGCTATGCCTTTTCCTTTAGGTACAAGTTGCACTCTGGCCTAGAAGGAAGGAGACAGATTGGGACTTTGGCCCAGGGTGGAAGGGTGATACCTCTCAGCCATTTGGTTGGTTCCAATCTGGATCAGAACCTCCCATGTCTCTACTGCACAGTATAGAATGCTTGGGGAAAGCAGGGAGAATGTCCGTCCTCAAGGCTCTTGGGCTTCTTGGCAGGTAAAATCATGAGTGGAAACCAGCAGAAACTGCTCTGCAGAGAAGTCCATTCAAACTGACTCCTGTGTGAATGGGCAGATAAGGTCAAGAATCAGGGAGCTGGAGCAGCATAGAAAAAAATTCCTTGGCTTGAACTGTTTACCTTCGAGAAAAGGTGCGGAAGAGGAGAAATGAATTAGGTGTGGAGAAAGTAGTGAGAGGTACATGTTCCCTGCTGTCCCATAACAATTGAACCCTGGTCATCCTATGAAGCTGGGCAGCTGGTAGGTTTAGGATAGACAAAAAGTCTGGGAATTGCTGCCATCGGAATCTAGATGCTTCTCAAAAGGTATTCAAAGGAGAGAGCTACGTGTGGCTTCCAGCATTGCTGCTGAAGGACCCAAGGGGTATGGCCTTGGCATGCGCACCTAGTCAAGGACCACAAGAAGGGGGAGGAAAAAAATGGATTTTATTCTTGAGAATAAGTTTGATCACAAGTAAAGGGGCATTTGTCACAGAACACATTGTGTAGTTCCCTTATATACCAACAGTGACCAGGTAGCAATGGCAGATGTTCATTGGATTGAAATGCCCACCACAGATGCTGATTGGAACATCTGCATTCTGGGGGTTCCCGCTCTTGTCTGGAAGGCTGGGCTGCCTAGAAGGCCGAGCTCAGAGCAGTGACGGATGCACAATCCCCACCCCTGTGACTCAGCTCCAAGTGCTTCAGTGTTCCAGGAGACATGATGAGCCTGCTGTGTTTCATGCCAGGCAGTCACGCATGTCCCACAGTGGCTCCATGCTGCCTGCTTTAGCAGAGGTGACATGTCTGCATTCCACAGAGGCTGATGAGCTGCCCAGGAGGAGGTGGGTACACATCCTGCTAGAAGGATCCTCAACTGTGTCCTTGTACAGAGTGTGGGACTTGAGGGACCTTTGGTTGGATTCAGCAGGGTTTTCTTGTTCTCTGTTCTGAAAACATGCATAATGCTTAGCCAGAAAGGCTCTTCCCCTGGGTTCATCTGGCTTATTTCCTCCAAGATTGTCCTTGGCCACTCTAGGCCAGGAAAATTGGACAGGGAATAGAGCCTGGTTTTCAAGAGCCCATCCAGCTGAAGGAACGTTTATGCTCTTCTTTTGGATAATCAAAGTGGCATCCTGGGGTTCATGTGAATCTCCTGTTGAAAAATTCTATAACAACCTTGAGAAGCAATTGAAATATGCTACTGAGGCTTGGACAATCTTAGGTGAAGGCATTTCCAAGACTAAACAATCCATGGACATTTTCATAGAAAGAAATCTCACAGCCCAATCTCACAGTGGTTCACAGGAATGCCTTTTATTGACAAAGGTCAGACCACGCTCAGATTTCCCTTGGTCACAAAGTCAAGGGGTGCCCCTGGAGAGTTCTTGCAAAGCCATTTCCCTCCAGTCGCACCCTGACGAATGGAGAGCAACTCCAACATCAGGCAGTCGCAGAGCTGATGCAAATTCTTCTCTGGAAAATTGCAAAGCGGGCCCTGACATAGGGATTTGTTATGAGCATTCCCTCCAGAGCTCAGAGAGTTGCCCCAGAGATCCAATTTGAATTCCCTGGAGTAAACACGCAATTAGGGAGGGATGGTAGGTGAAATCTTGCATCAGGCCACAGAAGGACTAGCCCACAAAAGTGTCATGCCACTGGGAGCCTGGGTGACATTTGGGAACAGCTAACAAAGATCCTGCATGTGAGTCACTTATTCTCACCCCTTTAAAAGAGGAAGCATTGCTTGTCCGGACTTTGTCTGTCCAGGAAAGTGACCCCAGCCTTGGTGTCGCTGTGCCTATTCTTGTTACTCTCCTAGAAAGCTGAGAAGAGGAGGCACAAGGGTGAAGGTTGTCCTACGATGCTTCTTCTGCACTTACTGATTGTGCTATCCCGGTCTGCCTGTTGGATGCTCCAGGCCACATGCCCCTTGACATGGCGTGTGGGTCGATTTGACCCATTGAATTTTTTCCGGCCAGGCGAACTCCTCATAGGTGGGGTCGTCTCTGATGCACATATGGTAATTGAACAAATCACTTTCTATGAGCCTCCCTCTCTCGAATATTACAGGTAAGTCATTAAGTGTGTGATTGGATTACTGCTCTTCTAGTCAGGGCAGATTTCCTGAGCTCCAGCCTCCCTAAGTGGAGCTCTGGGACCCAGAAAGAGGCAGCTTCAGGGACTGATGGGCACCTTTCTCCTGGAGGCCTTTCAACAGAGGCTGCCTGGCCAAGCAGCAGTGATCCTTGGGCTGTATCTGGCATAGCTGATTTCATTCTGAGTTCGTCCATGAAATGACTTTCTTTCGGTTGCAGTTCTTCCACAACCCACTGGGACCTTTGCACTGTGAATGTTTGTAATTGATCAGATCTCCCAAAGATTAAAAAGAATGACCTTATTTAGTGTGCTATCTTCATCTGGCAACAAATAAAAATATTCGACTGCATGAATCAATAACTGAGCGAAGGCCTATTCTGCAGCTGATAGATGCAGTCTTTGCAGCCACGGGGAGCCTGAGCCCAGCTGCCATCTGCAAGTGCCTCGGAATTCAGAAAGCCTTTCCCCACCCTCCCAGCCAGTGCAGTGCTTTCCGGGCTGCATCTCTTAGTGTTCCACAGTTGGGTGGAGTGAGGAGCCACACACACTTCTCCTTGGTGCAAAAGTCTTAGATGACGGACTTGGCCATCCAAATATTTTGCCCACCAGGAGCACCTTGGAGCAGCCTTTTTCCTCCACATTCCTTTCTTCTGCAGGAACCGCATAAGCTGGAGGTTCAGAGAGCTATGTCCATCCCTTGGGATTGCACAATTGCATATGCCTTTTTACATAAACCAATTCTGTGTCAGTGGGATAAAAGTGAAAAGTTCTTCCTGTACTGTCATCTCCCATTTAATGTGACCAGGTGAATGAATGCCTTCCGAATCATCCTGTCGGTTCCATCCTCCAACCCCAATGGTGTGGCTCACTCACTGGATTCAATCCAGCTCATGACAGGTCTTCTGCAAGAGTCTTCCCTTCTTATCATGTGCTCAAAGAATGACCAGTCCAGTTCTCTCATGTTTGCTTCTAGGGAAACTTCCTGCTGGGTTTGCTCTGTTTGGTTTTGTGGTGGCCTGGCATGGTTGCCTAGCTCTCCTCCAGCACCAGGTTACAAAGATGTCATTTTTCTTCTTGTCAGCCTTCTTCATGGTCCAGCTTTCACATCCACACATGGTGGATGGGTCTGCCTGAATGCTGGCAGGAGGAAAGCTTGAAAGAATTCTGCAGGAATATCGATTGCCTGGAGAGGCTGGTGTGCTCAGAGAGGCAACCTCTGAACAGTTTGGTTTTTAATCTCTCTTATGTTGCCTACAGGGAACGATCTGCCATGCCCTGGTACTTCTCCTCCTTCCTGTTTGCCATCCAGGACATCAACCAGAATCCCACCATCTTACCCAACATCACCCTGGGCTACAGCTTCTATGACAATTATTTTCATACAATAATAACTTCGGAGGCCATGCTGGACCTGCTTTCTCCTGGGCAGGCATTTGTGCCCAATTACAGATGTGGGAGAGAGACCAGCCTGCTGGCTGTTCTTGAAGGGGCCAACTCAGAGCTGTCCATGCAAATTTCCTCAATGTTGAGCATCTACAAAATCCCACAGGTGGGCTTGAATTTGAAGGATGTGCAGGATTCATTCCAAAGAACCCATAAAATTTCCTGAGAGCTTAAGTGAAGGCTTTGCCTTTCCATATAATCAGAGGGGTGTTTGAGCAGACACATATGTGCAAATGTGTTAGTTGACTTCCCTGTGATATGAAGAGCTAAAAGCCTCACAGCAGAACAGCAAAAATTCTTTATATTGGGCAAGTGCTGAAATCAGTGAATGGAATGAAAGGCCTTGGCCTCCAGCACCAGATGTGTGCTTGTAGCAGCAGGCCCAGATTTGTTCCCATGCCTATGCCTGCAGGCAGAAAACTTCTGAGCATCGGGATTTGTGTGAGGAGGGGAGATCTTCCAGTGCTACTGACCACTTGTCAGCCTTCCAGGATCAAGCAGACTCCAGTTCATTGGAAAATTAAGAGAAAGCTGCACTGATGGTACTTGGAATATTTAAAATACTTTAAATATTTAATATTTAATATATTTAATATTTAAAGTAGACAGGGGACCTCTGGGAGCTGACTGCAGCTTCTTTCAGTGTTCTCTTTGGCCAGCCACTTGGTCAGTGGGAAAATGGCCATCATGCCCAGAAGCTCTCCTGTCCTGGGCTTCTGAGCAAGATAGTTGGGTTTGCCAGGTTTGAACGGCAGAATCGGCTATGGTTGGAGAAGGAAACCATCAAGGAACCCCTATGGGACACTGGAGTACTCAAGATGAAACACTGAAATATCAAGGCTGGGTTTGGACGACTCAACGGGCCAACCATGAGAACGAGCTATGTGGCCACTTGAGTCATGCAGCCCATCCAATGGCTTTATAGTCCATAGAAGGAAAAGGGAATCCTTGACAAAGGGAATACATGTTTGAGTTTTGATGGGAAAATTAATGCCATCTTCATCTCTTCCTTCCCTTAATAGATCACCTATGATTTTGTTTCCCAAGCTCAGGAAGACAAAAGACATTCCCCGTTTTTCTACCGGATGGTTCCCAAAGGAGGAACCCTCTACCTGGAGATGGCCCAGCTGCTCTTGCATTTCCAATGGATGCTGGTTGCCCTCGTTGCTCCAGACACTGAGAATGGAGAGACCTTTGAAAAAGCTTTCAGACCTGTCCTTCTCCGAAATGGCATTTGCCCTGTTATCACCATCACCCTCCCAGCAGTGAATAGGAAAGAAATCACATTGCCTGTTGCTTCAATCCGCAAATGGAGACAAGTCAATGTCTTTGTTACCTATGCAGAGACCAATTCTTTTGCGATAGAAATAACGGTTATCCAACTTGCAGTGGAACATGGGATGAAGCCCATTGTACCAAAAATCTGGATCATCACAGCTTCATGGGATCTCGCATTGTCATTGTTGTACCTTCAACACTATACCAAACACATCCATGGCATATTTTCTTTTCCTGTCCTCACAGTTAAGACTACAAATTACCCTGATCTAGATCCCTTCCAGGATCTTTTCAGAAAGCTGAGAGGCAAAGCGTTTCAGTGTTTCTACTCCATGCATCCACGTTCAGTGAAAATCTGGCTCAGGTGCAGAGAGAATGAGAAACTGGAGGCTGTGCCGCAGAAGGATGTGGACAGACTCCTGTCCCAGGATGGCTACCTCATCTACAGCAGCATCCAGGCTGTGGCCCAAGCCATGGATGCTGCTCATTCCTCCAGATCCAGAAGGAGGGTGGTGGATGATCGAGAGAGGATGAACACTCTCAGAGTGCAGCCGTGGCAGGTACTCACTCTTTGACCACCAATATCCAGGCTTCTTATAATGTGTAATCAACCATTTAATTCATGAATTGTTGCTTTGGATTTGACATATGAGGACAACCAAATACAGCACTTGCCTGAAATGATGTGTGGTTCTAGAAAAAGCCCAGTTGCATGTGTCCCTGTGCGAGTCCCCACCTCTTTTCTTGAGAGGACAGCTGCCATCTAATCACCTGGTGCTTACAATGGCCTCTTTCCCATTCTCCAGCAAGAAGGTGAGCCTCCCATCTCACCATCTGCATAGGAGTGAGGTGAAGGTGGTCATTTTTTTGAAGCTCTCTGATTCTGGCAGGTTGGCTCTTTGAAGACCAAAGTGGTCCCACAGTAGCAGCTCCCTCACGCTTTCCTTTCTCATGGGTAAATGTGCAGGATAGATTGCCCCCTTCTTGATTTTTTCTCTCTCTCTGTTGGTACAGATTAGGGCAAATTCCACTAGGTGAACCAGTTTTGTAATCCATGCTAATTCAACTCCTTCCCTCATTGCTTTGCACACTGAACTTTTCCACAGAATCAGAGACTGCCTCATTTGCAGAGATTTCTTTGGCTCATTTGAGGTTCCTTGGTAATCCAGCTGCACATCCTGCCCTGTTCTTCCTCCTTTCAATCTAAACCCCATTCAAAGAACTTTGGCATCTGTACCAGAGCAGGAGCTGACCCAGTCCCTGGAGGAACATGGGGCTGCAAAACAGTGCATGGTTTAGGTCATTGATAAATGACTGCCACATCTCAGTGCAGGACTCCAAATTCATCCATCCCTCTCAGATTGTTGCCAGCTGCATCTTGAATGCCTCTTGTGTGGGAGAGCCCAGAACTTCCTGAGGCCACTGGTTCAATTCTCATCCTGCTCTAACAGTCAGGACGTTTTTCCTGAGGTCCATCTGGAAGCTGGCTTCCTCTAAATTGAGCTGGGAATTCCATGCCCTGCACTATGGGATAATGGAGAAGAGATTGTGGCCTTCCTCTTTCAGGCATCCTGTCAGGTACTCCAATCTCTCCTCAGAGGGCTTTTTTCCCAGTTCTCAGATCATCCTTGTTGCCTCCTCTGAAGCCTCTCCAACCTTTGAGCATCTTTCTAATGCGTGATATCCAAAACCGAATACAATAGTCCGGATGAGGCCTACCAGTGCTGAGCAAATGCAGATTAGTACTTCATGGAATTTTAAAGTTATACTCTTATTGATGCATCCTAAAAAATAATTTTCCCTTTTTATAGCTCCGTCACATGATTGACTCTTTCAACTTGTGACCTACAACAATTCCAGGATCTTTCTCAGTTTCTGTATTTTTGAGCAAAGTATTCACTATCTTGTAACAATGAATTTGTTTGTTCCCCCACACCCCCAAAGTGGAGTGCTTGACATTTGTCCAATTGAAATTTATTCTGTTGTTTTCCACCTAGCATGCCAGCCTATCAAGATCAGTATAATGCTTCTCCCTGTCTTCCATAATATCTCCCATCCCACCCAATTGTGGCATCTGAAATTGTCCCCTGCACCTCCGCATCCAAATCAGTGCATGAAAAAAGGTTCAGACCTGAGCACTGGGCACAGTTCTGAACCTTCCAATGCCCCACTTCTTTGTGAAGGATCCACTGAGGAATCTAATTCTCTGGCCAACTGTGGATCCATCTAGCCCATATTTAGTTACTTTGCTATTCAGGATATCTTGGAAACATTGTCAGAAGCTTAGCTGATGTAAAATAGATGATGCCCACAGCTTTCCAACAGTCTATCAGGGAAGTTAGCCTATCAGAAAAGGAAAACAGATTGGTCTGGCATGATTGGGTATTAAGAAATCCACCTTGGCTCCTAGTAATCACTGCATTCAAAGGGGATTGACAGTTATTCTGAGAGTTTGTCCATCAGCTCCTTTATGACTTTGATGGAATTTATCGAACCTTTGAGACGTGAACTCATTTAACCCAACTAGACACTCCTTGACCATTCGTCCATCAATCCTGAACTGCCATCCTGATCCTTCAGATCATGTTTCCCTTGTCAAGAAGGTCATAGGTCCTCTTTGGGAAAAGACAGAGCCAAAGTAGGAATTGAACACATCTGCCTTTCTTTGTCCTCATTTAACAATCTGCTTCAAGAATTTAAACTCTCATTTTGCCATTCACATTGAGTAACTGAACCCACATTCCTTTCCTGTTTCTCCCTATGGCCAGTTGGAAAATACTCTTGAAAGTGCAAGCTAGAAACTACCAGGATGATGAAATGGGTGGAAGCTGCTCACCATAGAAGCAGGATGCAAATGTAACAAAAACTCAAACGCAACTCTACACATGCATAAGAGACAGAGAGCGTAAGACAGACAGACAGTGAAGAAAGGGGCTAAAGTCAGGAAACAGCAGGAGAGAGACATGCATGAGAAAGAGATAATGAGAGAGAATCCAAGCACAGCACAGGGATTGAAGCCAGAAATAGGGAGGTCTGAGATGTCCAGTGTCCTGTTTCCTACACTGTGCTCTTCCCTGTTCTGTTCCAGCTTCACCCTTTCCTGGAAAGCTCCCAGTTTCATAACTCTTCCACAATCAGAGTGTACTTAGATGAGAACGGGGAGCTGAAAGCAAATGCTGACATCGTGAATTGGGTGCTGTTTCCCAATCAGTCTGTTGTTCCAGTGAAATTTGGGAGCATCACACAACAGGGATCTGCAGAGCGCAAGATCACCATTAATGAGGATGCCATTTTGTGGCTCACGTGGCTCAACCAGGCAAGGAAGAACATTCATTTTTTTCCCCTCCACCTTTCATCCTGTATACAGAGCTAAGTGTAGCATGCTTTGTTTTTGCGAGTCTTTGAATGCCTTCCAATCCTTAGTGGCAGCCATCATGCAACATTTGAGAGAGGGTTGGTGTTCTCTAATTTCTACCACCCAGATCAACATCCGAGATTCTGCCTTGAAACATTGCCTGGGGATTACTCACTACATTATATGATTCTATCACACTAAATATGTCTCAAAGTTCTTTAGAGATTGCAGCTATTGGACCCCCGGGCCCTTTCCATTTCTTCATTGCATTTACCTCAACCATTTCACCTCATCATGTTTCCTCAGTCACCTAGTCTTTCTATTTAGACCCTGCCAACTTCCAGGTGTGTGGAGAGTTGCCAGCCCGGATTCGTCAAGCGGGTGCAAGAAGGCCAGCCGGTTTGCTGCTACACTTGTGCTCCCTGTGCAGAAGGCACCATCTCCACTCAGGAAGGTGGGTGGCTCTGGGGGAAGAGCAGCTCCTTGGAAAAGGGGCACAGTTGCACTTTGAATTTTTCTGCAGGGGTGTGCCAAAGAGATGTTGGAACATGTCTTAATCGTTTCCTGCAGGAGCCATAATGGCTGCACAAGCTGCATCACATGAAAGGTCCATGGACAATGAATTGCAGGTGGTGGTGGAGGAATGGTGCATGGATAGTTGGGACAAGGTTCAGCATCACCAATTCCTGAGAACCCTCTCCCCTTTGCGGGACCATCATGTCTGGTGGAATGGAGGCAGATGAAGTGCAGGGGAGCTCATTTCAGAGCTGCCGGGTGGAACCTTTTGGCTGCTCGGGCAACTTTCACAGGCAAACTGGAGGGAGCATCCAACTGAATGCTCACCTGCTGGTTGAGCCGGACTGAATTTTTCCTTGGTGACAAAGTTGACCAGGACCTCTGTGTCAGAGAGCAGAGAGGAGATGCACACCTTAGGACGTCTTGGCATGAGGACACCTGTACTTGCCAAGAAGGATGTCCATAGAGAGGAGAGGACATCTGAGTTAAAAACAGGCAGAAAGTTCCAATTCTATTGAATGCAGAGCAAAGAAGGCCTGCAATCAGGTAGACAAGGATAACTCAAGAATCTTAAAGAGCCACACCACAGCTCAGAAGATCTGGAGCACATTCCCATGTCTTCCTTGAAAGAGTTGGACCACAGCACAGATGACTTAGAGCCCATGTTCATGGGCTTGTTTGTTAGAGCTCCCACGTCTTTGAAGTTTTATTGGCTCACAGATGTGAGAAGTAATCCCAGAAACCTCCTCAAACCAGGTGTGTGTCAATTAAGGTCTAACATCCAACATGTGGTGTCTTCTGAATTTGTGAGCAGCCCAGGTACGTGCTTTCCTTGCTCGTGGGTATCGTAAGCTCTGTTTCTTGAAGGTAAAGGAAGCGAGAATGACAGTAGATGTAAGTGAAGCATTTCTCTTGCTCTTGACAGATGCAGCCTTCTGCACCAAGTGCCCAGATGATCAGCACCCCAACACAGCTCGGGATAGATGCGTGCCCAAGGTCATCAGCTTCCTGTCTTATGCAGAACCCTTGGGAGCCACACAGGCTTCCCTTGCCCTCCTCTTGTCAGTCGGCACAGGCTTTGTGTTGGTAATCTTCATTCACTTCCGAAACACTCCAATCGTGAAAGCCAACAACCGAGACCTCTCCTTCATTCTGCTTATCTCCCTCCTGCTTTGCTTTTTATCCTCTTTCCTGTTCATTGGCCGGCCAAGGAAGATCACCTGCCTTCTCCGACAAGTGGCCTTCAGCATCATTTTCTCAGTGGCCATCTCTTCCCTCCTGGCCAAAACCATTATGGTGGTGCTGGCTTTTCTGGCCACCAAACCAGGGAACAGTGTGAGAAGATGGCTGGGGAAGAGTTTGGCCAATGCCATTGTCATTCTATGTTCTACTGTCCAACTAGTTACCTGTACTGTCTGTCTGGGTATCTCTCTCCCATTCCCTGACTCTGACATGCACTCACAGACTGGGCAGATCATCCTGCAGTGCAATGAAGGCCCTGTGGTCATGTTCTACTCTGTCCTTGGCTACATGGGCTTCCTGGCTGCCATCTGCTTCACGGTGGCCTTCCTGGCCAGGAAGCTGCCTGGGTCCTTCAATGAGGCCAAGCTGATCACCTTCAGCATGCTGGTCTTCTGCAGTGTCTGGGTGTCCTTCGTGCCCACCTACCTGAGCACCAGGGGCAAGTACATGGTGGCCGTGCAGGTCTTCTCCATCTTGGCCTCCAGTGCTGGGCTGCTGAGCTGCATCTTCCTCCCTAAGTGCTACATTATTGTAGTCAGACCTGAGCTGAATACCAAGGAGCACCTCATGCTGAATACTAAAATACATAACTAGAAATGTGATTTCTATCAAAATACACTGGCATAATTTATGAAGCTCAGTGTAAAATGTCTTCAAATGATATGTGAATATTCCCCAGTTATGAGAGTGGCCGCTATAACTCCCCTCCATTTTGTAGTTGAGATGTATATACTCTCAATCTCAAATGCTCCCAAAATCCTATAATGGAGCTCAATTTTCCCCACACCCTCTCAAAAAATTGTACAGCTGTTTGTGTTAGGACCTGTGAAGTACTACAGCTCCCCCAGTGGCCTGTTAATGAAGACAGGTTAGGTCTCCTTGCAAGTAAATGAACCCAGATGGGGAGATGCTCAAAGGATTAGCCCTGGTCTACTCATGCAGACCATCCATGCATCACCAAAGACCTGCTCTTTTTTCCCACTTGCCACTCTAGTGCTGCAGAAACTCCCTCCATATCTGGCGCTGGCCTCCCTCTGATTCCCCTTTTGCTGCTGGTTCTGCTCTGCCCTTTCTGCCCTTTGGTCCTTCCCTCCTCCAGTTTCTGCTCCTCCCTTCACCCCTCCCTGCCTTGCACATATGCAGTCCATGCTTGAGGAGGCCTTTCCTTCCTCTGCCTGTATCATGCCTGGCCATGGTTGTGCATCAAGAACTCCTGAGGCTGATTGCAGACCCTACTGTCTTGGCAATGAGGTCAATCTACAGCTAGTCAGTGGAGCTGGCGAAGAGGACTGCAACATGGCAGCATGGTGCCGCCAATGCCATTTGGAAGGACTGGCAGAATCATAGAATAGAAGAGTTGGAAAGGGCAATGAAGCCAATCACGTCCAACCCCCTGCTGTTGCAGGATGTTGGACCTTGACTGCCTTGCAGTTCTGCAATTTATTTATTTATTTATTTAAGAACTTTTGCATGCCGTCCTTTATGCCTTGGCATCTTGGGACAGATCACAATCCATAAAATTGAAATACAATAAAATCACATGTATAAATAACATAAATCAATAAAAATTTACATAAAGGACAAAATCAAAGTGACTGTTCAACACAATTAATATATTAATTTTTAAAATATTTATTAAGTGGCATGGTTTTGACCTGGTGCCACAAAGAATATAAACTCTGCACCAGGTGCACCTCTCCAGGGAGCGCATTCCATAATCTGGGTCCCACCACAGAGAAGGCCCTGCTCTGGGTAGTTGTTCTTTTGATCCTCTTTAAAGAGGGCTCCCGGCAAAGCCTCTCCCTCACATCTTAAGGGGCATTAGGGCATGTAAGGGAAAAGGTACTCCTTTAGGTATCCTGGTCCCAAGCCATCCCAGAAATGCCCTTCCATTTCTGCCAGGTGAAATTTCTTCCATTCTTTCCTGAAGGTGCTTTGAAGGCTGGAGGCATGTCAGAATAGCTTGTCTCCTGGACCCTGAAATCTCCACCAATCCCAAATTGCTCCCCAAGTCCCCATCTCTGAGGTTGCATTCTTGACCTTGTGAAACACTATGAGCCATTCTTTCCATTCCAGCTTCATGTGGGAAACAGAGGTTGTTTGGAGCTCAGATTCCCAATTCCGAGGCTGGACTTCAGGCTGTGAGCACAGATCTAGGATTCTAAACAAACCTTTGGCTCCTCATAGCTATCTATGGGCCATAAGATTGCTCCGTTCATACTCAAGAATGCCAAAAAGTGTCAGTGCTGACAGAAACTTCTTTTAATCTGGGTGTGCTTTTCTCACTGCCACTTCTTTTATTAGTTTGCACAACAATATTAAAACACCATCATCACAAACATCAAAACTACTGAGTCAGCGCCATATTACACTTTAACATTCTGTGATCATTTCAAATCTATTTAAAAAGTCTTAAAAATTCTTTTTTAGATCTAAGCCCAGTCCCTTTTTCCCAGTTAATAACACACAGAATTCCCAAACTTGATAGAAGTCATTTTCTTCTTCCACTTTCTATAATAGAACAAGTTCATCTATTTCCTGTTCTTCATGTTAGAAAAGAGACCCTCCACGTTTTGTAAAAGTTAAAATCTTCTTTCCTTTCAGATAAGAGGTTTCCACCTAACCAGCACTATGCAATTCCAAATCTTTTCCTTTAACTGTTATTAAACAAATAGACTCCTCCTAATAGCAATTACAAATACAATCAGATACATTTTTTGCTTACAGGTATTCCAGTCTAATATCTACTAAAAAAGAGAATACAATAGTAAAGGAAATACATATTCATATATCTCTTCATCACCTTAAGAACATCTTATCTAGCCTATTTAACAACAATCCAAAAACCGGTGAGTCATACAATTAAGCTCCTTGTCAATCATCTTTAAACTTTAAGACAATCTAAGAAAACAAAAGAGAAGAAGGAAGAATAAAAGGAAAGGATCCTTCTTGCCATCAAAACTACTGAGTCAGCCCCTTATTGCACATCCTTTAACATTCTATAATCATTTCTAAACCATTTAAAAAGTCTTAAAAAGTCTTTTTTGGATCTCAGCCCAGTCCCGTTTTTCCTGCCAATAACAAACAGATTTCCCAAACTTAATAGAAGTCATTATCTTCTTCCTTTTTCTGTGATAAAATAGGTTCATTCATTTCTTACAAAATCCTGTTTTCACATTAGAGAATAGACTCTCCATGTTACATAAAAGTTAATGTCTTCTTTCTTTTCAGATAAGAGGTTTCAGCCTGACCAGCACTACACAATTCCAAATCTTTCCTTTTTACTGATATTAAACAAATAGACTTCTCCTAATAGCAATTACACATACATTCAGATACCTTTTTTTTTTTGCTTACAGATATTCCAGTCTAGTATCTACTAAAAAAGAGAATACAATGGCAAAGAAATTTCATATTCATATATCTCACAACCATTCGTCATCTTTAAGAACGTCTTACCTAGCTTACTTAACAACAGTCCAAAAACCGGAGAGTCATACAATTTAGCTCTTAGACAATCATCTTCAAACTTTTTAAAAAATCTAAGAAAGAGAAAGAGAGGAAAGAAGAAAAAGAGGAAAAGGATCCTCCTTCCCTTAACACCTACTTCCACCTTCAGAATCACATATCATAGCCATTCCATACCTCAACAGACATTATCAAGCCATTTATACTAAGACGAATAATTTTGTTTAAAACCTCTGCCACGCCATTTAAAGTGCAGAGATCGTATCTTCTGTTGCAAAACATTAATCATTCTCAACGATTGCACTTGTTGCTGTAAAATCTTCACTCCCTTCTCCGAGCCAATTATAGTTATTACAAAGTTCATCCATCCGTCAAAAGAAATAAACACATCTTCCTGCCAAAGCTGCCGTTCATCAGACAAACTTGATAGCAGGTTATTTATTGGTTTTGCTGATTTTGTTTCTTTATCTACCATTTCAGCTTTTTCACATAGCTGTTGCTGGATGCTCTGTTCGGTTTCAGTTTGAACAACAGTTTTTTTCTTCAACATGAGAGAAGCCTCTATTTTATAAAATCTTTTTTCCTGTTCAATCAAGAAGATTTGTTCTTTAATCAAAAGCCTTTCTTGAGAAAATTTCAAATTTAACATTAACTGGTGAATTCTTAGGAGAGATTCCTGGAGCGAAGCCATGATCTCAATAATACAAGCATACAAAGGTTGGCAGGATACTACATGCTTTGGCAGTGGTCCCAAAAATGCAGGAGAGAAAATAAAGATTCCTTCCCTCACCTCTTCCTTCCCTTTTTCTTCTCAAATCAAGTCTTCATACTTCTGTCTAGTTGCACCATACATATTTAATAAAATTAAACCCTAGAGACGTTCACAAAAAAGTTTCAATTCAACTCACACAAGTCTCTTAATCTCTTAATCTCCATCGCCGCTTAACACTTTGGAGGGTTCTTCTGCAATCCATGTGCCAGGCTTTCCCATTGGTATAATTGCAGAAAAAGATAACCTAAGAATATATTTACTCAGCAGTTCCGATGTTTATCCAGCTTATAAAAATTGCATGCTAATCTAATAAGATGCCGTGAACTTGCAGATGCTAAAAAACCTCTTGTATTATCGAGCTGAGACACCTGAATTGTTCTTAGCTGATATGGGATCGCCACCTCACATCCAGCCAAAACATGCTCAGGTAATCTGTCTTCACCCCTACAGGGTTTGATTGGTTCTCCCGACCCCAATGCTTGGATAACACCGGAGTGATTAGCAGAGATAGCTAATCGCATCCATCTCATTCTGACGCCATCTTGCTTCCCCCAGTGCAGACAAAACCTTCTACAGCCTCATAAATAGGTCATATAAACCGGTTGCCTCTGGATTCTCATCTATCCTTTAACATCCTGTTCTTCAGATCAGTGGAACACTGAAGTTCTCATTTGTTGGTATATTGTGCATTTGGGAATGCAGTATTTAAGGCACGATCCCAAATGTGCCCTTTCTCTACAATGCCTTGTCCCCAAATATAGTCTTAGGGCACTTTGTCCAGTACTTTACTAAGACACATTGGAAATCACAGAAAGCAATGTTGACCTCACAATGAAGCCAAAATCCTGAGCCTCGGTGTTGTCAAGTTACAAAAGTATAGATCTGAGGAAGGATCCTGAGGAATTGGTCCAGTGTGCTTCACTTCAGCAGAACCCTGATTTCTATAGAGGAGGAGGAGTGGGAGGAGTGGGAGGAAGAGGAGGACCCATGGAAGGATCTAGTAAAAGGACCAGCTATGATAGTTTTGAAGATTTGTATACTGCTATGAAGGAATATATGAAGACAGCATTCAAGTGCTGGTATTCAATGCATGTGCTGTCAGTGAAAGAGTGGAGAAGATGCAGAGAGGAGAAACTGGATGACCTGCCTCAACTGGTGATGGAGCAAACACAATCTCTGGACAGTTTCTTCTCTTACACAGCAGTCCAGGCTGTGGCCCGTGCTGTGGATGCAGCTGTTTTCTCCAGATCCAGGAGGAAGTACGTGGAATGTGGAGGCAGGCTAGGTGTGCACTGGCTTCATCCATGGCAGGTATTCTCTCCCCTTCTTTGGAATTGAATTCAGAGTGTGAGAAACTGAGATGGGATTTTCCAAATTAAGGGGTAGCTGCAACACTCTCTGTTCTGGTTCCTCTTTTGGTCTCTTCCACTGCATCAGGCACAAGCTCCCACCCACATTTTTGTATCATCTACAAATTTTATCAGCAGACTGGTCACCCCCCACTTCCAGGTCATTGATGAAATATTGAAGAGGAACAGTCCAAGGACAGAGCCCTGAGGGACCCCACTCATCACCAGCTGCCATTCCTATGATTCCCCACTAATATGTACTCTGCTTTCAGTCTGTCAGCTATGCCTCACTTCATCAAGCAGTGCTTTGATATATCACCAAACTCTTCAATTTTTCAACCAGGATATCATATGGCACATGGTCAAAGGTCTTACTGAAATCCAAGTAAACCACATCTAAAACATCCCCTCCATTTAGCCACTTCTAAACCTTGTCATAGAATTCAACAAGGTTCATTCGGCAGGACCTATTTTTGCAGAAGATGTGCTGCCTAGCCATCAAACTCTATCGATCTCTCACTATTATGAGCCTTTCCATTGCCTTTCCTAGAATGGATGTAAGGCTAACTGATGCATAATTCCCCATGTTCCCTCTAATACCCTTTTTGAAAATTGGGACCACGGATGCCACCCCGTGTTCCTATTGTAAACCAGCTGATATTTAGACACATTGAAAGAAACCTGTATGGATTAGTATTTGGAAATCCTCTCAATGAATCAGAGTTTGCTTTTGATTCAGTAAACTCCCTGGTGAACTGTGGGAATACAGCAGACATCATCTATCTGGACTTCAGCAAAGCTTTGGACCAAGTGCCCCATGTTATTGCGATTAGCAAACTAGCTCCAAACAGATGAGATAGAATAACTCTCAGCTGGATGCACACTTAATAGAATTGTACTCAAGTTTGCTCATCAATGGCCCCTTTTCAGACCAAGGAGAAATAAATTTTTGAGTACTTCAGGGTTCAGTCTGTGGCCTAGTGCTCCTCAGCATTTGTATTAATGATCTTAATGAGCAAGTGCAGTGTATGCTGATCAGAACTACAGATCTTGCAAAAGGGGATAGGATAGTTAATACCTTGGAAGACAGAGAGAACAAGAGAAAGAAAGAGATTTCAAAACATCCCAGTAGGAGAAACAGGAAAGCATTCAGAGGAGGACAGCAGGGATGATGTGTGGACTGGAAAAAAGGTATTTGAGGAGAGATTGAATGAACTGAGCAGGTTTAGCCTGGAGATGAGTAGAATGAGAGGAGATAGGACAGAACTCTTCAAGTACTCTCTCCTTAATCATCCCAGAGTGCAGAATGTGAAACAAAGCCCTCAAATGAAAAGAAGCCCTTTTTGGCCCCTTCCAAATTGCCTCTTCTGGAATTCCTGTGAGACTTCTCATGAATAAATCCTATGAAGTACAGTAGAATAACCTCCCAGGACCATCTGTGAGGGACTGCCGGCTCTTGAGCAGAACTGTCCATTTGCTGCTTCTAAGGATTTCTGATATGTTTCACTCAGAGAAGATGCACTTCCTTTCCCTTCAGTGACAATGCTTCTATTCTCTTTTTCCTAAATTCCTAAGGCAGACCATGGGCATCCAGCAATTAATTAAAAACATGTCCATAAAAGAGCCATAACCAGCAACATTAACTGGAACCAGCACTTAGCAAAAACTGGACCATGGAATGTGTCTTCTCAAATGATTGTTCTTTCTCTGTTCTGCCAGCTCCACTCTTTCCTGAGAAACCCCCAGTTTCACAATCATTCTATAGATGGAGTGTATTTAGATGAGAATGGAGACCTGGCAATGAACTTGGACCTTGTGAATTGGGTGAGGTTTCCCAACAAGACTGCTGTAAAAGTGAAAGTTGGGAGTCTAGAAAGACAGGGCTTGCCTAGCCCCAAATTTACCATTCACCAGGATCTCATTTTGTGGCCCAGATGGCAAGATCAGGTGAAGAAAACTATCTCCTTCATTTCCTTGTTTCCATGTCCCATCCTCCTCTAGCATTCTGAGTAATGGATGTACAGAAATAAATTTATCAATTAAATAGCACACAAATTAAAAAGTGTAGTAAATAAGTGTGATGCATTTCACTTAGAGGGAATGTCCAGCTGCTTCAGCTTCACAGAGGGGAGTTCACATATGGAATCCACTCACACGTTGGAGGACCTCTTCATCTGTCCTTTCTACCTCAAACTCCTCAGTCCACATCCTGAACCCTCCTCCCTTGATGCTCCTTCTCTCTCACCCAGTCCCTGCCCCAGGCCAGATGCGTGGAGAGTTGCCACCCAGGATTCTTCAAGGTGGCTCAAGAGGGAAAGCCTGTTTGCTGCTATGACTGTGCTCCGTGCCCTGAAGGGACAATCTCCAATCAAGAAGGTGGGTGAATGCAGAGAACAAGGCACTGCCTGGGAGGAATAAAATGATCCAAACATGATATTGGATGGTTTGCAGGGTGGTCTATATCCCTGAAAAGAATTTAAGTTTGCTGAGCTTTTTCTCAAGTGTTAGAGCAGATATTCTTCTTCCTCGGGTGGTGGTAGTCACTCCACCCCTCCAGTCCTGGAAGCATTGAATGTCCCATCTCCTGTTTGTTATTCTCTGCTTCCCAGAATTCCTCATTTCATCATTGCTTCAGCAGCCATGTTCTCCTTGGCCTTCTGTCTATTGTCAGCACGTTTTCTGTTTGCTACCTCTTTTGGCTATGAATCCCCTGCCCACAACTCCCCCTGCATCCCTCCTTATCTTTCCATCTCTCCATAAAATTTCCCTTCCACTTTGTTCACGCTCTTTTTTCAGTATACATTCATCTCCCTCCATAGTTCCCCTCGTGACATCTTGGCATGTGAAGCCAAACATATTGTGCAGTTTTTCCCCTCCCCTTAAAGGAACCAAGTGTGCAGTGTTTAGCTCCCCCAAGGAGATGCGGGTGGCTTCCAGAGAAGGAACATTCCTGAGCATGAGGAGCTTTTGAAGCTTCTGTTGTCTTATCTAGAAGAGCTGAAAGAGGACTTCTCCTCTTGCTGGCCTTGCACAGCTTGCCTTCAGGGAGGATGCCGGGTAGGCTGGCTCGGGTCAAGGATTAAACAAACAATGCTTCCAGTGTTGTTTGGGGTATGGGGGATTCACCTATTAATGTGAGGAATGGGAGGGAGGACATGTGGGTTGGATCTGCAGATGTGCATTCTGGGATTCAGCATATTCTGAAATGGGCAGGAGAATGATATGCTTGCTTGGAGCCCAAGATAACTGGAGAGTTCCATGTTATTCCATATTTTTTTAACAGTAAAAAACAAGGCGTTAAAGGTATTAAAATGAAGGTGTCTTCATGTATACTGAATACGGGTGCCACATGATAAGCTTCCTGTATTTCTGTTTCAAGTTTCTTTGTATTCAGCCATGTTCTTTCAAGACACTCCAGGTGCTTTGTGTAGCACTCCTCCCACTCCTCCCAATGCTATTCTAATAGCAACCTTTCAAGTGCTCAGTCAGGTGGTTCATGTAATTCCCCTCCTCTTCTCAATGTTACCCTCACAAGAGCTTCTGTGTAATGTGAAAACCATGATGGAAAAATGAGCAGTCAGAGAGGAATTGCACAAACCCAGTAACATTCTACACAGTCTTTATTTGGCTGTTGCTAAATAATTTCAACCAGGATTCTGATCCTGGTTGATGTTGCCCTCTGTGTGGGTTTGTGGTGCAGCAATGGATGATCCCTCCTTCATGGATCAATGCCTTTTCATGGCGAAGGGGCTTGCGTAGCTCAATGAAGCTATGAGCTATGCCGTGCAGGGCCACCCAAGATGGACAGGTCATCGCAGAGAGCTCTGACAAATGTGATCCACTGGAGAAGGAAATGGCAACCCACTGCAGTATCTTTGGCATGAAAACCCCATGGACAGTACCAAAAGATAAAAACATATGACGCCGGAAGATGAGCCCCTCAGGTCAGAAGGTGTCCAATATGCTACTGGGGAAGAGCATAGGGCTAGTACTAGTAGCTCCAGAAAGAATGAAGCGACTGGGTCAAAGCTGAAAGGACACTTAGTTGCTGATGTATCTGGTGGTGAAAGGGAAGTCCAGTGCTGTAAAGATCTATACTCCATAGGAACCTAAAATGTAAGATCCATGCATCAAGGCAAGCTGGATGTGGTCAAACAAGAACATCGACATATTAGGAATCAGTGAACTGAAATGGACAGGAATGAGTGAATTTAATTCAGATGAACATCAGGTATACTACTGTGGGCAAGAATCCCTCAGAAGAAATGGAGTAGCCTTCATAGTCAATAAAAGAGTAGGAAAAGCAGTACTGGGATAGAATCTCCAAAATGACAGAATGCTCTCAGTTCGAATCCAAGGCAAAGCATTCAACATCACAATAGTCCAAATCTATCCCCCAATCACGGGTGCTGAGGAGGCTGAAGTTGACCAGTTCTATGAAGGCCTACAACACCTTCTAGAATTACCACCAAAAAAATGATCTCCTTATAATTATGCTAAAGTAGGAAGACAAAAGATAACCGGAATAACAGGCAAGTTTGGCCTTGGAGTACAAAATGAAGCAGGACACAAGCTGGTGGAATTTTGTCAAGAGAATACGATGGTCATAACAAACACTCTTTTCCAACAACCCAAGAGACGTCTCTACACATGGACATCACCAGACGGTCAACACAGAAATCAGATTGACTATGTGCTCTGCAGCCAAAGATGGAGAAGTTCTATACAGTCAATAAAAACTAGACCAGGAGCTGACTGTGGCTCAGATCATGAGCTTCTGGTGGCAAAATTTAGGCTTAAGTTGAAGAAAGTAGGGAAAAGCACTAGGCCACTCAGGTATGACCTAAATCATATTCCTGATGAATATACAGTAGAGGTGACAAATAGATTTAAGGAATTAGATCTGATAGACAGAGTGCCTGAAGAACTATGGACGGAGGTTCGCAACATTGTACAAGAGGCAGCAACTAAAACCATCCCAAAGAAAAAGAAAGGCAAGAAAGCAAAATGGCTGTCTGAGGAAGCTTTACAAATAGCTGAGGAAAGAAGGGAAGCGAAAGGCAAGGGAGAAAGAGAAAGATACAAACAATTGAATGCAGAATTCCAGAGAACAGCTAGAAGAGATAAGAATGCCTTCCTAAATGAACAGTCCACAGAAATAGAAGAAAACAATAGAATTGGGAGGACCAGAGATCTCTTCAAGAAAATTAGAGATATGAAGGGAACATTTCATGCAAAGATGGGCATAATAAAGGACCAAAATGGCAGGGACCTAACAGAGGCAGAGGAGATTAAGAAGAGGTGGCAAGATTACACAGAGGAACTATACAAGAAAGACATTAACATCCCTGATAACCGCGATGGGGTGGTCACTGACCTCGAGCCAGACATCCTGGAATGTGAAGTGAAATGGGCCTTAGGAAGTCTGAGCAACAACAAAGCTAGTGGAGGTGACAGCATTCCAGCTGAGCTATTCAAAATCCTGAAAGACAATGCAGTTAAAGTGCTACAGTCCATATGCCAGCAAATTTGGAAAACTCAACAGTGGCCACAGGATTGGAAAAGGTCAGTTTACATTCCAGTCCCCAAGAAGGGCAATGCCAAAGAATGTTCAAACTACCGCACCATTGCACTCATTTCACATGCTAGCAAAGTGATGCTCAAAATCCTACAAGCTAGGCTCCAGCAGTATGTGGACCGAGAACCACCAGAAGTACAGGCAGGATTTCGAAGAGGTAGAGAAACTCGAGATCAAATTGCCAACATATGCTGGATCATGGAGAAAGCCAGGGAGTTCCAGAAAAAGATCTACTTCTGCTTCATTGACTACGCTAAAGCCTTTGATTGTGTGGATCACAACAAATTGCGGCAAGTTCTTAAAGAGATGGGAGTACCTGACCATCTTATTTGTCTCTTGAGAAACCTATATGCAGGTCAAGAAGCAACAGTGAGAACCGGACATGGAAGCACTGATTGGTTCAAAATTGAGAAAGGAGTTTGGCAAGGCTGTATACTGTCACCCTGCCTATTTAACTTATATGCAGAGCACATCATGAGAAAGGCAGGGCTAGATGAATCACCAGTTGGAATCAAGATTGCTGGGAGAAATATCAACAACCTCAGATATGCAGATGATACCACTCTCATGGCAAGAGGAACTAAAGAGCCTCTTGATGTGCGTAAAGGGGGAGAGCGCAAAAGTTGGCTTGAAACTCAACATTAAGAAAACTAAGATCATGGCATCTGTTCCGCTCACTTCCTGGCAAATAGATGGGGAAGAAATGGAGGTAGTGACAGATTTTATTTTCCTGGGCTCCAAGATCACCGCAGATGGGGGCTGCAGCCAAGAAATTAAAAGACGCTTGCTTCAGGGAAGGAAAGCTATGGCAAATCTAGATAGCATACTAAAAAGCAGAGACATCACCCTGCCAACAAAAGTGCGTATAGTCAAGGCTATGGTTTTCGCAGTTGCAATGTATGGATGTGAAAGCTGGACAATAAGGAAGGCTGAGTGCAAAAGGATTGAGGCCTTTGGGTTGTGGTGCTGGAGAAGACTCCTGTGAGTCCCTTGGACCGCAAGGCGATCAAACCAGTCAGTCCTAGAGGAGATCAACCCTGACTGCCCTTTAGAAGGCCAGATAGTGAAGATGAAACTCAAATACTTTGGCCACCTAATGAGAAGGAAGGACTCACTGGAGAAGAGTCTAATGCTGGGACAATAGATGGCAAAAGAAGAAGGGGACGGCAGAGGATGAGGTGGCTGGATGGAGTCACTGAGGTGTTTGGTGTGAGCTTGAGTGGACTCCGGGGGATGGTGGAGGACAGGAGGGCCTGGAGGAATGTTGTCCATGTGGTCGCGATGGGTCGGACTCGACTTCATGACTAACAACAGCAAAAGTGCTACACTCAATATGCCAGCAAATTTGGAAAACTCAACAGTGGCCACAGGACTGGAAAAGGTCAGTTTACATTTGCATCCCCAAGAAGGGCAATGCCAAAGAATGTTCAACTACCGCACCATTGCACTTATTTCTCATGCTAGCGAAGTGATGCTCAAAATCCTACAAGCTAGGCTCCAGCAGTATGTGGACCAAAAACTACGAGTAGTACAGGCAGGATTTCGAAGAGGAAGAGAAACTCGAGATCAAATTGCCAACATACGCTGGATCATGGAGAAAGCTAGGGAGTTCCAGAAAAGCATCTACTTCTGCTTCATTGACTACGCTAAAGCCTTTGATTGTGTGGAACACAACAAATTGTGGCAAGTTCTTAAAGAGATGGGAATACCTGACAATCTTATTTGTCTCTTGAGAAACCTATATGCGAGTCAAAAGGCAACAGTGAGAACTGGACATGGAACCACTGATTGGTTCAAAATTGAGAAAGGAGTTCGGCAAGGTTGTATACTGTCACCCTGCCTATTTAACTTATATGCAGAGCACATCATGAGAAAGGCAGGGCTAGATCAATCACCAGTTGGAATTCAGATTGCTGGGAGAAATATCAACAACCTCAGATATGCAGATGATACCACTCTCATGGCAGAAAGTGAAGAGGAACTAAAGAGCCTCTTGATGAGGGTGAAGGAGGAGAGTGCAAAAGTTGGCCTGAAACTCAACATTAAGAAAACTAAGATCATGGCATCCAGTCCTCTCACTTCCTGGCAAATGGAGGGGAAGAATTGGAGTGACAGATTTTATTTTCCTGGGCTCCAAGATCACCGCAGACGGGGACTGCAGCCTAGAAATTAAAAGACACTTGCTCCTGGGGAGGAAAGTTATGGCAAATCTAGACAGCATATTGTAAAGCAGAAACATCACCCTGCCAACCAAAGTGCGTATAGTCCAGGCTATGGTTTTCCCAGTTGCTGTGAATGTTGGACCATAAGGAAGGCTGAGCGATGAAGAATTAAGGCCTTTGAGTTGTGGTGCTGGAGAAGACTCCTGCCAGTCTCTTGGACTGCAAGGTGATCAAACCAGTCAATCCTAGAGGAGATCAACTCTGACTGCACTTTAGAAGGCCAGATACTGAAGATGAAACACAAATACTTTGGCCACCTAATGAGAAGGAAGGACTCCCTGGAGAAGTGTCTAATGCTGGGTACAATAGATTGCAAAAGAAGAAGGGGATGGCAGAAAATGAGGTGGCTAGATGGAGTCACTGAAGCAGTTGGTGTGAGCTTGGGTGGACTCCCGGGGATGGTGGAAGAGAGGAGGGCCTGGAGGAAAGATGTCCATGGGGTTATGTGTCGGACACTACTTCACGACTAACAACAACAATGGATTTTCCAGGGATACGCCCCGCCACATTGCAAAACCTTTCTGCACTTCCAGGCATAGATTGGTGCCTCACATTGATCCTGGGATGTTCACCGCACTCCATTAAGTTGCCCAAGAAATGGATTCCTGACAGGGTGAGTCATTTTCTAGTGCCTGAACTCATTCAAGATCACAAGAATACTATCTTTGACCCCTTTGCAAAGTGCCTTCGAGTTATAGGCTGCCTTGTTGATTTAACTGGTAACTTTGCAGAATAAAGGGGCCAAGCTTGTCCCTGCCCAGCAGAAGAGCACTCTATATTACCTTGCATCAGATTGAGGGATGTCAGTTTAATGTTTCTCCTGTTTTGAACAGATGCAGAGCATTTCATGAAGTGTCCAGAAGATCAGCATCCAAACATGGCCCGGGATCAGTGCATCCCCAAGGTCATCACTTTCCTGTCCTAAGAGGAATATTTGGGGACCTTTCTCACTTTTGTGGCCCTACTTCTCTCCATAGCCACAGGAAGCATTTTGGGAATCTTCAGGAAATTCCAGGAAACCCCAGTAGTCAAGGCCAACAACCGAGACCTCTCCTACATTCTGCTTATCTCCCTCTTGCTCTGCTTTACATGCTCTTTCCTCTTCATTGGGCAGCCAAGCAGCATCACCTGCCTCCTCCAACAAACAGCCTTCAGCATTGTCTTCTCAGTGGCCATCTCTTCCCTTCTGGCCAAAACCATCATTGTGGTATTGGTCTTCCTGGCCACCAAGCCAGGCAACAGGGCAAGGAGCTGGATGGGGAGGAGTCTGGCCAACTCCATAGTCATCTCCTGTTCCAGCTTTCAAGTAGTCCTCTCCACCATCTGGCTGGGGACCTCTCCACCCTTCCCAGACTCTGACATACAGTCCCAGGCAGGGCAGATCATCCTGCAATGCAACGAAGGCTCTGTGGCCATGTTCTACGCTGCTCTAAGTTATATGGGCTTGCTGCCTGCCGTCTGTTTCATGGTGGCCTTCCTGGCCAGGAAACTTCAACAAGGCCAAGCTGATCACCTGTAGCATGATGGTCTTTTGCAGCGTCTGGGTGTCCTTCATGCCCACCTACCTGAGCACCAGGGGCAATTACATGGTGGCTGTGCAGGTCTTCTCCATCTTGGCCTCCAGCGCCGGGCTGCTGGGCTGCATCTTCCTCCCCAAGTGCTTCATTATTCTAGTGAGGCCTGACCTGAACACCAAGGAGCATCTCATGATGAAAAGCAAAGTCTAAATTCTCTTTGTATTGTTCATCAATTGCTCAAGAATCTGAATTTTGTCAACAGTCCAGAGATTAACTTTGGGTATATGGACAGTATGGAAATGGATCAAATGGGAAAAAAAAGTCTTTTGCATATTTTGTCCTTGGGAAAAATAGGTCCATTTCATATATATGGAGGAAACAGGTCCTTTTTTTATTTGTTGTTTTCTATTAATAGGTTCCTTTTGCAGTCTTTGAGATTTTCATGGAATTTTTTGAAGTGTGAGGAGAAAAATCCTTGTTTATCAGAACTTGGCAGGGTTACAAAAATGCAGCTTCATAGGTTTTAAAAATTTGAACTCACCATTGTCCCAGGAGTCCCTCCAGCATGTTTTCCAGGGTGGTGTTCTTGTGGTGGTGTGAGGGTTCCTCAGTGAAGTTCTGTCCAGCATTCTGGATCCTTTCCCTTCCCAGCCTGCTCAGGGCTGGTTCCCATGGAGGTGCTTACACACATGCTTGGCTGCAAACCTGAACTGCCACAGGCATCCTGCCAGAGCTGCTGGGTGGTCCCTAGGACTGCTGTTGAAAGCAAGAAAAGAAAGATCATGAGGAGGGAATGTCTTGCTTGAAATGAGGAAGGACTGAAGAACTACTTTCCCAGCCCTGAGAGTTCAGAGTCAGCAGGGACACTGCCCCAGGGGTTGATTTCACCTCTTTTTAGAGCAGAAATCCAGCAGGACTTCTCCTGTAATGGCAACTCTGGCCTTGCCTTGGGCTCAGACTCCTTCAGAGCAGCCACATGGTTGGGGACTGCTGGGGATGGCCACTTCAGCTCCTGCCCAGCACTTCCTGGGCCATGTGGGAGGCAACTGGCTCTCTGACCCCCTGAATGTTTACAGGCCAGCAGTTTTTGTTCTCAGGGCGGTCAACCTGCCCTCTCACAGCCTGGATGGAAGGAACTATTTCAGTCCCAAAATTGATTTTGAGGGAGAAAAAGGAGCGTGTCAGGGAAGCAGAGGGGAGAGGAAGTTGGGGCTGGGCATTTTGTGTTCATGCAGCATATATTTCCCTGACTTTTTCCCTCTTGCCAAATACCCAAGTGTAACTGAGACCTCGCAGGGCTTCCATTTGGCAATCCATCCACCAGGCCATACTGCCTCTCAGAAGATGTTCCAGTCCCCTTCAGGCCTTCCCTGCCACAGTTCAATTCTTCAGCTTGGGTTACTCCTGTTTGGTCCCTTTTTTCCTCCCTGCAAGTTGTAGGTTGCCTTTGAAGTGCACAAGAGGGAAGGGGTGCATTTGCTTCCTTGCTGGGGAGAGGATCTGAATCCCTCCCATTCTTTGCATGGTCAATCAACTTGGCAACTTCTACCTGTATCTTTCCTGTTCCCTCAATCCAGGGTCTGCCTCTGGATTCGGCACACCACACTCCCAAGCTGGGGGAACAGAGCAGTGTATTGAAGGGATAAAACTAGGGGTGGGGGGCTCTGAAGCATCCAGGCAGAAAGGACAAAACAGGGCAAAATAGAGAAAGGGGCAGGGAAGGGGAAATTGGGCAGTAGTAGTGTTCAGAATCCAGCCAGCTGAGAACCTCCAGCTCCCCAGTCCACTTGGCCCACTCAGCCAGGAAGCAAGAAACCCAAATCCCAGCCTCAGCTCTACAGCCAGAGGACTGACCTTCCAAAGTCTCAGGATATGAAGGTAGCACTGCAAACTTCAGCAGGGAGCAAGAGCAACCAAGCAGAACCTCTCAGCAGAGGAGCAAAGAGCCTCCCTCCCTCCTGGCTTTATCTGCCCCAGGCAAGGTCCACCAACCTTAGGGACATTCCTTTGCTCCAGGTGCCCAGCATGAGCAGGCCATTGCTGCTTCTGCTGGCGTCTCTGAGGCTGTAAGTTTGGACAGTTTAGAGGAGACAACTCACACGGCCTTGGGCCAGGTCCCTGTGAGGCTGTCCCCTGGATCTACAGCATTTTCTTGGGTGCAAAATCCACCCTGTCCTTTCTCTCTGGAACTCCCAAGGCACTTCACCTTACAGGCAATTGCGGTTTTATTTCTAATGCCCTGGATGATAAAACTCATTTCTCTTCTATCTGCTGATGGTCCCAATCTCTGGGGTCTGCACAACTGCACCAATATATTAAATGTAATATATTGCATTAAATTAATGTAAAGTAATGGATTAGATTATGTCACATTATATTCCTTTTCTGATATAACCAGATTCCAAAAAAGGGCACAATCTCAGTTTATAAATTATATGGAATTATGTATGTATTTTTACAAGCCTGGGAGTAGTCCAGAGAGACTCTCTAGGTCAGGGGTCCTCCAAATTGTTCAACAGGGGGCCAGTTGAAAGGTGCTGGAGATGGGTGTGGGCCACCAAGTTGATGTGGGTAGGGCGCATGGGCTTGGCTGGGCCAGGCTGGTCTGGGCTGGGGGAGGAGGGGCACAGGCATGTGCTTGTGTGGCAAGGCAGGAGCGGGCACAAAGATCATTTTCTCTGAGCAAGTCCAAAATGATCTCTTTGCGAGCCAGCCACTGCATGATGAGACACCGGTTTCCTTGCAGGGAGATCATTTTGGACTCGCTCAGAGAAAATGATCTCCTTGCAAGCAAGCCTCTTTATGGTGAGGCACTGGCTTGCTCACAAGGAGATTGTTTTCTCTGACCAAGTCCAAAACGATCAGCTTGAGAGCAAGCCACCACCTTGCGAAGCACGTGCATATGCGTGCGAATGCGGCAAGTCCAAAACCTGTATTGGTGGGCCGGTTAAATGGGCATGGCCGGCTGAATCCAGCCCCCAAGCCGTAGTTTGGTGACCCATGCTCTAGGTGGAGAGCAAGAGCAAAATCACCACTAGGTGGCAGTTCCAAACACCATTGCTTTGGGACACTTTTCATTCTCCTCACTGAGAATATGGCTCTTCCCTCTAGAGATGGTGCTGGTTTACAGTTGCCACCCAGCGATGTGGGATGGAGCCTTATTCAGCACAGATGCTTCAGCAACACAAACTCTGTGTCCCCTCTGGGGAGCAGACCTCCCTGGATTTTAGTTGCCCACTTGGCCGCAGCAGCCCTGAAGCTCTGAGGCTTTTCATTGCTGAATCATGCATCTCTGTAGTGCTTGGCCCACATAGCCCCTGTTTTCTTGTATTCTGGAGCTGGAGTGGAGCTGGAAAAGCTTTACTGCAACAGGTGAATGGTAAGGTGTGCCATTATTCCCCAGAGATGGGAAGACAGAGTTGCCCTCTCTGTTGAACTGTTAAAAGGAGCAACACAAGGCAAACACGCCATCATGATAAGTCTCAGGATCCAGCAAGTGGTCAAATCATACCCATGGAGCAAGCCACATAAAACCCAGGATCCACGATTGAATGGATGAGTCCTGCAGTGCTGACAAATTATAAATGACAAACAGAACATGAAAAGCAAGTTGAAACCACTGAAAAGTAATACATTTGCACTTTGTTCCTGATACCTTCCCTCAATATGGCACAGATTTTTTTAAAAATTATTATTAGCAGCAGTTGTATGATTTACTGCATTCCCATGCCACCTGTATCTGCAGTTCTCTGGGTGGTTCATAACTGGATATAAAAACAAAACAAGCAAACTCTCAAAAGCAGCATTTAAACAATGGACAATCAATTAAAACAGCTTTCTGTTAAAAATACAATGGTATAATAAAATCAGCGAGAACCAGTGTGGTGTAGTGGTTAAGAGCGTGGGACTGGGACTCAGATTATCTGAGTTCTAGTCCCCACTCAGCCATGGAGCCAACTGGGTGACTTTGGGCCAGTCACAGACTTTCAGCCCAACCTATGAGGGTTGTTGTTGTGGAGGAGGAGAATGGAGGAGGAGGATGGAGGAGGAGAATGATGTAAGCTGCCTTGAGCTCTTTGTAGGAAAAAGGCAGGATATAAACTGAAAAATAAATAAATAAATAAATAAAATATCATTATACATAATAAAACAAATGTAGTTAAACCAATAAAATGGCTTATCAGATGAAATTTGCCTCCCCCACAATCCACACCACCCCTATAAATCCACATTGGTGACCCTAGTTCAAAAATTAATGAAACCATTCAAAGGGACCAGAGTCTCAGCTTTCTAAAAGTGTGTGCAAACCTGGTTAGTAGCCAAGAGACTCCTGGAGGAAACATCTCAGCAGCTCATGGGGGAACAGAAGGGCCTCACACCCTCCCTGCACCTCTGCCTCATCCACACTTGGATCTCCGCAGGGGCTGCCTGCCTGCTTTTCAGAGTGTCTGCTGAGGCCTCCAAGGTGCCGACTTCTCCCCAGCAGCCTCAAACTGGCTGCCAATGGCTCATGGTCCCATTTCTGCACATCACGGCTGTCAAACCTGTGACTCCAGCACAGGGCTTTCTCCATGCCTGTCTCACTATGCCATGAAATGCAAAAACTTCACAATGGGTACAGGGTTGCCCACCAGGTCCATGAGTGCTCACTAAGGCTATTCTGTTGAATTTTCATGATAGAGTACTTCTACCAGTATTCTCACCATCACTATCAAAATTATCCATAATATCACTTTGCACTAATATCATGCACAGTGCCCTTCTCCATGCATGAGGAAAGCAAGCTGTTTGCAGTCTTCTCCTCTCCTTGCTTTTCCTGACAACAACAACCCTGTCAGGTTAGTTAAAGAGTGAGTGACAGGCCAAAAGTAACGGAAATATCTCCTAGGAGGAGTGGTGATTTAGGCCTGGATCTCACAGTCCCCACCCCACTTACTGCACACAAGATCCAATGGATGGATGCACACCCAAAATCCCTCTGCTTCATCTTGTCAACCAAGACTGGTTTTGGTTCAGTTTTTTGACATGCCTTTCCTAAAACTGGCTTCATCTCCTGGATACATTGGCAGGAAACATGCAGGCCCAGGATACACACCACAAGGAAAAGATGACACCAGAAACGGGCAGTGGGCACAGCCAGCAGGAAAGGAGAAACATTTCCCAAGGGAAAGAGGAGAGGAGAGGAGAAGACAGAGAGAAAGTGCCTTTCCTCCCAGTCATTCCAAGATCGCTGGGATGGGTTTGGAAGGACCATTCCTCCAGTAGGGACTTTTCCTCTGGCTGTCCTTCTTGGCAAGCTCTGCTGGAGCAACTTTTTGACAGAATCACAGCCTGCCTCATCCCTGGAGCTCAAGTTGGGCACTGAGTGGACAATTATTCTGCCTGGTGATGATTGCAGTTCTCTGAGCTAGAAATGCCCTGATATCCAGGTCCCTGCTGAGCCCAAGAAAAATTGGCATGGACAAAGCAAAGTAGAATTGTAGAAGGGCCAAGTTCTGCCTTTAATTAGGCAATATTGCAGAGGAGGGAGTGGAATAGCAAGTCTGTGATGCAGCAGATGCCCCTTTGAGGCCAATTTCAGAGCACATAATCAAAGGAGTCCCTTGACCCTGCTTGCTTGAAGTGGTCGCATCAGTGAGTTCCCAGAGAATGCTTATATTGTGCATAGGGCTGAGGAAAGTGCTCAAGCCGCAGAGGTGCTCCAGCCATATGGCTGAATAATTATGAAAATCATACTGCATTACTGGCCTTCTTGCTGAACCTCATGGGGCCCACTCCCCCAGGGCCATCATGAATGCCTGATGCAAACATGAGATTGCAGAGGTGTATCTTGAATCCAGGCAGAAAAAGGAATGCACCTCATTCCCTGCTGTCATGCTCAGAGCTCAGGAGAGGTTGAGGGCAGGGGAGGAGCCCTCTGTGCAAGGTGCTTCTTCTTATTCCCTTCAGTAGAAGGCTTGGCTGCCTGGGCACCACATCCAGTTTGGAAGGAAGCCATTCTTCTAACTGTTCCTCTACTTGACTGAGAGGGAAAGGATGGGGACCGTGCCAAGTGCCAGCAGAATGGCCCTCTTCCTCCTGCTGCTGCTCCTCGAAGAGGCCTGCTGTGGGATGCTGCAGGCCAAATGTCCCTGGAGCTGGCACAGGTATGAGCAGCATCCACAGAATTATTTCCGGAAAGGAGACTTCGTCTTCAGTGCCAGCATCTTTGCAACAGAAGGCGATTTCAGACCACACAGTTTCAATAAACCCGCATCTAATGAAAAGATTGTGTAAGTCATTGACCTGCTTGACCCGATACCACAAAGGAGCAAGGGGAGCCGGCAGTGCAGCTTGCAGAAAAATTTCTTCCAGCCAGCTTCTCCCTCATGAATGCCGAGCCAGAGAACTCACAAGCAGAAAATTCCAGGGGGAGTCCAGGGCAATGGGGCCAAAGGTGTGCCATGTTTATTGCCTCTGCACTCCTCTGCCTTGCCTTTCCCCTTCAGTTTGTAGCTGCACTTCCTGGACAGTAGTCTTGTGATAGGGATTAAATCTGCACTCGGACTGGATATAGGTTAGTCCATCCAGTGGAATCCAACCTGGAATTCTATAGGAATTGGCAGTTGGGCTCCTGCTTTGGGTTGGAACCAGGCTGAGAGTGTGGAAGCCTGAGATACATAAAGCAATTTCCAAGGACAGTTGAAGGATTCACGTACAGGGAGGGCAGGGTGACCCACTTGTTTCCTTTTTTTCAGGCTGGGAGACACACAATACTGGAAAATCCTCTCCTTCGTGTTTGCCATTCAGGAGGTCAACCAGAATCCCAGCCTCTTGCCCAACATCACCCTGGGCTACAGCATCTATGACAGCCTTCATGATGCTAGACTGACATCTGATGCAGCCATAGACCTGCTCTCCACTGCTCAGGCCCATGTCCCCAACTACAAGTGTGACTGGCGAGACCAACTGCTGACTGTCCTTGAAGCATCTGACTCTGACAACTCCATGCAGCTTTCCATCATGCTGGGCATCTTCAAAATTCCACAGGTGTGAGACTTGGGAGGAGCAGTATGAGGTGCCATTTAGAGAAAGCAAAAAATTCTCCCAAAATTTGGCAGGCATGATATCCCTTCCTGGACAAGAGCCCATCCTACTCAAACCTGAGCTGGAAAGGGTTCAAGCCCCCTCTTCCCCACCCCAGGCACCAGTCCGACATTGTTGGAGTTGAGGATTAACAAAAAGGTCCCTCCTGTGTGTTGTCTGATCTTGAGAAATAGAGGCCAAATCAGCAAGTAATATTATAACACAGACTCTTTATTGTAGGTGCAAATGCACAATAAAGAGTGAGGCCATCTCCAGTCGAAACCAGTGGCCACAGCCATCGTGAACAGGGCTTTTATACCTTCAGCTTTTTCAGTGATTAGATGTAGAGACTACATCATGGAACCAACTTTTGCACATCATTATCTTATTGATATGATAACTTTTGCAATCATTAACATTGCACATCATTATCTTATTTTCTTGCCTCAAAATAACTTTCTCCAGGTTGATCTTTTACACATTCTTAGCTCCTTGGCAAAGGTTTATGCTTTTGATTTTCCTATTCCTCTCTGATAGAAACCTGAACAATTGAACATTCCTTTTTGGTCATCAGGAAATATTGTATTCTTCATTAGGACCAGATGTAGAGCAAATAATTCTGCACTTCAGGTCAATCATATAATGGACACCAAGATAGTTTGCTTTTTTTCCCCGGTCATCATATACAGAAGGGCAAAAATTTCTGGGAACCCAGGAAGGCGTCCACGGCATCTGTGTTCGATGAACCCTACAAACCAATTCTGCCATTTCTGGAACGAAGTCTTGGGAAATGTATTCCAGGATGGAAAATCTGGAGATGCAAAAGAGTTCAGGCTACTTCCAGCTTCCATATGTCAGTGTTTACAATTTATGGTGCTAAAACACTTACTTTTTTATATCATAACTAGCATTACATGCTTTTGAATTATGTTTCAAACAAATATTTAATGGTTATATGGTTTATTCTCATGGGTTGAGGAACTTTGACTTGGTGCTGAAATGAAGAAATTGATCAGTCTCTTCCTTTCTTTCCCAGGTCATGTATGCTTTGACTTCTCAGGTTAGAAGAGAAAAAGGTCAGTCCCCTTTCTTCTACAGGATGTTCCCTGAAGAAGGAATCCAGTACCTAGGGATTGTCAGGCTGCTGCTGCATTTCAGGTGGAGGATGGTGGGTCTCTTTTCACTGGACACTGAGAATGGAGAGAAGTTCATGAGAACCTTGAAACCAGAGCTCCTCAGGAATGGCATTTGCGTGATTTTTTCACACAGCATCTCACAACTGAAATCAGGAAATTCAGAAATCCAGGTGCAGTCACTGGAGGAGTTGGTAGAAATCAATGTCTTTGTTTGCTTTGCAGAGATCTATTTCTTGTTCTATGGAATAGAATTTGTACAAAGGGCTATTGAAATGCTTATGAAACCTGTTAAGGGGAAAGTCTGGATCACCACAACTTTGTCTGACTTTACCTTGGATTTAACTTATACAGATACTATAAGTATAATACAGCATGTCAATGCATATTTTTCCTTCCTTCCCCAAACAAGTAAAAGGATCAACTATGATGGTTTTCAAGATTTCTATATTTCTATGGAGGAATTTGTGAACAGAGCATTTAAGTGTTCCCACTCCCAGCATGTGCTGTCAGTGAAAGAGTGGACAAGATGCAGAGAGGAGGAGAAACAAGAGGGCCTGCCCCAATTGGACAAGGAGCAAACACTGTCTCTGGACAGCTTCTTCTCCTACAATACAGTCCAGGCTGTGGCCCGTGCCGTGGATGCAGCTGTATCCTCCAGATCAAAGTGGAAGTCCATGGAACGTGGAGGCACGGATGTGCACCAGCTTCATCCATGGCAGGTATTCCTTCCCATTCTTGGGTATTGAATTTGATTGTGAGAAATAGAGAGCAGCTTTTCAAAATGAAGGGGCAGCAGAAACACTCTCTGTTCCAGTCCCTGTTATTGTCCCTCTGCTGGCTTCCTGGACATGAGTCCATCTGGTTGTGTCTCATACAGTTGCTTCAAGTCATTCTGAAATAGAACCTAGAAAGACTGTGAGGACTGTCCTGGGGCTGATCCTGTTTAGTATTTTAATCAATGACATGGGAGAAATTGTGAACAGTCTGCTTTTCAAATTCACAGACAATACTAAAATTGGGGCAGTGGCCACAATTGAGGAGCAGGTACTCCAGATCCAAAAGGATCTGGACAGACCATGGAAGTGGGCAGGAGACAACAGGATGGCATTCAATGTGGATAAGTGCAAGGTCTCACACTTGGGGCATAGGAATGGGTGTCATTAGTACAGGTTAGGGGACAAGTGGCTGGAGAGTTGCACTTGTGAAAGGGACCTCGGGGTGCTGGTTGATTGCAGGCTAAACATGAGTCAGCAGTGTGATGCAGTGGTTAAGAGGGTTGCATAACCAGAAGTGTGGCTTCTAGATCAAGAGAGATATTACTACCCCTCTATATGACTCTGATGCGCCTGCAACTGGAGTATTGTGCTCAGTTTTGGGCCCCTCATTACAGATTTATCCAGGTTGGAGTTAGTGCAGCGTAGGGCCACAAAGTTGGCAGCTGGTTTGCAGGAGATGCCATATGAGACGAGAATGAGGGAACTGGGTCTCTTCAGCCTGGAGAAGAGGAGACTCAGAGGGGATCTCTTGCTGACATACAGGTATGTGAGGGGATGTCACATGCAGGTGGGTGAAGACCTGTTCTCCCCTGCAGAGGTGGGCAGGGCACGCTCCAACAGAGCCAAGCTCAGGGAACCAAGGTTCCATTTAGATGCCAGGAAGCACTTCTTGACAGCTGGACCCTGAGAGTATGGAATGGGCTTCTATGGGAGGTGGGTGAGACCCCATAGGTGAGGGTGTTCATGGATGGGCTGGACATGCACATGGTGGGCATGTCATGAGCAGAGATGGCTGGAGCCGTGGGTCAGACTAAATGGTCCGGGAGGGCCTTCTGACTCAGTCTATTGCTATGTTTCTATGTTCTTTCTCAGATTCTTTCACCTGCAAATAATCAGGCTTGCTGCATTGCATGGGTTTAGAATGCAAGGCAATCCATGTTTGACATGGTACACCTGGCTGAACACAATCTACATTTAGCTTTGTCTGCTTTCCTGATCCTTGGATACATTCAGGTTCATTGCTGAGAACAGCAGGGAATGGTGCCCCACCTGGTTTGGGACTTCCTACACAAACAAGTAAGGTTCCAGGGAGCAAGCTGACATGGAGAGTTAGCAGGAGTGTGGCAGTGGTGTTGTAGTGTTAGAGGAGCGGAAGACAGAGGAAAGGGGGCTGCACTGGTGTTCTTCTGCAGCCATCTTGGAAGAAAAAGTAAGAGTGCTGCAGTGGAGAATCTGTAGCCTCAAGGCAATGAGAAGATGGTGAGTTTTGTTGTTGAGAGAGCAGCTGCAACTTTAAGTGTAGTACAGGAGCCAGAAGAGTGACAAGGAGCAGAGGATGAAAAAGAGAATCTTGAGCAAGGGAAGATGAGGACGGTAGTCCATGAAATAGCAGGGTAGTCAGGAGCAAAGGAACCAGATGATGCTTTGCAATATTGAAAGCAGATTACCCAGGCGACCACTTTCAGCACCTCAAAAGTCAGACTCCAAGGCTGCATTTAACCAAAGGAAAAGACCTAGTAGACAAAGTGTCATCTATAGGAACTCTGGAGGAAAGCACCCATGCTAAACTTTAATTCCTACAGAAGGCAAATCCAAGTGCAGTCAAACTGACAACCAGAATGTCAGGAAAGCCCATTTGAATGATGCTCAGAATAATGCTAAGCCAAGTCCCATGGCAAATGCCTCTAAGGTGGAAAGCAGTCGCTGATGGATGGGAATTTTTAAAAAGGCAATTCTAAAGGTAGCATTATATCCTCTTCAATCCAAGAAAAGGAGAAGAAGACAACCAAGAAAGTCTCTTACGTGAGTTTTCCCCAAAACAGGCTTTGATGATGTTCTGATAATCAACACACCCAAAAAAAGTGACATCGCTAGGAAACAGAAGAAAGGACAAGCTACAGAAGGAGAATGCAAGCAGGAAGCACAGAAGTGAAGGAGTGGAAAATGAGAGGAGTTAGTGAGGGATGCTAAAAGCAACCAAAAGTTCCTGCACATGGCAACATGAAAGAGGACAAGAAAGGCTCAGCTATTCTCAGCTAATAGTTCTCAGCTATTTCTTAGACTCTGTCCTGTCTCAATAAAGGAGTAAGGAACCTCTGCAGCAGGGAAGAATATGCAGAAGAACCATGATGAGAGATCAAGTTTGATGGGAAAAGGGTAAATGATCTTCTACCCATGACGAAGGAGTCAATCTCCCAGGCTTGCATGAACTGCATCCAAATGGCAGAAAGGAGCTGGCAGAAGATGTCTCGCAACCACTGTCTTACTCTTCTTCAGAAGTGCCAGGTGGCTGAAGAAGGCCTACTTTTTTCCTCACTTTGAGGAAAGCTGGAAGTCTCAGAATGACTGAACAGCCCATCTGACTACAGTGCTTGGGAAAAATCTGGAGCAGATTGTAAACCTTGTAATCTCAGGACACCTTGCAGTGATGCTGAGAAACCAGTACGGATTTGTCAGGAAGAAATCAGGTTATCTAATCAGATTTCACTTTTCGATTGGGTACCCTCCCTAGAGGACTGTGGAAATGTTGTGGATATCATCTATCTGGACAAAGCAAAGCTTTGGACAAAGTGCCCCATGAAATTGTGATTCGCAAACTAGCTCCAAGCAAGTTAGATATTACAACTATCAGCTGGAGGCTCCTTTCGCTAGAGAATTGGACCCAAACTGTGCTCACCAATGGCCACTCATGAGACCAAGGAGAGGTAACACGTAGGGCACTTAAGGGTTCAGTACCTGGCCCAGTGCTCTTCAACATTTGCATTGATGATTTGAATGAGGAAGTGCAGGGAATGCTGATCAGACCTGCAGATCTCAAGTTTTCTTTCTAATACCAATGTAGAGAGAAATTGAATTTATAGGATCTCAGAAGAAGAAGCAAAGTATTCAGAGGAAGACCACAAGGATGATGTGTGGACCTGAAACTAAGGTGCATGAAAAGAGATTGAAAGAACTAGGCATGCTTAGCCTGGAGATGAAAGGACTAAAGGGTGATAGGACAGCACTCTTCAAAGCCTCGATGGGTTGTTACAAAGAGCAAGGCCACAATCTCTGATTGATCATTCAAGAGTGCAGGATGGGAATTAAGGGCTCAAGTGACAGGAATCACTTCCTGGCCCCTTCCAAATCCCCTGTTGTAGGTTTCCTGTGAGACTCCTCAGAAAGAAATTGTAGGCTCTGGAGCGAAAATGTCAATGTACTGCTCCTGAGGAGTCCTGGAAGATTGCCTTCAGAGAAACTGTCCTCACTTTTCCTTCAGTGACAATGCTTGCAGTCAATGAGCCTCAGGATCCTAATTTGATGATAGGCATCCAAGAATGAAATCAGAATCTTGTTGATAATAAGAGTCATACTCAACTGCATTAAACTGTAACCCACTCTTAGCAAAAACAGGGTTGTCAAAAAAAAATTCTTTCTCTTTTCTTCCAGCTCCACCCTTTCCTGAAAGACCCCCAGTTTCACAACAATTCTATTCAGGGGGTGTATTTAGATGAGAATGGAGACTTGGCAGTCAACCTGGACATTGTGAATTGGGTGATGTTTCCCAACAGGACTGTTGTAAGAGTGAAAGTTGGGAGTCTAGAAAGACAGGATTTGCCTGGCCCCAAAGTTACCATTCACCAAGATCCCATTGTGTGGCCCAGATGGCAAAATCAGGTGAAGAAAACCATCTCCATTTTTTAGATTTTCCATCCTTGCTCAAACATTCTGGTTTGTGGGATGCACACAAATTTAATATGTTAATAAAAAGCATGAGATGTTAAAGGTTAGTAAAGAAAGATGAAGCATTTCACTTGAAGGGAATGCCCAGCTTCAGAGGTTAGGGTTCAGTTATGCAACCTCCTGAAAACCTGTACCTCCTCTCCACCATCTCAAACCTGTCTCCCCTGTCCACAACTTCCTCAGCCCATACTCTCCTCCCCTCATGCTCCTCTCTCTTGCTCAGCCCCTGCCCCAGGCCAGGTGTGTGGAGAGCTGCCGCCCAGGATTCTTCAAGGTGGCTCGGGAGGGACAGCCCATTTGCTGCTATGACTGCACTCCATGTGCAGAAGGGACCATCTCCATTCGGGAAGGTGGGTGAGTACAGAGAAAAAGTTTGAACCTGGGGGGAGGGCAAAAGTTCAACCATGGTATGGGGCACATTTAGGGGTGTTCTTCTATCTTCTAAACAATTTAGGATGGCCTGCTTACTTCTGGATATTGCAGCAGAAAAGGTTTGTCAATAGTGTTCATTTTACGCACCCCTCCCCCCAGCCCTGGAAGCATTGAATGGCTCAACTCCTGTGTGGTATTCTCTGCTTCCCAGAATGCCTCATTTCCTCCTTGCTTCAGCATCCATGTGCTCCTTGACCTTTGGGCACTGCAGGGATGTTTTGCTTACACTGCTTCTTGCAGCTAAACTTCCCCTGCCCACCAATGCCTTTACATTCCTCCTTGACTTCTTCATCTCCCTATAAAACTTTCCCTTAAATTTCACAGGTGGTCTTCTGTCAGCAATCCTTTCCAGAGCAGGAAACCTTCATCCTTGGGGGGTGAGTTGACACAAGCCCTGCCCCCAGCCATGGCAGGACTGCATGGCGCATTTCCTCAGTGGTGTTTTCTGCTTCCCAGGATACCTCATTCCCTACTTGCATCAGCAGACAGGTGCTCCTGCCATTCTGTCCACTGCAGGCATGTGTTCTCTTTGGTACCAGTTGCTGCTAAGCCTCCTATGCTCACAACTGCCCTGCATTCCTCTTTGTCCTGTCCATCTGTCCACCTTTCTCTCCCTCCAGAGTACCTCTCATGACATCCTGGCATATGAAGCCAACCTCATCATGCATCGGTTCCTTTCCACTTTCAAAGGAACCAAGATTCCCCTGGGCAACTCCCCCAGGCGAACTGAGCAGCTTGCAGAAAAGGAACTTTCTTGAGCAATGAAGAGGTTTTTGAGCATCTGTTCCCTCATTTGAGGAGCTGAAAGAGGAATTCTCCTCTTCCTGGCTTTGAAGGGCTTGCCAGCCAGGAGGATGCTGGGGAAAAACCCTGAGTATTTTTCCAGCAATGGTTTCTGTTGCGGTATGGGGGTTTCAGATAAGAATGGGTAGGTTGGGAGGAAGGACATGTGGGTTGGATCTTCAGTTGTTCATGCTGGACTTCAGCCAATTCTTAAATGAGCAGGGGACTGGAATGTTTCCATGGAGTCCAAGTTGACTGGAATGTTCCATGATATTCCATGTTTATCTATCACTAAAAACAAACAAACATGGAACTGATGGTAGTAAAATGAAAGTGTCTTCAAGTATGCTGAACTTGGAGTGCCATATCATAAAGCATCCTGTATTTGTTTATTCAGTTCCATATATCCAGCCATTTTCTTTCAAAAATCTCGAGGTGGTTGATGCAGTTCTCCTCCTCCTCCTCTCAATTCTATCCTAAAAGCAATCCTGTGAGGACACAGCTGGTTTGAGAGTCTTTGAGTGGGCCACAGTCACCCATGAGCACCAAGGCTGAGTCAGAACTAGTCTCTGGGGTGACTTTCTACTGTGCCATGTTGGCAAATGTTTCCTGTTCTGGAATTCCCCCACCTCACTGGGGAGGCTGAACTCCCTCCACCAACTCAGTACCCTCTACCTCCAGTCTACTTCCTCTTCTCTCCCACCCTGGACACCACTGAGAAGTAGAGATAGTTCAGAACTCACAGAACATTCCAAACTACGGTACAAACATGAGATGAATCACTCAGGAGTTTTTCCTGGGCAGAAGGATCAAAAGGTTACACTTGCCATTCAGTTCCAGTCCATTTGGTTCTGATGGTTCTCTTCAGGGCTGTTGAGAAGGTTGATACAAGTATTTAGTATGGAGTGGCAGAAAAGCCAGATCCTTCTTTGGGTTCTTCTCCATCCGCACATCACCTTGGTCAGTCAAGGGGAAAGGTGACAAAATGACTAGAGCCAAGTAGTCATGATAAGAACAAGAACAATAATGAATACAATGAACAGAGCAGAGCCTGGAAGGGATGTCAGGGTGCTGTTTCTCTTGCTATTGACAGATGCAGAGCATTGTCTGACGTGTCCAGAAAACCAGCATCCAAACAGGGCCCGGGATAAGTGTATCCCCAAGGTCATCACCTTCCTGTCCTATGAGGAATATTTGGGGTCCTTCCTCACTTGTGTGGCCCTACTCTTCTCCATTGCCACAGGAAGCATATTGGGAATCTTCAGAAAATTCCAGGAAACCCCAGTAGTCAAGGCCAACAACCGAGATCTCTCCTACATTCTTCTCATCTCCCTCCTGCTTTGCTTTGTGTGCTCGTTCCTCTTCATTGGCCAGCCAAGACACATCACCTGCCTGTTCCGACAAGCGGCCTTCGGCATCATCTTCTCAGTGGCCATTTCTTCCCTTCTGGCCAAAACAGTCACAGTAGTGCTGGCCTTCCTGGCCACCAAACCAGGCAACAGGGCAAGGAACTGGTTGGGGAGTACTTTGGCCTACTCCATTGTGATCTGCTGTTCCAGCATCCAAGTAGTCCTCTCCACCGTCTGGCTGGTGACCACTCCTCCCTTCCCTGATTCTGATAAGCACTCCCAGCTTGGGCAGATCATCCTGCAGTGCAATGAAGGCTCTGTGGCCATGTTCTACACTGCCCTTGGCTACATGGGCTTCCTGGCTGCTGTATGCTTCACGGTGGCCTTCCTGGCCAGGAAGCTGCCTGGGGCTTTCAACGAGGCCAAGCTAATCACCTTCAGCATGCTGGTCTTCTGCAGTGTCTGGGTGTCCTTTGTGCCCACCTACCTGAGCACCCAGGGCAAGTACATGGTGGCTGTGCAGGTCTTCTCCATCTTGGCCTCCAGCGCTGGGCTGCTGGGCTGCATCTTCCTCCCCAAGTGCTACATTATTCTAGTGAGGCCTGACCTGAATAACAAGGAGAATGTCATGATGAAATCAAAGTATTAATTTAGTTTCTATTTTTCACCAATAGTGCAAGAATCTGAAATTTGTGAACAGCCTGGACATTCATTTTAGGCATATGGACAGTATAGAAATGAAACAAGTGGGAAAAATGCTTTGCACTGTACAGTACTTGGAGAAACAGAGAAGCTCCATTTCTTACAAGTGAAGCAGCATGCAAGAGTTTTTCTCATGGTAATTGCATTAGATAAGCATTGTAGAGTTGTTTTCTTTTTTCTTTTCCTACTAACATTTTCTGTTTTCTGTCTTTGAGTTTTTCATGCTTGTGACTGTATCAAGACGGGGAGGGGTGCAAGCTAAAGCCACCCCTTTCTTGTTTTTCTATGAAGAGCAACCCAAGAAAGTTGGTGCACTCACCAGGCCTTTATTCTCCAGTTACACTTCTCACTGGTTGCCTTCCCGCAGCGCCTTGGTCCTTTCCTGCTGTGGCTCCCGTCCCACCTGTCGCTGTGTTGCCCTGCCTGTAACACTTCCCTGTCTCTCCTCTCCGTTTGCACTGGCCTGCCTGCCAGTGACAGCTGCGACAGCTCTTCCCAAACAACACACAAGTTTCTGCTTTCTTTCCTCACTTCCGTCTCTCTTTGCCTCTCACACTCTCTCTCTTCCTCCTCATCCCCTTCCTCTGCTTCCTCTATATACCCCCTCCTCACACACTACTCCACCCAACCCAGCTGTTCCTGCCTCTGCCCACAATCCCACACATCTGTGGGCTCGCCTGTAATTCCTGGCCATTGCCTTCTTGTGAGTTGCTCTCCCCACACAGATTTCCAGTCTCACACTGTTGTCCTCATTCCAGCTCTGTTGAAGGTCCCAGGAAAAGCAGTGAGCTCCTCTGCCTCCTCACATACTCCCCCCTCCAAGAGAGGTTCACCATCTCTGTGCAAGGGCCACGGATGCTGGCAGGAAAAGAAATCAGTGTTAGCATGTTGGTGACCATGTCTATGTTTGACTGTAAACGCGTACAGCTGTAATGCTAAATGCCAATGGGTAAGGCTAGGGTTGTCATCCTTCATCCTATTCAGCCATTGTAGTGGAGTATGGTCATTGATCAACATGAATGGGGCACCTCAAAGATAATGTCTTAGAGCTAGAACAGCCCATCTGATGGCTAGAGCCTCCATCTTTATTGTGGAGTGCTGGCATTCTCATGACTCCAGCTTATGGCTCAAGTAGAATACTGGATCTTCACCCGCCCCTTCCCCCTGGGTCATAATTGCTTCCAAGCCCATGGTTGAGGCATTGGTTTGGAGGCTAAAAGGCCAAGAGAAATCTGGCAACCATAAAATGGGCTGGCTGAGGAGACAGGTACTCAATTCTTCAAAAGCTTGATCCATTTCCATAGACCCTACTAGGGTACGGCTCGGCCTTTTCTTAAACACCTCTGTCAAGGGGGCTGCTTTGGAGGAGAAATAAGGAATGAATCGCTGATAGTAACTGGCAATGCTCAGACACTGTTACACTTCCCTTTTAGTGCGAGGCCGTGGCCACTGGCTTAGCTTCTCCACCTTATCTGCCATAGGTCATATCTGCCCATGCCCTACGATATACCCCAAATACTGCACCTCCTGTCGAGCTATTCTACATTTGCCTGGATTAGCCACCAACCCGGCCTGTCTTAGAGCCATTAATACTTTCTGGTGGTGGTCTAGATGCCCCCACCCCACCCTCGGTACAACTGAATATTACAATATTGATATAGGCCATGGCACAATGGGACAAATGTCCCAAGACTTTGTCCATAAGCTGCTGGAAGGTTGTGGCAGCCCCATGTAACCCATAGAGCATATGTTTAAATTGTAATAGCCCTCCAGGGGTGGCACAGGCTGTCTTTTCTTTGGACTCTTCAGTGAATGCAATTTCAATACCCTTCAGTGAGATCTAAGGTTGAAAGGAAATGGGCCTGCCCCAGAGGATCCAGCAACCCATCTATTAGGGGTATGGGGTAGGCATCAAATTTTGATACCTCATTGACCCTCCTGAACTCAGCACAGAAATGGACATTCTGATCCTGCTTGGGGACCAAGGCCAGCTGACCTCAAGTGCCTACCAATTCCTCACTGACTCCTAATTGGAGCATCCGTCTTACTTCCTCTATTAACACTTGCTTCTGTTGCGATGGGTAGGGTCATGTTGGTGCTCTGACAAGGGCCCCAGGGACTGTTTGTATATGATGGGCTACAACCATCATGTGCTTGGGTCGATCAGAGAATAGCTCCTCAAATTCTGCCTCCAAGGCCCAGACTTGTGCTACTTGAGCAGGTGTTAGTTGGGGATCAAGAGACAACTTTCCAGGGCCTAAGGACAAAAATTCCTTAACACACCCCCTCCCAAATACCACCCTTACAAAAAAGACTGCCTTCCCTCTTTCCCCTAGAATACCATTCTCCTGAACCTTACTCCCACCTCCACAGAAGGGAGGTGGGGGACCACTGGTCTGCTTGTCTCTGAGTGTCTACTTCCCTTTGCCTCTATACACCTTTTATATTAAACAGTCTCAGTTCTCTAACTCCTTAAATTCTCAATGCTAACTTTCCCAGTTATACTTCACATATTCAAAATGCATCTGTTATCATATTTAGTTTATTCAGAGTTGTTACTCTACCCAATTTATACATTTTTCTATCTTATAAAATTTTGTGTTTAGTGGCTAAGTCATGCCCGATCCTTCACAACCCCATGGACAACATTCCTCTAGGCTGTTTTTATCCCATAATAAATCTTACCTAATAATTACCCACAAACATAGAGTTTTACTTAACTTCCAGCTCCCAAATATTGACTAGAAAGCCTCTTCTTCAACTCATGTAGTAGTCTAAATTGGAGAAAGACACTGCAATGCCCCTTGCCACTCCTCTCTTTCCTCTTCGTCCTGGAGAAACCTTCAAATTGTGGCAAGATCTGCTTCTTTATAGTCAATAACCAGGATCAAAGAAACTCAACCAACTGCTCCATTCCCTTCTCTTGAAGGAAATGCTTGATCTTGCTTTCTATTCTGACCACTGCTCTTCATCTCTAATGGCCCGTTCAGGGGCCAATCTGAAACCTTGTTCCAGCAACACTATTTTGTAATGTTTTCCATTATGCCAGACTCTCATATACACTCAGTATCCCAAGGTATATTTAATATTATTCTTCAACAAAACAATCTAGAATGCTTGAAGCGAATGTCTGAATGAAATTGTCTGGAAGCATAAATTTTGAACTACTGGAAAGGGGCCATCCTTAAACTGGAGTTGACCTGAATTTTCTCTCAAATTTCTCATCAGCCTTTCCTTCTCATGGAAGTTGGAGAAACATATCAACACATCTCTTGGAGTTAGTCTAAACCAGCATGGGATGTCAACATGTGATATAACTATGCAAGTACATCACTTCTAAGTCTCTTCTCTTCAGTTGATCATAACTCTGGCATGGCTCTCAATTGTAAAGTCATTCCACAATCTCTGCCCTCTGAGTCAATCACCTTTTTCTCCAGGTCTGTTACTGTGAATTTCTTCTCCATCACCTTCAATTGATTTATCATTTTTGTAAAAGCTTTCTGTTTTTCAGTTTTTATCTGATTAATAGCCAGCTTGTTCATGAATATCTCCTTTCCATTGCTCTCTCATCCCCTTCAATTCCTGATAATTATCTTCCTTCCATTATTTCATACCTGAGTCCAGAATCTTCTGAAAAGCTTTCAAGGTCTTTTCTTCAGCCATATTGCTTCCTGTGGCTCACTCCAATTTCTCTGCACTCTCTGTATATTTTTGTCTAGTATCTCTACTTAGACTCAAATCTGCAGTCTTCTGATTTCATGTCTCAAGACAGAGTGAGTTTTTTCTTGTGCCGTCATTGTGGCATCAACATTTTAAGACCCACAAATTAATATTCCAAATATAATATCACTTATTGTTTAAGCTTCATTCCACCAAATTTTAAAAAGCTTTTCAACATTCATCCAGCAGATGGAGCACTATATACATGTCAAGTCATTGAGTTTTATTTCACCAATTTAACTTGGACCACAAGGCGATCAAACCAGTCAGTTCTTGGCAGAGAATGAGGTGGCTAGATGGAGTCACTGAAGCAGTTGGTGTGAGCTTGGGTTGACCTCCGGGGATGGTGGAGGACAGGAAGGCCTGGAGGAATGTTGTCCATGGGGTTGTGATGGGTCAGACATGACTTCACGACTAACAACAAAAATCATTATGCATCATTCATCCGACAGAGGGAGTGCTTAATGAGTTCTTTGATATTACTTTCTTTTTCAAGAAACTCATTTTATTTATTTTATTTATTTAACATATTTGTATGCTGCCCCCTTGCAAACAAACCTTGGGCCGGCTAACAACATAGAAATACAATTTAAAAAAAAAACAATACGCAATTTAAAACTGGCCCATCTCAAAGTCTAAAAATTAAAATATATAAATATAATAATAAATAACCATATAAAATTAATAATTTAACAATTAAAATATTTCTTAAATAAAAAGGTATTCGCCTGGCGCCGAAAAGCAAATAATGACGGCGCCAGGTGAACCCCTCTGGGGAGCGTATTCCATAGGTGGGGCACCACCACAGAGAAAGCCCTCCTCTGGATACTCACCCTCCTAATATCCCTCATGGAGGGTTCCCGGAGGAGAGCATCAGCTGCCGATAGTAGGGGGTGGGAGGGCATATATGGTCACAGGCGCTCTTTTAGGTAACCAGGACCCAAGCCGTTAAGGGCTTTATAAGTAAGAACCAACACCTTGAATTGGGCCCGAACTTCAATGGGAAGCCAGTATAGCTGACGGAGAACTGGGGTGATGTGAGAACCACGCCCAGTCCCTGTCAGCACCCTGGCAGCTCTATTTTGCACCAATTGAAGTATCCGGACCATCTTCAAGGGTAGTCCCACGTAGAGCGCGTTACAGAAATCCAATCAGGAAGTCACCAACACATGTGTCACTGTCACCAGGCAGTCGAACGCCAGGAAGGGACGCAGCTGATGGATCAGCTGAAGCTGATGGAAAGCGCTCCTCACCACTGCTGACACTTGGGCTACCAAGGTCAGCTCCGGGTCGAGGAGCACTCCCAGGCTGTGGACCCTGTCTTTCAGAGGGAGTGCAACCCCATTCAAGACTAGGGTCAGATCCCCCATTCCGAAGCCCGACCCACCCACCAACAGGACCTCCATCTTGTCAGGATTGAACCTCAGTTGATTGGCCCTCATCCAGCCCATTACCTCAGCCAGGCACCAGTTCAGCACAGCCACTGCCTCACCTGGATCGGTGGAGAACGAGAGGTAGAGCTGGGTATCATCAGCATACTGATGATTCCGCAGTCCACACCTCCTGATGACCTCTCCCTGAGGTTTCATGTAGATGTTATAGAGCAAAGGGGACAAAATGGAACCCTGCAGAACTCCATGGCATAGCTGCCATGGCACAGAGCCATAGTCCCCCAGCACCACCTTCTGGAATTTGCCATTGACGTAGGAGTGGAACCACTGCAAAGCAGTGCCTCTAACCCCCAGTTCTGCCAGCCTATCCAGGATACTGTGGTCGATGGTATTGAAAACCACCGAGAGGTCCAGGAGAACCAACAGGGACGCCCTCCCCCTGTCTGTCTTCCTGCATAGGTCATCGTACAGGGCGACCAAGGCAGATTCAGTGCCAAAGCCATGTCTGAAACCGGACTGAAATGGGTGTAGATAATCAGTTTCATCCAAGAGTGCCTGGAGTTGTCCCGCCACCACCCGCTCCAGCACCTTGCCCAGAAACGGGATGTTGGCCACTGGTCTATAACTGGCAACAATCTCTGGATGCAGGGAAGCCTTCTTTAGGACTGGCCAGACTACTGCCTCCTTAAAGGGGCAGGCACCTGGCCATCTCTTCAAGAGGCATTGACCACCTCCAAGATCCAGGGCACAATCCTGTCCTTGGCGCTCTTTAACAGCCAAGATGGGCATGGGTCCAGTAAACAGGTGGTTGAGCGTACCGATCCAAGCACCTTGTCCACATCATCAGGCCGCCAAAACTGAAATTCATCCATCAATGGGGGACAAGCTGGCACGGTTGGCCCCTCCCCAAGAGAATCTGTGTCAACAGTGGAGTCCAGCTCATGACGAATCTGAGCAACTTTTTCCCTAAAATGCGTGGCAAAGTCGTCACAGCAGGCTTTCGAAGGCGGCACCAGATCTTTACTGGGGCCAGGTTTAATCAGCCTCTGAACCACCCGAAAAATCCCCACTGGACGGCATTGTGAGGAGGCAATGGATGTGGAATGAATCTCTTCTTCGCCACCCTCACCGCCACAGCATAGGCCCGATAATGGGCTCTAAGATGTGCTCAGTCAGATTTGTCCCGTGATTTCCTCCACCTACACTCTAGCCGTCTCCCAACCCACTTCATCACCTGTAATTCAGATGTATACCACGGGGATGAACAGGTTCTTCCCGGTTGGAGAGGGCACTTAGGAGCGATCGTGTTGATAGCCCTGGTCATCTCCCCATTCCATATATCAACCAGGGTATCAACAGGAGCACCAGCCTTGTCAACCAGAAAATCCCCCAGAGCCCTCAGGAATCCATCCAAATCTATCCGACTCCAGGGGCAGATCATCACAATCTGGTCCACACCCTTACAGAGGGAGAGGCCACTTTCGAGCTCAAACCTCACGAGGGAGTGATCTGACCATGACAAGGGCATCAAACATAGATTCTTCACCCTCAGATCACCCTCTTCCTGACCCATCTTGATAACCAGGTCCAGAGTGTGTCCACGTTCATGGGTCGGACTGCTGACATGTTGAGACAACCCCATGGCTGTCATGGCAGCCAAGAAGTCCTGAGCCACCTCGAAAAGATCAGCCTCAGCACGGAGATTGAAGTCCCCCAGGACCAACATCCTGGGGGACTTCAACACCAGGTCCGAGATGACTTCTGTCAGCTCAGGCAGGGAGTCTGTTGGGCAGAAGGGTGCACGGTACACCAACAGAATCCCCAATCTGTCTTGGTCACCCAACACCAAGTGGAAACACTCCAGCCCCAGTCTCGAAGGGACAGGAAGCCCGGTGAGGGAAAAGGAAGCTCGCTAAACTAAAGCAACCCCCCTCCCCTCCCCTCCGGGCGTGGATGGTGCTGGACTAGGTACCCGGGCGGGCACAGTTCCGAGAGGGCAACATCTCCCCCCTCCCCTGCCCAGGTCTCAGTGATACAGGCCAGGTCGGCCCTCTCATCCACAATCAGGTCGTGAATGTGGATAGCTTTATTGTGGACTGACCTGGCATTAAGCAACAGCACCGTCAGACCGTGGGGAAGTTGACAAGGCTACCTGGCTCTCACCAGTTGGGGGAATAACCAGAAGGAGGGACAGGTGTTAACCATCTGTCCCACCTTCTCCTAGGTGGGACTGTTAAGCCCCCACTGCAACCATAGCAACCATTGCCCATCACCACCCCAATGGTGGCCCCCACGCGCTCCCCAGGTAACATAGCTGAACTAAACTTGAGATGGGCCCCTAAAACTAGATAAATATTTAAAAATTTAAAAGCCTACCCAGCAGCCAGCACCCCACCCCAGAACCTCGGCCAGACTCCCTGGCCAGCCCAGCCCTTGTCCGGCCCCAAACGGCCCTAACGGCAATGCCCTTAGGCCGTTGTCCTTCGGCCGCCGGCCCCAGGCGTCGACCAGCGCTTTGAAGCTGCGGACATGTGTGGCCCCACCCCCTGCCCATCCCAGCATGACTGCCACTCATGCGGGGGGCGGGCCAGAGCGGGGCCTCGGCGGCAGCAGCAGCTGTGAGGTGGTCGGCAGCTGCGCTGGTCGGTGTGCAGCAGGTGGGCGTGGTCTTTGGCTCCGGTTCCGGGGTGGCAGCGGTGATTGGCCACTCATGCCACACTCTCCCAACCTTCCCCAGCATTCCTTGGGCATCGACCGGCGCTTTGAATCTGCGGGCATGTGCAGCCCCACCCCCCCACCTGTCCCGGTGCAACCACCACTCACGCAGGGGGCGGGTCGAAGCAGGACCTCGGTGCCAACAGCAGCTGTCCAGAGGTCGGCAGCTGCGCTGGTTGGCGGGCAGCAGGTGGGCGCGGTCTTCGGCTTTGGCTCCGGGGCGGCGGTGGTGACTGGCCGCTCGTGCTGCACTCTCCCGGCCTTCCCCCTCAATAATCTATATCACATGCCGAGAAATCCAGTTTATCACAATCACCATTGTTTATCACTTTCAAAATAGCCATATAAATCCATATAAGTCTCTATTTTACTTATTTCAAGATTCAGTTTCACTGTACATTTCAAACAATTGAGAATAAAGCTTTTGCTTTCTTTCACAGGTCACAAGTCAGTCCCATTAGTATCGTTTATGATATCCATATTTACACTGGAATTATGTTGAATCTAATTAATTTTAACTGTTGTAACTTTTACAGTCTGTAAGCCAAAGTCTTTTAAATTAGCTTAAAGGTTCAAAGTCCATTTTCCCAATTGTTTTTCAGCAGAATCTCTGTCTTAGTCCAACACAGTCACAATCACTCCCACCACTGAAGCTGTATTGTTTTCAGTGGAAGTTTAAAAATTAATTTATCTTTGCTTCAGCACCTCCTTATTAAACTCTGGTCAGGCTGTGGGATCCTACTCCTTCAATCATATCTGCAAACATCTACTATCACTGGGTTTTCCTTCGTAATCTTAACAAGGCATTAGGAGCTTTTTTTCTCCATCCAATTGCAGCCATTGAATTCTTAAGAGGACTGGGGGTTTGGGGGTTGATTAGGTTATCTTTGAGACTTCTGGTTTTGCTGCATTTCCAATTTACTTGCCTTTTTTGCCTATTCTTCTGAACACTCAGGAAACGCATGCTCCCATTGAGCACAAAGACTCTCAACTCACACCAATTCAGCCTTGAGGTGACAACCTCTCTTGGGGATGGGAGCAGCCTTCTGGTTGAGAGAGAGGAAGAAACAGGATTTATCTGGTTTAACTTGTGTCACACAGCAGGGCTAGTGGCAAAGAAGGAATTGCTGGGGAAATCCAAGAAAAATGTTCTTAGAGAAAGGTAGCTTAGATGTGCCTCTGTGATATAAAATCAAAACAGCAGTGTCTGCTCCTCTTGCCCAGGAAGAACCTAAATTCTCTGCTTTTCCCTATTTTTCCCCTGAAGCTTTATTAATCATCTGTCCCTTTAAAAGAATGAGACTCTCCACTTGCCTAAGGCAATTGCTACATTTAGTTGCCTAGTTAAACCTGTGTGGAATGCAGCTCCCAAGAAAAGTTACTTTGTGTCCATTCTTTTGCTGGTTGTGGCAAGGCTGCTGTGAATGGTTTTACTCATTCTGTTGCAATCCCATTTGTGTGCTTGTTCAAGCTCACATCCCAGACCTGTTATGATTCCAATGACTTACTGACAGTCATATCAGTACTCTGTAATCACTGAAACTTACTGTAACTTATGTCATAGCTCCTCGGCAGTTAACTCCTATTGTAATGTTCATGGATGCATTCTCTTCTGAAATGTATCTATCCTTCCCTCATTGTCGATCCTGTTCCTGTGTACATTGCTGGAAATGTATAAAACACTCCTCATATGTTCTGGAACTCTGTAGTTGGTGGGAGTACCTCTACCTGGCAGTGCTGTTTATGAAGGTTTGCCTCTGCAGAGGGATTTCCTAGGTGTTCTCTCCAATAAAACTGCTGTGTTGTACCATAGAGGTCTCCATGTGGATCCAACATAGATACTATCAGGATGCAAAACTGGGATTCCCCAACACTACCAATACAGGAGCTGCAATTATGAGTGAACAGGCACAAGCAAAGCTGCGTCTCTCCTATATCTGCCTCTTTTCTGCAGGACCAAAATACACATCATGCTCACCTACTGCTTTTTCTCTCCCTGATTCCCCACTCCACTCATTTTGGAGATTGTATCCCAGTACTGCTTTCCCTACTCTTTTATTGACTATGAAGGCTACTCCATTTCTTCTGAGGGATTCTTGCCCGCAGTAGTATACCTGATGGTCATCTGAACTAAATTCACCCATTCCTGTCCATTTTAGTTCACTGATTCCTAAGATGTCGATGTTCAGTCTTGTCATCTCTTGTTTGACCACGTCCAGCTTGCCTTGATTCATGGATCTTACATTCCAGGTTCCTATGGAGTAAAGATCTTTGCAGCATCGGACTTTCCTTTCACCTCCAGATACATCAGCAACTGAGTGTCCTTTCGGCTTTGACCCAGTCGCTTCATTCTTTCTGGCGCTACTAGTACTAGCCCTCCGCTCTTCCCCAGTAGCATATTGGACACCTTCTGACCTGAGGGGCTCATCTTCCGGTGTCGTATCATTTTGCCTTTTGGTACTGTCCATGGGGTTTTCATGGCAAAGATACTGGAGTGGGTTGCCATTTCCTTCTCCAGTGGATCACGTTTTGTCAGAGCTCTCTGCTATGACCTGTCCGTCTTGGGTGACCCTGCACGGCATAGCTCATAGCTTCGTTGAGCTACGCAAGCCCCTTCGCCACGACAAGGCAGTGATCCATGAAGGAGCTTTACTCCATAGGAACCTGGAATGTCAGATCCATGAATCAAGGCAAGTTGGATGTGGTCAAACAAGAGATGACAAGACTGAACATCGACATCTTAGGAATCAGTGAACTAAAATGGACAGGCATGGGTGAATTTAGTTCAGATGACAATCAGGTATACTTCTGCGGGCAAGAATCCCTCAGAAGAAATGGAGTAGCCTTCATAGTCAATAAAAGAGTAGGAAAAGCAGTACTGGGATACAATCTCCAAAATGACAGAATGATCTCAGTTCAAATCCAAGGAAAACCATTCAACATCACAATAGTCCAAGTCTATGCCCCAACCACTGGTGCTGAAGAGGCTGAAGTTGACCAGTTCTATGAAGGCCTACAACACCTTCTAGAATTAACTCCAAAAAATGGTGTCCTTATCATCATAGGGGATTGGAATGCTAAAGTAGGAAGCCAAAAGATAACTGGAATAGCAGGCAAGTTTGGCCTTGGAGTACAAGATGAAGCAGGGCACAAGCTGGTGGAATTTTGTCAAGAGAATACAATGGTCATAGCAAACACTCTTTTCCAACAACCCAAGAGACGTCTCTACACATGGACATCACCAGACGGTCAACACAGAAATCAGATTGACTATGTGCTCTGCAGCCAAAGATGGAGAAGTTCTATACAGTCAGTAAAAACTAGACCAGGAGCTGACTGTGGCTCAGATCATGAGCTTCTGGTTGCAAAATTTAGGCTTAAGTTGAAGAAAGTAGGGAAAAGCACTAGGCCACTCAGGTATGACCTAAATCATATCCCGGATGAATACACAGTAGAGGTGACAAATAGATTTAAGGAATTAGATTTGATAGACAGAGTGCCTGAAGAACTATGGACGGAGGTTTGCAACATTGTGCAAGAGGTAGCAACTAAAACCATCCCAAAGAAAAAGAAATGCAAGAAAGCAAAATGGCTGCCTGAGGAAGCTTTACAAATAGCTGAGGAAAGAAGGGAAGCGAAAGGCAAGGGAGAAAGAGAAAGATACAAACAATTGAATGCAGAATTCCAGAGAACAGCTAGAAGAGATAAGAATGCCTTCCTAAATGAACAGTGCAAAGAAATAGAAGAAAACAATAGCATAGGGAGGACCAGAGATCTCTTCAAGAAAATTGGAAATATGAAGGGAATGTTTCATGCAAAGATGGGCATAATAAAGGACCAAAATGGCAGGGATCTAACAGAGGCAGAAGAGATTAAGACGAGATGGCAAGATTAAACAGAGAAACTATACTAGAAAGAGCTTAATGCCCCTGATAAGCACGATGGGGTGGTCACTGACCTTGAGCCAGACATCCTGGAATGTGAAGTCAAATGGGCCTTAGGAAGTCTGAGCAGCAACAAAGCTAGTGGAGGTGACACCATTCCAGCTGAGCTATTGAAAATCCTGAAAGACGATGCAGTTAAAGTGCTACACTCAATATGCCAGCAAATTTGGAAAACTCAACAGTGGCCACAGGATTGGAAAAGGTCAGTTTACATTCCGATCCCCAAGAAGGGCAATGCCAAAGAATGTTCAAACTACGGCACCATTGCACTCATTTCACATGCTAGCAAAGTGATGCTCAAAATCCTACAAGCTAGGCTCCAGCAGTATGTGGACCGAGAACTACCAGAAGTACAGGCAGGATTTCGAAGAGGGAGAGGAACTAGAGATCAAATTGCCAACATACGCTGGATCATGGAGAAAGCCAGGGAGTTCCAGAAAAAGATCTACTTCTGCTTCATTGACTACGCTAAAGCCTTTGATTGTGTGGATCACAACAAATTGTGGCAAGTTCTTAAAGAGATGGGAGTACCAGACCATCTTATTTGTCTCTTGAGAAACCTATATGCAGGTCAAGAAGCAACAGTGAGAACCGGACATGGAACCACTGATTGGTTCAAAATTGAGAAAGGAGTTCGGCAAGGCTGTATAATGTCACCCTGCCTGTTTAACTTATATGCAGAGCACATCATGAGAAAGGCAGGGCTAGATGAATCGCCAGTTGGAATCAGGATTGCTGGGAGAAATATCAACAACCTCAGATATGCAGATGATACCACTCTCATGGCAGAAAGTGAAGAGGAACTAAAGAGCCTCTTGATGCGGGTGAAGGAGGAGAGTGCAAAAGTTGGCTTGAAACTCAACATTAAGAAAACTAAGATCATGGCATCCGGTCCTCTCACTTCCTGGCAAATAGATGGGGAAGAAATGGAGGTAGTGACAGATTTTATTTTCCTGGGCTCCAAGATCACCGCAGACGGGGACTGCAGCCAAGAAATTGAAAGACGCTTGCTCCTGGGGAGGAAAGCTATGACAAATCTAGATAGCATACTGAAAAGCAGAGACATCACCCTGCCAACAAAAGTGCGTGTAGTCAGGGCTATGGTTTTCCCAGTTGCAATATACGGCTGTGAAAGCTGGACCATAAGGAAGGCCGAGTGCAAAAGGATTGAGGCCTTTGAGTTGTGGTGCTGGAGGAGACTCCTGCGAGTCCCTTGGACCGCAAGGCGATCAAATTGGTCAGTCCTGGAGGAGATCAACCCTGACTGCTCTTTAGAAGGCCAGATAGTGAAGATGAAACTCAAATACTTTGGCCACCTAATGAGAAGGAAGGACTCCCTGGAGAAGAGCCTAATGCTGGGAACAATAGATGGCAAAAGAAGACGGGGACGGCAGAGGATGAGGTGGCTGCATGGAGTCACAGAGACGGTTGGTGTGAGCTTGAGTGAACTCTGGGGAATGGTGGAGGACAGGAGGGCCTGGAGGAATGTTGTCCATGGGGTTGCGATGGGTCGGACACGACTTCGGGACTAACAACAACAACAGAGAAAGACAAAGATTCCCCAAGTCAATTGCATGCATGTGTAATGGGATTAGGAGGGAGGGGTGCATTGAAGGCACCTTGTTCCCTATAAATCTCATGAGGAAGCAAGCAAACATAGCAGGTCCTTTTATTTGTGGTTTACAGCTTCCGTTGCTGTACTGCCTGTTGTGCCAGAGCCCTCCCCTTGGCTGGACCCTTCCTCACCCCTGGTTCTAAGGAAAGGAGCGGGGCCCCTCTGGGGAGGTGATGTGTTACTGGTCTTGGGCACAGAGTCTGAGCTTGCTGCTCCTGGTTGGCTCCCTGTGCTTCCAGCTTTCTCCCAATGACTGCTTTTGCACATTGCCTCATCCTTTCCTACCCTCCTCTGCTCACTCACTCTCCTTTTCTGTGCACCACTTCCTCCTCTTCATCTTGACCCTGCCTGTATTGTCCCTTTCTCAGCACAGCTGTCCCTGCTCTGGCTCCCATTCCCACACAGCTGTGTGTGTGCCCATGCATTCCAACAAATGGAGTCCCACACCTTGTTCCTCCCAAGCAGACTCCCGGCATGGCCCCACCGCCTCTGCAGACCTTCTGGTTTCTGCCATGGGAAAATGAGTGGGCCCCTCCTCCTCCTCCTGACATCATGATATCACTCCCAGGGCAGCAGGAAATCTTACTCGATTTGGAGATGAAAAAAGGTTCAAACCCCTCTGCCCACACCGGCACCCTTCTGATATTGCTAGTTTTTTATTTTGGCCCCTCAGTTTTGTTGTCTGATTCAGACAGAGACAGGCAACACCAGCAAGTAATTCTATAAAAAAGACTCTTTATTGTGGATTCATATGCACAATCAAGATTGAGCTCATGTGCAGTGAAGACCAGCTGCCACAGCAATCATGCTCACAGCTTTTATAAGTTCAGCTTTTTGCTACGAGTGGATGCAGAGAACATCATGCATTTAAATATTGTAGATCACTAGCTGAAGTTACACTTCTCGGGTCAAAACTACTGGCTCCAGGATGATCTTTCATGTATTACGACCTTCTTCAAAAAAAAAACAAAAAAACTTTCCATTCTCTTATGTCTCTTTGATAGAACCCTAATTAACTGAGCCTTGCAGTTTTGTCGTCAGGAAAAATACTTTTTTTTGAAGGGACAAAATATAGAAAAATAATTCTGCACCTCAGGGTTATCATATCATGGACATCCAAGATAGTATCCTTTTCTTTTCCATGCTTTGAATTCAGAAGGGCAAGGAGAATTCTGAGATGCCAGGGTGTCCAACCAACCCTAAATACCTATCATTCTCTCATCTATGGGATGAAGTCTTGGGAAATTAATTTCAGGGTGGTAAATCCGGTGATACTCAAGAGTTCATAGTACTTCTGGCATCCATTTGTTATTGTTTTAAACTTATTGAGATAAAGATTGATTTTTTAGAAAATAATAAGCATTGCTTCTTTTTGAACCATTTTTCATGCATATAATTCAAGATTAAGTGGTTCATCCTCATGCGTGGAGAAATTTTGATTTGGTGAGGAAGTGAAGCAATCCACCAGTCTCTTCCCTTCTTTCCCAGGTCACTTATGCTTTCACTTCTCAGGGTCTAAGAGAAAAAAATCAGTCCCCGTCCTTCTACAGGATGCTCCCTGAAGAAGGCATCCAGTACCCAGGGATTGTCAGGCTGCTGCTGCATTTCAGGTGGACGATGGTGGGTCTCTTTTCACTGGACACTGAGAACGGAGACAATTTCATGAGAACCTTGAAACCAGAGCTCCTCAGGAATGGCATTGATGTGATGTTTTCATGCAGCATCTCACAATTGCAATCGGTTGAAATACCAGTCAAGGTGCAGTCACTGCATAAGTTGGTAGAAATCAATGTCTTCATTTATTTTGAGGAATTGCTTTTCTCCTTCTATGGAATACAGACTCTAGAAAGAGCAATTGAAGTTTTTATGCAACCTGTTAATGGGAATGTCTGGATCACCACAACTTTGTCTGACTTTACCTTGGCTTTAGCATATAGAAATCATGATTTCCAGCATGTCCATGCATATTTTTCCTTCATTGCCCAAACAAGTAAAAGGATGAACTTTAATGATTTTAAAGGTTTTTATATCTCTATGAAGCAATTTGTGAAGAGAGCATTCAAGTGTTCGTATTCCAAGCATGTGCTTTCACTGAAAGAGTGGATGAGGTGCAGAGAGGAGAACCTGGTGGGCCTGCCCCAAGCAGACAAGGAACAAACACTGTCCCTGGACAGCTTCTTCGCTTACAGCACAGTCCAGGCTGTGGCCCGTGCCGTGCATGCAGTTGTTTCCTCCAGATCCAAGGGGATGTCTTTGGAACATGAAGGCAGGCTAGCTGTGAACCAGCTTCATCCATGGCAGGTATTTCTTCCCTTTATTAAGTAGAGAGTTCAGAATGGGAGAAATTGGGATGAGATTTTCCAAATGCATGAGGCAACTGGAACACTCTCTGTTCTGGTCCCTTTTTTGTCCTATCTACTGGCTTCCCAGGATTGAGTTTGGCAATGTCATTGCAGTGCAAGAGGAGAGAAAGACAGAGCAAAGGGGACTCCACTGGTCACCTTCAGGGAGGAGAGGAGAAAACATTGGATGTTGCTACATGGGGAGAAAGGTAGAATAAATAATCAGAGTATACGGACCAAGAAACCTCCCCAACGGTAGTGCCCTGCAACCTTCATGCAATGTCTGTTTTTCTGCTTAAGGACAGAAAGGCAGGAATGTGGATCAAGTGCAACAAGAAGTCATCATGTACAAAAAAACAGAGCACTAGAGTAGTACATGTGCACCCTCAAGGCAAGGAGAAGATGGAGACATTTAAGGTTGAGCAGTGCAGCTGCAACACTCAGAGTAATAAAGGAGCCAGAAGATCAAAAGAAGGCTGAGACCATGGAAGAGAATCCTGAGGGAATCGAAATGAGGAGGGAAGTCCCTGGGAAAGCAGAATAGTCAAGAGCAAAAGTAAAGGAAGATGTTCTGCACTACTGAAGCAGTGTGACCCTGTGACCAATTTCAGTACTGTGAAAATCAGACTCACAGGCTGAAGGTAACCCAGGGGGAAGACTCAGTGCACGCAGTGGAAGCTACAGGAACTGTGGGGAGAGCACCCATGATGTATGTGAACTCTTAGAAAAGGCCACCCAAGTGTGGCCAAACTGAAGCTTCGAAAGGCAAGAAAGTCCATTTTAAGGCCGTCAGAACAATGCTAAAGTACCACACCAAATGACTGTAGGGAGTGAAGCAGTCCCCAAGGGGTGGGGAGTTTTTAAAAAGCCAATTCTAAAGGCAGGAATTATATACTTTTCATGCAAAGAAAAGTATTAGAAGGCAACAGAGAATGTCTGTCCAAAGTGTTTTCACCAAAAAGGGACTTAACATTATCTGAAAACAACATTCCCTTCCCTAACTGGCATCTCTAGGAAGTGGAAGGAAGGTCAACATACAGCAGGAGAATTCAGGCAGGAAGCACCGAATGGAAGTGGTGGCATCCAGACTGAAGTGGAGAATGAGTGGAGGTCCATGAGGGATGCTAAAAGAAACCAAAAGCCTTCTCCAGATACATCCAGATTAATAGGCCAAAGAAAGTTGTGGTTAGGCAAAATGATGACACATGGCAAAATGATGACAGAGGACAAGGAAGGCCTGAAGTTCTCAGTTCTGTCTTTGTGCCTTGTCCAAAAAGAGGAATATGGAGCACGCTGAGAAGGAATGTACAAGCACAAGGAGCATGATGGCAAATCAAGTTTGATAGGAAAATGGTACATGATTGTCTACTCACGATGACGGTGTCATTCTCCTGGGCCTGATGAACTTCAACAAAAAGTTAGAAAGGAACTGAGAGAAGAGCCTTACTGTCCTTGAGAAATCATCAAAGATGGGAGAAGTGCCAGATAGCTACAGAAGGCCTAATATTGTCCTCACCTTGAGGAAGTGAAAGTTGGAGGCATTTTAGAACTAAAGAAAAGTCCATCTGTTTTGGCTTGGGACCTGGCTATCTAAAGAAGCGCTTGTGTCCATATCTGCTCTCCCACCCCTTGAGATTGGCGGTCAAGGCCCTTCTCCGGGAGCCCTCCGTGAAGGATAGTAGGAGGGTGAGAAGCCGGAGGAGGGCCTTTTCTTTGGTGGTGCCCCACCTATGGAATGCGCTCCCCAGAGAGGTCCTCCTGGCGTCATCCTTATTTGTTTTTCAGCACCAGGCCAAGACCTTTTTATTTAAATGTTATTTTAATTGTTAATTGGTTGTTTTTATTTATTGGTTTTATTAGGCTGAGATACTCCGAATTTTTAATAATATTCTATCTTATGTTTATTTATTCTTTTTGTAAGCCGCCCCGAGGCTTCGGTGATGGGTGCGGCACAAAAATGTTATAAATAAATAAATAAATAAATAAAATCTCTCTGTAGGGCTTGCAAAACATCTGAAGTAATTCATAAAGCTAGTGGTCGTCAGACACCTTGCAAATACCACAGTGATGCCCAGATACCAGTATGGATTTGTCAGGAAGAAATCCATTTATCTAATGTTGTGATTAGCACACTGGGTTCAAGCAAGTCAGATACTACAATTCTCAGCTGGATGCACAGTTGACTACAGAATTGGACTCAAAAGGTGCTCATTAATGGCCCCTTCTCAAACCAAGCAGAGGTAACAAGTGGGGTACTGAAGGGATCAGTCCAGTACTCTTCAACTTTGTAGCCAGTGGGCTAGTGAATAACTTGGAAGGCAGAAGGAAACTTCACAGGTTCTCAGTAGGAGAAACAGGAAAGCATTCAGAAGAGGATAACAAGGATGATGCATGGACTGGAAACAAAGATTGATGAGTTCACATTGAATGAACTTGGCATGTTTATCCTGGAAATGAAAAAACTGAATGGAGCTATGATAGCAATCTTGGAATAAAGGGCTCAGGTGACGGGAAGCCCTTCTTGGCCATGTCAAAATCCACTGTTCTGCAATTTCCATAAGGCTCCTCAGAAAGAAATCCCCTTAAACATGCTACAATGAATTTTCAGGTCATCTGCTGAAAGTCTGCAGACTCTGGAGCAGAAATTCCCCTGTGCTGATTCTAAGCTTTGCTAAAAAATTTCCCTCAGAAAGAGCTTCCCTCCCTTTCTCTTCAGTGACGAGGCTTCCATTCTCTCTTTCTTACATTCCTAGAGCAGACCATTGGCATCCAGCAGTGAAATCATAATCCTGTCCATAATAAGAGTCATATCCAGCCACATTAAACTGCATCCAGCTCTTACAAAAACTGGTGTATGAAACGGGTTTTCTAAATGCTTTTGCTTTCTGTCTTGTTCCAGCTCCACCCTTTCCTGAGTGACCCCCTTTTTCACAACCATTCTATTGATGGGGTGTATTTGGATGAGAATGGAGACTTGGCTGCAAACTTGGACATTGTGAATTGGGTGGGGTTTCCAAACAAGAGCACTCTAAAAGTGAAAGTTGGGAGTCTAGAAAGGTGGGGCTTGCCTGGCCCCAAGTTGACCATTCACCGTGATCCCATTGTGTGGCCGAGATGGAAAGACCAGGTGAAGAAAATCATCCCAAGTATTCCAATGATTTCCTCCCCTCTCTATCCTTTCCAGCTCTGTCTCCTCAGCCTGCAGCTTCATCAGCCCTAACCACCTCCCTTGATGCTCCTTCTCTCTCCCTCAGCCACTGCCCCAGTCCAGGTGTGTGGACAGCTGCTGTCCGGGATTCTTCAAGGTGGCTCGGGAACGACAGCCCGTTTGCTGCTATGACTGCGCTCCATGTGCAAAAGGGACTATTTCCACTTGGGAAGGTGGGTGAGTGCAGAGGAACAGGCAGTGTCTGAGAGGGGGGCAAAATTCCAACCACTGTGTGAGGCACATTTAGGGGTGCTAAAGTATCCTGCAAAGAATACAGGATGGCCTGGTTGTTTCTGAAGTAGCAGAACAGAAATCGTAGTCCATGGGGAAGAAGAATTTCTTGGTCCATGTTCTTTGTGGTGTTTTCTGCTTCCCAGAAAGCTTTGTTCCTCTTTGCTTCCACTGCCACATTCTCCTTCAGGGCACTGTAGACATGGTTTGCCTTTGGTTCCTCTTTCTGCTAAGTTTCCCCTGCCCTCCACTGCCCATGCATAACTCATTGCCTTCTCCATATCCGGAGACAACTTTCTGCCCTATCTCTGCATAGCTCCCCATGGAGAACTGAGTGGACTGCAGAGATGGAACTTTTTTGAGTACAAGGAGCTTTTGGAACTTCTGTTTCCTCATCTAGAAGGGCTGGAAGAGGACTTCTCTCACTGGCATGACAGGGCTTGCCTTCAGGGAGGATGCTGGGGAGGGTGACTGGGCTCAGACGATTATGTAAGCAAAAGTTTTTGGGAATGGGGGATTTATAGAACTATGGGAAGGATGGGAGGGAGGACAGCTGGGGTGCATCTGCAGCTGCACATGATGGGCTTCATGGAGTCCTTGATGAGTAGAGAAATTCCATGATATTCTGTATTTTTCTAAAAGTAAAAAACAAGGCATCAGAAGAGTTAAAATGAAAGTGTCTTCATGGTTGTGGAACTGGGAATACCAAAGCATAAAGCATCCTGTATTTCTCTATTCTGTCACCTAATGTCCTGCCATTTACTTTAAAGAAACTCTAGGTGGTATATGTAAGTCTCCTCCTCCTCCGCTCAATGCTATCCTCATGACAACTTGGTGAGGTAGGCTGGACTGGTAGAGTGTTGGTGGCCCACAGCCACCTGGTGAACTCCATGGCTCAGTCAGTCCTACCAAGAAAGGAGGTCAGAAAAGGCATAAATGTGGGCTGGCGGTGCCTCAGTGTCAGCATCCTCTTTTGGGGCCTTCTCCAACTATAGGTCACCTAGGACAGTCAAGGGGATGGCTTACCAAATGACCCGTCCACTTCCTCAGTTTATCCAGACTGTCCCTCTCCTCAACCCAAGTGGGAGGGGGGTGCTGGAGTTCATTGAGCAGAGAGAAGAAGACAGAGCTGCGGGTACTGACAAGGTGCGGTGTTGGAGAGTCTGTGGAAGAAGATGGACTGGCTGGTGACTGGGGAGCCAGGGATGGAATTCCCAGGGTGCGCAGCTGGAAGTTAGGAAACAGTGTCAGGATGAGTGCCTGGGAGTCAGGCTAGATGAGTCCTGGGTGGGAGAACAGCACCCCTTCTAGCCTCTTAGCTGACTCTTGAAGGCTGGCTCATGCATTGAATTTAGAGATGGGATTCAGGCTGGGAATAGGGACATTCCAGTGCAGTTAGACACCCTTGCATCATATCCCGCCACCAAGCAGGACATCAGTGACATTGCCATGAGAAGGCTTTGTAACTGGCTTGACCTGGGAATGCTTGATGTGGGCTGTCATGAACACCTTGAATATTCCAGATGGTGCACATGCAAGGCATGGAGTCCATGCCAGTGTCAGACATTTTCTGGTGCATGAATTTATTCATAATTGCCACACATTCTAATCCAATTTGCAAAGTGCCTTCCAGGTAGTTTTCTGGAATGCTAATTAGTCAAAGGACATTTGTTGACTTTGGAGAAAGAAGGGGCCCATTAAGTACATGCATGGCAGGAATGCACTACGTGGGGCCTCTCCCACAAGAATCATGCCCCTACCAGCAGTACTACCATTTCTACGGTTAGTCATAATAACAAGGAAAACCATAGTGAATGAAATGTACAGAGCAAAGACTGGAATGGCTATGGGGTGTTGTTTCTCCTGCTTTTGACAGATGCAGAGGATTGCCTGAAGTGTCCAGAAGATCAGCATCCAAACACAGCCCGGGATCAGTGCATCCCCAAGGTCATCACCTTCCTCTCCTATGAGGAATATTTGGGGACCTTCCTCACTTGTGTAGCCCTAGTCTTCTCGATAGCCACAGGAAGCATTTTGGGAATCTTCAGGAAATTCCAGGAATCCCCAGTAGTCAAGGCCAACAACCAAGACCTCTCCTACATTCTGCTTCTCTCCCTCCTGCTTTGCTTTGTAAGCTCTTTCCTCTTCATTGGCCAGCCAAGGAGCATCACCTGCATCCTCCGACAAGCAGCCTTCAGCATCATATTCACAGTGACCCTCTCTTCTCTCTTGGCCAAAACAGTCACAGTAGTGCTGGCCTTCCTGGCCACCAAGCCAGCAACACGGCAAGGAACTGGCTGGGGAGGACTTTGGCAAACTCCATTATCATCACCTGTTCCAGCATCCAAGTCATCCTCTCCACCATCTGGCTGGTGACTACTCCTCCCTTTCCTGACTCTGACAAGCACTCCTAGCCTGGTCAGATCCTCCTGCAGTGCAACGAAGGCTCTGTGACCATGTTCTACACTGCACTCAGCTACATGGGCTTCCTAGCTGCCATCTGCTTCACAGCTGCCTTCCTGGCCAGGAAGCTGCCTGGGGCCTTCAATGAGGCCAGGCTGATCACCTTCAGCATGCTGGTCTTCTGCAGTGTCTGGGTGTCCTTCGTGCCACCTACCTGAGCACCAGGGGCAAGTACATGGTGACCATGCAGGTCTTCTCCATCTTGGCCTCCAGTGCCGGACTGCTGGGCTGCATTTTCCTCCCCAGTGCTACATCATTCTATGGAGGCCTGACCTGAATACCAAGGGGAATCTCATGATGAAAAGCAAAGCATGAATTGTGCTTGTATTGTTGATCAACAAGTCACGTTTCTTACTTTTGTTAGCAACCCACCATTCATTTGCAGTATATGGAGATTGAAATAATAAAAGAAAAGGGAAAAAATCATGTACACCTTTAATTATTTTGGAAAAATAAACTCTCTTTTATAGAAGGGGAAGGAGCATGCAAGAAATTTTAATTTGTTAATCTCATTAGCTAAGCTTTGTGTTTTGTCTTTTTTTCCAGTCTATGAATATTTTCCATTTTCAATCCTTTAAAGTTTCATGCCTGTGAAGAAGCAGAGGTGCTCACTCCTTTTCCTGGGGCCTTCCGCAGAGCACGGCCAAAGACAACAGGGTGAGTCTGGGAATCTGTGTTGGGAGAGCAACTCATGAGAAGGCAATGGCCAGGGGATGTGACAGAGTGCACAGCTGTATGGGATTGTGGACTGAAGCAGGAACAGTTGGGTTGGGTGGAGTGGTGTGTGAGGAGGGGGTATAACAGGGAGGCAGAGGAAGGAGACGGGGAGAGAGTGAGAGAGAGAGAGAGAGAGCGATACAGAAGAGAGGAAAGAACTCTGAAACGCACATGTGTTTGGAGAAGAGCCAGTGCGGCTGTCGCTGGTAGGCTGGCCAGTGCAAATGGAGAGGGAGAGGAGAGACCGGGGAGTGTTCCTGCCAGGGTGGTGCAGTTTGTTGTCATAGCAACAGGAGGGAAGGGAGCCAGAGCAGGCAAGGCCAAGGCACTGCGGGAAGTGAGTCTGTGAAAGTGTAACTGGAGAATAAAGGCCAGTTGAGTGCACCAACTTTCTTGTGTAGCTCTTCCTGGAAAAGGAAGAAAGGGGTGGCTTTCACTTGCACCCCCCTCCTGACTCCGTCACAATGTTCTATTTTGAAGTTTGATCAGACAAAAAAAATTTGCCCAGAACTTGACAGGATAATAGGAATGCAGCTTCTCCATTTGTAACTATCTCTAAACTTTTACAATGGATTGAAGAATATGGTGAGGTCACGGGGATGAAAATAAGTAAAGAAAAATAAAGATGAAAATAAATAAAGAAAAGATGAAGCTTTTAGTTAAAAATCTTACACAAAAGCAGAAAAAAGAACTCCAAGAGCAAGTGGACTTACAGATTGTTAGAAGGGTAAAATACCTGGGAATTTAACTTACAGCTAAATGTACAACTTTGAAAGAAGATAATTACAATAAATTACTGAAAGACATTAAAAGTGATCTGGAGAGATGGGCTAATTTACAATTGTCTTTGTTGGGAAGAATAGCACTGGTTAAAATGAACATTCTACCAAAATTTTTGTTTTTATGCCAAATGATCCCCGTAAAAATTGATAAACAGTTTTTAGAGGATTTAAACCTTCAAATTTCGAGATTTATTTGGAAAAAAAAGAAAGCAAGGATCAAACTAAAAATGCTTCTGGAAACCAAAAAGAATGGGGGTTTTGGTCTACCAGATTGGATGTTGTATTATCAAGTGGCTATTTGTACTTGGCTAAAAGAATGGATAATCTTGCGAAATAAGAGAATTTTATACCTTGAAGGTCATGATTTGCAAATGGGTTGGCATGCTTATATGTGGTATGAGAAGGTTAAGTCACAGGGGACTTTTCTAAGTCACTTTATTAGAAGATCACTAGTGTCAGTATGGGAAAAGTTAAAGCTAAAATTGTATAATAAGTTACCCAGATGGCTTTCACCTATGGAAGCCTTTGTGTATCCAACCGTATTGAATTTTGAAGGGATTATAAGATACGATGATATTTTGAATAAGGATGGAGGCTTAAAACTGGAGCAAGAAATACAAGAACAGGAACTTAATATATCGTGTTGCAGATGCAATCAAGATATGCCAAAGACTGCAAAATATGGGGGTTTTATAAAGATCCAACAGCCTTTGATCAAGTGATGTTAAAAACAGATGAGAAAATGAATAAAAGAATCTATGAGTTTTTGCTTGACAGGAAAATGGAAGGGGATCAGGTCAAGGACACTATGATAAAATGGGCACAAAACTTTGGATACAATATTGAATTCGAAAAGTGGCAAAAGCTGTGGGAGAGAAATATCAAGGTAACCTTAGCAACCTCGTATAAAGAAAATTCATATAAAATGTTCTACAGATGGTATTTGTCACCAAATCGATTAGCTAAAATGTTTCCAAATATGTCAAACAGATGTTGGAAATGTAAACACGGTGTGGGTACATTTTGTCATATGTGGTGGACCTGTGAGTATGTGAAAAAGTATTGGATTAAAATACATAAATGGCTTGAGGAAATGCTACAAAAATCTTTAGCTTTTAAACCTGAAGTTTTTTTGTTAGGCATTGTACCGGAAAATATTAGTAAACAAGAAATGTATTTGATACTACATTTAATCACAGTGGCAAGGATCGTGCTTGCTCAATACTGGAAGAGTGAGGAACTACCCACTGAGGAACTGATTTTGAAAAAGATTCTGGATTGTGCAGAAATGGATAGACTGACTCTGTCACTGAAGGAGAAGGAAGACACTGACTTTTACCAAACTTGGGACTTTTTTTACGACTGGCTAGAGAAACGGGACTTGGCTTAGATTTAAAGACATCTTTAAACTTTTATAAATTGATTTGATTATGATCACACAATGCTAAAAGATATGTTATAGGGGGCTGACCCAGCTTGTTCGATGTATTTGATGATTGATGTTTTTAATTTGTAGTTTAAAATCTTAATAAAATCTTATAAAAAAAGGGGGTGGATGCAGCTTCTCAGTTTTTTCATCATTTTCGAGTCACCTGGAAATTGCTCCAGGTTTTTTTTTCTGCCATTGTGGCATTATTTGGGGGTAGGAGGGTTACTTGGTGAAGACCTGTCTGGGATTGTGGCTCCCTTCCCTTGCCCGCCTGCTCAGCGCTGGCTCTCCGGGATGTGCTTCCAAACTTGATTGGCTTCAAAAGAGCACTTGCACCTGCATTCTGCCTGTAGTGTGGGGAGGTCCCCAGGACTGCTCTTGAGAGCAGAAAGATCAGGATCATATTTATGCTCCACATAAATAAAATAAATAAATATGGAAGGCTTGAAGAAGTCTTTTCTAGCACATTGAGCCAAGACTTTGCTCGGAATCAGCAGGGACACTGCTCTGAGGGTGGAGACTGCCCTTTCTGGAGCAGAGGTCCAGCTGGATTCCTCCTGTATTAGCAACCTTGGCCTTTCTTCCAGCTTGGACTCCTTCTGGGGAAGTTGGAGCACAGCTGGGGACTGCTGCTTCAGTCCCTGCCCGGTGATTTCTGGGCCGTGTGGGAAGAAACTGGCCCACTGGACTCAATGCATCATTTCTATGATCCCCTCATATTTTGGAGGCCTGGTGTCCATGTCCTTGGGGGTCCCCCTGCCCCCTCACACCCCACTTTTGATGGAGTGCAGCACCTGAAAATTGACCTAATGGTGAGAAAACGAAGCATGCAAAGGGAGCAGAATGGGAAGGAATTTGGGGATTTGTATCTTGTGTTTACACTGCATATATTCTCTCCCTTTTCTCCTCTTGCAAAGATCTAAAGTAGCTTACAAGTTTGTCATCCTTTCCTTTTTATCCTGTGAGGGAGGTGAGCTCAGAGGGAGTGATTGGCCAAGCATCTGCCAGGAACTTTGGGTGGGCGGGGGGCTGGAACTGTGTTCTCCCAGGCCTCCCACTTGGGAAGGGAAGGGTAGCTTTTCCTACTTTCCTGGGGTGAAGAGTCATTCTTTGCTCAGTGAGCATAACAGGAAGCAGGCAGGGATTCTCTGTTCCTGGACCAATTGGGAAAAAGTCTTCCTGGAACTTCCCTGTTCCATCAATCCAGGACTCACCTCTGGATTCTGCACACCACACTCCCAAGCTGGGGGAACAGAGGAGTGTACTAAGGGAATAAAAACAGGGGTGGGGAGCTCTGAAGCATCCAGACTGAAAGGATAAAGGAGGGTAACAGAGGGGGAGGGGGATCTTGGGCAGCAGCCGCACCATACAGCATGCGGCCAGCCAGGAACAAGCAGCTTCCACAGCTGGTCAGCTCCCAAGGCTCCGCTCTCCCAGCCTCAGCTCTCCAGACAGAGCTTTGAGCTCCCACGTGCTTTTCTGCAATATGTGAAAAGGACAGGTGCCTTATTATTTTCCAGGGACACAGGGATGCAACCTTCAATGAAGTGAGAAAATGGAACAGCACACAACAAAAATCCCATCATTAGAAGACATGGGATTCAGCTAGTCATCCAATCATTCCCATGGAGTCAACAACCTAAAAACTGGCACCTGAGATAAGCCATTAGATGACCCCAGATGCAGCGGTGTGGAGGAACCCCAAGAATTGAGAATAGCTCAGGACAAGGTTCTGGAGCCTTCCCACACATGGAAGGAAATGTGGGAAATGCACCTGGTCAAGGAGGCAAGACACTGTGTTCAGTAAATCAAGCTTACACCCAGGACCTGTTATGATTCATGTGCCTTCCCTGTTGCCATGTCAACTCTCTGTAATCACCAATAATTACTGTGCCATTATGTCCAGTCCGCTCTGCAGTTTCTCATATTATCTTTGCTCATGAACACATTATCTGTTAAAATGTCCCTTTCTTCCCTCATCATCAACTCCACTTCTGAGTACAACAAGAAAACTAAAAAACTCTATGTATATGTTCTGAAAGCATGCAGTTTGCTTGTGGTGGGAGTGTGAGAGGCTTTGAGAGGCTTGACTGGTGTGGATGGAGCTTTGGGGCTAAGTGGGAAAAGGGAAAGAAATGGGGAAAGGGATGCTTTTGCTGAACCTTTGGAAAAGGACAACACAAATGAACCTTTAAGCAGTTTCACTGAGGAGATGGGGGAATTTATTTGTATAAGGAAGGGAAGCCTTCTGAAAGCAATGTTGTGAGCATGCACTAACAATTGTGTCAACCACCAGAAAAGGAGGAGGGAGTGAAAGAGCCAAGCTTCCCTCTCTTTCCAGAGATGGGATGACTTTCTTCTCTTACTCACATGGGGTCTGGGTTTATTTATTTACTATATATTTAAAATATTTATACCCCTTTCTATATTCAGAGCTTCTCAGGATGGCTTACAGAAATCAAATTGAAAACAGCAATTAACAATAATTAAGTATATACATAAAACCAGCAATAACATATCACCAATAAAAACAAATGAAAACTGAATCAAAATCAAAACACATAATCAAAATCAAACTGCGACTGCAGATGGTTAAAACCAGATTACAAAGTCCTTATTCTTAAAATAGTGGGCAAATAAAAAGGGTTTCACCTGGTGCCAAAAAGAATATAATTTCGGCACCAGGCAAAACTCTCTTGGGAGTGCATTCCATAGTCTGGGTGCCACCGCAGAAAAGGCCCTCCTACAGGTGGAGACAATCTTTAGCTCTTTCAGGGAGAGTTCCCAAAGCAGAGCCTTTCCCACTGATCTTAAGGGGCTCAAGGGCAAAAAGGGAAGGAGACGTTCCTTCAGGTGCCCTGGTCCCAAGCTGTTTAGGGCTTTATAAGTTAGCACCAGCACCTTAAATTTGGCACAGGCTTCAATCAGAAGCCAGTGATGCTGACAGAGGACCAGTGTTATATGAGAATAATGACTGGTCCTCATCATCAATCTAGCAGCTATAGTTTGGACCAATTGAAGTATCTGAACCATTTTCAAGAGCAGCCCAACATAGCACACATTACAACAAACCTATCGAGGAGTTAACAGAACTTGTTTCACTGTTGCTAGTCAGTTCTTGCCCAGGTAAGGATGCAGCTAATGGATCAGCTGGAGCTGAAGGAAATTGATTCTCACCACTGCCTTCACATGGGCCTCCAGGGACAGTTCTGGGTCAAGGAGCACTCCCAAGCTGTGGACTCTGTCCTTTAGAGGGAGTACAATCCCATCCAGGAAAGGGCCAAAATTCCTTACCTGAAAACCCAAACCATCCACCTTATCTGGATTAAATCTCAGTGGGCCTCCATCTTATGTGGATTAAATCTGTTTTTTGGCCCTCATCCAGCCTATTAGCCAGACCTGACCCTCCCTCAGCGAGGTGTTGATGACCTGCTGGGCCCAGGTACCAATCCCATGTCTCGCTCTAGTAAGCAGCTATGAAGGGCAAGGGTCAAGTAAACAGGTAGTAAGGTGTACCAGCCCAAGCACCTTGTCCACATCCTCAGGCTGTAACAACTGAAACTCATCCAACAATGATGGGCCATGTGGAACTCTGGACACCTCCCGTTCTTGAGCTTTATCAACTGTAGAGTTCAACTTGTAGTGAATCTGAGTGATTTTCTCCTTGAAGTGCTGGGCAAAGTCATCACTGAGGTCTACTGATCATTCCACCAGATCTTGTTTTGGGCCCAAGTGAGTTAGCCCACACACCACCCAGAAAAGCTCCACTGGATGGCACTGTGAGAAGGCACTGGAAGCAGAGAAGAACTGACTTTTCACAACCCTCACCACGAAAGCATAGGCTTGATAATGAGCTCTTAAGTGTGCTTGGTCAGATTCACCCCAAGATTTCTTCCACTTGAGCTCTTATTGTTGTCTGGCCTCTTTCATTGCCCACAACTCAGGCGTATACCATGGTGCTGAGTGGGCTCTGCTAGGAGGGAGAGGATGCTTGGGAGCAATTGTGTTAATTGCCCTGGTCATTTCCAATTCCACAACTTGACCAAAGCATCAACAGGAGTGCCAGCTTTATCAACCAGAAAATCCTGCAGAGCCCTCAGGAATCCATTCCGATCCATAGGACTCTGGGGGTGGACCATCTTAATATGGTCTGCATCCATACACAGGGAGAGGTCAACCCCTAGCTCAAACCTCATGAGGAAGTGATCTGATCATGACAAAGGAGTTACAATCAGATTCCTCACTTCCAGATCACCCTCTTCCTGCCCCATCAAGAAAACCAGGTCCAGAGTGTGACCTCTTTCATGGGTTAGACCGATGACATGTTGAGACAGCCCCATGTCTGTAATGAAGGCCATGAAGTCCTGAGCTACCCTGGTCAGAACAGCATTGGTGTGGAGATTGAAGACCCCCAGGATCCTGGGGATCTTCAACTTCAGCTTTGGGATGATCTCCGTCAGCTCAGGTAGAGAGTCTCATGGGCAGAAGAGTGCAAGGTAAACCAACAGAGTCCCTAATCTGTCTCAGTCACCCAACGCCAGGTACAAACACTCTAGACCCAGTCTCGAGAGAACAGGGAGCCCCGCAAGGGAGATGGAGTCTCAATAAACCAGGGTGGCCCCCCTCCCCTTTGCACTGGGTGTGTCTGGTGCTGCACCAGACACCCAGGTGGGCATAGTTGGGTAAGGGAGACGCCCACCCACATCTCACCCAAGTCTTTGTAATACATGCCAGGTTGGACCTGTCATCCACAATTAAATCATGGATGAGGACTGTTTCATTATGGCATTCAATAGCAGCACCCTCATGCCCAAGGGGCAGTTGATATTATTGCCAGGAACCCTCTGGTTGGGGGAATAACCAGAAGAAGGACAGATACTAAATATCTGTCCCGCTTTCTTCTATGATGACCTGTTAGACCCCCAATGCCATATCTTCCCCTGCCCATTACCACCCCAATGGTGGTGCCCACACCTTCCCCAGGCACTCCCATATTAAGTTAAAACCTTAAACATTAAAACAAGTTGCAGGTATAATTACATTTAAAATACATGTTTTAAAAATGGGCAGAATCCCTGGCCCAGGCCAGCCCCTCATGGCCCCAAACAGCTCTATGCCATTTAGCCATCACCCATTCTTACCTGGCCAAAAGCCACTAGCCCTGGCCACAACCGACAAGGAAAGGCCTCTGATATAGCTTGGTTGGGTGTAAGACCCCATGTTCTGGATCCCATATCTACCGTCTTGTCATTTCAATGCTTCAATGGAACAGTTGGAGGGAAATGGGTGAAACCTGTGGGAGGGTGTGTGGGTGTGTATGTGTGTGTTTATGTGTGTGTGTGTGGGGGGGGATTCCCTGCCCAAATCCATACAAGTCTCCTTTTCTACTTGAGTTAACAAGAAGTCTGTTCCTTTTTAGCAATATCTCCTAATATTGCTGATCAGACCCCAAAATTCACAGTGAGGTTCCTGGAGACTGCAGGGTATGTTTTCTCTCTTTACATCCAGTGTGGGGCACATCAGGCTACATGTGACTCTCACACATTCAATCCACAGCAATCATTTCTTTATCCTTCCATTCAAGGTGGATACTTCTTCGGTCATAATGGAATGGTTTACATTAGGTCTTTTATGTTCTTTCTCTCCTGCTCCAACCACCAAGTGATATCCAGTTAATCAGAATCTTAGCAGGGCATTGTTTATTCATGTGGAGCAAATCTGGCAAAATATATTCTTCCACTCAGACAGTCTTCTGGTACCTCATCTTTGCAATACTTTCTCATTTGTGATATGGTCCCAACATGCCATGTGAAATAGCTTTCTAAGGCAATGTTGCTGAATGACGTTTCTCTTCTGGCTAATTTTTCTCATAAACTTCCAGGTCTCACTAGCAATTGGTACAGCAATGGCATTAAATAATCTGCACTTGTAATATCTGCAGTGGACATGCTCCAAATGAGCACTTTTGTTGGAACACAGCAGTTGCTTTGCTTGTCCGGCATTTCATACCTGCTTCTGTCCCCCCATCTGTGTCAATAATACTACCAAGGGAACTAAATTGCTTCAAATTTTAGAACTTGGCCTCCAGCTGCTGCTGGGGTATTTTCTTGGACTTGGCCAATGTGCACCAGCCTGGTCTTATGTTCACTAAATCTTCAGTCCACTTTACATGCCTCTGTTGCAAGTGGCCATGTCGAGTCTCTCCGCTGTGCTTCAGTATTTGCAAGTAGGGCAATGTCTTCAGCAAAATCCAGGTTGGTAAAATTACCTTGTTCATTCTACAGGATGCTGAATTCTGAGTTCTCCATTGCATTGTTCATGGGATAATCCATAATGATCAAAAAATAAAAAAATGGGAATCACATGCAACACTGTCTGACATGTATCAATCCTGAAAAAAATCAGTGGTGCCATTTTCAGTTCACACACAGCATCTTCAATCATTCTTAAGATTTTTAGAACTGTGGACATATTTCTTAGGGATGCCATATATTTGCAATATATTCCATAAACGTTCCCTGTTTGAAGGGTGAGTTTTACACCAATATTTTTAAAAAATGGCAAAACTAAGATGGCCTGGTTTTGCCCAGGCTTTCTTCACATACCAAGTGCAGGGATGTTGTGGGATGGCAGGGACAGAAAAGCAAACTTCAAGGTTGATTGAAGGTTTCAGAAAGAAAGAAGAGAAAAGAAGAGAAAAAAGAAAGAAAAATGCCTTGCTGTAGGCTAATGATTGCAGTTGAGTGAGACTCTTTGTCAGCCCAAGGATGTGGGCAGTTAGAAAGAAAAAGGTGGAAACACCTTTTCCTGGAGCTTTTTCATGAGCATCAGTATTCATTTCATCCCTGTTTGGGGGTGCATTCTCTTCTGATATGTACCTATTCTTCCCTCATTGTAAACCCTGCTCTGGTCTACATGACCCAAAACCCACTAAACAGTCTGCACACATTCTGGAATTTAAAGTTGGTTGGCATGCCTCTTCCCAGCAGCATTGTCTATGAAGGTTTGTCTTCGCAATATGGATTTTCCTGCATGATCCCATCAATAAAACTGCTGAGGCTAATCACACAGAGGTCTCCCTGTGGATCCGAACAGCCAACCTCATGGCCTGTAAAAGGGCATTCCTGAGCACTACTAATTGCAGGAGTTGCGGTTGCTTGTGTACAGGCCCAAGCAAAGCTTCCTCTCTCAACCCTGCCACTATCCTCAGCACCCTCGTGAATTCATGCAGCAGCCCTAGTTCACAAACTATTAAAACCACAAAAAGGGACAAGAGCAGAACATAATAACACATATAAGAATATTTATTAAAGTTATCTTAAACATTAAAATGTAGGGTGAATAAAATGATCTTTGCCTGGCACAAAAGATTAGAGAGAAGGCATCTGATGTTGAACCTCCTTAGGGAGCTGCTTCCAGAGCTGTTTGCCACCACTGAGAAGACCCTTCTCCTTGTAGCAGCCCTCCTTTTCTGTTTAAAGTGAGGTTTTCTGAAAAAGGCCTCTGATGATGAGGTAGGGCTCAGGTAGGCACATATGGAGAGAGATGCTCCTTTACATGGTCTGAAGCACCAGATCACAAGCCATTCAGGCTTTAAAGATTAAAACCAACACTTGGAAATAGGCTCAGTTTCCTACCAATGAAGATGCTGGAGGGCTGACTTTACATGCTCCTATCGGCCAGTCCTCATCCACAGCCATTCAGCCCTATTCTGGACCAAGGGACATTCCAGACCATCTTCAAAGGTAGGCCCTGTAGAGAGCATTGCAAAAGGTTACCAAAACATGAATCACTCTGAAAGATTCTGCGTGTCCAGATAGAGCCAAAATTGGTAGATCAGCCTCAGCTGATCAAAGGTTCTCATAGACACTAAATCCACCTGGAATTCCAATAATAATCCAATGTCCAGGAGCTCCCCAAAACTACAAAGACTATCCCTTAGGGGCATTGTGACCTAATCCAGGATAGGTGTGATGTCAGCCATTCTGACACAGGATCCCCCAGTCAGCAGCACCTCCATTCTATATGGAGCAAAGTTCAGATTGTGGGGCCTATGCAGTCCATTTTCAAGCCAAGACCCTGATTCGGAACATCAGACCCTGCATTGGAGAACAATGAGAGGTAGAGCTGAGTGTCATCAGCATCCTGATCACATCTCAGCCCACACCTCCAGATAACCTCTCCCAGTGCTTCAATGGGGGGGGGGGGAAATGGAGCCCTGCAGAACTCTAGGGCACAACTGCCATGACACAGAGCAATAATCCCCCAGGATCACCTTCTGGACTGAGCTGGTCAAGTAAGAGAAGAACCAGTGCAAAGCAGTGCCTCCCACTCACAACCCAGCCAGCCTATCCAGAAGGACACAATGGTTGTTGGTATTAAGAACCATTGTGTAGTCCAGGAGGGCCAAGAGGGTTGCACTCCCCCTGTCTATCTCTCAGCATAGGCCATTCCACAGGGTGACCACAGCAGCCTCCATTGCAATCCCAGGCCTGAAGTTCAAGTGATATGGATCAAGATACTTCATTTCATCCAAGAGTGCTTCAAGCTGCTCAACCCCCTTGCCCAGAAAGGGGATGGTGGCCACTAGCCTAGAGCTCTTAACATCCCCTGAGCATGTTAAAATTGTTCAGATGTGGCCTAACCACAGAGCTTTTTAAGGAGGTTGGTGTCACTCCCTCTCCCAATGAGCTATTCAGTCTCCAGGACCCAGTGTCCCAGTCCCTCTTTGCTTTTTGTAGTTTGCCAAGATTGGCAAGAGTTGAGAATGCAGATGGTGGGCTAGACTTGACCAAGCACCTTGTCTGCATCTTCAGCTCTCAGTAAGTGAAATTCATCCAACAAACTTGGACCAGACAGTCCTCTGGAGCCTGTTCATGGAAGTGTAGTCAATGTGGAGTCCAATTTGTGACTGAGTGGAGTGATTTTACCCTCAAGAAAAGTGCAAATTGATCAGTGTGTAACAAACACATGGAACAGCTCTTCTGGATATCAATGACACAATGCAATGCCTGCAGCAAAGTATATCCTCTTGGCTGCTTCCACTGCCATGATGTATGCTCTTGAATGAGCTCCAAGCCATGTTCAGTCAGGTTCATCATGAGTTTCCTCCCTCTGCACTCTTGCCATCTTCTGCTTCATCATCCTCCACTCCAGTGCATACCAGGGAGCTGTCTGGGTTCCATGCATGGAAGAGGGCACTTGGGTGCAATCATGTCAAGTGCCCAGGGCTTCTCCTTATTTCACAGGGTGATCTGAACTTGGACAGGAGTGCCAGCCATATCCCCTGGAAGCCCCGCCAGAGCCTTGGAAAGTATCTTGATCCATCAGCCTCCAGGGGCAGACCATCTGAATGGGTGCCCCACCCTTGCAGATGCCAAGGGGAGCCATAAACCTAAACCTCAGAAGAAAGTGATCCAACCATGGCAAGGAGGTCACATGAACCCTTCTACTCCCAGATCACCACCTGCCTCTCCGGTTGAAAAGACTAGATCAAGCATGCAACACTTTTCAGGAGTTAGGTCAGTGATGTGTTGAGACAGCTCAGTGGTTGTCAGGGCAGCCATGAAGTCCTGAACTGCTCTGTACAATGCAGCCTCTGCATGAATGATGAGATCCCCCAAGACCACTGAGGATTCTCAATGCCATGTCCAATACTACTGCTCAGAAGGAAAGACTGATGGGAAGCGGGGGGGAGGGGTACACCAGCAGAATCCCTAATCTCTCTCAAGGACAGTCTATACAGGCTCAAGACTGGCCTTCAAGTGAACAGGAAACCTGGAGAAGGGAATTGTATTCCTATAAGCCAACAGCAGCACCTTCTCCCCTTGACCCTCAAGACAATGCAGGTGCTGAAGGGACACTTTGGGCTCCCAGCTGTGAGGGGACAACCCCACCCACATAGTCCACATCATTGGAATATTTATTTATTTAGACAACTTATATGCCACCCCATTGCATGAGACTCGGGGCGGCTTATGATAATTAAAATCCCATATAAAATACAAAAAATTCATCAAATAAATAAAATACATAAAGTAAAATAGTGAACACAGTCTGGTCAATTTAAAATCAACAAATAAACCATTAACAGTTAAAATAGCATTTAAATAAAAAGGTCTTGGCCTGGCGCCAAAAAACGAATAAGGATGGTGCCAGACTGACCTCTCTGGGGAACACATTCCATAGGTTGGGTGCCACCACAGAGAAAGCCCTCCTCTGAGTACTAACCCTCCTAATAGCCTTCACGGAGGGTTTCCGGAGAAGGGCCTCTGCCGCCAATCTCAGGGGGTGGGAGGGCATATATGGACAAGCCAGGTCAGCTCTTGCATCCACAATTAAATCATGTATGAGGTAGGTTTTATGTTGGACTGACCTGGCCTTCAGCAGCAGCAGCAGGTCTAATGGCAGGCTGGTAACATGGCCAGGAATTGTCTGGTTTGGGAGTGACCAGAGGAGGGCGTAGCATCAAACATGTATCTCCTCTTCTCCTTTGCTGGCCTGTTACTCCCCCAGTGCCATGCCTCCCTCTACCTGTAACCACAGTGATGGGGACACCCTTTTTCTCCCCAAAGTCCCCCAATATTCTTATGTGAAAATAGAAATAATGCTTGGCCAGGAAGCCTCTTTCTCTAGGGGTATCTGGCTCAGTTCCTCCAAGACTGACCTTGGCCATTCTAGGTCAGCAACATTGGACCCGGAAGAGGGTTGCTTTCAGCATCCATTTTGTTTACAAAGAAACATTTATGCTATTTTCTTGGCAAATAAAGTTGGCATCCTGGGGGAAACTCAGCTGAAAATCCAGAGTTTTCACCAGTACCAGGTTCTCAGATGCAATATTTGATGGCACCCAGCTCTACCTGTCATTTACATCTGCTCCAGGTGAGGCGGTGGCTGTACTGAACTGGTGCCTAGCCAAGGTAATGGGCTGGATGAGGGCCAATAAACTGAGCCTCAATCCAGATAAGATGGAAGTCCTGTTGGTGGGTGGTGCAGGTCTCCAAGTAGGTGATTTTGACCTAGTTCTGGATGTGGTAGCATTCCCTCTAAAGGACAGGGTCCACAGCTTGGGAGTATTTCTGGACCCAGAGCTGTCAATGGAATACCAGGTGGCGGCGGTGGCAAGGAGAGTTTTCCTACAACTTTGACTGATCCATCAGCTGCATCCTTACCTGGATGAGCACACCCTGAGCAACAGTGATACATGCTCTGGTAACTTTCTGTTTGGATTACTGCAATGCGCTCTACATGGGGCTGCCCTTGAAAATGGTCCAGATACTGCAACTGGTGCAAAATTTATTTACTTCTTTATTTTATTTAAAACTTTTATATGCCATCACCACATGCCTTGGCATCTCGGGACGGCTCACAACAGTACAATTAAAAACAATAGAACAATAACAAATTCCATAAAATTATAAAACAAAAACCAGGCTGCTGATGGGGACTGGTCATTACTCTCACATAACACTGGTCCTCTATCAGCTCCACTGGCTTCCAGTTGAAGTCTGGGCCCAATTCAAGATGCTGGTTTTGACCTGTAAAGCCCAAAACGGCTTGGGACCAGGATACCTGAAGGAACATCTCCTTCCTTATATGCTCTTACACCCATTAAGATCTATGGGAGAAGCCCTGCTCCGGGAACCCTCACTAAGAGAGGTAAAAAGGTCATCAACTTGGAGTAGGGCCTTCTCTGCTGTGGGAGCCAAACTATGGAATGTACTCCCCAGAGAGGTACGCCTGGTACCAAGTTTATGCTCTTTTTGGTGCCAGGCCAAAACCTTTGTATTTAAACAGTATTTTAAACTTTAATAGTTTTAAGTTTAGTTGCTCTGTTTGTTTTGATTTATTGTTTTGTTCTGTTTAATTATTTATTGAAATTGTTGTTTTAATTGTCTTTTTAAATATTGTAAGCTATCCTGAGATCTTGTATAACAGGATGGCATATAAAAGCTTTTAATAAATAAATAAATAAATAAATAAATACATGAACAGGACATGCGCAGTCCCAGCACACACAGCCCAAGTCGAGCATGATGTCAGAAATGGTCAGTGGACAAAGCCAGAAGGAAAGGAGAAATGTTTTCCAAAGAAAATAGAAGGGGAGAGGAGAAAAGAGAGGAAAGGTGACTTCTCTCCCAGTCCTTCAGAGATACCTGGGATGGAATGGAAAGGATAGTTCCTCGAGCAGGGACTTTCCCTCTTGCTGCCCTTCTTGGCCAGCTCTGCTAGAGCAACATTTTGAGAAAATCACAGCTTGTCCCATCCCTAGAATATAATCTGGGCACAGAGGAAAAATTTGTCTGCACCGTGAGGATGGCATTCCTCTGAACTGCAGATGCCCTGAGCAGGACCTCCACGGACCCAGTGGAGAAAGTCAAAAATGGAAAGGGAAAGAGTGAAGCTGAGTTTTTTCAGGGCCAAATTCCTTCACAGCAGAGAAGTTTATGCTGCAACAGGTCACTCCTTTAGGCCAATTACAGAACACATGAGTGAAGGAGTCCCCTGAGTTTCTTGTCTCTAAAGGGCCACACAGGAGAGTTCTCAGAAGCTTGCTTTTCTACAGCTGTGTCCTGGCACTTGGGAGTGAGGTAGTTTTTCATGAAGGCACAGAGGAGCTCCAGCCAGGTGGCCATATAATTTTGGAAATCATACTGCAATACTGTCTTGATAAACCTCATGGGGTTCGCTCCCCCAGGACCATCCTTTATGCCATGCTGCAAACATGAGATTGCACAGGCGTGTCTTTCATCCAGGCAAAAAGGGAAGGCATCTCATTCCACACTTTCACATACATTGCTCAGGAGAGGTTGAAGGCAGAGGAGGAGGCCTCGGGAAGGGAACTTTCTCTCATGACTTTCAGATGAAGCTGTGATGGACTGGGGACCATCTCCATTTCAGAAGGAAGTTATTCTTTCAATAGTTCCTCTACTGGGTGAAAGGGGCAGGATGGAGGCCGTGCCAAGCACCGGCAGAATGGCACGCTTCTTCCTGCTGCTGCTGCTGCTTCCAGAGGTGTCTTGTGGGATGCTGGAGGGCAAATGCCCCTGGAGCTGGCATAGAGCTGAGCTGCAGCCACGGAATTATTTCCGGGCAGGAGACTTCATCTTCAGTGCCATCATCTATGCGGGACAAGGCACATTTGCACTACAGACATTCAATAAACCTACCTCTAATGAACAGCATAGGTACGTTTTTGGCCTGCTTGACATAATCACATAAAGCGCCATGGGTAGCCAGGAAGTGCAGTTGCAGAGCATGCAAAGCTGGAGCATTCCCTTCAGCTGTCTTCTCCCATGGATGCCCAGCCAGCAAACTCACAGGCAGCTGAGCCCAGAAGGGAGTCCCAGGCCGCAGAAAATGTGCCATGTTCCTTGCATTTGCACTCTTCTGCCTTCTCTTTCTCCTTCAGAATCAGTGGCAGCCTGGGATGGGCATCTTTGCTGCAGGTATCTTGAATTGGGGAATGGATCTGGACACTGACTGAAAATAGGCCTGCCCATGCATTGGAATCCCACGAAGAATTCTGCAGCAATCAGCAGTTTGGCTCTCGCTTTGAGTCAGAGCCAGGTTGAGCATGTGGAAGCCTGAGAAGCAGGATGCAGCCTGAAAGGGCAGTCCAATGGTTCACAAGCAGGGATGGCAGGTGACCCACTTTTTGTTAGTTTGTTTTTGTTTTCCAGGTTGAGCTCCACATATTACTGGAAGATCCTCCCCTTCCTCTTTGCCATCCAGGAGGTCAACCAGAATCCCAGTCTCTTGCCCAACATCACCCTGGGCTACAGCATCTATGACAACCTTCTTGATGCTAGACTGACTTCTGACGCAGCCATAGACCTGCTCTCGACTGCTCAGGCTCACGTTCCCAACTACAAGTGTGGCAGGCGAGATTGTCTGCTGGCTGTCTTTGAAGAATCTGACTCCGACAACTCCATGCAGCTTTCCAACATGCTGAGCATCTTCAAAATCCCACAGGTGAGAGTCTTGGGAGAAGCAATATGAGGAGCCATGTTGAAGATTCTCCAAATCATACAAGCGTGATCCCTCCCAGGACAAGAGACCATCCTACTCAATCATGAGATGAAAAGGGTTAAAAGGGGTTCTCTAATAGAAGGGGAAATATTTGACCCTAGCTTTTTGGGTTTCAGGAAAATAATGTAATCTTCCTCAGGACCGAATGTAGAGCAAATAATTCTGCACTTCAAGGTTATCTTATCATGGACATCCAAGATAGTTTCCTTGTCTTTCCCATCATTGAATGCAGAAGTGCAAGGACAATTCCAAGATGCCAGGAAGGTGCTCATGGTATCTGTACTCAACCACCTCTATGAACCACATTTTTCTCCTATGTATGTGATTCAGTATGGGGAAGTTTGTTTGTGGATGGAAGATCATGACAAGCCCAAAGTTTAAATTATTCCTAGCATCCTTTTTTCAGTGTTTTAAACTTATGATGCTAAACTACTGTTTTTCAGAAAATAATATGCATTGCTTCCTTTCAAATCATGTTTCATGCATACAATTAAAAGGTAAGTGGCTTATTCTCATAAGATGAGGAATTTCCTTTTGGTGCTGAACTGAAGCATTCCACCAGTCTCTTCCTTTCTCTCCTAGGTCACTTATGCTTTCACTGCTCAGGTTCAGAGAGAAAAAAGTCAGTCGCCTTCCTTCTACAGGATGGTCCCTGAAGAAGGCATCCAGTACCCAGGGATTGTCAGGCTGCTGCAGCACTTCAGGTGGACAATGGTGGGTCTCATTTCACTGGACACTGAGAATGGAGACAAGTTCATGAGAACATTGATACCGGAGCTCCTCAGGAATGACATTTGCGTGATTTTTTCACACAGCATCTCACAGCTGAAATCAGCTAAAATACCAGTCAAGGTGCACTCACTGCAGAAGTTGATAGAAATCAATGTCTTCGTTTATTTTGAAGAGTTCCTTTTCACATTGTACGGACTACTGCTTCTAGAAAGAGCTATTGAAATTTTTATGCAACCTGTTAATGGGAAAGTCTGGATCACAACTACTTTGTGTGACTTTACTTTGGCTTTAGCTTATGGAAAACATGATTTCCAGCATGTCCATGCATATTTTTCCTTTCTTCCCCAAACAAGTAAAAGGATCAACTATCATGGTTTTAAAGATTTCTATGTTGGTATGCATGAACTCATGATGAGAGCATTCAAGTGTTCCTATTCAAACCATGTTCTATCAGTGAAAGAGTGGACAAGATGCAGAGAGAACAGGAAACTGGAGGACGTGCCCCAAGTAGACAAGGAGAGGACACTTTCTTTGGACAGCTCCTTCTCTTACAACACAGTCCAGGCTGTGGCCAATGCTGTGGATGCAGCTGTTTTCTCCAGACTCAGGAGGGATGACAAGGAAGGTGGAGGCAGGATAGGTGTGCACCGGCTTCATCCATGGCAGGTATTCCCTCCCCTTCTTGTGTATTTAATTCAGAGTGTGAGAATTTAGATGAGATTTTCCAAATGAAGGGGCAGCTGGAATGGTGTCTTTTTGGGTCTCTGAATTGGTCCCTTCTATTGGTCCCTTCTATTGAATTGAATCCATCTGGTTGTGGCTTGTTGAGTTGCTTTAAGTCATTCTGAAGTAGAACATAGGAGGAGCATGAGGACTGTGCACAGAATCCTTGACCTAAAAATAATAGGGCTTGCTAACTTGCCTGGGTTTAGAACACAAGGCAATCCCTGTTTGACTTGCTATGCCTGACTGAACAAAGCTTACACTCAGTTTTGTCTGCATTCCTGATCCCAGGATACATTCAGGTCTTAGTTGAGAAGAGCAGTGAATAGGTCCCCAGCTGGTCTGGGACTTTTTAGAGGAACAATCAAGCTTCCTGCAAGTGATCTGACATGGAGAGGTCGCAGGGGTTTGGCAGTGTAGTTGCAGTGGAAGAGGAGACCAAGACAGAGCAAATGTGACACCGCTGGTCACCTCCAGGGAGGAGAGGAGAAGGCACTGAATGTTTCCACATGGAGAGTAAGCTAGAATCCAATATAAGAGAATGTGGATGAAGAAACCTCCCCAGTGGGAGTGGCCTGCAACCTCCATGCAATGTCAGCTTTTTTGGCTAAGGTCAGAAAGGCAGGCCGGTGCAACAAGTGCATCAAGTAGCCATCCTGGAAGGAAGAGTGAGAGCACTGGAGCGGCAAGTGGGCACCCTCAAGGCCAGGAGAAGTTGTCGAATGTTGAGGTTGAGCAGTACAGCTGCAACACTAAGTGTAGCACAGGAGCTGGAAGAGCATAAGGGGGCTTGGACCAAGGGAGAGAATCCTGAGAGAACTGAAAATAAGCAGGGAAGACCCTGGGAAAGGAGAGCAGTCAAGCACAAAAGTACTAGAAGATGCTCTGCATTCCTGAAAGCAGTGTGATCATGTGACTGATTGCAGTTCTTTCAAAATCAGACTCACAGACTGCAGGTAACCCAAGGGGAAGACCCCGTGCACAACACAGCAGCTACAGCAACTGTGAGGAAAGTACCAATGCTGTACAGGAATACTAATAGAAGCCAATCCAAGTTGGGTCAACTGATGCCTCAAGTGGCAGGAAAGCACTCAGAACAAGGGCAAATGAATGTGAGGAGGAAAACAGTCCCCAAGAGAAGGGGATAGTTTAAAGAGGCAATTCTAAATGCAGATTTATATACTTTTCATTGAAAGAAAAGTGTTAAAAGACAGCAGAGAACATTTGTTCCACCTGTTTTAACCAGAAGAGGCCCTGATAATGATCTGAAAATAACATTCCCCTCCCAAACCGGCCTCTCCTGGAAGTGGAAAAAAGTCCAAGCTTCTCTCTCACTCAGCCCCTGCCACAGGCCAGGTGCGTGGAGAGCTGCCATCCAGGACTGGAGAATGAGTGGAGGTTGGTGAGGGATGCTAAAAGGAACCAAAATCCTTCTCCAGATACAGCCAGAAAAATAGGCAGAAGAAAGTTGTGGTTCAGGTAGTTCCTGCAGATAACAAAATGATGACAGAGGACAAAGAAAGCCTGAAGTTCTCAGTTCTTTCTTTGACTCTCTCTTCTCGCAGAAGCAAAATAAGGAACTCCCTGAGAAGGAAAGTACAAGCAGAAAGAGCACTATGGCAGATCAAGTTTGACAGGGAAAGGGTATGTGATTGTCTGCTCACAATGAAGAAGAGATTCTCCTGGGTCTGATCAAAATTAACCAGAATGTAGAAAGGAACTGGCAGAGGAAATCTAGGAACCACTGTCTTACAGTTCTCGAGTAATCATCGAGGAAGGGAGAAGTGCCAGATAGCTGCAGAAGACTAAAGTTGTCCTCACCTTGAGGAAATGAAAGAAGGATGTCTCTTAGAAATACAGTAGAGTCCATCTGACTTCAGCTCTTGAGAAGAATCTCAAGTAGATTAGAAAGCTAGTGGTCATCAGACACTTTGCAAATACTGCATGCTGCCCAAAAACCAGTATGGATTTGTCAGGAAAAAATCCATTTGTCTAATCAGATTTGACTTTTAGATTGGGTAGCCTCCCTGTTGGACTGTGGGAATGCTGTGGGCAGCATCTATCTGGACTTCAAGAAAGTGTTGTACAAGGTACCCCAAGATTTTCTAATTAGCAAACTAGTTCCAAGTAAGTTAAATACCACAACTTTCAGCTGGATGCACAGTTGGCTGCAGAATTGGGCTCAAAATATGCTCATCAATGGCCCCTTTTCAAACCAAGGAGATGTACAAAGTGGAGTACTGAAGGGATCAATCCAGTGCTCTTAAACTTCTTTAGCTATCGGGCTAGCTAATAACTTGGAAGACAGAAGGAAATTTATTTATTTATTTAGCAAGCTTCTATGCCACCCCATTTGCCGAAGCCTCGGGGTGGCTCACAACAATAAATAAATGCATATTAATCATATAAAACAATATAACTGGAGACATCCTGGCCAAAGATATAAAATCAATAAATAATGTTAACAGTTAAATGACGTTTAAATAAAAAATTTCAGGTTCTCAATAGAACAGGAAAGCTTTCAGAGGACAAAAATGATGATGTGTGGAATGGAAACAAAGATGGATGAGTTCAGATTGAATGAGCCTGTCACGTTTAGTTTGGAGATGAAAAGATTGAAGGGAGATATGACAGTAATCTCTGCTTGACCATTACAGAGTTCAGAATTGGAAAAAAGGGCTCAAGGGAAAGAAAGCCCTTCTTGGCCCTTCTTGGCCCCTGCTCTGTGATCCCTGTGAGACTCCTGATTAATAAATCATATTAAGCACACTGAAATAAATTCCCAGGTCAGCTTCTCAAGTGCTGCAGGCTCTGGAGAACTGTCCATTTGTGGCTTCTAAGTATTACCAAAATATAGCCTTTAATGAAACTGCACTCAATTTCCCTTCAGTAAGACTCCTGCAAGTCCCTTGGACTGCTAGAAGATCAAACCAGTCAGTCCTAGGGGACATCAACCCTGACTTCTCTTTAGAAGATCAGATACTGAAGATGAAACTCAAATACTTTGGCCACCTAATGAGAAGGAAGGACTCACTGGAGAAGAGTCTAATGCTGGGAAGAATTGATGGCAAAAGAATGACGGCAGGGAATGAGGTGTCTATATGGAGTCACTGAAGCAGTAGGTGTGAACTTAGGTGGACTCTGGGGGATGGTGGTGGGCAGGAAGGCCTGGAGGAATGTTGTCCATATGGTTGTAAAGGGTTGGACACAACTTCGAGACTAACATAACATGAAACATCCTTCTCAAAAGCGTGTTCTTTCTCTGTTGTTCCAGCTGCACCCTTTCCTGAGAGACCCCCAGTTTCACAACCATTCTATTGATGGAGTGTATTTAGATAAGAATGGAGTCTTGGCTCTCAATTTGGACCTTGTCAGTTGGGTGAGGTTTCCCAACAAGACAGTTGAAAGAGTGAAAGTTGGGAGTCTAGAAAGGCAAGGCTTGCCTGGCCCTAAATTCACCATTCATGGAGATCCGATTCCGTGGCCTAGATGGCAAGATCAGGTGAGGAAAACCATCCCCATTATTCCATTGTTTTCATTTCCCATCTCTTCGCTAACATTCTGGGTAATCAGAGGTACAGATAAATGAATCAATAGTCTGAGATACAACAGGTGTAGTGAATAAATGTGATGCTTTTCATTTGTGCAGATGCTTCATCTTCACAGGGTGGGGTTCAGTTTCAGACTCCACTGAAATGCTGGAGGTCCTCTCCTTTCCCTTCATACCTTCTCTTGCTCCCAGTTTCCTGCTTCCTCAGCCCCAGCCCTCCTCCCTTGATACTCCTTCTCTCTCAGCCCCTGCCTCAGGCCACGTGTGTGGAGAGCTGCCACCCAGGATTCTTCAAGGTGGCTCGAGAAGGACAGCCAGTTTGCTGCTATGACTGCACTCCTTGCACGGAATGGACCATCTCTACTTCAGAAGGTGGGTGAGTGCAGAGGAACAGGCAGTGCCAGGGAGGAGGGCAAACATCCGCCCACTGTATGGGGCACATGTGGGGGTGCTAAACTATCCTGCAAAGAATTTTGGATGGCCTGGTTTTTTCTTGAGTAGCCGAGCAGAAAATCATAGTCTGTGGGGGTGATATTACCACCCCCATCCTCCATTCCTGGAAGAATTTCATGGTCCATGTTCTGTGTGGTGTTCTCCGCTTCCCAGTGTGCCTCATTCCATTGTCACTTCCACTGTCACATGCTCCTTGGCCTTCAGGGCACTGTAGGCTTAGTTTCCCTTTGGTCCCTCTTGCTGCTAAGCCTCCCCTGCCATTCACTGCCATACAAGGAGGTCCTTGCCTTCTCCATCTCTGGAGAAAACATTCTGCCCCATTTCTGTGCAGCTCCCCCAAGGAGAACTGGGTAGCTTGCAGAAAAGGAACTTTCTTGAGCATGAGAAGCTTTTGGAGCTTCTGTTGCCTCATCTGGATGAGCTGGAAGAGGACTTGTTCTCTAGCTGGCACTGCAGGACTTGCCCTCAAGGAGGATGCTGGGGAGGCTGGATGGACCCAGAAGATTATGCAAGTGATGGTACCACTGTTTTTGGGAATGGGAGCTTCACAGATGTATAGGAAGGATGGGAGCAAGGACATGTGACTCAGATCTTCAGCTGTGCATGCTGGACTTCATGGTGTCCTTTATGAATAGAGGAATTGCATGACATTTTGTTTTTTTCTAAGTATAAAAAACCCAAGGCATCAAAAGATGAAAGTGTCTTCATGTATACGGAACTGGGAAGACCATCACATAAAGCATTGTATATTTCTTCATTCCTTTTTTTATATCCTGCCATTTTCTTTAAAGAAATTCAAGGTGGTATATCTAAATCTTCTCCTCCCCCCTCAATGCTAACTGTACAACAACCCTCTGAGGTAGGCTGGACTGAGAGTCTGTGAGTGGCCCACAGCCACCTGGTGACCTCCATGGCTAAGTCAGGGTTACAATCAAGGCCACTTTTTACTTCACCATTTTGACTCCCTGTTGGGCTAGAGATGACCCACTTGGAAAGTTTTCCTGAGAAGAAGGAGCAAAACATTGAATCTGTAATTTGGTTCAAAAACATTTTATACTGAGATGGTTCTATGTATGGCTGTGGAGAAGATTGATGCAACTACTAAGTAGGAAGGGCAAAACAGGAATGCCGGGGGCTGGCAATGCCCATGTTTCAGTGTCCTCTTTTGGGTCCTTTTCCATTCATGCATCTCCTGGGACAGTCAATGGGATGGCTGACCAAATGACCAGTCTCAATTCTTCAGTTTGTCCAAACTGTCCCTCTGCTCAACTCATGGAGGGATGATGGTCTCTGTTGAGTAGAGGAGAGAAGGCAGGGCTGTGGGTACTGGCAAAGTATCTTGTTGGAGAGCATGTGGCAGAAGATGGGTTGCCTGGTGGCTGGGGGGCAGGGATGGAATCCCCAGGGTGCACACCTAGAGCCTTGTAAACAGTGCCATAGCAACATAGAAACAGACTGAGTCAGAAGGGGCCTCCTGGGTCATTTAGCCTGATACCTGGGTCCAGCCGGCTCTGCTCAGGAACATGCCTACCATTATGGACTCCTGTGTAGCTTCAGTTACTGGAGGTGGGTGCTCAGCCAGTGTCAGGCTCAATGCACCCTAAGGGGCCTGGGAGTTAGGCTGGGTGAGTCCTGGGTGGGAGAGCAGCACCCCTTTCAGCTTTTTACCTCACTCTCAAAGGGTGGCTCCAGCACTGGAGTTAGAGCTGGGATTAAGGCTGGGACTAGTGAAATTCTACCTGAGGGGTGCAACCTTGCATCACATCTCTCCAATCAAGCAGAATTGCAGTGAACTTGTAATGAGAACACTGATGCCTGGCTTGACCTGGGAATGCTTGTTTGGGCTGCTGCTAGGATCTCCTTGAAATACTCCTTATGTTGCAGCTGCAAGGCATGGAGTCCCTGCCAATGTCAGACATTGTCTGGTGTATGATTCATTCATGATGGCCACACATCCTAGTCCAACTTGCAAAGTGCCTTCCAGGTAGATCACAGATGTGATGATTCATCTCAGGAAATGTGTTAACTTTGGAGAATAAAGGGGCCCATCAAGTGCACATGTAGCAGGAAAGAACTCCCAGTTTCCTCTCACATCAAAATCATGCCCCGACAAGTAGATTGATAAAATCTGTATTGTGGTCAAAGACCAGCTCCATTCAGTAAATACATAGATCTAAAAAGAAGAAAATACATAAAAAATTGTCAATATTAAAACCCAACTCGGATTAATACATACTTCAACACAATATCAGTTATCTTAAATTGGTGACAATCCCAGACTTTGTCCTCGTCCAACGAGGTAGAGCCACACTCCCTCAGGATCTGTCTTCAAACACCCATTGCAGCTGCAAAGAATTTAGCGACACTATATGTTACAGTTGGGTTAGTGTCAGACAGCAATATGTAGATATAATGTTCCATACGGCCCGGGAAGCGATTCATCAGTGCAGAAATGAGTGCAGAGTGAATATTTATTCATTTATTTATAAAATTTGTATGCCGTCCAATTACTTGTATCTCTGGATGGCTTACAGCATAAATAAATTGACAACCCACTCTGACTGCAAGTTAATAAAAACACAACAGTAAAATTCATTATTAAAACATATTAAAATATTAATTAAATTAAAAGGTCTTAACCTGGTGCCAAAAAACATATAATGATGGCGCCAGACAGACCTCTCTGGGGAGCACATTCCATAGTCGGGACGCCACTGCAGAGAAGGCCCTCCTGCAGGTACTCTGTCTCCTAACATCTTTCACAGAGGGTTCCCAGAGGAGGGCTTCTGCTGCCGATATCAGGGGGTGGGAGGACAAAAAGAGAAAAAGGTATTCTGGTCCCAAGCTGTTTAGGGCTTTATAGGTAATAACCAGCACCTTGAATTGAGCCTGAACTTCCATGGGAAGCCAATGGAACTGATAGAGGACTAGGGTTATATGAGAATAATGCCCAGCCCCCAACAGCATCCTGGCAGTTCTATTTTGAACCATCTGAAGTATCCAGACTGTCTGCAAGGGCAGCCCAAGGTAAAGCACATTACATAACTCCAACCGGGAAGTAACCAATACGTGTGTTACTGTTGCTAGGCAATCCAACAGGTGGGGATGCAGCTGATAGATTAGTTGAAGTTGGAGGAAAATGCTCCTCACCACTGCTGTAACTTGGGCTTTCAAGGACAATTCCAGGTCGAGGAGCACCCCCAAGCTGCAGATCCTGTCCTTTAGAGGGAGTGCAACCCCTTACAGGGCAAGGCCCAAGTCACCTACCCAGGAGCTCAAATCACCCTCCAAAAGAACCTCCGCCTTATCTGGATTGACCTTCAGTTTATTGGCTCTCATCCAGCCCATTACCTCAGCCAGGCACTGGTTCAGTACAGCCACTGCCTCACCTGGATTAGTTGAAAAAGAGGTAGAGCTGGGTGTCATCAGCATACTGATGACTCTGCAGCCCAAACCTCCTGATGACCTCTCCCAGCAGTTTCATATAGATGTTAAATAGCATGGGGGACAAAATGGGTCCCTGCAGAACTCCATGGCATAACTGCCATGGTGAGGAGCCAAAGTCCACCAGCACCACCTTCTGGAATTGGCTGTCAAGGTAGGAGTGGAACCTCTGCCAAGAAGTGCCTCCTACTCCCAATCGCTATCCTATCCAGAAGGATACCATGGTTAATGGTATAGAAACCCACTGAGAGGTCCAGGAGAACCAACAGGGACTCACTCCCCTTGTCTCTCTCCCTATGCAGGTCATCATACAGGGCAACCAAGGCAAATTCAGTACCGTACCCAGATTTGAAACAAGACTGAAATGGGTCCAGATAATCAGTTTCATCCAAGAGTACATGGAGTTGCCCCGCTACCACCCATTCCAACACCTTGCCCAAAATATCCCTGCAGTAGGTGCACCTCAACAGAATGTGCTCACTTGTTTCTGTCTGTTCCATACCACAGGGGCAAAGGTGCTCTGACCAAGGGATCTTTTTGTACCATCCCTCCAAAACTGCCGAGGGGAGTCTGTTAAGTTGGGCCAAGGTAAAAGCGCTTCTGTGAACATGGAGTTCCAACTATTTGAGATAGGGTGCAACTATTACACTGTGTCTATATTCCTCCCTAAGATAGAATTTTGCCTCTGTGTTCTCCCCAAAGTAGGACAGGGGATATCCACATAGATTAGATGAGGCTGGGGATTTAGGGGCACAGATTAGAATCACCCCCCTAGAAGTCGAGGAGCTCCTCAGGCCATTGGACATTACAAAGGCACCAGGCCCTGACAGGTTACACCCCAGAGTACTTAGAGAGTTGGCAGGGGTGTTCTCATGCCTGCTGGCCTCCATTTTTGAGGCCTCGTGGAGAACAGGTGAAGTTCCAGAGGACTGCAGGGTGGCAGCAGTGGTCCCAATTATCAAAAAGGGTAGTAGAAGGGTCATGGGGAATTACAAACCAGTTAGCCTCAAATCAATTGGAGAAAAAATATTGGAAAGGCTCATAATAGTGAGAGATCTAGTGATGCTAGAGATGGAAGGGAGGCTGGCAGCCACACAACACAGTTTCCACAAAAAACAGGTCCTGTCAGACAAACTTTGTGGAATTCCATGACAAGGTTTCAAGGTGGCTAGATGGAGGGGATGCAGTGGATGTGGTTTACCTGGATTTCAGCAAGGTCTTTGACAAAGTGCCCGATGATATCCTGGTTGAGAAATGGAGGAGTTTTGGGATACACTCCAGTGAATTAGGGCATGGTTGACTGACCAAAAGTAGAGAGGATGGGGAATTATCAGGATGGTGGTCAGTGACAAGCGGGGTCCCCCAGAGCTCTATCCTGGGACGGATCCTGTTTGATCTTTTCATCGATGACATGGAAGAAGGGGTGAACAGTCTGCTGATCATATTCACAGATGACTCTAAAACTGGGGCATTGGCCAAAACTGAGAAGCAAGTACTCCAGATCCAATAGGATAAGAAAAGTCTATGGAAGTGGGCAGGAGACAACAAGATGGCGTTCAATGTGGATAAGTGCAAGGTGTTGCACTTGGGGCATAGAAATAGGTGTCATAATGCAGGTTAGAGGACAAGAGGCTGGATAGCAGCACTTGTGAAAGGAACCTCATGGTGCTGGTTGACTACAGGCTAAACATGAGCCAGCAGTGTGATGCAGTGGTTAAGAGGGTGAACGCCACCCTTGTTTGCATAGGCAGAAGTATGGCTTCTAGATCAAGGGAGGTATTACTGCCAATTTATATGACTCTGGTGTGCCTGCACCTGGAATATTGTGCTCAGCTTTGGGCCCCTCATTTCAGAAAGGATACAGCCAGGTTAGAGTCACTGCAGCATAGGGCCACAAGGTTGGTGGCCGGTTTTCAGGGGATGGGGTATGAGGTGAGACTGAGGGAACTGGGTCTCTTCAGCTTGGAGAAGGAGACCCAGAGGGAATCTGTTGGTGACATTCAGGTATGTGAGGGGATGTCACACATAGGTGGGTAGAGACCTGTTCTCCCCTGCAGAAGCAGACAGGACGTACTCTAATGGAGAAAAGCTCAAGGAAACAAGGTTCTATTTAAATGCCAGGAAGAACTTCCTGACAGTTAGGACCCCGAGGGTATGGAATGGGCTTCCTCAGGGGGTGGTTGAGGCCCCACCGGTGAGGGTGTTCAAAGATAGGCTGGACATGGACATGGTGGGCAAGTTGTGAGCAGAGCTGGCTGGAGTTGGAGGTGAGACTAGATGCCCCAGGATGCCCCTTCTGACTTGCTCTGTTTCTATGTTTCCATCTTTCTATGAATTCAGGGGCTCTATTGAGATTGCTTTGTTTTTCAATGTCTGCAATGTGATGCTTGACGGTTTCTCTTCAAATCATATAAATCTTTTGCCCGTACAAATACTGCTATGAGTAATAGTAATAGTAATACTAAAAACAAATAAAACAAAATGAATAAGAATAAGAATGAAATATTGCCTTTCGCACCAGAATCATGCCATTACCAGTGCTACTAAAATTAACAATAGTAGTAGTAATAAGATGAATAACAATAATGAACATAATGTACAGAACAGAGACAGGAATGGCTGTCTGGGTGTGGGTTCTCTTGCTTTCGGCAGATGCAGACCATTGTCTGAAGTGTCCAGAAGATCAGCATCCCAACATGGTCCAGGACTTGTGCATCCCCAGGGTCATCACATTCCTGTCCTATGAGGAAAATTTGGGGACCTTCCTCACTTGCATGGCTCTTCTTTTCTCCATCTCCACAGGAGGCATATTGGGAATATTTTGGAAATTCCAGGAAACCCCAATAGTCAAGGCCAACAACAGAGACCTCTCCTACATTTTGCTTCTCTGCCTCCTGCTTTGCTTTGCATGCTCTTTCCTCTTCATTGGCCAGCCAAGAAACATCACCTGCCTCCTCCGACAAGCAGCCTTCAGCATCATCTTCTCAGTGGCCATCTCTTCTCTTTTGGCCAAAACTGTCACTGTGGTGCTGGCCTTTCTGGCCACCAAGCCAGGCAACAGGGCAAGGAACTGGTTGGGGAGAAGTTTGGCCAACTCCATTGTCATCTCCTGTTCTAGCATCCAAGTAGTCCTCTCCACCATCTGGCTGGGCACCTCTCCACCCTTCCCTGACTCAGACAAGCACTCCCAGCCAGGGCTGATCATCCTGCAGTGCAATGAAGGCTCTCTGTCCATGTTCTATACTGCCCTTGGCTACATGGGCTTCCTGGCCGCCTTCTGCTTCTCGGTGGCCTTCCTGGCCAGGAAGCTGCCTGGGACTTTCAATGAGGCCAAGCTGATCACCTTCAGCATGCTGGTCTTCTTCAGTGTTTGGGTGTCCTTTGTGCCCACCTACCTAAGCACCAGGGGCAAGTACATGGTGGCTGTGCAGGTCTTTTCCATCTTGGTCTCCAGCGCTGGGCTGCTGGGCTGCATCTTCCTCCCCAAGTGCTACATTATTCTAGTGAGGCCTGACCTGAATACCAAGGAGCATCTCATGACAAAAGCTAAAGCCTAAATTGTCTAGGTATTATTTGTCAACAGCTCAAGAATGTGACTGAGAATTAAGTGGGAATTTCATTTTGGATATAAGGATAGTTAAACAAATAAAAAAAATAGCCTTTGCACTTTTTAATGCTTGATATGGAAAAAGCTCCATTTTATGTCAGTGGAAGCAGCATGCAAGAAGTTTTCCCATCCTAATATCATTAGTTACCATATTTTTCACTCTATAAGATGCACCTGACCATAAGACACACCTAGTTTTTAGAGAGGAAAACAAGAAAAAAAAATATTCTGAATCAAATGGGCACATAATCACAGGCACATTCCCCATCACTTCCCCATGGGCTGCGCACCTGACAGACTTACTGCACACACATATTTGCTCTATAAGACGCACAGACATTTCCCCTTACTTTTGAGGGGGGAAAAGTGTGTCTTATAGAGCAAAAAATATGGTAAGTGTTTTGTTTTGTTTCCACTAATAGTTTCTGTTTCCAGTCTTTGACATTTTCCTGGTACATTTTGAAGCATCATCAGACAAAGCCTTGCTTCCCAGAACTTGACAGGGTAACAGGGATGCAGCTTCTCAGTTTTTAAACTCACTTTTCTACACTGGTAGTAATTTTGTCATCACTTATGTAAGGTGAGGAGTGTAAATCCCCTATCTAAAGTCTCCTTGCACCTGAATTCTGGGCACACATTCCTACACAGTGCCCCATCAATTGTGCTTACTTCCATTGAGAATTTGTGCATGCACTCATCCTGAGGAGGACCTCATGTGCACATCAGAAACATGTCACCCAGATGCCAGTGGAGGACATTCGCAGGGCTCCTGCAGTTCAATTCCACCTGTGCATGGAAGCAGACACCTTCACAAGACTTCTTCAAGCTAGCAAGGGGGAAGGCTCCTGCTCCCACAGCCCACCAAGAGGTTCCCCAAGGGCTCTCTGGGCTCTTATGGCCAGACACCTCACACTCCCCCTCCCTTCCTCCTTGCTTCTTCCTGCACGGTGATCACCTCATCCCCAGCAGAGAACCACTAGAGAGATGGATTCTGCACCTCCACAGATCAGTCAAAGGAGGAGGAAGTGCATATATGGAAAGGCAGTAGTGGAAACAGGAAAGGGGAGGGAGGAAGGGAGGGATTCAGCATTTGCAATAGAAGAAAATGAAACGTGTACCAATGAAAAGTATTATAGCCATTTTAGATAGATGGATGGATGGATGGATAGAGCAAGCTAGCATTGTTAATCCATTTTTTTCTGTGATGGAAAGACTGTTCTCTTTTTGGCACCCTTCTCTTTTACAATTCCATGCTTTTTTCAGAAAGGGGGCAGCTTACTCACTCACAAACCAACAAAAAAAGCAGTGGAAAGACAGGACCCAGTGCCTTTTAAATCGTTATTTCCAATGTCTTAAGAGTATTAGAAACTCTGTCCACTGGAAAGAGACCAGATTCTGTGAACTGAAATTGAGGGACAAGAGAGTCCCAGACAGGTAAACAACCATGGTTCTTCCACTTGAGTGAGCAACTGAAGGTGACTGCCTGAAGGCTGCTAGTCCTGGGGCTGAGGAACTTGAGAGGAAGGCTCCCTCTGGTGCCTTTCCACTTCAGCACTTAAGCACCAATGTTCAGAAAACTTAGAAGAGCAAATCCACGGACGTTGGGGGTCAAATGCCCCTGGAACTGGCACAGGGATGAGCTCCTCAGGAATGGCATTTGCGTGGTTTTTTCACACAGCAGCTCAGAGCTGAAATCAAGTAGTATACTGATGCTGACACTGAACGATTTGGTAGAAATCAATGTCTTCATTTATTTTGAAGAGTTGCTTTTCATATTCTATGGAATACAGAGTGTAAAATTAGCTTTTGAAATATTTATGGAACCTATTCATGGGAAAGTCCGGATATCCACAATTTTGTATGATTTTACCTTGACGGTGTATATACATTATGATTTCCAGCATGTCTATGCATATTTTTCCTTCTTTCCCCAAACAATTAAAAGGACCAGCTATGATGGCTTTGAAGATTTGTATATCGCTATGCATGAATTTGTGAAGAAAGTATTCAAGTGTTCCTATACTAAGCATATGCTGTCAGTGAAAGAGTGGAAAAGATGCAGGGAGAAGGAGAAACTGAAGGGCCTGCCCCAAGTGGACAAGAAGCGAATACTTTTCCTGGGCAGCTTCTTCTCTTACACCACAGTCCATGCTGTGGCCCCTGCCATGGATGCAGCTATTTCCTCCAGATCTAAGAGGAAGTCCATGGAACGTGGAAGCAGACCAGATAAGCACCAGCTTCACTCATGGCAGGTATTCCCTCCTCTTCCTGGCTATTGAATTCAGATTTGGAGAAAATGAAAAGCATGGGGCAGATGGAACACTCTCTGCTCTGGATCCTGGTTTGATCCCTTCTACTGGTTTCCCAGAACTGAGTCCATCAGTTCATTGCACATGCAGTTGTTTTGATTCATCTTGAAGCAGAACAGAGAAGCAGCGTGAGGCCTGTACGAGGCTTGGATTCCTTGACCTAAAAATTGTAATCTGGCTTGCTGCCTTCCCTGGGTCACAACACAAGATATTCAGTGTCCTACCTCCTATGTCCCACTGAACACAACTTACCCTCAGTTGTGTCTGGATTCCTGATCCCAGAAAACATCCAGGTTCCTTGCTGAGAAGAGCTGGGAATGGTGCCCCAGCTGGTCTGAGAATTTTGAGACAAGCGAGCAAGTTTCCAGCTAGTTAGCTGACATGGAGAGTTAGCATGCAGTGGAGTTTGTAGTGCAAGAGGAGATCAAGGCAGAGGAAAGGGGGCTTTGTTGGTCAGCTTCAGAGAGGAGAGGAGAAAGCACAGATGTGGGAACATGGAGAGAAAGGGAGAATTCCAAATCAGAGAATATGGACCAGGGAACCACCACAATGGGAGTCTTCTGCAACCTCCAGGAAATGGTTGGTTTTCTGCCTAAGTCAGAGTGGCAGCCACTTGCAACAAGTGCAAGCCAGCAGGCATGTTGGAAGAAAAAATGGAAGCACTGGAGTGGGGAGTGGGAACTCTAAGGGAAATGTGAAGATGACCAGTGTTGATCATCTGCATTACTTGACATTAAGTGTAGTACAGGAGGCAGAGGAGAAACAGGTAGTCGAGGCAAAGGAACAGAATCTGAGGGAAGTGAAAATGCAGAGGGAAGTCCCTGGAAAAGGGAGGCAGGAGCAAAGGAACTAGAAATTGCACTGCACTTGTGATAGCAGTGGAGTCATGCGACTGCTTTCACCACCTCGGAAATCAGACTGGCAGGCTGGAGGTAACCAGCAGGGAAGTTCTAGTGGACAAATGGAAGATACAGGAACTCTGACGGAACACACCCTTGCCATGCTTGAATTCTCCCTGTAGGCAAATCCAAGTGTGGACAAACTGACACCCCGAAGATCAGGATAGGCCATTTGAGGCACTCAGAACATTGCGAAGTAAAATCCCACGTAAATGCCTCTAAAGGAAAAAAAAAAAAACAGTCCTTGATAGGTGGGCATTAATAAAATTCTGAAGGCACAATTATATACTTGTCTTTCAAAAAGTAAAAAAGGAGAAGAAAACATGGAAAACATAGTCCACTCCTTGTGTTTTCACCAAAAAGGGCTCTGTTGAAATGCTGGAGGTCCTCTCCTCTCCAACCTTTCCAACTCTGTCTCCTCAGTCCCCAGTTTTTTCAGCCCTAACCCTCTTCTCTTGATGCTCCTCCTCTCTTGCTCAGCTCCTGCCACAGGCCATGTGCGTGGAGAGCTGCCACCCAGAATTCTTCAAGGTGGCTCAGGAAGGACAACCTGTTTGCTACTATGACTATGCTCCATGTGCTGAAGGGACCATCTCCACTCAGGAAGGTGGGTGAGTGCAGAGGAAGGGGAAGTGCCTTAGGGAAGGTCAAGGATCCAACCATGGTTTGTGGCACATTTGGGGAACTAAAGCATCCTGCAAAGAACTTAGGATGGTCTGGTTGTTTCTGGAGTATCAGGGCAGAAAATGTTTCTCCATTGAGCTTGCTTTATCCATCCTTCTTTCCAGACCTCAGAGCATTTCATGGGCCAAGTTATGTCTTTTTTTCTCTACTTCCCAGAATGCCTCAGTCCCTCATTGCTTCAGCAGCCACAGACACCTTGGCCTTCTGTTCACTGCAGAAATGTTTTCCCTTCCCTGATGCTTGCTGCTAAGCCCCTCCCCCACTCATCCACCACAGGCCCTGCATTTCTCCTTGTCTTCTCCATTTCTCCAGAAAAATTTCCATTCCCTCTCATGAACAGCCGGGGGGGGGGGGGGTGTCATTACAGGCTTTTTTCACCCTCCACAGTATTACTCATGACTTCTTGGCATATGAAGCCAACCCTATCGTGGGAAGTACATAGGGCTGAGAATGGCTTGGTCAGAACTAGGTTCTGGATCACTGTTCCACTATACCAGCATTGCATTAAGTCAGGCAGGTGCTGCCATGGATAGAATTCCACCCACCTCACTGGGGAGCTGAACTTCCTATAGAACTCAGTACAACCACCAAAAAACCTCCACCAAGAGACCTGCCACTGGGGGAGAAGATCTCGTTCTTGCAAATCACAACTCCCCACCCACCATCTTCTTCTCTCCCACCCTGATGACCTATGTGAAGCAGATCTAGGTCAGAATTCACAGAACCTCCCAGAATACCTTGCAAACAGACTATGACCCACTCAGAAGGTTTTCCGGGGCAGAAGGAGTCAATTCATGAACATTTTAGTCAAGTCTAGCCCATCTGGTTCTGAGATGGTTCTATGCATTGCTGTGGTGAAGGTTGGTGCAGCTGCTAAGTAGGAAGGGTGGAAAAGGAAGATCGGGGTGGGGGCTGGTAGTGTCCATGTGCAGAGTCCTCTTTTGGGTTCTTTTCCATCCTCATGTCACCTGCGTAAGTCAAAGTGGTGACTGACCAAATGACCAGTCCCACTTCCTCAATTCATCGAAAAGGTCCCTCTGATCAACTCATGGAGGGGTGGTGGTCTCCATTGACCAGAGGGGAATAGAGGGGGCTCTCACCTTCATGGAGAGCTCATGGCAGTGGATGGGATGGCTGGTGCCAAGGAGGAACAGATGGAGATCCCAGGATGCACAGCTGGAGGCTTGGAAACTGTCTGAATTGACCCTGGTTTGGCTTGGGTGAACTGGTACTGGGTGGTCAGCCAGTGTAAGGCTCAGTGCATCTTGAGGGCTCAGGAGTCAGGCTGGATGAATCCCTGTGGCAGCAGTATTCCTTCCAGCTTCTTACTTGAGTCTCGAAGGGTAGCTCAAGCAGTGCAGTTAGAGTTGGAATTAGGGCTGGGACTAGGGGCATCCCAGCAGAGTGCTGCAGACTTGCATCATATCCCTCCATTCAGGCAGGATTGCAGTGAGCTTGTCTTGAGAAGGCTGGTTGTCTTCTGTCATGATCTCTTGGAAGTTCTCCAGGCCATTCAGTTGTAAGGGGTGGAGTCCCTGGCATGGTCAGGCATTTTCTGGTGCATAAATTTATTCATGATTGCAAGGAAAAATATTCCAGACCACTTTGCAGAGTGCCTTCTGGGAAGGTGACTTACATGATAATTCATCTAAGAACTTTTTTTTAATTCGGTGAATGAAGGCGCTCAGCAAGTTCATAACTGGCAGGAAAGCACACTGTCTTGTCTCTCACACCAGAATCATGCCTGTATTTGTTCTACTACCATTAATACTACTAGTAGTAATAAAAACTACCACAATGAAGAATAAAATGTATACAACAGAGACTGGAATGGCTGTCAGAGAACTATTTCTCTTGCTTTCAACAGATGCAGAGCATTGCCTGAAGTATCCAGAAGATCAGCATCCAAATAAGGCCCTTGATCAGTGCATCCCCAAGGAAATCACCTTCCTCTCCTATGAAGATTATTTGGGGATCTTCCTCACTTGCATGGCCCAGCTCTTGTCCATATTGTCAGGAGGCGTATTGGGAATCTTCTGGAAATTCCAGGAAACCCCAGTAGTCAAGACCAACAACAGAGACCTCCTCTACATTCTGCTTGTCTCCCTCCTGCTTTGCATTGTATGCTCTTTTCTCTTCATTGGAAAGCCAAAAAGCATTGCCTGCCTCCTCTGACAAGCAGCCTTCAGCATCATCTTCTAAGTGGCCATCTCTTCCCTCCTGGCCAAAACTGTCACTGTGGTGCTGGTCTTCCTGGCCACCAAACCAGGCAACATGGCAAGGAACTGGCTGGGGAGAAGCTTGGCCAACATCTGCTGTTCCTGTATCCAAGTAGTCCTCTCCACCATCTGAATGAGCACCTCTCCCCCTTTCCCTGACTCTGACAAGCACTCCCAGCCTGGACAGATCATCCTGCAGTGCAATGAAGGCTCCATGGCCATGTTCTACACTGCCCTCTGCTACATGGTGTTCCTGGCTGCCATCTGTTTCACAGTGGCTTTCCTGGCCAGGAAACTGCCTGGGGCCTTCAATGAAGCCAAGCGGATCACCTTCAGCATGCTGGTCTTCTTCAGCGTTTGGGTGTCCTTTGTGCCCACCTACCTGAGCACTAGGGGCAAGTACATGGTGGCTGTGCAGGTCTTTTCCATCTTGGCCTCCAGCGCTGGGCTGCTGGGCTGCATCTTTCTCCCCAAGTGCTACATTATTCTAGCAAGGCATGACCTGAACACCAAGGAGCACCTCATGATGAAAGGCAAAACCTAAATTATGTTTGTTTTGTTCATCAAGAATTCCAGATTTTGCCTTTTGGGTATTCATTTTGGGTATATGGACAGTATTCAAATGAGACAAGTGAAAAAATGCATTTTACAATTTTGCAGCACCTCAGGAAAAAGAAAAGCTCCATTTCAAACCTGGGGAAGCAGCATGCAAGGAATGTCCCCATGTTAATCTCATCAGTTAGGCTTTGTGGTGTATCTTCTTTTCTTCTAGTATTAGTGTTTTCACTCTTTGAGAGTTTTTTGCTATATTTTGAAGTGACAGCAGAGATATTCTTGTTGAGCAGAACTTGGCAGGGTTAGAAGAATGTTACTGCTCATTTCTCAAAATATTTTCAAGTCACCAGCTGCCTGGAAGTCCATTCAGCATATTTTCAAGGGTGGCATTCTTCAGGGATGGAAGGGTTCCTCAGTGAAGCTCTGTCCAGCTCTGTTCCTCAGTGAAGCTCTGTGAACATAGAAGGGTATCACCTTTTTAGAAAGGACAGGAAGGGAAAGAGAGGTGGGGGTGTGGCTTTATATGTCAGGGAAGGGATAGGATTCAGTGAGATAGAGTGCAGCACAGATGGGGATTCGGTAGAGGCAGTCTGGGTGAAACTTAGGGGTTTTGACAGAGAAAGAGACCTGACAGTGGGGGTATGTTATCGCCCTCCAGGTCAACTTGAGACCCTGGATGATGCCTGACAGGCCAGATTCTAAGGATATCTCGGGGGAGAGACACAGTAATTATGGGAGATTTCAATCTCCCGGATATTACTTGGGAGACTCACTCGGCGGTGACAGCCAGGTCACGTCGCTTCCTAGAAGCTCTAGAGGGTGCATTTTTCACACAGAGGGTCCGAGAGGCGATGAGGGGGGGAAACATCCTGGACTTGGTCTTGACCAATAGGGAGGAGCTGATAGATGAAGTACAGATTAGGGGAGCTCTGGATGCGAGTGATCACTCCATCCTTTGCTTTGAGATCAGAGGACTGGGGCCGTGCACCAGGGCGAGCACTAGAAGCTGGGACTACAAGAGGGCCAACTTTGGCCAACTGAAGGCCAGGCTGGGGAAAGTCTCCTGGGATAGGTTACTGGAAGGTAAGCAAGTTGAGGAGGGGTGGATGGCACTCAAAAGGGAGGTTTTGCAGGCGCATCCTTGCTGTTGGGCATCTACACTGCCCCTCAGGTGGACTGGAATTCAGGCCAGGTTCTCTCTGAGAAATCAAAGAATTCTCCAGGGAACTTTGATGGGAAATTTTCTTTCCCATGAAAATGGCAGAGCTGCATAAGTGTGGACTGAAGCATCCATAGACCTTCCACTGTGTGATACCAGTGCTCATGGACAGACTCTATTAGGGAAGCCACATAGTTGACCTTGGGAGAGCTGGACAGGGCATTTATTTATTTATTTATTCAATTTATATCCTGCCTTTTTCCTCAAAGGGCTCAAGGCAGCTTACATCTCCTTCTCCTCCATCTTATCCCCACAACAACAACAACCCTGTGAGGTAGGTTGGGCTGAGAGTCTGTGACTGGCCCAAAGTCACCCAGTTGGCTCCATGGCCGAGCAGGGACTCGAACCCAGATCGTCTGAGTCCCAGTCCCATGCTCTTAACCACTACACCGCACTGGCTCTCATGTTGGAGACCTTCCAGTCATTGGGATGCCATCAGTTGAAAATGACTTGAAAGCAAATTACTACCAGAGGTAGTGTGATGCCTGACGCCCAGACAGAGGAAGCACCTCTCGAGGAGGATTTATGCTTGAGACTCTGTAGCCAAATGTCCCTCCCACAACCTAGCTTGGGAATGGACAAACAGATAGCCATACCTCATCCTGACCTTTTACCGATTGAGCAAACAGGTGAGTTCATGTCAGATCAAGAGAGCTCTGAGAGAAAAGACGCTATGAGTTCAACTCCTGGAGACCCTGAGCAGGCTGTTCCCCTTCCTCCTGACACTGAACCTCCTGAGCATGACACAGGAGACACAGGGGGCAGAGCAGATCTTTCCAGTGCACTTTTTAGATGTGCTTTGCGCAGATTGGAACAAAGGGATGCTTTGTCACACCTCAGAGGGGAAAGGGGGGACCAAGATACCTAGTCCCACGTGGGCTCCCTAAGAGACGTCACTAGGGAGTTATCATCTGCCTTGCAAAAACCTCAACAGTGGAGCTTATCTGTAGTGTTGTAAATCCTGTAGACAAGTAGGAATAAAAGACTTTAGTTTTATTTCTCGCGAATGTGTGGGTTGTTTACATATTAAGCCATTCACAACATGTAGGTAGAGGCAAACTCACATTTCTTTTTCAAAATCTTGCACTCAGGAGTGCATTCTATGATTTAGAACCATGTGTGGCTTTGCCTTCATTTGTAGCTTGTGGGTTACAGACTCATGGAGAGCAGTTTGGTGGTGGGGTGGGACAAAGGTCACATGACTGCACAGCTCTTGGCCACTGCTAGGAATCAAGCATGCTATCCTTCTGGGTTCTGCTGCTTGCCCAAATTCTACACTAGGGATATGTGAGTGATCTGTGTACAGGGAGGGAATCTGCAGGATTCAGTGGCCCTGCTCCCCAGGCCCAGGCCCACTTGTCATGGTGGTGACCCCAGTCTCTGGTGAGCATGCCCAGGGCTGGAGCAGCATTCACCTGGAGGACTTCTTTGGGGGTGGGTTCAGGCCCCCCAGTAACGTGTCTGCACTGGACAAGTGTGCAGGGAGGATCGGGGCTCTGGGAGCAGGGCTTTAGAGATACTGCAGGGACTGACAGGACTTCTACAGAGAGGGGCCAGGTACCAGGGAGGATGGGAGGAAGGAGGATGCTGGGCACTCCAAGGAAAGGAAGCAGTGGGAAGGAGTTGAGGTGCATGTACACCAATGCTAGGAGCATGGGTAATAAGCAGGAAGAGCTTGAAGCTCTCCTGGGAATAGGAGGATACGATCTGGTGGGAATCACAGAAACTTGGTGGGATGAAAGGCAAGTCTGGAATGTGAACATAGAAGGGTATCACCTTTTTAGAAAGGACAGGAAGGGAAAGAGAGGTGGGGGTGTGGCTTTATATGTCAGGGAAGGGATAGGATGCAGTGAGATAGAGTGCAGCACAGATGGGGATTCGGTAGAGGCAGTCTGGGTGAAACTTAGGGGTTTTGACAGAGAAAGAGACCTGACAGTGGGGGTATGTTATCGCCCTCCAGGTCAACTTGAGACCCTGGATGATGTCCTGACAGGCCAGATTCTAAGGATATCTCGGGGGAGAGACACAGTAATTATGGGAGATTTCAATCTCCCGGATATTACTTGGGAGACTCACTCGGCGGTGACAGCCAGGTCACGACGCTTCCTAGAAGCTCTAGAGGGTGGGTTTTTCACACAGAGGGTCCGAGAGGTGACAAGGGGGGGAAACATCCTGGACTTGGTGTTGACCAATAGGGAGGAGCTGATAGATGAAGTACAGATTAGGGGAGCTCTGGATGCGAGTGATCACTCCATCCTTTGCTTTGAGATCAGAGGACTGGGGCCATGCAGCAGGGCGAGCACTAGAAGCTGGGACTTCAAGAGGGCCAACTTTGGCCAACTGAAGGCCAGGCTGGGGAAAGTCTCCTGGGATAGGTTACTGGAAGGTAAGCAAGTTGAGGAGGGGTGGATGGCACTCAAAAGGGAGGTTTTGCAGGCGCAAGCCCTGACAATACCTCTAGTCAGTAAGGTGGGGAGGTGGAGGAGAGTGCCGCCATGGATGTGAAAGGAGGTGGTTAGGGGGATTAGACGAAAGAGGAACCTCCCTAGGAAATGGGTACTGGGGGAAATAGACAAAAGGGTATACCGGGAGGAGGAGGCCCGTTGCAGAAGGATTCTTCGCAAGGCTAAGGCTGATTATGAGCTGAGACTTGCCAAGAATATCAAGAGCAACAAAAAGGGCTTCTTCCAGCATGTAAATAGGAAAAGGAAGGGGAGACAAGTGGTGGGACCACTAAATAAGGAGGAAGGAGATCCAGTGACTGACATGAGGGAACAGGCACAGATGCTAAATGACTATTTTGCCTCTGTGTTCTCCCCAAAGCAGGACGGGGGATATCCGTATAGGAGATTGGATGAGGCTGGGGACTTAGGGGCAGAGATTAGAGTCACCCCCCTTGAAGTCGAGGGGCTCCTCAGGGCATTGGACATTACAAAGGCGCCAGGCCCTGACGGGTTACACCCGAGAGTACTTAGAGAGTTGGCAGGGGTTCTCTCACGCCCGCTGGCCTCCATTTTTGAGGCCTCGTGGAGAACGGGTGAAGTTCCAGAGGACTGGAGGGTGGCATCGGTGGTCCCAATTTTCAAAAAGGGTAGTAGGAAGGACATGGGGAATTATAGACCGGTTAGCCTTACGTCCATTGTAGGAAAAACAATGGAAAGGCTCATAATAGAGAGAGATCTAGTGATGCTAGATAGGGAAGGGAGGCTGACAGCCACACAACACGGCTTCCGCAGAAACAGGTCCTGCCAGACAAACCTTGTGGAATTCTATGACAAGGTTTCAAGATGGCTAGATGGGGGGGATGCAGTGGATGTGGTATACCTGGATTTCAGCAAGGCCTTTGACAAAGTGCCCCATGATATCCTGGTGGAGAAACTGAGGAGTTTTGGGATACACCAAAGCACTGTCCGGTGGATTAGGGCATGGCTGACTGACCGAAAGCAGAAGGTAACCATTAGTGGGGAATCGTCGGGATGGCAGCCAGTGACAAGCGGGGTCCCCCAGGGCTCTGTCCTGGGGCCGATCCTGTTTAATCTTTTCATTAACGACATGGAAGAAGGGGTGAACAGTCTGCTGATCAAATTCGCAGACGACACTAAAACTGGAGCAGTGGCCACAACTGAGGAGCAGATACACCAGATCCAAAAGGATCTGGACAGACTATGGAAGTGGGCAGGAGACAACAGGATGGCGTTCAATGTGGAGAAGTGCAAGGTCTTGCACTTGGGGCATAGGAATAGCTGTCATACGTACAGGTTAGGGGACAAGTGGCTGGAGAGCAGCACTTGTGAAAGGGACCTCAGGGTACTGGTTGACTGCAGGCTAAACATGAGTCAGCAGTGTGATGCGGTGGTCAAGAGGGCGAATGCCACCCTTGGTTGCATAGCCAGAAGTGTGGCTTCTAGATCAAGAGAGGTATTACTACCACTCTACACGACTCTGGTGTGCCCGCAACTGGAGTATTGTGTTCAGTTTTGGGCCCCTCATTACAGAAAGGATATAGCCAGGTTGGAGTCAGTGCAGCGTAAGGCCACAAGGATGGTGGCTGGTTTGCAGGGGATGGGGTATGAGGCGAGACTGAGGGAACTGGGTCTCTTCAGCCTGGAGAAGAGGAGACTCAGAGGGGATATGTTGGCAACATACAGGTATGTGAGGGGGTGTCACATGGAGATGGGGAGAGGCCTGTTCTCCCCTGCAGAGAAAGGCAGGACGCGCTCCAATGGAGCAAAGCTCAGGGAGCCAAGGTTCAATTTGGATGCCAGGAAGCACTTCCTGACAGTTAGGACCCCGAGGGCGTGGAATGGGCTTCCACGGGAGGTCGTTGAGGCCCCATCGGTGAGGGTGTTCAAAGATAGGCTGGACATGCACATGGTGGGCATGTCATTAGCGGAGCCGGCTCGTGCCGAAGGTCAGACTAGATGGCCCAGGAGGCCCCTTCTGACTCGCTCTGTTTCTATGTTTCTATGTTTCTCACAGGGCCACCTGCAAGTGGGGCCTCCCTCTGGCAGTGTGCACAGCAGCCCCACTTTTGTAGAGAATGGTTGCTCTCAGGCAGCCTGCTTCCTGCAACCAGTACTCCAAGGTCCCTTTCACAAGTGCTGCTCTCCAGCCACTTGTCACCTAACCTGTACTTGTGACACATATTCCTGTGCCCCAAGTGCAAGACCTTGCACTTATCCACATTGGACGCCATCCTGTTGTCTCCTGCCCACTTCCATAGTCTGTCCAGATCCTTTTGGATCTGGAGTACCTGCTCCGCAGTTCAGCGGCAGAAGCTCTCCTCCGGGAACCCTCCGTGCGTGATATTAGGAGGGTGAGTACCCGGAGGAGGGCTTTCTCAGCGGTGGCGCCCCATTTATGGAATGTGCTCCCCAGAGAGGCTCGCCGGGCGCCGTCGTTATCTGCTTTTCGGCACCAGGCGAAGACCTTTTTATTTAGACAATATTTTAATTAATATTATTGTTAATTTATGTTTATGTTTTGGTTTAATTTATGTCTAATTAATTTATGTTTAATTTATGTTTAATTTAAGTTTAATTTAAACTTGTTCTTATTTTTGTTGTATGTTTTTATATGATAACCTGAGATGGGCCAGTTTTTAAATTTGGTATATGTTTTAATAATATATTTGTTTAATGTTGTAAGCCGCCCCGAGGCTGCTGCAAGGGGTGGCATATAAATTTTTAAATAAATAAATAAATAAATAAATAAAAATGGTTACCTTCTGCTTTTGGTCAGTCAACCATGCCCTAATCCACCAGACAGAGCTTTGGTGTATCCCAAAACTCCTCAGTTTCTCCACCGGGATATCATGGGGCACTTTGTCAAAGGCCTTGCTGAAATCCAGGTAAACCACATCCATTGCATCCCCTCCATCTAGCCATCTCGAAATCATAGAATTCCACAAGGTTTGTCTGGCAGGACCTGTTTTTGTGGAAGCCGTGTTGTGTGGCTGTCAGCCTCCCTTCCCTATCTAGCATCACTAGATCTCTCTCTATTATGAACCTTTCCATTGTTTTTCCTACAATGGACATAAGGCTAACCGGTCTATAATTCCCCATGTCCTTTCTACTGCCCTTTTTGAAAATTGGGACCACCGATGCCACCCTCCAGTCCTCTGGAACTTAACCCGTTCTCCACGAGGCCTCAAAAATGGAGGCCAGCAGGCGTGAGAGAACTCCTGAAAACTCTCTAAGTACTCTGGGGTGTAACCCCTCAGGGCCTGGCACTTTGAATGGGCTGAGTTATTACAGAAGGTTTTCCATTTCACACAGGCACCCAGGATCCCCCTTGCAAGTGATGGCAGGAACGTTCCTCATGATGGTCATCTTCTTTCCAGTCATCCAGTCATTTATGATAGAGGTGGGGTAGGAAGGGAGGGTGGAGTACACTAAGTGCCCACAGGACACACATGGATAAGTGGGTTCTCACCCTGAGCATCGACCCAACGAGGAAGGCCTCCAGCACTGAGCGCATGCAGGGAACACTCAGCCCTTCCAGGACATGCCTCAGGTATTTCCTGAATGGAAGTAAGGCTCACCAGCATGCCATTCCCCCTGTCCCCTCTACTACCCTTTTTGAGGATTGGGATCACTAACATCTCCCTCCTGTTATCTGGAACCTCACCTGTTCTCCACACAGCCTCAAAAGTGGAGGCCAGGCTTCGTGGGACCACTCCCGCCACCTTCCATGGAACCCTCGGGTGTCACCCGTCTGGGCACAGTGCCTTGCAATGTTCACTGCTCCACTGAGCTCCTCGGCTTCTAGGGGGTGACTATCCATGTGCCTTGCTGATTGCCAGGTCAGTTCTCGGCAATCACCAATATTTACTGGACCAGTATGTCACATCCCCTCTGCAATTATGACCACTTATAATTCAGGAGTTGCAGTTGTGAGAACAAGCCCAAACAAAGCTTTGTCTCCCAATTCTCTGCCTCCTTTCCAGTGTAACAAAGTCCATGTCAAAGTCCAATCATAAAACAGGCTTCAGCTCCTGGATACAGAGCCGGGAACATGCAATCCTGGCACAAACATCTCAAGGAGAGCAAGATGCAGAAATGGGCAAGGTGCACATCCGGTAGGAAAAAAGAAATGTTTCCCAAGGGATGTAGGAGGGAAGAGGAGAAGAGAGGTGGAAAGTCAATTCAGTCGCTGTCCTTCAGAAATAGCTGGGATGGGATGGACAGGATTGTTCGTCCAGCAGGGACTTTCCCTCTGACTGATCTCCCTTAGCTGGCTTTGCTGGAGCAACATTTTGACAGAATCACAGCCTGCCCCATCCCTGGAGGTCAAGCTGCACCCTGACGGAAAATGTGTCTGTCTTGTGAAGATGAGAATCCTCTGAGCTAGAGATGGAGTGAAGGGGACCTCCAGGGACCCAGCTGAACATGCCCAAAATGGAAAAGAGGCAAACTGAAGCACAGATTTACTGGACCAAATTCCCTTCCTCCATAGGAGATGCTACAGCAGGTCACCCATTTGTGGCCAATTTGCACAGCATATGACCAACCAAATCTCTGGATCCTGCTTGCCTAAAAGTGGTCACATCAGCAAGTTCTCAGAGCACACCTTTTTGACTCATGGGAATGGGAAAGTGTCCCAGAAGCCACAGAGGTGTGCCAATCAAGTGGCCATGTATTTGTAGAAATCATACTGCATTACTGGCATTCTTGCTAAGCCTCAAGGGATCCTTTCCTCCTAGGCCATCTGGATCCCCTTGATGCACACCTGAGATTCCAGGGGTGTGTCTTGCATCCAGGCGCAAAAGGAAAGGCACAGAGTCACCTGCTGTCACATTCAGAGCTCAAGAGAGGATGGGGGCAGGGGAGGGGGCCTTGAAGTAGGGCACCACTTCTTCCCTTTGGCTGGAGCCATTGAAGAAAATTATTCTACAAATTGTTGATCTGTTTGGATTAAAGGGGTAGGATAGAGGCTGTGCCAAGCATGGGCAGGATGGCCCTAGTCTTCCTGCTGTTGCTGCTCCTCCAAGAGGCCTGCTGTGGGAGGCTGGGGGCCAAATGCCCCTGGATCTGGCACAGGGATGAACTGCAGCCATGGAATTACTACCAACCAGGAGACTTCGTCTTCAGTGTCAGTATCTCCACAGCAGAAGGCAAATTTAGACCCCACACTTTCTATAAACCTGCCTCTAATGAAAAGATGGTGTAAGTCATTGGCCTGTTTGACCTGATACCTCAAAGCAGTGCAGCCTGCAATAGCGTGCAAACTGGAGCAATGTCTTCCAGTGGGCTTCTATCTGATGAATACCCAGCCAGTGAATTCATGGTTAGCAAAGCCCAAAGAGGAGTGCAGGGCAATGGGAAGGTTCCAGGCCCCAGAACATGCACTACATTCCTTGCCTCTGCACTCCTCTGCCTTCCCTTCTCCTTCAGGGTGAAGAGCTGCACTTGCTGGGCTCCTACCTGCCTGGGATGGGCACCTTTGCTGCAGGTGTCTTGTCATGAGGAAAGGATCTTGACTTGGATTGGAAATAGGCCTGCCCGCCCATTGGAATCCCACCAGAACTGCTGCAGGCATCGGGTCTTGGGTGCTTGGATTGGGTTGGGAACTGGCTCAGCATATGGAAGCCTGAGAAGCTGGATCCAATCTCCAAGGGCAGTAGAGGGATTCAGGAGTAGTGACGGCAGGATGAAACTTTCTATTCCCTTTTTTCAGGTTGGGATCCACATCTTACTGGAAGATTCTCTCCTTCCTCTTTGCCATCCAGGAGGTCAACCAGAATCCCAGCCTCTTGCCCAACATCACTCTGGGCTACAACATCTATGATAGCCATCTTGATGCTAGACTGACGTCTGACACAGCCATAGACCTGCTCTCCACCACTCAGGCCTATGTTCCCAACTACAAGTGTGGTAGGCGAAATCATGAGCTGGCTGTCCTTGAAGAATCTGACTCCGACAACTCCATGCAGCTTTCCAACATGCTGGGCATTTTCAAAATCCCACAGGTGAAAGGCTTGGGAGAAGTGAAATGAGGTGTAATGGAAAGAAAGCAAAAGATTCTCCATATCAGTTGCACACATGATATCCATCCTAGGACAACAGACCATCCTACTCAGTCCTGATATGTAAAGGGCCACTCTATTCTACACTGGACACCCATCTAATATTGTTAGATTCGAGATTTGACAAAAAGGTCCCTCTTGTTCATATTCTGACTGTGAGAGAGACAGACAACACCAGCAAGTATTTTTTTTTTTAAAAGGCATTCATTGTGGGTGCATGACCACAACTGAGAGTGAGTGCATCTCCTGTCAAGACCAGCTGCCACAGCCATTGTGCACAGTGCTCTGTAAGTTCTGCTTTTACTGATGATTATATGTACAGAGAACATTGTGCATGTCACTTCTGTACATGTTTATCTTAACCTACATGTATCATGTGAAAACAACTGGCTGCTTTATGATGGTCTTGGAGGAGGTTTCTCATTTCAACTCTTATCTCACTCTGATAGAAGCCTAAAGAATTTAGCCTTGATGTTTGATCATCTGGAAAAATGTGTATTCTTCATGAGGACCAGATGTAGAGCAAATAATTCTTCACTTCAGGGTCAGTTATATTTCAGGGATCCAAGATAGCTTCCTTTTCTTTCCCATGCATCACATGCAGAAGGGCAAGGATAATTCTGTGACCCCTGGAATGTGTCTACGGCATCTGTGTTCCACCAACACCATGAAAAAATTCTTCTCCCATTTATGGAATGAATTCTTGGAAATGCACTCCAGGATCAATAATCTGGAGATGCTCAGGAGCTCAGGCAATTCCTGACATCCATATGCCAGTGTTTTAAATGTAGGATGCTAGAACACTTTTATTTTCATAAAATTATAAGCAGTGCTTCTTTTTACATCATGTTTCATGCAGATAATAAAAGGTTTAGTGGTGTTTTCCCATGAGTTGAGGAAGTTTGATTTGGTGCTGAAATGAAGCAATCCACCAGCCTCTTCCTTTCTTTCCCAGGTCACGTATTCTTTCACTTCTCAGGTTCAGAGAGAAAAAAGTCAGTCCCCTTCCTTCTACAGGATGGTCCCTGAAGAAGGCATCCAGTACCCAGGGATTGTCAGGCTGCTGCGGCACTTCAGGTGGACAATGGTGGGTCTCTTTTCACTGGACACTGAGAATGGGGACAAGTTCATGAGAACCTTGAAACCAGAGCTCATCAGGAATGGCATTTGTGTGGTTTTTTCATGCAGCATCTCACAGATGAAATCTGGGAATATACCAATCAATGTGCAGTCACTGCAGAAGTTGGTAGAAATTGAAGTCTTTGTTTATTTTGCAGAGATCTATTTCTTGTTCTATGGAATAGATATTGTAAGAATCGTTGTTCAAATGCTTATGAAACCTGTTCATGGGAAAGTCTGGATCACCACAACTTTGTATGACTTTGCTGTCAATTTGATATATTCAAATGCACATTATGAACAGATCTATGCTTATTTTTCCTTCATTCCACAAACAAGTAAAAGGATCAACTTTGATGGTTTTAAAGATTTGTATATCTCTATGAAGGAATTCATGAAGAGAGCATTCAAGTGTTCCTATTCCAAGCATTGGCTGTCAGTGAAAGAGTGGAGAAGATGCAGAGTGGAGGAGAAACTGGAGGACCTGCCCCAAGTGGACAAGGAGCAAACACTCTCTCTGGACAGTTTCTTCTCTTACAACACAGTCCATGCTGTGGCCCGTGCCGTGGATGCAGCTTTGTCCTCCATATCCAGGAGGAGGTACATGGAATGTGGAGGCAGGCTAGATGTGCACTGGCTTCATCCATGGCAGGTATTCCCTCCCTTTCTTAGGTATTGAAGTTAGAACGTGAGAAATTGAGATGAGACTTTCCAAATGAAGGGGCAAGAGGACCATTCTGTTTCCTCTCCCTATTTTGGACCTTTCCTTGGAACTGAGTCCATCTAGTTGAGCCCTCTCAAGTTGCTTTGAGTCGTCCTGTAGGGGAACATAGAAGGAGTGTGAGGATTGTGTAGGTCATTGCTGAGATTCCATGACCTAAGAATAATGGGGCTGGCTGTCTTGCCTGGGTTCAGAACACATGGCAATCTGTGTTGGAGCTGCTATACCTGGCTGAACAGTACCTACCCTCAGTTGTGTCTGCACTCCTAATCCCAAGTACATTCAGGTTCCATGCTGAGAAGAGCAGGGAACTCATGCACTTTCTAGACCAGCATGTAAGCTTCCAATGAGCATGCCGGAATGGAGAGTTTGCAGGAGTTTAACCGTGGAGTTGCAGTGGAAGAGTAGACAAGAGCAGAAGAATGGGCACTGCACCAGTCACCTTCAGGGAGATGAGACAGGGCAAAATGTCAGAACATGGAGAGAACAGTAGAATAAAAAATCAGGGCGTAAAAATAACAGTAGGGAATAAAAAACCCTAAGAAATCTCCCCAGTGGAACTGGCCAACAACCGCAATTCAATGTCCAGGTTTTTGCCAAAGGTCAGACAGACAAAGATGTGCAAGAAGTCCAAGCCAGCAGCCATCTTGGAGGAAAAGGAAGGGAGTTTGAATGAACTGGTGATCTTTAGACAGGAGATGAAGAGACCGAGTGGAGGAAAGACAGCCCTCTTCAAGTAATAGATGTGTTGTTGCAAAGAGCAAGGCCATGATTTCTGCTTTATCATCCCAGGATGAAGTGGCATAGAAGGCTCAAGTGACAGGAAGCCCTTCATGGCCCATTCCAAATCTTCTCTTCTAGGATTCCTGCTGGACTGCTCAGAAAGAAATACTTTTTTTTTAATATTTCTACCAATAAAACAAATAATCATTCAAAAGACAGAGAACATACTGGGCTATTAGTCTCTTTACAATTAACTTGTAAAGTATTGTGTAATGAACACCCAGGTCCCTTTCTGAAGGGCTGGAGGCACTGGAGAGAACTGTCCACTTGGTGCTTCTAAGGATTGCTGAAGCATTGCCCTCAGAAAAGTTGCACTGCATTTGATGATGATGCTTCCATTCTGTTTTCTAAAGTCCAAATTAGACCATGGGCATCCAGGAATGAAATTAAAATCCTGTCCATAAAAGAGTCATAACCAGTCACATTAAACTAGGACCAGCTGTTACCAAAAAGGGGGATATGAAATGTTTCTTCTCAAATGCTTTTCTTTCTCTGTTCCTCCAGCTCCACCCTTTCCTGAGAGACCCCCAATTTCACAATCATTCTATTGAGGGAGTGTTTTTGGCTGAGAACGGAGATTTGACAGTCAACTTGGACCTTGTCAGTTGGGTGATGTATCCCAACAAGAGTGTTGCAAGAGTAAAAGTTGGAATTCTAGAAAGACAGGGCTCACGTGACCCCAAATTCACCATTCACCGAGATCCCATTGTGTGGCCCCGATGGCTAGATCAGGTGAAGAAAAAGATCCCCATCATTTTATTGTTTTCATTTCCCATCCCTTCTCCAAGCTTCTGCATAATGGAAGGTACAGAAATGTAATCAGTAAATAAAAAGTATGAGATGAGTATGGTGTAGTGCATAAAGGTGATGCATTTTATTATGAGGGAATGTTCAGCTGCTTCAGTTTCCTAGGTGGGGGTCCAGTTATGGAATCTGTTAAAATGCTGGCGATCCTCTCCCCTCTGCTCTGTCTCCCCAGTCCCATCTTACTCAGTCCCAACCCTCCTCCCCTGATGCTCCCTCTCTCTTGCTTAGCCCCTGCCCAAGGCCAGTTGTGTGGAGAGCTGCCGCCCAGGATTCTTCAAGGTGGCTCGGGAAGGACAGCCCCTTTGCTGCTATGACTGTGCTCCGTGTGCTGAGGGGACCATCTCCACTTGGCAAGGTGGGTGAGTAGAGAAGAAAGGCCAGCGCCTGGGAGGAGACCAGATAGATGACCTCAGTAAAGGGCATATTTGGGTGTGCTGCTCCATCCTGCAAAGAATTTAGGACAATCTGGTTGTTCTTGTAGTATCAGGGCAGGAAATCATAGCCATGAGGGTAGTTCCCCCTCTTCCTTCCCATCCTGGAATCTTTGTATGGCCCAACCCTTCTGTGGTGTTTGTTGGTTCCCAGAATGCCTCTTTCCCTAGTTGCTTCAGCAGCCACATACTCCTTAGCCTTCCTTCTAGTGCAGGCATGTTTTCCCTGCACAGCTTCTTGCCGGTAAACCACTCCTGCCCACGTCTGCCCCACATTCCCCCTTGTCTTCTCCTTATCTCCAGAAACCTTTCCTCCCATCCAATGGGTGGAATTTTGCTGATACACCTTCTCCTCCCTCCACTGTACCTCTCATGGCATCCTGGCATGTGAAGCCAACTAATTGGGCTATCAGTCCACTCAATTTACAAAGCTATCAAAAGCACCCTGTGGAAGTCCCCCAAAGAGAAATGGGTGGCTTGCAGAGAAGGAATGTTCCTGAGTATGAGGAGCCTTTGGAGCTTCTGTTGCCTTATCTGGAAGAGCTGAAAGAGGACTTCTCTTGATGGCATTGCAGAGCTTGCCTTCAGGGAGGATGTTGGGAAGATTGCTGTGCCCAGAGGATGATGCAAGCAATGGTTCCCAAGTTGTTTGTGGCATGATGTGGTTCACATATGCTTGGGAAGGTTCAGAGGGGAGACATGTTGGTCGGATCTTCAACTGTGCCTGCAGGGCTTTAGCAGATTCTGAAATGGGCAGGGGACTCCTGTGCTTCAATGGAATACAAGATGGGTAGAATTCCTATATATTCTGTATTTTTCTGACAGTAAAACTAACAAACAAGCAGGCAAAAAGGTATTAAAAGAAATTTGTCTTCATGTATACTGAATTAGTGGGGAATCATTGGGATGGCAGGTGGTGAAGACTGTGGTCCCCCAGGACTCATTCCTGGGACTGATCCTATTCAATCATTTCATCAATGATCTCGGGGAGGTGGCCACAACTGAGGAGCAGGTATTCCGGTTCCATAAGGATCTGGACAGACTAAGGAAGTTGGCCAGGGACAACAGGAATGTGTTCAATGCACATAAGTGCCACGTCTTGCACTTGGGGCATAGGAATGGGCATCATAAGTACATGTTAGGAGACAAGTGGCTGGAGAGCAGCACGTGTGAACAGGATCTTGGGGTGCTGGTTGACTGCAGGCTAAACATGTGTTAGCAGTGTGACATGGCAGTGAAGAGGACAAATGTCACCATTGGTTGCATGGCATGAAGTGTGGCTTCTAGATCGAGAGCGTAATGACTGTTACTCTATACGACTCTGGTGCACCTGCTGCTGAAGTTTGTGTTCAGTCCTGGACCCCTCATTACAAGTGGGATATGGCCAGACTGGAATCAATTTAGTGTTGGGCCACAAGGATGGTGGCTGGATTGCAGGGAAAGCAGTATGAGGTGAGACTGAGGGAACTGGGTCTTTTCAGCCTGGAGAAGAGGACACTCCAAGGGAATCTGTTGGTGACATACAGGTACCTGAGAGGGTATCAAAAGAGGTGGGTAGAGACCTGTTTTCCTCTATGGAGGAGGGCAGGACAGGTTCAAATGGAGCAATGGTCAGGCAACTAAGGTTCAATTTGGATGCCAGGAAGCACTTCCTTACAGTTAGGACCCCAAGGGTATGGCATGTGTTTCCACAGGAGGTGGTTGAAGCCCCATTGGTGAGGGTGTTCAAAAATAAAGTGGACATGCCCATGATAGGCATGTCATGACTGGAGCCAGCTGGAGCTTGGACACAGACAAGATAGGCCAGGGGGCCCATTCTGACTCACTCTGTATCTATGTTTCTATATGATAAAGTATCTTGGCTTTAATTCTCCAGTTTATTCAGTTATTTCTTTCAAGAAACACAATTTCATTTATGTAATTCTCCTCCTCCTTTTCTCAACAACAACCCTGTAAGGTAGGCTGGACTGAGAGTCTGTGGAAGGTCCAGCGTCACCTTGTGAGCTCCAAGGCTGAGTCAGGACTCGACTCTGGATGGCTTTTCCACTGCACAATGTTGACTCCCAGTCAGGCAGGTGTAGCCAGGGGTGGAATTCTGCCCGCTCTACTGGGAGAGCTGAACGTCCTCAACCAATTTAGGACACCCCACCCCCAGTCTTCTTTTTCTTCCCTCCCACTTTGAGACCTCTGCTGATGACCCAGTTGGAAGGGTTTCCTGGGCAGAAGGAAGGCTAAACTGTCATTCGGTCCCAGCCCACTTGATTTCAAGATGGTTCTCTGCATGGCTGTGGATGGGGTTGATGCAACTTTCAAGAAGGGAGCAGCAGAAAAGGCAGAGCAGGGAAATGGCAGTGCCCATGTGTCAGCATCCTCCTTTGGGTCCTTCTCCATCCACAGGACTCCTGGGTCAGTCAAAGTGATGGCTGACAAAAGACTGGTTCCAATTCCTCAGTCTGTGCAGACTGTACTTCTGCTGAACTCAGAAAGGGGTGATGGTCTCTGTGGAGCAGAGGGAAGAAGCTAGGGCTACTGCTGCTTGCAAAGTCCCTTGTTGGAGAGCTTGTGGCAGAAGATGGGCAGGCTGGTAGCTGGGGAGGCAGGGAAGGAATTCCCAGGATGCATGCTGGAGGCTTGGAAACAGTGTCAGGATGGATCCCAGAGTGACTTATGTTCACTGGTCATAGGTGCTCAACCAATGTCAGGCTCATTGCATCTTGAGGTCCCGGGAGTTGGGTTGGATGAGTCCCAGGTGGGAAAGCAGCTTCCTTTAGTGCTTCTTACATGATTTTTGAAGGTAACTCAAGCGTTGGAGAGCTGGGGTTAGGGCTAGGGAAAGCCCAATCCCAGTAGCATGGTACAACTTTGCATCACATCCCTCCACAGCACAGACTTGGCCCCCACGCTACATTCTTGGAAGTTCACCCCACTTATTTGAGATGTGCAAGGATTGGAGTTTCCTGTCAGGGTCAGAAACTTTCTGGTGTCAAGGAAATGTGTCAACTTTGGAGAACGAAGGGGCCCAGTAAGTCCATGCTTAGAAGGAAAGCACTCTATGTTGCCTGTTATACCAGAGCCAAGCCCCTAGTTGAACTATGACTATTAATAATAATAATAATAATAATAATAATAATAATAATAATAATAATAATAGAAGCAATAAGAACAGCATCAATGAAGAATGAAATGTATAGAACATAGACTGGAATGCACACCAGAGTGCTGCTTCTCTTGCTTTCAACAGATGCAGAGCATTGCCTGAAGTGTCCAGAAGATCAGTATCCAAACACACACAGGGATCAATGCATCCCCAAGGTCATCACCTTCCTGTCCTATGAAGAACATTTGGGGAACCTCCTCACTTGCATGGCCATACTCTTTTCCATAGCCACAGGAAGCATTTTGGGAATCTTCAGGAAATTCCAGGAGACCCCAGTAGTCAAGGCCAACAACCGAGACCTCTCCTACATTCTTCTCGTCTCCCTCCTGCTTTGCTTTGCATGCTCTTTCCTCTTCATTGGCCAGCCAAGAAGCATCACCTGCCTCCTCCGACAAGCAGCCTTCAGCATCATCTTCTCAGTGGCCATCTCTTCCCTCTTGGCCAAAACTGTCACTGTGGTGCTGGCCTTCCTGGCCACCAAGCCAGGCAACAGGGCAAGGAACTGGCTGGGGAGGACTTTGGCCAACTGCATTGTCACCTTCTGTTCCAGTGTGCAAGTAGTGCTCTCCATCATCTGGCTGGGCAGGTCACCCCCTTTCCCAGACTCTGACAAGCACTCCCAGCTGGGGCAGATCATCCTGCAGTGCAATGAAGGCTCTGTGGCCATGTTCTACTCTGCCCTCGGCTACATGGGCTTCCTGGCTGCCTTCTGCTTCACGGTGGCCTTCGTGGCCAGGAAGCTGCCTGGGGCCTTCAACGAGGCCAAGCTGATCACCTTCAGCATGCTGGTCTTCTGCAGCGTCTGGGTGTCCTTTGTGCCCACCTACTTCAGCACCAGGGGCAAGTACATGGTGGCTGTGCAGGTCTTCTCCATCTTGGCCTCTAGCACTGGGCTGCTGTGCTGCATTTTCCTCCCCAAGTGCTACATAATTCTAGTGAGACCAGACCTGAATACCAAGGAGAACGTCATGATGAAAAGAACAGCATAAAGTGTGTTTGCTTTGTTCATCTGCAGCTCAAGATCTTCAGGGCCCAAGGTTCCATTTTGGGGATATGGAGAGTATAGAAATGAAAGAAATGGGGGAAAAAGACTTTTCCACTTTTCAGTACTTTGGAAAAAAAGAGCTGCATGAGAAATTTTCCCTTCTCAGTCTCTTCAGCTTTGCTTTGTGTTTTGTTTTGTTTTGGGTTTTTTTTCCGAAATGATAATTTCTGTTTTCAGTCTTTGAGATTTTCATGCTCTACTTTGAAGTATCAGCTGACAAATCATGGTGACCGGCACTTGACAGGGCTACAAGAGTGCAGCTTCAAAGCATTTGGAATCATGTTCAGGTCACCAACCTCCCTGAAGCACCTGCAGCCCAAGAGTAGCGGCAAGGCTGGGGCCTGCTGGGACTGTGGTTTCAGCTCCTGCCTGCCCTTCAGGGAGCTTCAAGGCAATGGCTGTGCAGTGGAGCTGGGACCCCTCCGGTCTCCCGCTCGGCACCAACCCATCAGGCCACCCTGCCTCTCAGAGGACACTCCCGTCTCCTTCAGGCTTCCCTGCCACAGTTCAACCATTCAGCTTGGGGGAATTTGTTCAGTCAGTTATTTTCTCCCCACAAAAAATAAGTTGCTGCTGACATGCAAAAATGGGAAGAGATGCATTTGCTACCTTGTTGGGGTGATGATGGTTATCCCTTTCATTCCTTGCCTGGTCAGTGTGATGGAAGCAGCCAGGGTTTCTCTTTTCCTGGCCAACTGGGAAAAGTCCCTGCTGGACTCTCCATGTTCACTCAGTCCAGAACCAGCCTGTGTATTGAGCACATGACACACCCAAGCTTGGGGAAGAAAACAGAGCATTGAAAGGATAAGAATAGGGATGGGGGGTTCTGAAGCATCCCGGCTGAAAGGAGAAAAAAGGGAAAATGAGGTGAAGGCACAGGGAAGTGGATGTCGGGCTGCAGAAACTACAGCATGCAGCCAGCCAGGAACACCTGGCTCCCAGGGCTGGTTGGCTCACTCAGAAGGGAAGCAAGAGACCCATATCCCAGCCTCAGCTCTATGGACAGAGGCCCCACCTTCCACAAATCAGGATACTTAGGCAGCACAGCAACCTTCAGCTGGGAGCAGGATCAGCCCACTGGAACCTCCCAGGAGAGCAGCAAAGAGCCTCCCTCCCTCCTGGCTTTACCCACCACAGTCCACTGAGCCATGGGGTGCTGGCCCCTTCCCAGTCTTGGGGCCAGGCATTTTCTCCAGGTTCACAGGCCATGGTTGCTCCCTTTCATGTCCTGGGGCCCTAATTTCAGGCAGTTCACTTGAAAAGGAAGGAAGCAATTCCTAGGCCTTAGGCCAGATCCCCCTGGACTGGCCCTTATCTGCAGTCTTTTCCAGACATTAAAGTTAACCCTTCCTTAGCTGTCTGGAGACCTCAAGCTGGCTCACCTGACACTCAGTTATGGTTTTGTTTCTAAGGCTCTGATTGAGAAGATTCAATTTCCTTAAATCTACTGGATGGTCCCTGATCCTTTCAGACTGCCCAACTGCATCATTATATTACATGGAATATATTACTTTATTAATGTAAAGCAATGCATTAGAGAATATCACATTATATGACATTTCTGATATGCTCAGAATCAGAAGATGGGCACAATCCCAGTGTAGAAATTGCGTGTGCATATGTGTTTATTTTTATTTATTTAATTTTATTTTTATTTGTTAAAACACTTATATGCCGCCCCATCGCAACAAAGCCTCGGGGCGACTCACAACAAGTCTGTAAGTAGTTCATTTAGTTTTTATAGGACAGGAACAACAATATTACAACTAGGCAACAGTGTTCCAACCGTCATTGACTGGGGCCACTTTCCCCCACCTCGCTGAAAGCATTTCTCAGGGTGTGTATCCTGCCCTGCAGAGGATGGTGCTGGTTTCCATTTGCATCTGGCAGTGAGGGATGGATACTTCCATTACATGGATGCTCCAGCCAGGCAGACTCCATGTGTTTCTTCCAGGGAACTGTCACCTGGTACGTCGGACCCCTGCTCTCCCTGCCAGCCATGCAGCTCCGAGGCTTTCCAGTGGCTGAATCAGATATCCCTGCAGTGCTCTGCCTGAATGGCCCCCATTTTCTGGAATCCTGCAGCTGGAGTGGATCTGCAAAACACTTCCTGCAACACACGAATGGCAAGGGGTCCCAACATTCTCCAGAGACAGGGACCCAGGGATGCCCCCATCACTAAAGTGTCAAAAAGGAGCAACACAAAGCAAACATTCCATCATGATAAGTCTCAGGATTCAGCAAGTCTTCAAAGTATTCCCATGGAGCCAAGAACATGCAAACTGGCATCTGAGACTGAATGGATGGATGAGTCCTGCAATGCCGCCAGATGATAAACATCACAGCATAGAAGAAAAGTAAATTAAGGGTGCTGGAGCCTTATTGATTTGAACTTTGTAACTGAGCTGTGACTCCATATGTCATAGATTATTTTCACATTCTCATCAGCAGCAGTAGTAGTATTTATTACATTTCTATGTCACCTGTAAGTGTCGCTCTCTGCGTGGTTCACATCAGAAAACAGAAACAAAGCAAGCAAGCAAAAGGGCAAGGCATACAGCAGCCTTCACATTTAAAATTTATTAAAACAGCTCTCTGGGCAGGTTACAAATGTAATAGTATAACACTAACCAAGTACATAATGACACAAAATATAGGTTGACCAGTCACATCATAGATCAGATGCAATCTGCCTCCCCCACAATTCACCATCCACATGAATCCACACAGTGACCCCAGTTCACAAACTACTGAAAAAATTCAAAGAGACAAGAATTTTGGCTTTTCGAAAGTGCATGGTAACTTGGTTAATAGCCAGAAGAAACCTGGGAAAAGCACCCCAACATCAAGTGGGGGAACGGGAGAGCCAAGGAGGGCTGAGGAGTTCCAGGGACCACAGAGCTTCTCTGTGGCTTCGTCTCAGCCATACTGGGAGCTCCTCAGGGGGCTGCGTCTTGCACTGCTGAGTGGGCAGCCTGAGCATCCAGAGTGCTGGCTTCTCTCCAGTCAGCTCAGAGTGGCTGTGAGGGACACAAGATTGCATTTGTGCTCACCAGTGCTGACAGAACTAGTGACTCCAGCCAGCTCCCTCTTACACAGCTGTTTCAATGTGCTATGAAATCTTAATACTTCAAAATGGGCAGGCAGTTTTCTGGCTGCCTGACTGCCCACCTGGTCCATGAACAGACACCAAGTGTCTTCCTGTTAATTTTTGTGATGGGGTACTTCTCCTAATATTCTTGCAATCACTGTCAGCATTCTTGGTATACACAAGTGGGAAACATGCAGTCCCAGCACACCCCACCTCAAGGGGAAAAGGATGCCAGAAATGGCCATTGGGCAATGTCAGTAAGTAAGGAGAAGTGTTTTCCAAGGGAAATAGGAGGGGAGAGGAGAATGCACAATTTACCATTCAGAGAACAAGAATGACAACTACAAAGGTTCACAGGCAGGAACAAGAGGAGGGCAGACTGAGCACCAGGTGGAACTTGAAGAAGTCCAAAACCTAGAACTTGAGTGTTCCATTGATCTGCAAAACAGGATGACATGGGATGGATGCGCATCCAGAGACATCCTCTGAATATAACCTATCTGTGAGGGTGAAGAAGGGGAAGTCATATTTCTGTCACCAACAACTCCTCTTGGCATTTTTGATAATTAAAGGAGAAATGTTATGGTCTGTAGAGTGCACAAGGAGTCAAAGGTTAGTTTAAAACCCTAGATCTGTTTTCAGAGACTGTAGTCCTACCTGGAACTGGCAATTTGAGAACCAACCAACCTATGTTGCTGCATGCAGCTGCTACGGAAAGAATGACGTGGGCTGCTTCACAAGGTCAGGAACACAAACTCAAAGAAGGGGACTTGACTAGTGATTGGGGACTGGTGGAGACCCCAGGGTCAAGGAGACAAGCTATCCTGGCTGTCCTCCAACCTTCAAAGCACCCTCAGGACAGAATGGAAGAAAATGCATCTGGCAGAAAAGGAAGAGCAGAAGCACAAGTAAATCAAGGTGAACTCTGCCAGTTCTTCCACATGGCACTGGATGATGCCATGCCACCATGTTCCAGGCCTCTTGGCCAGTTCCATAGACCTGTGCCATGAACTGACTTTATCAGAAATGTGATAATGTGGAATAATGCCTCAATTCATCCTCAGGAGTCCTCAGTGCTTGAAGCAATTAAGAGACAAAATAATGACAAAATCCCGGGCCCAGATGGGTTACCAGCAGAGTTCTATAAAACTTTTGAAGGAATCCTGTCTATGCCTCTTAAAGATATATGTAACGCGGCATTGCAAGATGCTAAAATACCAAATACTTGGACAGAGGCAAATGTTACATTCATATAGAAAGAAGATACAGACTTGACACAGATCCAGAACTATAGACCTATATCACTATTAAATGTGGACTAAAAAATCTTTGCCTCTGTAATGGCAGAAAGACTGAAGAAGTACTTAGACTTCATACATCCAGATCAAAATGGCTTTTTACCTAAAAGACAAATGAGGAATAACATGAGAATCATCTTGGTCATTTTAGAGTACTATGAGGCGCACGCTGAAAAACCAATGGCGTTATTATTTATGGACACACAGAATGACTTTGACAATGTCAATTGGCAATTTATGAAACAACTAGTTCAAATGGAGTTTGGTGAAAAATTTATCAATGCAATATAAAGCATGTATCAAAAAACAGTCTGCCAGGATTATACTTAATGAAAAATTCACAAATACTATAGACATTCAAAAGGGCACAAGACAAGGATGTCCTTTATCACCAGTGGTGTTTATACTGATTTTAGAAGTGCTAAATAGAAATATCAGAGATGATATGAATATTAAAGGCACTAGAATTAGAGTTGAAAGCTACAAACTACAAACATTTGCAGATGACTTAGTTTTTATTATTGAGGAACCCTTGGTAACAATGTCCAAACTTTTACAATAGATTGAAGAATATGGTGATGTTACTGGGATGAAAATAAACAAAGAGAAGATGAAATTGTTAGTGAAAAATCTCACATTGGAGCAGAGAAAAACTCTTGTGGAACAAGTAGATCTTCAAATTGTTAAAAAGGTTAAATATTTGGGAATTTTCCTTACAGCTAAATGCACTACAATGAAAGAATTATGATAAATTATTTAAGAAAATTAAGAGTGACCTGGAAAAATGGGCTAACTTGCAATTATCCTTGTTGGGAAGAATAGCACTAGTCAAAATGAATATACTACCAAAGTTTTTGTTTTTATTCCAAACAATTCCCATAAAAATTGACAAAAATTTTCTTGACAATTTAAATACTCAAATCTCGAGATTTATATGGAAAAAGAAGAAACCAAGGATTAAATTAAAAATGCTCCAGGAGGCCAAAGGGAATGGGGATTTTGGTCTTCCTGATTGGATGTTGTCTTATCCAGCTTCTGTCTTAACGTGGCTAAAAGAATGGATAAATTTAAGATATAAGAGAATTTTGTATCTTGAAGGGCATGATTTGCAAAGGGGTTGGCATGCTTATATTTGGTATGAAAAGTGTAAGGTACATGGATGTATTTTAAATCATTATATTAGGAAATCATTAATGTCAGTGTGGGAAAAATTAAAGACAAAACTGTATACTAAATTACCAAGATGGCTCTCGCATATGGAAGCTCTTGTATATCCAAACACACTGGATTTTAATACGATTGTGAGATATGATGATATTTTGGATAATGATGGAGGATTGAAATTGAGTCAAGAAATGCAAGATCAAGGAATTAATATTTCTTGGTGGCAGAGGGCTCAAATGCAATCGAGATATGTTAAAGACTATAGAACCAGGGAGGGGGAGGTTATAAGGAGTTAACAAACTTGGACCATGTGATTCTTAAATCAGATGAGAAAATGATTATAAGATTGTGTAATTTCCTCCTGGATGGAAGAATAGAAGACGAAAACATTAAGGAAACTATGATAACATGGGCACAAAATTTTGAATACAATATTGAGTTAAAGAAATGGCAAGAGCTGTGGGAAAGAAATATTAAAGTGACATTAAGGGACTGCAGGTGGCGCAGTGGTTTAAACCGCTGTGCTGCTGGGCTGGTTGATTGAAAGGTCACTGGTTCGAATCTGCACACAGGGTGAGCTCCTGTGTGCTGTCCTAAGTAACATTAGCAACCTCATATTAAGAAAACCTGTATAAAATGTTTTATAGATGGTATCTGTCACCAAATAGGTTAGCTAAGGTGTTTCCAAATATGTCAAATGGATGTTGGAACTGTAAACATAAACATTTTTATCATATGTGGTGGACCTGTGATAAGGCAGAAAAGTACTGGATTAAAATGCACAAATGGTTTAAGGAAATGTTACAAAACCCTGTAATATTTAAATCTGAAGTTTTCTTATTAGGCATTGTACCTGATGATGTTGGTATTCAAGCTATGTATTTGATTCTGCATGTAACTACTGTGGTAAGGATTGCATTTGCCCAATACTGGAAGAGTGAAGAGCCACCTACCAACGAACTGATTCTTAAAAAGATCTTGGACTGTGCTGAAATGGACAAATTGACTTTGTCTCTGAAGGAGAAAGCAGATAAAGACTTCTATCAAACCTGGGATTCTTTTTATCACTGGCTAGAGAAACGGGACTATGCAGAAATTTAGATATGTTTATGGATTGCCATGACAAGAAAAAATATGGGGGGCTGACCCAGCAGGTCTGATTTTTTGATGATTGATGACTTTTTAGTTTTTAGGTTTGTTAACTAATAGAAAATAAGAATAAAACTTATTTTTTAAAAAAGGAGTCCTCAGTGCACAAACTGAGGCCAGGCGTGATGGAGACAGAGGAAGGAATGTCTTTCGCAGGCCAGGATTGGATACTGGTGAGCAGGGAGAGGTGGAGGCTGAAATACAGGATGGAGGACACAAGGCCCAAAGACCATCAAGAGCAGGGCAGGTCCAGCAGCAGACAATGAATCAGGGGCAAGAATGTGGGAGCTTTGGAGATTGCACATAAATACATGTAATCAAGTAAATGTAGGTGCCCCTCCCCTGATTGGGGAATACTCACATATCATTTGAAGAGGCTTTACACTGAGCTTGCTGAATTATGCCATCGAGAAACAAATACATAAGAAATACATTTCTAGCTAACTGTTTTACTATTCAGCATGAGGTTCTACTTTGTGTTCAGCCCAGGCTTGACTACAGTAATGAAGCACTTGGGGAGGAAGATGCAGCCCAACAGGGCAGTGGTGGAGGTCAAGATGGAGAAGACATGCATGACCAGCATTTACTTCCACTTCAACTTGTCTTCCCACCTGCTTTTCTGCCTCTTGGAAAGCATCAGCACTCCATTTGAAGGTAAAAGAAGAGAGAATGACAGTAACTATAAGGGAGACATTTCCTTTGATCTTGGCAAATGCAGCACTCTGCATCAAGTGTCCTGAAGATCAGCACCCCGACAAGGCCTGGAATGGATGTGTGCCCAAGATCATCAGCTTCCTGTCTTATGCAGAACCCCTGGGGACCACCCTGGTTTCCCTTGCCCACTTCTTGTCTGTGAGCACAGACTTGGTGTTGGCAATCTTCACTCACTTCTAAAACACTCCAATTGTGAAAGCCAACAACCAGGACCTCTCCATTCTGCTCATCTCCGTCCTGCTCTCCTTCATATCTTCCTTCCAGTTCATTGGCCGACAAAGGAAAGTAACCTTCCTCCTCCAATAAGCAGCCTTCAGCATATTCTTCTCACTGGTCGTCTCTTCCTTCCTGACTAAAACTGCCATTGTGGTGCAGGCCTTCCTGGCCACTGAGCCAGGCAACAGGGTAAGAAACTGGTTGGGGAGGAGTTTGGCCAACTCCATTATCATCTCCTGTTCTGGTTGTCCTCGCTGCCATCTGGCTGGGGACTGATTCCCCCCTTTCCTGACTCTGACAAGCACTTCCAGCTCGGGCAGATCGTCCTGCAGTGCAACGCAGCCTCTGTAGGTATGTTCTACACTGCCCTCGGCTACTTGGGCTTTCTGGCTGCCATCTGCTTCACAGTGGCCTTCCTGGCCAGGAAGCTGCCTGGGGCCTTCAACAAGGCTAAGCTGATCACCTTCAGCATGCAGTGTCTGAGTGTCCTTCAAGCCCACCTACCTGAGCACATGGTGACCGTGCAGGTCTTCTCCATCTTGGCCTCCACTGCTGGGCTGTTCAGCTGCAACTTCCTCCCCAAGTGCTACATTATTCTAGTGAGGCCTGACATGAATACCAAGGAGCATCTCATGATGAGAAGTAATGTTTGAATTGTGTTTGTATTGTGGGTCTGTTACTCAAGATTCTGAGAATTGTTAACAGCCCAGAGATCTCTGGCTACACCGACAGTATAGAAATGAAAAAGAAAAAAAAAAAAAAAAAAACCTTTGCTCTTTTCAGCACTTGGGGCAAGTACTTCCCCCTTTCATATCTGGGGAAGCAGCATACAAGAAATTTTCCCATGTTAATCTCATTAGTAGCTTTGTGTTTTGTCTTTTTTTGTTTGTACTCATCGTTTCCATTTTTCAGGCTTTGACATTTTAAAGATATATTTTAATCCTTGTTGACTGGAAGTGGACAAGGTAACAGGAATTGAGCTGCCATGCCTTTAAACATTTTTTTTTTTGTACACTGGGATAAATCTTGGCATCCCTATTGTAATTTGAGTAGTCTAAATCTCCCTTCCCAAATCTCCTTGCACCTGATTTCAATTATTATTATTATTTTATTTCAGTTGTTGAAAGTGGTTGAAAGGCAGGGTCCAGGGGCTTTTGCAAGATATTTTCCCGCAAGTTTAAGACTATCAGAAGCTCTGTGTACTGGAAAGAGAACAGATTCTGTGACCTGAAACAGAGGGATGAGCGAGTCCCAGCCAGGTATTCAATCAAGAGACAAAGAAAAGCAGAGTTTTGCAGGGCCAGATACCCTTGGTACAGTAAAAATAATGGGGGGGGGGATAGAGAGCTTGTGATGCGTTAGATAACCCCTTCAAGGCCAATTACAAACCATATGTTGGAAGGAACACCTTGAACCTGGATGCCTGAAACAGTCTGCTTCGGCAAATTCTCAGAGTGCGCCTTTCCTGTTCATGGGAGTGAGGAAAGTGTTCAGGAAGCCACAGAGGATCTTAAGCCATGTGGCCATATCATACTGCATTACTGTCTTCTTGCTAAACCTCATGGGTTCCCCTCCCCAGGGCCATCCTGAACCCCCGATGCACACCTATGATTGCAGAGGTGTGTCTTGCATCCAGGCACAAAACGGAAGGCAGCTCATTCTCTGCTGACTTGCTCAGGAGAAGCTGAGGGCAGAGAAGGAGTCCTCAAAGAATGGCACTTCTCCTTCCCTTCAGCTAAAGCTTTGGATGGTTGGGCAGAACCTCCATTTGGAAAGCAATTTATTCTCCTAATTGTTCCTCTAATTGGTTGAAAAAGGAAGGATGGTGGCCTTGCCAAGAACCAACAGGATGGCACTCATCTTCCTGCTGCTGCTCCTCCTCCCAGAGGCCTCCTGTGGGATGCTGGGTGCCAAATGCCCCTGGAGCTGGCACACAGATGAGCTGCAGCCACGACCGTATTTCCGGCCAGGAGACTATGTCTTTAGTGCAAGCATCTCTGCAGCACAAGCTCACTTTAGATCATACACTTTCATTAAACCTGCCTCTAATGAAAATTTTCAGTAAGTCCTTGGCCTACTTGATCTGATACCACAAAGCACCACGGGCAGCTGGGCATGCAAAGCCTTAGCAATCTTTTCCAGCAGACTTCCCTCTCAAGACCACCCAGCCAGTGAACTCACGGGTAGGTGAGCCTAGTGAGGAGTCCAGGGCAAGGGGAAGACACCAGACGCAGGAAGGTGCACCACATTTCTTGCCTCTGCACTCCTCTGCCTTCCCTTCTCCTTCAGACTGGCTGCACCTGCTGGGTTCATGGCTGGGATGTGCCCCTTCCTGCAAGGATCTTGTTGTGGGGAATGGAGCTGGAGTTGGACAGGAAACAGCCCTGCTTCTTCATTGGAATCCCAGCAGGAATTCCCCAGGAATCAGGAGTAAGGCTTTTGCTTTGTGTTGGGACCAGGCTGAGTGAGTGAAAGCCTGAGAAGCAGGATCCAACTTCAAAGGGCAGTTGAAGGATTCACAAGGAGAGATGGCAGGGTGACCTGCTTGTCTTTTTTTTTTCAGGTTGGGAGCTACAGATTACTGGAAGATCCTCTCCTTCCTCTTCGCCATCCAGGAGATCAACCAGAATCCCAGCCTCTTGCCCAACATCACCCTCGGATACAGCATCTATGACAGCCTTCATGACGTTAGACTGACATCTGACGCAGTCATAGACCTGCTCACAACGGCTCAGGCCCACGTTCCCAACTACAAGTGTGGCAGACGAGATCATCTGCTGGCTGTCCTTGAAGAATCTGACTCTGACAGCTCCATGCAGCTTTCCAACCTGCTGGGCATCTTCAAAATCCCACAGGTGAGAGACTTGGGAGAAGCAATATGAGGTGCCATGCAGAGAAAGCAAAACATTCACCAAAGATTTGTCATGGATGATATCCCTCCCAGGACAACAGGAAATCATGTCTCTTACATACATCTCCCAAAAAATTAACTCTTGCTTTTTGGTCTTCAGGAAACATTTGCATGCTTTATGACGACCAGATGTTGAGCAAATAATTCTTCAATTCAGGGTCAATTATAACGTGGGCATTCTAGACAGTTTCCTTTTCCTTCCCTTGTATCAAATGCAGAAGGGCAAGAACAATTCTGAAACCCCAAGCAGGTGTCCATGGCATCTGTGTTTGACCACCCTAGGAACCATTTCTTCTCCCAGTTATGCAATGATATCTTTGGAAATTTATTCTAGGATGGAAAACCTGGAGATGCTCTAGAGTTCCCAGCATCCATTTGTCATTGTTTTAAACTTACAGTGCTAAGACATGTCAGTTTAGAGAAAATAAAAGCATTGCTTGCTTTTGAATTATGTTTCATGCAGATAATTAATAAGTGGTTTATTCTCATGAGATGAAGAACACTGATCTGTTGCTGAAATGAAGCAATACAGCTGTCTCATCCTCTCTTTTCTAGGTCACATATTCTTTCACTGCTCAGGTTCAGAGAGAAAAAAGCCAGTCCCCTTCCTTCTACAGAATGGTCCCTGAAGAAGGCATCCAGTACTCTGGGATTGTCAGGCTGCTGTTACACTTCAGGTGGAGGATGGTTGGTCTCTTTGCACTGGACACTGAGAATGGAGGCAGGTTCATGAGCACCATGAAAGTGGAGCTACTCAGAAATGGCATTTGCATGATTTTTTCTCACAGTATCTCCCAGCTGAAATCAGGCAATACAAAAATCAAGCTGCGGTCACTTAAGGGCCTGGTAGATATAAATGTCTTCATTTATTTTGAAGAGTTACTTTTATCATTTCATGCAATATGGACTGTGGAAAAGGTGATTAAAATGTTTAGGAAACGTGTTAATGGGAAAGTCTGGATCACCACAACTTTGAGTGATTTTTCATTATATTTACCTGAAACAAATTTCCAGCATATCCATGCATATTTTTCCTTCATTCCACAAACAAGTAAAAGGATCAACTACAATGCTTTTGAAGATTTGTCTATCTGTATGAAGAAATTTGTCAGGAGAGCATTCAAGTGTTCGTACTCAAAGCATGTGCTGTCAGTGAAAGAGTGGGCAAGATGCAGGGAGGAGGAGAAACCGGAGGACCTGCCCCCAGTAGACAAGGAGCAAACACTGTCTCTGGACAGCTTCTTCCCTTACAACACAGTCCAGGCTGTGGCCCATGCTGTGGATGTGGCTGTTTCCTCCAGATCCAAGAGGAATTCCATGGAACATGGGGGCAGGCTAGATGTGCACCAGCTTCATCCATGGCAGGTATTCCCTCCCCTCCTTAGGTACTCACTTCAAAATGTGAGGCAGCTTGAATACTCTTTATTCTGACCATTTGTTTGTCCCCACTCCTGACTTCCCAGGATTGAGTCCATCTGGTCCTGGCCTGTAGAGTCACTTCAAGTCATCCTGAAGCACAACACAGAAGGAGCATGAGGAGTGTATAGATCCGTGCTTCAATTTCTTGAGTGAAGTAGAATACAGTTGCCTCCATTCAAAACACAAGGCAATCTGTGTTTGACCTGCTATGCTTGGATGAACAAAACCAGTTGTGTCTGCATTCCTGGTCCAGGAATACATTCAGGTTCCTAGCTGAGAAGAAAAGGGAATGGTGCCCCAGCTGCTCTGGGACTTTCTAGACAAGCAAGCAAGTTTACTGAGAGTGAGCTGACATGGAGAGCTTGCTGCAGTTTGGCAGTGTAGTTCCAGTGGCAGAGGAGACCAAGAAAGAGCAAAGGGGACTCCACTAGCCACCTTCAGGGAGCTGAGAAGAAAGCGTTGAATGTTGCTACATGGACAGAAAGGTAGAATTCACAATCAGAGAATGTGTACAAAGAAATGGCGATCGAGACAGAGGATATGAGACTTGGCTGATCACCTTCAGTGAGGGGAGAAGAGGGGAGAAGAAAGCCCAGAATGGCACAATCTGGAGAGAAAGGCAGCATTCAAAGTCAGAGAATAAGAAACCTCCCCAACGGTGGTGGCCTGCAACCTCTGGTTTTCTGCCTAAGGTCAGAAAGGCAGGCACATGCAACAAGTGCAAGCTGGCAGCCACCTTGGAATAAAAAATGAGAGCGTTTTAGCAGAAAATGGGCACCTCAAGGCTAGGAAAATTTTCAGGTCGAACACAACATTGTCAATGTTATGTATAGTACAAGAGATAGAGGAGAATCTGGTAGCTGAGGCAGAGGAAGAGAATCTGAGGGAAGTGACAATGAGGTGCAAAGTCCAAGGATAAGGTGGGCAGTCAGGAGCAGAGGAACTAGAAGAAACTCTGCATTACTGAAAGCAGTGCAACCACTTTGAGCACCTTGGAAGTCAGACTCGCAGTAACGTGTCTGCACTGGACAAGTGTGCGGGGAGGATCGGGGCTCTGGGAGCAGGGCTTTAGTGATACTGCAGGGACTGACAGGACTTCTACAGGGAGGGGCCAGGTACCAGGGAGGATGGGAGGAAGGAGGATGCTGGGCACTCCAAGGAAAGGAAGCGGTGGGAAGGAGTTGAGGTGCATGTACACCAATGCTAGGAGCATGGGTGATAAGCAGGAAGAGCTTGAAGCTCTCCTGGGAATAGGAGGATATGATCTGGTGGGAATCACAGAAACTTGGTGGGATGAAAGGCAAGTCTGGAACGTAAACATACAAGGGTATCACCTTTTTAGAAAGGACAGGAAGGGAAAGAGAGGTGGGGGTGTGGCTTTATATGTCAGGGAAGGGATAGGATGCAGTGAGATAGAATGCAGCACAGATGGGGATTCGGTAGAGGCAGTCTGGGTGAAACTTAGGGGTTTTGACAGGGAAAGAGACCTGACAGTGGGGGTATGTTATCGCCCTCCAGGTCAACTTGAGACCCTGGATGATGTCCTGACAGGCCAGATTCTAAGGATATCTCAGGGGAGAGACACAGTAATTATGGGGGATTTCAATCTCCCGGACATTACTTGGGAGACTCACTCGGCAGTGACAGCCAGGTCACGTCGCTTCCTAGAAGCTCTAGAGGGTGGGTTTTTCACACAGAATGTCCGAGAGGCAACGAGGGGGGGAAACATCCTGGACTTGGTCTTGACCAATAGGGAGGAGCTGATAGATGAAGTACAGATTAGGGGAGCTCTGGATGCGAGTGATCACTCCATCCTTTGCTTTGAGATCAGGGGACTGGGGCCGTGCAGCAGGGCGAGCACTAGAAGCTGGGACTTCAAGAAGGCCAACTTTGGCCAACTGAAGGCCAGACTGGGGAAAGTCTCCTGGGATAGGTTACTGGAAGGTAAGCGAGTTGAGGAGGGATGGATGGCACTCAAAAGGGAGGTTTTGCAGGCGCAAGCCCTGACGATACCTCTAGTCAGTAAGGTGGGGAGGCGGAGGAGAGTGCCGCCATGGATGCAAAAGGAGGTGGTTAGGGGGATTAGACGAAAGAGGAGCCTCCATAGGAAATGGGTATGGGGGGAAATAGACAAAAGGGTATACCGGGAGGAGGAGGCCTGTTGCAGAACGATTCTTCGGAAGGCTAAGGCTGATTACAAGCTGAGACTTGCCAAGAATATCAAGAGCAATAAAAAGGGCTTCTTTCAGAATGTAAATAGGAAAAGGAAGGGGAGACAAGTGGTGGGACCACTAAATAAGGAGGAAGGAGATCCAGTGACTGACATGAGGGAACAGGCACAGATGCTAAATGACTATTTTGCCTCTGTGTTCTCCCCAAAGCAGGATGGGGGATATCCGTATAGGAGATTAGATGAGGCTGGGGACTTAGGGGCAGAGATTAGAGTCACCCCCCTTAAAGTCGAGGGGCTCCTCAGGGCATTGGACATTGCAAAGGCGCCAGGCCCTGACGGGTTACACCCGAGAGTACTTAGAGACTTGGCAGGGGTTCTCTCACGCCCGCTGGCCTCCATTTTTGAGGCCTCGTGGAGAACAGGTGAAGTTCCAGAGGACTGGAGGGTGGCATCAGTGGTCCCAATTTTCAAAAACGGTAGTAGGAAGGACATGGGGAATTATAGACCAGTTAGCCTTACGTCCATTGTAGGAAAAACAATGGAAAGGCTCATAATAGAGAGAGATCTAGTGATGCTAGATAGGGAAGGGAGGCTGACAGCCACACAACACGGCTTCCGCAAAAACAGGTCCTGCCAGACAAACCTTGTGGAATTCTATGACAAGGTTTCAAGATGGCTAGATGGAGGGGATGCAGTGGATGTGGTATACCTGGATTTCAGGAAAGCCTTTGACATAGTGCCCCCATGATATCCTGGTGGAGAAACTGAGGAGTTTTGGGATAGACCAAAGCACTGTCCGGTGGATTAGGGCATGGTTGACTGACCGAAAGCAGAAGGTAACCATTAGCGGGGAATTGTTGGGATGGCAGCCAGTGACAAGCGGGGTCCCCCAGGGCTCTGTCCTTGGGCCGATCCTGTTTAATCTTTTCATTAACGACATGGAAGAAGGGGTGAACAGTCTGCTGATCAAATTCGCAGATGACACTAAAACAGGAGCAGTGGCCACAACTGAGGAGCAGATACACCAGATCCAAAAAGATCTGGATAGACTATGGAAGTGGGCAGGAGACAACAGGATGATGTTCAATGTGGATAAGTGCAAGTTCTTGCACTTGGGGCATAGGTATAGGTGTCATAAGTACAGGTTAGGTAACAAGTGGCTGGAGAGCAGCACTTGTGAAAGGGACCTCGGGGTACTGGTTGACCACAGGCTAAACATGAGTCAGCAGTGTGATGTGGTGGTCAAGAGGGCGAATGCCACCCTTGGTTGCACAGCCAGAAGTGTGGCTTCTAGATCAAGAGAGGTATTACTACCACTCTACACGACTCTGGTGCGCCTGCAACTGGAGTATTGTGTTCAGTTTTGGGCCCCTCATTACAGAAAGGATATAGCCAGGTTGGAGTCAGTGCAGCGTAGGGCCACAAGGATGGTGGCTGGTTTTCAGGCGATGCCGTATGAGGCAAGACTGAGGGAACTGTGTCTCTTCAGCCTGGAGAAGAGGAGACTCAGAGGGGATATGTTGGCAACATACAGGAATGTGAGGGGGTGTCACATGGAGATCGGGAGAGGCCTGTTCTCCCCTGCAGAGGAAGGCAGGGCGCGCTCCAGTGGAGCAAAGCTCAGGGAGCCAAGGTTCAATTTGATGCCAGGAAGCACTTCCTGACAGTTAGGACCCCGAGGGCATGGAATGGGCTTCCACAGGAGGTCGTTGAGGCCCCATCGGTGAGGGTGTTCAAAGACAGGCTGGACATGCACATGGTGGGCATGTCATGAGCGGAACCGGCTGGTGCCGGAGGTCAGACTAGATGGCACGGGAGGCCCCTTCTGACTGGCTCTGTTTCTATGTTTCTATGTATGTTCCCAACAGGGAAGGCCTGGTGCATAAAGTGGCAGCTACAGGAACTCGAGGGAAAGCATCCATGCCTTCCTTGAATTCTTACAGAAGGAAAATCCAAGTGTAGTCAAACTGAGAGCTTGAATGCTAGGAAAGCCCATTTTAGGACATTCAGAGCAATGCTAAGGAAAGTCCCATGGCAAATGACTCTAAAGAGAAAAGCACTCAGTCCTTGATGGGAAGCAGTGTTTTTGGAAAAGACAATTTTAAAGGCAAAATTAATATACTTTTCATTCAAAGAAGAGAAGAAGACTATAGGAAAAGTCTGTTCAACGTGTTTTTTTCAGAAATATGTTCTGATGATCTAAAGCCAACCCTCCCCTCCCAAAATGGCCACTCTAAGAAGTGGAAGGAAAGCCAAACTACAACAGGAGAATGCAGGAAGAAAGCATAGAAGGGGAGGGATGGCATCATGGAGACTAAAGTGGGGAAGGAGTGGTGGTTGGTGAGGAATGCAAAAAGCAACCAATAGCCTTCTCCAGATACATCCAGAGTAAAAGTCATATGAAAGATATCACGGTTCAGGTGATCCCTGCAAATGGGAAATTGATGGCTGAGGACAAAGGAAGCCTGATGTTCTCAGTTCTTTCCTTGACTCTGTCTTGTCCCAAGATGGGAATATCAAATTCCCTGAGGCAGGGAATGCCAAACAAAAGTAACATGATGGGAGATGAAGCTCGATGAGAAAGTGATACATGGTCTTCTACTCACAATGGAGTCAGTCTCCGAGGCCTGATGAACTTCATCCTGAAGTTAGAGAGGAACTGGCAGAAGAAGTCAACCCCTGTCCTACCCTCCTTGAATAACCATGGATTATGGAAGAGGTGCCAGATGGCTGCAGAAGATATAATGTTGCTCTTACCTTAAGATACCATTTCGAGTGGGCACCTTTAATGCAATATAAAAGGATGATGAGGTGTATGAGGAGAGATTGGATGAACTGGGCATGCTTAGCCAGAATATGAAAGGGCTGAAGGGAGTTATAGCATTCTTCAAGGACTGGATGGGTTGTCATAAAGAGCAAGGCCCCAATCTCTGATTGATCATTCCAGAGTGCAGGATTGGAATTAAGGACTCAAGTGACAGGAAGCACTTCTTGTTCCTTTCCAAATTCCAGTTGTAGGATTCCTGTCAGACTCCTCAAGAAGAATTCCTATTAAGCACGCTAAAATGAACTCTCAGGTCAGCTTTTAAAGCACTGCAGGCTCTGAAGCAGAAATGTCCATTTGATGCTTCGGAGGATTCCTGAAAAATTGCCTTCAGAGAAGCTGCCCTCATTTTAACTTCGGTGACATTGCTTCTAGTCAATGTTCCTAAAATCTTAATTAAACAATGGGCATCCAGAAACAAAATCAGAAACTTGTCCATAATAAGAGTCAAGCCCAGTCAAATTAAGCTGGATCCTGCTCTTAGCAAAGACAGGGATATGAAATGTGCCTTGTCAAATGCTTTTGGTTTCTCTGTTCCAGCTCCACCCTTTCCTGAGAGACCCCCAGTTCCACAATCATTCAATTGACGGGGTGTTTTTGGATGAGCATGGAGACTTCTCAGCCAACTTGGACCTTCTCAACTGGGTGCTGTTTTCCAACATGACTGTTGTAAGAATGAAAGTGGGGAGTCTAGAAAGACGAGGCTTGCCTGGCCCCAAATTCACCATTCACCAAGATCCCATTGTGTGGCCCCAGTGGCAAGATCAGGTAAAGAAAACTATACACAGCTTTTCATTTTTATAATGTTCCATCCTTTCACTAACTTTCTGACTAATAGGGGCAGAAAAATTAAATACGTTAATAGAAAGCATGAGCTGTTAAAGGCGTAGTGAACAAAGGCACCGTGTTTCACTTGGAGGGAATGTCCAGCTTCCCAGGGTGGGGTTCAGTTATGGAAGCTGCTGAAATCCTGGACCTCCTCTCCCTCCTTTCCAGCTCTGTCCCCTCACTTGACAGCTGCCTCTGCCCAAGCCTCCTTCCTTGATGCTCCTTCTCTCTTGCTCAGCCGCTGCCCCAGGCCAGGTGTGTGGAGAGCTGCCGCCCAGGATACTTCAAGGTGCCTCGAGAGGGAGAGCCTGTTTGCTGCTATGACTGTGCTCCGTGCACGGAAGGGACCATCTCCACTGGGGAAGGTGGGTGAGGAAAAGGCACTGCCTGGGAGCAGGGCAATGATCTGAATGAGGAATGGGGGTGCCAATCCACCCTGCCAGGAATGCATGATGGAGTATGTTTTCTGGAGTATCAGGGCAGAAAATCTCCCACCCCCTCCCTCCAGTCCTGTAAGTATTGCATGGCCCATGTCCTGTGCAGCTTTCTCTGCTTCCCAGAATGCCTCATTCCCACCTTGCTTCAGCAACCACATGCTCCCTTGTCTTCTGTCTACTGCAGGCAACTTTTCCCTTTTGTACTTCTTGCTGCTAAGCCACCCCTGCCCACCACTTCCCCTGTGTTCCTCCTCGTTTTCTCAATCTTCACCCAGTCTGCTTCCTCTTCTCTCACCCTGATAATGTTTTTGAAGTAGAACTCACAGAACCTCCCAGAATTCTTTGCAAACATGAAATGACCCACTTGGAAGTTTTTCCTGAACAGAAGGAGCGACACACTTAGCATGTCTCTCATTCCCAGCCCATTTGGTTCCGAGATGGTTCTATGCATGGCTGTGCAGAATGCTGATGCATTTCCAAATAGGGAGGAGGGGAAAAGTCATATCAGAGGCTGGCAGTGCCCATATATGCTTGGAAACAGTGTCTAGAGGTACCCCAGTGTGACTTCGGTGTTCCGAACATGGGTGCTCACTCAGTTTCAGTCCATCTTGAGGGCTGCTTGAGTCTGCATGACACACTCACAATTCATGACTCCCAAGTTATTACCTGACCCTCAAATGGTGGCTCAAGCATTGGAGTTGGAACTGGAGTTCAAGCTGGAACTTGGGGAATCACGGAGTGGTGCAATCTCGCATCATATCACTCCACTCAGGCAGGATTGCAGTGAGCTTTTCATGAGAAGGCTGCTGCCTAGCTTGACCTGGGAAGGCTTGTTGTGGGCCTTCATGATGTCCTTTAACTTCCAGAGCCCATACAGCTGCTCCTTGTCTTGTGCAAGCTTGCAAAAGCAAATCTGCAGCTGCAGGAAGAATATATGGGGTTTGTGTGTAATGCAACAACCATGAGGGACAGCCCAGCAGTCAGAGCAGGAGGGCACAATTCCAATCAGAGTCTACAAAGGGTTTATTTCAGCCCTTCCTAAACCTTTTCACACTGCAGTTGAAGCACTGAGGCTGGTTGATGTCACCCTCCATGTGGATTTGTGGTGAGGCCATGGATGGTCTGGGAATCTGCCAGACCAGACTGCATGGCCTTCCTGCAATTCATCCTTGGATGTTCACCCCACTCCAGTGAGAAATGCAAGGAATGGAGTGCCCTCCAGGGTCAGACATTTCCTGGAGCATGAATTGAGTCATAATTGCAAAGAAAAATGTCCTAGTACACTTTCCAAAGTGATTTCAAGTTCATTAGTTGCCATGGTGAGATATCAGAGTCAATTTCTTTTTTTCTTTCTTTGTACTTTGGAGAATGAATTTGTCCAGCAAGTCCTGACAGCAAAGCATTCTATGCTGCCTCACACCAGAAACATGCCCCTTCCAGTACTACTGTAATTTGGTTTATTTGCAAAGTTTTCCCCAACCAATCACAACCCCATGGACAAAATTCCTCCAGACCCTCCTGTCCTCCACCATACCTTGGAGTCCATCAAAGCCCACATCCAATGCCCCAGTGACACCATCTAGCCAACTCATGCACTGCTTTCACCTTCTCCTGTTGCCATCAATTGTTCCCAGCCTCAAGGTCTTCTCCAGTGAGATGCTCCATCTGATTAGGAGCCCAAATATTTGAGTTTCATCTTCAGTATCTTGCCTTCTAAAGAGCAGTCAGGGTTGATTTACTTTAAGATTGAGCAGTTTGATCTGTTTCAGTCTAAAGGATTCTCAGGAGTCTTCTCCAGCACTGCAATTCAAACGCATCAATTCCTTGGTGCTCAGCCTTCCTTAGGGTCCAGTTTTCCCAGTCATGCATTGCAACAGGAAAAACCATACCTTTCACTGTATGAACTTTTGTCGGCAAGGTGATGTCTTTGCTTTTTAGTATGATGCCTAGATTTGTCACCACTGCACTTACTATTAATAATAAAAACAAAAACGATAATGAATTAAATGTACAGAATTAATTCAGGAAGTTCTGCCAGGGTACTTTTTAATCCTGCTTTCAACAGATGCAGAGCATTGCCTGAAGTGTCCCGAAGTTCAGCATCCAAACAAGGCCCGAGATCAATGCATCCCCAAAGTCATCACCTTCCTTTCCTATGAAGATATTTTGGGGATCATCCTCACTTGTGCAGCCCTATTCTTCTCTATAGCAACAGGAAGCATATTGGGAATCTTCTGGAAATTCCAGGAAACCCCAGTAGTTAAGGCCAACAACCGAGACCTCTCCTATATTCTTCTCATCTCCCTCATGCTTTGCTTTGCATGCTCTTTCCTCTTCATTGGCCAGCCAAGAAGCATCACCTGCCTCCTCCGACAATCAGCCTTCAGCATCATCTTCTCAGTGGCCATCTCTTCTCTTTTGGCCAAAACTGTCACTGTGGTGCTGGCCTTCCTGGCCACTAAGCCAGGCAACAGGGCAAGGAACTGGTTGGGGAGGACTTTGGCCAATTCCATTGTCATCTCCTGTTCTAGTGTGCAAGTAGTCCTCTCCATCATCTGGCTGGGCGCCTCCCCACCATTCCCTGACTCTGACATGCACTCTCAGGCTGGGCAGATCATCCTGCAGTGCAATGAAAGCTCTGTGGCCATGTTCTATGCTGCCCTCAGCTACATGGGCTTCCTGGCTGCCGTCTGCTTCACGGTAGCCTTCCTGGCCAGGAAGCTGCCTGGGGCCTTCAATGAGGCCAAACTGATCACCTTCAGCATGCTGGTCTTCTGCAGTGTCTGGGTTTCCTTCGTGCCCACCTATCTCAGTACCAAGGGCAAGTACATGGTGGCCGTGCAGATCTTCTCCATCTTGTCCTCCAGCACTGGGCTGCTGGGCTGCATCTTCCTCCCCAAGTGCTACATCATTCTAGTGAGGCCAGACCTGAATACCAAGGAGCATCTCAGGATGAAACCCCAAGCATAAATTGTATTGCTATTATTTGTAAACAGCTTAAGAATGTGACTGAGATTTAGCTGAGAATACCATTTTACATATATGGACACTTTAGGAATCAAATAAATGAAATAAAAATCTTTTGCTCTATTTACTGCTTGATGGGAAAAAAGCTCCATTTCATACCAGTGGGAAAAGCATGCAAGAAATTTTCCCAACTTTATCACTTTAGTCAAGCTTTGCGTTTTTTTTGCTTTTGTTTTTTTTTTCTTTTCTGTCTTGCTTATTGTCTTCCTTGTTTTGTTTCTACTAATATTTTCTGTTTCCAGTCTTTGAAATTTTCCTGCTCTGTTTTGAAATTTCAGCAGACAAAACATCCTGTCCTGGAACTTGACAGGGTAACAAGGAAGCAGCTTCTCAGTTTTTTTAACTCATTTTTGCTACTCAGGGAAAATTTTTGATTGTACTAATTTTACATGAGGAGTGTAAATCTCTTTTTGAAAATCTCCTTGCACCTGGATTCTGGACACACTGTCCTTCCCAGCATCCAATCAATTCTTCTAACTTCCATCATTTTGTTGTGAAGAGGAACAGCACAAGCCACATCAAGAAGAGTATTCTATGTTATCAATTGCCAGGAACTAACATTAAGAATTTTTTCATCCACTCATCCAAAAATGTTTATGAGGACCCTCATCTGCACTCTTGAAATAGGGTTCCCAGATGTCCATGGACGGGATTTGGAAGCTCCTACACTTCAATTCCTTCCTGACTTGGAAGCAAACACCTTCAGAAGACTTCTTCAAGCTGGCTAAAGTGACCCCCTCCACCAAAGTCCACCAAGTAGTTAACGAAGGGGTCTCTAGCCAGGAGGTTCCAGCTGCCTCCAGTTCACCTCCCTTCCCCCTTGCTCCTTCCCTGTGGTGCGAGCGGTCTCATCCCCAGCAGAGCACCATGGGAGGGAGGGATCCTGCACCTCCACAGAGCAATCAATGGAAGGGAAACTGCATACATGGAAAAGCAGTAGTGGAAAAAGGGAAGGGAAGGGAAGGGAAGGGAAGGGAAGGGAAGGGAAGGGAAGGGAAGGGAAGGGAAGGGAAGGGAAGGGAGTTGTGATACCTCATTTACACTAGAAGAAACTGAAATGTGTACCAATGAGAACATATATAGATATTTTGAATAAGTAAGTAAAGCAAGTAAGCATTGCTAATCCAGTTTTACTTTTCATTGGAAGACCTTTAGCAGAGTTCCCTTTTTGGCACCCTTATCTTTTACAGTTCCATGCTTTTTTCATGATGGAGGGGGCAGCTTACTCACTACAAACCAGCAAAAGAAGCAGTTGAAAGACAGGACACAGTGCCTTTTGAAGCGATCTTTCCCAAGTCCTATGGCTATCAGAAGCTCTGTGCACTGTAAACTGAACAGAGCTGGCGAACTGCAATTGGGGGACGAGAGTGTCCAGCCAAGCATTCAACCAAGGTTCTTTCCCTTGAGTGAGCAACTGAAGGTGAATGCCTGCAGGCTGCTTGTCCTGGGGCTCAGGGACTTTTGAGGAACGATCCCTCTGGTGTCTCTCCTCTCCCTCGCTGGGGAATGGCCTGTGGAGCACCAAGTTTTGGAAAGTTTAGAAGAGCGGATCAATGGTATGTTGGGCCAGACAGTTCAACATCTTTCCTGGGTCAATTGCCTGAAAGCATTCTTAAAGAGGCAATCAGGAAGCACCCAGAAGACCTAGCAATGCTGAAAAGGAGTCAGTAGGACTTCTGCAAAAGGAAATCTCTTTAACCTGTTAGACTTCGTTGTCTGTAAATGCATGACCCAGGCAAATGTGATAGACATCCTTTACATAGACTTCCACATGGCTTTTGAAAGAGTACCCCACTAAAGCCTTCTGAGCAAACTGAGCAGCCATGGGATCAAAGGGAGAAGCTCCTCTTGTTGCAGAACAAAAAGTGGAGATTGCAACAAATGGTAATTTCTGCAAGTGGAGAGCCCTAACCAGTCGGGTCCTTTAGGGTTCCCTATTGGGATGAAAGGTTGGCCAAGCCTTGATTCCTGAAGGACACCAAAGAAATTCTGAAGATCATTCTGTGCTTTCTGGAGTGCAGCAAATCATTTGACTGTGCGGAAAATAAGATGTGGATGGTCCAGAAAGAGCTCTGTGCCTCCACAGTGGTGAGATCCTTCCAGATGCCATGTCAAGCTCTCAGCTGCAGCCAATCATAGGGTGGCCAAGTCACAACTCTGTACGGTCTCACTGCATTGCACAGATGAATTCACTGCAAAATCTTTGGAGTTGGATGCTTTGGGGGCAGTCCGTGCCAGAGCTGCCCTCACTTTTGAACTCCTGCAGGATCTGGCCAAGCAAATGTGAAAGGAATGAGAAGTGCAACCCTTCCTTTTCCTAACCTGGTGAAGGGATGTCTCAGATGGGATCTTGCAGGTATGTGAACGGTTGTCACACAGTTGTGACCTGCACTCCCCATTGGTGGAGGGAAAGATGTGGTCCAAGGGGCAAAGCTTAAGGAACCAGGTTTTAGGCTAAAGGTCAGGAAGTACTTCCTGTTGGTCAGCACACCTAGAACTTGGAATGGGCTTCCATGCGAGGCAGTTTAGGCCCCATCAGTGAGGGTGTTAAAGAAAACATTGGAAAGTCATACTTTGGGCATTCAATGAGTGCAGGTGGCTTGTGCTGGGTGTCAGACCAGATGACCCAGACATCCCCTCCTGAGTTACTCTGCTTCTGTGTTTCTATATGAAATCAGCTTCCTTCCAAACTTAAAACACAGAGACAAAGGCACACAATTATGAGGAATTAAGTGGCCTATGTCTGAAACAGACAGAAGTGAGGTGTTGGTTTGCAGTCCTCTTTCCTCAATCATGGAGTTTCCCCTGATGTTCCAGCTGCACAGTTTCCTGATGAGCTCCCAGTTTCACAACACTTCAATGGGCGGCGTGTGCTTGGATTAGAATGGAGAGCTGAGGGCAGACTCTGACATTGTGAACTGGTTGGTGTTTCAAAAATCGGTCTGTTGCTGGAGTGAAGTTGGGGGCACAGAAGATAGGGATTCCCACACCTCAATATCACAATTGATGAGGGTGCTGTTGCATGGCCCAAATGTCTTGACCAAGTGAGAAAAATCAATCACTTTATTTCGTGCTGTTTGTCCTCTCAAAGGCAATACAAATGGAACAGCCTCAGGGTCAGAGTGCCTTGGAATGCCTTGGAATTCCTACTGATTCCACTTCACAGCCGTCCTTCAGCATTGGAGAGAGAGGTGGGTCAAAGCAGCAGCAAAACCATGGAGAGACAAGATGTATCCCATTCCTTTGGGCTGACTGCTTGCCAGATGCAAATGAGGGGCATACATGACTGCTACTGCATGAAACACTCTGCATGTCCTGTTTCCTCATAGCAGCCTTAACTGCTATCCTTCATTGCTGTTGTAATTTAGGGATCTCAGTTGCTGTAAATAAAACTGTTGAAGTCTTGACTGTACACTTCCATGGAAACTGAGTATTCGTTCCAAGCAGGTCTGGCATCCTGACAGATGGCACAAGGATGGGATTTGTGGTTCTCCTGCATCGATCCTAGCCCAGAGGAAGGCAAGCAGCAGCTGCATCTCCCAGGGACAAAAAGAGGAACTTTTCTTCTTACATTCCAAAGGGCCAGGATGCCAGAAGATACTTGCGGGGCCTTCAAGCACTCCCTGCACTCAGGTTTCTTTTCAGCAGGTTTCTTCTTTGGGAAGGTAAGGATCTCCTGAAGTCCACCTCCAGTGCACCATTGGAAACAGTGATGCAGGGTCTGGCCACTTGGGTAGAGCACAGCCCAGTGTGGCAGGGGAAAAGGCTGGTATACCGATTTGGACATCTGCAAGCAGGATCTTGAACTGGGGCACCAGGAACGACAAACTGTGGGATTTGTTTAGAGATCAACATGCCTGAGTGCAGGACATGTTTGCACTGTTTTGTGCAAGTCCTGTTGTGTTTGTGTCTGTCTTTTTTCTGTTGTGCCTGTGCAAATCTTTGCTTTAAAGCAGGGGTGTCCAACCTGTGGCCTGTGGGCTCATGTGGCCCAGGAAGTGTATGACTGCAGCCCAACACAACATTGTAAACTTACTGAAAACATTATGAGAATGTTTTGGTGATATTTTTTGGTAACTCATTAGTGCAGTTCTCAAGCATGAACTTTGTACTGGACAATGTTGTGTTCCAATGTCACATAAAATAAATGTATGTATGCTCTCACTATTTGTATGCATGCATGGCTTCAATCTTTTTTTATAATAAGTTTTATTCAAAATAACCCAAATACAAAGAGAAAAACTAAAAACAACATCAGTCATCAGAAACATTGAACCTGCTGGGTCAGCCCCCACATTTTTTCTATTTATGATAATTTAAAAACATATTTAAATCTATACAAAGTCCCGATTCTCTAGCCAATAATAAAAAGAGTCCCAAGTTTAATAGAAATCAGTATCTTCTTTCTCCTTCAATGACACAGACAATCTGTCTATTTCTGCACAGTCCAATATCTTTTTTAGGATCAGTTCATCGGTGGGTGGTTCTTCACTTTTCCAGTGTTGGGCAAATGCGATCCTCGCTGCAGTACTTACATGTAAAATCAAGTACATTTCTTGTTTACTAATATCCACAGGTATAATGCCTAATAAGAAAATTTCAGGTTTAAAAGCTAAGGATTTTTGTAACATTTCCTCAAGCCATTGATGTATTTTAATCCAATACTTTTTCACATTATCGCAAGTCCACCACATACGATAGAAAGTACCCAATTTATGTTTACATTTCCAACACCCATTTGATATATTTTGAAACATCTTAGCTAATCTATCTGGCAACAGATACCATCTATAAAACATTTTATACAGGTTTTCTTTATTTGAAGTTGCTAATGTTACCTTAATATTTCTCTTCCACAGCTTTTGCCATTTTTCTAATTCAATATTATATCCAAAGTTTTGTGCCCACGTTATCAAAGTTTCCTTAACCTGTTCATCTTCCATTCTCCTACCTAGTAAGAAATTATATAGTCTTTTAATCATTTTCTCATCTGATTTAAGCATCACCTGATCTAATGTTTTAAATCTTTATAAAAGCCCCACATTCTAGAGTCTTTAGTATATCTCGATTGTATCTGCACCTTATGCCACCAAGAAATATTAGATCCTTGTTCTTGTGTTTCTTGATTCAATTTCAATCCGCCATCATTTTCCAAAATGTCATCCTATCTTACGATCGCTTCAAAGTTCAATGCATTTGGATATGCAAGAGCTTTCTTAGGTGAAAGCCATCTTGGTAATTTATTATACAATTTTGGCTTTAACTTTTCCCACACTGACATTAATGATTTCCTAATATAATGACTTAAAAAAGAGCCATGTACCTTAGCCTTTTCATAGCACATGTAAGCATGCCAACCCATTTGCAATTCATGCCCTTCGAGATACAAGATTCTCTTATTTCTTAAAGTTATCCATTCTTTTAGCCATGTTAAAACAGAAGCTTGATAATACAGCATCCAATCAGGGAGACCAAAGCCCCCATTCTCTTTAGCCTCCTGAAGTATTTTTAGTTTAATCCTTCATTTCATCTTTCTCCATTTAAATCTCAAGATTTAAAAATTTAAATCATCAAAACATTTCCTTTCAATTTTTATGGGAATCATTTGGAATACAAACAAAAGCTTTGGTAACATATTCATTTTAGCTAGTACTATTCTTCCAAGAAAGGATAATTGCAAATTAGCCCATTTTTCCAAATCACTCTTAATTTCCTTAAGTAGTTTATCATAATTGTCTCCTTTCAGAGTGGTACTCTCAGTTGTAAGATAAATTCCCAAATATTTAACCTTTTTAACAATCTGAAAGCCAACTTGTTCCACCAGAGCTTTTCTCTGCTCCTGTGTGAGATTTTTTACTAACAATTTTGTCTTTTCTCTGTTTATGTTCATCCCAGTAACCTTGCCATGCTATCCAATCCTTTGTGGGAGTTTAGGCATTGTTACTAAGGGCATTGTTTCCTCAGTTATGAAAACTAGGTCATCTGCAAATACTTGCAGTTTATAGCTTTCATCTCTGATTCTATTACCTTTAATGTCCATATCGTCCCTGATATTTCTCTTTTACACTTCTAAGTTCAATATAAACAACAGTGGTGATAACGGGCATCCTTGTCTTGTACTCTTCTGTATATCTATAATATTTGTAAATTCTCCATTGATTATAATCCTAGCAGACTGCTTTTGAAAGATGCTTGATATCGCATTAATGAACTTTTCACCAAACTCCATTTGAACTAGTTGTTGCTTCATAAATTGCCAATTAACATTGTCAAAAGCCTTCTGTGCATCCATGAATAATAGTGCCATTGTTTTTTCCATATGTATCTCATAATACTCTAAGATGTTCAGGATAGTTCTCATGTTATTCCTCATTTGTCTTTTAGGTAAGAAACCATTTTTATCTGAGTGAATAAAGTCTGTTAGATACGTCGTCAATCTTTCTACCATTATGGAGGCAAAAATTTTGTAATCCTCTTTAATAGTGATATAGGTCTAAAAGCAGGGACTATCAATAATATTTCAACCTACCATTGCGAACAATTTATGCATTTCAACATATTAGCTAAACAGTGCTGTGGCCAGCAAAAATATGCAGCTTTTTAAAAATTTGATACAAGAATAAGCACTATTTTGGTATAATTGTGATTGCATTTTCAGTCAACATAAATATGTTGCCTGCCAGTTTTCAAATCGAATGCATAGAGCTGCAATCTGACATTCAGCTTAAAGGGAAAAAAATGTCATAGACTTTGATAGGTCCTATCTTCCCAGAGAAAATATCCCTTGCTTCACAATCACGCCTTATTCATATCTTCGCTTTCTGGCAGCACCTACATTTGTGAGTAACTATTTTCAAGAATGAAGCACAGTAAGAGTACATTTAAAAGCAAAATATTTCATGAGCACCTTGAGAACTCACTGAGAATTGCAACTCTTTCCATCGAACCAGATATTGATACATTAGATTCTCAAATGCAATGTCAAATATCCCACTGGTTTTATGTTGCCCTCTTTTATAAGTATTTATTTTTTGATATTTTACATTTAAAATATCAAAAAACCAATAAAGTTTTATTACGTAGATATATTCATTTTGTATATTAAAATCATGGGGCATGATCCACAATTTTAATGGAGCACCACATTTTTATGATTATTATGCGAAGACATTTTTGCACATGCAGACCCACCACATGCACCCCAAGGAGCACAAGATGCCAGAAAAGGGCAGTGGGTGCAGCTGGAAGTAAAGGAGAAACATTTTCCAAGGGTAATATGAGGGGAGAGGAGAAGAATGATGGAAAGTGCCTTCCCTGCCAGTCATTCAGAGAGAGCTGGGAAGGGATGGAAAGGATCGCTTCCCAGTAGGGACTTGCCCCTTGCTGACCACCTTGGCTGGCTCTGCTTGAGCATCTTTTTGACAGGTTCATGGCCTGTCTGATCCCTGCAGCTCAAGCCAGGCACTGAGGGAAAATGAGTCTCCACCATGAGGATGGCTCTCCTCTGAGCTGGAGGTGCCCTGAGCAGGACCTCCAGGGACCCAGCTGAGAGCACCAGAAATGGGAAGGGATGGAGTGAAGCAGAGTTTTTGCAGGGCCAAATTCCTTCATGGCAGAGGCAATACTGGGGTGGGAACTCGCAAGTGTCTCCTGCAGCAGGTCACTTCATCAGGCCACTTACAGAGCACATGAGGGAAGGAGTCCCTTGATCCTGCTTGCCTCAAAGGGGCCACATAGGAGAGCTCCCAGAAGGTTGCCTTTCTCCAGCTGTGTCCTTGTGCATGAGATGGAGGAAAGTGCTTAGGAAGCCAATGAGGTGCTACAGTCTTGCGGATGTATAATTATGTAAATGATAATGTATTATTGGTCCACTTGCTAATCCTCATGGAGCCCTCTCCCCAGGACCATTGCAGACCCCCTGATGCACACCTGAGATTGCAGCACTATGTCTTGCGTCCAGGTGGAAAAGGGAAGGGACCTCATCCCCTGCTGTCCTGCTCAGAGCTCGGGAGAGGCTGTGGGCAAGGAGGAGGCTTCCATGCAGGGCCCTTCTTCTCCTTCCCTTTGTCTGCAGACTTGGCTGGCCAGGCTCAACCTCCATTTCAGAAGCACATATTATTCTCCTAATTGTTCCTCTACATGTTTGAAAGGGGCAGGATGGAGGGTGTGTCAAGTGAAGGCAGAATGGTCCTCTTCTTCCTGCTGCTGCTGCAGTTGCCAAAGTACTGCTGTGGGATCCTGAAAGCCAAATGCCCTTGGAGCTGGCACAGGGATGAACTGCAGCCATGGAACTACTACCGACAGGGACACTACGTCGTCAGTGCCAGCATCTCTGCCTCAGATGGCCAATTTAGACCCCACACTTTTGATAAACCTGCCTCTAATGAACCAATTCAGTAAGTCATTGGCCTGCTTCACCTGACACCACAAAGCACATGGTCAGTCTGGCAGTCCAACCTGCAGTGGCATGAAAAGCCAGAATACTTTCTTCCAGCTGATTTCTCACTCATGAACACTCAGCCAGTGACAGCTGAGCCCAGCAGGGAGTCCAGGGCAATTGGAAGGCCCGAGGTCCCAGAACTAGCACCACATTTCTTGCCTCTACACTCCTCTGCCTTCCCTTCTCCTTCGGGGTGCATGGCTGCACTGGGCTGGGCTCCAGCACTGCTGGGCTCATACCTGGGATGTGCTCCTTTGCTGCACATGTCTTGTCAAGGGGAACGAATCTGTACTTGGATGGGAAATGGGCCAGCCCACCCACTGGAATTCCACCAGAAGTTCTGCAGGAATCAGCTAGTGGTCTCTTGATTTGGGTTAGGACCAGGCTGAGCTGGTGGAAGCCTGAGAAGCAGGATGCAGCCTGAAAGGGCAGGGGAAGGATTCACAAGCAGGAACAGCAGGGTGACCCACTGGATTTCTTTTTCCTTTCCTTTTTTTCTTTTTCCTACTTTCTTTTTCCCTTTCCCTTTTTCTAGGTTGGGAGCCCCATATTACTGGAAAATCCTCTCCTTTCTCTTTGCCATCCAGGAGGTCAACCAGAATCCCAGCCTCTTGCCCAACCTCACCCTGGGCTACAACATCTATGACACCCTTCATGATGCTAGACTGACATCTGACGCAGCCATGGACATATTCTCAACCACTCAGGCCCATGTTCCCAACTACAAGTGTGGCAGGAAAGATCATCTGCTGGTCGTCCTTGAGGAATCTGACTCTGACAACTCCATGCAGCTTTCCAACATCCTGGGCATCTTCAAAATCCCGCAGGTGTGCAGACTTGGAAAAGCAATATGAAGGGTAATGTAGAGAAAGCAAGAGATTGTCCATATCATTTGAATGCATGATCTTCCTCCTTGGATTGTCTATTGTCCTCCAGGACAATAGTTAATCTTGCTCAATCCCAAGATGCAAAAGGTTCAAGCCTTCTATGACCCACACCAGGCAGCCATCTGGTAGTGTTAGTGCTGAGGATTAACAGAAAGGTCTGTCTTGTTCCTTATCTGACCGTGAGAGTGACAGACAACACCAGCAAGTAATTTTATACAAAAGACTCTATGGTAGATTCAAACGCACAATCAAGAGTGAGCCCATCTCCCCTTGAGACCAGAGACCACAGCCAGCATGCACAGTGTATTTCAAAGTTCAGATGTTTTCAATGATTAGATGTTGAGAGAACTTCATGGAAGTAACTTTTCTACATGATTATCTTAAGCTACACTTCTAGTGTTGAAACTACTGGCTCCAGGCCAATCTTTTACACATTTTATGGTTTATATTTTCAGAGCTCTAATGTTCTCAGACATTACCCTAAAAAATTGATCCTTGTGATTCGGTCATCAGGGAAAAATTATATTCTTTCTTATGACCAGTTGAAGAGCAAATAATTCTGCATTTCAGGGTCAATCATAAACTGGACATACAAGATAGTTCCTTCTCTGTCCTGTGCATCAAATGCAGATGGGTAAGGAGGACTCTGACAGCTCAGGAAGGTGCCCACCGTGTCTGTGTTTGACCAATCCTACAAACCAGCTGTTCTCCAAATTATGGGATGAAGCCCTTGGAAATTTATTCCAGGGTGGACAATCCAAAGATGCTCAAGAGCTCAGACTGCTCCCGGAATCCATTTATCAGTTTTTTAAACTTATGATGCTAAAACACTTCCTTTTCCAGAAAACTAAAGGCATTTCTTCTTTTTGAATCATGTTTTATGCAGATAATTAAATTGCAAGTGTCTTATTCTTATGAGTTGAGGAACTTTGATTTTGTTGTGAAATGAAGCAACCCATCAGACTCTTCCTCTCTTTCCCAGGTCACTTATGCTTTCACTTCTCAGGTTGGGAGAGAAAAAAGCCAGTCCATTTCCTTCTACAGGATGGTCCCTGAAGAAGGCATCCAGTACCCAGGGATTGTCCAGCTGCTGCTGCATTTCAGGTGGACTATGGTTGGTCTCTTTGCCTTGGACACCGAGAATGGAGACAAGTTCATGAGAACCTTGAAACCAGAGTTCCTCAGGAATGGCATTTGTGTGATTTTTTCACACAGCATCTCACAGCTGAAATCAGGCAATCCAGAAATGGAACTGCTGCCAATGAAGGAGTTGGTAGAAATCAATGTTTTCATTTATTTTGCAGAGATCCTTTTCTTGTTGTATGGCATACTTATTGGCGAAAGAGTTAATGAAATGTTTGCCAAACCTCTTAATGGGAAAGTCTGGATCACCACAACTTTGTGGGGCCTTTCCCTCGATTTGCTTACTTCCAATGTAGATTTTGTGCATGTCTATGCATATTTTTCCTTCATTCCCCAAACAAGAAAAAAGATGAACTATGATGATTTTAAAGAGTTGTATATCTCTATGCATGTATTTGTGAAGAGAGCATTCAAGTGTTCCTATTCAAAGCACGAACTGTCAGTGAAAGAGAGGGAAAGATGCAGGGAGGAAGAGAAATGGGTGGGCCTGCCCCAAGTGGATAAGGAACAAACACTCTCTATAGATAGCTTCTTCTCTTACAACACCATCCAAGCAGTGGCTCATGCCATGGATGCAGCTGTTTCCTCCAGATCCAGGAGAAATGAAATGGAACATGGACGTTGGATAGATGGGCACCGGCTTCATGCATGGCAGGTATTGCCTCCTGTTCTTAGTTACTGAATTTGGAATGTGAGAAATTGAGATGAGAGATTTCAAAAGCAAGGGGCAGCTCAAATATTCTCTGTTCTGGTCCCTGCTTTGGTCCCATGTCCTGGCTTCCTGGGACTGAGTCCATCTGGTTGTGTCCCGTTAAGCTTCTTTGGGTCATTCTGAACATAGAAGGAGTGTGAGGGCTATATAGGTCCTTGCTCAGATTCCTTCAGGCCTGCTGTCTTGTCTGGTCAGAACACATGGCAATCTGTTTTTATGTCTATGCCCAGTCAATACAAAGTACACTCAGTTGTGTTTGCATTCCTGATCACAGTATACATTTAGGTTCCTAGCTGTGAAGAGCAGGGGAATGGTTTCCCAGCTGTTCTGGACTTTCTAAACAAGCAAACAAGTTTCCATTGAGTGAGCTGGCTGACATGGGGAGTCAGCAGGAGTTTGTCAGTTGAGTAGTAGAAGAAAAGGAGACCAAGGAGGAGGAAAGGTGTCTCCAATGGTAACCTTCAGGGCAGAGAGGGGAAATAGTAGAAAGTTGCAACATGGAGAGAAAGGTAGAATCCAAACTCAGAGAATATGGACCTAGAAAACTCCCCACTGGTAGTGACTTGCAACCTCCATGCATTGCCTGGTTTTCTGCCTTACTGAGACTGGCAGGCAGGTGCAACAAGTGCAAGCCAGCAGCCGTCTTGGAAGAAGACATGAGAGCGCTGGAGAGGCAAGTGTCATCCTAACCATCCAGAGACTTGCAACTTAATTGGACAGGGTAAAAATACCCAAATAAATGAATAAATAAATAAGTGTGTAACCTCAAGGCAACGCAAAGATGTCGATTTTTGAGTTCGAGCAGTGCAAATCCAAGCGTAGCCAAACTGACACCCCACATGTCAGAAAAGGCCATTTTAGGACAAGCAGAACAATGCTGAGTGAAGTCCCATGGCTAATGACTCCAAGGAGAAAAGCAGTCAGTTCTCAGTGGGTGGGATTTTTTTTAAAAGTCAATTCTAGGGGCACAATTATATATTTTTCATTCAAAGAAATTTGGTAGAAGACAATACAGGAAGTCTCTTCTGGATGTTTTCCTCATAAAATGCTCTGGTGATGATCTGAAAACCAACCCTCCCCACCCAAAAAGGCATTTCTAGGAAGTGGAAGGAAGGCCAAGTTACAACCAAAGAATGCAGGTAGGAAGATTATGGAGGGGCAGAGTATAAAGCTTTGGATCTTCACACACCTGGCAAATAATTCAGTGATGCTGTGAAACCTGTATGGATTTACAAGGAAGAAATCTGTTTATCAAATCAGTTTTCATTTTTTGATTGGGTAATGTCCCTGGAGGACTTTGGGAATGTTGCAGACATCATCTATCTGGACTTCAGCATAGCTTTGGACAATGTGCCCATGATATCATGATTAGCAAGTTAGCTCCAAGCAGCGTAAATACAGCAACTCTCAGCTTGATGCACAGTTAGCTACACAATCACTTTGCTCATCCATTGCCCCATCTCTGACTAAGGAGCAATAATAAGAGGTGTACTGCACGGTTCGGTCCATGGCCCAGTGCTCTTCAACATTTGTATTGACAATTTGAATGAGGAAGTGCAAGGAATCCTGATCAGCTCTGCAGATCACATGAAAGTGAGTGGGCTAGACAATAGTTCGGAAGACAGAAAGAAATTTCTAGGATCACAGTAGGAGAAACTTGAAAGCTTTCAGAGGAGGACAGCAAGGATGATGCATAGACTGGAAGAAAAGCTGTATGAAGAGAGATGGAATGAACTGGGAGTGTTTAGCCTGGAGTTGAAAGGACTGAAAGGAGGTGTGAGAGCAGCCTTAAAGAACTGGATGGGTTCTCACAAAGAGCAGAGCCACCTTTTCTGCTTGATCATCTCAGAGCACAGGATGTGGAATAAAGGGCTCAATTGACAGGAAGGCTTTCCTGGCCTCTTCCATATCTCCACTATTAGGATTCCTGTGAGAAGTCACAGAAAGAAATTCTTCTAAGTACACTAACATGAATTTTCAGATTAGTCTGTGAAAGACTGCAGGCTCTGGAGCAGAACTGTCCATTTGCTACATCGAAGGATTACTGAAATATTCTCAGAGAAGCTGTACACCCTTTCTCTTCAGTGAAGATAGTTCTATTCAAGGTTGCCTGAAGTCCTACTTAGACCATGTTCATCCAGGTATGAAGTCAGAAACTTGCCCTGTCTTAGCAACAATGGGGTTATGAAATGTGTCTTATCAAATGCTTTTGCTTTCTCTGCTGTTCCAACTCCACCCTTTCCTGAGAGATCCCCAGTTCCACAATGATTCTATTGACGGGGTGTATTTGGATGAGAATGGAGACCTGGCAGCCAACTTGGACCTGGTGAATTGGGCGAAGTTTCCCAACAAAAGTATTGAAAGAGTGAAAGTGGGGAGTCTAGAAAGATGGGGTTGCCTGGTCCCAAGTTGACCAGTCAGCAAAATCCCATTGCATGGCCAAGATGGAAAGATCAGGTGAAGAAAACCACCCCCATCATTGCAAGGTTTTAATTTCTCATCCCCTCTCCAACATTCTGGATAATGGGATGTGCTGACATTTACTAAATAAATAAGATGAGATGTAAAAGGTGCAGAGAATAAGGGTGGTACATTTCACTTGGAGGGCATGTCCAGATGCTTCAGCAAGATAGGGTGGGATTCAGTTATGGAATCTGCTAAAATGCTGGAGTTCCTCTCCTCTCCATCCTTTCCAGCTCTGTCTCCCCAGTCCCAGCTTCCTCAGACCAATCCTCCTCCCCTGATGCTCCTTCTCTCTCACTCAGCCCCTGCCCCAGGCCAGGTGTGTGGAGAGCTGCCGCCCAGGATTCTTCAAGGTGGCTCGGGAAGGAGAGCCCATCTGCTGCTATGACTGTGATCCCTGTGCTGCAGGGACCATCTCCACTCAGGAAGGTGGGTGAGTGCAGGGGAGAAGTCTCTGCCTGGCAGCAGGGCAAAGATCCCACCATGGCATGAGGCACTTTTGGGGGGGGGGGTGCTGCCATCCCGCAAAGAATTTAGGATGCCCTGGTTTCTTGAGTATCAGAGCAGAACATCTTAGTCTGTGGGGGTGGTTTTACCAGCCCTTCTTCCAGGCCTGGATGGGCTGCACAGCCCTATTCCTGTGTGGTGTTCTCTGCTTCCCAAAATGCCTCGTTTCCTCATTGCTTTGGCACCCAAAGATTCCTTGTCCTTCAGGCACTCCAAGCATATATTTCCTCTCTGCTTCTTGCTGGAAAGCCTCCCCTGCCCACCATGTCCCCTGCATTCCTCCTTGTCTTCTCCATCTCTCCATTCCTTCGTCTTCTCTATTCCCTCCCCAATTGTGGGTGGTAATTTGTCAATACACCTTTTTGTCCCTCCATGGGTCCCCTCACGACACCTTGGCATGTGAAGTCAGCACTATTGTGCAGTCCTTCCCCTCCCCTTGCAAAGGAACCAGCAGCACCTCTGCAGTTCCCCAAGGAGAACTGTGTGGCTTGCAGAGAAGGAACATTCTTGAGCATGAGGATCTTTTGGAGCATCTGTTGCCCCATCGAAGAGCTGAAAGAGGCCTTCTCCTCTTGCTGGCATTGCAGGCCTTGCCTTCAGGGAGGACACTGGGGAGGGCTGGTGGGCCCAAAGAGTAATGCAAGTAATGGTTCCTGTGTTCTTTGTCACATGAAGAATGCACAGATGTATGGGAAGGTTGGGAGAGAGGACATGTGGGGAAGATCTTCTGCTATGCATGCAGGGCTTCTGCATATTCTGGAATGAGCAGGGAACTGATATGCTTCCACAGAGTCCAAGATGAATAGAAGAATTGCATGATTTTCTATATTTTTCTAACTGTAAAAAATAATTAAATGATTGGGGCTTCATGCATACTGAACTGGAAATACAGCATCATAAAGCATTCAGTATTTCTTTATTCACTTTCCTTATATCCATCAATTTTCTTTCAAGAAACTCCTGGTGATTTGTGTAATTCCACTCCTCTCATTGCTATCCTCACAAGAACTCTCTGAGGTAGGCTGGGCTAAGAGTCTAAGAGTGGTGTACAGGCACCCATTGAGCTCCATGACTGAGTCAGAACTAGACTCTGGATCACCCTTCCACTGCACCAGGTTGGCTCCCAGTCAGGCAGGTGCTGCCAGGTGCAGAATTCCACCCACCCGACCGGGGGAGCTGAACACCCTCAACCAACTAAGAACCCGCCACCCCCAGTCTTCTTCCTCTTCTTTCCAACCCTGAGAACCTCTGTGAAGTAGACCTAGTTGAGAACTGACAGAATCTCCCAGAATACTTTGCAAACACAAGATGACCCACTTGGAAGGTTTTCCTGGGAAGAAGGAGCCAAAGACTGAAGATGTCATTCAATCTGAGCCCATGTGATCCAAGGTGGCTCCTTGCATGGCTGCGGAGAAACGTGATGCACCTACAAGGTAGGAATGGGTTGAAAAGGCAGATCAGAGGCTTCCAGTGCCCATGTGTCAGCATCCACTTTTGGGTCCTTCTCCATCAACACATCACCTTGAACAGTTAAGTGGATGGCTAACCAAATAACTGGTCCCAATTCCTCAGTCTGTCTAGACAGTCCCTCTGATCAAGTTGCGGAGGGGAGGGGGTCTCCATTGAGCATACAGGAGTGGGCAGGACTGCAGGTACTGGCAAAGTGCCTTGTTCGAGAGCTTGTGGCAGAGGATGGGCTGGCTTGTGGCTGGGGAGGCAGGGATGGAATTCCCAGGGGCACACCTGGAGCCTTGGAAACAGTGTCATAGAAATATAGAAACAAAGTGAGTCAGAAGGGGTCTCCAAAGAAATCTAGTCTGACCCCTGGCTGAAGCCAGCTCCACTCATGGCATGCCTACCATGTTGAACCCCTGTATGACTTTGGTGAACTGGTGTTGGGTGCTGAGCCAGTGTCAGGCTCAATACATCTTGAGGGCATGGGAGTCAGACTGGATGAGTCCTGGGAGAGCCGCACCGCTTCCAGTTTCTTCTCTAACTATGGAAAGGTCGGTGAAGCTCTGGAGTTGGCATTAGGGCTGCGACTATGGGAATCCCAGCAGAGGTGCAACCTTGCATCAGATTCCTCCACCCAAGCAGGATTGCTAGGAACTTGTCATGAGAACACTGCATGCTGGGCTTGATCTGGGAATGTCTTTTGCAGGCTCTCTTGATCTCCTTGAAATTCTTCAGCCCATGTAGCTGTAGGAAGTAGGGATAGGTGTTGCATGTAATTTGAATACTGTGATGAAGAACCCAGCAGTCATAAAGGGATTGCAAAACGGCAGTGATATTTATTTATTTATTTATATTTATTTATTTTTCCATTTATATCCTGCCTTTTTCCTATGAAGGGCTCAAGGCAGCTTACATCTCCTCCTCCATCTTATCCCCACAACAACAACCCTGTGAGGTAGGTTGGGCTGAGAGTCTGTGACTGGCCCAAAGTCAGCCAGTGGGCTCCATGGCTGAGCGGGGACTAGACCCCAGATGGTCTGAGTCCCAGTCCCATGCTCTTAACCACTACACCACACTGGGTGTCTACACATATTCTACATGGTCCTTATTTCTCTGTTCTTCAATCATTTCATGTGAAGTCTGAGCACTGATGCTGGATGATGTCACCCTCTGTGTTGGTTTGTAGTGAGAAAGTGGATGGTCTGGGATCCACCCCACGAGACTCCACAGTCTTCCTGCTTAGTGGGAAAGCACTTTGTGTTCCCTCTCCCACCAGAATCATGCCCTCACCAGTGCGACTACAATTAATAATAGTACTAGTATTAAGAAAAAGAACAATGATGAATAAAATGTGCATAACAGGGACAGGGACAGAAGTGCTGTTTCTCTTGCTTTCGACAGATGCAGAGCATTGTCTGAAGTGTCCAGAAGATCAGTATCCAAACATGGACCAGGATCAGTGCATCCCCAGGGTCATCACCTTCCTGTCCTATGAAGAATCTTTGGGGACCATCCTTACTTGCATGGCCCTAATTTTCTCCCTAACCACAGGAATCATATTGGGAATCTTCAGGAAATTCCAGGAAACCCCAGTAGTCAAGGCCAACAACCGCGACCTCTCCTACATTCTGCTTGTTTCTCTCCTGCTTTGCTTTTTGTGCTCTTTCCTCTTCATTGGCCAGCCAAGAAGCATCACCTGCCTCCTCCGACAAACAGCCTTCAGCATCATCTTCTCAGTGGCTATCTCTTCCCTCTTGGCCAAAACCAATACTGTGGTGCTGGCCTTCCTGACCACCAAGCCGGGTAACAGGGCAAGGAACTGGTTGGGGAAAACTTTGGCCAACTCCATTGTCACCTCCTGTTCCAGCATCCAAGTTGTCCTCTCCACCATCTGGATAGGCACCTCCCCACCCTTTCCTGACCCTGACATGCACTCAGAGCCTGGGCAGATCATCCTGCAGTGCAATGAAGGCTCTGTGGCCATGTTCTACACTGCCCTTGGCTACATGGGCTTCCTTGCTGCCATCTGCTTCACAGTGGCCTTCCTGGCCAGGAAGCTGCCTGGGGCCTTCAATGAGGCCAAGCTGATCACCTTCAGCATGCTGGTCTTCTGCAGTGTCTGGGTGTCCTTCGTGCCCACCTACCTGAGCACCAAGGGCAAGTACATGGTGGCCGTGCAGGTCTTCTCCATCTTGGCCTCCAGTGCTGGGCTGCTGGGCTGCATCTTCCTCCCCAAGTGCTACATTATTCTAGTGAGGCCTGACCTGAATACCAAGGAGCATCTCATCATGAAAAACAAAGCATGAATTCTATTTGTATTTTTTTTCGACAGCTCAAAATCTTACAATTTTGAACAGCACAGAGATTCGTTTTCGATATTTGGACAATATGCAAATGAAACAAGTGAAAAAAAATCTTTTGCAATGTTCAGTACTTCAGGAAACAGGAAAGCTCCATTTCATACCTGCGGAAGCAACATGCAAGAAATTTTCCCAAGCCTCAGCAGTTAGGCTTTCTGTTGCATCTTTTTTTTCTTCTAATATTTTCTGTTTTCAGTGTTTAAGATTTTCATGCTGTATTTTGCAGTGTCAGCACATGAATCCTTGTTGGCCAGAACTTGACAGGGTAATAAGAATGCAGCTTTTAAGTTACCAAAAACATGTTCAGGTCCGTTCAGCATCTTTTCCAGGGTGGCTTTCTTGGGAGTTGGGAGGGTTCCTCAGAGGAGGTCCACCCATCATTACGGATCCCTTCCCTTCCTGCCTGCTCAGGACCAGCTCTCTGAGATATGCTCACAAACAATCTTTCCTGCAAAAGCTCACCCACACAGGCATCCTGAGCAAGCTGCAGGGATGTCCCCAAGACTGCTCTTGAGAGCAAGAAGAGAAAGATCATGAGCAGGGAATGTCTTGCTTCAATGAGGACGGATCAAAAATAATTCCTTTCTCAGTATTATTTAAATTTATTTCTTTATTTGAAGTTTTTATATGCCGTCCCCTTGCTATATAGCCTCGGGACGGCTCACACAAATAAATAAATATAATACAGATACAATTAAAACCCGGAACCCCCCCCCCCCCGACTGCACAATTAAAAGCTATACATATTAAACATTGTTAAAATATTGTTTGAATAAAAAGTTCTTAGCTTGGCGCTGAAAAACAAATAACAACGGCACCAGGCAGACCTCTCTGGGGAACGCATTCCACAGATGGGGCGCCACCACAGAGAAAGCCCTCCTCCAGGTACTCTGCTTCTTGGTGTCTCTCACAGAGGGCTCGGAGGAGGGACTCTGCAGCTGATCTCAAGGGGCGGGAGGGCAAATATGGTACTGGGAACTCAGGCTTCACTCGGAGTTGGTAAGGACTCTCCTCTGAGGGATGCTGATGTTCACCACTTTGAGCACCTCTTGTAATTGTGGAAGTCACAAGTGAGTTGTGTTCATCTTTTGTTATCAGTATAGAGTGAGTATTGCGGTTTCAGTACAGTTATTTTACTTTCTTAAAATTTGCATACATTTTTGTCCCCTCTCTTCGTATAACCAAATCAATGCTTCCCGTAAGCAAAATGCCAGTGTATTGTGAGGTTTGGTAGCATAAATGGGGCACATCACGTAGCTGCTGTGGTTGGGGTGAACGGCTACAAAAATCAGATCTGGCAGTTGTGAGTCTCCAAATTCTCCCATGTTGCTGGAAGGGTACCTGTTCACACAAGTATATTCTGAAGACTTAAAGGATGTGTTGTCTGCTGGACAGGCAAATGTGCCAAGCTTCAAGTGTGGAAGATGGAAAGGCCTGCTGGGTATTCCTGAAGGAGCAGCTCCAAGGCAGACATCCTCCGTGTTCAACACCTACACTGTCCCTCAGGTGGGCTGGAATTCTGGCTAGGTCCTCTCTGAGAAATTAAAGACTTCTCCAGGGAACTTCAATGGGAACTTTTCTTTCCCATGAAAATGGCAGAGGTGCGTGTGTGTGAGGTGGATGGGCTGAAGCTTCCATAGATGTCCACCACCTGATACCAGTGTTCATGGACAGACTCCATTAGGGAAGCCATAGACTTGACCTTGGGAGGGCTGGACAGGGCATGTTGGAGGGCTTCTGTTCATAGGGATGCCATGTGTTGAAGAGGACCTGATAGCACATTACTATAAGTGTTAGGTAGAGGCAAGCTGGGTATTTCTTTCCAAAATCTTGCACTCAGGAGTGCATTCTATGATTTAGAACTATGCGTGGCTTTGCCCTCATTTGTTGCTCATGGGTTACAGACTCATGGAGAGCAGTTTGAAGGTGGGGTGGGATGAAGGGCGCCTGACTTGTCAGCTCTCTGCCACTGCTGGGAATCAAGTGTGCTCTCCTCCTGGGTTCTGCTGCTTGCCCAAACTCCACACTAAGGATGGGTGAGCAATCTGCTTACAGGGAGGGAAGCTGAGGGATTCAGTGACCCTGCTCCCCAACTCCAGCCTGCTTGCCATGGCAGTGCACCACAGTCCCTGGTGAGCATGCCAGGACTGGATCAGCACTCACTGAGAGCACTTCCCACGGGGCCACCATGCAAGTGGGGGCTTCCCTGTGGTGGCATGAACAGCAGACCGGCTTTTGCAGAGAACGGTTGCTGTCAGGCAGCCTTCATCCCACAAGTGCTTGCAGACTTCCTCTTGTCTCGGCTGGCTTTCTCAGGCAGGCCACACAGCAGAAGAAGTCTGCAAATGCAAGCGGGAAGGTTCAGCAGAACCTGATGGCAACCATGTCCCATACTGCCAAGAGGAGTGGGAAAAGGGCTGGAAGCTCATTCTCTGGACAGCAATTGGAGAGATCCTCCCTAGCTTGGGGTACCTCAATGTGGAAAATGCTTATTCATCATGAAATTGATGTTCCCCTGGCATGAATATTGTCTGAAGTGATTTACGTGCTCAAAGGTATGTTCCCGCCAAATGCTTGAGGAGGAAGCGCTGAGTTATTACAGACGCTTGTCCATTTCACACCAGCACCCAGGGTCCTCCTTGCAAGTGATGGCAGGAACGTTCCTCATGATGGTCGACTTCTTTCCAGTCATTCGAAATGGAGGTGGGGTAGGAAGGGAGGGTCGGGTTGCTAAGTGCCTGTAATACAGACAGGGATAAGTGGGTTCTCACCCTGAACATCGACTCTGCAAGGTAGACCACCAATCATGAGCAGGGAACTCTCAGCCCTTCCAGGACATGCCTCAGGTGTATGAAACGATGGGCAAGACCAGCATCCATTTTCTGAAACATTAAGCAGGTACCAGAACAAAGCAGAGAGCTCTGGAATGAAGCGCACACCTTCCTATATGACAGGTGGAATGGTGGGAATTCCAGGAACATTTCACCCACAGAAGAGAGGACTGAGGGGCATTGGGGAGGACAGCCAGTGGAGCAGAGAATCCGACTGTCAGGCTGGCCCTCGGAAGGGCAAAATCCATGTGCAATTTGCTGGGAAGAAAATTTCACAGAAGCCTTCTTTCACAACCACAAAGGGTCTGCTTGCCTCTCCTCTCCACTCCCGCTATTCGGATCGTACCTGGACGTTCTTTTGGGATGCCCGGAGACATGTAAGAAATGATGGGATGGAGCCTTTCTGAGTGCACTCCTTGGGCATCTGTGGACTTCCTTCCTTCCTGTCCTGCTTGGTCAGACAAGCAAGAGGAAGCCTGCGGTTGCTCGTGGGTGTGCAACTGGTGTGCTTCTGTGTCCAGTGGAGCTGTCCAATGGAAAGGCTGGGCTGGGCAAGGAAGCGGGTGCTGCCTGTGAGGCCTGGGGGGCTTGACTCCTTGAAAGCAGGATTCACAACTCAGCTTCAGCTTGAGGTAGGCTGGGCCAAAAGGGCCGGAGTGGCTCAAAGTCATCCAGTTGATCCCATGGCTGAGCGGGGACTGGAACCAGATAACCTGCATCCCATTCTCTTCCTCTTAAGTGCTGCACCACACAGGCTCTTTTCCAAGTCTTCTGTGAGCTATTTGCCCACTTCACTGAGCACTGGACCACCTTTTTTCCCTCTGTCATGCCCTGTGAACTTATCAGGAGAAAGCCTTTGCATTTCTTTACTTCCATTGCTAGCCTCTGCTCATTCTCTGCTGAAGTCTTCCTGATGCCATTCCAGCACTTCTGTGCCAATAATGTGCTCTCATTATCTCGTGGGGTGTTCGCTCCTCTTCCCATGCATGCCTTTTCTATCTTGATTTTTGCTCACCTTGAAGCTTTGGGATCCTTGCGCTTGCCTCGTTGAGAAGGTGGCCTTCTATCCTCTGCTGCAGGTGCTTTCCAGGTCCTTGCTTGCAATGTGGACCAGCCCCTCAAGCGGCACGAAGGTTTCCCTTGCACAGAGCCTCCATGTCTCTTCCTGGGATGAGATGCACCAAGCACCCTGGGACATTGGTTGCCCACTCTTCCATGCACCTCCGAGGCAGTGCCTTGGCCAGATGACACATCTCTGAAGGACTTTGCCTGGAACAGCCACCCTTTGAAGGACTTTGGGACAAAGGAACTTAAGTAGATAAGATCAGACCCAAGGGTCATCTAGTCCAGTCCTCAGTGATGAATCAGTTGCTCACATGATTCCACAGCAGGAAGAGTGCACCCCTCCTGCCCAAGCTCCTCAGCAACTGGCGTGTGCTGGCAATGGGAAAGCAGGGAGCACACATCCAGAAAGTCTAGTAGCCCCTGGTATTTATTTATTTACTTTAAACCTTTTCTATGCCATCCCATCACAGATGTCTTGGCATGGTTTACAACAAATTAATACAATAAGATTTAAAAAAATTAAGAGGTAGCCTCCTCCCTCATGAATCGGTCCAGTCCTGTTATGTCATCCAGATTGGTGGCCATCAATCCCCATGGCAGCAAATTCCACAGTTCCATTACAAGTTGTGTTAAGAAGTATTTGTATGAAACTGTTTGAATCCACCAGTCAGATTCATGGGTGAACCCGGGTTCAAGTGTCAAGGGAGGGGGAGCATATTTTCCCCACAGCATGTGTTATGTTAAAAGCCTCTCTCCTCTCTCCCCATCCTCACCTTTTCTCCAAGCAGAACGGCCCCAATTATCGTAGTCACTGCTCACAGGGAAGTGTTACAGCCCCCTGATCATCTTTGTGGCCCTTCTCTGCACCTTTTCCATCTCAACAATGTCCTGTTTCATGTCAAGCAACTAGACTGGAGCTGAATATCCCAAGCAAGGTCTCACCAAGGGTTTTTCTAAAAGAAGTAAGATTTCAGCTGTTCTTGTTTCTAGTCTGTTCCTAAAATGCCTAGCATGGAGTTTCCTTCTTCACAGCAGCTGTGCACCTGGCCAACTTTTTCATCCAAGTGTCCACCACTACCCCAAGGTGCCTTTCTGGCTCCTTTCACCTAGTTCAGATCCCATCAGCATCTACATGAAGCTGGGACTTCTTGCTCCAGCACACATTAGTCACATTAAACTGCTTTTGCCATGCTGGTGCACTTTCTCCCAGCTTGGAGAGATCCCTTTGGAGCTCCAATCAATCCCTTTGGCTTTTAACCCCCATCCAAAATTTAATGACACCAGGAAATTGGCCACATCACTCTGTGCGCCAAACTCCAGATCATTGCTGGATAGGTTGAACAGCTTCGGTTCTAAGGCAGAACTAGTTGTGTATGCACAGGTGACCTCCCTCCATTGGGAGATGCTGCCATGTATTCCTACGCTCAGTCCTCTGTTCTTTAGTCAGGGTGTGATACAGAATCTCCACCACCACCTTCCATGACTGTACCTTCTATGACTGCCTGGTGTGCTCAGGAGCCTTTGGTGAAGGGCTTTGTCGAAACCCTTCTGAAAGTTCAAGTGCACAATTTTTACTGGATCACCCCTGTCTATTTGCTTGCTGACACTCTCTGAGAACTTCAGCAGGTTCATGGGTCAAGTATTCCTCCTGTGGAATCCATGCTGTTCTTTTTTCTCCCTTTTAACTTTCTTTTTTTGGCAAGGCTTGTCCCTCTGTGTCCTTAGTGATTCTAACAGCCCTTTCAAGCAGCTTACCCAGAACTGATGTTAAGACGGGAAGACTCTCCTACTTTCATTTGATCTGTGAGGCTGAGAATGTCCTTTTCTCTCACTTCTATCTGCCCAAAATTCCTGAGTCACATCCACTACATCAAAGCTCAGGGACAGGTCCTCTGCTGTGAAGACTGATGAAATAATGAATGCAGTTTCTCTGCACTCTTCTCATCTTCAATTCCATTCTCATCCAATGGCCCAACTGCTTCCTTCATTGCTTTATTTCTTTTGATCTATTTAAGAACTCTTCATCATATCCTTGATATTGTTAGCAAGGAGCTCCACATACCAGTCTCTGATGGTCTGCCTGCATCTCCCTTGGGCATGCCTTGCTCCCATCTGTTGTTTTCATTTGGACAGGCTTCCAATTGAAAGAAGGGAGATTTCTTCTGCCTAAATGATTCCATAACTGTGCCTTAAACATGGTGGTGAATTCCTGGTCTTTGTGATACCTCTTCTCACTGGTGGTGTGCTTATACATCAATTATGCTCATTTTGGGAAATCCCCAAGCACTTTCAAACCATTTAAATGTATTCATTCCCCTCTTCAGCTTCTTCTTTACAAGTACCCCTATTTGGGAGAAGTCTCCTCTTGTGAAGTCAAAGTCCCATGACACACTGTTCCAGGGCACAGTCATTTATGACATCAAAAAGTGGAGCTCTCTGCCAGAAATGGAGCATGCATCTCTCCAGTCTATGCATGGGTATGTGAAGTCCCCCATTCCTACAGTGCTGCCCTTGCTGGGGGCTTCCTTGATGTTATTTCCCATCCCAAAACCTGGGATGGGATGCACAGGATCATTCCTCCATCAGGAACAATCCCTCTGGGTGATCTTCTTCAACTGGCTTTTCTGGAGATACATTATAACAGAATCACAGCCTGTTCCATCCCTAGAGCTTAAGCTGGGCACCGAGGGAAAATTGGTCTGCCTCGTGAAGATGGCAGTGCTCTGTGCTAGAGATGCCCTAAGCATGACCACCAGGGACCCAGCTCAGCATGCCAAAACTGGGAAGGGACAAAGTGAATCACAGACTTGGTGGGCCAAATTCCCTTCCTCGATAAGAAATACTGGGGGGAGATCAAGAAGTGTCTGCTGCAGCGGGTCACCCAATTATGGCCAGTTACATAGCATTTGCTGTTGTTGCTGTTGGTCATGAAGTCTTTTCCATGGACAACATTCCTCCAGGCCTTCCTGTCCTCCACCATCTCCCGGACTCCACTCAAGCTCACACCAACTGCTTCAGTGACTCCATCTAGCCCCCTCATCCTCTGCCGTCCCCTTCTTCTTTTGCCATCTATTGTTCCCAACATTAGACTCTTCTCCAAGGAGTCCTTTCTTCTCATTAGGTGACCAAAGTATTTGAGTTTCATCTTCACTATCTGGCCTTCTAAAGAGCAGTCAGGGTTGATCTCCTCTGACCGGTTTGAAAGCCTTGCAGTCCAAGGGACTGGCAGGAGTCTCCTCCAGCACCACAATTCAAAGGCCTGAATCCTTTTGCGCTCGGCCTTCCTTATGATCCAGCTTTCACAGCCATACATTGCAACTGGGAAAACCATAGCCTTGACTATACGCACTTTTGTTGGCAGGGTGATGTCTCTGCTTTTTAGTATGCTGTCTACATTTGCCATAGCTCTCCTCCACAGGAGCAAGCATCTTTTAATTTCTTGGCTGCAGTCCCCATCTGCGGTGATCTTGGAGCCCAGGAAAAGAAAACCTGTCACTACCTCTGTTTCTTCCCCATCTATTTGCCAGGAAGTGAGAGGACTGGATGCCATGATCTTAGTTTTCTTAATGTTGAGTTTCAAGCCAATTTTTGCACTTTCCTCCTTCACCCTCATCAAGAGGCTCTTTAGTTCCTTGTCATTTTATGCCATGAGAGTGGTATCATCTGCATATCTGAAGTTGTTGATATTTCTCACAGCAATCTTAATTCCAACTGGTGATTCATCTAGCCCCGCCTCTCTCATGATGTGCTCTGCATATAAGTTAAATAGTCAGGGTGACAGTATACAGCCTTGATGAACTCCTTTCTCAATTTTGAGCCAATCAGTGGTTCCGTGTTCAGTTCTCACTGAGGCTTCTTGACCTGAATATAGGTTTCTCAAGAGACAAATAAGATGGTCTGGTACTCCCATCCCTTTAAGAACTTGCCACAATTTGTTGTGATCCACACAATCAAAGGCTTTAGCATAGTCAATGAAGCAGAAGTAGATGTTTTTCTGGAACTCCCTGGCTTTCTCCATGATCCAGCATATGTTGGCAATTTGACTTCTAGCTCCTCTCCCTCTTCGAAATTCTGCCTGTACTTCTGGTAGTTCTCAATCCACATACTGCTGGAGCCTAGCTTGTGGGATTTTGAACATAACTTTGCTAGCATGTGAAATGAGTGCAATGGTGTGGTAGTTTGAACATTCTTTGGCATTGCCCTTCTTTGGGATCGGAATGTAAACTGACCTTTTCCAGTCCTGAGGCCACTGTTGAGTTTTCCAAGTTTGCTGGCATATTGAGTGTAGCACTTTAACTGCATTGTCTTTTAGGATTTTGAATAGCTCAGCTGGAATACTGTCACCTCCACTAGTTTTGTTGCTGCTCAGACTTCCTACGGCCCATTAGACTTCACATTCCAGGATGTCTGGCTTGAGGTCAGTGACCATCCCATCATGGTTATCAGGGACGTTAAGCTCCTTCTTGTATAGTTCCTCTGTGTAATCTTGCCACCTCTTCTTAATCTCTTCTGGCTCTGTTAGGTCCCTGCCATTTTGGTCCTTTATCATGCCCATCTTTGCATGAAGTGTTCCCTTCATATCTCCAATTTTCCTAAAGAGATCTCTGGTCCTCCCTATTCCATTGTTTTCTTCTATTTCTTTGCACTGTCATTTAAGAAGGCATTCTTACCTCTTCTAGCTATTCTCTGGAATTCTGCATTCAACTGGGTGTATCTTTCTCTTTCTCCCTTGCCTTTCACTTCCCTTCTTTCCTCAGCTACTTGTAAAGCTTCCTCAGACAGCCATTTTTCTTTCTTGCATTTCTTTTTCTTTGGGATGGTTTTAATTGCTACCTGTTGTACAATGTTGCGAACCTATGTCAATACTTCTTCAGGCACTCTGTCTATCAGATCGAATTCCTTCAATCTATTTGTCACCTCTACTGTATATTCATCAGGGATATGATTTAGGTCATACCTGAATGGCCTAGTGCTTTTCCCTACTTTCTTCAACTTAAGCCTACATTTTGCAACCAGAAGCTCATGATCTGAGCCACAGTCAGCTCCTGGTCTAGTTTTTACTGACTGTATAGAGCATCTTTGGCTTCAGAGCACATAGTCAATCTGATTTCTATGTTGACTGTCTCATGATGTCCATGTGCAGAGTCGTCTCTTGGGTTCTTGGAAAAGAGTGTTTGCTATGACCATCGTATTCTCTTGACAAAATTCTACCAGTTTGTGCCCTGCTTCATGTTGTACTCGAAGGCCAAACTTGCCAGTTATTCCAGTTATCTTTTGGCTTCCTACTTCAGCATTCCAATCCCACATGATGATAAGGACATCATTTTTTGGAGTTAATTCTAGAAGGTGTTGTAGGCCTTCATAGACCTTGTCAACTTCAGCCTCTTCAGCACCAGTGGTTGGGGAATAGACTTGGACTATTGTGATGTCGAATGGTTTGCCTTGGATTCGAACTGAGAGCATCCTGTCATTTTGGAGATTGTATCCCAGTACTGCTTTTCCTACTCTTTTATTGACTATGAAGGCTACTCCATTTCTTCTGAAGGATTCTTGCCCTCAGTAGTATACCTGATGTTCATCTGAATTAAATTCACCCATACCTGTCCATTTTAGTTCACTGATTCCTAAGATGTCGATGTTCAGTCTTGTCATCTCTTGTTTGACCACATCCAGCTTGCCTTATTCATGGATCTTACATTCCAGGTTCCTATGGAGCATAGATCTTTGCAGCATCAGACTCTCCTTTCACCACCAGATACATCTGCAACTGAGTGTCCTTTTGACTTTGACACAGTCGCTTCATTCTTTCTGGCGCTACTAGTACTAGCCCTCCGATCTTCCCCACTAGCATATTGGACACCTTCCCACCTGAGTTGCTCATCTTCTGGCATCATATCTTTTTGCCTTTTGGTACTGTCCATGGGGTTTTCATGGCAAAGATACTGGAGTGGGTTGCCATTTCATTCTGCAGTGGATCACGTTTTGTCAGAGCTCTCTGCTATGACCTGTCCGTGTTGGGTGCCCCTGCATGGCATCGCTCATAGCTTCATTGAGCCACGCAAGCCCCTTTGCCACCACAAGGCAGTGATCCATGAAGGAGTTACATAACATATGACGAAACAAATATCTCGATACTGATTGCCTCCAAGTGGTCACATCAACAAGATGTCAGAGGGTGCCTTTCTTGATCATGGGACAGCAGAAATTGTTCAGGAAGCCGCAGAGGTGCTCCAGCCATGTGGCCGTATAATGATGGAAATCATCATGCATTACTAGTCTTCTTGCTGAATCTCTTGGGCTCCCCTCCCATACAACCATCCCAAAATCCGCAATGCACACCTGAGATTGCACAGAAGTGTCTTGCATCCAGGTGCAAAAAGGAAGGCACCTCATTCCCTGCTGTACTTCTCAGAGCTCAGTAGAGGCTGAGGGGAAGGGAGGAGGCCTGTTTGCAGTACACTTCTCCTTTCCTTCAGCTGAAGCTGTGGAAGCAAAATATTCTTCAAATTATTGCTCTGTTTTGTTGGAAGGGGCAGGATGGAGGCCATGCAAAGTGCCAGGAGTATGACACTCTTCTTTCAGATGCTGCTGCTCCTCCCAGAGGCCTCCTGTGGGATGCTGGAGGCAAAGTGCCCCTGGAGCTGGCACAGGGATGAGCTGCAGCCATGGAATTATTTCCAGCCAGGAGACTACATCTTCAGTGTCAGCATCTCTGCAAGAGATGGCCAATTTAGAGCACACACTTTCAATAAACCTGCCTCTAATGAACAGCTTCTGTAAGTCACTGGCCTGCTTTACATTACACCAGAAAGTGCCATGTGCAGCCAGGCAGCACAGCTTGCAGCGGCATGAAAAACCCAAGCAATTTGTTCCAGCTGGCAAGACCCCAAGCCTAAGAAAGTGCCTCAATGGAAGGTTCCTTCCACACTCCCCTGCCTTCACTTCTTCTTCAGTGTTAATGGCTGTACTTGCTGGGCTCCTACCTGGGATGTGCACCTTGGCTGCAGTTTTTTTTTTTAATTGGGGAATGGATCTGTACTCAGACTGAAAATAGCCTTGTCCACCCACTGGAATCCCACCCAGAAATTTGCAGAAATCAGCAGTTTGGCTCTCATTTTTGGTCAAGACCAGACTGAGCATGTGGAAGCCTGCAAAGCAGGATGCGGCCCCACAGGGCAGTCCAATGATTCACAAGCAGGGATGCCAGGGTGACCCACTTGTTTTCTTTTTTTCAGGTTGAGCTCCACATATTACTGGAAGATCCTCTCCTTCCTCTTTGCCTTCCAGGATGTCAACCAGAATCCCAACCTCTTGCCCAACATCACCCTGGGATACAACATCTATGACATCCTCCATGATGCTAGACTGACTTCCGATGCAGCCATAGACCTGCTCTCAACCACTCAGGCCAATGTTCCCAACTACAAGTGTGGCAGAAGAGATCATCTGCTGGCTGTCCTTGAAGAATCTGACTCTGACAACTCCATGCAGCTTTCTAGCATGCTGGGCATCTTCAAGATTGCACAAGTGAGATTCTTGGGAGAAGCACTATGAGCAATATGTAGAGAAAGCAAAAGATTCTCCAAATCATTTGCATGCATGTTATTCCTGCCAGGCCATCCTACCCAGTGCCTATCTGTAAAGGGTTCAAGCCCCCTCTGCCACACATCAGGCACCCATCTGGCATTGTTAGTGCTGAGGATTAACAAAAAGGTCCCTCTTCATTGTATGACTGTGAGAGAGATAGACAACACAAACAAGTAATTTTATAAAATCCTTTTTTTTTTTTTTGGGTGCAAACTGCAATCGAGAGGGTGCCAATCTCCATTCAAGACCAGCTGCCACAGCCATCATGCACAGTGCTTTGTAAGTTCAGCTTTTCCCTAAGATCATGCATGCTACTTTTGTAATTATTCATCTTAAGTGCTAAAACACTTTTATTTTCATAAAATTATAGGCAGTGCTTCCTTTCTAATCATTTTTCATGCAGATAATTATAGGTTAGATGGTTTGTTCCAATGAGTTGAGGTACTCCGATTTGGTGCTGAAGTGAAGCAATCCACCAGTCTCTTCCTTTCTTTCCCAGGTCACTTATGCTTTCACTTCTCAGGTTGGGAGAGAAAATAGTCAGTCGCCTTCCTTCTACAGGATCCTCCCTGAAGAAGGCATCCAGTACCCAGGGATTGTCAGGTTGCTCCTGCATTTCAGATGGAAGATGGTTGGTCTCTTTTCACTGGACACTGAGAATGGAGAGAAGTTCATGGAAACCTTGAAACTGGAGCTCCTCAGGAATGGCATTTGTGTAATCTTTTCACGCAGCATCTCACAGCTGAAAATAGGCAAAGGAGAAATCCAGGTGGAGTCATTGGAGGAGTTCGTAAAACTCAATGTCTTTGTTTATTTTGCAGAGACGTATTTCTTGTTCTATGGGATAGATATTGTAAGAAGAGCTGTTGAAATACTCAAGAAAGCTGTTAATGGGAAAGTCTGGATTGCAACAACTTTGTCTGACTTTGCTGTCAATTTGATTTATTCTAGCTCAGATTATGCACATATCTATGCATATTTTTCCTTCATTCCCCAAACAACTCCAAAGATGAACTATGATGGATTTGAAGAGTTGTATTTCTCTATGCATGAATTTGTGAACAGAGCATTCAAGTGTCTGTATACAAAGCATGTGCTTTCAGTGAAACAGTGGTCAAGATGCAGAGAGGAAGAGAAATGGGTGGGCTTTCCCCAAGTGGAGAAGGAGCGAACACTCTCTCTGGACAGTTTCTTCTCTTACAGCACAGTCCAGGCCATGGCTCATGCCATGGATGCAGCTGTGTCATCCAGATCCAGGAGGAGGTACAAGGAACTTAGAGGCAGGCTAGGTGTACCCTCACTTCAATCATGGCAGGTAATCCCTCCCCTTACTCGGTACTCAATGTAGAGTGTGAGAAATTCAGATGAGATATTCCAAATGAAGGGGTAGCTGGAACACTCTCTGTGTTGTCCTTGTTTTACTCCCTTCCTGAAACTGAGTCAATCTGATTGTGGCCCATGGAGTTGCTTTTAGTCATCCAGAAGCAGAACATAGAAGGAGCATGAGGACTGTGAAGGTCCTTGCTCAGATTCCTTGACCTAAGTATAACAGAGCTTGCTGTCTTGCCCGGGGTAAGAATACAAGGCAATCCGTGTTCGACCTGCTATGCCCAGCTGAACACAACCAACCTTTAGTTGTGTCTGCATTCCTGATCCCAGGATACATTGATGTCCTAGCTGAGAACAGCAATGAATGGGTCTCCAGCTGGTCTGGGACTTTCTAGACAAGCAAGCAAGTTTCCAGTGAGTGAGAACTTGGAGAGGTTGCAGGAGTTTGGCAGAGTAGTTGCCATGGAAGAGGAGACCAAGAGAGAGCAAAGGGGACTCCGGTGGTCACTTCCAGGGAGGAGAGGAGAAAGCGTTGAATGTTGCTACATGGAGAGAAAGGTAGAAACCGAATGAGAGAATATGGACCTAGAAAACTCCCTGACGGGACTGGCCAGCAACCTCCATGCAATGTCCAATTTTTTGTGAGAGGTCAGACATGCAACAAGTGCAAGAAAGCAACACTTGGAAGAAAACGAAGAGAGTTTGAATGAACTGGTGATCTCTAGACTAGAGATGAAAAGACCGAAACGATGAATGACAGTACTCTTCAAATACTGCATGGGTTGACCCAAAGAACAAGGCCATGTTTTCTGCTTCATAATCCCAGAATGAAGCGGGATAAAGGGCTCAAATGACAGGAAACCCTTCTTTGCCTCTTACAAATTGTTATAGGATTCCTGCAGTACTCCTCAGATAGAAATCCTATTAAGTATACTGTAATGAATTCTCAGGTCACTTTCTGAAGTGCTGGATCTCTGGAGCTGAGCTGTCCTCTTGCTGCTTCTAAGGATTCCTGAAATATTGCCTTGGAAAAGCTGCACTCTGTTTCCCTTCTGTGCAGATGCTTCTTTCTATGCTTATAATTAGATCATGAGCATCCAGCAATGAAAGTAGAATTTTGTCAATAAAAGACTCATACCCAAGCTCATTAAACTGAAACCTGCTCTGAGCAAAGACTGGGGCATGAGATGTTTTTTCTCAACTGATGTGCTTTCTGTGTTGTTCCAGCTCCACCCTTTCCTGAGAGACCCCCAGTTTCACAATCATTCTATTGATGGGGTGTTTCTAGATGAGACTGGGAACTTGGCAGTCAACTTGGACCTTGTCAATTGGGTCAGGTTCACCAACAAGACTGTTGCAAGGGTTAAAGTGGGGAGTCTAGAAAGACGGGGCTTGCCTGGCCCCAAATTCACCATTCACCAAGATCCCATTGCGTGGCCCCAGTGGCAAGATCAGGTGAAGTAATCATCCTCTTCATTTCATGGTTTCCATTTCCAATCCCTTCACTAGCCTTCTGGAAAACGTGAAGCACAGAAATTTAACATGCAAATACAAACCTTAAGATGTAAATGGTGTAGTGAATTAAGGTGATGCATTTAATTCTGAAGGAATGTTCAGTTGCTTCAGCTTCAAAGAAGGGGGTCCAGTTATGGAATATGTTGAAATGATGGTGGTCCTCTCCTCTCCTGTTCTGTCTCCCCAATCCCCAACTTCATCATCCACAACACTCCTCCTTGATGCTCCTTCTCTCTCACTCAGCCCATGCCCCAGGCCAGGTGTGTGGAGAGCTGTCACCCAGGATTCTTCAAGGTGGCTCGGGAAGGACAGCCTGGTTGCTGCTATGACTGCACTCCATGTGCCGAAGGGACCATCTCCACTCAGGAAGGTGGGTGAGTGCAGAGGAAAAGGCAGTGCCTGCGGGAAGGCAGATATCTGACCTCAGTATGGGGCATATTTGGGGGTGCTGATCCCTCTGAAAAGAATTGAGGACAGTCTGGTTGTTTCTGGAGTATCAGAGCAGAAAATCATAGTCATGAGAGTCATTATTCTCCCCTCCCTCCAGTCCTGGAAGCATTGCAAAGCCCAACCCTTTTGTGAGGTTGTCGGGATCCCAGAATGCCTCTTTCACTTGTTGCTTCTGCAGCCACAATCTGCTTGCCTTCTGTCTGCTGCAGGCATGTTTTCTCTACACTGGTTCTTTCAGGTAAGCCTCCCCTGCCCACCTCTATCCCTGCATTCCACCTCATCTTCTCAATCTTCATTTTGCCGGTACACCTTCTCCAGCCTCCACTGTACCGCTCATGAAATCCTGGCCTGTGAAGCCAACTAATTATGTTGTCATTTCCCTCCACTTACAAAGGAACCAAGAGCACCCTGTGCAGTGCCCCCAAGGAGAACTGGGTGGCTTGCAGAAAAGGAACTTTGTTGAGCATGGGTAGTTTTGGAGCTTCTGTTTCCTCATCTGGAATAGCTGGAAGAGGACTTTTCCTCTCATTGGCATTGCAGGGCTTGAGTTCAGAGTGGATTCTGGGGAGGGATGTTTTGCCCAGAGCATTATGCAAACAATGGTTCCTATGTTGTCTGAGGCATGATGGGGTTTACATATGCATGGGAAAGCTGGGAGTGGAAACATGTGGGTCTGATCTTCCACTGTGCATGCAGGGTTTCAGGAGATTCTGAAATGGACAGGAACTGCTGTGCTTCAGTGGAGTCCAAGATGAGAAGCATTCCTTGATATTCTCTATTTTTCTAACAGTTAAAAAAAAAAAAACAGCCGAAAAGAAGCAGGTACTCTGGATCTGGACAAATTAAGGAAATGGGCCGAGGACAACAGGATGGTGTTCAATGCAGATCAGTGCATTTGGGACATAGGAATAGGTGTCATAAGTAATGGTTAGGAGACAATTGGCTGGAGAGCAGCACTTGTGAAAAGAATCTTCAGTTGCTGGTCAACTGATGGCTATACATGAGTCAACAGTGTGATGCGACAGTCAAGAGGGCAAACACCACACTTGGGTGCAAAGCCAAAGGGTATATTCTAGATCGAGAGTGGTATTACTGCCACGCTATACAACTCTGGTGCACCCACAGCTGTAGTATTGTGTTCAGTTCTGGGCCCCTCATCACAATAGGGATATAGCCAGGTTGGCCTTAGTGCAGCAAAGAGCCACAAAGATGGAGACCGGTTTGCACCGTAAGCCACATGAGGAGAGACTGAGGGAGCTGGATCTTCTCAGCATTGAGAGGAGAAGACTCAGGGGGGACCTGTTAGCAAAATACATGTATATGAGGGGGTGCCACACAGAGGTGGGTCATATCCTTTTTTTTCCCCTGCAGTGGAGGGTAGAACTCATTCCTATGTAGCAAAACTCAGGGAAACAAGATTTGGGGTGGATGCCAGGAAGTACTTCCTGACGGTTAGTACCCCTTGGGTATGGAATGGGTTTCCACGGGAGGTGTTTGAAGCCCCATTGGTGAAGGTGTTTAAGGATAGGCTGGACTTGCATATGGTAAGCATGTCATGAATGGAGCAAGCTGGAGTCAGGAGTCAGGCTAGAAGGCCCAGGAGGTCCCTTCTGACTCACTCTGTGTCTGTGTTTCTAGGTATTTATATCATGAAGCATCAGGTATTTCTTCCTTCAGTTTCTTTATCCAGCCATTTCTTTCAAGAAACACAAATTGGTTTATGTAATTCTCCCCCTGTTTCTCTCAACGCTATCCTAAAAGAAACCCTGTGAGGTAGGCTGGGCTGAGATTCAGGAAGGTGCTGCCAGTTGAGGAATTCCTACACCCCACTAGGGAGCTAAACCTTTACCAACTCAGAACCCCCAACCACTGCCTTCTTCCTCTTCCCTCTTACCCTGATGATCTCAATAAAGGAAAGCTGGTTTAGAACTCAGAGCATCTCCTTTGCAAACACGGGATGGTCCACTTGGAAAGTTTTCCTGGACAGAAGGCTGAATGCTTCCCGAGATGGTTCTCTGCATGGCTGTGGAGGAGGTTGCTACAAGTATTATGTATGGAGGGACAAAAAAGGCAGATCAGGGGACTGGCAGTGCCCATGTAAGCAGTGTCCTCTTTTGGGTCCTTCTCCATCTACAGGTCACATAGGTCAGTCAAGGCAATGGCTGATCCCAAATGACTGATCCCAATTCCTCAGTCTGTCCAGACTGTACCTCAGCTGAACTCAAGGAGGGGTGGGTGCCTCTATTGAACAAAGGGGAGTAGGAAGGGCTGCTGGTTCTGGGGAAGAGCCTTGTTTCAGAATTTGTGGCAGAAGATGAGCTGACTGGTGACTGGAGAAATGGAATTGCCAGGGTGCACAGCTGGAGGCTTGGAAACAGTGTCAGGATGGACCTCAGTGTGACTTACGTGGACATGGGTTCTCAGCCAGTGTCAGGCTCAATGCATCCTGAGGGCCTGGGAGTCAGGCTGGATGAGTCCTGAGTGGAAGAACAGCACCCCTTCCACCCTCTTACCTGACTCTCAAAGGCTAGCTCAAGCATAGAGCTGGGAGCAAGGCTGGGCCTAGAAGACTCCCAATAGAGTGCTGCAACATTGCATCATGTTCCTCCACTCAGGAAGCATTGCAATAAGTTTGCCATGAGAAGCTGCTTGACTGGATTGACCTGGGAAGGCTTGTCGTGGGATGTCTTATCTCCTCCAACTTCCACTGCACATGCAGCTGCTCCTTGCCCTATGCAAGCTTGCAAAAGCAGATTTGCAGCTGCAGGAGGCAGGGACAACCATGATGGGCAACCCAGGATGCAGAGAAAGATTTCACAAACCCAGTCATACTCAACAGAGACTTTACTTCAGCTCGTTCCTAAATCTTTTGACACTGAAGTCTAACCACCAATGCGGGATGTGGGTTTGTAGTGAGGCAGTGGATGGTCCAGGGATGTGCCCCACCGGCCTGCAAGGCCTTCCTGTGCTTCCAGGCATAGATCTGTCCCACACACATCATCCTGGCATCTTCATCCCACTCCATTGCAACGTGCAAGGGATGGAGTCTCTGCTAGGGTCAGACAATTTCTGGTGCATAAATTCAGTCATGATTGCAAGGAACAATATCCCATAATACTTTGCAGAGTGCCTTCCAGGTAGCTCTCTCAGAAAATGTGGTGACGTTGGAGAATGAAGGGGCTCAGTAAGTCCACGACTGGCAGGAAAGCTCTATTATGTTGCTTCTAATACCAGAGTCAAACCCGTAGTTGAATTACAACAATTAAGAATGGTAGTAGTAATAAGAATAAAAACTATGATGAATAATATGTACAGGATAGAGACTGGAAGGGATGTCAGGTGCTGTTTCTCTTGCTTTCAACAGATGCAGAGCATTGCCTGAAGTGTCCAGAAGATCAGCATCCAAACATGTACCAGGATCAGTGCATCCCCAAGGTCATCACCTTCCTGTCTTATGAAGAAAATTTGGGGACCTTCCTCACTTACATGGCCCTACTTTTCTCCATAGCCACAGGAATCATATTGGGAATCTTCAGGAAATTCTGGGAAACCCCAGTAGTCAAGGCCAACAACCGAGACCTCTCCTACATTCTGCTTGTCTCTCTCCTGCTTTGCTTTTTGTGCTCTTTCCTCTTCATTGGCCAGCCAAGAAGCATCACCTGCCTCCTCCGACAAGCAGCCTTCAGCATCATCTTCTCAGTGGCCATCTCTTCCCTCCTGGCCAAAACTGTCATTGTGGTGCTGGCCTTCCTGGCCACCAAGCCAGGCAACAGGGCAAGGAATTGTTTGGGGAGGACCTTGGCCAACTCTATTGTCATCTCCTTTTCCACCGTCCAAGTAATCCTCTCCACCATCTGGCTGGGGACCTCTCCCCCCTTTCCTGACTCTGACATGCACTCCCAGCTGGGGCAGATCATTCTGCAGTGCAATGAAGGCTCTGTGGCCATGTTCCACACTGCTCTCAGCTACATGGGCTTCCTGGCTTCCATCTGCTTCACAGTGGCCTTCCTGGCCAGGAAACTGCCTGGGGCCTTCAATGAGGCCAAGCTGATCACCTTTAGCATGCTGGTCTTCTGCAGCGTCTGGGTGTCCTTCGTGCCCACCTACCTAAGCACCAGGGGGAAGTATATGGTGGCTGTGCAGGTCTTCTCTATCTTGGCCTCCAGCGCTGGGCTGCTGGGCTGCATCTTCCTCCCCAAGTGCTACATTATTCTAGTGAGGCCTGACCTGAATACCAAGGAGCATCTCAAAATGACAAGCAAAGCCTAAATTGTGTTTTTATTGTTCATCTACACCTCAGGATTCTGACATTTGTGCACAGCCAAGGATCCATTTTGGGTTTATCATCAGTATAAACTGTGAGCCATCCAGAGAGAAAAATGATTGGATGGCTAGAAAAATCCCAAATAAATAAATAAATATAGAGCTGGGGCAAATGGGGAAAAATCTTTGCAGTTTTCTGTACTTTGGAAAAATAAAAGCTCCAGATTATACCTGAGGAAGCAGCATGCAAGAAATTTCGCCATGTGGATCTCATTACCTTAGATGTGTGTTTTGTCTTTTTTGGCTCTGCTAATAGTTTCTCTTTTCAGTGTTTGAGATGTTCATGCTGCATTTTAAAATGTCAGCAGATAAATTCTTGTTGAACAGAACTTGACAGGATAGCAAGATTGCAACTTCTAAGTTTTTCAAAACATTTTCAAGTCTCCCTTCTTCTGGGGTGGCATTCTTTGTGGGGTGGAAGTGTTCCCCAGGAAGCTCCTTCTGGCATTTTGCTCACAAACATGCTTGGCTGCAAAAGTGCACTGGCACAGGCATTCCTCCAGAGCTGTGGGAAGGTCTCCAAAAGTGCTCTCGAGAGCAGGAATTTAAGGATCAGGAGGAGGGAAAATCCAGCTCCACATGAGGAGAGATCAAAGAAGCCTTTTCAGAGCACTGAGAGCTCAGGCTTCACTTGGAGTTGGCAGGGACACCACTGTGAGGTTGGATGTCACCCTTTCTGGAGCAGAAATCTGGCCAGACTCCTTTGTTTTAGCAACCGTGGCCTTGCCCTGGGCTCAGGGTCCTTCCGGGAGAGCAGCCACATGGCTGGGGCCTGCTGGGGACCACAGCTTCAGCTCCTGTTGTGTGCTTCCTGGGCCATGTGGGAGGCAACTGGCCCACTGAACTCAATGCACCATTTCTATGATCCCTTAGTATTTTGGAGGCCTGGGGTCCATGTCCTTGAGGGTCCACCTCCCCCCTCCCCCCTCACAGCCCACAGTTGAAGGAGTGCAGCAGCCCGAAATTGACTTCAGGGGGAGAAAAGGGAGTGTGTTGGTGGGAGGAGATTGGGTTCAACATTTGAAGTGTACACTGCATTTATTCCCTGCCTTTTCCCTCTTCCAAGCATCCTGGTGGCTTACAAATTTGTCCTCCACTCCTTTTATTCCCCTAACAACCACATGCCCATGCGGGAGTTTAGGCTCAGAGTGATTGATTGGCCGAGCATCTTCAGGGAGCTTTGAGGATGAGTGTGGAGTGGAAACAGGAACTCTTACATCTCCCGTTCAGTCCTTGACCCACCAGGGCACATGGCCTGTCTCAAGATTCTCCATTCTCCTTCAGGTCTTCTCTGCCACAGTTCAACTGTTTAGCTTGAATGAGTGTTATCTAGTCTGTTATTTTCTCCCTGCAAGTAATAGGTTGCCACTGAATTACAAAAAAGGGAAGGGATGCATTTGCTACCTTCCTTGGGTCAGGAAAATAATCCCTCCCATTCGTTGTTTGGTCTTGGATCAGGGCTCAGAGCATGCTTGCTGTGTTTTGAGGTGGAACTGAAGCAAAGCATTCCAGGAGGCTGCAAATTTTATCTACATTGCTGCCCCAATCCAATTCTACATACCCTTTTAGAAGTCCCTCAAGTTTGGATCAGGTTAGTTAGCGATGCAAGATGGATATTCTGGACATCAATGCTGCATTATCAAAGGAAGATAACCTATGTATAGTAAAAGATGAAGTGTATCTCCACCTTTCTACTAAACTGGCACTGAAGGTTGCCAATGATGAAAAGGCACAAAATAAAGCAATATACTCACAAAACATTATAAATCAAAACAAATTAAAAACTACAGTTCAAACCAACAGTAAAAGCTGTAGCCAGCAGCCAATCAGCTGAGCCCACTTCAAAGGCAAAGCGGCTTCCAAGCCAGAGGCCATGCTGTGGAAAAGCCTCCATGTCTTCTGACAGAAGGACAAACAAGAGGATGCCAACCTGGCCTCCCTCAGTCTGGGAGCAGCCCCCCAAGCAGGCTGTTGCACCCCTCAAACATGCCTCCAAAGGCAGTGGAATAGGGAGAAGGACCTCCCTCAAAAGTGGAAGGGTCATTCACATTGCCACGGGCTTTTGAAGAGCTGACATGCCTGTGTGCCTCAGTTGCTGAGGAGTTGGTCAGGAGGAGGTTGACACCTTGAGGCAACTGGTTTCCACAGTGTTTATGGAGTGCAGGACTCGATGGACCTTTGGACGGGTCCAGGAGGATTTTTCCCATCTTCTTATGTGAAAACATGCATAATGCTTAGCCAGGAAGTCTTTTTCTCTGGGCACATCTGCCCAGTTTCTCCAAGACTGTCCTTGGCTACTCTAGACCTGGAAAATTGGAATGTATTAGAGCCTGGTTTTCACCATGTCATCCTGCTGAAGAAACATTTATGCTCTTTGAATAATCGAGCTGGCATTCTGGGGAGATCTCATGTGGAAATCCCATTGAAAATTCCTATGATATCTGAGGGAAGTAATCAAAATATGCTACTGAGTCATGGACAATCTTGGCCAAAAGCACTTCCCAGGCTTTAAAAACCCATGGGCAGGCTCATAGAAAGAAATCTCTCAATGCTGTTTCACAGAAAGTCAGAACAAGCACAGTTTTCCCTCACTCAAGAATTCAGGTGGTGCCCCTGGAGAGTTCTTCCAAGACTACTTTGGCACCCTTGTGAATGGAGGACAACAAGAAAATCATATGGCCACAGAGCTGGGATAATTTTTTCACGAGATAATTTCAAAGGAAGCTCCAACACAGTGAATTGTTCTGGTCATTCCCTGCAGTTTCAATTCCCTGGAGTAAAGACCCAATTAGGGAGGGACTACATGTGAACTCTTTCATCAGGACATGGAAGGATTGGCTCACAAATGTGCTGTGCTGTAGGGAGCCTGGGTGGCAGCTGAGAGAAGCTGATGAAGATTTTGTTTGCACTATGCTCATCCTCACCCCTTTAAAACAGGAATTTTTCCTTGTCTGGGCTCCGTCTGTCCAGGAAAGTGACCTTGATCTCAACATGCCTGTTCTTGTTACTCTTCTAATGATCTGAGAGGGCCAGGAACAAGGGTGGAAGTTGTCCTAGGATGCTGCTTCTGCTCATACTGATTCTGCTACCGTCGTCTACCTGTGGGCTGCTCAAGGCCAAATGTCCCTTGACTTGGCAAAGGGGAGGAGTTGACCCTTTGAATTATTACCAGCCAGGCAACCTCCTCATAGGAGGGGTCATCTCTAGTGGACATATTGCATTTGAACCATTTGCTTTCTATGAGCCTCCCTCTTTCAAATATATCAGGTGAGTCATCAGCTGTGTGATGGAGTCACAGCTTTTCTGTTCAGTGCAGATTTCCTGAGCTCCAGCCTCCCTTAGTGGAGCTTTGGGACCCTGAAAGAGGCTGCCTCAGGAACTAGTAGGCACCTTTCTCCTGGAGGTCTTTAGCCAGAGGCTGCATGACCAGGCATCAGTGATCCTCGTGGTGCATCTGGCACAGCTGGTTTTGTTCTGAGATCCACAATTAAATAACTCTCTTTCATTTACAGCTCCTCTGCAATCCACTTGGGAATTTCCATTGCAAAGGTCCAGACTTTCACTGATCCTCCAAAGTTTTAAAAGAATGAACCAGTCAAACTTGCTGTTCTCCTCTGGCTGCAAATAGAAATACTCAACTACAGAAAATCAGTATGAGAATTAAGGTCCAATCCTGCAGCCAATATATGCAGTCTTGGCAGACACAGGAAGCCTGAGCCCAGCTTTGACCCTGGAAGTGACTTCAGAAATCAGAGTGCCTCTCTCCACCCTCCCAGCCAGTGCAATGCTTTCCAAATGCACCTTTGTTGTGTTCCAGAGTTGGGGTGGAGTGAGGAACCACCCACTATTCTCCTTGGCCAGCCAAATATTTTGCCTTTCAGGAGAATCATGGAGGCAGTCCCCCCCTCCCCCACACATTCCTTTCTTCAAGAGGATCCACATTCGTTGGAGGGTCTGACTGCTACAGCCATCCCTTGAGATTCCACAATTGCTCATTCCCTTTTAGGCACACTAGTTCTGGGATGGTGGGCTAACACAGACATGTTCTTCCTGTGCCTTCAAGAGATCTCCAACTGACTGACAGTGTGAGTGAACACCTTCCAAATTGAACACCTTTCGGCCTTCTCAGCTTCCCATTCTCGCTTCTAGGGAAAGCTCCTGCTTGATCTGCTTGGAGATCCACATGTTTTACTTTGTGTAGGCATTTGCCAGACCCTCCTCCAGCACCGTGTTTCAGATACATCATTTTTTTTCCTGTCAGCCTTTTTCTTGATCCAGCTTTCACATCCAAACATGATGTCTGAGAATACAAGTGTTGGCATGATTTTCTCCTTGATCTCCAGTGAAATATCCCCCTCAGCTTGTTGGGGCATACATCACAGAGGGAGACTATGTCACATGCATCACAGAGGGAATGTCACAAAATGACAGATAACTGTGAATTGAACTGAACAGTGCAGAAAACTCAAAAAAAGTAGCCAGGGAAGCACATTTTGATGAGCAGTGAAACATCTGCCAGGACTGCTGCTCAAATTGGTGCATTTGAAGGCTCATTGCTCTGTTTTAGAAAAGAGAACTCCAGTGCCCCCATCTTCTTTAATGCAGAACACCAAACTCCCCTGGAGAAATGCCTCTTTATTTTAAACTGTCAGAAACTTGAGCAAGCAAGAGAGTGCCTTCTGAATTGGCATGGTGTTGAAACCTCAGAGCCGGGCTGTATCATCCCACCCAGCTATTGGATGGGCTTTCCAAAGGCACATTGGACAATCTGACACCTTGAACATATGCATAGAATGGACAAGTGAAACATTGCAGCTCTTCCTTTCCCTCCTAAATTGAAGCTCTGCATTTCCTGTATTTCAACCACATTTTGGGCAAATGTGCTGGTGTGAGATTGATTTCCCCCTTGGTGTTTTCCCTTTTAATTTTCCCATTGCAGGATCTGGCTGGCACCTTCAGCATGAGGTCCTCCTGCAAAACACCCCCACACCACAGAGAAGCAAAGACTACAAACATGGGTTGTTTTGTGACTCTGTTTTAGCAAAGAGAATTCCAGTATCCCCCCGCCCATCTTTCATACAGGACATTGAACTCCCATTGGAGAAATGCCTATGTATTGTAAAGCATGGTGGACATCAGTGGGTGGAGGACTGTCTTTCAACTTGGCATGGAGTGGAAACGTCTGAGACAGGCTGCATGGGCTTCCCCATTCTGACCTTCCCTTCTGCCTGAGTGTTGGCAGGAATAAAGTTTGAAAGAGTTAGGCAGGGAAGTACATTGCCTGGAAAGGATGGTGTGCTCAGAGAGGCAACCTCTGAACATTTTGGGTTTAATGCTACTTCTGTTTCCCATAGGCTACAATATCCCCTGGCCTGGTTCTACTTCTCCTTCCTTTTTGCCATTCAGGACATCAACCAGAATCCCCGCATCTTGTCCAACCTCACCCTGGGCTACAGCCTCCATGAGAATCATTTTGATGCGAGCATAACTATGGAGGCCGTGCTTGACCTGCTTTCTACTGGGCAGGCATTTGTGCCAAACTACAGATGTGGGAGAAAAACCAGGCTGCTGGCTGCTCTCGAAGGGGCAGACTCAGAGAATTCCATGCAGATTTCCTCGATGTTGAGCATCTACAAAATCCCACAGGTGGGCTGGAATCTGAAGGCTCCCCTTATCAGGAAAATAGGGAGTGTATATGGGCATATAGAAATTTGTAAATATGTGCCATTTGGTTTCTCCCTGAATATGAGGGGCTAAAAGCCTCATAGCTCAACACCATAAAATCCTTGATATTTGAGACACACTGAATATCAATGAACAAAAGGTCTGGGACTCCAGGGCAAAACATGTGTGTGTAATAGCACACACATATTCCCATGCATAGGCTTGCAGGAGGAAAACCCATGGACACCAGTGTGTGGGGGGAAGGGAGAATCTCCCACTGCTTCACATCACTTGACCACCTTTCAGGATCAAGGAGATTCCAATTCATTAGAAAATGAAGGGAAAGCTTTCTTAAAAGTTCTTGGAATGGAAGCACCAGAGCAGACAAGAGACCTCTGAGACTTGATTGTGGCAGCAGAATTGGAACAACAATCACCATGCCAGGCAACTCCCCTGTTCTGTGTTTCCTTTTGGGATGAGTTGCACTTGCCAGGTTCAGATTGCCGAACCAGGCATGGTTGGACAAGGAAACCATTGAGGCTGTGGGACATGGGAAGACTCAGAATTGCACACTGAAAGACCAAGATTGGGCTTGGATGACATGACAGAACAACCATGAGAAAGAACTTCTGTAGCTTCTCATATCATGCAACCCACCTAAAGGTTTTATGCCCCACAGAAGGAAAGTGGCATTCTTGACATGGGGAATAAATGTTTGTGCTTTGATGGGAAAATTAATGTGATCTTAATCTCTTCCTTCCTTAATAGATCACCTATGGCTTTGTTTCTCAAGTGCTGACTGATAAAATCCGGTTCCCTTTTTCCTACCGGGCAGTTCCCAAAGGAGGGACCATCTACCTGGAGATGGCCCAATTGCTCCAGCATTTCAGGTGGACACTGGTTGCCCTCATTGCTCCAGACACTGAAGATGGAGAAACCTTCATAAAGACTTTCAGGCGTGTCCTTCTCCAAAACGGCATTTGTCCTGTTATCACAATTACTGCCTCAGGACTGACTAGGAGCAAAGCAGAAAAACTTGTTGCTCCATTGCAGACATGGAGACAAATCAATGTCTTTGTGAGCTTTACAGATACTGATTCCTTCTTATTAGTAATTCTTTCCATCCAATTTACAGTTGACCATTTCTTAAAACTCACTGTAGGGAAAATCTGGATCTTAACAGCTTCGTGGGATCTCACATTGACATTGATGGATCCTGGTTGGACTTCCCAACACATCCATGGCATATTTTCCTTTCCAGTCCACACAGTTAAGACTGTGAATTTCCCTGAACTAGAACTCTTCTTGTATTCTATGGCAGAACTCTCAAGTAAGACATTTAAGTGTTCTGACTTCAAGCATGCAGGATCTGTGAAAATCTGGGTCAGATGCAGAGAGAACAAGGAATTGGAGGCTGTGCTCCAGGAGGACATGGACAGGATCCTGTCTCAGGATGGCTACCTCATCTACAGCACCATCCAGGCTGTGGCCCATGCCGTGAGTGCTGCTTATTCCTCCAGATCCAGGAGGAGGGTGCTGGAGGGTGGTGACATTCTCAGGGTGCAGCCATGGCAGGTATTCACTCTTTGACCACCAATATACTTGCTGAATCAACTGTCCAATCAACCATGCAATTCATGAATTGTTGCACTGGATTTAGTATCTACCCCTTCCCTCATCGCTTCGCTCACTAAAGTTCCCCACGGAATTAGACTGCCTGATTCTCAGAGACTTTCTCTGGCTCCTCTGTGGGTTCTTGGAAAATCAGCTGCACATCGTACATCCACATCCTTCTCTCAATCCAGATCCAATCTGGTGAACTATGAAATCTGTACTGTATGGGGAGTGGGTCCAGTCCCTAGAGGAATATGGGTGCTGAATATTGTTTCATGTTTCTAGGCCATTCATTTAAATCAGCGTGTAAGTCCAGTCTTGCAGCAAGGCATTTAGATGTGCCTCAGAAGCACACACTGAAGATTTGCTCATTTATTTATTTATGAAATTGCATGTTGTACAATCATAGAAGAGTGGGGTTGCAAAGGAACAAGAAGGCCCTCAGGCCCAGGCCCAACTCAGAGCAGGACTCCAGATTCAATCAACCCTCTCAGATGGCTGCCCAGTTGCATCTTGAATGCCTCTAGTGCAGAATAGCTTACAAACCCCTAAAGACTTTGGCTCCATTCTCATACTGCTCCAGCAGTCAGGAGATGTTTTCTCATGTTCCGCAGGAACCTAGACCCCTGCAACTTGAGCTTGTTATTCTGTGTCCTGCCCTCTGGGTGATGGAGAAGAGATTATGGCTTTCTTTGTGACAGGCATTCATGTATTTGTAAAGCCCAGTTCATTAAATCTCTCCTCTGAGGGTCTTGTTTCCAGTCCTCAGACCACCTTTGTTGTCCTCTAAACCCTTCCCCTCCTGTCTCTATCATTTGAAACTCTAGCACCCAGAAGAGGATACAGTCACCACATGAGGCCTAACTAGTGCTGAGCAGAGGGAAATTAGTTTCTCCTGGAATTTGGCAGGGATTCTTCTTTGAATGCATCCTAAAATATCATTGGGCGTGTTTTGTAGCCAATCACATTGTTGACTCATATTCAGATTGTCACCTACAACAATTCCAGCACTTAGCCATCCCACCCATTCTTCTGTCATCTTCAGTTGTTCCCTGCACTTCCTCATCCAACACAGTGCATAATACACATGCTGAAGGGCTCTGGATGCAAGACAGAGGCCTGCAGGGCCCTGCTAGCTTGAGAAGGAGCCACTGATGAGCCTTCCAAGAGTCTGACTCTGTGGCCAGCTGTGGATCCATCTAGCCCACTTTTAACTAGTTTGCTAAGCAGGATATCATGGGGCACTTTGTCAAGATGGATTGTGTCCACAGAATACCAACCGTCTATCAGGGGAGTTTATTGTCAGGCAGGAGTGGTTCTTGAGAAACCCATCTTGGCTTCTAGGAATCACTGCATGGTTTGCAAGGTGTTTGCAGATTGACTGCTTCAGAATTTGCTCCAGAATTTTCCCGGAGTTTGATGTCAAAATGACTGGTCTGTAGCTCTCAGGCTCTTCTTTTCTCCCTTTCTTGAAGATGGGACAACATTAGCCCTCTTCCAGTCATCAGGCACTTTGCCTGACCTCCATGATTAAACAAAGAGAATAAACTGTGGGTATGAGAGTTCGTCCTTGAGCTCCTTTATGACTCATGGATGGAGTTAATTGGACCTTAGTGTTTGGAAATCTTTGAGCCCAATTGGATGATCTTGACCATTTGCCAGTCAATCTTGAGCTGCCATCCTGTTCCTTCAGCTCATGATTCCAGCTTCATCTGGAAGGTCATGGAGCCACTTGTGGGAAAAATCTGACCCAATGAAGGGAGTGAGCCTGTCTGCCTTCTCTTTGTCATCAGTTACTATTTTACTATCCCTAGTGAATGGTTTAACTCTCATTTGGTCGTCTTCATTGAGTAGCTGAACCCCATCCTTTCCTCCTTAACTATGATTTTTTATATCTGGATAAACACATTTGTACATCCCAAGGAATTCAGTATGACTTCCCTAGCTGCACACAAATTGGATGGCAGTGTTGTATAATGTGACTGACACTCTCCAAGTTGTGAATGGTGCTGAAATTGTGTGCTGTGAAACGATGCCCTGACTTTGCCACAGAATGCCGCCAGGGCCAGCTGGCAAATTCTCTTGAAAGTGCAAACTTCATGTGTATCTTAGCCTGTGTTTCCATGTGAACCTTAGCAAAGGGATAAAATGGGTAACAGGTGCTTGGCAATGAAATCAGATCCAAATGTAACACAAACACACAGAAACCCACACACAAATACACACACACACTAGAAAGAGAGAATGGGAGAGAATCCTAGCAACTGTAGAGAGATTGAAGCTGGACATGGGCAGGAGTGAGATGTCCACTTCACTGTCCTCTTTCCTCAACCCTGGTGTTCCCTCTGCTGTTCCAGCTTCACCCTTTTCTGGAGAGCTCCCAGTTTCACAACACTTCCACACTCAGGGTGCATTTGGATGAGAACGGGAAGCTGGTAGCGGATGCTGACATCGTGAACTGGGTGCTGTTTCCCAATCGGTCTGTTGTTCCAGTGAAATTCGGGAGCATAGCTCAACAGGAATCTGCAAACAGCAAGGTCACCATAAACGAGGATGCCATTGTGTGGCCTAGATGGCTCAACAAGGCAAGGAGCAGCATTCATTTCTTTCCTGCCATTTTTCACTTCATAAGCAGGGCTATGTGCACCAGCCATTGGGTTGCAGGGCATGTGGACACCCTCCAATTCTGAGTGACAATAGTCTTGCAACATGGGAGAAAGAGGTGGGTCACTTCTCTTTTCTACCACCAAGATTAACATCAGGAATGCTGCCTTGAAGCATTGCCTGGGGATTACTCAGTACTTCATTTGATTCCCTCACACCAGCAGGACCCCAGTGCTTTAGAGGCTGTCCATGGACATGTCCCTGCCCCAGAAAGCATGGAGATAAAAAATGGATTGGTCATGAAAGGGAAGGAGAGGTTGCTTCAATGGCATACTTTTAGGCCTTGGCACAGGCTCAAATTTAAGACACACTAAAGCTGCAGCTATCGGACGCTCTATTTCATCATTTCCTTTCCCTGGGAACTTTGCCTGACCACCTTTCCTTATGCAGTTTGTCGTTCTGCATAGACCCTGCCACCTTCCAGGTGCGTGGAGAGTTGCCAGCCCGGATTTGCCAAGCAGGTTCGGGAAGGACAGCCGGTTTGCTGCTACTCTTGTGCTCCCTGTGCAGAAGGCACCATCTCCACTCAGGAAGGTGAGTGGCTCTGGGGGAAGAGCTGCTGTTGGAGAAAGGGGCACAGTGGCACTCCAACATTTTCTGCAGGGGTGGTGCTAGGACATGCCTGAAACTGGATCCTTTCTGCAAGAGCCATGATGGATTTCAGTCAATGCATCACATGAAAGGTCCTCGGACAATGGATCATGGGTGGTGGTGGAGGAAGGGCGCATGGATGGATTGGACAAGACTCAACATCACTAATTCCTGAGGACCCGCTGCCCTTTGCTTGAAACAGTTCAGCACCATCATATCTGGTGGAATGGAGGGCGAAGTGCAGGGGAGCTCAGCTAGAGGGCAGATGCAGGGAACCTCATGCTGGAACTCACCAAAGAGGGATCAAAGCACATAATCAAGCCTTCCCTGTGGGGATCCTGGGAAAACAACCTGGATTCCTTCATCTTTCTTTCAGTCATTTTCATTTTTCCACAGATCATGAAAAGCAGGATCGTTCAAAACAACTTTCTGTTACCTGACTCCAGTTTGTCAATTGTGATGACAGGGGAGTTGCATTATTGTGACATGTTCTGCCTAGGGATGCCCCTGAAGTCAGTCCGAATACTTCAATTGGTTCAGAATGTAGCTGCCAGGATGTTAATGGGGACCGGCAGGTACTCACATATGACGCTGGTCCTCTATCACTTACACTGGCTGCCAGTTGAAGTCTGGGCCCAATTGAAGGTGCTGCTGATGACCTAAATGGCTTGGGTCTGAGATACCTGAAGAAATGTCTTCTTCCCTATGCGCCCTCCCACTGATTGAGATCTGAGGCAGAGGTCCTGCTCTGGGAGCCCTCCTTGAACAAGACTAAGAGTGTCTACCCTGAGGAGGGCCTCCTCTGTGGTGGTACCCCAACTGCGGAACATGCTTCCCAGAGTTCGCCTGACATCAACGTCTTTTTGGTGTTTGGTGAAAACCTTCTATTTTGCTGTCATTTTAATGTTTAATTGATTTTAACTGGGGTTTTATCATTTCAAATTGTCAGATGCTGTGGTGTCTTTTATTCAACTTGTTTTTTAGTGTAAGCCATGCCAAGGCACTAGTGGTAGACAAGTTAGAAACACTTTTAATAAATAAATAAATAAATAAATAACACTCCAGCAAGCAGGGCAAGCCCTTACCTTGTCCTTCCTCCACTGGCATAGACTGGCCTGCCTAGAACTCAGCCCCTTCAGTTGGGCCCTTCTTACAAGGAATCCCTTTGCAAATTTCCCCAGGCATGGGGCCTAGGCCTAGCTTGTGAAAAGGATGGAAGAGGACAACCCAAGCATTCTGTTTCATGTGTGAGCAGTCAGGAAACCTGCTCTGCCCCTCGATGGGCCACCTTGCCTTGAGGAACCCTGCACACGTGGCCAATTGCCTTGAGACAGTTTGCAGGCAAGTATGGGCAGAGTCAGGCCCCCTCCGAGGAAGCCAGGCAGTGTCATCTTTCAACTGACCAATAACATCCATCAGGTTGCATGTTTTGAATTTGCAACCTGTCCTCCCACTTTCCTTTCTGGCTCTTTTGATAACCATAAGCTCTCTGCCTTGAATGCAAAAGAAGAGAGAATGATCAATGATGTAAAGGAGACTTCTCTTCCCCTGGACAGATGCAGCCCTTTGCACTAAGTGTCCTGAAGATCAGCATCCAAACAAGGAACAAGATCAATGTGTGCCCAAGATCATCAGCTTCCTGTTTTATGGAGAACCCTTGGGGATCACACTGGCTTCCATTGCCCTCTTTTTGTCTGTCAACACAGGCTTTGTGCTAGCAATCTTCACTCACTACCGAAACACTCCAATTGTGAAAGCCAACAACCAGGATCTCTCCTTCATTCTGCTCATCTCCCTCCTGCTCTCCTTCTTGTCCTCCTTCCTGTTCATCGGTCAGCCAATGAAAGTGACCTGCCTCCTCCGACAAACAGCCTTCAGCATCGTCTTCTCAGTGGCTGTGTCTTCCATCCTAGCCAAAACAATCACTGTGGTGCTGGCCTTCCTTGCCACCAAGCCTGGAAACAGGGTGAGGAGATGGCTAGGAAAGAGTTTGGCCAACTCTATTGTTATCTCCTGTTCCAGTGTCCAAGTAGTTCTCTCCACCATCTGGCTGGTAACCTCTCCCCCTTTCCCTGACTCTGAGAAGTACTCCCAGCATGGGCAGATTGTCCTGCAGTGCAATGAAGACTCTGTGGCCATGTTCTATGCTGCCCTCAGTTACATGGGCTTCCTGGCTGCCATCTGCTTCACGGTGGCCTTCCTGGCTAGGGAGCTTCCTGGGGCCTTCAATGAGGCCAAGCTGATCACCTTCAGCATGCTGGTCTTCTGCAGCGTCTGGGTGTCCTTCGTGCCCACCTACCTGAGCACCAGGGGCAAGTACATTGTGGCCGTGCAGGTCTTCTCCATCTTGGCCTCCAGTGCTGGACTGCTGGGCTGCATCTTCCTCCCAAAGTGCTACATTATTTTAGTCAGGCCTGACCTGAATACAAAGGAACACCTCATGCTGAACAGTAAAATAGTTAACTAGAAATGTGATTCTTATCAAAATGGGTTTGTACAATTTCATTTTTTTTATTATCTTCTCTACTAATTTAAACTAAAACAGCAATTATTCCTAAGACATGTGCCATACTGGTTTATCTTATTGCAATTGATAAATGTTTCAACTCTACATATAATCCCATTTCTCTAACCAATGATAGAAAAGTTCCGGGTTTGATACAAGTATGTATCTTCCTTCTCCTGAGACAAAGCCAATCTGTCCATTTTTGCACAGTTCAGAATCTTTTTTAGAATCACTTCTTCAAGTAGTGATTCTTCATTCCTCCAATGTTGAGCAAATACAATTCTCGCTGTAGTAATTGTATGCAAAATCAAATATATACTTTGTTTGTCAAGGTCATCAGGGAGAATGCCTAATAAAAATATTTCAGGCTTACATATTAGAGATTTTTGCAGCATTTCCTCAATCCATCTATGTAGAAACATAGAAACATAGAAACATAGAAACAGAGCGAGTCAGAAGGGGCCTCCTGGGCCATCTAGTCTGACCTCCGGCACCAGCCAGCTCCGCTCATGACATGCCCACCATGTGCATGTCCAGCCTATCTTTGAACACCCTCACCGATGGGGCCTCAACGACCTCCCGTGTATTTTAACCCAGTATTTTTAACCCAGTATGTGTATTTTAACCCAGTATATGTATTGTAACCCAGTATTTTTCACCTTACCACAAGTACACCACATATGATAAAAAAGTACCAGGTTTTTGTTTACATTTCCAATATCTATTTGACTTATTTGGGAATATTTTTCCAAATCTATTCAGCAACAAGTACCATCTATAGAACATTTCATAAAGATTTTCTTTATATGAAGTTGCTAAGGTTATCTTAACATTTCTTTCCCACAACTTTTGCTGCTTCTGTAGCAATTCTGGATCCAAAATTTTGTGCCCATTTTATCATGGTTTCCTTAACTTGTTGATCTTCCATTCTCATGTCCAAAAGAAAATTATATAATCTTTTAATCATTTTTTCATCTGATTTTAAAATTATTTGGTCAAACATTGTTTGTTCCTTATAAAAACCATACATTCTATCATCTTTAGCATGCCTCGATTGTATTCGCACCTAATGCCATCAAGAAAGAGCAATACCCTGTTCTTGTAGTTCTTGATTTGATTTCAGTTTTCTTTCTTCATCTAAATTATCATTATACAAGGGCTTCCATGGGAGAAAGCCATCTTGGCATATTAGTATCAAGTTTTATCTTTAATTTTTTCCAAACCGACGTCAATGAATTCCCAATATAATGGTTTAAGAAATAACTGTGTGTCTTACATTTCTCGTACCACATAAAAGCATGCTATTCCATTTACAATCATGTCCTTAAAGGTTTAAATTTCTTTTGTTTCTTAATGTTATACATTCTTTTAACCAAATTAAAACACATGTCAGTCAGGACGGCCAAAGCTCCTGTTCCCTTTATCCTCCTGGAGCATTTTTAACTTAATCCTTGATTTTTTCTTTTGCAATATAAATCTCAAAAGTTTTGTATTTAAATACAAAAAAACCTTTTTCTCAATTTTTATAGGAATTGTTTGCAAGAAAAATGAAAGCTTAGGTAATATATTCATTTTAACTATGGCTATTCTTCCCAAAAGTGATGATTGTAAGTTAGCCCATTTTTCTAAATCGCTCTTAATCTCCTTAACAACTTAACATAATTATCTTCTTTCAATGTAGCACATCTGGCTGTTAAAGAAATTCCCAAATATTTAACCTTTTTAACTATTTGAAGATCTACTTGTTCCATCAAAGTTGTTTTTTTGCTCCAGTGAGAGATTTTTGAGTAGTAGTTTAGTCTTTTCCCTATTTATTTTCATCCTGGTAACTTCACCCTAATTTTCTATTATTAAAAAAAAGTTTAGGCGTTTTTACCAAAGGTTGTTCTAAGATAAAAACTAGGTTGTATGCAAAAACGAGAAGTTTGTAGCTTTCATCTCTGATTCTAGCATCTTTAATATCCATATCTTCCCTAACACTTCTATTTAAAACCTCTAAAATCAGTATGAATAACAATGACGATCTGTACTTTTTAAGTCAAATATCTGTAAGTTGGGTATTATGCCCACAACATGACTATCCAGTTTATCCAGTCTTTAATTTTGTTCCAAAGCCAATTTTTGAATGTCTTTTTGAATGGACTCTTGAATGGATGCTTGCATTGCTGAAAGTGTTACCTGTAAATCCTTCTGAAAATTTTCATGTTGAATCATCAAGTCCAAAGGTTTTGGTTGCTGTGTTGGACTCTGACTGGCAGATGAAGGTGCAGATGCTGATGAATGGATTTTTTCATTTTGAAGAAAGAAAATATATTAAGGTAGCCTGTTATAAAACAAAATAGCCACGAGATGGCACCAATGAGTCATGAAAATTTTTTAGCTGTTCAAGATGCCTGTATTGAGACAAAACAGCCACGGGATGGCAGTAAGGGGCTATATGTTGTGACAATCAGACTAGTTTTGGTTTCATGAACAATGTTTGGAAATAATCAGATCGCCATGCCATCTCCAAAGAGAAATATAAGGAAGAAAAAAGGACTTTTTCTACAGATTGATCTACAGTATGTTTCAAATTTAATTCTTTGCCCTTGAGGAGTTTAAAAAGAAATATCTTGCCTCTGTGTTCTCCCCAAAGCAGGACGGGGGATATCCGTATAGGAGATTGGATGAGGCTGGGGACTTAGGGGCAGAGATTAGAGTCACCCCCCTTGAAGTCGAGGGGCTCCTCAGGGCATTGGACATTACAAAGGCGCCAGGCCCTGACGGGTTACACCCAAGAGTACTTAGAGAGTTGGCAGGGGTTCTCTCACGCCCGCTGGCCTCCATTTTTGAGGCCTCGTGGAGAACGGGTGAAGTTCCAGAGGACTGGAGGGTGGCATCGGTGGTCCCAATTTTCAAAAAGGGTAGTAGGAAGGACATGGGGAATTATAGACCGGTTAGCCTTACGTCCATTGTAGGAAAAACAATGGAAAGGCTCATAATAGAGAGAGATCTAGTGATGCTAGATAGGGAAGGGAGGCTGACAGCCACACAACACGGCTTCCGCAGAAACAGGTCCTGCCAGACAAACCTTGTGGAATTCTATGACAAGGTTTCAAGATGGCTAGATGGAGGGGATGCAGTGGATGTGGTATACCTGGATTTCAGCAAGGCCTTTGACAAAGTGCCCCATGATATCCTGGTGGAGAAACTGAGGAGTTTTGGGATACACCAAAGCACTGTCCGGTGGATTAGGGCATGGCTGACTGACCGAAAGCAGAAGGTAACCATTAGCGGGGAATCGTCGGGATGGCAGCCAGTGACAAGCGGGGTCCCCCAGGGCTCTGTCCTGGGGCCGATCCTGTTTAATCTTTTCATTAACGACATGGAAGAAGGGGTGAACAGTCTGCTGATCAAATTCGCAGACGACACTAAAACTGGAGCAGTGGCCACAACTGAGAAGCAGGTACTCCAGATCCAAAAGGATCTGGACAGACTATGGAAGTGGGCAGGAGACAACAGGATGGCGTTCAATGTGGAGAAGTGCAAGGTCTTGCACTTGGGGCATAGGAATAGCTGTCATAAGTACAGGTTAGGGGACAAGTGGCTGGAGAGCAGCACTTGTGAAAGGGACCTCGGGGTACTGGTTGACCGCAGGCTAAACATGAGTCAGCAGTGTGATGCGGTGGTCAAGAGGGCGAATGCCACCCTTGGTTGCATAGCCAGAAGTGTGGCTTCTAGATCAAGAGAGGTATTACTTCCACTCTACATGACTCTGGTGCGCCCGCAACTGGAGTATTGTGTTCAGTTTTGGGCCCCTCATTACAGAAAGGATATAGCCAGGTTGGAGTCAGTGCAGCGTAGGGCCACAAGGATGGTGGCTGGTTTGCAGGGGGTGGGGTATGAGGCGAGACTGAGGGAACTGGGTCTCTTCAGCCTGGAGAAGAGGAGACTCAGAGGGGATATGTTGGCAACATACAGGTATGTGAGGGGGTGTCACATGGAGATGGGGAGAGGCCTGTTCTCCCCTGCAGAGGAAGGCAGGACGCGCTCCAATGGAGCAAAGCTCAGGGAGCCAAGGTTCAATTTGGATGCCAGGAAGCACTTCCTGACAGTTAGGACCCCGAGGGCGTGGAATGGGCTTCCACGGGAGGTCGTTGAGGCCCCATCGGTGAGGGTGTTCAAAGATAGGCTGGACATGCACATGGTGGGCATGTCATGAGCGGAGCCGGCTGGTGCCGGAGGTCAGACTAGATGGCCCAGGAGGCCCCTTCTGACTCGCTCTGTTTCTATGTTTCTATGTTTCTATGTTTCTATCTTCTTTTCCCGTTCTCAAACTTCCCCAGTTCCGATTAATCTTCCATGGTTCCATTGCCGCTTAGACTCCACGGGGAGCACGGGGGCGGGGATAATTCTCTTCCTCCATCAAGAAGGGCTTTTGATCTAATTTGGTGCTTCTTCCAAAAGTTTCCTTTAAGGGCAATATTCTTAAAATGGGTATTTGTTCACCCAGCAGGTCCTAAGTCCAATTTCAAGTTTTTTCCTTTGCTATTTAGCTGGAGCTGAAAGCAAGTGAGGAGGAGTGCCCCTCCCATTCCATTCACCGAGAATCCACAAGTTTCCCCTGGTGGATGGGGGACTGTCACCCCCCTCCCACAAACCAGAGGTGACTCAAACTTCTCCTGGCCCTCACAGGGCTCAGATGAGTTTCTCCAAGCCCACTGGAGAATGGATTTTGGCACAAGTTATGTTTCTCCCAATCTTCACTGCCGATCTCACTGTGATGTCACCTAGAATTCCCCTTATCAAAATGTTTTTCACTGGCATAATTTATGAAACTCAGTTGAAAGCTTCTTCATATATGTGAATTTTCCCCAGTCATGAGGGGGGCCAAAGTATCTCCCCTACATTTTATTGATGAGATGTATAAACTGCAAATCTCAAGTGCTCTCAAAATCCTATAATGGAAATCAATTTCCCCTGTATTGGGAAAATTTGGATAAATCCTGTCTGAGAAACATTACTTCTGTGTGCTTTTTGCATTGTGGGATAAAATCCTGTACTTCTCAAACCAAGCTAAGTCACTGTTTCAAATGGCCTTCATTCCCCACTCCTTACTCTCACCTTTAGCTGTAAGCTACAGTACACAGGCCATTTAGTTCAAATTTACATTGTATACCTTCACAGTGATTAAATAGTCATTGCTGGAATTCAGTTAACAAGGAAGTATCTTTTGATAGCCCAGAGGCTCCATGTGCCCTGACGAATTCAGAATGTCTAGAGTAGATAAGAGCCTTGAGTTCATGCATAGTTTCAGTAGCTTGAATTTACATGTCTAAGCAGACCTGGAGATGGGTTCAAGCTACTGAACTAAAGTGTCAATACAGGCAATTGGAAATATTGTAATCTCATTGTTACTGTATGATTGACTGAAATTTCTTTATCTGTTCTGTATGTGATGACCTCAGAATCTTATTGTAATCTCTGCGTTCTGTCATCAATTGCCCTGTACCTGTGTACTTATAAATGCCGTGTAATGGTATTGATGCTTTGCAGCAGAGTTCACCTCTTCCTGCCCAGTAATGCATGCATTATCGTGAGTACCGCGGAAAACTTGGAATAAATATAATAGAGCCTCAGATGTTCTGGACGCTTGATCTTTCCCACGAACCTGAGGTGACAACCTGAGGTTCAGGTGCTGAGATACATGTATACTGATGCTAAGAGCATGGGAAATAGGCTGGAAAAGCTTTAGGCTCCTCTTGAAATAGAAAGGTATGACCTGGTGGGGATCACAGAAACTCTGTGGGACAGAAGACAAGACTGCAATGTGAAAATAGAGGCGTATCAGCAGTTTGGAAAGGACAGGAAGGGAAATTGGGGAGGAGGGGTTGAGAATATCTCAGGGAAGGTATAGGGTGCAATGAGATAGGATGCTATTCTGATATTATGGATTAACATGATTTTTATGTTTATTCAGTGTTTGATATGTAAGCTGTCCAGAGATGTGCAATGTAACTGGATGGGATAATAATACCCAAGTAAATAAATAAAAATAAACATGAGCCAGCAGTGTGACACATCAGCCAAGAGGACACATGCCACCCTTGGATGCATAGCTGGAAGCGTGGCTTCTAAATGGAGAGAGTTATTACTGCCACTCTATGCTACTCTGGTGTGCCAGCAGCTGAGAGCTCAGAGATATAGGAGGGATGGAATCAGTGCAGCTAAGGGCCACTTGGATGGTATCTGGTTTGTAGGGTGAGCCACTCCCTTTTTCCCTGCAGTGAAGGGCAGGAGATGTTCTGATGGAGCAAAGCTCAGAAAACCAATATTTGGAGTGGGGGAGATGCCAGGAAGTACTTTCTGATGGTTAAAACCTCTAGGGTATGGATTGGGCTTCCACAGGATGTGGTAGAAGCCCCATTAGTGAGGGTGTTTAAGAATAGGCTGGATATGCACATGGTAGGCATGTGATGAGTGGAGACAGCTGGAGCTAGGGGTCAGTCTGGATGGAACAGGAGACCACTTGGACTCACTCTGTTTCTATGTTTCTATCTGTTGGAGGCCAATTACTGAGCACACCACCAAAGTAGTTTCTTGATTGAGCTTGCCTCGAAGGAGCTGCGTTGACGAGTTCTCAGAACATGCCTTTCTTGTGCGTGGGACTGAGGAAAGTGTTCAAGAAGCCACAGAGGTGCTACAGCCTTGTGGCCATATAATTATGGAAATCACGATGCATTACTGGTCCTCTTTCTAAACCTCATTGGGTCCACTCCCCCAGGACCATGCTGAACCCCCTGATGCAAAGATGAGATTGCAGAGGTGTGCCTTGCATCCAGGCACAACAGGGAAGGCAATTGATTTCCTGAATTCTGCTCAGAGCATGGGAGAGGTTCAGGGCATGGGAGGTGGCCTCTGTGCAGGGTGCATCTCATTCCCTTCAGCTGACGCTTTGGCTAGGCAGGCACCACATCCAATTCTGAACTAAATTATTCTTCTGCTTGCTACTCTCCTAGGTTGAAAGGAGAAGGATGGAGGCCATGCCAAGTGGTGGCAGAATGGCACTCTTCTTCCTGCTGCTGTTCCTCCAAGAGACCTCCTGTAGGATGCTGGAGGCAAAATGCCCCTGGAGCTGGCACAGGGATGAGCTGCAGCCACGGAATTATTTCTGGCCAGGACACTTTGTCTTCAGTATCAGCATCACTGCTGCAGAAGGCCACTTTAGACTACACTCTTTCAACAAACCTGCCTCTAATGAACAACTTAGGTAAGTCATTGGTCTGCTTGAACTGATACAACAAAGTGGCATGGGCAAAGCCTGAGCAATTTCTTCCAGTTGGCTTCCCTCTCATGAATACCCAACCAGTGAACTCACAAGAAACAAAGCCCATGGGGAGTCCACATATTACTGGAAGATCCTCCCCTTCCTGTTTGCCATCCAGGAAGTCAACCAGAATCCCAGCCTCTTGCCCAACATCTCCCTAGGCTACAGCATCTATGACAGCCTTCATGATGTTAGACTGACATCCGATGCAGCCATAGACCTGCTCTCAACCTCTCAGGCCCATGTTCCCAACTACAAATGTGGCAGGCGAGATCATCTGCTGGCCGTCCTGGAGGAATATGACTCCGACAGCTCCATGCAGCTTTACAACATGTTGGGCATCTTCAAAATCCCACAGGTGGGAGACTTGGGAAAAGCAGTATGAGGTGCCATGCAGAGAAAGCCAAAGATTCTCCATATCATTTGCATGCATGATATTCCTGCCAGGACAACAGACCATCTCACTAAATCTCAAGGTTTAAAGCCCCCTCTGCCCCAAATCAGGCACGCATCTGGTATTGTCCATGCTGAGGCTGGACATAAAGGTCCCTCTTGGTCATTGTCTGACCATGAGAGAGACTGGCAATGCTAGCAAGGTCCCCAGCAAAGTCACATTAGTAATGTCCACATGATGGGCATTACATGAGTGGAGCTGGGTCGAGCCGCGGTCAGACTAGATGGCCCTGGAGGCTGCTTCTGTCTCACTTTCTTTTATGTTTCTGACTTTCTAATCTAGAGTGAGCCTGTCTCCTGTTGAGAGCAGCTGCCGCAGTCATCATGCATAGTGCTGTTACGGGTGCAGCTCTTTGCAATGATTAAATGTAGAGAGAACATAATGTGTGTTACTTTTGCACACAGTTATGTAAATCTGCACTTCTCAAGTCAAATCAAGTGGCTCCAGGCTGATCTTTTACATATTCTGACCTTTTTGGCAGAGGCTTTTATCTTCCACTGTCGTGTTTCCCTAATAGAACCCTAAAGAATTGACACTTTCTTTTTTTGTCATCCAGAAAAAGATGTTTTCTTTATTGGGAACAGATTTTGAGCAAGTAATTCTGCACTTCAGGCTCAATCATTTCATGGGCATCCAAGATAGTTTCCTTTTCTTTCTCATGCATCCAATGCAGAATGGCAGGGATGACTGAGAGACCACAGGAAGGTGTCCACCACATCTGAGTTCATCAAGACCTATGAAATAATTCTTGTGTATGGACATTTATTCCATGCTGAGAAATCTGGAGAAGATCACAAGTTCAGGCTGCTCCCAGCATCCATTTGTCATTGTTGTAAACATGTGATAATGAAACACTTTGTTTTTCAGAAAATCATAAGCTTTGCTTCCTGTCAACTCATGTTTCATAAAGGTTCAGTAGCATATTCTCATGAGATGACAAACTTTGATATGGTGCTGAAATAGAGCAATCCATTAGTCTCTTCCTTTCTTTCCCAGGTCACTTATGCTTTCACTTCTCAGGTTCTTAGAGAAAAAAGTCAGTCCCCTTCCTTCTACAGGATGGTCCCTGAAGAAGGCATCCAGTACCCAGGAATCATCAGACTGCTGCTGCACTTCAGGTGGAGGATGGTTGGTCTCTTTTCACTGGACACTGAGAAAGGAGAGATGTTCATGAGAACTTTGAAACTGGAGCTCCTCAGGAATGGCATTTGCGTGATTTTTTCACACAGCATCTCACCGCTGAAATCGGGCAACATAGGAATCCAAGTGCAGTCACTGAAGCAGTTCGTGAAAAGCAATGTCTTTGTTTCTTTTGAAGAGATCTTTTCCTCATTCTATGGAATAAAGATTCCAGAAAGAGTAATTGGAATGTTTATACAACCTGTTAATGGGAAAATCTGGATAACCATAACGTTGTCTGACTTTACCCTAACTTTAGTTTATGGAAATAATGATTTCCAGCATGTGTATGCATACTTTCCTTCCTTCCCCAAACAAGTAAAAGGACCAGCTATGATAGGTTTGAAGATTTTTTTAACAGTCTGCATGAATTTGTGATGAGATCATTCAATTGTTCCTATTCAAAATGTGTGAATTCAGTGAAAGAGTGGAGAAGATGCAGTGAGAAGGAGCAACCAGAGGGCCTGCCCCAAGTGGACAAGGAGCGAACACTGTCTCTGGACAGCTTCTTCTCTTACAACACAGTCCAGGCTGCGGCCCGTGCTGTTGATGCAGCTGTTTCCTCCAGATCCGGGAAGAAGTACATGGAACATGGAGGCAGGCTAGAGGTGCACTGGCTTCATCCATGGCAGGTCTTCCTTCCCTTCTTTGGAATTTAATTCAGGGCGTGAGAAACAGATGGCATTTTCCATATTAAGGGGCAGCTGGAACACTCTTTGTTCTCGTCAATTTTTGGTCTCTTCCATTGGCTTCCGGGGATTGAGTGCATCTGTCCATGGCCCATACAGTTGCGTTGAGTCATCCTGAAGCTGAACATAGAAGGAGTGTGAGGAATGTATTGGTCCTTGCTCAGATTCCTTGACTTAATAACAACAGGGCTTGCTATCTTGCCTGGGTTTAACCTGCAAAACCTGGGTGAGCATAACCTACATTTGGTTGTGTCTGCATTCCTGATCCCAGGATACATTCAGCATCCTATCTGATAAGAGCAGGGAATGTTGCTCCAGCTGGTCTAGGACTTTCTAGCTGTGTTAGCAAACTCCCAGTGATGAATTTGAAATGGAGAGTTAGGAGCACTTTTGCAGTGGAGTTTAAGGGAAGAGGAGATCAATGCAGAAGAAATGTCAGGTTTTTGCCCAAGGTGAGCATGGCAGGCATGTGCAACAAGCACAGGCTACCACCCACACTTTAGTATCATCTGCGAATTTGATCAGCATACTGGTCACCCCCTCTTCCAGGCCATAGGTGAAAAGATTGAAGAGGAACAGTCCAAGGACAGAGTCCTGGGGGACCACACTCATCACCAGCTGTCATCCCAATGATTCCCTACTGATAGGTACCCTCTGCTTTCAGTGTGTCAGCTAAGCCGTAATTCATCATATAGTGCTTTGATCTATCCCAAAACTCCTCCATTTCTCAACCAGGATATCCTATGGCACATGGTCAAAGACCTTGCTGAAATCCAAGTAAACCACATGCAAAACGTCCCCTCCATTTAGCCACATCTAAACCTTGTCATCGAATTCAGCATGGTTCGTCTGGCAGGACCTGTTTTTGGGGAAGCCATGTTGCCTGGCCACCAAACTCCCTTCCATATCTAGGATTACCAGATCTCGCACTATTATGAGCCTTTCCATTGCCTTTCCTAGAATGGATGTAAGGCTAACCAGTGTGTAATTCCCCATGTCCCCACAAATACCCTTTTTGAAAATTGGGACCACTGATGCCACCCAGTGTTCTAATTATAAAGCAATTGATATTTAGACACCTTGCAAGAAACCTGTATGGATTTGTCTGGAAGAAAGCCTTTCAACTGAATCAGTTTTTTCTTTTTGCATTTTGCGGTAAACTTCCTGGTGGTCTGTGTGAATACTACAGATATCACCTATCTGGACTTCAGCAAAGCTTTGGACCAAGTGCCCCATGATATCACAATTAGCAAACTAGATCCCAGCAGGTGATATAGAATAACTCTCAGCTGGATGCACACTTAGCTATAGAATTGTACTCAAGTTTGCTCATCAATGGCCCCTTTTCAGACCAAGAAGAGGTAAAATTTTGGGTACTTCAGGGTTCAGTCTGTGGTCCAGTGCTCATCAACATTTGTATTAATGATCTGAATGAGCAAGTGCAGTGTATGCTGATCAGAACTGCAGATCTTGCAAAAGGGAATAGGATTGGAAGAGAAAGAAAGAAAGAAAGAAAGAAAGAAAGAAAGAAAGAAAGAAAGAAAGAAAGAAAGAAAGAAAGCAGGCAGGCAGGCAGGCAGGCAGGCAGGCAGGCAGGCAGGCAGGAAGGAAGGAAGGAAGGAAAGATATTTAAAGCATCCCAGTAGAAGAAACAGGAAAGAGGAGGGATGATGTGTGGACTGGAAAAAAGGCGTATGAGGAGAATCTGAATGAACTGAACATGTTTAGCCTGGAGATGAATAGAATGAGGGGAGATAGGACAGAACTCTTCAAGCACTCTCTGCGTAATCATCCCAGAGTGCAGAACGTGAAACAAAGCCCTCAAGTGACAAGAAGCCCTTTTTGGTCCCTTCCAAATTGCCTCTTCTGGGATTCCTGTGAGGCTTCTCAGGAATAAATCCTATGAAGTACAGTAAAATAAACTGCCACCTCCATCTGGGAAGGACTGCAGGCTCTGGAGCAGAACTGTCCATTTGCTGCTTCTAAGGATTTCTGATATGTTGCACTCAGAGAAGATGTACTTCCTTTCCCTTCAGTGACAATGCTTCTATTCTCTTTTTCCTAAATTCCTAAGGCAGACCATGGGCATCCAGCAATTAAATAAAAAACATGTCCATAAAAGAGCCATAACCAGCAACATTAACTGGAACCAGCACTTAGCAAAAACTGGACCATGGAATGTGTCTTCTCAAATTATTGTTCTTTCTCTGTTCTTCCAGCTCCACACTTTCCTGAGAAACCCTCAGTTTCACAATCATTCTATAGATGGAGTATATTTAGATGAGAATGGAGACCTGGCAATGAACTTGGACCTAGTGAATTGGGTGAGGTTTCCCGACTGGATGGTTGCAAGAGTGAAAGTTGGGAGTCTAGAAAGAAGGGACTTGCCTGGCCCCAAATTCACCATTCACCAAGATCCCATTGTATGGCCCAGATGGCAAGATCAGGTGAAGAAAATGATTGCCTTCATTTCCTTTTCCCCACGTCCCATCCTTTCTCTAGCATTCTGGCTAATTGATGTGCAGAAATAAATGTATTAATTAAATAGCATACAATTTAAAAGGTGAAGTAAATAAAGGTGATGCATTTCACTTGGAAGGAATGTCCAGCTGCTTCAGCTTCACAGGCTGGAGTTTACATATGTAATCCGCTGATACGTTGGAGGTTCTCTTCATCTATCCTTTCTATCTCCAACTCCTCAGCCTACATCCTGAACCCTCCTCCCATGATGCACCTTCTCTCTTGCCCAGCCCCTGCCCCAGGCCATGTGCGTGGAGAGCTGCCGCCTAGGATTCTTCAAGGTGCCTCGAGAGGGAGAGCCTGTTTGCTGCTATGACTGTGCTCCGTGCCCTGAATGGACCATCTCCACTAGGGAAGGTGGGTGAGAGTAGAGAACAAGACACTGCCTGGGAGGCAGAAAACGATCCAAACATGATATTAGATGGTTTGCAGGATGGTCTGCAACTCTGAAAATAATTTAGGTTTGCTGAGCTGTTTCTCAAGTGTTAGAGCAGAAACTCTTCTTCCTTGGGGTGGTATTAGTCACTCCACCCCTCCAGCCCTGGAAGCATTGAATGGCCCTCTTCCTGGTTTTTTTTCCCCCTCTGCTTCCCAGAATGCCTCATTTCATCATTGCTTCAGCAGCCATGTATTCCTTGGTCTTCTGTCTACTGTCAGCATGTTTCCTGTTTTGTTCCTCTTGCTGCTGTGCGCCCCCTGCCCATGACTGTCCCTGCATCCCTCCTTCTCCATCTCTCCCAAAAAATTGCCTTCTACTTTGTTTATGCTCTTTTGTCAGTACACATTCATCTCCCTCCATAGTTCCCCTTGTGACATCTTGGCTCGTGAAGCCAAACTCATTGTGCAGTTGTTCCCCTCCCCTTAAAGGAACCAAGTGCACCATGTGCAGCTCCTCCAAGGAAATGTGGGTGGCTTCCAGAGAAGGAATATTCCTGAGCATGAGGAGCTTTTGAAGCTTCTGTTTTCTCATCTAGAAGAGCTGAAACAGGACTTCTCCTCTTGCTGGTATTGCACAGCTTGCCTTCAGGGAGGATGCTGGGTAGGCTGGGTTGGGTCAAAGGATTAAGCAAACAATGCTTCCAGTGTTGTTTGGGGTATGGAGGATTCACCTATTAATGTGACATTTGGGAGGGAGGACATGTGGGTTGGATCAGCAGATGTGCATTCTGGGATTCAGCATATTCTGAAATGGGCAGGAGAATGATATGCTTGCTGGGAGCCCAAGATAACTGCAGAATTCCATGTTATCCTGTATTTTTCTACGAGTAAAAAGCAAGGCATAAAAGGTATTAAAATCAATGTGTCTTCAAATTTACCTTATTGGAGTGCCACATGATAAAACTTCCTGCATTACTGTATCGACTTTCTTTCTATCCAGGCATCTTCTTTCAAGAAACACGAGGTGGTTTTTTTTAGCACTCCTCCCTCTTCTCTCAATGCTATTCTAATCTCAACCTTTCAGGTGCACAATCTGGTGGTTCATGTAATTCCCCTCCTTCTCTCAATGCTACCCTCACAAGAGGCTCTGTGTAATGTGAAAAGCATGATGGAAAAGTCAGCAATCAGAAAGGAATTGCCCAAACCCAATTACATTCTACACAGTCTTTATTTTGTCTGTTGATAAATCATTTCAACCTGGACTCTAATTCTTGATTATGTCACCCTACATGTGAGTTTGTGGTGAGGCAGTGGATGGTCCAGGGATCTGCCCCAACAGACTTAGAGCCAGTGTGGTGTAGTGGTTAAGAGCATGGGACTGGGACTCAGACAATCTGGGTTCTAGTCCCCACCCAGCCATGGAGCCAACTGAGTGACTTTGGGCCAGTCGCAGACTCTCAGCCCAACCTACCTCACAGGGTTGTTGTGGGGATAAGATGGAGGAGATGCAAGCTGCCTTTGTAGGAAAAAGGCAGGATATAAATCTAAAAATAAAATAAAATAAATAAATAAAATAGTCCTCCAACACTTCCAGGCACACACATGTCCCCCATGATTCATCCTGGCATCTTCACCCCACTCTATTTAGACACCCAGGGATGGAGTCCCTGCCTCAGTCCAACTTTTTCTGGGGAATGGGTTGATTCACGATTGCCACACATCCTAGAACATTTTGCAAAGTTCCCTCCAGGCTGTTTATCTGAGCAAATTTGTTGAGACTGGATAAAGAGGGGCTCACTAAGTCCACTCCTGATGGACAGCACTCTAAGTTGTCTGTCATACCAAAATTATGTCCCTACTAATTCTACTACAGCGAATAATAATATTAATGTTCAGAAAAAAATAGTAAATTAAATGTACAGATCAGAGACTGGAGGGATTTAAGGCTGCTGTTTCTCTTCCTTTTGACAGATGCAGAGCATTGCCTGAAGTGTCCAGAAGATCAGTATCCAAATGCCGAGCAGAATCAGTGCATCCCCAAGGTCATCACCTTCCTGTCCTATGAAGAATCTGTGGGGTCCTTCCTCACTGGCATGGCCCTACTCTTCTTGATAGTGACAGGAAGCATTTTGGAAATTTTCTGGAAATTCCAGGAAACCCCTGTAGTCAAGGCTAACAACCGAGACCTCTCCTATATTCTGCTTACCTGTCTTCTGCTTTGCTTTGCATGCTCTTTCCTCTTCATTGGCCAACCAAGAAGCATCACCTGCCTCCTCCGACAAGCAGCCTTCAGCATCATCTTCTCAGTGGCCATCTCTTCCCTCCTGGCCAAAACAGTCACTGTGGTGCTGGCCTTCCTGGCCACCAAGCCAGGGAACAGAGCAAGGAACTGGTTGGGGAGGAGTTTGACCAACTCTATTGTCATCTGCTGTTCCAGTGTCCAAGTAGTCCTCTCCACCATCTGGCTGGGCACCTCTCCCCCCTTCCCTGACTCTGACATGCACTCCCAGCCTGAGCAGATACTCCTGCAGTGCAACGAAGGCTCTGTGGCCATGTTCTACTCTGCCCTCAGCTACATGGGCTTTCTGGCTGCTGTCTGCTTCACGGTGGCCTTCCTGGCCAGGAGACTGCCTGGAGCCTTCAATGAGGCCAAGCTGATCACCTTCAGCATGCTGGTCTTCTGCAGTGTCTGGGTGTCCTTTGTGCCCACCTACCTGAGCACCAAGGGCAAGTACATGGTGGCCGTGCAGGTCTTCTCCATTTTGGCCTCCAGTACTGCACTGCTGGGCTGCATCTTCCTGCCCAAGTGCTACATTATTCTTGTGAGGCCTGACCTGAATACAAAAGAGTATCTCAAAATGAAAAGCAAAGCCTAAGTTCTCTTTGTATTGTTCATCAAATGCTCAAGAGTGAATTTTGTCCACAGCCCAGTGATTCATTTTGGGTATATGGACAGTACAGACATGGACCAAATTTAAAAAAAAAAATCTTTTGGATTTTTTTTGCTTGAGAAAAATAAAAGGTCCATTTCATCTACGTGGAAGAAGAATGCAAGAAATTTTCCAATGTTAATCTCATTAACTGCGTTTTGTGTTTTGTCCATTTTGTTCCCCTATTAATCAGTTCTTTTTGAGGTCTTTGAGATTTTCATGCTATTTTTGACATTTCCAGAGAAAAATCCTGACCAGAACTTGGCAGGGTTACAAAATGCAGATTTATAGCTTTTAAGGATATTTTCCAGTCACCATTCTCCCAGAAGTACCCTCAGTTCATTTTGCAGGGTGGGATTCTTGTGTGGGAGGGTTTTTCAGAGAAGCTTCATCCTGCATTGCAGAACCCTTCCCTTGCCAGCCTGCTTAGGGACATGTTTGACTGCAAAAGCGCTCTCGCACAAACCTCCTTCCAGAACTGCAGAGAGGTCCCCAAGACTGCTTTTGAAAGTAGGAAGGGAAAGATCAAGAGGAGGGAAAATCGTGCTCCACATAAGGAAGGATTGAGGAAGTCCTTTCCCATCACTAAGAGCTCAGGCTTCACTCAGGTGTTGTCAGGGACACTGCTCTGAGAGTGGATGTTGCACTTTCTGGAGCAGAATTCCCTGCAGGACTCTTCCTGTATTAGCAACCTTTGCCTTGCCCCGCACTCGGGCTCCTTCTGGGAGAGCAGCTGCACACCTGGGGACTGGTTGGGACTGTTCCTTTATTTCCTGCCCATAGCATCCTGGGCCACTGTTGCAGACAACCGTCCCACTGAACTCAATGCACCACTTTTATGATCCCTTGAATTTTTACAGGCCAGGAGTCTATGTCCTCAGGGGGGTCTACCTGCCCCCTCAGAGCCTGCATGGAAGGGACTATGTCAGCCCCAAAATTGATTTTGAGGGAGAAAAAGGAGCATGTCGGGGAAGCAGAGAAGAGAGGAAGTTGGGGCTGGATATTTTGTGTTCATGCTGCATTTATTCCCTGCCTTTTTCTCTCTTGCCAAGCACCTAAGTGGAACTGAGACCTCCCAAGGCTCCCACTTGACACTCCACCTACCAGCTCACACTGCCTCTCAGAAGACACTCCAGTCTCCTTCAGGTCTTCCCCACCACAGGTCGACTCTCAGCTTGGGGGAGTTTTGTTTCATCCCTTTGTTCCTCCCTGCAAGTTATAAGTTGCCTCTGAAGTGCAAAAGAGGGAAGGGGTGCATTTGCTTCCTTGCTGAGGTGAGGATCTGAATCCCACCCATTCTTTGCATGGTCAGTGTAATGGAAAGCAGCCAGTGATTCTCCATTCCCAGTCAACTGGGCAACTTCCAAGTGTAACTTCCCTGTTTCCTCAATCCAGGACCTGCCTCTGTGTTCAGCACACCACACACCCAAGCTGGGGGAACAGAGCCGTGTATTAAAGGGATAAAAACAGGGCTGGGATCCTCTGAACCATCCAGGCTGAAGGGATAAAAAATGGTAAAAGAGGGGAAGGTGCAGGGAAGGGGAGATTGGGCAGCAGCAGGGTACAGCATGCAGCCAGTCAGCTGAGAACCCTCAGCTCCCAGGGCTGGTTGGTCCACTTGGCTGGGAAGCAAGAAACCCAAATCACAGCCTCATCTCTATGGACATAGGTTCCACCTTCCACAGGCTCAGAATACACAAGGAGTACAGCAAACTTTGGCAGGGAGCAAGAACAACCAACCAGAATCTCCCAGGAAAGGAGCAAAGAGTCTCCCAGCTTTATCTGACCCACACAAGGTCCACCAACCTGTGGGGTGCTACACCTCTCCCAGGCCTTAGGGACATTCCTTTGCTCCAGATGCCCGGAGACCACAGGCCACGGCTGCTACCTCTGGCATCCCCAAGGCCGTAATTTTGGACAGTTTGGAGGAGGCAACTCCTATGACCTTGGGCTAGATCCCCGCTAGACAGTCTGCTGGATCAACAGCATTTTCCCAGGTGCAAAATCAACCCTTCCCTTGCTCTCTAAAGCCCCCAAGTCAGTTCACCTTACAGTCAGTTACTAATGTCAGTTTGTTTCTAATGTCGTGATTGATAAAACTCATTTCCCTTTAATCTGCCTGATGGGCCCAATCCCTGGTGTCTGTGCAACTGCACCAATACATTAAATGTATATTGCATTACATTCATGTAAATTCATAGATTAGATGATGTCATATTCCATTTCCAATATGACCAGAATCCAAAAATGGGCGCAATCTCAGTTTAGAAATTTTATGGAAGTATTTGTGTATTTTTGCAACCCAGGGAGTAGTTCAAAGAGACTAAGTGGAAAGCAAGAGAAAAATCACCACTAGGTGGCAGAGTTCCAAACATCATTGATTTGGAGCCCCCTTCCCTCTCCTTGCTGAGAATATGGCACTTCCCTCTGGGGATGGTGCTGGTTTCCAGTTGCCACCCAGCAATGTGGGATTGAACCTTCCATGGCACGGATGCTCCAGCTGCACAAACTCCATGTGTCCCCTACAGGAACAGACCCCTCCCCTCCAGGATGTGGGTCACCTCCATGGCCATGCAGCTCCAAGTCTTTCCCATGGCTGAATCAGGCACCTCTGCAGCACTTTGCATGAATGGCCCCCATTTTCTGGCATTCTGGAGCTGGAGAGGATGTGGAAAACCCTTCTGGCAACATGCAAAATGCAAAGATGTCCCATCATTCTCCAGAGACAGGGACACAGGGATGCCCCCTTCAATGAAGTCTTGAAGTGGAACAACCCAAAACAAAAATCCCATTATGATAAGATTCAGGATTCAGCAAGTCTTCACATTATTTCCATGGAGCCAAGAACATAAAACTGGAATTCCAGACTGAACGTATGAGTTCTGCAATGCTAAATGTCAAACAGAAAAATAACAGCAATTTAAAACCACTGCAAAATAATACATTTGCATTTTGTTCCTAAAACCGTGCCTCAATATGTCACAGATTATTTTTTTCAAATTGGTATTAGTAGCAGTTGTCTTATTTGCTACATTTCTATGCCACCTGTAACTGCATTTCTCTGGGTGGTTCAAAGCTGGATAGAAAAGCAAAATAAGCAAGCACACAAAAGCGGCATTTAAACATTTTACAATTAAATAAAATAGCTCCTTCAGCAGGTTAAAAACACAAAGGTATTTAATAATATCACTCTACATAATGAAACACAATGTAGTTCAACTAATAAACTCACATATCAGACACAAGCCACTTCCCCCACAATCCACACCACCAACAAAAATCCACATGGTGACCCTAGTCCACAAACTACTGAAACCACTCAAAGGGACCAGAGCCTTGGCTTTGCCAAAGTGTGTGTAAACTGGGTTAGTGGTGAGAAGACACCTGGGGGAAACACCCCAGCAGCATGTGGGGGAACTGGAGGGCTGAGGAGGGCTGAGAAGTTCCCAGGGCCTCACCCCCTCACTGCGCCTCCATCTCATCCATGCCGGGAGCTCCTCAGGGGCTGTCCACCTGCATTTCAGAGGGGCTGTCGGAGCATCCAGGGTGCCGGCTTCTCCCCAGTGGCCTGAAACTGGCTGCCAGGGGCTCGTGCTGCCATTTCTGCTCATCACAGCTGCCTAACTTGAGACTCCAGCCCAGGGCTGCCTCCACGCCTGTCTGGATGTGTCATGAAATCCAAAAACTTCATAATGGGCAAGGGGTTCCCAACAGGTCCATGAGTGCTCACTGGAGTTCTTCTGTTTAATGTTCATGATGGAGTGCTTCTTTTAGCATTCTCACCATCATTTTCAAAAACATTCATGCTATGATACTGCACTAATATCCAGCCCTTTTCCTTGCATGAGGAAAGGAAGCAGATCACATGCTTCTCCTACCCATTCATTTCTTGACAACAGCAAGCCTGTCAGGTAGGTTAGTCAGAGAGGGAGTGTCTGACCAAAAATCAGACAATGATCTTCAAGGATGAGTGGGGATTTAGGCCTGGATCTCACAGTGCCCACCCCACTAATTGCACATGGGAACCCATGGAGGGATGCATATCCAAATTCCCCCTGCTTCATCGTCTCAACCAAGAATGGTTTGGGTTCTGCTTGTAGAAATGCCTGTCCTGAAACTGGCTTCATCTCCTGGAAGGACTACCAGGAAACATGCACTCCTAGCACACACATCCCAAGGGGAAGAGGATGACAGAAATGGGTGGTGGGCACAGCCAGGAGTAAAGAGAAACATTTTCCAAGAGAAGGAGGAGTGAAGAGGAGAAGAGAGAGGGAAAGGGCCTTCCCTCCATTTCCTTCAGCAATCACTGGGATGGGGGCAAGGCCATTCCCTCCTCCTGTCCTTTTTGGCTCACTCCCTGTGAGCAACATTTAGACAGAATTGCAGCATGTCCCTTCCCTGGAACTTAAGCTGGGCACCAAGGGAAAATGAGCCTGCACTGTGATGATGGCTGTCCTCTGAGCTACAGATATCCAGGGTCCCTGGTGAGCTCAACAAAAATTGGAACCGACAAACCAAAGCAGAGTTTTAGCAGGGCCAGATTCTTTCTCTAATTAGGCAATACTGAAGGGTGGGGGTGGGGGGATAGCAAGCCCAGTTACAAAGCAGATGACCAAAGGAGTCCCATGAACCTACTTGCCTTGAAGGGGCCACATTGGTGAGTTCTCAGAGGGTGACTTTCTTGCACATGGGACAGAGGAAGGTGCCCAGGAAGCCACAAAGGCTCTCCAGACATGTGGCTGTACATATATGAAAATCATTATGCATGACTGGTCTTCTTGCTGAACCTCATGGGACCCACTCCCCCAAGACCTTCCTGAATGCCTGATGGAAACATGAGATAGCAGAGGTGTGTCTTGCATTCAGGTGCAAAGGGAAGTCACATCATTCCCTGCTCTCCTGCTCAGGGCTTGGGAGAGGCTGAGGGCAGGGGAGGAGGCCTCTGTGCAGGGCGCTTCTTCTCCTTCCCTTCGGCCAAAAGCTTGGCTGGCTGGGCACAACATCCATTTCAGTAGAAATCGTTGTTCTACTTGGCTGAAAGGGGCAGAAAGGAGGCCATGCCAGGCGCCAGCAGACTGGCATTCTTCTTCCTGATGCTGCTTCTGCTCCTCTTCCCTGGCACCTCCTATCGAAGGCTGGAGACCAAATGCCCCTGGAGCTGGCACAGAGATGAGCTACAGCCAAAGAATTATTTTCAACCAGGAGACTATATCTTCAGTTCCAGCATCTCTGGAGCACAAGGCCAATTTAGATCACCCATTTTCAATAAACCTTCCTCTACCGAACAGCTTCAGTAAGTCACTGGCCTCTTTCACATGCTATGACAATAAGCTGCAGGCACTGCAGCTTGCGGTGGCATGCAAAGTCAAAGCAATTTCTTCCAGCTGGTTCCTGTCCAAGAATAGTCAGCCAGGAAACTCACAGGCAGCTGAGCCCAGCTGGGAGTCCAGGGCAATGGAAGGCTCCAGGTCCCGGAACATGCACCACATTTCATGTGTCTGCAATCCTCTGCCTTCCCTTCTCCTTTGGTGTGAATGGCTGCACCTGCTGTGTTTCTGCCTGGCATGAGCACCTTTGCTGCAGGAGTCTTATGATAGGGATTGTTTCTGTACTCGGACAGGAAATAGGTCAGCCCCTCCACTGGAATCCCACCAGGAATTCTGCAGGAAATGGCTCTTGGTCTCTTGCTGTGTGCTTGAGCAGCAGGATCCAACCAGAAAGGGTAGCTGAAGGATTCATGAGCAGGGATTGCAGGTGATCTGTGTGATTCTTTTTTCAGATTCAGCTCCACAGATTGCTGGAAGATCCTCTCCTTCCTCTTTGCCATCCAGGATATCAACCAGAATCCCAGCCTCTTGCCCAATATCACACTGGGCTACAGAATCTATGACAGCCTACACGATGTGAGACTGACTTCCGATGCAGCCATAGACCTACTCTCCACCACTCAGGCCCATGTTCCCAACTACAAGTGTGGCAGACAAGATCATCTTCTTGCTGTCCTGGAGGGATATGACTCCCACCACTCCATGCAGCTTTCCAACATTCCGGTCATCTTCAAAATTCCACAGGTTGGAGGCTTGGGAGAAACATAGAAATAGACTGAGTCAGAAGGGGGTCTCCCGGGCAATCTTGTCTGACCCCTGGCTCCAGACAGCTTCACTCACAATATGCCTACCGTGCTCATGTCCATCCTATCTTTGAACACCCTCATCGATGGGGCCTCAACCACCCTCCATGGAAGCATATTCCATACCCCCAGGGTCCTAACTGTCAGGAAGTGCTTCCTGGCATTTAAGTGGAACCTTGACTCCCTGAGCTTTGCTCTGTTGGAGCGCATCCTGCCTTCCTCTGCAGGGGAGAACAGGTCTCAACCCATCTTCGTGTGACACTCCCTTATGTACCTGTATGTCGCCAATAGATCCTCTCTGAGTTTCCTCTTCTTCAGACTGAAGAGATCCAGTTCCTTCAGTCTCGCCTCATACCCCATCCCCTGCAAACTGGCCACCAACCTTGTGTCCCTTCACTGCACTAACTCTAACCTGGCTATATGCATCCTGTAATGAGGGGCCCAAAACTGAGCACAATACTCCAGTTGTGGGAGCACCAGAGTCATATAGAGTGGTAGTAATACCTCTCTCGATCTAGAAGCCACACTTCTGGCTATGAAACCAAGGGTGGTGTTACCCTCTTGACTACCGCATCACACTGCTGACTCATGTTTAGCCTGCAGTCAACCAGTACCCCGAGGTCCCTTTCACAAGTATTGCTCTCCAGCCGCTTGTCACCTAACCTGTACTTATGATACCTATTCCTATGCCCTAAATGCAAGACCTTGCACTTATCCACATGGAACACCATCCTGTTTTCTCCTGCCCACTTCCATAGTCTGGCCAGATCTTTTGGGATCTGGAGTACCTGCTCCTCAGTTTTGAGCAATGTCCCACTTTTAGTATCATTTGAGAATTTGATCAGCAGACTGTTCACCCCTTCTTCCATTTCATTTATGAAAAGATTAAACAGGATCAGCCCCAGGACAGAGCCTTGGGGGACCCAGCTTGTCACTGGCTGCTATCCCAATGATTCCCCATGAATGGTTACCCTCTGCTTTTGGTCAGTCAACCATGCCCTAATCCATTGGACAGAGCTTTGGTCTATCCCAAAACTCCTCCGTTTCCCAACCAGGATATCATGGGGCACTTTGTCAAAGGCCTTGCTGAAATCCAGGTAAACCACATCCACTGCATCCCCTTCATCTAGCCATCTTGAACGCTTGTCTTAGAATTTTACAAGGTTTTTCTGGCAGGTCCTGTTTTTGTGGAAGCAGTGTCGTGTGGCCGCCAGCCTCCCTTCTCTATCTAGCATCACTAGATCTCCCACTATTATGAGCCTTTCCATTGTTTTTCCTACAATGGACATAAGGCTAACTGGTCTGTAATTCCCCATGTCCTCTCTACTATCCTTTTTGAAAATTGGGGCCACTAACAACTGACAAGAAGAAATATGAGGGGCTATCCAGAGAAAGCAGAACACTCTCCAAAACATGTGCAAGCATGATATTCCGTCCAGGAAAACAGACCATTTTACTCAATCCAGAGATGAAAAGGGTTCAAGCTCCCTCTGCCCCACATCAGGCACCCATCTGTAATTGTGAGTGTTGAGGATTAATAAAAGGGTCCCTCTTCTTCATTTTCTGACCCCATGAAAGACAGGAAATTTCAGCAAGTGATTGTATAAATTAGGCTCTTGCTTGTAGGTGCACACCTGCAATTGAAATTGTGCCCATCTCCAATCAAGACTAGCAGCCACAGTGAACATGAACAGGACTTTTCAGGGATTAGATGTACAGAAAAGATCATGCATGTTCCTTTTGGACATGGTTATCTGAGGCTGCAATTCAGGTGTCAAACCAAGTGTCTCTGGGCTGATCTTTTCCACATTCTGAACCTCTGGGCAAAGCTTTATATTTTTAACTCTCCTGCTACTCTCTGAAAGAACTCAGAATAATTGACCCTTGCTTTTTGGTCCTCAGGAAACATTTAGATTCTTCATTAGACCAGAAATACAGCAAATAATTCTGCACTTCAGGGTCAATCATATCATGGACATTCATGATAGTTTTCTTTTCTTTTCCGGTTGTCTAATGCAGAAGGGCAAAGATGATTCTGAGACCCCAGGAATGTTTCCACGGATTCTGTGTTCGATGAACCCTCTAATCCAATTCTCCCATTTCTGGGATGAAGTCTTGGAAAATTGAATCCCACATGGAAAAGCTGGAGAAGGACAAGAGTTCAGGCTACTCCCATCATCCGTTTGTCAGTGTTTACAACATGATGCTAAAATACCTTATTTTTCATAAAATAATTAGCATTACATGCTTTTGAATCATGTTTCAGACAGATATTTAATGGTTACATTGTTTATTCTCATGAGTTCAGGAATTTTAATTTGGTGCTGAAATTAAGAAATTGATTTGTCTCTTCCTTTCCCAGGTCACTTATGCTTTCACTTCTCAGGTTCAGAGAGAAAAAAGCCAGTCCCCTTCCTTCTACAGGATGGTCCCAGAAGAAGGCATCCAGTACCCAGGGATTGTCAGGCTGCTCCTGCACTTCAGGTGGAGGATGGTTTGTCTCTTTGCACTGGACACTGACAATGGAGAGAAGTTCATGAGAACCTTGAAACCAGAGCTCCTCAGAAATGGCATTTGTGTGATTTTTTCATGCAGCGTCTCACAACTGAAATCAGTCCATGCAAAAATTCATGTGCAGTCACTGGAGGAGTTGGTAGACACCAATGTCTTCGTTTGTTTTGCAGAGATCTATTTCTTGTTCTATGGAATAGAATTTGTGCAATTGGCTATTGAAATGCTTATGAGACCTGTGAATGGGAAAGTCTGGATCACCACAACTTTGTCTGACTTTACCTTGCCTTTAGCTTATAAAACTAATATAATTATATTCCAGAACATCTATGCATATTTTCCTTCCTTCCCCAAAAAAGTAAAAGGACTAACTATGATGAATTTCAATATTTGTATAACACTATGCATTCATTTGTGAAGAGATCATTCAAATGTTCATACTCAAAGCATGTGCTTTCAGTGAAAGAGTGGGCAAGATGTAGAGAGAAGGAGAAACTGGAGGGCCTGTCCCAAGTGGACAAGGAGAACATATTGTCTCTGGACAGCTTCTTCTCTTCCAGCACAGTTCAGGCTGTGGCCTGAGCTTTAGATGCAGCTGTTTCCTCCAGATCCAAGAGGAATTCCATGGAACATGGAGGCTGGCAAGCTGTGCACTGGCTTCACCCATGGCAGGTATTCCCTCCCCTTTTTGGACATTGAATTTGAGAGTGAGAAATAGAGAAGAGCTTTTACAAATGAAAGGGCAGCTGCAGCACTTTCTCTTCTTGCCTTGTTTTGGTCGCTCTATTGACTGCTCTGGCCTGAGTCCATCTGTTTGTGTCCGAAAGAGTGGCTTTGAGTCATCCTGAAATGGAACCTAGAACGAGTGTGAGGACTGTGTAGGTCCTTGCTCAGATTCCTTGACCTATGAATAATAGGGCTTGCTATCTTGCCGGGTTCAGAAGACAAGGCAATCCCTGTTTGACCTGTTCTGCCCAGCTGAACAATATCTACACTTGGCTGTGTCTGCATTCCTGATCCCAGGATTTATTCAGTTTTGCAGCTGGGAAGAACAGGGAATGGCACCCTATTCTAGACCTAGTAGACAAAGTGGCAGCTACAGGAACTCTGGCAGAAAGTGCCCATGCTAAACTTGAACTCCTACAGAAGGCAAATCCAAGTGTAGTCAAACTGAAAGCCAGAATGGCAGGAAAGCCCATTTTAAGCTGCTCAGAACAATGCTAAGTGAAGTCCTACGTCCAATGACTCCAAGGTGAAAAGCAGTTCCTGATGGATGGAAGTTTTTAAAAAGGAAATTCTAAAGATAGCATTATATGCTTTTCAATCCAAGAAAGTCTTTTCTGTGAGTTTTCTCCAAAACAGGCTTTGATGATGTTCTAACAACCAATCCGCCTCCAAAAAAGTGACATCTCTTTGAAACAGAAGGAAGGTCAAGCTACAACAGGAGAATGCAAGCAGGATGTACAGAAGGGAAGGGGAGGCATCAGGAAGATTAAGTGGAAAAGGCGAGGGGTTAGTGGGGGATGTTAAAAGCAACCAAAAGTCCCTGCAGATGGCAAAACGATGACAAGGGACAAGAAATGCTGAAGTTCTCAGCAGTTTCTCAGACTCTGACTTGTCCCAAAAGAGGAGTAAGGAAGCTCCTGAGGAAGGGAAGGACAAGCAGGAGAAGCATGATGGGAGATGAAGTTTGATAGGAAAAGGGTGAATGATTTCTACCCACAACAGAGTCAGTCTCTGGGGCCAGATGAAGAGCATCCAAACATTTGAAAGGAGCTGGCAGAAGAAGGCTTGGAACCCCTGACCTACTCTCCTTGAGAAGGGTCAGAGGGCTGCTAAAAACCTAATTTTGTCCTCCCCATGAGGAAGGGAAAGCTGGAGGCCACTTGGAATGACAGAACAAACCATCTTGCTACAGTGCTTGGGAAAAATGTGGAGTAGATTGCAGACCTAGTGATCTTGAGAGATCTTGCAGTGATGCTGAGAAACCTGTATGCATTTGGCAGGAATATCCAATCAGATTTCACTTTTTGATTGGGTAATTTCCATGCAGGACAGTGAGAATGCTGTGCATATCATCTATCTGGAATTCAGTGAAGCTTTGGACAAAGTGGCCCAGGATATCATGAGTAGCACTCTAGCTCCAAGCAACATGTTCGATGTTCATTTGGCTAGTGTACATGCTTAGCCTGGAGATGAAAGGACTGAAGGGAGGTATCATAGCACTCTTCAAGGACTGGATGGGCTGTCACAAAGAGCAAGGCCACAATCTCTGATTGAACATTCCAGAGTGCAAGATTGGAATTAAGGGCTCAAGTAACATGAAGTACTTCTTGGTCACTTCCAAATCCCCTTTTGTAGGATTCCCATGAGACTCCTCAGAAAGAAATCCTACTGAGGTCATAAAATGAACTGCAAGACAGCTTCTGAAGGATTACAAGCTCTGCAGCAAACCTATCAATTTGCTACTTCTAAGGATACGTGAAATATTAGAATCAGAGAAGCTGACTTATATTTCCCTTCAGTGATCAGGATTTTATTCATGGATTCCTAAATTCCTAAAGGAGACTATGGGCATTCACCACTGAACTCAGAATCCTGTCCATAATAAGGCACATACCCAGCATTAAACTGGAACCACCTCTTAGCAAAAAGTGGGATATGAAATGTGTCTTCTCAAATGCTTTTTCTTTCTCTATTGCTCCAGCTCCACCCTTTCCTGAAAACCTCCCCCATCATTCCAGTGTTTTAATTTCACATCTCTCCCCTAACATTCTGCCTAAAGGGACAGGAAGACATTTAATAAATAAATACGCTGCATGAGGGGGGAAAGGTACAGGGAATAAAGGTGATGCATTTCACTTGGAAGGAATGTGCAGCTGCTTCAGCTTCACAGTGTAGGTTTTAGTAATGGAACATGCTGAACTGCTGGAGGTCCTTCCCTCTTGGTCCTTTCCAGCTCAGTCTCCCCAGTACCACATTCCTCAGCCCAACCCTTCTCCCTTGATGCTCCTTCTTGCTTGCGCAGCCGCTGCCAGAGGCCAGCTGTGTGGAGAGATGCCGCCCGGGATTCTTCAAAGTGGCTCGGGAAGGACAGCCAATTAGCTGCTATGACGCGTCCCTTCCATGTGCGGAAGGGACCATCTCCACTCAGGAAGGTGGGAGAATGCAGAGGAAAGGCAGTGCTTGGGAGGGGGACAAAATTCTAACCATGGTATGGGGTGCATTTGGTGGTGCTAACCATGCTGCAAGGAATTTAGGATGGCTGAGCTTTTTCTTGAGTATCAGAGCAGAAATTCTTCCTTGTGGGTGGTTTTACACATCTTCTCCCTCGAGTCCTGCAAGCATTGCATGACTCACTTCCTGTGTTGTTTTCTCGTGTCTCCCAGAATTCTTCATTCCCACTTTGCTTCAACAGCCACCTACTTCTGGCTTTCTGTCTTCTAGAGGCAGGTTTTCCCTTTGGTACCTCATGAAGCACATTTTGGTTCCAAGATGGGATGCAGACAGATCTGCTTTCATGGAGCCCAGATGAGTAGAGGATTCACATGATATTCTGTATCTTTCTAGCAGTAGAAAATGGCATGAACGGTACTAAAATGAATGTGTGTTCATGTATACTGAACATGGAATGCAATATCATAAGTTATCCGGCATTTCTTATTCAGCCACTTTATATCCAGTAATTTCTTTTGAGAAAATCAAGGTGGTTTATGCTTTTCTCCTCCTCCTCCTCTGATTGCTATTCTCACAAAAACCTTGCAAGGTAGGCTGCACTGAGAGTCTGTGGGTGGCCTACAGTAACCTACTGACCTCCATAGCTAGATCATAATGAGACTCTGGATCGTCTTTCTCCTGCACCGTCTTGGTCACCAGTCAGGCAGCTGCTGCCAGATGAGGAATTCCCCCACCCTACTAGGGCAGTTAAACTCCCTCCGCCAACTCAGAACCCCCCACCCCCAGACTACCTCCTCTTCTCTCCCACCCTGATGCCCTCTGTGAAGTAGAGCTAGTTGAGAACTCACAGAGATCCCAGAATACTTCACAATTATGAGATGACCCACTCAGAAGGTTTTGTTGGACAGAAGGAGCCAAACACTGAACTCGTCATTTGGTCCTAGCCCATGAGGTTCCATGATGGTTCCATGCATGACTATGGAGAAGGTTGATGCAACTACTAAGTAGAGAAAAGCAGAAAAGGCAGATTGGGGCTGACAGTGCCCATGTGTTAGTGTCCTCTTTAGAGTCTTTCTCCATCCACATGTCACTTGGGTCAGTCAAGGGGATGGCTCAACAAATGACCCCTCCCAATTCCCCCGTATGTCAAGACTGTCTGCTCAGCTCATGGAGGGGTGGGGGGGGTCTCCTTTAAACAGAGGGGAATAGGCACAACTGCAGGTACCTTGTTGGACAGCTTGTGGCAGGAAATGGGATAGCTGGTGGCTGAGGGGCAAGGATGGAATTCCCAGTGTGCACAGCTGGAGGTGTGGACACTGCCAGTATGTACCTCGGTGTCGCTTCTGTGCACTGGTGGTAAGTGCTCAGCCAGGGTCAGGATCAATGCATCTTGAGGGCCTGGGTGTCAGGTTGGAGGGGTGCTGGGTGGGAAAGTAGCTTCCCTTCCAGCTTCTTTGCTGACTCTCAAAGCGTGGCAAATGCCCTGGAGTTAGAGCTGAGATTAGGGCTGGGATTTGGGCAATCCCAGTAGAGTTAGTGGGACTGTACTGAGTTTGTCATGGGAAGGCTAGTGCCTGGCTTGAACTGGGATGGACCACTGAGCTGTCAGAGCAGTCTTGGGCCAACCCAGACACACTCTACAGGTTCTTCATTCAGCTGTTCCTTGATCATTGCAGACTGGAGTGTAAGCACTGATGCTGAAGGATGTTTCCCTCCATGTGGTTTGTGCTGCAGCAGTGGATGTTCCAGGGATCTGCCCCACCAGACTGCATGGCCTTTCTGCACTTCCAGGCATATACATGTCCCCCATGATTCATCCTGGGCTGTTCACCCTTACACATTGAGACATGTAAGAGATGGATACCCTGTCAGGGTCACACATGTTCTAGTGTATGAATGGACTCATGATTATGAATGTATTAATAATTGCAAGGAAAAATAACTTAGTCCGTTTTGAAAAGTTCCTTGGTTAACTAGCTGCAATAATGATTGATCTGAGTAAATTTGTTGACTTTGGAGAATGATGGGGCCCCTATCAGTACTATTGCAATTAATATTAAAATAAGTAATACAAATAACAACAATGATGAATACAAAGAAAAAGAGAGAGACTGGAAGTGATGTCAGGTGCTTTTTCTCTTGCTTTTGACAGATGAAGAGAATTGCCTCAAGTGCCCAGAAGATGAACATCCAAACAAGGTCCGCAATCAGTGCATCCCCAAGATCATAACCTTCCTGTCCTATGAAGAATCTTTGGGGACCTTCCTCACTGCCATGGCCCTACACTTTTCCATTGCCACAGGAAACATTTTGGGAATCTTCTGGAAATTCCAGGAAACCCCAGTAGTCAAGGCCAACAACCGAGACCTCTCCTACATTCTGCTTGTCTCCCTCCTGCTTTGCTTTGCATGCTCTTTACTCTTCATTGGTCAGCCAAGAAGCATCACCTGCCTCCTCCGACAAACAGCCTTCAGCATCATCTTCTCAGTGGCCATCTCTTCCCTTCTGGCCAAAACCGTCACTGAGGTGCTGGCCTTCCTGGCCACCAAGCCAGGCAACAGGGCAAGGAACTGGTTGGGAAAGGGTTTGGCCAACTCTATTGTCATCTGCTGTTCCAGCATTCAAGTGGTCCTCTCATGCATCTGGCTGGGCGCCTCTCCTCCCTTCCCTGACTCAGACAAGCACTCCCAGGCGTGACAAATCATCCTGCAGTGCAATGAAGGCTCTGTGGCCATGTTGTACACTGCCCTCTGCTATATGGGCTTCCTGGCTGTTATCTGTTTCACGGTAGCCTTCCTGGCCAGGAAGCTGCCCAGGGCCTTCAATGAGGCCAAGCTGATCACCTTCAGCATGCTGGTCTTCTGCAGCGTCTGGGTGTCCTTCGTGCCCACCTACCTGAGCACCAGGGGCAAGTACATGGTGGCTGTTCAGGTCTTCTCCATGTTGGCCTCTAGCGCTGGGCTGCTGGGCTGCATCTTCCTCCTCAAGTGCTACATTATTCTAGTGAGGCCTGATCTGAACACCAAGGAGCATCTCATGATGAAAAGCAACACATAAAGTTTAATTTGTATTGTTCATCAACAGTTCAAGGTTCTCACATTTGTGAAAAGCCCAGCATTCCATTTTGGTTATATGGACAATATAGAATTGGGGAAAATAAAAGTACCATTTCATACATGGGGAAGCAGCATGCAAGAAATTTTCCCTTTTTTTTTTAAATAAATTTTATTGGAGTTTTTGAACTACAAACTACATGTCCATCATCACAAACACACATCAGATCTACTGGATCAACTCCTACAACATGTCTTTTAACATACTATAATCTTATTATACTCCTTTTTGTAACAATATAAAAACTTCTTTAGAGCCAAGTCCCGTTTTTTCAGCCAATCATGGTATATTTTCAAATTTGATAAAAGTCACAATCTTCCTTTTTCCATAGCATCAATCCCATCTTTCTCTCTTGAAAAGTCCTGCTTCTCTTGTCTATTATTCAAGTGGTGCTTCTCCAAGTTGGGTGAAGTTACATCTTTTTCCTCCTTCAGTAATGATTTTCCTCTAAACGTTTCTAAACACTTCAAAAACTTTTTTTTTTTCCTAATTATACAAAATAATTTCCACATTATCAAAATTGGTAGTAGCCTCAAAAAAAGTCTATTTAACATCTCGGTAAGCATCTTAACTGCCCTGCTTGGTGATATCTTTAAATCAGTCCTCTTTAAACTCACAAATATTTCATCATAGCTTAAACTCCATTTAAACAAATATAGTTAACTCCATATAGTTTTTAATTATAAAATAAGTTCACCTATTTTCAATTTCAGATATAGTTAGGGATATCCATTTAACACAGTTTCATTAAGCTAAATTATTAAGTCAGCCTTTCTTTATCTCGTATCTGCATACCAGTCTATTTAAATCATCCCCTGTTAAAGTAGAAAGAGGAAAAATGAGAAAGAGGAAAGAAAAAAACAACTCCTTATGCTTACAAATAACATCCAAAAATCCATTTACCCTCTCTAATAACAGCTTAACAGCTCTGTTTGATCTATTTGATCACTTATTTTAGGTTTTAAGGTTTAAGCTAAGATGAAATATAAAGCTATTGAAATTTTCCCTTCTTAATCTCCTTAGTTAAGCTTTGTGTTTCTCCCTTTCTCTCTTATTTTTCTTTTTCTATGAATAGCACTGGTCTATGAGGAGAAAACCTCAGAAAAGAAGCTAAATTTTACCAGAATTGGGTCACTAATAAAGGAAAAGTAAGTCCTGTGTATTAATTGGCTCCAGCTTCCAGGATACAGGTTCAGGTCAAAATTGCATCAAAATAATTCAATATTACAAGGGGTATGTGTGATTATGGTCCATAACTTTTCTGCAAAATGTGATATAATGTGACAATAGGTATGTGTGATTATGCTCCACTGACATCAACAGCCCTGGATCAGCTGCATCCTCCTCATTGTTTTTATTATCATATGAGTCTAGAGAGTAGGATTCTGGTGGATCTGGAATTGGCAAGTCCTCACCATGCGATAAAGTCTGCAGTGTGGATGGAATGCTTGGATATTCTGCAGTCCACTTCTTTCCTGAGATCCCTTTTCCTGTTGGGGGAACCATGCAAAAATAGCAGTCACTACTATGAGTGGTGGGTTCCCTCCACACCATTGGGACTGCGAAAGGCATGGACTTTTTCTTCTTGTTTAGCCAATCACGCAGATCAGTTGCACATGTCATGCAACAATAATGAGGGGGCCAAAGTTTTGTCCTGATCCCCTACTTTGCATCTGCAATATACATAGTATTCCTTTTTTTTTACCACTGCCATAAATGTAGCAGAAGTTTTCTGTATTGTTTACACAGTTTGAGGCATTTTGCCTCTGAGAGAACATATTATGCAACTGTTCCTTGGAAATTTTAGACAATGATATCTCGGAGGTTGATAATTTCCCAAAATTTGTAGACCAATGTAGTTTTTGCTTTCAGTCTTTGAGATGTACGTGATATATTTTGAAATGTGAGCAGACAAATAATTTTTGCCCAGAACTTGGACAGGGTACCAAGAATGCATCTTCTCAGGTTGTAAAACATTTTCAAGTCACCAGGAAATCCCTCCAGCTCTTCTTCCAGAGTGGTGTTCTTTGCAGGTGGGAGGGTTCCTCAGTGAAGTTCCATCTGCCATTGCAGATCCCATCCCTTACCGGCCTGCTCAGGGACACGTTTGGCTGCAAAACTTCACCCACACCAGCATCCTGCCACAGCTGCGGCAAGGTCCCCAGGACTGCTCCTGAGAACATGAAGAGGAAGAAATCTCTTGCTCCAAATGAGGAAGGATTGAATAAGTCCCTTTCCAGCCCTGAGAGCTCCAGCTTCAGTCAAGAATCAGCAGGGATACTGCTCTGAGGGTGGACATCATCCTTTCTGAAGCTGAGGTCTAGCCGGACACCTCCTGTATTAGCATCCTTGGTCTTGCCTCAGCTCAGGCTCCTTCTGGAGAGAAGCCTCACAGTTCTGGATGACTGGGGACCACCACTTCATCTCCTGCCCTGAACAAAATGTGCAATGTGGGAGGTAACTAGCATGCTGAACTCAAGGCACCATTTCTATGATCACCTCAATTTTTGGAGGCTAGGAGTTTATGTCCTTATGGGGGTCCCCCTGCCCCTCATTTGATGGAGTGCAGCAGCCCAAAACTGAACTCAGGGGGAGAAAAGGGAGTGTGCTGCTGGGAGAGGAGCGAGGAGGAGGTTGGGACTGGAATTTTGTGTTTATGCTGCATTTATTCCGTGCCTTTTTACCTCTTGCCCAGCATCCAAGTGACTTACCAGTATGTCCTCCGCTCCTTTTTCTCCCCCCTACAACAAACACACTGTGAGAGAGGCGACCTCTGAGGGAATGATTGGCAAAGCATCCCCAGGGAGATTTGAGAATGGGGTGGGGGGCTGGAACTGGGACCTCCCAGGCCTCCAGTTCAGCACCAGACCCACCTGGCCCCCTGCCTCTCAGAGAACAGGCTCCCTCAGGCCTTCCCTGCCCCCCATTTGACTCTGCAGCTTGGGGGAATTTTGTTGCATTCCTCATTTTCTCCCTGCAAGTAAGAGGTTTCCACTGCAGCGCAAAAGAGGGAAAGGCTGCATTTCCTACTTTGCTGGGGCAAAGATCCTTTCAGTCTTTCCTTGTTGAGAGTAACAGAAAGATGGCAGGGACTCTGTTCTTCAACCAATTGGAAAAAAAACCTACCTGGAACTTCCCTGTTCCCCCAATCCAGGACCACCTCCTGGATTCAGCACACCTCGCACCCAAGCTGGGGGAACAGAGCAGTGTATTAAAGGGATAAAATTAAGGTGGGCAGCTCTGGAACCTCCAGGGTGAAAGGATAAAAGAAGGTCAAAGAGGGGAAGGGATGGGAAGTGGAGCTTGGGCAGCAGCCATAAATAAATCCTCAAATGCAAAGATATGTCTTCATGTGTCCTTTAATACAAAATCTAGCAGCAGTGCCCTTCCTCCTCTCCACTCAAAGGGTCAAGCAGGCTGCCCCGGGGGCTCCATTCCTCCTGTGTGTTCTTGCAGAGCAATTCATATACATCAGAGGCAATGGAATGCAGAATATTGCTGGGGTAGCCCTCAGAAAAGTCATCAGTTCTGTACATTAAAACATGGAGAGCCTTGCCATCCTTTCCTGCTCCCCATCGGTAGGTTTTTGCATTCTAATGCCTTCTCTGGTAAATGGAAAAGCACCCAGAAGCAAGCAAACCACTTGCATGCTCTCAGGCAAGCTCCTAGCTGAAACAGCATTGAAACACTGTTGCACTAGAGTCCTAAATGTTACTAACATCTGTTCAAAACCTTGCAAGTGTTTAGGCCACTGAGTCTCCCAAATGCAGCTTCCCCAGACAAGAAGCTTTCCCTTCGATTGGGACCAGTTGCAGTTGCAGTTGGGGAGGCAAATGGGGAGATGGCTGGTGGCTGGTTTGCCTTTGCAGAAAGAAGCCAAAAGAAAAAGCGGCTGAGAATTCCCATGGTGGAAATCCAAGGACTCCCAGAAAGAAGAAAAAGGGAAAGATATAGAGGGAAAGGTTTCTCTTGCAACTTTGGGGAAAACTGTTGATAAATATCTGGGAAATTGCATGGTTGTGTTTAACAGATAGCCAGAGCAGTAGCATGATGAAGTTCTAATGGGGGAAATGCAAAATTGAAGGGGAAGACTGACTATGGTAAGCCATTAGATGGTCCCAGAGGAAGTAGGAATGGGGGGCAAGCCCTGAGAATCGAGATAAACAGGACACGGGTCCTATGCCTTCATGTCCACACAAGGGACTGCTGCTGGAAGTCCAGCTTGCCAGGCAGGTAACACACTGTGTTGGGACAATCAAGCTCACGCCCAGGCCCTCTGATGATTCCTCTGCCTTCCTGATGGCCATGTCAATTCTCTGTGATCACCAATATTTATTATACCATTTTGCTATGTTCCCTCTTTAATTTCACATCTTGTTTTTGCTCATGAATGTATTATCTGTGGGAATGTACCTGTTCTTCCCTCATCATTAACTCCACCCACACATACATGACTGGAAAGCTGTAAAACACTCTGGAATCTTGCAGCTGGATTGTGCTTCTTGGTAGCTCTACTGTAGGTTTGTCTCTGCAGAGGGTTGTTTCCTGTAGGATCTCATCAAAAAACAGCTAAGGTCTATGGCATGCTGTTGCTGATGGGAGTCCCCTGAACTTGACATGCCCCAAGCAGGACCTCCAGGGACCTACATGTGCTCAACCTAAATGGGAAAGGAAAAAGCGAAGCAGAGTTTTTGCAGGACCAAGTTCCCTCGCCACATAGGCCATAATGGAGAGTGGGAGTGGGGGGAAGATAGACAGTGTGTGATTCATCAGATCGACCCTTTGAGGCCAATTGCAAACCACACAACAGAAGGAATCCCTTGATCCTGCTTGCCTCACAGGGGCCACATTGGTGAAATCTCAGAATGAGCCTTTCCTGCACATTAGACAGAGGAAGGAATTCCAGAAGCCACATGGAAGCTCTTGCAATGTGGCTGTATAATTATAGAAATCATACTGCATTAAATTTCTTCTTGGTAAACCTCATGGGACCCCCTCTCCCAGGACCATCCTAAACCTGCCTATGCACACCTGAGATTGCATGGGTGTGTCCTGCATTCACAAGCAGAAGGGAAGGCACCTTATTCCCTTCTGTCCAGCTCAGAGCTAGGAGAGGTTGAGGGCAGGGGAGGAGGCCTCTGTGCAGGGTACTTCTCTTTGACTGAAGCCTTGGCTGGCCCAGTACCACCTACATTTCATAAGTAAATAACTCTTCCAATTGTTCCACTAATTAGTTGAAAGGGGCAGGATGGAGACCTTGCCAAGAGCCAGCAGAAGGGCCCTCTTCTTCTTGCTGCTCCTTCTCCTCCCAGAGGCCTGCTGTGGGAGGCTGAAGGCCAAATGCCCCTGGAGCTGGAACAAGGATGAGCTGCAGCCATGGAATTATTTCCGGAATGGAGACTTGGTCTTCAGTGCCTGCATCTCTGCAGCAGAAGGCCGATTTAGTCCACACACTTTCAACAAACCTGCCTCTAATGAAAAGATTGCGTAAGTCATTGGTCTGCTTGACACGATACCACAAAGCACCACGGACAGGCGGGCAGCGCAACATGCGGTGTTGTGCAATGCCAGAGCAATTTCTTCCAGCTGGCCTCTTTCTCATAAACACCCAACCAGTGAACTCACAAAGCTTAGGGAGAGTGCAGGGCAATGGGATGGCCCCAGGCCCCAGAAAGTGCACCACCTTTATTGCCTCATCACTCCTCTGCCTTCCCTTCTCCTTCGGCATTTGTGGCTCCACTTGATGGGCTCTTACCAGGGATGTGGACCTTTGCTGCATGTGTCTTTAATAGGGAGTGGATCTGGACTCAGACGGGAAATAGGGCTGTCCCAAACACTGGAATCCCACCAGGAATTCCAAGTTCTGCCGGAATCAGCTGTTGGGCTCTTGCTCAGGTGTGGGACCAGACTGAGCTTGCCAAAGCCTGAGAAGCAGTATGCAACCTCAAAGTGGAGTTGATGGATTCACAAGCAGGGATGACAGGATGACATGCTTGTTTTCTTTTTCAGGTTGGGACCCACAGAGTACTGGAAGATCCTCTCCTTCCTCTTTGCCATCCAGGAAGTCAACCAGAATCCCAGCCTCTTGCCCAACATCACCCTGGGCTATAACATCTATGATACCCTTTATGATGCTAGACTGACATCCGATACAGCCATAGACCTGCTCTCAACTGCTCAGGCCCATGTTGCCAACTACAAGTGTGGCAGGCGAAATGATCTGCTGGCTGTACTTGAAGCATCTGAGTCTGACAACTCCATGCAGCTTTCCAACATACTGAATGTCTTCAAGATCCCACAGGTGTGTGGCTTGGGGAAGCACTATGAGGGGCACTGTAGACAAAGCTTGATGTGGGGGAAGCACTATGAGGGGACAAGTAGAGAAAGCAAAACATCCCCCAAATATTTGACATGCATGATATCCTTCCCAGGACAGCAGACCATCCTTCTCAGTCCCAACATGTAAAGGGCTAAAGACCACCATACCCAATACCAGGCACAGATCTGGAGCTGTTAGTGTTGAGAATTAACCAAAAGGTTCCCGTTGTTCCTTGTCTGACTGTGAGACAGATGGCAGCACCAGCAAATAACTTTAAACAAAATGCTCTTTGCTGCAGATGCACAACCAATAAGCACATGTCAAGGATTTCTATAGTGGAGTAACCTGGAGCCAGGTTCACTTTACTTCCATGTTTCCATGTTTCTAATCGAGAGTGAGCCCATCGCCACTTGAGATCAGCTGCCACAGATTTCATGCACAGGGCTTTCAAATGTTCAGCTTTTTGCAGTGATTAGATGTAAGGAGAATATCATAGAAGTAACTTTTGGACATGTTTACATTAAGCTTCACTCCTCGAGTCCAAACAACTGTCTCCAAGCTGATCTTTCACACATTCTTACCTTCCTGGCAGAGGCGTTTATCTGTCTTATGTCTCCCTGATAGAACCGTAAAGAGTTGAGCACTGCAGTTTGCTCCTCAGGAAAAATTTGTATTCTTCATTAGGACCAGATGTAGAGCAAATAATTCTGCTCTTCAGGGTCAATCATATCATCTGCATACAAGATAGTTTCCTTTTCTTTCCCATCTTCGAATGCAGAAGGGCAAGGGCAACTCAGAGACCCCAGGAAGTTGTCCACAGCATCTGTGTTTGACCAATCCTATGAACCAAATTCCTCTCCCATTTATGGGATAAAGTCTTGGGAAATTTATAACAGGATGGGACATTTGGAGATGCTCAAGAGTTCAGGCTACTCCCGGCCTCCTTTTGTCATTGTTTTCAACTTCGGATGATAAAGCACTTCATTTTTCAGAAAATTATTAGCATTGCTTTTGTTCAAATAATCTTTTATGAAGATAATTAATGTTTAAGTGGTGTATTCTCATGAACGGAAGAATTTTGATTTGGTGCTGAAATAAAACAATCCATCACTCTCTTCCTTTCTTTCCCAGGTCACTTATGCTTTCTCTTCTCAGGTTAGGAGAGAAAATGGTCAGTCCTCTTCCTTCTACAGGATGGTCCCTGAAGAAGGCATCCAGTACCCAGGGATTGTCAGGCTTCTCCTGCACTTCAGGTGGAAAATGGTTGGTCTTTTTTCTCTGGACACTGAGAATGGAGACAAGTTCATGAGAACCATGAATGCAGATCTCCTCAGGAATGGCATTTGTGTGATTTTTTCATACCGTGTCTCAGATCTGAAATCAGGTTTTCTACCCAGTGAGGTGCAGTCAATGAAAGAATTAGCAGAAATCAATGTCTTCATTTATTTTGAAGAGTTCCTTTCCCTTTTCTATGGAATACAGATTGTTGAAACAGTTATTGAAATGGTTATGAAGCCTGTTAGTGGAAAAGTTTGGATCACCACAACTTTGTCTGACTTTACCTTGAATTTAGCTTATGCAGATTTTGATTCCCAGCATGTATATTCCTTTTTTTCCTTCCTTCCCCAAAAAAGTAAAAAGACCAATTATGCTGGTGTTAAATATTTGTATAATGCTATGCGTGCATTTGAGGGGAGAGCATTCAAGTGTTCTTATTTCAAGCATGTGCTGTCAGTGAAAGTGTGGGGAAGATGCAGAGAGAAGGAGAAAACAGTGGGCCTGTCCCAAGCGGACAAGGAGCAAACACTGTCTCTGGACAGTTTCTTCTCTTACAACACAGTCCATGCTGTGGCCCGTGCTGTGGATGTGGCGGTTTCCTCCAAAACCAGGAGCAAGTATATGGAACATGGAGGCAGACTAGATGTGCACCAACTCCTTCCATGGCAGGTATGCCTCGACCCCTCACATTCTTAGCTATTAAACTTACAACATGAGAAGTTTACCAAATGAAGGGGCAGCTGGAACACTCTCTGATCTGGTCCCTGTTTTGGTCCCCTCTACTGGCTTCCCTGGACTGAGTCCATCTGGTCCTGGCCTGTGATGTTACTACTAGTCATTCTGAAGCAGTACACACAAGGTGCATGAGGACTATATATAGGTGCTTCCTCAAATTCCTTGACCTAATAATAGTAGAGCTTCCTGCATTGCCAGGGGTCAGAACACAAGGCAATCCATGTTGGACCAGCTATCCCCAGCTGAAAACAAACTGCACTTAGATGTGTCTGCACTTCCGATCCCAGGATTCATCTGGTCCCTAGCTGAGAAGAGCAGGCAATGGTGCCTCAGCTGGTCTGGGACTTCTGGAGAAGCAAGCAAACTTCCAGCGAGCGAGCAACTTGTAGAGCTAGCCGGAGTTTGGAAGTGAAGTTGTAGTGGAAGAGGAGAGGAAGGCAGAGGAAAGGGGACTCTGCTGGTCACCTTCAGTGAGGTGAAAAGGAAATGCAGGATGTCACAACTTGGAGAGAAAGGTAGAATCCAAATCAGAGAATATGGACATAGAAATCTCCCCACAGGTAGTGGCCTGCAACCTCCATGCCCTACCTGGTTTCCTGCCTAAGGTCAGAATGGCAGTCAGGTTCAACAAGTGCAAGGCAGCAGCCACCTAGGAAGAAATAGTGAGAGCACTGGAGTGGCAAGTGGACAACATCAAGGGAATGAGAAGATGACAAGTTTTCAGGTCAAGCTGTGCAGCTGGGACACTAAGTCTAGTATGGGAGACAGGCGTGACAGGGAGTTGAGGCCGATGAAGAGAATCCTGAGGGAAGAAAAAATGAGGAGGAAGACCCTGGAACAGGTCTTCACTCTGGGGCAAAGGATCTAGAAGATGCTTTGCACCACTAAAAGCAGTGGAACCTTGCAACTGATTTCAGCACCACAGAAACCAGACTCACAGGCGCTTTAACCAAACAGGAAGACTTAGTGCCAAAGTGGCAGCTTCAGCAAGTATGGAGGAAAACTCCCATGCCATTCCTGAATTACTACAGAAGGCAAATCCAAGAGGAGTCAAACCAACAGCTGGGATGTCAGGAAAGCCCATTATAAGACCCTTAGAAAAATGCTATGGCAGGGTGAACAGCAAATCACTCAAAGGAGAAAAGCAGTCTGTCCTCAGTGGGTGCAAGATGTGGAACAAAGGGCTCAAGGGACAGGAAGCCCTTCTTGACCCCTTCCCACTTCTCTATTCTGTGATCTCTGTGAGACTCCTCAGAAAGAAATCCTATTAAGCATGGTAAAATAAACTCCCAGATGAACTTCTGAAGGACTGCCCACTTGCTCCTTCTAAGGATTCCTGAAAGATTGTCCTCAGGGAAGCTCCCCACCCTTTGCCGTCAGTAATGAGGCTTGAATTCTCTGTGTCCTAAATTCCAAATTGGAACATGGACATCCAAGTATGAATTTAGAAACTTGTTCATTGTAAGAGTCATACACTGCCAAATTAGTCTGGAACCTGCTCTTAGCAAAAGCTGGGGTATGAAAAGTGTCTTCTCAAATGTTTTGGCTTTCTGTTGTTCCAGCTCCACCCTTTCCTGAGAAACCCCCAGTTCCACAATGACTCTATTGACGGGGTGTATCTAGATGAGAACGGAGACCTGGCAGTCAACTTGGACCTTGTTAATTGGGTGATGTTTCCAAATGAGACTGTTGCAACAGTGAAAGTTGGGAGTCTAGAAAGACAGGACTTGCTTGGCCCCAAGTTGACCATTCAGCAAGACCCGATTGCATGGCCGAGATGGAAAGATCAGGTGAAGAACACCATCACCATGATTCCTCCCCGCCTCCCCATTTTCTATCCTTTCACTAACATTGTGGATAATTGGAGGTACAGATATTTAATAAATAACTAAACAAACAAACAAATAAATAAATAGCCTGGTTTGGGGGCAGCTCAGAGGGAGCCAGAAGGAACCACGCCACACCAGGCCCCCCTCTGGCTGGTTACTAAGGCAGGGCTTTTCCTTTCTCTGGTGCGTCTTCTGCTGTGAAGTGCAACGCTGAGCCAGACTCAGCCAGTCCATGCTAGCATGTGTGTGGGTTCAGGTGCGCGGTCAGGGGCTCTACTTTCAGTGTTTCAGATTATGATTGTCATTGTATTAAGCAACTCTGATTGATTTTGTATTGCTCTGCTGTCGATGTTTTATTTGAATTTATTCTTGCTATAAATAGTCTATAGCATTTATACTGAGTTTGTATTTTGCTATTGCAAAGTTTTGATCAAGTATTCTTGAAAATAAGCAACAGCAGGTTTCACTGTATCCCTTTCTGAAGTACATATTGCTCTTAGAAAATTGCAGTTGTATTTGATTACATTTAATTTCAAATATTCATTTTTGTATTAACATTTTTTACTCCTCAGTTTCTGGTTATTTCAGAGAATTTCTTTTTTTTTAAATACTATATTTAAAAATGAATACACATAATTCTACATTGTGTATATAAGGCTTTTTATTTCTACCTCAGCGGTCCCCAAAATAATTTTCCTATTTCCGCCAGTCCCCAGTGGCAAATTTTGGAAAACCATTGGTTTAGGGAATCCACTGAGCTGCTGGAGGTCCTCCCCTCTCTTTCGTACTTTATTTCCCCAGTCCCAGTTTCCTCATCCAAGTCCTCCTCCCTTGATGCTCCTTCTCTCTCGCTCAGCCGCAACCCCAGGCCACGTGTGTGGAGAGCTGCTGCCCGGGTTTCTTCAAGGTGGCTCGGGAGGGAGAGCCCATTTGCTGCTATGACTGCAATCCCTGCGCAGAAGGGACCATCTCCACTCAGGAAGGTGGGTGAGTGCAAAGGAAAGGCAGTGCTTGAGGGGGGGCAAAGATGCAACCATGGTATAGACCACATTTGGGGCTGCTCTGCAATTTTGCAAAGAATTTGGTATGGCCTGTTTTTTTCTGGAATATCAGAGTGTAAATTTTTCTTCCTTAGGGTGGTTGTATTTATTATTTATTTATTTATTTATGAAAACACTTATATGCTGGCCCATCGCAACAAAGCCTCAGGGTGGCTTACAGCATTTAAAAATACAAATAATATATTAAAACCTAGCAATATATTCCCCCCTCCCCTCGGTGCATCTCGGCCAACCTAAAAAATACCATCCTATATACAAAATCACAAAATACATAAACACAGTTAAACTAAACAAATAAAAGCTGATAAAAATAAAAGTTTTACCCACCCTTTCCTCCCAGTCCTGGAAGGATTACTTGGCCCAACTCGTATGCGGTGTTCTCTGCTTCCTAGAATGCCTCGTTTCCTCATTGCCTCAGCAGCCACGTCCTCCGTGCCATTCTATCTGCTCCCGGCATGTTTTCTTTTTAGTAGCACTTGCCTGTAAGCCTCCCCTGAATTCCTCCTTGTTTCTACCATCTCTCAAGAAAAACTTCTCTTCCTTATTCTGGGTTCTGGGTTCTGGGTTTTTGTTTTTGTTCGGTTTTTTTGGTACATCTTCTTCTCCCACCACAGTACTCTTCATGGTACTTTGGCAGTCATTCCCCTCCACTTAAAAAGAAACCCAGAGTGCCCTGTGCTGCTCCTCCATGGAGGTCTGGCTGGGTTGCAGAGAAGGAACACTCCAGAGCATGAGAAGCTTTTAGACCTTCTCATGGTCTAGAAGAGGACTTCTCCCAGAAGAGGACTTCTCCTCTTGCTGGCACTGCAGGGCTTTAGAACAGGGAGGATGCTGGGGAGGATCATTCTCAAAGGATTATGCAAACAATGGTTCCTTTCTTGTTTGGGGGATTTACAGATATATGGGAAGGTTGGGAAAGAGGAGATATGGGTCAGATCTTCAGATGTGCATGCTGGACTTCAGCATATTCTGAAATGGGCAGTGGACTGATGAGCTTCAATGCAGCCCAAGGTGACTAGAGAGTTCCATGACATTCCATATTTATCTAACAGTAAAAAACAAGGCATGAAAATTATTAAAACACTTGCATCTTCATGTATACTGAATTGGAGTGCCATATCATGAAGCATTCTGTATCTCCTTATTCAGTTTCTTTACATCCAATCATGCTCTATCAAGAATCTCAAGGCTTTTCATGAAGCTCTCCTCCACTTTCTCTCATGGCTATCCTAAAAGCAACCCTTTCAGTTTGGCTGGGCTTAGAGTCTGTGAGGGGTCCAAAATCACCCAATGAACTCCATGGTGGGGTGTGGGCTAGACTCTGGATTTTCTTTCTCCTGTACCATCTTGGCCACCAGTCAGGCAGGCATTGCCAGGTGTGGGATTTGGTCCACCCCACTCAGAAGGTTGATCTCCCTCTTGCAACACACAACCTCCCACTCACAGTCTAATTCATCTTCGCTCACTCTGATGGCCTCTGAGAAGTAAAGCTAGTTGAGAACTCACAGAACCTCCCAAAATACTGTACAAACAGGAAATGACCCACTCAGAAGGATTTCCTGGGCAGAAAGAGCCAAATCCAGATCATGTTCTTTGGTCTCAGCCCATTTGGGTCTGAGATGGTTCTCTGCAGGGCTGTGGAGAAGGTTGAATCAACTACTAGGTAGGGAGGAGCAGAAAAGGCAGATCGGGGGCTGGCAGTGCCCACATGTCAGCATCCTCTTTAGGGTCCTTCTCCATCCACATGTCACCTTGTCCAGTGACGGGGATGGCTCATAAAATTGTTGTTTTTCAGAAGCAACTTAGTTCCTGACTCTTTGCAACTGCATTTTCAACATTGCTCAAGGTTTCCCTGTCCTCCAGCATACCCTGGAGTACACCCAAGCCCACACCCACCTCTCTAGTGACCCAATCCAGCCATCTCAACCTCAGCCGCCCCCATCTCCTTGTGCCATCAATTGTTCCTAGCATCAGGGTCTTTTCCAATGAGTCCTTCATTCCCATTAAGGTAGCCAAAGTATTTGAGCTTCAGCTTCAGTATCTGACCTTTGAAAGAGCAGTCAGGGTTGATCTCCTTTAGAATCAACTGATACAATCTCTTTGTAGTCCAGGAGACTCTCAGGAGTCCAACATCACAATTCAAAGGCCTCAGTTCTTTGGTGCTCAGTCTTTCTTATCGTCCAACTCTCATGGCCATACATTATAACTGAGAAAACCATAGCTTTGACTATACAAACCTTTCTTGGAAGGGTGCTGTGTCTGCTTTTTAGTATGCTGTCTAGATTTGCCATCGTTTTCCTCCCAAGCATTAAGCATCTTTTAATTTCTTGACGGCAGTCTCCCTTTGTGGTGATCTTGGAGTCCAGGAAAATAAAATCTGTCACTACATCTATTTCTCCCTCATCTATTTGCCAGGAAGTGATTGGAACGAATGCCATGATCTTAGTTTCCTTAATGATGAGTTCCAAGCCAACGTTTGTGCTCACCTCTTTCAGCCTCATCAAGAAGCTCTTCAGTTCCTCTTCACTTTCTGCCATTATCAAATGACCATCGGTCTATCCGAACAGTCCCTCTGCTCAACTCATGGAAGGGTGGGGGTCTACATTGAGCAGAGAGGAGTGGTTGGGACTGCATGTTGAGGAAAAGAGCCTTGTTGGAGAACTTGTGGCAGAAGGTGGGCTGGGTGGTGGCTGGGGAGGCAGGGATGGAATTCCCAGAGTGCACAGCTGGAAGTCTGGAAAAAGTGCCAGGATGGGCCCCGGTGTTGCTTGGGTGCACTGGCCATGGTTTCTCAGCCAGTGTTGGGCTCAGTGCATCTTGAATGACTGGGAGTCAGGCTAGATGAGTATTGGGTGAGAGAGAGGCACCCCTTCCAGCCTCTTACCTGACTCTCATGGGTGGTTCAAGCAGTGGAGTTAGAACTGCTATTAAAACTTGGACTCTGGACATCCCAGTAGGGGTGTCACCCTGCATCACATCCCCCAAATAAAGGAGGACTGCTGTGAGCTTGTCATGAAAAGACTGGGTGCCTGGATTTACCTGGGAATGCAAAAGTCATGAAATGTGATCTGAAAACCAGACATCAATGTGGAACAGTGGAAACACAGTGATTCTCTACAAAGACTTTATTTCGGCTGTTCCTAAATCTTTTCCCATTGCAGTCTGAGCACCATTGCAGGAGGATGTCACCCTCCATGAAAGTTTTTGATGAGGCAGTGGAGGTCCAGGGATCCACCCCTCCAGATTGCTCAGCCTTCCTGCACTTCCAGGCTGGAAAGCACTCTATGTTATCTCTCACACCAAAATTATGACCCCACTAGTACTACTACTATTGATAATAATAAAAGTAGTCCTAAGGAAAATAATAATAATGAATAAAATGTGAAGAGCAGTGACTGGAAGGGATGTCAGGTGCTGTTTCTCTTGCTTTCAACAGATGCAGAGCATTGCCTCAAGTGTCCAGAAGATCAGCATCAGAATACGGACCGGGATCTGTGCATCCCCAAGGTCATCACCTTCCTCTCATATGAAGAAACTTTGGGGTCCTTACTCACTGGCATGGCCCTACTCTTCTCCATAGTCACAGGAAGCATATTGGGAATCTTCAGAAAATTCCAAGAAACATCAGTAGTCAAGGCCAACAACCGAGACCTCTCCTATATTCTGCTCGTGTCCCTCCTGCTTTGTTTTGCATGCTCTTTCCTCTTCATTGGTCAGCCAAGAAGCATCACCTGCCTCCTCCGACAAGGAGCCTTCAGCAACATCTTCTCAGTGGCCATCTCTTCCCTCCTGGCCAAAACCGTCACTGTGGTACTGGCCTTCCTGGCCACCAAGCCAGGCAACAGGGCAAGGAACTGGTTGGGGAAGAGTCTGGCCAATTCCATTGTCATCTCCTGTTCCAGTGTCCAAGTAGTTCTCTCCACCATCTGGCTGGGGACTGCTCCCCCATTCTCTGACTCAGACAAGCACTCCCAGCTGGGGCAAATCATTCTGCAGTGCAATGAAGGCTCTGTGGCCATGTTCTACACTGCCCTCGGCTACATGGGCTTCCTGGCTGCCGTCTGCTTTACAGTAGCCTTCCTGGCTAGGAAACTGCCTGGGGCCTTCAATGAGGCCAAGTTGATTACCTTCAGCATGCTGGTCTTCTGCAGCGTCTGGGTGTCCTTCGTGCCCACCTACCTGAGCACCAGGGGCAAGTACATGGTGGCCGTGCAGGTCTTCTCCATGTTAGCCTCCAGTGCTGGGCTGCTGGGCTGCATCTTCCTCCCCAAGTGCTACATTATTCTAGTGAGGCCTGACCTGAACACCAAGGAGCATCTCATGAAGAAAAGCAAAGCATGAATTGTGTTAGTATTCTTTATCTACAGCTCAGGGTTCTGACATTTGTGAACAGTGCAGAAATCTATTTTATGTATATGGAGAGTATAGAAATGGAAAAAAATTAAAATGCTTTGCTCTTTTTAGTACTTTGTAAAAGTAAAAGCTGTATTTCATACATGGGGAAGCAGCATGTACCATTTTTCCCCTTGTTAATCTCATTAGCTAAGCTTTGGTTTTGTCTTGTCTTGTTTCTATAGTTTCTGTTTTCAGTCTTTGAAAATTTCTTGTCATATTTTGAACTGTGAGCAGAAGAATAACTTTTGCCCAGAACTTGACAGGCTAATATTGATGCAGCTTCTCAGTTTTTAAAATAAAGTGGTGCCTTCGCTCACAAATTTAATCTGTTCTAGTACTCTGGTTGTGACTCAAATTGGCCATAAGCCAAGTCAAATTTCTCCTTAAAGGTCAATGTAAATAAGGTTAATCCATTCTGCAACTAATTTTTACTCACAAAAATTTGAAGCAAAGTGACAAAGAAAAACAAAGATCGCAGCAATCTCCATACTCCCCCAGCGATTGTGCAGGGGTGGGTACAGGGAGATGGGCATGATCATGTGAGTTCTGGAGGGAGGTGGATGCGAGTGCACAGGGGAGGCAGGTGTGGGCGTGGGTGCGATTGGGCAGTGAACATGGGTGCAATGGCAGCCATCTCCCCCCCTCCAGCACAAACACGGCTATCTCCCTCCACCGGCATGACCACGATCACACCCCTGCAGGGAACATGGGCACGCTTTCAATTGTCACCAAATGCAGAGTTCGCTACATGCAGCAAAATGTTTGTGAAATTTTTGTTCGCGACCCAATGTGGTCATGAACTGAGGCCTTCATGAGCCAAGATACCACTGTATTTTAAAGTCTCCTGCAAATCACTTCAGCTTCTGTTTCAGGGTGGTGTTCATGAGGGATGGGAGCATTCCTTAGAGAACCTCTGTCTGGAATTGCGGATCCCTTCCTTTGGTGGCCTGCTCAGGGCTGGATCCCAGGGAGGTGCTCGCAAACAGGCTTGGCTGCAAAATCCGATCAGGACTGGAATCCTGACAGTGCTGTGAGGATGTGTCCAAGACTGCACCAGAGAGCAGGAAGAGAAGATCAGAAGAAGGGAATGTCTTGCTCCAAATAGGGAAGTATTGAAGAAGTCCTTTCCCAGCCCTGCGAGCCCAGGCTCATTCGGGAGACAGCAGTGACACCAATCTGAGGTTGGATGTCGCTCTTTCTGGAAGTACAGCTGGACTTCTCCTGTATTAGCAACCCTGGCCCTGCTCTGGCTCAAGCTCCTTCTGGGAGTGCAGCCTCACAGTTCTGGATGGCTGGGGACCCCCACTTCAACTCCTGCCCTGTACACCATGGGCCACGTGGGAAGCAACCAGCTCAAGTCTCCATTTCTATGATCACCTCAATTCTTGGAGGCCAAGAGTTATGTCCTTATGAGGGTCCCCCTGCCCCTCATTTGATGGAGTGCAGCAGCCCAGAACTGAACTCAGGGGGAGAAAAGGGAGTGCACTGCTGGGAATGGAGCGGGAAGGAGATTGGGATTTGACTTTTTGTGTTTATGCTGCATTTATTCTGTGCCTTTTTGCCTCTTGCCCAACACCGGAGTTGCTTACAAGTTTGTCCTCTGCTCCTTTTTCTCTGCACTACAACCAATACCCTGCGAGGGAGGTGACCTCGGAGTGATTGGCTGGGCATCTGCAGGAAACTTTGAGGATGAGGGGGGTTGGAACCGGGACCTCCACCCTCCAGGCCACCCTGCCTCTCTGAGGACACTGCAGTCTGCCTCTGGCCTTCTCTACCACAGGCCAACTCTTTATTTATTTATTTATTTATTTTTCAAATTTGTATTCTGCCCCCTTGCATACAAGCGTCAGGGCGGCTAACAGCATATGAAAATACAAATAGCAAAATACAATTTAAAACCATATACAATTAAAAAACTGGCCCATCTCATAGTCTAAGAATAAAATATAAAATGCACACAACAAATAACAATAAATAATAATATAAAATTAATAAATTAATAATTAAAATATTTCTTAAATAAAAAGGTCTTCGCCTGGCGCTGAAAAACAAATAATGATGGCACCAGGCAAGCCTCTCTGGGGAGCGCATTCCATAAGTGGGGTGCCACTGCAGAGAAAGCCCTCCTCTGGGTACTCACCCTCCTAACTTCTCTCACGGAGGGTTCCTGGAGGAGAGCATCAGCTGCCGATCGTGGGGGTGGGACGGCATATATGGACGCAGGCACTCCTTTAGGTAGTCTGGACCCAAGCCGTTTAGGGCTTTATAGGTAAGAACCAACACCTTGAGTTGGGCCCGGACTTCAATGGGAAGCCAGTGTAGCTGACGGAGAACTGGGGTGATATGAGAACCACGCCCAGTCCCCGTCAGCACACTGGCAGCTCTATTTTGCACCAATTGAAGTATCCAAACTGTCTTTAAGGGTAGCCCCACGTAGAGCGCGTTACAGAAGTCTAACCGGGAAGTCACCAACGCATGTGTCACTGTCACCAGGCAGTAGGGAATTTAGCTTTGGGGAATGACGTTTCATTCCTTATTTTCTCCCTGCAAATAACAGGATGCTTTTTTCCAGTGAAAAAAAGGGAGGGGGTGCATTTCATACTTTGCTGGGATGAAGATTCTTTCATTAGTTGTCTTTTTAGCATAACACAAAGCAGACAGGGATTCTCTGTTCCTCGACCACCTGGGAAAAATTCCATCTGGAACTTCCCGGTTCTCTCACTCTGGGACCCCCTCTGGATTCTTCACACCACACACCCAAGCTGGGGGAACAGATCAGTGTATTGAAGGGATAAAAATAGGGGTGGGGTGCTTGGAGGCATGGAGGCTGAAAGGATAAAGGAGGGTCAGAGAGGGGAAGGGATGGGAAGGGGCACTTGGGCATCAGCCACAGCACATGGAATGCAGCCAGCCAGGAACACATGGCTCCCAGTGCTGGTCTGCCCACTTGGGCAGGAAGCAGGACACCCACATCCCAGCCTGAGCTCTCTGGAAAAAGCTTTGATTTGCAGTTGCTTTCCTACAATACATGAAATGGGTTGATGCCTCATTATTCTCCAGGGACACAGGGATGCCCCCTTTGATGAAGTAAGGAAATGGAACAGCACAAAACAAAGATGGCATCACAAGAAGACACAGGATTCAGCCAGCCAGCCATTCATCTTCATGGAGCCAACAATGTTTAAACTGGCACCCAAGAAAAGCAATTTGATGGTCCCGAAAGTAGGGAGAAAAGCCCCGAGAATTGAGACCAGCTCTGGACACAGTTCTGTCACCTTCCTGTCCATTCAAGGCACTGGAAGTCCCCCATGCCAGGCAGGCAAGACACTCTGTTGGGAAAATCAAGCTCACATGCAGGATCTGTTATGATTCATGAGCCTTCCTTGTTGCCATGTCAACTCTCTGCAATCACCAATAATTACTGTGCCATTATGTCCAGTCCGCTCAGCAGTTTCTCATATTGTCTTTACTAATGAATTCTTTATCTGATGAAATGTCCCTATTCTTCCCTCATCAGCAACTCCGCTCCTGTGTGCATGACCAGAAAACTAGAAAGCACTTTGTATATGCTCTGGAAGCTTACAGCGTGTTTCTGCTGGGAGTGTGCCCTGTAGGAGAGAGATTGTGTGAGGTGGAGGATTGGCCTGGGATGCCCCTGATTGCTGGTGCTTGGCATGTGAGAGACTTTGGGAGGATTGACCCGTGTGAATGGAGAGTTGGTGCATGTGGGGGAGAGAGTGAAAGAAATGGGGAAAGGGATGCAACTGCCTAACCTTTGGAAAAGGAGAACAAAATGAGAAAAAAGGGAGTCTTCTTTTCTTGGTACGAGCAGCCAGTGATGTGAGGTGCATCACTGGCTGCAGCTCTTCCCTGGGTTCAGTTTGGCCAGCCTGATTCAGGGAATGTCAGAGGGACACTTTGCCCAAACTCTTGGCTCTGTGGCCATGGCCAGTGGTCACTTTTTCTTAGCTCTCTGCAAAGTGGATGCTCTGGCAGGAAGGTATCACCGCTTTGTGAGCATAGCAGTGTGCACACAGAGCCCCCGAGCAAGTGAAAAGCACAAAGTGCCTTTGGGATTTCAATCAGCTCTGCTTCCAGCCACAGTTGGAGTAAGGCATGGGCTACCATGCGAAAGAAATCTTGATGTGACTAAAACACAGAGGGTTTGTGCAAAAGAGGCAAGGAACTTGCTGGATATGGAGGGAGAATCTCTGAGTGTTGAGAGCTTATGCTGCCTCATGGAGAGCATCTTTGTGGAGAATGGATTGATTTAAAACAAAAGATCCTTTAAGCGCTCTCAGTGAGGAGAGAGGGGAAATTATTTGCATAAGGAAGGGAAGCCTTCTGAAAGCACTGTTGTGAACATACACCAATGATTGGGTCAACCACCAGAGTGACATCTGGTACCTCATCTTTACAATACTTCCTCATTCGTAATTGCCACAACAAGGAATAAGAAATATCTTTCTAAAATAGCATTTCTGAAAGACATTTCTCTTCTGCGTAGTTTTTGATGTAAACATCCAGGTCTTGAATAATCTGCACTTACTTTTAATACCCTCAGTGGATGTGCTCCAAATGAGCACATTTGGTGGCACCCAGAAGCTGCTTTGGCTATCCGGCCTTCCACATCTGCTCCTGTCCTCCCATCTGCATTCATAAACATAGAAACATAGAAACAGAGCGAGTCAGAAGGGGCCTCCCGGGCCATCTAGTCTGACATCTGGCACCAGCTGGCTCCGCTCATGACATGCCCAGCATGTGCATGTCCAGCCTATGTTTGAACACCCTCACCGATGGGGCCTCAACGACCTCCCGTGGAAGCCCATTCCACACCCTCGGGGTCCTAAATGTCAGGAAGTGCTTCCTGGCATCCAAATTGAACTTTGGCTCCATGAGCTTTGCTCCATTGGAGCGCGTCCTGCCTTCCTCTGCAGGGGAGAACAGGCCTCTCCCCATCTCCATGTGACACCCCCTCACATACCTGTATGTTGCCAACATATCCCCTCTGAGTCTCCTCTTCTCCAAGCTGAAGAGACCCAGTTCCCTCAGTCTTGCCTCATACGGCATCCCCTGCAAACCAGCCACCATCCTTGTGGCCCTACGCTGCACTGACTCCAACCTGGCTATATCCTTTCTGTAATGAGGGGCCCAAAACTGAACACAATACTCCAGTTGCGGGCGCACCAGAGTCGTGTAGAGTGGTAGTAATACCTCTCTTGATCTAGAAGCCACACTTCTGGCTATGCAACCAAGGGTGGCATTCGCCCTCTTGACCGCCGCATCACACTGCTGACTCATGCTTAGCCTGCGGTCAACCAGTACCCCGAGGTCCCTTTCACAAGTGCTGCTCTCCAGCCACTTGTCACCTAACCTGTACTTATGACAGCTATTCTTATGCCCCAAGTGCAAGACCTTGCACTTATCCACATTGAACGTCAGCCTGTTGTCTCCTGCCCACTTCCATAGTCCGTCCAGATCCTTTTGGATCTGGTGTATCTGCTCCTCAGTTGTGGCCACTGCTCCAGTTTTAGTGTCATCTGCGAATTTGATCAGCAGACTGTTCACCCCTTCTTCCATGTCGTTAATGAAAAGATTAAATAGGATCAGCCCCAGGACAGAGCCCTGGGGGACCCCGATTGTCACCGGATGCCATCCCGACGATTCCCCGTTAATGGTTACCTTCTGCTTTCGGTCAGTCAACCATGCCCTAATCCACCGGACAGTGCTTTGGTGTATCCCAAAACTCCTCAGTTTCTGCACCAGGATATCATGGGGCACTTTGTCAAAGGCCTTGCTGAAATCCAGGTATACCACATCCACTGCATCCCCTCCATCTAGCCATCTTGAAACTTGTCATAGAATTCCACAAGGTTTGTCTGGCAGGACCTGTTTTTGCGGAAGCCGTGTTGTGTGGCTGTCAGCCTCCCTTCCCAATCTAGCATCACTAGATCTCTCTCTATTATGAGCCTTTCCATTGTTTTTCCTACAATGGACATAAGGCTAACTGGTCTATAATTCCCCATGTCCTTCCTACTACCCTTTTTGAAAATTGGGACCACCGATGCCACCCTCCAGTCCTCTGGAACTTCACCCGTTCTCCACGAGGCCTCAAAAATGGAGGCCAGCGGGCGTGAGAGAACCCCTGCCAACTCTCTAAGTACTCTCGGGTGTAACCTGTCAAGGCCTGGCGCCTTTGTAATGTCCAATGCCCTGAGGAGCCCCTCGACTTCAAGGGGAGTGACTCTAATCTCTGCCCCTAAGTCCCCAGCCTCATCTAATCTCCTATACGGATATCCCCTGTCCTGCTTTGGGGAGAACACAGAGGCAAAATAATCATTTAGCATCTGTGCCTGTTCCCTCATGTCAGTCACTGGATCACCTTCCTCCTTATTTAGTGGTCTCACCACTTGTCTCCCCTTCCTTTTCCTATTTACATGCTGAAAGAAGCCCTTTTTGTTGCTCTTGATATTCTTGGCAAGTCTCAGCTCATAATCAGGCTTAGCCTTGCGAAGAATCCTTCTGCAATGGGCCTCCTCCTCCCGGTATACCCTTTTGTCTATTTCCCCCAGTACCCATTTCCTACGGAGGCTCCTCTTTCGTCTAATCCCCCTAACCACCTCCTTTCGCATCCATGGCGGCACTCTCCTCCGCCTCCCCACCTTACTGACTAGAGGTATCATCAAGGCTTACGCCTGCAAAACCTCCCTTTTGAGTGCCATCCACCCCTCCTCAACTCGCTTACCTTCCAGTAACCTATCCCAGGAGACTTTCCCCAGTCTGGCCTTCAGTTGGCCAAAGTTGGCCCTCTTGAAGTCCCAGCTTCTAGTGCTCGCCCTGCTGCACGGCCCCAGTCCCCTGATCTCAAAGCAAAGGATGGAGTGATCACTCACATCCAGAGCTCCCCTAATCTGTACTTCATCTATCAGCTCCTCCCTATTGGTCAAGACCAAGTCCAGGATGTTTCCCCCCCTCGTCGCCTCTCGGACCCTCTGTGTGAAAAACCCACCCTCTAGAGCTTCTAGGAAGCAACGTGACCTGGCTGTCACCGCCGAGTGAGTCTCCCAAGTAATATCCGGGAGATTGAAATCCCCCATAATTACTATGTCTCTCCCCCGAGATATCCTTAGAATCTGGCCTGTCAGGACATCATCCAGGGTCTCAAGTTGACCTGGAGGGCGATAACATACCCCTACTGTCAGGTCTCTTTCCCTGTCAAAACCCCTAAGTTTCACCCAGACTGCCTCTACCGAATCGCCATCTGTGCTGCATTCTATCTCACTGCATCCTATCCCTTCCCTGACATTTAAAGCCACACCCCCACCTCTCTTTCCCTTCCTGTCCTTTCTAAAAAGGTGATACCCTTCTATGTTTACATTCCAGACTTGCCTTCCATCCCACCAAGTTTCTGTGATTCCCACCAGATCATATCCTCCTATTCCCAGGAGAGCTTCAAGCTCTTCCTGCTTATTACCCATGCTGCTAGCATTGGTGTACATGCACCTCAACTCCTTCCCACCGCTTCCTTTCTTTGGAGTGCCCAGCATCCTTCTTCCTCCCATCCTCCCTGGTACCTGGCCCCTCTCTGTAGAAGTCCTGTCAGTCCTTGCAGTATCTCTAAAGCCCTGCTCCCAGAGCCCCGATCCTCCCCCAACACTTGTCCAGTGCAGAAACATCACTGGGGGGCCTGAACCCACCCCCCACTGGCTCAGTTTAAAGTCTTCCGGATGAAGCTCGCTAGAGCATCTCCAAAGGTCCTTTTCCCCATCCTCGTGAGGTGTAACCCATCCCTTGCCAGAAGTCCATTGGCAAGAAAACGAGTGCCGTGGTCGAGGAACTCGAAGCGTTCCTTCTGGCACCACACCCTAAGCCAGTCGTTCACCTCAGAGGCCCTCCTGTCCCTTCCTGGTCCAAATCCCCAGACAGGTAAGATTGACGAGAAGGCCACTTGGGCCTTCAGCTCCCTGAGTTTCTTCCCAAAGCCGAAAAGTCCCTGGTGATCCCAACCACCCCCTGCCTGGCCACGTCATTTGTGCCCACATGGATCACCAGGAGTGGCTGGGAACCCCCGGAGCAAACAAGACGCTCCACTCTGTCCTTCACATGCCGGATGCGTGCGCCCGGCAGGCAGCAAACCTCCCTTGTCTCAAGGCTGGGGCGGCACACCGCCGCCTCAGTGCCCCTCAGCAGGGAGTCCCCAACAACTATCACCCGCCACCGTACCTTCTCGGTGCTGGTGGGCAGCCGTGCCCTGGTCCTCGCCTCTCCTGCAGTGGCTCCCTTTCCCCCTGATGTCCCAGGCTGGGGGTCCTGCTGGTCCCCCAAGGCCTCCTCAGCCCCAGCCTCCCCAAGTGGAGAGAACCTGTTTCCCAGCTCCAGATTGGTGCCAGGAGAAGGAGGAGGCCGTGCTGGCCTCCTCCTCCTGTGGGTGACATACCTCCATGTCTCCGCAGCTGCTCCTCCCGTGGTCTCTCCCTCAGCCCTCTGTCGAGAGGGGGGCTGCTGCGGGGGGGGGCCCTGAAGAACTCTCTCGGCCCTCAGGCACCTCACCTCCTCCTCTAGCAGGGTCACCATCTTGCACCGAGGGCAAGTGTATCCCTGCCTCTCCTGGGGGAGAAGGGTGAACATGTCGCAGCTCTCGCAGCGGACAGCAACACCCGTGACTCCTGCCAAGGCCATCTCCTGGTCTGCCATCTGTAACCCCTCCGAGAGCTTACCTTGGGCCCCTGCCTTGCTAGTCCTGCAGTTCGTCTCACTTGCCCAGTTCTCCCAGGCAAAAACCCCACTTGCACACACACACAAGGAGAAAATAAACTTAAATTTAAATTGGAAGAAAAAAAAAGCACAACAAAGCAAAGCAAAGTGCAAACAAAACAAAACAAAACAAAAACACACAAATAAAACAAAAAACAAACATAACAATCAAACAAACAAACAACCCTCTGTGTCTCAGGGAAGGGAGTCCCTGGACCGTCCGGACTGCAGCTCAGGGACGCAGAAAAGGGACGCTGCCCTTGACGCGCCGCACCCGAGCTGGGCCTCCTCAGTCCCTCAGGCCAGTGGCCCTGCCCCCTGCTTCCCCCTGGCTGCTCTAGCTCTCTGCCCCTGCCCCCTCCCTCTCTGCTGCTCCTGCACCTCTGCTCCCACCTGCCCAGCTCCTACCTTGCCTGTGCCAGTCCCCTGGCCACTCAGCGCTCTCTCCCAGCCTGTGCCTCTGCGGCTCTGCCACTCTGCCAAGAGGCCAGAGCCAAAAGGCAGTATTATGGCAGTATTATGGCCAGAGCCATATTACTGCCAACATAACAAAATCGCTTTAAATTTTAGAACTTGGCCTCCTGCTGCTACTGGGACACTTTCTGGGACACTGCCAGCTTGCTTCATCTTGGTCTGATCTTCACTAATTTTTCAGCCCACTTTACGTGCCTCTGTTGCAAGTGCCCATGTCAGTCTCTCCACTGTGCTGTGGTCTTTGCAAGTAGAGCAATGTCACCACCTAATCCATTTCAGTCAAATTGCCTTGTTTGTTCCACAGGTTGCCAAAGCCTGAGTTCTTCATGGGTTTTCTCATGGCATAATTCATAATGATCAAAAACCAAAACTGAGGATCACATGCAGTCCTGTCTGACCCAGTATCAATTGTGGAAAGATCAGTGGTGCCATTTTCAGTTCTCACACTGCTGCCAGGATTATTCTGAAGGTTTTGACAAATGTTGACATATTTCCTAGGAATGCCATATATTTGCAATATATTGCAGAACAATTCTCTGCTTCAAGGATGTGTTTTTCACCATTAAAAATTGGCAAAATCAAACAGAAAAAAGCACACTGCAAGCTTAATTGTTGGTGGTTAAATATATATATATATATATTTATATTAGCAAAATGATTGCACTTGGGTGAGCCCCTTTGGCAGCCCAAGTATGTGGACACTTTGAAAAAAAAATGGCAAAACAACTCCTCCTAGATTTCTTTCCATTAACATCACATTCATTTTATCCCAATGGTCAAGCTTTGGTTGTTTAGTTGAAGTTTGTGTAAGTTCAGGTTTGCATGTATTCACACATTGGGGCATTTTGTCCCTGTGTATACAGGAAAATACCATCTGGGTAGATAAGAAATTGAGAGAAACTTGGTTCTCATTGTCCATAGACTCCACCAGAGAGAACATTTTCCTTTATCCAGGCAAGTAGCAGGTTTTCTTCATCATGTTTGTGTAATTTGTGTTGGCTGGATTGATACAAAACCCAGAACATTTGAGACTGTGCTGAAGAGACTTGTGCTGGGAAAGTGTTATAAAAGCCAGAGACTTTCCATCTCCTTTCCCAATTTTCCACAATTTCTTCCCCATCAAGGTGAGTCTTCAAAGTATCCCAAGAGCAGGTGAAGCCACCTCCTGCCCACCACAAGCTTCTGTGAAGAGTGAAAGGCCTTTTCCCTTAACCAGTTTTAAACTGCACTCTGCCAGAGTACAGATGAACTCTACCACCCATCACAGGTAGTTCAGAGACTCCGCGTGTGTGCAGAAAACTTGGGGCTCCCAAGAAAAGTCACTTGGTGTCTGTTTTTCTGTGGCTGCAGCAAAGCTGCTCTGACTGATTGCTTTCCTTCTCTTGTAATCCTGTTTGTGGGCTTGCTAAGACTCTAACCCCAGACGTGTTATGATTCCTGTGCTTTAAAATAGTCAGAGTGATGCTCTGTAATCATTGGTATTGACAATAACTTTATGTCATGGCCCCTATGAAGTTAACTCACATTGTTCTGCATATGGATGCATTCTTTCTCAAAATCTATCTATTCTACCCTCGTCATCACCCCTACTCTGTGTATGTGACTGGCAACATATAGAACTCTCTGTACATGTCCTGGAACTGTGTTGTTGGTGGACCAACTCTACCTTGCAGTGCTTTTCATGATGGCTTGGCTCCGCAGAGGGCTTTTCTGCCGAGGTCTGCAACACAGAGTCTGCAACCGCTGGTCGGGGACTGGCATGGGCCGCCTGCAAACCCTGCTGGTCCAGGCAAGAGCTGCTGCTGTACGTGCCCAAGAGCAAGGTCACTTGCCAGGACCCTGTGGGGCTCACTGCACCCCCTGCTGGTTGCCCCCCTCTTCCTCAGCTGAGGGGGCAGGAGGGGGAAAGGCCACTCAGTGGAAGCATGCTGGGCCATGTCTGCCTTTGAGAGGGACCAAGATCAGCCCTTCCCTCTCTATGCCGTGTCTCTGGCAGAAGGGGAAGCTCTGGGGCGGGCTGGTGCTGGGAGCAGTTTCTCAGCCAATCTGGGCCGGTGGGTCTGGGGGCTTGTTCCTGTCAGAAAATCCTGGAATTTCAATTCATGAGGTGGAAATAAAACTCGGGTTTGTGGGAAAGATCAAGTGTCCAGACCATCTGTGGCTTTATTGTTTGGCCCAGGTTCCCACAGTAGACTCACAATAATGCATTACCGGGCAGGCAGAGGTAAACTTGCTGCAAAGTCTCAATACAACTACACGGTATTTTATACCCTCCCTTTCACATACACAGGTACAGAGCAATTGATGACAGAATGCAGGCATTAAAATAAGATTGAAGTCATCACTTACAGAACAGATAAAGGAAGATCAATCATACAGTGACAATGAGATTACAATATTTCTAATTGCAGTGTATTGACACTTTAGTTGAGTAGCTTGAACCCATCTCCAGGTCTGCTTAGACATGTAAATTCAAGCTACTGAGAAACTATTCATGAACTCATAAGCTCATCTAGACTCAGACCCTAAGTAATGCATCCCGCACTGTTCTGAATGGCCAGGGCACATGGACCCCTCTGGGCTAGCAAGATACTTCCTGGTAAACTGTGAATTCCAACAATGATTATTATTAAATCATTGTGAAGGTATATAATGTATATTTGGACTAATTGGCCTGTCTACTGCAGTTTACAGCTAGAGGTGAGAGAAAGGAGTGGGGGAGGAACGCCATTTTAAACAGTGACTTAGCTTGGTTTGAGAAGGAGTACAGGATTGATTCCATAATACAAAAACACACAGAAGCAATGTTTTTCTGACAGGGCTTATCCAAATTTTCCCAACATTCCTGGGATGGCGGGGTCACTGTATTTCAGTATTTAACATTGCAATTATTGTATTGCATCACTTTGTTGGATTGTGTGTTGCTCAGGTATTCTACGTGCTCTGATTTTGTACTTGAATTCCTAATAGCTATAAGTGTATGATTGCATTTATATTGAATGCGCTCCCCAGAGAGGTCCACCTGGTGCCGTCATTATATGTTTTTTGGCACCAGGCCAAGACCTTTTTATTGAAACAGCATTTTAATTGTGAGCTTATTTATTGATTTTATATCTTTGGCCAGAATGTTTCCAATTATATTGTTTTTATTTATTTTTGTAAGCTGCCCTGAGGCTTCAGCAAATGGGATGGCATAGAAGTTTACTAAATAAATAAATAAATTTGTGTTTTGCTATTGTAAATTTTGGAGGCATTATTCCTCCAAAATAAGCAAAAGCAGATCTCACAGTAGCTCTCAGAAATTTCACTTGTATCCAATTGCTTTTAATTTCAATATTTTATTCTTTTATTAGCATTTATACTGCTCTGTTTCTCTTTATTTTCAGGGAGTTTCATTTTGTGTAGTACATTTAACAATGAATGCTCAAAATACTATTTTATGTATACAATACTATTTATATAATGCTTTTTATGTATGCCTCAGTAGTCCTCAAAATAATTTTCCTACTTTTGCCAGTATGCAACTTCTCTCCTGCAACTGTTCCACTTCTGGACATCACTGGGGCCAACCTGGCTCAGCACCCACGACTCCTGCCCAGCGGTCTCTGCAGAGCTGCCTCAACATGGCATGAAATCTGAAAATGTGAGAATGGCCAGGCCATTTCCAGGCAGCCTGGATGCCCACCTGGTCCATGAGTGCTCACTGAAGTCTCTTTGGGAGAATTTTCACCATGCAGTACTTCCATTAATATTCCTCCTATCAGTGGTAGTCTCACTTAGCCTCACATTGCTCTTCTATCCTGACCTTTTCCATGCATGAGGAAAGCAAACAGTTTGTGTGCTTCTCCTCATCATTCTCTTCCTGAAAGCAACAACCCTGGCAGGTAGGATAGGCTGAGAATGAATGACAGGCCAAAAGTCACCCAGTGACCTTCAGAGATGAGCGGGGATTCAGGCCTGGATCTCTCAGTCCCTAGGCCATTTATTGCATACTCAATCCCACGTGCGGATGCACACCCAATTTCCCTTGACTTCATCCTCTCAAGCAAGAACAGTTCAGGTTCTACTTGCAGACATGCCTATCCTTAAACTGGCTTCCCCTCCTGGACACCCGAGCAGGAAACCCGCAGTCCCAGCACACACACCCCAAGGGGAAGAGAATGCCAGAAATGGGCAGTGGGCAAAGCCAGAAGGAAAGGGAAAATGTTTGCCAAGGGAAAGAAGAGGGGAGATGGGAAGAGAGAGGGAAGGAGCCTTCCTGCTGAGTCCTTCAAAAACACCTGGGATGCAACTGGCAGCATAACTCCTCCAGCAGGGAGCTCCCCTCTTGCTGCCTTTCCTGGCCATCCCTGCTGGAGGAACTTTTTGAAGGAATCACAGCCTGTCTCATCCCTGGGGCTGAAGCAGGGCACCGATGGAAAATTAGACTGCCCTGTGATGATCCTGCAGCACTCAGAGGTACACCTGGCATGAGCATGACTTCCAGGGACCAAGCTGAGTGCACCAAAAGTGAGAAGGGACAAAGTGAGGCAGGGACTTTCAGGAACAAATGGCCTCACTGGAGAAGGAACACTGGGTGGAGGGGTAGCAAGCCGGTGATGCAGCAGATCACCCATTAAAGACCAGTTACAAATGACACGAGGGAACGAGTCCCTTGATCCTGCTTACTTCAAATTGGCCACATGGGAAAGTTTCCAGAAATGTGCTGCCCCCAGCTGTGTCTTTGCACATGGGAGTGAGAAAAGTACTCAGGAAGGCACAGAGGTGCTCCAGCCATGGGGTCATATAATTATGGAAATCATCATGCATCACTGTCCACTTGCAAAACCTCAAGGGGTGTCCTCCCTCTGGCCCATCTAGAGCCCCTGAGGCACCCCGGAGATTGCAGAGGAGTTTTTGCATCCAGGTGCAAAAGGGAAGGCACCTCATTCCCTGCTGCTCTGCTCAGGGCTTGGGAGAGGTTGAGGGCAGGTGAGGAGGCCTCTGTGCAGGGCACTTCTTCTCCCTCCCTTCACCTGAAGCCTCGACTGGCCAGGCACCCCCTCTGTTTCTGGAGCAAATCATTCTTCTACCTGTTGCTCTATTAGGCTGAAAGGGGCAGGATGGAGGCTGTGCCAAGCACCAGCACAAGGGCAGTCTTCTTCCTCCTGCTCCTGCTGCTGCTCCCAGGGGCCTCCTGTGGGAGGCTGGAGGCCAAATGCCCCTGGAGCTGGCACAGGAATGAGCTGCAGCCAGGGAATTACTACCGGTCAGAAGACTATGTCCTCAGTGCCAGCATCTCTGCAACAGAATGCAACTTTGGAGCACACACTTTCAACAAACCTACCTCTAATGAAAAGCTTTGCTAAGTCATTGGCCTGCTTGACCTGAAACCACAAAGCACCATGGCCTGCTCAGCTTGCAGGGAATGCAAAGGTCGAGCAATTCCTCCCAGCTTGCTTCTCTCCCATGAATACCCCTCCAGTGAACTCATGGGCAGGAAAGCCCAGTTGGGAACCCAGGGCAAGGGGAAGGCCCCAAGGCCCAGAACATCCACCACATTTCCTGCCTCGGCGCTCCTCTGCGTTCACTTCTCTTTCACTGTGAAGGGCTGCACTTGCTGCACACTGCCTGGGATGGGCACCTTTGCTGCAGGAGTCTTGTCATGGAGAGTGGATCTGGACTAGGATGGGAAAGAGGCCTGCCCACCCACTGGAACCCCACCAGAAGTTCCGCAGGAATTAACAGTTTGGTTCTTGCTTTAGATTGGGAGCATGCTGAGCAGCTGGAAGCATGAGAAGCAGGATGCAGCCTCAAAGGGCAGTGGAAGGATTCACAAGAAGGGATGTCACATTAACCTGTTTGCTTTCTTGTTCCAGGTTGGGAGACCCCTATTACTGGAAGATCCTCTCCTTCCTCTTTGCCATCCAGGAGGTCAACCGGAATCCCAGCCTCTTGCCCAACATCACCCTGGGCTACAACATCTATGACAGCCACCAAGATTTTAGACTGCCGTCAGATGTAGCCATAGAGCTGCTCTCAACCACTCAGGCCCACGTGCCCAACTACAAGTGCGGCAGGCGAGATCATCTGCTGGCTGTCCTTGAAGAATTGGCCTCCGACAACTCCATGCAGCTTTCCAACATGCTGGACATCTTCAAAATCCCACAGGTGAGAGACTTCAGAGAAGCGATAGGAGGTTTCATGAGGAGAAGTGAAAGCTTCTCCAAATCATTTGCATGCATGGTATCCCTCCCAGGACAAGGGACAGTCCTACTCAATCCCTAGATGAAAAGGGTTCAAGCCCCTCTGCCCCACACCAGGCACCCATCTGGTACTGTTAGTGGTAAGGATTAACAGAAGGTCCCCCCCCCCTCCTCTTCTTCTTTGCCATGAGAGAGACCAGAAATTCCAGATATTGATTGTATAAAAAGTCTCTTCGTTTTTGATGCACCCCCACAATAGAGAGTGAGCCCATCTCCAGTCAAGAGCAGCAGCCACAATCAGCATGCACCAGGCTTTCTTATGTTCAGCTTTTGCAATGATTAGATGTGGAGAGAATATGATGCTGCTTACTTTTGAACACAGTTATCTTAAGCTATGCTTCTGGTGTCAAATGAACTGGCTCCAGCTGATCATTGACACATTTGGACTTTCTTGGCAGAGGCTTTTATCTTCCACTTTCTTATGTCTCTCTGATGAGCTTTGCATTTTGGTGATGAGAAAAAAAAATTCTTTCTTCATTGGGATGAGATGTGGTGCAATCCTGGACTTCACGGTCAATCATATCATGGGCATCCAAGATAGTTTCCTTTTCTTTCCCATCATCAAATGCTGACGGGCAAGGGTGACTCTGAGAGCCCGGGAAGCTGTCCATGGCATCTGTGCTTGACCAACCCTACAAAAAATTTCGATCTCATTTATGGGGTGAAGTCTTGGGGAATTCATACAAGGATGGAACATCTGGAGATGCTCAAGAGTTCAGGCTACTCCCGGCTTCCTTTTGACACTTTTTTAAACTTAGGATGCGGAAACACTTCATTTTTCAGAAAAGAAGTATTGCTTGCTGTCAAATCATGTTCCATGCAGATAGTTAAAGGGCAAATGTTTCATGAGGAACATTATTCAGAAAATTAGAAGCATTTTTGCTTTCCCATTGTGTTTTATGCAGAAAAGGTTTAAGTGGTTTATTCCCATAAGATGAGAAACTTTGATTTGGTGCTGAAATGAAGCAATCCATCAGTCTCTGTCTTCCTTTCTTTTCCAGGTCACATATGCTTCCAGTTCTCAGGTTCAGAGAGAAAACATTCGGTCCCCTTCCTTCTACCGGATGCTCCCTGAAGAAGGCATCCAGTATGCAGGGGTAGTCAGGCTGCTGCTGCACTTCAGGTGGAAGATGGTGGGTCTCTTTTCACTGGACACTGAGAATGGAGACAAGTTCATGAGTACTATGAAACCGGAGCTCCTCAGGAATGGCATTTGCGTGATTTTTTCATGCAGCATCTCCCAGGTGAAAACAGGTAAAATAAGAGGCAAGATGCAGTCAATGAAGGAATTGCCAGGAATCAATGTCTATGTTTATTTTGAAGAGTTTCTTTTCATATTCTATGGAATACAGATTCTTGAAAAATATATTAGAAAGTTTATGAAACCTGTTAACGGAAAAGTCTGGATCACCACCACTTTGTCAGATTTTTCCTTGGATTTAGCTTATTCAGATAGCAGAATATTCCAGCACGTGTATGCATATTTTTCCTTCCTTCCCCAAACAACTAAAAGGATCAATCTTGATGGTTTTGAACATTTATATGACATACTGCATGGATTCAAGAAGAAAGCATTCCGGTGTTTCTATTCAAAGCATGAGCTGTCAGTGAAAGAGTGGAGAAGATGCAGAGAGGAGGAGAACCTGGAGGACCTGAATGAAGTGTATAAGGAGCAAACACTGTCTCTGGACATCTCCTTCGCTTACAACACAGTGAAGGCTGTGGCCTGTGCCATGGATGTGGCTGTTTCCTCCAGATCCAGCAGGAGGTTCAGGGAACAAGGAGGCAGACCAGATGAGTACCAGATTCATCCATGGCAGGTATTCCCCTAAACCACCACATTCTCTCCTATTAAACTTAAAACATGAGAATATAGATGAGATTTTCCAAATGAAGGGGCAGCTGGAACCTTCTCTGGTCTAGTACCTGTTTTAGTCCCCTCTGGTGGCTTTCTGTGACTGAATCCAGCTGCTCCTGCCCTGTAGAGTTGCTTCAAGTTCTTCTGAATCAATGAGTGTATATACAAGTCTATACGGACTATATAGGTCCTCGCTCAGATTCCTCAACCTACCAATACTCAGGCTTACTGCTTTCCTGGGTTCAGAACACAAGGCAATCCCTGTTTTCTCTGCTATGACTTGTTGAACACAACCTACATTCCATTGTGCCTGCATTTCTGGGCCCAGGAAACATTCAGTTTCCTACCTGAGAAGAGCAGGGAATGGTGTTACTCCAGCTCCACCCTTTCCTGAGAGACCCGCAGTTTCACAATCATTCTATCAATGGGGTGTATTTAGATGAAAACGGAGACTTGGCAATCAACTTGGACCTTGTCAGTTGGGTGAGGTTTCCAAACAACACTGTTGACAGAGTGAAAGTTGGAAGTCTAGAAAGACGGGGCTTGCCTGGCCCCATATTCACCATTCATCGAGATCCCATTGTGTGGTCCCAGTGGCAAGATCAGGTGAAGAAAACCATCTCCATCATTTCCTTGTTTTAATTTCCAATCCCTTCACTAACATTCTGCCTATTGGTAAATAAGAAGCATGAAATGTAAAAGGCGGAGTGAATAAGGTGATGCACTTCACTTGAAGGGAACATCCCGCTTCACAGGGTGGGTTTCAGTTATGGAAGCTGCTGAAATCCTGGACCTTCTTTCTATCCTTTCCAGCTCTGTTCCCTCACTTTACAGTTTCCTCAGTTCAATCCTCTCTCTGGCTCAGCCCCTGCCCCAGGCCAGGTGTGTGGAGAGCTGCCGCCCAGGATTCTTCAAGGTGGCTCAGGAAGGACAGTCCCTTTGCTGCTATGACTGCGCTCCATGTGCAGAAGGGACCATCTCAACTTGTGAAGGTGGGTGAATGCAAAGGAAAAGGCAGTGCCTGGGAATGGGGATGAAGATCCAACCATGGTATGGAGAGAATTTAGGGGTGCTAAACCATCCTGCAAAGAATTTAGATAGGCATAATAGTTTTTGGAGTATCAGAGAAAAATCTCCATCCACCCCTCCCTCCATTCCTGGAAGCACTGCATGGCGCATCTCCTTTGCAGTGCTCTCTGCTTTCCAGAATACCTCATTCCCTGGTTGCCTCATCAGCCACTTACTCCTTGGCGTTCAGGGCAGTGCAGGCATGTTTTCCCATCATTGCTTTCTGCTGCTAAGCCTCCCCTGCCCAACACTGCCCCTGCATTCCTCCGTGTCTTCTCCATTTCTCCAGAAAAATTTCCTCCCCTCTCATGGGTGGAACGTTGTCAGTACAACTTCTTCTCCCACAACAGTACCTCCCATGACATTCTGGCAAATGAATCTTACCTTATCATGCAGTCACTCCATTCCCCTTCAATTCCAAAGGAACAAGGTTGCCCTGGGCAGCTCCCCAAGCAGAAGTGGGTGGCTTGCAGAGAGGGAACATGAGCAGCTTTTGGACATTCTGTTTCCTCATCTGGAAAACCTGGAAGAGTTTTCCTCTTGCTGGCATTTCAGGGCTTGTTCTTGTGGGAGGATGCTGGGGTGTCTTGCTATGCCTGAAGGACTATGCAAGCAACAGTTCCCATGTTGGTTGGGGTATGGGGGGCTCACAGATGTATGTCCAGATTGGGAAGGTGGGCATGTGGTCCATATCATCAGCTCAAGGTAGTTGATGCACTTCCCTTCCTCCTCCGTCTCTCAGCACTTTCCTAAAAGGAAGTCTGTGCAGTCAGCTGGGTTGAGAGTCTCTGGGTGGCCCACAGCCACCAATTACCTCCTCAGTTGAGTCAGGACTAGAATCTAGATGGCCTTCCTACTGGATCATGTGGCCCTGTCAGACAGGTGCTGCCAGTTGTGGTATTCCGCTCACCCCACTGGGGGAGCTGAACTCCCTCTACCAACTCAGAACCCGTTCCCCCTGTCCCCTTCCTCTTTTCTCCCACAGTAATGACCTCTGTGCATTAGAGCTAATTCTAAACCCACAGCACCCCACAGAATACTTTGCAAACATGAGATGATCCACTAGGAAGATTTTCCTAAACAGAAGGAGGCGCATGCTGAGCATGTCATTCAGTTGCAGCCCATTTGGCTTTGATCTGGTTTTACACATGGCTTTGGAGAAAGTTGCTGCCTCAACTAGAGAGGGCAGAAAAGACAGATTGGGGTCCTGGCAGTGCCTCTGTTTCAGCACTCTATGTTATCTCTCACACCAAAATTATTACCCTACTAGTACAACTACAATTGATAATAATACTAGTAATAAGAACCAAAATGAAATAGAATAGAATGTAAAGAACAGAGCCTGGAAGGGATGTCAAGGTGCTGTTTCTCTTGCTTTCAACAGATGCAGAGCATTGCCTGAAGTGTCCGGAAGATCAGCATACAAACATGTCCCAGGATCAGTGCATCCCCAAGGTCATCTCCTTCCTGTCCTATGAAGAATCTTTGGGGATCTTTCTCACTTGCATGTCCCTACTCTTGTCCATAGCTTCAGGAAGCATTTTGGGAATCTTCAGAAAATTCCAGGAAACCCCAGTAGTCAAGGCCAACAACCGAAACCTCTCCTACATTCTGCTTGTCTCCCTCCTGCTTTGCTTTGCATGCTCTTTCCTCTTCATTGGCCAGCCAAGAAGCATCACCTGCCTACTCCGACAAGCATCCTTCAGCATCATCTTCTCAGTGGCCATCTCTTCCCTCCTGGCCAAAACTGTCACTGTACTTCTGGCCTTCCTGGCCACCAAGCCAGGCAACAGGGCAAGGAACTGGTTGGGGAGAAGTTTGGCCAGCTCCATTGTCACCTGCTGTTCCAGTGTGCAAGTAGTCCTCTCCACCATCTGGTTGGGGACTGCTCCCCCCTTTCCTGACTCAGACAAGCACTCCCAGCCTGGGCAGATCATCCTGCAGTGCAATGAAGGCTCTGTAACCATGTTCTATGCTGCCCTCGGCTACATGGGCTTTCTGGCTGCCATCTGCTTCACTGTGGCCTTCCTGGCCAGGAAGCTGCCCGGGTCCTTCAACGAGGCCAAGCTGATCACCTTCAGCATGCTGGTTTTCTGCAGCATCTGGGTGTCCTTCGTGCCCACCTGCCTGAGCACCAAGGGCAAGTACATGGTGGCCGTGCAGGTCTTCTCCATCCTGGCCTCCAGTGCTGGGCTGCTGGGCTGCATCTTCCTCCCCACGTGCTATATTATTCTGGTGAGGCCTGACTTAAATACCAAAGAGCATCTCATGATGAAAAGCAAAACATGAATTGTGCTTGTATTGTTTGACAACAACTCAAGAATGTTACTGATAATCAGTCCCTGGATTCCTTTTGGGTATATGGGCAGTATACAAAAGAAGCAAATGAAATATGTATATATACAGATTTATATTGCACTTTTCAGTAAAAGGCACTGTGGGGCAGGGCATTCTGTCAATTCAAATAAATAAAGCCTTGATTATCCAGTTTTGTCTTTTATTGGAACACAGTTAATCGACTTCCCTTTAATGCCATTTTTCTGTTTTCCAGATCCATGCTTTTTCAGGTGGGGGGCAGCTTTCTCACTGAAGAACCAATAAAAGAAGTGATGGAAACACAGGACCCAGTGGTTTTGCAAGTGATTTTACCCAATTCTGAAGACTATCAGAATGTACTGAACACATTGTGTGAACTGCACTTGCAGGACGGAAATGTCCCCACCAAGGATTAAGTGACCAGCTGAAGGTGAATGTGTGAAGGCTGCTATTCCTGGGGCTCACGGACTTTTGAGGAAGGCTCCCTCTGGTGTCTCTCCATGTCAGCACTGCAGAATGTCCTATGGAGTACCAAGTTTTTAAAAGTTTAGAAGAGCAAATTCACGGTATGGCAGACCAATCAGTTTAATATTTGTTCTGGTTCAATTGCCAGAAAGCATTCTGAAAGTGCCATTCAGCAAGTGCAGAGAAGGCCTAACAATGCTGAAGAAGATTCCACACGACTTCTAAAGGGAATCTCTTTAACATGTTTAATGGCTTTGGCAGTGTCCACAAATACATGACCAGGGCAAATCTGATAGACATCTTGACTTGGACTTCCATGGGATGAAAAGGAGAAGTTTCTCCTATTGCAGAATAGATCTTGCAATGAATGGGAGGTGCAACCCTTTCTTTTTCTAAGGTGCAAAAGAGGAGACTCACAGGGGATCTTGTACATTTGTGAAAAAGGTGTAAAATGATTGAGGGTAGTGATTTGTTCACCCCATTGGATGAGGAAAAGACACGGTTGAATGGGTAAAGCTCAGGAAAGCAATGGGTTGTGGGGTTCTGAAGCATACAGGCTGAAAGGATAAAAGAGGGTAAAAGTGGGGAAGGGGCAGGAATGGAGAGATTGGGCAGAAGCATTGTACAGCATGCAGCCAGACATGAACCCCCAGCTCCCAGGGCCAGCTGACCAACTCAGACAGGAAGCAAGAAACCTACATCCCAGCCTCAGCTCTCTGGATAGAGGTCCCACCTTCCACAACTCAAGATATGTAGGCAGGAGAGCAACCTTCAGCACAAAGCAGGAGAAGCTGACCAGATCCTCCCAGGAGAAGAGCAAAGAGCCTCTCTCCCTCCTGGCTTTATCCACTCCAGGCAAGGTCTACTTAGCCATGGGGTGCTGGTCCCTCTCCTAGGCCTTGCGGCCAGGCATTTTCTCCTGGTGCCAGGAGTCAGAAGGCCATGGCTGTTCCCACTGGTGTGCTAGGGTTTTTATTCCAGCCAGTCCACTTGGAAAGGGAGGAGGAGCCTCCCACGCCTTGGGCCAGATCCCCAGTGGACTGGCTCCAATTCTGCAGTCTTTTCCAGGCTCCAAAGTTCACCCTTCTCTAGCTGTCTGGAGGCCCCAAGCCAGCTCACCTGACACTCAGTTACGGTCTTGTTTCTAACGCTCTGAATGATAAAACTCCCGCCGGCTCCCACCGGCACCCAGGCCCCTGCTCCGAGCCCGCCGCCCTCGCGTCGTGACTGGCAGGCAAGCCGAGGAGGGTGGGGCGGGGCGAGGCCAGGGCCGGAAGTCAGGACCGGAGGTGGAGGTCGCAGGGCCTATAAGGCGCTGGTTGCACCCGGGGCCGGCGGCCTCGGGCCGGCGGCAGAAGGGCAACGGCCCAAGGGTGGTCGCTGCCGTTTGGGCCGTTGGGGCCGCTTGGGGGCTGGGCTGGCCAGGGGCTTTGACTCTGGGTCCTCGACCAGACTCCACCGGACTGTGGTGTGGCCTTCCAGGGTGGAGTACTTTTATAGTTTTAAATCTTTTTAGCGGTCAAGTCCCTTGATCCTGCTTACTTCAAATTGGCCACATGGGACAGTTTCCAGAAATGTGCTGCTGCAAACTGTATCTTTGCACATGGGAGTGAGAAAAGAGCTCAGGAAGCTACAGAGGAGCTCAAGCCGTGGGGCCATATAACTATGGAAATCATCATGCATCACTGTCCACTTGCTAAACCTCAAGGGGTGTCCTCCCTTTGGCCCATCCAAAGAGGAGTGTCTGCATCCAAGTGCAAAAGGGAAGGCACCTCATTCCATGCTGCTCTGCTCAGGGCTTGGTGAGGTTGAGGGGAGGTGAGGAGGCCTCCATGCAGTGCACTTCTTCTCCCTCCCTTCACTTGAAGCCTTGGCTGGCCAGGCATCCCCTCTGTTTTTGGAGCAAATCATTCTTCTAGCTGTTGCTCTATTAGGTTGAAAGGGGCAGGATGGAGGCCATGCCAAGTGGCAGCACAAGGGCATTCTTCTTCCTCCTGCTGCTGCTCCCAGAGGCCTCCTGTGGGAGGCTGGAGGCCAAATGCCCCCGGGCTTGGCACAGGGATGAGCTGCAGCCAGGGAATTACTACCGGCCAGGAGACTATGTCCTCAGTGCCAGCATCTCTGCAACAGAATGCAACTTTGGAGCACACACTTTCAACAAACCTGCCTCTAATGAAAAGCTTTGCTAAGTCATTGGCCTGCTTGACCTGATACCACAAAGCACCATGGGCTGCTCAGCTTGCAGAGAATGCAAAGCTGGAGCAATTCCTCCCAGCTGGTATCTTTCCCATGAACACCCCTCCAGTGAACTCATGGGCAGCAAAGCCCAATTGGGAACCCAGGGCAAGGGGAAGGCCCCAAGGCCCAGAACATACATCACATTTCCTGCCTTGGCACTCCTCTGCATTCACTTCTACTTCAGTGTGAAGTGCTGCACCTGCTGCGCACTGCCTGGGATGGGCACCTTTGCTGCAGGTGTCTTGTCATGGGGTCTGGACTAGGATGGGAAATAGGTGTGCCCTCCTACTAGAATTCCACCAGAAGTTCCGCAAGAATTAACAGTTCGGCTCTTGCTTTAGATTGGGAGCAGGCTGAGCAGCTGAAAGCATGAGAAGCAGGATGCAGTCTCAAAGGGCAGTGGAAGGATTCACAAGCAGGGATGTCACATTGACCTGCTTGTTTCCTTGTTCCAGGTGGGGAGACCCCCATTACTGGAAGATCCTCTCCTTCCTCTTTGCCATCCAGGAGGTCAACCAGAATCCCAGCCTCTTGCCCAATATGTCCCTGGGCTGCAACATCTATGACAGCCTACAAGATTCTAGACTGCTATCAGATGCAGCCATAGACCTGCTCTCGACCTCTCAAGCCCATGTTCCGAATTACAAGTGTGGCAGACAAGATCATCTGCTGGCTGTCCTTGAAGCATCTAACTCTGACAACTCCATGCAGCTTTCCAACATGTTGGGCATCTTCAACATCCCACAGGTGAGAGACTTGGGAAAAGTGAAATGAGGTGCCATGCAGAGAAAGCCAAAGATTCTCCGAATCATTTGCGTGCATGGTATCCCTCCCAGGACAAGAGACAGTCCTACTCAATCCCTAGATGAAAAGGGTTCAAGCCCCTCTGCTCCTCACCAGACACCCATCCAGTAATGTTAGTGGTAAGGATTAACAGAAGGTCCCTCCTCCTCCTCCTCCTCCTCCACCTCCTCCTCTTCTTCTTCTTTTGCCATGAGATAGACTTGAAATGCTTGCAATTAATTGTATAACAAGACACTTTATTGTAGGTGCACCCCCACAATAGAGAGTGAGCCCATCTCCAGTCAAGAGCAGCGGCCACAGCCAGCATGCACCAGGCTTTCTTATGTTCAGCTTTTGCTATGATTAGATGAAGAGTGAATATGATGCAGGTTACTGTTGTACACAGTTATCTTAAGCTATGCTTCTGGTGTCAAATGAACTGGCTCCAGATGAACTTTTACACATTCTGACTTTCTTGGCAGAGGCTTTTATCTTCCACTGCCTTGTTTCTCTCTAATGGAACCATAAATGATTGAGCTTTGCATTTTGGTGATAAGGAAAATGTTGTTTCCTTCACTGGAATGAGATGTGGTGCAATCCTGGACTTCAGGGTCAATCATATCATGGGCATTCAAGATAGCTTCCTTTTCTTTCCCATCATCAAATGCAGAAGGGCAAGGATGACTCTGAGAACCCAGGAAGCTGTCCACAGCATCTGTGCTTAAGCAACCCTACAAATAATTTTCTCTTCCATTTATGAGGTGAAGTCTTGGGGAATTCATGCAAAGATGGAACATCTGGAGATGCTCAAGAGTTCAGGCTACTCACAGCTTCCTTTTGACACTGTTTTAAACTTAGGATGTGAAAACACTTCATTTTTCAGAAAATACAAAGAATTGCTTGCTATCAAATCATGCAGATAAAGGACAAAGGTTTTGTGATGACACTTTATTTTACAGAAAATTAGAAACATTTGTTCTTTCCCACCATTTTTATGCAGAAAAGGTTAAAGTGTTGTATTCCCATAAGATGAGGAAACTTGATTTGGTGCTGAAATGAAGCAATCCATCAGTCTCTCTCTTCCTTTCTTTTCCAGGTTACATATGCTTCCAGTTCTCAGGTTCAGAGAGAAAACATTAGGTCCCCTTCCTTCTACCGGATGCTCCCTGAAGAAGGCATCCAGTACCCAGGGATTGTCAGGCTGCTGCTTCACTTCAGCTGGAGGATGGTTGGTCTCTTTTCACTGGACACTGAGAATGGAGACAAGTTCATGGGAACCTTGAAACCAGAGCTCCTTAGGAATGGCATTTGCGTGGTTTTTTCATGCAGCATCTCTCATGTGAAAATGCCCTTTGTACCAGGCAAGATGCAGTCAGTGAAGAAGTTGCCAGAAATCAATGTCTATGTTTATTTTGAAGAGTTCCTTTTCATATTCTATGCAACAGATATTGTTGAGAAATATATTATAATGTCTATGAAACCTGTTAAGGGAAAAGTCTGGATCACCACCACTTTGTCTGACTTTTCCTTGGATTTAGCTTATTCAGATAGCAGAACATTCCAGCACGTGTATGCATATTTTTCCTTCCTTCCCCAAAGAAGTAAAAGGATCAACCTTGATGGTGTTGAACATTTATATGACATACTGCATGGATTCAAGAAGAAAGCATTCCAGTGTTTCTATTCAAAGCATGTGCTGTCAGTGAAAGAGTGGAGAAGATGCAGAGAGGAGGAGAACCTGGAGGGCCTGAACAAAGTGTACAAGGAGCAAACACTGTCTCTTGACAGCTCCTTCGCTTACAACTCAGTGAAGGCTGTGACCCGTGCCATCAATGAAGCTGTTTCCTCCAGATCCAGCAGGAGATTCAGGGAACAAGGAGGCAGACCAGATGTGCACCAGATTCATCCATGGCAGGTATTCCCCTAAACCACCACATTCTCTGCTATTAAACCTAAAATGTGAGAATATGGATGAGATTTTCCAAATGAAGGGGCAGCTTGAACATTCTCTGGTCTGGTACCCACTGAGTCCAGCTCTTCCTGCCTTGTAGAGTTGCTTCAAGTCATTCTGAAGCAATAAGTGTGTATACAAGTCTATACATTAACTGTTTAAGTCCTTGCTCAGATTCCTTGACCTACAAATACTCATGCTTGCTGCTTGTCTGGGATCAGAACACAAAGCAATTCCTGTTTGACCTGCTATGACTTGTTGAACACAACCTACATTCCATTGTGCCTGCATTTCTGGGCCCAGGAAACATTCAGTTTCCTACCTGAGAAGAGCAGGGAATGGTGTACCAGCTGCACTTGGACGATGTATACCAATGATGACAAACCTATGGCATGCATGCCCAAAGGGGCATGCAAAGCCCTCTCTGTTGGAAGGCGATCACCCCAGAAGGCATTCAGTGCATATTTAAAAAGATTAAGGGCACCAGACAATCAGGTCACTCATTAGCCCTGATTTGCAGAGCTTTTGCATGGCCAGTCAGTGAGCTGGCAGGGATTTGCAAGGACTGTGATCTTAGCAGAATGCAGGTGGCATAGTGGTTTAAACTGCTGTGCTGCTGGGCTGGCTGAATGAAAGGTCGCCATTGTGATTTTAGCAAAACGTAGGAAAACACTCAGGTAGAAAATAAACTCAGATGCCTTTTTTGGGGTGGTCCAAACAAAGCTGGACCTTAAGGAAGGCTGAGCGCCAAAGGATTGAGGCCTTTGTGTTGTGGTGCTGGAGGAGACTCCTGCGAGTCCCTTGGACCGCAAGGTGATCAAACTGGTCAGTCCTAGAGGAGATCAACCCTGACTGCTCTTTAGAAGGCCAGATCCTGAAGAAGAAGCTCAAATACTTTGGCCACCTAATGAGAAGGAAGGACTCCCTGGAGAAGACCCTGATGCTGGGAACAATAGATGGCAAAAGAAGAAGGGGACTGCAGAGGATGAGGTGGCTGGATGGAGTCACAGAGGCGGTTGGTGTGAGCTTGAGTGGACTCCGGGGGATGGTGGAGGACAGGAGGGCCTGGAGGAATGTTGTCCATGGGGTTGCGATGGGTCGGACATGACTTCGCGACTAACAACAACAACAAACTGGTGGTCAGTGGAATGTTTTTCCCTTGTGCTGGTGGTCAGCAAATTCAGGTTTTATTGCAGTGTTGGTACTTTGCAATAAATAAGAGGGTTCTGAGTTGCAGTTTGGGCACTCAATCTCTAAACGTTTCACCATCACTGATGTATACAAACAAGCAAGATTCCTGCGAGTGAGCTGACATAGTAAGTTAGTTGTAGTTTGACATAGGAGGTACAGTGGAAAAGGAGATCGAGGCAGAGAATATGAGACTCCACTGATCACCTTCAGGGAGGGGAGAAGAAAGACCCGAATGGCACCATTTGGAGAGGAAGGCAGTATTCAAAGTCAAAGTATTTGGACCAAGAAACCTCTCCAATGGTAGTGGGCTGCAACCTCTGGTCTTCTGCCTAAATCAGAGAAACAGGCACGTGCACCAAGTGCAAGCTGGCAGCCGTCTTGGAAGAAGAAGTGAGAGCACTGGAGCAGCAAGTGAGCACCCTCAAGGCAAGGAGAATTTTGAGGTTAAACAGTACAGTGACAATGGTTCATGTAGTATGGGATACAGGGGAGAATCTGGTAGCTGAGGCTGAAGAAGAGAATCCTGAGGGAAGTGAGAACAAGGAGGGAAGTCTCTGGAAAACAGGGGCAGTCACAAGCAAAGGAACTAGAAGCTGCTCTGCATTACTGAAAGCAGTGCAACCATGTGACCACTTCAGCACCTCAGAAAACAGACTTGCAGGCTGCATTTTCCCAGTGGGGAAGAGCTGGTGCACATAGGGTAAGCTAAAGTAACTCAGGGGCAAGGCGGCCATGCCTTATTTGAATCCTTAAAGAAGGCAAATCCAAGTGTAGTGAATCTGACTGCCAAAATTTTAGGAAAGTCCATGTTAAGAAGCTCTGAACAATGCTAAGTGAAGTCCCATGGCAAATGACTCTTGGGAGTGGAGGATGCTGGGGGATATGAAAAGCCACCAAAAGGCTTCTCAGATACATCCACTGTAAAAGACAAATGGAAGGTGTCATTGTTTGGGATGTCCATTCAGAGGGCAAAATGATGGCAAAGGACAAGGCAAACCCAAACTTGCCAGTTCTTTCTTTGATGCTATCAAAGGGGAAGAATAAGAAGCCCCCTGCAGAAGGGAAGGACAAGTGGAAGGAGCATGGTGGGAGATCAAGATGGTAGGAAAAGGGTAAATGATCTTCTACCCACAATGAAGGAGTCAGTCTCCAGGGCCTGATTCATCCAAAGGTTAGAGAGGAGCTGGCAGAAGTCCGGGAACCACTGTCTAACTCCCTTTGAGAAGTTCCAGATGGCTGCAGAAAGCCTATATAAACTAGGTCAAGTAAGGTAGATACAGCAACTCTCAACTGGATGCTCCTTTGGCTAGAGAATCAGACCCAAAGTCTTCTTACCAATGGCCCCTTCTAGACCAAGAAGAGGTAACACAGAGGTAACACAAATCTGTACATGGCCCAGTGCTCTTCAAAAATTGTATGGAAGATTTGAATGAGGAAGTGCAGGGAAGGTTGATCAGATCTGCAGATCTCATGTGTTCTTTGTAATGCCATCATATACAGAAATTAAATTTACGAGGTCTCAGAAGGAGAAACAGCAAAGCATTCAGAGGAGGACCACAAGGATGAGGTGTGGATCTAAAAGAAAGGCATATGAGGAGGGATTGGATGAACTGGGCTTGCATAACCTGGAGATGAAAGGACTGAAAGTAGGTATCACAGCACTCCGCAAGGACTGGATAGGTTGACATGAAGAGCAAAGCCACAATCTCTGATTGATCATTAAGTACACCAAAAAGAACTCAGGTCAGCTTCTAAAGGACTGATGGCTCTGGAGTGGAAATGTCCATTTGCTGCTTCTGAGGATGCCGGAAATATTGCCCTCAAAGAAGCCACCCTCAAATTTTTCTTCAGTGGCAATGCTTCAAGTTAATTTTTCTGAAGTACTAATTAGACTATGGGCATTCAGAAATGAAATTAGACACTTGTCCATAATCAGAGTCATATCCAGCCACATTGACCTGGAACGTGCTCTTAGCAAAGACGGGAATGAAATGTGACTTCTCAATGTTTTTTCTTTCTCTGTTCTTCCAGCTCCACCCTTTCCTGAGAGACCCCCAGTTTCACAATCATTCTATTGATGGGGTGTATTTAGATGAAAATGGAGACTTGGCAGTCAATTTGGACCTTGTTAATTGGGTGAGGTTTCCAAACAAGACTGTTGACAGAGTGAAAGTTGGAAGTCTAGAAAGACGGGGCTTGCCTGGCCCCAAATTCACCATTCACCGAGATCCCATTGTGTGGGACCAATGGCTAGATCAGGTGAAGAAAACCATCTCCTTCATTTCCTTGTTTTACTTTCAAAATCCTTCAGTAGCATTCTGCCTATTGGTAAATAAGAAGCATGAGATGTAAAAGGCAGACTGAATAAGGTGATGCACTTCACTTGTAGGGAATGTCCAGTTTCACAGGTTGAGGTTCAGTTATGCAACCTGTTGAATCCTTGACCTCCTTTCCATCCTTTCCTGCTCTGCCCTTTCACTTAACAGCTTCCTCAGCCCAATCTTCTCTCTTGTTCAGCCACTGCCCCAGGCCAAGTGCGTGGAGAGCTGCCGTCTGGGATTCTTCAAGGTAGCTCGGGAAGGACAGCCCCTTTGCTGCTATGACTGCACTCCCTGTGCAGAAGGGACCATCTGCACTCGGGAAGGTGGATGAGTACAGAGGAAAAAGCAGTGCCTCTGAGGAGCGGGGACAAAGATCCTGCCATGGTATGGAGAGAATTTAGTGGTGCTAAACCATCCTGCAAAGAATTTAGATAGGCATTATTGTTTTTGGAGTATCAGAGCATAAAATCTACATCCACCCCTCCCTCCATTCCTGGAAGCACTGCATGGCACATCTCCTTTGTGGTGCTGTCTGCATTCCAGAATACCTCATTCCTTGCTTTCCTCATCAGCCATGTACTCCTTGGCCTGCAGGTCAGTGCAGGCATGTTTTACCTTCATTGCTTTCTGCTGCTAAGCCTCTCCTGCCCACCACTGCCCCTGCATTGCTCCATGTCTTCTCCATCTCTCCAGAAAACTTTCCTCCTCTCTCATGTGTGGAACGTTGTCAGTACAACTTCTTCTCCCACAACAGTACCTCCCATGACATTCCGGCAAATGAATCTTACCTTATCGTGCAGTCACTCCATTCCCCTCCACCTCCAAAGGAACCAAGCTTGCCTTGGGCAGCTCCCCAAGCAGAAGTGGGTGGCTTGCAGAGAGGGAACATGAGCAGCCCACTCACCCCAGTGGGGGAGCTGAACTCCCTCTACCAACTCAGAATGCATTCTCCCAGTCCCCTTCCTCTTCTCTCCCACAGTAATGAACTCTGTGCAGTAGAGCTACTTCCAAACCCAAAGCACTCCATGGAATACTTTGCAAACATGACATGATTCACTTGGAAGTTTTTCCTAGACAGAAGGAGGCACACACTGAACATGTCATTCAGTTGCAGCCCATGTGGTTCTGATGTGGTTTTATGTATGGATTTGGGAAATGTTGATGCCTCAACTGAGAAGGAAGGGCAAAAAAGGCAGAACGGGGTCCTGGCAGTGCCCATATGTCAGAAACCATTGCTGGTCTTTCTCCATCCACCTGTCACCTGGGTCAGACAAGGGAATGCCTCATCAAATGACCAATCCCTTTTCCTTAGACTATCAAGACAGTACAGGGGTTGTGCGTGGTGCAACTTCCATCATGGACAGCCCAGTCATGCTCTACAGAGGTTTTATTTGAGCCGTTCCTAAGACTTTTCACACTGCAGTCTAATCACTGATCCTGGAGGATGTTGCCCACCATGTGGGTTTCTGGGGAGGCAGTGGGTGATCCACCTCACCAGACTCCAGGGTCTTCCTGCACTTCCAGTCTGGAAAGCACTCTATGTTATCTCTCACATCAAAAGTATTACCCTACTAGTACAACTGCAATTGAAAATAATAGTAGTAATAAGAACAAAACTGACACTGAATAGAATGTAAAGAACAGAGCCTGGAAGGGATGTCATGGTGCTGTTTCTCTTGCTTTCAACAGATGCACAGCATTGCCTGAAGTGTCCAGAAGATCAGCATCCAAACATGGCCTGGGATCGGTGCATCCCGAAGGTCATCTCCTTCCTGTCCTAGGAAGAATCTTTGGGGATCATTCTCACTTGTATGGCCTTACTCTTCTCAGTAGCCACAGGAAGCATTTTGGGAATCTTCAGAAAATTCTAGGAAACCCCAATAGTCAAGGCCAACAACCGAGACTTCTCCTATATTCTGCTTGTCTCCCTCCTGCTTTGCTTTGAATGCTCTTTCCTCTTCATTGGCCAGCCAAGAAACATCACCTGCCTCTTCCGACAAACAGCCTTCAGCATCATCTTCTCAGTGGCAGTCTCTTCCCTCCTGGCCAAAATGGTCATGCTGGTGCTGGCCTTCCTGGACACCAAGCCAGGACACTGGGCAAGGAACTGGCTGGGGAGGACTTTGACCAACTCCATTGTCATCTCCTGTTCCAGTGTGCAAGTAGTCCTCTCCATCATCTGGCTGGGGACTGCTCCCTCCTTTTCTGACTCTGACAAGCACTCCCAGCCTGGCAGCTCATCTTGCAGTGCAACGAAGGCTCTGTAGCCATGTTCTATGCTGCCTTTGGCTACATGGGCTTCCTGGCTGTCATCTGCTTCACGGTGGCCTTCCTGGCCAGGAAGCTGCCCAGGGCCTTCAACGAGGCCAAGCTGATCACCTTCAGCATGCTGGTCTTCTGCAGCATTTGGGTGTCCTTTGTGCCCACCTACCTGAGCACCAGGGGCAAGTACATGGTGGCCGTGCAGGTCTTCTCAATCTTGGCCTCTAGCGCTGGGCTGGTGGGCTGCATCTTCCTCCCCAAGTGCTATATCATTCTAGTGAGGCCTGACTTAAATACCAAAGAGCATCTCATGATGAAAAGCAAAGCATGAATTGTGCTTGTACTGTCTGACAAATCAAGAATGTTACTGATAATCAGCCCACGGATTCCTTTTGGTTATATGGGCAGTATACAAAAGAAGCAAATGAAATACGTATATATACAGATATATATTGCACTTTTCAGTAAATGGCACTGAGGGGCAAGGGTAGTTTGTCAATCTAAATAAATAAATAAATAAAGCCTTGATGATCCAGTTTTGCCTTTTATTGGAACACAGTTAATAGAGTTCCCTTTAATGCCATTCTTCTGTTTTCCAGTTCCATCCTTTTTCAGGTGGGGGGCAGCTTTCTCACTGAAGAACCAATAAAAGAAGTTGTGGAAAGACAGGACGCAGTGGTTTTGCAAGAGATTTTACCTAATTCTGAAGACTATCAGAAGCTCTGTGTACTAAACAGATTGTCTGAACTGCACTTGCGGGATGGAAATGTCCCAGCCAAGGATGAAGTGAGCAACTGAACATGAATGTGTGAAGGCTGGTATTCCTGGGGCACACGGACTGTTGAGGAAGGCTCCCTCTGTTGCCTCTCCAAGCCAGCACTGTGGAATGTCCTGTGAAGCACCAAATTTTTAAAAGTTTAGAAGAGCAAATTCACAGTATGGCAGGACAGTCATTTTAATATTTATTCTGGTTCAATTGCCAGAAAGCATTCTGAAAGTGCCATTCAGCATGCGCAGAGAAGACCTAGCAATGCTGAAGAAGATTCCACATGACTTCCAAAGGGAATCTCTTTAACGTGTTAAGCAGCTTTGGCAGTGTCCACACATACATGACCAGGGCAAATCTTATAGACATTCTTGACTTGGACTTCCATGGAATGAAAGGGAGAAGTTTCTCTTGTTACAGAATAGAGCTTGCAACGAATGGGAGGTCGAACCCTTCCTTTTTCTATGGTGCAAAAGAGGAGACTCAAAGGGGATCTTGTACATTTGTGAAAAAGGCGTAAAATGATAGAGGGTTGTGATTTGTTCTTCCCAGTGGTTGAGGAAAAGACACGGTCGAAGGGGCAAAGTTCAGGCAAGTGAGAGGGTGGGGGTTATGAAGTATACAGGCTGAAAGGATAAAACAGGGCAAAAATGGGGAAGGGGTGGGAAAGGAGTGATTGGGCAGCAGCAGTGTACAGCTTGCAGCCAGACATGAACCCCCAGCTCCCAGGGCGGGCTGGCCCACTCAGATACAAAGCAAGAAACCTACATCCCAGCCTCAGCTCTCTGGATAGAGGTCCCACCTTCCACAACTCAGGATATGCAGGCAGGACAGCAACCTTCGGCACAGAGCAGGAGAAGCTGACCGGATCCTCCCAGCAAAAGAGCAAAGAGCCTCCATCCCAGCTTTATCAACAGCAGGCAATGTCCACTTAGCCATGGGATGCTGGCCCCTCTCCCAGGCCTTGCAGCCAGGCAATTTCTCCTGGTGCCAGGAGTCAGCAGGCCATGGCTGTTCCCACTGGTGTCCTAGGGTTTTAATTCCAGCCAGTTCACTTGGAAAGGGAGGAGGCGCCTCCCACGCCTTGGGCCAGATCCCCACTGGACTGGCTCCAGTTCTGCAGTCTTTTCCAGTCTCCAAAGTTCACCCTTCCCTACCTGTCTGGAGGTCCCAAGCCAGCTCACCTGACACTAAGCTATGGTCTTGTTTCCAATGCTCTGAATGATAAAACTCAATTCTCTTAAATCTACTGGATGGCCCCTGATCCTTGGGGACTGTCCAACTGCATCATTATATTACATGTAATATATTTCATTATAGCAATATAAGGCAATGCATTAAACAATATGGCATTTTTCTTAGTTTCTGATATGACCAGAATACAAAAATGGGCACAATCCCAATTTAGAAATTTTATGGAAGTCTGCAGTTACTTTTACAAGACAGTTAATAGTTCAAAGAGACTCTCCAGGTGGAGAGCAAGAGCAAATTCACCACTAGGTGGCAGAGTTATGGGTGGCATTTTTTTGGGGACCCTTTCCCTCTCCTCATTGCGAATGTGTCCCTTCCCTCTGGGGGATGGTGCTGGTTTCCAGTTGCACCCAGCAATGTGAAATGGAGACTTCCATGGCACTGATGCTCCAGCTGCAAACTGCCACAGGTCACCCCTGTGGCCATGCAGCTCCAAGGCTTTCCCATGGCTGAATCAGGAATCTCTGCAGCACTTTGCATGAATGGCCCCCATTTTCTGGCATTCTGGAGCTGGAGAGGAACTGAAAACCCTTCCTGCAACATGTAAAATGCACAGTTGTCCCGCTGCTCTCCAGAGACAGGGACACGGGGATGCCCCGTTCCCTGAAGTGATGAAGTGGAACAACCGAAAACAAAAATCCCATCATGATAAGTCTCAGGATTCAGCAGTCTCCACAATATTCCCATGGAGCCAAGAACATAAAAACTGGCACCCATGATAGAAGGGATGGGTTCTGCAGTGCTGCCAAATGAAATGTGATGCCATATAAGAAAAGCAAATTAAGAATGCTGAAGCCTAATACATTTGCACTTTGTACCTCAGCTGTGGCTCCATATGTCATGGATTTTTTTCAAATTATCAGCTGCAGTATCAGCAGCATGTATTACATCTCTATGCAGTCTGTGACTGAAGCTCTCTGGGTGGTTCGCAACAGGATATAAAAGGAAAACAAGCAACCAAACAAGCAATGCATAGAGCAGCATTTACATCATTTTGCAATGAACTAAAACAGCACACTGGACAGGTTACAAATACAATGGCATAATAATATCATGGTACATAATAAAATGCAATGTAGTTTAACCAATAAAATCCCATTTCAGTCACAAACCTCCCGACACACAAACAATCCACACAATCTGCAAAAATCCACAGAGTAACTCAAGTTTGCAATCTACTGAAACCATTCAAAGGGACAAGAGCATTCTCTTTGTCAAAGTGTGTGGAAACCTTGTCAGTGACCAGAGGAAACCGGGGAGAAAAATCCCAGCAGCACATGAGGGAAGAGAAGGGCCACAGGGTTCACAGGGCAAAATATCCTCCCCGCACCTCCACCTCATCCAGGCTGGGTGCTCCTCAGGGTTTTGTGGCCTGCACTCCAGAGGGAGCTGCTGGGGTGTTCAGGGTGCCTGCTTCTCCCCAGCGAGCTCAGACTGCTAACCATGGGCTCTTGTCCCATTTCTGCTCCTCATGGCTTCCAAGACCTGTGGATCCAGTCGAGAGCAAGCACCACAGCTGCCACAATGTCACAGGAAATCTGAAAACTTCACAATGGGTTCACCATTTCCAGGAAGCCTGGATGCCCACCTGGTCAATAAATGCTTAACGAAGCATCTTTTGGTTAATTTTCATGACGGGGTACTTCTATTAATATTCCTATCATTGCTGGGACTGGTATTATTCGTATCATCTTGCACTAACATCCTGACTGTGCCCATGCATGAGGAAGGCAAGCAGTTTACATGCTTCTCTCAGTTCCTTTCCTGACAACAACAACAACAACCCTTCAGGTAGGTTAGGCTGAAATTGAGTGTCTGGCCAAAAGTCATGCAGTGACCTTCGGGGATCAAGCTGGGTTAAGACCTGGGCTCCAAAGTTCCCATCCCACTTTTTGCGAATGGGATCCAATGGACAGCAGCACTGGACAGAACTAAGACTGGTCTGGCTTCTGCTTGTAAACATGCCTTCCCTAAAACTGGTTTCATCTCCTGGATAAAGGAGTTGGAATCATGCACTCCCAGCACACACCCAAAGGGGAACACGATGTCCAAAATGGGCAGCGGGAGTAACCGGGTTGAAAGAGGAAATGTTTTCCAAGGAAAGATTGTTCCTTCTTCAGGGACTTGACCTCTTGCTGTCCTTCCTGGCGAGCTCTGCTGGAGGAACAGTTTGACAGAATCACAGCCTGCCCATCCCTGGATCTCAAGCTGGACAAGGGGGAAAATGAGTCTGCACCGTGATGATGGTAGTTCTCTGAGCTGGAGATGGCCTGAGCAGGACCTCCAGGGACCAAGATGAGCAAACCAAAAATGGGAAGAGACAAGGCAAAGGAGACTTTAGGGGCACCAATTTCTATCATGGCAGAGGCAATAACAGAGGGGAAAATGGCAAGTGTGAGATGCAGCAGATCACACCTTCAAAACTAATTGCAGACCACATGACCAAAGGAGGCCCTTGATCCTGGTTGCCTCAAAGGAGCTGCAATGGTGAGTTCTCAAAGGTGCCTTTCTTGCCCATGGGACTGAGGAGAGCCATCCCTGTAAGAAGAAAGTTTTGAAAGAACAGCTGGCCCCATCCTGGGAGCTGAGGCTGGGCACTGAGGGACTATTACTCTGCACCGTGATGAGGGTGAAGCAGTCAAAGATAAAGATGGCATGAGCATGAGCACCAGGCACCAAGCTAAGAACACAAAAATAGGAAGGGGCAAAGCAAGCAAGGGCTTGCAGGACCAAATTGCCCCTCTTCAAAGGCAGTATGGGGGTGGAAGGACGGCAAGTGAGGGAAGCAGATCGCCCCTTTAAAGCGAGTGGCAAAGCATGCGAGGGAAAGAGTCCCTTGATCCTGCCTACTTAAACTGGGTGTGTCAGCAAGATCTCAGAGCATGCCTTTCTTGCACATGGGAGAGAAGAAGGTTTTCAGGAAACCACAGGGGTGCTCCAGCCATGTGGCCATATAATTAGGGAAATCATACTGCATTACTGGTCTTCCTGAAAAACCTCATGGGGTCCCCTTGCCCAGGACCATCCTGAACTCTAAGAGGGAAACCTGAAATTGCAGAGGAGAGTCTTGCATCGAGGCACAGCAGGGAGTACCTCCTTCCCTGAAACCCTGCTCAGGGATTGGGAGAGGTTGGAGGCAGTCTGCCATACAGGAGCACTGATTCTCATTTCCATCAGCTGGAGCCTTGTCTGGATGGGCTCCTTGTCCATTTCAAAAGGAAATTCTTCTAACTGTTCCTCTATTTGGTTGAAAAGGGAAGGATGGAGGCCATGCCAAGTGCCAGTAGAATGACAATCTTCGTCCTGCTGCTGCTTCTTCTCCCAGAGGTCTGCTATGGGATCATGGAGACCAAATGCCCCTGGAGCTGGCACAATGCTGAGCGGCAGCCACAGAACTTTTACCAGCCAGGAGATATCATCTTCGGTGCCAGCATCTCTGCAGCAAAGGGTCTTTTTGGACCACACACTTTCAATAAACCTGCTTCGAATAAACAGCTTGGGTAAGTCTGGCCATCTTGACATGATACCACAAAGCACTATTGGCAGCTGGGCAGCAAAGCTTGCAGTGGCATGCAAAGCTGCAGCAATTTCTTCCCACTGGCTTCTCTCTCATGAACTCCCAGCCAGAGAACCCAGAAGCAGCACAGGCCAAAGGGAAGTTCATGGCAATGGTAAGTCCACTGGCCCAGAAGGTGCACCACCTTTTCTGCCTCTGTGTCTTGAATGGGGAGTGGATCTGATTAGGATGGGAAATAGGCCTGCCCCAAACACTGGAATCCCACCAAGAATCATGCAGCAATCAGCAGATGAGCTCTGGCTTTGGGTTGGGATCAGGCAGAGCATGTGGAAGCCTGAGAAGCAAGATGCAACCTGAAAGGGCAGAACAAGGATTCACAAGCAGGATGGCAGAGTGTCGAGTTGGTTTCCTTTTTCCAGGTTGGGCTCCACAGATTACTGGAAGATCCTCTCCTTCCTCTTTGTCATCCAGGAGATCAACCAGAATCCCAGCCTCCTACCCAACATCACCCTGGGCTACAGCATCTATGACAACCTTCATGATGCTAGACTGATGTCTGATGCAGCCATAGACCTGCTCTCAACCAATCAGGCCCACGTTCCAAACTACAAGTGTGGCAGATGAAATCATCTGCAGGCTGTTCATGAAGAAGCTGACTCTGACAACTCCATGCAGCTTTCCAACTTGCTGGGCATCTTCAAAATCCCAGAGGTTAGAGAATTGGAGAAGCGATATGAGGTGCCATGCAGAGAAAGCCAAAGATTCTCCAAATCATTTGCATTCAGAGTATCCCTCCCAGAACAAGAGACAGTCCTAATCAATCCCTAGATGAAAAGAGTTCAAGCCCCTTTGCTGCCCAACAGGCATCCATCTGGTAATGTTCTTGGGAAGGATTAAAAGAAGGTCCTTCTTCATTTTTTGACCATGAGAGAGACAGGACACTCCAGGAAGTTATTGCTTAAAAAGTCTCTTTATTGTAGGTACACTCCCACATCAGAGCATGAGCCCATCTCCACTCGACAGCCTGGTCCACAGCCAGTATGCACAGGGCGTTTTGCTGTTCAGTTTTTTGCAATGATTAGATGTAGAGAGTATAACTGGCTCAAGGCTGATCTTCCCCAAATTCTGACCTCTATGGCCAAGGTTTTTACTTTCAACTCTGTTATTTCTCAGGGTTTGAACCTCAAATAATTGTCCCCTGTTGTTTGGTCGTCAGGAATGGACTATATTCTCCATTAGGGCCTGATGTAGAATGAGTTATTCTGCCCTTCAGGGTCAATCATATCATGGACATCTAAGATAATTTCTTTTTCATCCCCATTCATGAAATGCAGAAGGGCTCAGATAATCCTTAGACCCCAGGAAGATGTTCACAGCATCTGTGCTTCACCAACCCTACAAACTAAATTCTTCTCCCATTCATGAAATGTAGTTTTGGGAAGTGTTTTTGCAGATGGAAAATCAGGAGAAGCTCAAATGTTCACATTACTCCTAGCATCCATTTTCAGTGTTTTAAAGTGATGATAAAATACTTTTTTTCCAGAAAATAATAAGCATTGCTTCTTTTGAGTCATGTTTCATGCATATACTTAAGGTTAAGTGGTTTATTTTCATGTGTGGATGAATTCTGATTTGGTGCTGGAGTGAGCAATCCAACAGTCTTTTCCTGTCTCTCCTAGGTCGCGTATGCTTTCACAGCTCAGGTTTGGAGAGAAAAAAGTCAATCCCCGTTCTTCTACAGGATGGTCCCTGAAGAAGGCATCCAGTACCCAGGGATTGTCAGGCTGCTGCTGCATTTCAGGTGGAGGATGGTGGGTCTCTTTGCACTGGACACTGAGAATGGAGACAGGTTCATGAGAACCTTGAAACCGGAGCTCGTCAGGAATGGCATTTGTGTGATTTTTTCAAACAGCATCTCCCAGGTGAAAACGGGTCGAATTCCAATCAAGCTGCACTCACTGAAGGAGTTGGTGGAAATCAATGTCTTCATTTATTTTGAAGAGATCTTTTCCTCATTCTATGCAATGCAGATTGTAGAAGCGGTTATAGAAATGTTTATGAAACATGATAATGGGAAAGTCTGGATCACCACAACTTTGTGTGACTTTACCTTGGATTTAGTTTATACATCTTTTGATTTCCAGCATGTCTATGCATATTTTTCTTTCATTCGCCAAACAAGTAAAAGGATCAACTTTAATGGTTTTAAAGATTTGTATTTCTTTATGGACAAATTCATGAAGCGAATATTCACATGTTTCAATTCACATCATGTGCTGTCAGTGAAAGAGTGGAAAAGATGTAGACAGAGGGAGAAACTGGAGGGTCTGACCGAAGTGGACAAGGAGAACATATTGTCTCTGGACAGCTTCCTGTCTTACAGTGCAGTCCAGGCTGTGGCCTGTGCCGTGGATGCTGCTGTTTCCTTCAGACCCAGGAGGAAGTCCATGGAACTTGGAGGCAGGCTAGATGTGCACCAGCTTCATCCATGGCAGGTATTCCCTCTCCTTCTTAGGTGCTGAATTTAGAATGTGAGAAACTGAGATGAGATTTTCCAAATGAAGAAGCAGCTGTAACTCTGTTCTGGACCCAGTTTTGACACCTTCTACTGCCTTCCTGGGACTGAGTTTATCTCATCATGGCAAGCAGATTTGGTATGAATCATGCTGAAGCAGAACATTGAAGAAGCATTAGAATTGTATAAATTCTTGCTCATATTCCTTGACCTAAGAATAATCAGGCTTGAAAGCGTAGAATCCAAAATGAAGGCCTATGGAACTAGAAATCTCGCCAACAGCAGTGGCCTGCAACCTCCATGAAATGTCTGTCTGTCTGTTTTTGGTCTAAAGTCAGAAAGGAAGTCCTGTGCAGCAAGTCCAAGCCAGCAGCCATCTCAGAAGGAAAAGTGAGAGTGAGGGAGTGGCAAGGGGGATCCTCACAGGAATGAGAAGAATATGATTTCTGAGGTCCGGCAGTGCAGTTGTGATGTTAAGTCCAGTACAGAAGTGAAATAGGGATCTGAGGCTGAGGATGAGAATCCCAAGGGGAATGAAAATGTGGAGGGAAGTCTCTGGTTAAGTGGGGGGAGCAGTCAGGAAAAAAGGAGTTAGAAGATGCTCTTCACTACAGGAAGCAGTGCAATCATGGAACAAATTTCAGCACCCGGAAAATCAAACTCTCAGGCTACATGTAACCGGGAGCGAGTAGACAGAGTGGAAGCTACAGGAGCTCTGGAGCAATGCACCCATGCATTGCTTGAATTCTGACTGGAGGCCAATACAAGTGCACTCAAACTGATGCCCTGAATAGCAGGAAAGTGCATTTTACGACACTCACAACCAGGCTAGGGAAAGTGCCAGGCAAGTGACTTTGAAGAGAAATGCAGTCCCTCCTCAGTGGGTGGAGATTTTTTTTAAAAGCTGTTCTAAAGGTACAATTACATAATTTTCATTCTAAGATGAAGGACAAGAAAAGAGAGAAAGTCTGTTTAAGCTGGTTCTCCCAAAAATGGTTGTGATGATGATCTGAAAACCAACCCTCCCCACCCCACATGGCACCACTAGGAAGTGGAAGCAAGGCCAAGGTCCAACAGGAAAATGCAGGCAGGAGACATAGAAGGGAAGGGGTGGCATCAGGAAGCTTAAAGTGGAGAAGGAGTGGAGGTCCATAAGGGATGCTAAAAGCACCAAAAGACTGGCCCAGATACATCCAGAGGAAAAGGCAGATGTAAGATGTCATAGCCAAGGTAGTCCCTGCAGATGGCAAAACGATGACAGGGGACAAGGAAAGCCCAAAGTTCAGCGTTGTTTCCTTGACTCTGTCTTGTCCCAAAAAAGGAATAAGGAATTCCCTGAGACCCGGAAGGAGAAGCAAAAAGAACATGATGGGAGATTGAGCTTGACAGGAGAAGGGCAACTGATCTTCTACTCACAATGTAAGAGTCAGTCTCCTGGGCTTGAATACCTTCATCCAAAAGTTGGAAAGGAACTGGTAGAAGAAGTCTAAGAACCACTTGCACTTTTACGGTTCCTGAGTAATCGTGGAGGATGGGAGGTGCCAGATGGCTGCAAAAGGCCAAATATTGGCCAGACCTTGAGGAACAGAAAGAAGGAGGCCTCTTGGACCTACACCTAAAGGGACTCTGGAGAAAATGCCCTTTCCATACTTGCATTCTTATGGACTGACCATCCAAGTGCAGTCAAACTGACAACTGGAATGTCAGGAATGCCCATTTTAGGATGCTCTGACCAATGCTGAGAAAAGTCCCATTCCATGTGACTGTAATGAGAAAAGGATGGGTGGGGATTTTTATTAATGGAAAAAAGTAGAGGACAACAGAGAAAATCTCTTCCACATTTTTTCAAAAAATAGGTTCTGATGATGATCTGCATACCATTCCTCTGCACCCAAATCTAGGAAGTGGAAGGAAGGACAAGCAACAACAGTTAACTCCAGGCAGGAAGCATAGAATGGAAGGGAGGGCATCAGGAAGACTAAAGGGCAGAATGAATGGACTCTAAAAGCAACCAGAAACCTTCTCCAGATACATCCAGAGTAAAGGCATAAGAAAGCCACTGTGTTGTGCAAGAGAGCACAACAGTGGATCCTCCTCACGAGGAGGAGGTAACCGTGATTACTAGGATCAGGAAAGAAGAGACGCTTCCAGGAGGAGAGGCGAATCAGCTGACCCCTGAGAGCTGTGAGTGTTCACAGACAGCTTCACAGGAGGCTGGCCCTTTAAACCGTACAGACTGTGAAGGAGAAAAGGGGGGGGCAAAATACTTTGTCGGAGGAGGAGGAGGAGGAGATCAGCGGACCGAAGGGGACGGGCAGCTCGGAGGCATCAATTTGATTGATGCCAACGAACGACGAATGATGGGCACTTATCAGCTTCGCGAAGAACGTAGAAGAAAGAAACAGGAAGGGGAGGAGGGATAAGGTCATTTTCAGGGGAACATTGTTCCTTCGCATCCATGCCTTACCGTTAGATTAATTGTTTAACCATAAATTCTATAGATAAGGAGCAATAAACCTATTTAGCACCTCAGCTCACGTTCAAAGAATTTATTGCGGCTAAAGCACTTCTAAGTGTGAGTGTGTTTTTATGACACCCTCACTACACACTGTGGTTCAAGTAGTCCCTGCAGGTGTTAAAAATAAGACAGAGAGGGAAAGTCCCAAGTTCTCAGGTGCTTCTTTGACTCTTCTTGATTCAAATCAGGAGTAAGGAACACCCTGTGGAAGGAAGGACTGTGGAAATATTGTGGATATCATCTATGTGGACTTCAACAAAGTTTTGGACAAAGTGCCCTGTGACATCATGATTAGCAATCTAGCTCCAAGCAGAGGAGATACAAGAATCCTCAGCTGCACGTAGGGTTGGGTACAGAATCAGACTCAAAGTGTGTTCCTCAATGGCACACCTGGAGGTAACAAATGAGTTTCTGCAAGGTTCAATCTATGGCCCAGTGCTCTTCAACTTTTCCATTGATGTCTTGAATGAGGAAGTGCCGGGAATGTTTATCAGATATTCAAGCTCTCAAAAGCAGGTAGGGTAGCCTTGAAGACAGAAAGACGTTTCACAGGATGTCACTAGGAGAAACAGGAAAGCTTTCAGAAGAGGGAAACAAGGATGATGAGTGGACTGCAAACAAAGACATATGAGTTCAGATAGACTGAACTTGGCACATTTAGCCTGGAGATGAAAAGACTGAAGGAAGGTATGACAGCAAAATCTGCTTGATCATCCCAGAGTGCATAATTGGAAGAAAGGGCTCGAGGGAAACGAGGTCCTTCTGGGGGCCTTCGAAATCCCCTGCTCTGCAATTCCTGTGAGACCCTCAAGAAGATATCCTATTAGTACACGAAAATGAACTTCCAGCAGCTTCTGAAGGATTACAGGCTCTGGAGCTGAACTGTCCATGTGCCGCTTCTAAGTGTAGGTGAAATATTGTCCTCAGAGAAGCTGCCCATCTGAAAATAGAACTGAGGCTTCTATTCTCAGTTTCCTAAATTCTGAAAGGAGCTCAGGGGCATTCATTCCTGAAACCAGAATCCTGCATATACTAAGAGTCATACCAAGCCATAAAAGATTTTTCTTTCTCTGTTCTTCCAGCTTCATCATTTCCTGAGCAACCCCCAGTTTCACAATAATTCTATCGATGGGGTGTATTTAGATGAGAAGGGAGACTTGGTTGTCAACTTGGACCTTGTCAACTGGGTAAAATTTCCCAATGGGAGTGTTGCAAGAAGGAATGTTGGGAGTCTAGAACGGCGGGGCTCCCCTGACCCCAAATTCACCATTCACCGAGATCCCATTGTGTGGCCAAGATGGAAAGATCAGGTGAAGAAAACAATCCCCATCATCCCATTCTTTTCTTTTCCCATCCCTTCGCCAAGCAGCTGGATAATGGGAGTACAGAAATGTAATATGTAAATAAAAAGCATGAGATATAAGCGGTGTAGTGAATCAAGGTGGTGCATTTAATTCCAAGGGAATTTTCAGCTTCTTCAGCTTCACAGGAGATGTGGAATCTGCTGAAATGCTGGGGGTTCTCTCCTCTCCTGCTCTGTATCCCCAGTCTCCACTTTCATTAGCTCCATCCCAACAGCAGGTTTCACAGTAGCCTTATCTGCACCACATATTGCTCTCTAAAAATTTCAGTTGCATTCAGTTACAATTAATTTCAATGTTTTATTTTTTTATTAGCATCTTCACTGCTGAGTTTCTGGATATTTTAGAGAAATTTCTTTTTTTAGTTATATGTATAAAAACTAATACACAAGATAGTGTATTGTGTATAGAAGGCTTTTTACTCCTGCCTCAGCAGTCCCCAAAATGATTTTCCTATTATTCCTGGTCCCCAATAGTAAAAAGGTTGAAAACCACTGAATTAGGGAATCCACTAAACTGCTTGAGGTCTTCCACTGTTAGTCCTTTCCTGTTCTGTCTCCCCAGTCCCAGCTTCCTCAGCCCTACCCTCCTCCCTTAATTCTCCTCTCTCGCTCAGCCGCTGCCACAGGCCAGGTGCGTGGAGAGCTGCCATCCGGGATTCTTCAAGGTGGCTCAGGAAGGACAGCCCATGTGCTGCTATGACTGTGCTCAGTGTGCCGAGGGGACCATCACCACTCAGGAAGGTGGGTGAGGGCAGAGGATAAGGCACTGTCTGTGAGGAGGGATAAGATCTGACCATATTTTGGGAAGCATTTAGTGGTGCTAAACCATCCTGCAAAGACCTTAGAATGGCTTGAAGGACCAAAATGAAACATTTTCACATGTTGGGGTGCTTCTACCCACTCCACCCTCCAGTCCTGGAAGCATTACGTGGACAAAACCCTGGGAGGTTGTTTCCTATGTCCCAGAATGCTTTCTTACCTCTTTCCTTCAGCATCCGCAGACTCCTTGTCCTTCAGAATACTTCAAGCATGTTTTCCCTTCACTGCTTATTTCTGTTAAGCTCCCTTGCCCACCCCCATCCTCCATTTCTCCTTGTCTTCTACATCTCCCCAGGAACATTCCCTCCCACTTTTGTGGTTGCTTTTGTGTCGGTAAACACTTTTCTCACTCCACAGTATCCCTCACAATGACTTGGCACTTGAAGCAGACCTTACATTGCTGTTTTTTCCCTCCACTTACACAGCAACCAACCCACCCTGAGCAGCTCCCCCAGGAGAATTGGGTGGCTTGCAGAAAAGGACATTTCATATGCATGAGGGTCTTTTGGACCCTCTCTTGCCTCCTTTGGAAGAGCTGGAAGAGGACATCTTGATGGGACTGCAGTGCTTCACATCAAGGAGGATGTAGGGCAGGGTTGCCAGGTCCAGAGGATGAGGCAACCAGTGGTTCCCTTGGTTTTTGGATCACAGGGCAGCAGGTTCACATTTGTATGGCAGTGTTCGGAAGATGGACATTTTGCTTGGAGTGTCTGATGTGCATTCTGGCCTTCAGCATATTGGGAAATGGGCAGGGGACAGATGGGCTTAAGGCCAAGATGATTGTCAGCTTCAATGACATTCTATGTTTTCCTAAAAGTGAACAGCAAGGCATAAAAAGTAATACAATGAATGTGACTTCAAGTGTACTTAATGTGGATTATCAAATTATTAAGCATTCACTTTTTCTTTATTCAGTTTCTTTATATTCAGGCATTTTTTTGAGAAACTCAAGAGGGTTTATGAAATTCTCCTTCTCCTCCCAATGCTATCCTCACAAGAACCATGTGAGGTAGGCTGGGCTGAGAGTCTGGGTGGCCCACAGTCATCTAGAGACCTGCATGGCTAAGTCTGGACTAGCCTCTGGATGGGCTTCCTACTTCACCATCTGGGCCCACAGGCAGGCATGTGCTGCCAATTGTGGAAATCCCGCAACACATTATGGGAGCTGAATTCCCTCCACCAACCCCCAGCCCCAGACTTTTTCCTCTTCACTCCCATTCTGATGACCTCTGAGAAGAAGGGCTAGTTTAATACTCAGAGAACCTCCAAGAATCTGGTTGCAGGAGGCAGGCATGGCATTCCCAGGGCACATTGCTTAATGCTTCACCCCTGTGTGACTTATGTGCACTGTACATGGAAGCTCAGCATGCTACAGGCTGAATGCATCTTGAGGACGTGCAGGTCAGGCTGGATGAGTCCTGGGTGGAGGAACAGCTTCCTTTCCAGCTGGTTACCTGGGTGGCTCAAGTGCTGGAGTTATAGCTGTGATTAGGGCATGGTCTAGGGGAATCCCAGCAGAGTGCTGCGACCCTGCATCATCTCCATCCGCTCAAGCAGGATTGCACAAAACTTGTCATGAGAAGGCAGCTGGCCTGGCTTGACCTGTAAAACTTCTTATGGGTTATCTTGATCCCCTTCAACTTTCCCTGCCTGTGCAGCTTCTCCCTGCTGTATTTGAGCTCAGAAAAGCAAATCTGAAGCTGCAGGAATCAGGGATTGGCTTGTGAGTGAAGAAAAAACCATGGTGGACCACTGAGCACTCAAAGTGGGGTTGCACCCATCCAGACATATTCTACATACACTTTTTTTCAGCTGTCCCTAAATCATTTCAGACTGGTGTCTAAGCACTGATGCAGCAGAATGTCACCCTCCAATGTTTGTGTGTGATGAGGCACTGGGTGTTCCAGGGATCTGCTCCACCAGACGCCATGGTCCTCCCACACATCCAGGCAAAGAAATGTCCCCCACACTTCATCCTGGCATCTTCTCCCCACTCCATTTCAACACCCAGGGTTGGAGTCCCTGCCGAGGTCCAGCATTTTCTGGGGTATGGGTTGATTCACGATTACCACGCATCCTAGCCCATTTTGCAAAATACCTTTCAGGCAGTTTATTGGGCAAATTTGTTGAGACAGGAAAAAGAGGGGTCCACCAATTCCATGCCTGGATGGACAGCACTCTATGTTGCCTCTGACACAAAAATTATGCAACTACCAGCACCACTACAGTTTATACTAATAATATTATTAATAAGGAAAAATGAATAATGCAAAGTCAGGAAGGGATGTCAGGTTCTTTTTCTCTTGCTTTCGTCAGATGCACAGCATTGCCTGAAGTGTCCAGAAGATCGGCATCCAAACAAGGCCCATGATCAATGCATCCCCAAGGTCATCACCTTCCTTTCCTATGAGGAATATTTGGGGTTCTTCCTCACTGGCATGGCCCTACTCTTCTCGGTAGCCACAGGAAGCATTTTGGGAATCTTCAGGAAATTTCAAGAAACCCCAGTAGTCAAGGCCAACAACCGAGACCTCTCTTACATTCTGCTAGTCTCCCTCCTGCTTTGCTTTGCATGCTCTTTCCTCTTCATTGGCCAGCCAAGAAGCATCACCTGCCTCCTCCGAGAAGCAGCCTTCAGCATCATCTTCTCAGTGGCCATCTCTTCCCTCCTGGCCAAAACCGTCGCTGTGGTACTGGCCTTCCTGGCTACCAAGCCAGGCAACACGGCAAGGAACTGGCTGGGGAGGAGTTTGGCCAACTCCATTGTCATCTCGTGTTCCAGCATCCAAGTAGTCCTCTCCACCATCTGGCTGGGGACTGCTCCCCCCTTTCCTTACTCTGACAAGCACTCCCAGCCTGGGCAGATTGTCCTGCAGTGCAATGAAGACTCTGTGGCCATGTTCTACACTGCCCTCGGCTATATGGGCTTCCTGGCTGCTGTCTGCTTCACGGTGGCCTTCCTGGCCAGGAAGCTGCCTGGGGCCTTCAATGAGGCCAAGCTGATCACCTTCAGCATGCTGGTCTTCTGCAGTGTCTGGGTGTCCTTCGTGCCCACCTACCTGAGCACCAGGGGCAAGTACATGGTGGCCGTGCAGGTCTTCTCCATCTTGGCCTCCAGCGCTGGGCTGCTGGGCTGCATTTTCCTGCCCAAGTGCTACATTATTCTAGTGAGGACGGACCTGAATACTAAGGAACATCTCATGATGAAAGCCAAAGCATAAGGTATATTTTATTGTTTGTCAACAGCTCAAGAATGTCCCTGAGAATCTGCCTTGAGATCCATTTTGTGTATGCCAAAATGATAGAATGATACCAATGAAATGAAATGCTTCTCCACTTTTCTGTACTTGGAGGGAGAAAAGCTACATTTTATGCATGGGGAAGAAGCATACAAAAAATTTTCCCATTTTATCTCATTAGCTAAGCTTTCTCTTTTGTTTTTTTTTCCTACTATTAGTTTCCATTTTTTTGTCTTTGAAATTCTCATGCTACTTTGAATTCTCAGGAGAAAAATCCAAGTTGACCAGAACTTCACAGGATACAGACATACAACATCTCAACTTTAAAAAAAAAAAAATATTTCCTACACTATGAGAAATTTTGTCATCACTAATGTAATGTGAGAACTGTACATCTCCCTTCCCGCAACTTCTTGCACCTGAATTCAGGGCCCACAAACCTACTCAGAGTCCAATCAAATCTGCCGAACTTTACAATAGTGTTATGAAGAAGAACAGGTTCAAAGAGCACCAAGAACACTTTTTGTTATTGGTAATTGTCAGGAAATGAAATTAAGAAATCATTCATTCACACACCTTCAGAAGTGTATCAGGACCTTCAGCTGCAGTCTGGAAGTATTCCAGCCAGATGTCAGTGGAGTTGATTTGGAGGTTCGTGCTCTTCAATTCCTGATTTTCCTGGAAGCAGATACCTTCAGAAGACTCTTTCAGTCAAGCTAAAAGAAAGGCACCCACTCCAAATGCCCAGCAAATGGTCCACAAGGGCTCTCTGGCATCCTGTTCCAGATGCCTCCAGCTCCCCTACCTTCCTCCTTGCTTTTTCTCTGCAGCGTGACTTGTCTCCAGCAGAGCACCCCACAAAAGGAAGGATCCTGCACCTCCCACAGAGAGGGCAATGGAAGGGTGAACTCCATAAATGAAAAGGCAGGAGAGGAAGGAAGGAAGAAAGGAAAAATACAATTTCTTCGAAAAGTTGAGATACAACATTTACAATAGAAGAAAATAAAATGTGTACCAATGAGAAGAAATACAGCCATCTTAAAGAAATAAAGCATTGGTTATATAGTTTTGTTTGTTTTTTATAGGAAGGCAGTTAATAGAGTTCCCTTTATACATCTTCCTCTTTTACAGTTCCTGGCTTTTTTTGGGATGGGCAGACAGCTTACTCCCGGACTAACCAGTAAAAAAATGGTGGAAAGACATGACACAGAGGCCTTCTGAAAGAGATGATTCCAAACTCTGAAGAGTATCAGGAGATCTATGTACTGGAAAGAGAACAGATTCTGTGAACTGCATTGGCAGAATAATATCTGCTCTCTGTGTGTGTGTGTGTGTGTGTGTGTGAGAGAGAGAGAGAGAGAGAGAGAATGCCCCCCCTAGCCAAAACTACTCAACCTATAAGACCTGACCAAGAAATTAACAAGAGATTTCTGACTCCGTTTCCTGGATGCATTCACATGGAAGAGGAGCAAACCACAGGTCAATTAATCCAAGATTTCCCTTGGCTTGTGCTCCAATACTTTTTTGCTTGCAGTTGGCTGGATGAGGGGGTGCTCCACAGCATCTGAATAGGGTATAAGTGTTGATCTGGCAATTCATGAGAGAGCCAGAGAGGTGTCGTGGTTAAGAGCATGGGACAGGGACTTGGGCCACCTGGGTGCAGGTCCCTGTGAGGCCATGGCGAGGACTAGACAGCCACAGATTTTAGCCCAACCTACCTGGCAGGGTTGCTGTTCTGGGGATAAGAGTGAAAGCAGGAGGAGGAGAATGGTAAAAAATTTTTGAGTTCATAAGAAAGAAGTGGGAAATAAATCAAATAAATAAAAAATGTAGGTTGGCTGTGGGGGTTTTTAACTGATGTGTAACACACAGTATTCAAGTTCAGGCATCAGGGAGGACTCTCCAGCTGGGCCAGTTGGAGACTACACATGGAGAAAGGTGCTGGCCTGATCCCACCAGATAAATCAAAAGAATTAATTCAAACTGGCCTCCATTAATCCATTAAGTCAAACTGGCAAGCCAGGTCTCTGGGTGACTGCATGGAAATGCAGACTTACAAAGCATCTGAGCAGAATAGGCCCTGCAAAGGTTGGGGTCCTTTTCTGGGGTTCTGTGAAGGTTGCAGATCAATCCTTTACATATGAAAAATGGGAAGCTTGGAATTTAGGGCTTAAGCCCACAGCCTCACCCTGGGGATTCTCCCAGTACTCAGGGAAGCAATGCGCTGTTCTTTCTCTTGCATTACTTCTCTTGGAGGCCTAGTGATTGGGGTGGTGGCCACACTGAAGGCTTCACAGCTGAGGAGGGTGTGGAGGAAATGAACCACATGTACAGGATTCAGGAATCAGGCTGCTGGAGGAAGCTGCTCAAACACAGATGAGATTGCTCTGATTTCCTAATAGGAGGAGACAGAGAATTCTCTTGGAGCTCTCTAAACCATGGAAGAGGCCAGCCCATCCAAAACATGGTTGTCACACAGTGGCGTAGCCAGGAAGTTTCAAGGAGAGTGGGGATATTTCAGTACTGTCATGGACATATGAGTAGGGAGGGTCCTCCTCAGCAAACATGGGCTTGCAACCCAGTCAACCTGCCATGATTTTCCAACTCTGTGGTGGATTCCACTGAGCATGTATAGAGTGGATTTCATTGAAGAGCATCCTCTGTTGTGGTGGAGCACCAGATGGGGCTCCTGGGCCATACCCATTAATAGATGAACATTATGAACTTGCTAAATGCCCTGGAACTCTTCAGAAAAGGAGGAGGTGCCACCCTTCCTTTTTCGTAACCTGGAGAAGATTCAGGGGGGATCTTATAGCAACATCTAGGTATGTGAATGGGTGTCACGTGGAAAGGGCCGTGACCTGTTCTCTCCTTTGGTAGAGGGAAGGACGTGGTCCAGTGGAAAAGTGCTCAGGGAAATGGGTTTCAGGGTGGTTGTCAGGAAATACTTCCTGAAAGTCAGGACTGCTAGGATATGGAATGGGCTTCCAAGGGAGGTTTTTGAGGCCCTGTCAGTGATGGTTTTCAAGGAGAGATTGGACAACCGCATTATGGGAATTACATGAGCTAAGCTGGCAGGTGCCGAGGGTCCGACTGGATGGCCTGGGGGCCCCTCTGATATGCTTGTTTTCTATGTAGCTAATCCAAATGCAGTCATACCTTGGTTTGTAAATGCTGCTGCTTGCAAACAATTGGGTTCACAAACAGAAAGTTCGGCAAAATTTTGCTTCCATGCTTAACTCCACATCGGGTGACTAACACGAATGCGGCCACCTTCCCCACTCTGACACGTGGTCTTGGCTTCCTCTAGTCGAGAATGCGGTCATAGATGCTCCCTCCAAACAATAACCACCTCCCCACCCACTTTCCTGTCCTCCACACCAGAAGTCACCTCAAGCAAGGTCAGTGTTCTCTCTTTTCATACTGCACTGTATTTTGCTTCATATTTTTGTGGTTAAAAAAACTACATGTGGTTCAGACCAGAATCGTGGAACGAATTAAGTTCGTGAATCATGCTACCACTGTACTGCATGTGTTTGCCAGGAACTTGGGCTCTGGACCACTGTAAGATGTAGCCAAGTCCAGGAAGTGGAGCCTGGGGAATCTGGTGCATTTCCACACAGCGGAAATACAAAAGGAAGTAAAAGAACACGAGACAGAAATAATCAAAATTGTGCTTAGTGGGGAGGGAACCATTTTTTCTCCCTCTCCCCTAATAGTAGAAACTATGTGGGGATCATTCAGTACAGATAAAAGAGGATTTCTTCACATGCTGCATAGCTAAACTGTGGAATTTCCCTCCATAGGAAGTGGTGATGGCCACCACTTTGGACAGCTTTCAAAGGGGGTTGGAGAGATTCATGGAAAAGGAGAAGAAAAAGGAGAGTATCACTGGCTACTAGCCTTGTTGGCTAAGGGCTACCTCTGGATCAGAAGCAAGATCCCTGAGCACACGAGTTACTGGGATGTCCAGGCCCTGCTTGTGGAATCTCATGGTGGGCAACTGGGTGGCTGCTGGGTAAATACAACACTGGATTAGATGGACCATGAGTCCAACCATGGGTCCGTGCATGGGTCCTTCCCCTAATTATTTATATACAACAGTGCTGTGGTGAAATGCAGCAAACTGGGACAATTCCTCAGGATCCTTCCTCAAAATCCTTTTCCCACATGACACTCAATCTCTGGGTTTGTGGTGAATTTTGAGGTTAGTGTTGCTCCATGGCATCTGACTAAACTACCACAAAAAAATTGCTTTAGGATCCATGCAGAGAAATGACCAGCTCTTCACTTCAATGCAAGGAAAGGACATTTAAGGCACATTTGGCTGGGTGCCTTCAATACTGCTTTCCTGAATGCACAATTTATCATTCAAAGAACAAGAATGACAACTACAAAGGTTCAAGGCAGGAAAAAGAGGGGGGCAGACTGAGCACCAGGTGGAACTTGAAGAAGTCCAAAAACCTAGAACGTCAGTGTCCACTGATCTGCAGAACAGGATGTTATGGAATGGATGAGAATCCAGAGACATCCTCTGAATATAACCTATCTGAGAGGGTGAAGAAGAGGAAGCCATTTTTCTGTCACCCACAACTCCTCTTGGCATTTTTGACAACTAAAGGAGCAATCTCACACTGTGCAGAGTGCACAAGGAGCTGAAGGTTAGTTTAGAATCCCAGGTCAGTGTTCAGAGGCTTCAGTCCCACCTGGAACTGGGAATCTGAGCTCCGACCAACACCTGTTGCTGCATGCAGCTGCTATGGAAAGAATGACGTGGGCTGCTTCACAAGCTCAGGAGCGCAACCTCAAAGAAGGGGAGTTGGCTAGTGATTGCAGACTGGTGGAGATGGCAGAGCCAAGGAGATAAGCTATCCTGGCTGTCCTTCGCCCTTCAAAGCACTCTCAGGAAAGAATGGAAGAAAATGCATCTGGCAGGAAAGGAAGAGCAGAAGCACAAGCATGTCAAGGTGAACTCTGCCAGTTCTTCCACATGGATGATGCCATGCCACCATGTTCCAGGCCTCGGGGCCAGTGCCATAGACCTGTTGACTTGACTTCATCAGAAATGTGGATTGATGCCTCAATTAATCCTCAGGAGTCCTCAATGCAAAAACGGAGGCCAGGTGTGATGGAGACAGAGGAAGGAATGCCTTCTCCAGATGAGGACTGGATACTGGTGAGCAGGGAAAGGTGGAGGCTGATATATTGGGTGGAGGACACAAGGCCCAAAGGCCACCCAGGGTAGGGCAGAACCAGCAGCAAAGGTTGAATCCAGTGCAAGAATGTGGGAGGTTTTGAGGTTGGGATTAAATACATCCCATCAACTAAATGCAGGTGCCCCTCCCCTGACAGGGGATACTCACATATCATTTGAAGAGGCTTTACACTGAGCTTGCTGAATTATGCCATGGAGAAACAAATACATAAGAAATTAATTTCTAGCTGTTTTACTATTCAGCATGAGTTCAGTCCAGACTTGACTACAATAATGAAGCACTTGGGAGAAAGATGCAGCCCAGCCCTGGAGGCCAAGATGGAGAAGACGTGCACGGCCACCATGTACTTCCACTTCGACTTGTCTTCCCACCTTCTTTTCTGCCTCTTGGAAAGCATCAGTTCTCCATCGTGAAGGTAAAAGAAGAGAGACTGACAGTAGATATAAGGGAGACATTTCCTTTGATCTTGGCTGATGCAGCCCTCTGAACCAAGTGTCCTGAAGATCAGCACCCAAACAAGGAACAAGATCAATGTGTGCACAATATCATCATCTTCCTGTCTTATGCAGAACCTTGGGGACCACCCTGGTTTCCCTTGCCCACTTCTTGTCTGTGAGCACAGGCTTGGTGTTGGCAATCTTCACTCCCTTCCAAAACACTCCAATTGTGAAAGCCAACAACCAGGAGCTCTCCTTCCTTCTGCTTATCTCCCTCATGCTCTCCTTCTTATCTCCCTTCCTGTTCATTGGCCGACAAAGGAAAGGAATCTTCCTCCTCCTACAAGCAGCCTTCAGCATCATCTTCTCAGTGGCTGTCTCTTTCCTCTTTGCTAAAACTGTCCTTGTGGTGCTGGCCTTCCTGGCCACCGAGCCAGGCAACAGTGCAAGGAACTGGTTGGGGAGGAGTTTTGGCCAACTCCATTGTCATCTCCTGTTCCAGTGTCCAAGTAGTCCTCTCCATCATCTGGCTGGGGACCTCTCCCCCTTACTCTGACCCTGACAAGCACTCCCAGATGGAGCAGATAGTCCTGCAGTGTAAAGAAGGCTCTGTGGCCATGTTCTACGCTGCCCTCAGCTACACAGGCTTCCTGGCTGCCGTCTGCTTCATGGTGGCCTTCCTGTCCAGGAAGCTGTCTGGGGCCTTCAACAAGGTCAAGCTGAGCACCTTCAGCATGCTGATCTTCTGCAGAGTCTGGCTGTCCTTGGTGCCCACCTATCTCAGCACCAAGGGCAAGTACATGGTGGCAGTGCAAGTCTTCTCCAATTTGGCCTCCAGCACTGGGCTGCTGTGCTGCATCTTCCTCCCCAAGTGCCACATTATTCTAGCAAGGCCTGACCTGAATACCAAGGAGCACCTGATGGTCAAAGGCAAACTAAATGTGTAATTTGTATGGAACTCTTTCACAGGAACCTTCTCGCTCAACAATTAAAATCTACTTACCAATCCTCTGAACTGCAGAGCTTCAGAAAATACATGGACATTCTTTGGGGTTTCATACATACTAAGAACATTGGTGGGATGGAACGAATCGGAGCCCACCCCTTGAGCATCTGTTGGCCTCCTTCCTTCCTTTCCTGTGAGGTCAGCCAAGCAAAAGGATGCCTGCAGATGCTTGTGGGTGTGCAACTGGCATGCTTCGGTGTCAGGTGGAGCTGCTCAAAGAAAGGCTGGCAGGGCAAAGAAGGGAGCACTGCCTGTGAAGCGTGTGAAGCAGGATACAGAACTGAGGTCATTCCCTTGCAAATCAGACTGTTGTCCAGAAGGCTGAGATCAGGGAATCTGATGGCTTGCTGCCATAGTCCTGTTCCTCTATGTTTATTCCTTTTATTGCAGTTCTGCACTGCATATTTTATCTAGCACACTCCGTGTGACTTGCTTCACTCTCCTCATGCTGATCTCAGTGTTGTCCCCTCAAAAACAACCCTGTGCAGTAGGCTGGGCCAAGAGGGCCCGAGTGGCTCAAAGTCATCCGGCTGATACATTGGCTGTGGGCCAATAAACTGAGGGTCAATTCAGATAAGACAGAGGTCCTGTTGGGATGTGGTTCAGCCCTATAGATGAGTCATATCTGCCATTTTCTGGATGGAGTTGCACTCCCTGAAAAGAACAGGGTGCACAGTTTGGGAGTGCTCCTCGCTACAGACCTGACCCTGGAATCCCAGGTGACCGTGGTGGTGAAGAATTCTCTTCCCCAGCTTTGGCTGGTCTGCCAAATGCAACGTTGCCTGGATGACTGATGCCTTGCAACAGTGACCCATGCTATGGTAACTACCCAACTGGATTACTATAGCACACTGTACATGGGACTGCCCTTCAAGAAGGTCCAGCTACTTCAATTGGTTCAGAAAAGAGCTGCAAGGATATTAACGGGGACTGGCAGGTGTTCACATACAACACTGGTCCTTTACCACTTCCACTGGCTGCCAATTGAAGTAGGGGCCCAATTTCAGGTTCTGGTGATGACTTATAAAGTCCTAAATGGCTTTGGTCCTGCATACCTGAAGGAGTGTCTTCTCCCCATGTACCCCACAGCCCAGTGAGATCAGAGTCAGAGACTCTCTTCCAGGAGCTGTCCTTCAAAGAGATCAAGAGGGTGACTACCTGGCAGAGGGCCTTCTCTGTGTGTGGCACCTCAAGTCTCGAACATGCCCCCCAGAGAGGTCCGCCTAGCACCAACACTTCTTTGCTTTCAGCGTCAGGAGAAAACCTTTTGTATTCTCCCAGTATTTTAACTGTCAACTTGTTTTATATAGTAGGGTCATATTTTAACATTGGATGTTGAGCAACTGTTATTCTTATTTCTATTTTTAGGATTAATTGGCTGCAAACTGTCCAAAATGTCTGCGTATGGAACAGCATAAAAAAGTTTTGAGTAAGCAAATAAATAAATAAAACACTCTGTGTATGCTGTGGAATCTTGCAGTTGGTTTGTGCGCCTCTACCTGGTGGCACTACTGTAAGTTTCTGTGCAGAGGGTCATTTTCTGTAGGATCACACCAATGAACTGCTAAGTTAGTGACATGCTGTTCCTGATACTCCTCTCCCCAGATCTAGAGATGCTCCAAGAAGGATCTCCAGGGTCTCAGGAGAGCTCACCACAAATGGGAAGAGAAAAATGGGAAGGGAAGCACAGTTTTTGCAGGATCAAATTCCCTCACTAAAGAGGCCATAATGGGTGGGGGGGGGTTGAGGGGGAAATAGCTACTATGTGATTGAGCAGATCACCCCTTTGAGGCCCATTACAAACCAAATGACAAAAGGCATCCCGTGATCCTGCTTGCCTCCAAGGGGTTGCATCGGCATAATCTCAGAGCATTCCTGTCCTCTACAGAGGATTGAGAAAAATTCAAGAAGTCGCACAGGTGCCGTTGTGGTGTGGCTGAATAATTATAGAAATCATGATGCATTACATGCTAAATCTCATTAGGTCTCCTCTCTGAAGACCATCCTGAACCCCCTGATGCACACCTGAGGTTGCACAGGTGTGTCTTCCATCCAGGTGCAAAAAGGAAGGCACCTCATTCCCTGCAGTCCTGCTCAGAGCTTGGGAGAGGCTGAGGGCAGGGGCGGAGGCCTCCATGCAAAGCCCATCTTCTCCTTCCCTTTGGATAAAGCCTTGGCTGGCTCTGCACCACCTGCATTAGGGAAGCAATTCATTCTCCTAATTGTTCCTCTCCTTGGTTGAAAAGGACAGTATGGAGAACTTGGCAAGATCCAGCAGAAGGGCATACTTCTTCCTGCTGCTGCTCCTGCTTTCTGTGGCCTGCTGTGGGGTGGTGGAGGCCAAATGCCCCTGGAGGTGGCACAGGGCAGAGCTGCAGCCACAGAATTTTTATCGGCCAGCAGACTATGTCCTCAGTGCCAGCATCTCTGCAGCACAAGGCCATTTTGAGCCACACACTTTCAATAAACCTGCCTCTAATAAAGAGATTGAGTAAGTCCTTGGCCTGCTTTATCTAATACCACGAAGCACTGTGGAAAGATGGTCAGTACTTCAGTAACATACAAACCCAGGGCAATTTCTTCCAGCTGGCTCCTTCATGAAGAGGCAGCCGATGAACTCATGGGCAGAAAGGTCAGCAGGGAGTCTAGGTCCATGGGAGGATCCAGGCCTGAGAAAATGCCACGCATTCCTTCTGTCTGCACTCCTCTGCCTTCCCTTCCCCTTCAGGGTTAGTGGCTGTACTTGCTGGGCTCATGCCTGGGATGGGCACCTTGGCTGCAGGGGTCTTGTCTTGGGGGATGGACCTGGATTAAGATGGGAAATAGGCCCGCCCACCCACTGGAATCCAGCAGGAATTCTGCAGGAATCAGCAGTCGGACTCTTGCTTTCAGTTCGGACCAGGCTGACCACGTGGAAGCCTGAGAATCAGGATGGAGCCTGAAAGGGCACTGGAAGGATTCATGTGCAGGGTTGGCAGGGCGAACTTTCTTTCTTTTTTCAGGATCACATCACCAGATTTCTGGAAGATCCACTGCTTCCTGTTTGCGATCCAGGAGGTCAACCAGAATCCCAGCATCTTGCCCAACATCACCCTGGGCTACAGCATCTATGACAGCCTTCATGATGTTAGACTGACATCGGACGCAGCCATAGACCTGCTCTCAACCTCTCAGGCCCACGTGCCCAACTACAAGTGTGGCAGGAGAAATCATCTGCTGGCCGTTCTTGAAGCATCAGACTCCGACAACTCCATGCAGCTTTCCAACATGCTGGGCATCTTCAAAATCCCACAGGTGGGAGGCTTCAGAGAAGCAAAATGAGTTGCTGTGTAGATAAAGTGAAAGATTCTTCAAATAATTTGCAAGTATGATCTCTGTCCCTGGACAACAGACCATCATTCACAGTCCCAAGATGAAAAGGGTGAAACCCCCTTGGTCCCCACACCAGGCACCCATCTGGTACTCTTAGTGTTGAGCATTACCAAAAGTACCCTATTGTTCTTTGTCTGACCGTGAGAGAGATGGCAGCATCAGCAAGTAAATGTATGAAAAATCCTCTTGGCTGTAGGTGCATAACCAATAATCACATGTGGAGGATTAATGTAGCAGAGCAATCTGGAGCCAGGGGTCCTTCTGACTCCCCTTGTTTCCATGTTGATATGTTTCTAATCGATAGTGAGTCCATCTCCACTCGAGAGCTGCTGCCACAGTCATCATGTGCAGGGCTTCTATATGTTCAGCTTTTTGCAATGATAAAATGGAGAGGACATCAAAATTATTACTTTTGGACATTGTTAACCTAAGCTACACTTCTCAAATCAAAACAAGCAGATATTGCTGATCATACATAAAATGTTCTTTTATATATTCTGACATCTTTGGCAGAGGCTACTATCTTCCACTTTCTTATGTTTCTCTGTCTCCTAAATACTTGAGCCTTGCAGTTTTGTCATCAGGAAAAAAATCTTTTCTTAATTTAGAGGGCGGAATAGAGCAAATAATTCTGCACTTCATTGTCAATCATATCATGGGCATCCAAGATAGTTTCCTTTTCTTTCCCATCATCTAATGCATATGGACAAGGGTAACTCTGACAGCCTAGGAAGGTATCCACAGCATCTGTTCATGAACAACCCTACAAAAAATTTCCCCTCCCTTTTATGGGATGAAGTCTTGGGGAATTCATAGAAGGATGGAACATCTGGAGAAGCTCAAGAGTTCTGGCTACTCACTGCTTCCTTTTGCCAAAGTTGTAAACTTAGAATCCTAAAACACTTCATTTTTTTAGAAAATTATAAGCATTGGTTCCTCTCAGATCATGTTTCATGCAGATAGCAAAAGGGTAAATGTTTTATGACAAACACTTTATTATTCAGAATATTATAAGCATTATTTTCTTTCAAATCATATTTTATGGAGATAAATGAAATTTAAGTGGTTTATTTCCTTAAGATGAGGAATTTTGATTTGGTACTGAAATGAACCAATCCATCAGTCTCCCTCTTCCTCTCTTTCCCAGGTCACTTATGCTTTCACTGCTCAGGCTTGGAGAGAAAATAGTCAGTCCCCTTCCTTCTACAGGATGCTCCCCAAAGAAGGCATCCAGTACGCAGGGATTGTCAAGCTGCTGGTGCATTTCAGGTGGACAATGGTGGGTCTCTTTGCACTGGACACTGAGAATGGGGACAAGTTCATGAGAACCTTGAAACCAGAGCTGCTCAGGAATGGTATTTGCGTGATTTTTTCACGCAGCATCTCACAAATGAAATCGGGTAGTGTACCAGTCAGGTGGCAGTCACGGAAGATTTTGATAGAAATCAATGTCTTCATTTATTTTGAAGAGTTCATTTTCAACTACTATGGAATAGCAATTGTTGAATTCGTTATTAAAACGTTTATGCAACCGGTTAATGGAAAAATCTGGATCACCACAACTATGTCTGACTTTACCTTGAATTTAGTGTATGCAAATAGTAGAATATTCCCACACGTTTATGCATACATTTCCTTCCTTCCCCCAAAAAGTAAACGGATCAACTATGATGGTTATGAGAATTTGCATGAAAGTATGTATGCATTTGTGAAGACAGTTTTCAAGTGTTCGTATTCAAAGCATGTTCTGTCAGTGAAAGAGTGGGCAAGATGCAGAGAGACGGAGGAACCGGAGGGCCTGCCCCAAGTGGACAAGAAGCAAACACTCTCTCTGGACAACTTCTTCTCTTACAACACAGTCCAGGCTGTGGCCCATGTTGTGGATATGGCCATTTCCGTCAGATCCAGGAGGAACAACATGGAACATGGAGGGTGGCCAGATTTACCCCAGATTCATCCATGGCAGGTATTCTCCCAAATCAAAATCTTCCTACCTGTTAAAGTTAAAATGTTAGAATGGAGATTCTGGTCCTCCTTTTGCCCCCCTCTGCTGACTTCCTGGGATAGAGTCCAGCTGTTCCTGCCCTGTAGAGTTCTTCCGAGTCATTCTGAATCAATGGGTGTGTATGCAAGTCTAGACAAGGAGTGTACAGGTCCTTGCTCAGATTCCTTGACCTATGAATAATAGGGCTTTTTATCTTGCCTGGGTTCAGAATCAAGGCAATCTGTATTAGACCTGGGATGCCCAGCTGAACACAATTTGCCCTTAGTTGTGTGTGCACTCCTCACCCCAGGATACATTCAGATTCCTAGCTGGGAAGAGCAAGGAATGGTGCCCCAGTTGGTCTGAAGGATCTATACATGCAAGAAAGGTTCCAGCGAGTGATCTGACATGGAGAGCTAGTTGGAGTGTGGCACTGGAGGTGTAGTGGGAGAGGAGATCGAGGCAGGTATCCGGGACTCCACTGATCACCTTCAGGGAAGAGAGAAGTAAGGCCAGAATGTCACAACCTGGAGAGAAAGGTAGAATCCAAAGTCAACTAATATGGACCTGGAATCCTTCCACATTGTACTGACATGGAACCTCCATGCCATGTTTGGTGTTCTGCCAAACATCAGAAAGGTAGGTAAGTGCAACCAGTGCAACCTGGTGTCAATCTTCAAAGAAAACATGAGAGCACCTGAGAAGTCAGTGGGCACCCTCAAGACAAGGAAAATTCTGAGGTCAAACAGTATAATGGAAACGGTATGTGTAGAAGGGAGACAGAGGAGAATCTGGTAACAGACCGAGGAAGAGAATCCTGAGGGAACTGACAAAGAGGAGAAAAGTTCCTGGAAAATGAGGCAAATCATGAGCGAAGGAACTAGAAGATGCTCTTCACTACTGGAAGCAGTGCAACTGTGTGATCGCTTTCAGCACCTCGGAAATCAGACTCGCAGCCTGCTTGTTCCCAACGGGGAAGCCCTGGTGCACAAAGAGGCAGCTGAAGGACTCCAGGGGCAAGGCAGCCATGCCTTACTTCAATCCTTACAGAAGGCAAATCCAAATGTAGTGAAACTGACTGCACACATTTCAGGAAACCTTGTGTTAACATGCTCCACACAATCCTAAGTCAGGTCCCATGCTAAATGACTCCAGGGAGACAAACCACCAATCCTCATTGGGTGGAGATATTTTAAAATGGCAATTCTATTGGCACAATTACATCCCTTTCTTTCAAAGAATAGAAAACAGCAGAAAAACTCTGCTGAATGTGCTTTTAGAAAAAATGGGTCTTATGGTGATCTGAAAACCAACCCTCCCCACCCAAAAGGGCATCTTGAGGAAGTGGAAGGCTGACCAAGCTAAACCAGAGGAATGCAGGCAGGCAGGCAGGCAGGACTGAGTGGGATGGCAACAGGAATACTAAAGTGGAGAAGGAGTGGAGCTTGGTGAGGAATATGAAAAGCAACCAAAAGACTTCTCAGATACGTCCAGAGTAAAAGACAAAAGGAAGATGTCATGGTTTGGGTTGTCCCTTCAGAGGCCAAAATGATGACAAAGGACAAGGCAAGCCCAAACTTGTCAGTTCTGTCTTTGACTCTGCCAAAGAGGAGGAATAAAAAGCACCCTGCAGAAGGGAAGGACAAGCGGAAGGAGCATGGTGGGAGATCAAGACTGATAGGAAAAGGGTAAATGATCTTCTACCCACAATGAAGGAGTCAGTCTCCAGGTCCTGATGAACTGCATCCAAATGGTAGAAAGGACCTGACAGAAGACATCTAGATGGCTATAGAAGGCCTAATTTTGTCATCACTATGAGGAAAGGAAAGCTGGAGGCCTCTTGGAATGATAGAACCGTCCATCTGACTACAGTGCTTGAGAAAATCTGGAGCAGATTGTAAACCTAGAGATCTCAAGGCACGTTGCAATGATGCTGAGAAACCTGTATGGATGTGTTAGGAATAAATCCTTTCATCTAATCAGATTGCACTTGTTGATTGGGTAACTTTCCTGGTGGACTGTGGGAATGCTGTGCATATCATCTATCTGGTCTTCACCATAGCTTTGGACAACGTGCTCCATGATATCATGATTAGCAAACTAGCTCCTATTAAGGTAGATACAGCAACACTTAGATGGAAGCTCATTTGGCTGGAGAATCGGACCCAAGGTGTGCTCACCAATGGCCACTTCTAGACCCAGAGGAAGTAACACAGAGGGTACTTAAGGGTTCTGTACAAGGTCCGGTGCTCTTCAGCATTTGCATTGATGATTCGAATGAGAAAGTGCAGGGAGTGTTGATCAGATCAGCACATCTCATGTGTTCTTCACAGCACCATCATAGACAGAAATTAAATGTGCTGGATCTCAGAAGAATAAACAGGAAAGCACTCAGAAGGGGACTGCAAGGATGATGTGTACACCTGAAAGGACGGCATATGAGGAGAGACTGAATGACCTGAGAAAGGTTGCTCTTTAGATGAAAGGACTGAAGGAAGTTATTATACTGCTCTTCAAGGACTGGATGGGTTTTCACAAAGCACAAGGCCGCATCTCTGATTGATCATTCCAGAGTGCAGGATTGGAATTAAGGCCTCAAGTAAATTAGGGCCTTAATTGGAATTAAGGCCTCGAATAAAAAGGTCTGCCTGGTGCCGTCATTATTTGTTTTTTGGCGCCAGGTGAAGACCTTTTCATTTAAATCTTATTTTAAATGTTAACTGGTGTATTTGGTTTTAGTTTATTGTTGGTATTCATGTTTTTATTTTGTTTAGTTAATTGGTTATTATCTGTTATAGTTTAATTGTGTTTATTTATTTAGTGCTTTGTTGTTTATGATTTTGTATTTTGTATTGTCTTTTTAGGTTGGCCGTGATGCACTGGGGTGGAGCGGGGAGATAGTTAGGTTTTTAATATATTGTTTGTATTTTAAATGTTGTAAGTCGCCCTGAGGCTTTGTTGCGAAGGGGTGGCATATAAATGTTTTAATAAATCAATCAATCACTCAATCAATAAGTAAGTGAAAGAAGGCACTTTGTCACTCCTTCCAAATCCCCTGCTGTAGGATTCCTGTGAGACTCCTCAGAAAGATATCCTATTGAGCATCCTGAAAAGAACTCCCAGATCATCTTCAAAAGGGCTGCAGGTCCTGGATCAGAAACGTCCTCTTGCTGCTTCTGAGAACTCCTGCACTATTGCCTTCAGAGAAGCTGCCCTCAATTTTCCTTCAGTGACAATGCTGCTAGTCAATTTTCCTTAGGCTTCTGATTAGATGAAGGGTATCCAGAAACGAAATCAGAAACGTCACCATAATAAGAGTGACACCGAGCAATATTAAACTGAGACCATCTCTTAGCAAAAACCGGGGTATTAATTTATTTATTTATTTATTTATTTAAAACATTTGTATGCCACCCCCATTGCAATAAAGCCTGGGGGCAGCTCACAGCATATCAAATACAAAAAATTGTTGCCAAAACTTCAACAATTTAAAACAATTTAAAACTGGCCCATCTTGAATAACAAGTTAAAATGCTATACATACAATTACTAACAACAATTAAAATAACTTTTAAATAATGACAGTGCCAGGCGGACCTCTCTGGGGAGCGCATTCCATAGGTGGGGCAGCACCAAACAAAAGGCCCTCCTCCATGTTCTCACCTTCCTAATATCCTTCACGGAGGGCTCCCGGAGAAGGGCATCTGCTGCCAATCATATTAACTGTGGGTATGAAATGTGCCTTCTCAAATGCTGCTTCTTTCTCTATTGTTCCAGCTCCACCCTTTCCTGAGAGACCCCCAGTTTCACAACCATTCCATTGAGGGGGTGTATTTGGATGAGAACGGAGACTTGGCAGTCAACTTGGACATTGTCAGTTGGGTGAGGTTTCCCAACTGGACAGTTGCAAGAGTAAAAGTTGGGAGTCTAGAAAGATGGGGCTTGCCTGGCCCCAAATTCACCATTCAGCAAGGCCCCATTGCGTGGCCCCAATGGAAGGATAAGGTGAAGAAAACCATCCCCATTGTTCCATTTTTTAAAATTTCCCTTCCCTTTACTAATATTCTGTCTAATCAGATGTTCAGAAATTTAAGAAATGAATACAAAGCATGAGATGTAAATGGAGACATTCCTTTGGAAGGAATGTCCAGGATACTTCAGATTCACAGGGTGGTGTTCAGTGATGGAGCATGATGAAATCCTGAACCTCTTCTCCAAACTTTCCAGCATGGTCTCCCCAGTCCCAGCTTCCTCAGCCCAACCGTTCTCCCTTGATGTTCCTTCTCTCTCGCTCAGCCGCTGCCACAGGCCAGGTGCGTGGAGAGCTGCCGCCTGGGATTCTTCAAGGTGGCTCGGGAAGGACAGCCCATGTGCTGCTATGACTGTGCTCCATGTGCCGAGGGGACCATCTCCACTTGGGAAGGTGGGTGAGTGCAGAGGAAAAGGCACTGCCCCGTAAGATCCAACCCTGATATGACCTTGCATTTTTCCTTGTCTTCTCCATCTCTCCAGAAAACTTTCGCTCCATTCTTGTTGGTGGTGTTTTTTAGCAAATCTTCCTGTCCTTCCAAAATGCTCCTCCTTGCATCTTGGCGTGTGAAGTCAAACCTATTGTGCAGTCATTGCCCTCACCAGGCAAAGGAGCCAAGCTCCGCCTTGTGCGGCTCCCCGAGGAGAACTGGATGGCTTGCAGAGAAGGAACATTCTTGAACTTTTGGAGCTTCTCATGACTCATCTGAAAAGCTGAAAGAGGACTCCTCCTCATGCTGACCCGGCAGGGCTTGTCATCAGGGAGGATGCTGGGAAGGGTTGATGGGACCAGAGAATTATGCAAGGAATGGTCCCTGTGTTCTTTGGGGCATGGGGGATTCCTACATTTATGGAATTGTAGGGAGGGAGGACATGTGGGTGAGATCTTCAGCTGTGCATGGTGGGCTGCAGCATATTTTGACATCGACGAGGGACTGGTGTGCTTTCATGGAATTCAAGATGACTGGAGGGTTCCAGTTATGTTCTATTTTTTTCTAATTCTAGAAAGCAGGTTATAAAATGTATTAAATGTGTGCTGAAGCTGGAATTCCATATTTTTATTCACTTTCCTTATATCCAGTAATTTTCTTTCCAGAAACTCTTGGTGATTTCTGTAATTCTCCTCCTCCTCTCAATACTTTCCTCACAAGAACCCTGTTAGGGAGGCTGGGCTGAGAGGCTAAGAGTGGCCCACAGTCACCTAATGAGCTCTGTGGCTGAGTCCAAACTAACATCTGGACCCCCTACTGAACCATGTTGGCTCCCATTCAGGAAGGTGCTGCCAGGAGTGCAATTACCCCACCCCACTGGGGGAACAGAACTGCCTCTCCCAATTCGGAACCCCTAACCCCAGTCTTCCTCCTCTCCTTTCATACTCTGATGATCTCTGTGAAGTGGAGGTAATTCAAAACTCACAGAACCTTCATGGGATACTTTGCAAACAAGAGATTACCCACTCCTAAGGTTTTCCTGGGCAGAAGGAGCCAAAGGCAGAATGTGTCATTCAATCACAGCCCCGTTGATTCTGAAATGGTTCTATTCATGGCTGTGGAGGGGGTTTATTCAAATACTTAGAAGGGAGCTGCATAGAAGACAGATCAGGATGATGTCGAGATGGTTTTGTGTATGGCTGTGGATAAGGCTGATGCAACTACTAAGTAGGAAGGACAAAACAGAATATTGGGGGCTGGCATTGCCCCTGTGTCAGTTTCCACTTTTGGTACTTCTCCATCCACATCTCACCTGGGTAAGTGAAAGGGATGGTTGAACAAATGATGGTACTCATTTCTTCAATGTTTCCACATTGTCCCTCTGCTCAACTCATGGAGGGCTGATGGTCTCCAGTGAGCAGAGGGAAGTAGGAAAGTCTGCTGGTGCTGGCAAAGTGCCTTGTTGGAGAGCTTGTGGCAGAGGATTAGCTGGATAGGGGCTGGGGACTCATTGCTGGAATTCCCAAGGTGCAGAGCTGGAACCTTAGAAACTGTGTCAGGATGGACTGCACTGTGGCTTGCATGCACTCGAGGTGGGTTCTCACCCAGTGGCAGGCTCAATGTATCTTGAGGCACAGGGGTTCAGGCTGGATGAGTTCTGGGTGGGAGAGCAGCACTCCTTCCAGTTTCTTCCCTGACTCGATGGGAGGCTAAAGCAGTGGAGTTAGAGCTGGGATTAGTAATGGGGCTGAGGAATCCCAGTAGAGAAGTGGAACCTTGGATCAAAACCCTCCTCTCAAGCAGGATTGCAGAGAGCTTGTCATGAGAATGCTGCTTGCATGACCTCCCCTGGGAATGCTTGTTGAGGGCTGTCTTGATCTCCTTGACCGCACAATACACTTGCCATGAGCATGCTTGCAATAGCAAATCTGCAGCTTCAGGAAGCTGGGACAGGGGCTCAGTGGAATGTGCCAACCATGATGGGCAGCACAGCAGTCTGAGAGGGACCATGAAAATCGAGGCACAAGCTGCAAAGAATTTATTTCGACCACTGCTAATCTTTGCAAATGAAACTCTAAGAACCAATGATGGAAGATAGAACCTTCAATATGGGTTTGCGGTGAGGCAGTTGATGGTCCAGGGATTGTCCCCACATGACAACACAGCCTTTCTGAAATTCCAGCCAGAGACACATCCCCCATGTTTCATCATGGGATGTTCACCCTGCTCCATTGACACGTGCAATGGATGGAGTTCCTGCCAGGGACAAACATTTTCAGGTGCATGACTTAATTCATGATTGCAAGGAAAAATATACAGCCACACATCATAGTCCACTCGCCAATGTGCCTTCCAGGTTGTTGGCTCACTTGGTAGTGTATCTGAGAAACTTTGATGACCTGGGAGAATGAAGAGGCCCAGGAAGCCCCTTTTGACAAGAAAGCACTCTGTATTGCCTCTCACACCAGAATCATGACCCTACCAGTACTGCTAAAAGGAATAACAGTACTAGTAATAAGAAGAACAAGAGTAATGAATAAAATATAAAGAGCAGAGATGGGAAAAGAAGTCAACGTGCTGTTTCCCTTGCTTTCAACAGATGCACAGCATTGCCTGAAGTGTCCAGAGGATCAGCATCCAAACTTGGCCCACGATCAGTGCATTCCCAAGGTCATCACCTTCCTGTCCTATGAAGAATATTTGGGGACATTCCTTACTTGCATGGCCCTACTCTTGTCCATATTCACATGCAGCATATTAGGAATCTTCAGAAAATTCCAGGAAACCCCAGTAGTTAAGGCCAACAACCGAGACCTCTCCTATGTTCTTCTTGTCTCCCTCCTGCTTTGCTTTGCATGCTCTTTCCTCTTCATTGGCCAGCCAAGCAGCATCACCTGCCTCCTCCGACAAGCAGCCTTCAGCATCATCTTCACAGTGGCCGTCTCTTCCCTGCTGGCCAAAACTGTCACTGTGGTGCTGGCCTTTCTGGCCACCAAGCCAGGACACAGGGCAAGGAAGTGGTTGGGGAGGACTTTGGCCTACTCCATTGTCATCTCTTGTTCCAGTGCCCAAGTAGTCCTCTCCATCATCTGGCTGGTCACGTCCCCCACTTTCCCTGACTCTGACAAGCTCTCCCAGCCTGGACAGATCATCCTGCAGTGCAACGAAGGCTCTGTGGCCATGTTCTATGCTGCCCTGGGCTACATGGGCTTCCTGGCTGCTGTCTGCTTCACGGCGGCCTTCCTGGCCAGGAAGCTGCCCGGGGCCTTTAATGAGACCAAATTGATCACCTTCAGCATGCTGCTCTTCTGCAGCGTCTGGGTGTCCTTTGTGCCCACCTACCTGAGCACCAGGGGCAAGTACATGGTGGCCGTGCAGGTCTTCTCCATCTTGGCCTCCAGCGCTGGGCTGCTGTGCTGCATCTTCCTCCCCAAGTGCTACGTTATTCTAGTGAGACCAGACCTGAATACCAAGGAGAACCTCATGATGAAAAGAACAGCATAAAGTGTGTTTGCCTTGTCTGCAGCTCAAGATTCTTAGAGCACAAAGATCCATTTTGGATATATGGAGAGTATAGAAACGAAAGAAATGGGGGAAAGTGCTTTTGCACAGTTCAGTACTTTGGAAAAAAGAACTGCCCCACAAACTTTCCCCTCTCAGTCTCTTCAGCTTTGTTTTTTTTTTTTTTGCGGTGGAGGGGGGTTTAATTGTCCAAATGATAGTTTTTGTTTTCAGTCTTTGAGGTTTTCATGCTCTACTTTGAAGTGTCAGCTGAAGAATCTCATTGACTGGCACTTGACAAGGCTACAGGCATGTAGCTTCAAAGCATTTGGAAACATGTTCAGGTCACCAACCTCCCCGATGCCCCTGTAGCCCAAGAGCAGTGGCAAGGCTGGGGTCTGCTGGGACTGGGGCTTCAGCTCCTACCTGCCCTTCAGGAAGGTTCAAGGCAATGGCTGTGCAGTGGAGCTGGGACCCTCCGGTCTCCCGCTCAGCACCCAACCCAACAGGCCACTCTCCCTCTCAGAGACACCCCTTACTCCTTCAGGCTTACCTGCCACAGTTTGACCATTCAGCTTGGGGGAATTTGTTGTCAATTATTTTCTCTCTGCAAGAAATACCGTATTTTTTGATCTATGAGACTCACTTTTCCCCCCTCAAAAGTAAGGGGAAATGTCTGTGTGTCTTATAGAGCGAATATGTGTGTGCAGTAAGTCTGTCAGATGTGCAGCCATGGGGAAGTGATGGGGAATGTGCCTGTGATTATGTGCCCATTTGATTCAGAATTTTTTTTCTCTTGTTTTCCTCCTGTAAAAACTAGGTGCATCTTATGGTCAGGCATGTCTTACACAGCAAAAAACATGGGAAGTTGCTGCTGACATGCAAAAAAGGGAAGATATGCATTTGCTACTTCGCTGGGGTGAGGATGGTTATCCCTTTCATTCCTTGCCTGGTCAGTGTGATAGAAGCTGCCAGGGATTCTCTTTTCCTGGCCAACTGGGAAAAATCTCTCCTGGATTTCCGTGTTCACTCAGTTCAGAACCGGCCTCTGTATTGAGTACATGACACACCCAGGCTTGGGGAAGAAAATAGGGCATTGAAAGTACAAGAATGGTGATTGGGGTTCTGAAGCATCCAGGCTGAAAGGAAAAAGAAGGGAAAAAGAGGCAAAGGGACAGGGAAGCGGAGGTCGGGCTGCAGCAGCTACAGCATGCTGCCAGCCAGGAACACGCAGCTCCCAGGGCTGGTTGGCTCACTCAGAAGGGAAGCAAGAGACCCGTATCCCAGCCTCAGCTCTACTGACAGAGGTACCACCTTCCACAAATCAGGATACATAGGCAGCACAGCAAACTTCAATCGGAAATCAGCCCACCAGAACCTCCCAGGAGAGCAGCAAAGAGCCTCCCTCCCTCCGGGCTTTACCCACCCCAGGCAAGGTCCACTGAGCCATTGGATGCTGGCTCCTCTCCCAGGCTTGGGGCCAGGCATTTTCTCCAGGTGCCCAGGCCACGGTTGTTCCCAATCGTGTCCTAGGGCCCTAATTTCAGGCAGTTCACTTGAAAAGGGAGGAGGCAATTCCTAGGCCTTAGGCCAGATCCCTGCTGGACTGGCCCTTATCTGCAGTCTTTTCCTGGCTTCAAAGTTAACCCTTCCCTAGCTGTCTGGAGCCCCCAAGCTGGGTCACCTGACACTCAGTTATGGTTTTGTTTTTAAGGCTCTGATTGAGAAAATTCAATTCCCTTAAATCTACTGGATGATCCCTGATCCTTGGAGACTGCCCAACTACATCATTATATTACATGCAATACATTACACTTTATTTATGTAAAGCAATGCATTAGATAATATCACAGTATATGACATTTCTGATATGCTCAGAATCAAAAGATGGGCACAATCCCAGTGTAGAAATTGTGTGTACTTGTGTGTTTATTTGTACAAGTCTGTAAGTAGTTCATTTATTCTTTCTAGGACTGGAAAAACAATATTACCACTAGGCAACAGTGTTCCAACCTTCAATGATTGTGGCCACTTTCCCCCACCTCGCTGAAAGCTGTTCTTAGGGGGTGTATCCCACCCTGCTGAGGATGGTGCTGGTTTCCAGTTGCAAATGACAGTGAGGGATGGACACTTCCATGGCATGGATGCTCTAGCCGAGCAGACTCCATGTGTTTCTTCCAAGGAACTGTCGCCTGGCATGTCAGACCCCTGCTCTCCCTGCCAGCCATGCAGCTCCGAGGCTTTTCAGTGGCTGAATCAGATATCCCTGCAGTACTCTGACTGAATGGCCCCCATTTTCTGGGTACCTGCAGCTGGAGTGGATCTGCAAAACCCTTCCTGCAACACACAAATGGCAAGGTGTCCTGTCAATCTCCAGAGACAGGGACCCAAGGATGCCCCCTTCATTAAAGTGTAAAAAGGAGCAACACAAAGCAAATATTCCATCATGATCAGTCTCAGGATTCAGCAAGTCTTCAAAGTACTCCCATGGAGCCAAGACCATGCAAACTGGCACCTGAGACTGAATGGATGGACGAGTTCTGCAATGCTGCCAGATGATAAACATCACAGCGTAGAAGAAAAGCAAATTAAGGGTGCTGGAGCCTTATTGATTTGAACTTTGTACCTCAGCTGTGGCTCCATATGTCATAGATTCTTTTCAAATTCTCATCAGCAGCAGTAGTAGTATTTATTACATTACTATGTCACCTGTAACTCTCGCTCCCTGCGTGGTTCACGACAGAAAACAGAAACAAAGCAAGCAAGCAAAAGGGCAAGGCATACAGCAGCCATTACATTTTGAAATTAATTAAAACATCTCTCTGGGCAGGTTACAAATGTAATAATGTAACATTATTGTTACTTTACTAACAAAGTAAAGTATGATGCAAAATATAGTTTGACCAATAAGATGACAGATCAGATGCAATCCGCCTCCCCCACAATCCATGCCACTCACATGAATCCACACAGTGATCCTAGTGCAAAAACTACTGAAAGCATTCAAAGAGGCAAGAACTTTGGCTTTTCAAAAGTGTATGTTAACTTGGTTAATAGCCAGAAGAAACCTGGGGAAAGCACCCCAACAACAACGGGGGGAACGGGAGGGCAAGGAGGGCTGAGGAGTTCCAGGAGCCACAGAGCTTCTCTGTGGCTTCGTCTCAGCCGTGCTGGGAGCTCCTCTGGGGTCTGTGTCCTACACTGCTGAGTGGGCGCCCTGGGCATCCAGGGTGCCGGCTTCTCTTCAGTCAGCTCAGAGTGGCTGCAAGGGACTCATGGTTGTATTTGTGCTCACCAGTGCTGACAGAACTTGTGACTCAAGCCAGATCTACCTACACAGCTGTTTGAATGTGCCATGAAATCTTAATACTCCAAAATGGGCAGGCAGTTTCCTGGCTGCCTGACTGCCTACCTGATCCATGAGCACTCACTGAAGTGTCTTCCAATTAATTTTTCTGACAGGGCACTTCTCCTAATATTCTTGCAATCACTGCCAGCATTCTGGATATAAATGAGTGGGAAACATGCAGTCCCAGCACACACACCCCAAGGGGAAAAGGATGCCAGAAACGGTCATTGGGCAACATTGGTACAAAAGGATAAGCGTTTTCCAAAGGAAATAGGAGGGGTGAGGAGAAGACCAAGTGAAGGTGCCTTTTCCTCCTTTAGAGATAGCTGGGATAGGACGGGCAGGATCCTTACTCCAGCAGGGACTTTTGCGCATGCTGACCTGTGTGAGAAAAATGTTTGAAAGAGTCATAACCTGTCCTGTCCCTGCAGTTCAGACTGGGTGCAGAAGGGACAATTCTTCTGTCTCATGAAGTTGGCAGTCCTCTGAACTAGAGATCCCCTGAACATAACCTCCAGGGACCCAGCTGAGGTCACCAAAAATCGGCAGGTGCAATGAGAGGCAGTGTTTTGTAGGGCCAAAGTCCATCTCTACTGAAGCAATGCAGGGAGGGAGGTGGTGGGGGTCATGACTTCAAGGCCAATTACAGACACACGACTGAAGGAGTCCCTTGGTACAGGTTGCCTCAATGAGGCCACATGGGAACGTTCTCAGATGTGTGCTTCTCCCAGCTGGGTGTTTCAACCTGGGACTGAGGAAAGTGTTCTGGAAGCCACAAACGTGCCCCAGCCAGGTGGCCATATAATTAAAGAAATTGTAATGCATTATTGGTCTTCTTGCTAAACCTCATGGGGTCCCCTCCCCCAAGACCATCCTGAACCCACTGATGCAAATGTGTCATTGCAGGAGTGTGTCTTGCATCCATGTTCAAAGGAAGACACCTCTTTCCCTCCTGTCCCCTTCAGAGGTTGGGAGCGGTTGAAGGCAGAGAAGGAGGCCTCTGTAGAGGACATTTCTTCTTCCCTTTGACTGGAGTCTTGGCTGGGCCGGCATCATCTCAATTTCCAAAGCAAATCATTCTTCTAATTGTTCCTCTTATTTGTTGAAAGGGGCAGGATGGAGACCATGCCAAGCACTGGCAGAAAGGCACTGTTCTTCCTGCTGCTGCTGCCAGAGACCTCCTGTGTGGTGCTGGAGGCAAAATGCCCTTGGAGCTGGCACAGGGCTGAGCTGCAGCCACGCAATTATTACCAACCAGGAGACTATGTCTTCAGTGCCAGCATCTCAGCAGGGAAAGGCCACTTTGGAACACACTCTTTCAATATACCTGCCTCTAGTAGACAGATTTGGTAAGTCACTGTCCTGCTTGACCTGATACCACAAAGCACCATGGGCAGCTGTGTAGCCAGTTTGACAAAAGGATGAAAAGTCAGAGAAATTCCTTCCAGCTGGCTGCACCTTCATGAACACCCATCAAGTGAACTCATGCGATGCATAGCCCACAAGGGAGTCAAGTGCAATGGGAAGGGCCCAGGCCCTAGAACATGCCCCACAATTCTTTCCTCCCTACTCCTCTGCTCTCGCTTCTCCTTCAGTGTGAATGGCTGTACTTGCTGGACTCCAGCCTGGGATGAACGCCTTTACTGCAGGTGTCTTTAACGGGGAAGGGATCTGGACTCAGATGGGAAATATGCCCACCCACCCACTGGAATCCAACCACCAATTCTGCAGGAATCGGCTGTTGGGCTCTTGTTTTAGGCTGGGACCAGACTGAGCGTTTGGAAGCCTCAGAAGCAGAATGCAATCTCAAAGGGCAGTGGAAGGATTCATGGGCAGGGAGGTCAGGATGAAAAATTCTATTTCTTTCTTTCAGGTTGAGTGTCACATATTACTGGAAGAGCCTCTCCATCCTCTTTGCCATCCAGGAGGTCAACCAGAAACTCAGCCTCTTGCCCAACCTCACCCTCGGCTACAGCATCTATGACAACCTTTATGATGTCAGACTGACATCCGATGCAGCCATAGACCTGCTCTCGACCTCTCAAGCCCATGTTCCTAACTACAAGTGTGGCAGGCGAGATCATCTGCTGGCCGTCCTTGAAGCAGCTGACTCTGACAACTCCATGCAGCTTTCCAACCTGCTGGGCATCTTCAAAATTCCACAGGTGAGAGACTTCAGAGAAGTGATAGGAGGATTCATGTAGAGAAGCAAAACTTCTCCAAATCATTTGTGTGCATGGTAACCCTCCTAGGACAAGGGACAGTCCTACTGAATCCCTAGATGAAAAGGGTTCAAGCCCCTCTGCTCCACACCAGGCACTCATCCGGTACTGTTAGTGGTAAGATTTATTTAGTTATTTAGTTTTTTATTTTATTAAAACTTTTATATGCCACCCCATCGCAACAAAGCCTCGGGGTGGCTTACAACAATATAAAAACAATAAAACAATTAAAATCCTATCTATTTAACTTCCCCCGCCCCAGTGCATCTCGGCCAACATAAACAATAACCCAATCAACAAAATAATAAACCTAATTTAAATTTAAGTAAACAAATCAAATAACAAGACATAAACACATAGATCCAAAACAGAACCATAAACCAATTAAAATACAGAACCATAAACCATAAACCAAATAAACAAACTAACAATTAAAATACAACTTAAATAAAAAGGTCTTTGCATGGTGATGAAAAACAGATAACCACGGTGCCAGGCGAACCTCTCCAGGGAGCGCATTCCATAATTGGGGCACCACTGCCGAAAAAGCCTTCCTCCGGGTGCTCACCCACTTAATCTCCCTCACTGAGGGTTCCTGGAGGAGGGCCGCTGTTGCATATCTTAGAGGGCGGGAGGGCATGTAAGGGCGTAAGCGGTCCGTTAGGTATCCAGAAATTAACAGAAAGTCCCTCTTCTTCTCCTTTTTTGCCATGAGATAGACGGGAAATTTTAGCAATTAATTGTATAACAAGACACTTTATTGTAGGTGCACACCTGCATTGGAGAGTGAGCCTATCTCCAGTCAAGAGCAGCGGCCACAGCCAGCATGCACCGGGCTTTCTTAGGTTCAGCTTTTGCAATGATTAGAGGAAGAGTGAACATGATGCTGGTTACTTTTGTACAAAGTTATCCTAAGCTATGCTTCAGGTGTGAAATGAACTGGCTCCAGCTGATCTTTTACACATTCTGACCTTCTTGCACTGGCTTTTATCTTCCACTATCTTACGTCTCTCTGATAGAACCATAAATGATTGAGCTTTTCAATTTTGGGATAAGGGAAAAACTGTTTTCTTCATTGGGATAAGATGTGGTGCAATCCTGGACTTCAGGGTCAATCATATCATGGGCATCCAAGATAGTTTCCTTTTCCTTCCCATCATCAAGTGCAGAGGGCAAGGAAAATTCTGAGAGCCCGGAAAGATGTCCACAGCATCTGTGTTTGACCAACCCTACAAAACATTTTGATCCCTTTTGTGGGACGACATCTTGGGGAATTCATAAAAGGATGGAACATCTAGAGATGCTCAAGAGCTCAGGCTACTCCTGGCTTCCTATTGACACTGTTTTGAACTTAGGATGCAAAAACACTTTTCAGAAAAGAAGAAGCATTGCTTGCTGTCACTCATGTTTCATGCAGATAGTTACAGGGCAAATTTTTTCTGATAAAACCTTTATTTTTCAGAAAATTAGTAGCAATTTTTCTTTCCCATTGTGTTTTATGCATGAAAGGTTAAAGTGTTGTATTCCCATAAGATGAGGAACTTTGATTTGGTGCTGATATGAAGCAGTCCATCAGTCTTTCTCTTCCTTTCTTTCCAAGGTCACATATGCTTTCACTGCTCAGGTTCAGAGAGAAAAAAGCCAGTCCCCTTCCTTCTACAGGATGGTCCCTGAAGAAGGCATCCAGTACCCAGGGATTATCAGGCTGCTGCTGCACTTTGGATGGAGGATGGTTGGTCTCTTTTCATTGGACACTGAGAATGGAGACAGGTTCATGAGAACTTTGAAACCAGAGCTCCTCAGAAATGGCATTTGCGTGATTTTTTCACACAGCATCTCCCAGCTTAAATCGGGAGTTATACCACGCAAGGTGCGGTCACTGAAGGAGTTGGCAGAAATCAATGTTTTTCTTTATTTTGAAGACTTCCTTTTCATGTTCTATGGAATACAGATTCTTGGAAGAGTTATTGAAACGGTTATTAAACCTGTTAAGGGAAAAGTGTGGATCACATCAACTTTGTCTGACTTTACATTCGAATTAGCTTATTCAGATAGTATTTTATTCAAGCACGTGTATGCATATTTTTCCTTCTTTCCCCAAACAAGTAAGAGGTTCAACTATGATGGTTTTGAACATTTATATAACATACTGTATAAATTCATGAAGAAAGCATTCAAGTGTTCCTATTCAAAGCATGTGCTGTCAGTGAAAGAGTGGAGAAGATGCAGGGAGGAGCAATACATAAATGGCCTGACAGAAGTGGACAAGGAGCAAATATTGTCTATGGACAGCTTCTTCGCTTACAACACAGTGAAAGCTGTGGCCCGTGCCATGGATGTGGCTATTTCGTCCAGATCCAGAACGAAGGACATGAAATTTGGAGGCAGGCCAGATGTGCACTATATTCATCCATGGCAGGTATTCCCCCAATTCTCTGCTATTAAACATAAAATGTGAGATTATAGAGTAGATTTTCCACATGAAGGGGCAGCTGGAACATTCTACGGTCTGGTACCTGTTTTAGTCCCCTCTAGTGGCTTCCCAGGAACGATCCAAGCTGCTCCTGCCCTGTAGAGTTGCTTCAAGTCATTCTGAAGCAATGAGTGTGTATACAAGTCTATACATGGACTGTATAGACCTTGCTCAGATTCCTTGACCTACAAATAATCAGGCTTGCTGCTTGCCTGGGTTCAGAACTGTAGGCAATCCCTGTTTGACCTGCTTTGACTGACTGAGCACAACTTGCATTCCATTGTGTCTGCGTTCCTGGCCCAGGATACATTCAGTTTCCTACCTGCGAAGAGCAAGGAATGGTGTACCAGCTGTGCTGGGATGACCTTTCAAACAAGTCAGCAGACATGGATAGTTGGAGTTTGACAATTGAGGTGTAGTGGAAAAGAAGATCGAGGGAGTGGATATAAGACTCCACTGATCACCTTCATGGAGGGGAGAAGAAAGGCCAGAATGTTGGAATCTGGAGAGAAAGGCAGTGTTCAAAGTCAGAGAATATGGACCAAGAAACCTCCCCGAAGGTAGTTGCCTGCAACTTTTGCTTTTCTGCCTAAGGTCAGAGAGGCAGGCACGTGCACCAAGTGCAAGCTGGCAGCCATCTTGGAAGAAGAAGTGAGAGCACTGGAGCAGCAAGTGGGCACCCTCAAGGCTAGGAGAATTGTGAGGTCGAACAGTTCAGTGGCAACAGCACGTGTAGTATGGGAGACATAGGAGAATCTGGTAGCTGAGGCCAAGGAAGAGAATCCTGAGGGAAGTGAGAATGAGGACGGAAGTGCCTGGAAAATGGGGGCAGCCACGAGCAAAGGAACTAGAAGATGCTCTGCATTTCTGAAAGCAGTGCAACCATGTGACCACTTTCAGCACCTCGGAAATCAGACTTGCAGGCTGCATTTTCCAAATGGGGAACAACTGGTGCACAAAGGGTCAGCTAAAGGAACACAGGGGCAATGTGGCCATGCCTTATTTGAATCCTTAAAGAAGGCAAAGCCAAGTGTAGAGAAACTGATTGCACAAATTTTATGAATGCCCATGTTAAGATGCACCAAATTATGCTATGTCAAGTTCCATGGCAAATGACTCTGGGGAGAAAAACTGTCAGCCCTCATGGGGTGGAGATTTTTGAAAAAGGTAATTCTATGGGGAAAATTATATTCTTTTTTTTTTTTCAAAGAAAAGCAAACTAAAGAGAAGATCTGGTGAACGTGTTTTTTGGAAAAATGGGTTGATGGTGATGTGAAAACCAACCCTCCCCACCCAAAATGACATCTTGAGGAAGTGGAAGGAAGGTCAAGTTGAGACAGGAAAGTGCAGTCAGGAAGCACTGAGTGGAATGAATGGCATCCAGAAGACTAAAGTGGAGAAGGAGTGGAGGATGGTGAGGGACATGAAAAGCAACCAAAGGACTTCTCAGATACATCCAGTGTAATAGGCAAATGGAAGGTGTCATGGTTTGGGTTGTCCGTTTAGAGGGCAAAAAGTTGACAATGACAGGGCAAGCCCAAATTTGTCAGTTCCTTCTTTGACTCTGTCAAATCGGAGGAATGAGAAGTCCCTTGCAGAATGGAAGGACAAGCGACAGAAAAAGGGTAATTTATCTTCTACCCACATGGTAGGAGTCAGTCTCCAGGGCCTGAGGAACTGCATCCAAGGGGTAGCGAGAGGCTATCAGAAGATGTCTAGGAACCACAATCTTACTGTCTTTGAGATGTTCCAGATGGTCGCAGAAGGCCTTATTTTGTTCTCACCTTGAGGAAGGGAAATCAGGAGGCCTCATGTAATGACAGAACAGCCCATCTGACAAACTGCTTGGCAAACTCTGGAACAGATTGTAAACCTAGTGATCTCAAGACACTTTGCAACGATGATGAGACACCTGTATGGAGTTGTCAGGAATAAATCCTTTTATCTAATTAGATCTCACTTTTTGATTGGGTAGCTTTCCTGGTGGACTGTGAGAATGCAAATCTTTATCTGGACTTCAGCAAATCTTTCAACAAAGTGCCCCATGAGATCATGATTAGCAAACTAGCTCCAACCAAGGTAGATACAGCAACTCTCAGCTAGATGCTCTTTTGGCTAGAGAATCAGGCATATGATGAGGGAATGGATGAACTGGGCTTGCATAACCTGGAGACAAAAGGACTGAAAGGAGGTATCGCAGCAGTCCACAAGGACTGGATAGGTTGTCACGAAAAGCAAGGCCACAATCTCTGATTGATCATTCCAGAATGCAGGATTGGAACAAAGGAATCAAGTGACAGGAAGCATTTCCTGGCCTCTTCCAAATCCCCTGTTGTAGAATTCCTGTAAGACTCCTCAGGAAGAATTCCTATTAAGCATGCTAGAATGAACTCTCAGATCAGCTTCTGAAGGATTACAAGCTCTGGAGCTGAAATGTTCATTTACTGTTTCTAAGGACACATGAAATACTGCTCTGAGAAGCTGCCCTTCCTTCCCCTTCAGTGATGAGGCTTCAATCCCCACTTTACTAAATTCCTAAAACAGACAATGGGCATTCACCACTGAAATAAGAATCCTGTCCAAAATCATCCACTTTCAACTGGGACCAGCTCTTAGCAAGAAGAGGATATGAAATCTGTCTTCTGTCTTCTCAAAAGCTTGTGCTTTCTCTGTTCCAGCTCCATCCTTTCCTGAGAGACCCCCAGTTCCACAATCATTCTATTGATGGGGTGTATTTGGATGAGAATGGAAACTTGGCAGCCAACTTGGACCTTGTCAGTTGGGTGAGATTTCCAAACTTAACAGTTGACAGAGTGAAAGTTGGTGGTCTTATAAGGCAGGGTGAGCCTGGCCCCAAATTCACCATTCACCGAGATCCGATTGTGTGGTCAAGATGGCAAGATCAGGTGAGAAAAACCATCCCCATCATTCCAATGTTTTAATTTCCCATCCACTAACATTCTGCCTAAAGGGACAGGAAGGCATTTAATAAATAAGTTTATTAATAAATAAATACAATGCATGAGAGGGAAAAGGTGCAGGGAATAATGGTGATGCTTACCACTTGGAGGGAGCAGCCAGCTGCTTCAGCTTCACAGGGTGGGGTTCATTTATACAATCCACTGAAATGCAGGTGTTCCTCCCCTCTGCTCTGTCTCCCAGTCCCAGCTTTCCCAGCCCCAATCCTCCTCCCTTGATGCTCCCTCTCTCTCACTCAGCCCCTGCCCCAGGCCAGGTGCGTGGAGAGCTGCCGCCCGGGGTTCTTCAAGGTGGCTCGGGAAGGACAGCCCCTTTGCTGCTATGACTGCACTCCATGTGCTGAAGGGACCATCTCCACTCAGGAAGGTGGGTGAGTAGAGAGGAAAAGGAAGTGCCTGGTAGGGGGCAAAGATCCAACAATGGTATGGGGTGCTTTTAGTGGTGCTAACCATCCTGCAAGGAATTTAGGATCACCAAGTTTTTCTTGAGTATCAGAGCAGAAAATCTTCTTCCTTGAGAGTGGTTTTACAAACCCCTCCTTCCAGTCCTGAAAGCATTGCATGGCCAAAGTCCTGTGTGGTTTCCTCTGTTTCCCAGAATACCTCATTCACACTTTTCTGCAGCAGCCTCATTCTCCCTGGCTTGGCACCTTGGCTTTCTCTCTACTCCAAGCAGGTTTTCCCTTTGGTACCTCTTGCTGCCCCTTTGCTTCTGAGATGGGATGCAGACAGATGTGCTTTCCTGGTGCCCAAGATGAGTAGAAAATGAGTAGCAGTAAAAAAATGGCATAAAATATATTAAAATGAATGTGTGTATTCTGAACATGGAATACCATATCATAAGTAATCTGATATTTCATCATTCAGATTCTTTATATCTAGGCATTTCTTTTGAAAAACTCAATGTGGTGTATGCAAGTCTCCTACTCCTTCTCTCAATGCTATCCTCAGATCAACCCTGTGATGTGAGGATAGCCCACAGTCCCCCCTCCCCCACATGACCGCCATTCCTGAGTCAGGACTAGACTCTGGATCACCTTCCTACTGTGCCATCCTGTCCTCCAGTCTGGCAGGCGCTACTAGTTGTGAAATTCCCGCACCCCATTAGAAAAGCTCAATTCCCTCCCCCAACTCAGAGCCTCAATCCCCAAATTACTTCCTCTGCTCTCCCATCCTGATGACCATTGTGAAGTAGAGCTATCTCAGAATTCAAAGAACCTACCAGAATACTTTGCAAATATGAGGTGACCTACTCAGAAGGAGCCAAACACGGAACTTGTCATTTGGTTCCAGCCCATCTGGTTCTGAGATGGTTCTCTGCATGTCTGTGGAGAAGGCTGATGTAACTACTAAGTAGGGAGGGGATGAAAAAGCAGATCAGCAGCTGGCAGTCCCCAAGTGTCAGCATCCTCTTCAGGGTCTTTCTCCATCCACATGTCACCTGGATCACTCAAGGGGATGGCTCAACAAATGACCAGTCCCAATTCCCCCAGTCTGCCCAAACTTTCCTTCTTCTCAACCCATGGAGGGATGATGGACTCTGTTGAGCAGAGCAGAGTAGAAAGGGCAGCAGGTACCTTGCTGGAGATCTAGTGGCAGGAAATAGGCTGGCTGGTAGCTGTTGAAGCAGAGATGACATTTCCAGGGTGCACAGCTTGATGCCTGCTCCTGGGTGTGACTTCTGTGCACTGGACATGGGTGCTCAGCCAGGGTCCAGATCAATGCATCTTGAGGTCCCAGAAGTCTGCTTGGATGAGTCCTGCGTGGGAGAGCATCTTCCCTTCCAGCAGGTTACGTGACTCTCAATGGGTGGCTCAAGCGCTGGAGTTACAACTGGGATTAGGGCTGGGACTAGGGGAATCCCAGCAGAGTGGTGCAACCTTGCATCATCTCCCTCCACTCAAGCAAGATTTCAGTGAGTTTGTCATAAGAAAGCAGCTTGCCTGGCTAGACCAGGGATGGGCTTGTGAGTCATTCCAAAAGCATAATGGACCACTGAGCAATCAGAGTGGGGTTGTGCCCATCAAGACATATTCTACAGAAACTTTATTTCAGCTTTTCCTCAATCATTTCAGACTGGAGTCTAAGCACTGATCCTGGAGGATGTTGCCCTACAATGTGGGTTTGTGATGAGGCAATGGATGTTCCCGGAATCTGCCCCACCAGACTGCATGGTCCTCCCACACATCCAGGCACAGATATTTCCCCCACGTTTCATCCTGACATTTTCTCCCCATTCCTCTTAGACACCCAGGAATGAAGTCCCTGCCACGGTCGAGCATTTTCTGGGGTATGGGTTGATTCATGATTGCCACACATCCTAGTCCAATTTGCAAAGTTACCTTCAGAGAGTTGATCTGAGCAAATTTGTTGAGACTGGAAAAAGAGGGGCCCACCAAGTCCATTACTGCCTGGATAACACTCTGTGTTGCCTCTCGCATCAAAATTATGCCCCTACAAGCACCACTATAGTTAATACTGATATTATTATTAATAAGGAAAAAAGAATAAAATGCATGGACCAAAGTCAGGAAGGGATGCCAGGTGCTCTTTCTCCTGCTTTCAACAGATGCAGAGCATTGCATGAAGTGTCCAGAAGATCAGCATCCAAACACAGTCCATGATCAGTGCATCCCTAAGGTCATCACTTTCCTGTCCTATGAGGAATATTTGGGAATCGTCCTCACTGGCATGGCCCTACTCTTCTCAGTAGCCACAGGAAGCATATTGGGAATCTTCAGGAAATTCCAGGAAACCCCAGTTATCAAGGCCAACAACAGAGATCTCTCCTACATTCTGCTTGTTTCTCTCCTGCTTTGCTTTTTGTGCTCTTTCCTCTTCATTGGCCAGCCAAGAAGAATCACCTGCCTCCTTCGACAAACAGCCTTCAGCATCATTTTTTCAGTGGCCATCTCTTCCCTCCTGGCCAAAACTGTCACTGTGGTGCTGGCCTTCCTGGCCACCAAGCCAGGCAACAGGGCAAGGAACTGGTTGGGGAGGAGTTTGGCCAACTGCATTGTCATCTGCTGTTCCAGTGTCCAAGTAGTCCTCTCCACCATCTGGCTGGGGACCTCTCCACCCTTCCCAGAATTGGACAAGCACTCCCAGCCCGGACAGATCATCCTGCAGTGCAATGAAGGCTCTGTAGCCATGTTCTATGCTGCCCTTGGATACATGGGCTTCCTGGCCTCCTTCTGCTTCACGGTGGCCTTCTTGGCCAGGAAGCTGCCTGGGGCCTTCAACGAGGCCAAGCTCATCACCTTCAGCATGCTGGTCTTCTGCAGTGTCTGGATATCCTTCGTGCCCACCTACCTGAGCACCAAGGGGAAGTACATGGTAGCTGTGCAGGTCTTCTCCATCTTGGCCTCCAGCGCTGGGCTGCTAGGCTGCATTTTCCTCCCCAAGTGCTACATTATCCTAGTGAGGCCTGACCTGAACACCAAGGAGCATCTCATGATGAAAAGCAAAGCATAAATTCTGTTTTTAGAGTTTTTCAAGAGCTCAAGCATCTGACTTTTGTGTACAGCCCATAGATTCATTTGGGCATGTGGACAATAAGGAAATGAACAAATAGAGAAAAAAATTATTTTGCACTGTTCAGTGCTTGGTTAAAATAAAAGCTTCATTTCATTCCTGGAGAAGCAGCATGCAGAAAATTTTCCATTGCTAATTCTGTTATCTAAGCTTAGTGTCTCGCCTTTTTTGTTGTTTCTACTATAATTTGTTTTTTTGCAGTCTTAAAGTTGCTGCTGCATTTTGACATTCAAGGAGACAAATCCTTGTTGATTGGAAAATGGCATAGTGGCAATAATACAGCTTCTCAGTTTTGAAAAACATTTTCAAGTCACCATTCTCCCGGAACTCCATCCAGCACATTTTCCACAGTGGGTTTCTGGTGGGGTGTGAGGTTTCCTCATGAAGTTGCTTCAGGTATGGAGATCTTTTTCCTTGCCAGCCTCCTCAGGGCTGATTCCCTGGGATGTGTTCACAAACGTGCTTTGCTGCATAAGTTCCGAAGCCTAGTCCTGACAACATGAAGAGAAAAACCAGGAGGAGAGAATGTCTTGTTCCACATGAGGAAGCATTACAGAAGAAGCCTTTTCCCAGCACTGAGAGCTCAGGCTTCACTCAAAGTTAGCAGGGACACTGCTCCAAGGGTGGAGGTTTCCCTGTCTGGAGCAGAAGTCCAGCCGGACTCCTCCTGTATTAGCACCATTGGCCTTGCCCCGGCTCAGGCCCTTCTGGAGAGCATCCACAGGGCTGGGGCCTGCTGAGGACTGCCACTTCAGCTTCTGCAGTGCACTTCCTGGGACATGTGGGAGGCAACCTGTGTGCTGAACTCAGTGCTTCATTTCTATGATCCCCCAATCTGTGGAAGTCAGGAGTCTGTATCCTCAGTGGGGTCTCCCTGTTCCTCTCAGAAGACATTCCAGTCTTCTTCAGTCCTTCCCTGCCACAGTTCAACTCTCCAGCTTTGGAAGAATTTTGTTTCATCCCTTATTTTCTCCCTACAAGTGATAGGTTGCTGATGCCATGCAAAAGATCAAAGGGGTGCATTTCCTACTTTGCTGGGGTAACGATCCTTTCATTCTTTGCTTGGTTAGCATAAAAGAGATAAGACAGGAATGCCCTGTTTCCTGACCCACTGAAAGATATGCCAGCTGGAACTTCCCTATTCTGTCAATCCAGGGCCAGGCTCTAAAATCAGCTCACCACACACACAAACAGTGTATTAAAGGGGTAAAAATAGGGGTGGGTGGCTTTGTACCATCCAGGCATAAAGGAGAAATGGGGGTCAAAGATGGTAGGGACAGGAAGGGAAGCTTGGGCAAGAGCCACAGCACACAGAATGTGGCCAAACAGAAACAAGCAGCTCCCAGAGCTGGTTGGCCCACTTGGGCAGGAAGCAGGAAACCCACATCCCAGCCTCAGCTCTCCAGACAGTGCTTCAAGCTCCCAGGGTCTTTCCAGTAATACGTGAAATGGAGAGGTGTCTCACTATTCTCCAGGGACAGAGTGATGCCCCCTTTGCTGCAGTGAGAAAATGAAACAATGCAAAACAAAAATCCAATCACTAGAAGACATGGGCTTCAAATTATAGCCCTGCAGCCAGCAAGGTAAAAACTGGCACCATAAGGCATTAGATGGTCCCAGTGGCAGCTGGAGGGGGGAAGCCTAAATAATCGAGAGCAGCCCTGGACACGGGTCTGCTGCCTTCCTACCCACTCAAGTGGCTGCTGTTGGAAGTCCACCTGGCCAGGCAGGCAAGACACTGTGTTGGGAAAATCAATCTCACATGCAGGACTTGCTATGATTCATGTCCTTTGCTTGTTGCCATGCCAACTGTGTATAATCACCAGTAATTCCTCTACCATTATGTCCAGTCTGCACTTTCTCAGACTGTCTTTACTCATGAACACATTATCTGTTGATATTATTCTTCCCTCATCACAATCTCCACTCCTGTGCACATGACAAGAAAACAAAACAAAACAAACCCCACTCTGTATGTACAATGGAGGCTTGTAGTTTGTTTGTGCTGGGAGTGTGTCCTGTGCGAGGGAGATTGTGTGAGGTGGTGGATTGTCCTGGATGCCCCCTGATTGCTGGTGCTTGGCATGTGAGAGACTTTGGGAGGTTTGACAGGTGAGGATGAGCAGTTGGTGCACTTGAATGAGAGAATGGAAGAAATGGAAGAAATGAAGTTGCTGAAGTTTTGAAAAGGAAAACAGAAATTAAATATGGGGGTTTCCTTGTTGCTATGAGCAGCCAGTGATGTGAGGCAACACCTGCAGCACTTCCCTGGGTTTGGTTCGGCAGCCTGACTCAGGGAAAGTCAGGGGGCACTTTGTACAGATTCTTGGCTCTGCGGCCATGGCCAGTCCAGATAGCTAAGAAAAATTGGCTGCTCTGGCAGGAAGGTATCATTGCTTTGTGAGTGTGGTAGTGTGCACACAGAGCCCCTGAGCATGTGCAAAGAAAAACCCCCTTGGGGGGTTAGATCACCTCTGCTTCCAGTCACAGGTGGAGGCAGGCTTGAGCTGACACTCAAGGTAAATCTTGGGGTGCCTAAAACACAGAGAGGTTGTACAAAAGAGTCCAGGCAGTTCTTGGACATGGAGGGGAAATCTCTGAGTGTTCAAAACTTTTACTGTCTCCTGGAGAACATCTATGTGGAAAAAGGATTGTTTTAAAACAAAAGACCCTTTAAGCACTCCTATACAGGAGATAAAGGAAATCATTTGTATAAGGAAGGGAACCCTTCAGAATGAAATGTGGTGAACATGCTCCAACAATTCTGTCAACCACCAGACAAGGAGGAGGAAGTGAAAGAGACAAGCTTCTCTTTCTGTCCAGAGCCTGGATGATTTTCTTTGCTTCCTCACGTGGCTTCTGAGCCGATTCTAAGACCCCATGTACTGAATGCCGAGTCTGCCAACCTGTCACTGCAAAGCCACAACTCAATGGTGTGATAGGAATAGATGAACACTGTGGGTGGGTAGGTGGGTGGGTGCATGTCTGTGTGTGTGGTGGGGATTCCCTACCCAAATCCATACGTGGCTCCTTTTCCCCTTGGGTTGACAAGAAGGCTGTTCCTTTTTAGCAATATCACTGTATATTGCTGCTCAGCCCCAAAATTCACAAGGAGAGTCCTGGAGGCTGCAGGGTGTGTTTTCTCCCTTGACCTCCTGCATGGGGATCATCAGGCTATGAGTGTCTCCCACAGTCTATGATCTGCAGCAGCCATTTCATTATCCTTCCATTCAAGTTTGTGACTTCATTGGTCATTCTGGACTGGTTGATGCCAGGCCTTCTTTGGTCTTCCTGTCCTGCTCCAACCACCTAGTGGTATCCAGTTAATTGCAATCCCAGCAGGTCAATGTTCTTTCATGGGGAGCACATGTCCAGCAAAATATATTCTTTCTCTTAGCGAGTCTTCTGCTACCTCACCCTTGCAAAACTTCCTCATTCAAAATACGGTCACAATATATAATGTGTTATATCTTTCTAAGGCAATGTTGCTGAAAGACACTTCTCTTCTGGGTAATTTTTGTTGTAAACATCCAGGGCTCACTAACAATCGGCACAGCAATGGCATTAATTAATCTGCACTTGTAATATCTAAAGTGGACATGCTCGAAACGAGCACATTTGTTGGAACCCAGTAGCTGCTTTTCCTATCTGGCCTTCCACATCTGCTTCTGTCCCCCCAGCTGCATCCATAATATTGGCAAGAGAACCAAATTGTTACAGAAAGTTCAGAACCTGGCCTCCTGCTGCTACTGGGGTGCTTTCTTTTAGACTGGCAACTTGTACCAGCTTGGTCTGATCTTCACAAATTCATCAGCCCCCTTACCGGGCCTCTTTTGCAAGTACCCAAGTCATGTCTCTCCGATGTGCTGTGGTATTTGCAAGTAGGGTGATGTCACCAGCAAAATCCATGTCAGTCAAATTGCCTCATGGGATGCTGGAGTATGAGTTCCTCATTGTTTTTTTCATGGGATAATCCATAATGATCCTAAAATAAACATGGGACTTACATGCAGCCCTGTCTGACATGGCTATCAATTGTGAAAAATTCAGTGGTGCCATTTTAAGTTCTCACACAGCACCTAAAATTATTCAGAAACCGTTTACAAATGTGGATGTATTTCTTAGGAATGTTATGTATATGCAATATATTGCATAATGGTTTCCTGCTTAAATGGTGTGTTGTACACTAACATTTCAAAAATTGTAGGCATATGATGGGATATGGCAAGGCACAAAATAGCAATGGCAAGCTTGATTGATGGTGCCAAAAAACAAAGCAAAACAAAAACCCCCCAAACCACTGCCTTACAGTTGGCAAATGTTTGCACTTGGGTGAACCCATTTGTCATCCCAAGGATGTGGGTACTTTGAAACTCAAAATGACAAAGCACCTCCTGCTAGATTTCTTTTCATGAGCATTGGCATTCTATGCATGCCAAAACCCAAGCATTGGCTAGTTCAGGTTTGCAATTTTTCCCCATGAGCTGGGGCATTTTGAAGCTGTGTATGCAGACCAACTCCTTCATGGATCACTGCCTTGTCGTGGCGAAGGGGCTTGTGTAGCTCAATGAAGCTATGAGCTATGCCGTGCAGGGTCACCCAAGACGGACAGGTCATAGCAGAGAGCTCTGAGAAAACGTGATCCACTGGAGAAGGAAATGGCAACCCACTCCAGTATCTTTGCCATGAAAACCCCATGGACATGAAAACCAAAAGGCAAAACGATATGACACCGGAAGATGAGCCCCTCAGGTCGGAAGGTGTCCAATATGCTACTGGGGAAGAGTGGAGGGCTAGTACTAGTAGCGCCAGAAAGAATGAAGCGACTGGGTCAAAGCCGAAAGGACACTCAGTTGCCGATGTATCTGGAGGTGAAAGGAAAGTCCGATGCTGCAAAGATCTTTACTCCATAGGAACCTGGAATGTAAGATCCATGAATCAAGGCAAGCTGGATGTGGTCAAACAAGAGATGACAAGACTGAACATCGACATCTTAGGAATCAGTGAACTAAAATGGACAGGCATGGGTGAATTTAGTTCAGATGACCATCAGGTATACTACTGCGGGCAAGAATCCCTCAGAAGAAATGGAGTAGCCTTCATAGTCAATAAAAGAGCAGGGAAAGCAGTACTGGGATACAATCTCCAAAATGACAAAATGATCTCAGTTCGAATCCAAGGCAAACCATTCAACATCACAATAGTCTAAGTCTATGCCCCAAACACTGGTGCTGAAGAGGCTGAAGTTGACCGGTTCTATGAAGGCCTACAACACCTGCTAGAATTAACTCCAAAAAATGATGTCCTTATCATCATGGGGGATTGGAATGCTAAAGTAGGAAACCAAAAGATAACCGGAATAACAGGCAAGTTTGGCCTTGGAGTACAAAATGAAGCAGGACACAGGCTGGTAGAATTTTGTCAAGAGAATACGATGGTCATAATAAACACTCTTTTCCAACAACCCAAGAGACGTCTCTACACATGGACATCACCAGACGGTCAACACAGAAATCAGACAGACTATGTGCTCTGCAGCCAAAGATGGATAAGCACTATACAGTCAGTAAAAACTAGACCAGGAGCTGACTGTGGCTCAGATCATGAGCTTCTGGTGGCAAAATTTAGGCTTAAGTTGAAGAAAGTAGGGAAAAGCACTAGGCCACTCAGGTATGACCTAAATCATATCCCTGATGAATATACAGTTGAGGTGACAAATAGATTTAAGGAATTAAATCTGATAGAGAGAGTGCCTGAAGAACTATGGACGGAGGCTTGCAACATTGTACAAGAGGCAGCAACTAAAACCATCCCAAAGAAAAAGAAAGGCAAGAAAGCAAAATGGCTGTCTGAGGAAGCTTTACAAATAGCTGAGGAAAGAAGGGAAGCAAAAGGCAAGGGAGAAAGAGAAAGATACCAACAATTGAATGCAGAATTCCAGAGAACAGCTAGAAGAGATAAGAATGCCTTCCTAAATAAACAGTGCAAAGAAATAGAAGAAAACAATAGAATAGGGAGGACCAGAGATCTCTTCAAGAAAATTAGAGATATGAAGGGAACATTTCATGCAAAGATGGGCATAATAAAGGACCAAAATAGCAGGGACCTAACAGAGGCAGAAGAGATTAAGAAGAGGTGGCAAGATTACACAGAAGAACTATACAAGAAAGAGCTTAACGTCCCTGATAACCACGATGCGGTGGTCACTGACCTCGAGCCAGACATCCTGGAATGTGAAGTGAAATGGGCCTTAGGAAGTGTGAGAAACAACAAAGCTAGTGGAGGTGACAGCATTCCAGCTGAGCTACTCAAAATCCTGAAAGACGATGCAGTAAAAGTGCTACACTCAATATGCCAGCGAATTTGGAAAACTCAACAGTGGCCACAGGATTGGAAAAGGTCAGTTTACATTCCGATCCCCAAGAAGGGCGATGCCAAAGACTGTTCAAACTACCGCACCATTGCACTCATTTCACATGCTAGCAAAGTGATGCTCAAAATCCTACAAGCTAGGCTCCAGCAGTATGTGGACCGAGAACTACCAGAAGTACAGGCAGGTTTTCGAAGAGGGAGAGGAACTAGAGATCAAATTGCCAACATACGCTGCATCATGGAGAAAGCCAGGGAGTTCCAGAAAAACATCTACTTCTGCTTCATTGACTATGCTAAAGCCTTTGATTGTGTGGATCACAACAAATTGTGGCAAGTTCTTAAAGAGATGGGAGTACCAGACCATCTTATTTGTCTCTTGAGAAACCTATATGCAGGTCAAGAAGCAACAGTGAGAACCGGACACGGAACCACTGATTGGTTCAAAATTGAGAAAGGAATTCGGCAAGGCTGTATGCTGTCACCCTGCCTATTTAACTTATATGCAGAGCACATCATGAGAAAGGCAGGGCTAGATGAATCACCAGTTGGAATCAAGATTGCTGGGAGAAATATCAACAACCTCAGATGTGCAGATGATACCACTCTCATGGCAGAAAGTGAAGAGGAACTAAAGAGCCTCTTGATGCTGGTGAAGGGGGAGAGCGCAAAAGTTGGCTTGAAACTCAACATTAAGAAAACTAAGATCATGGCATCTGGTCCTCTCACTTCCTGGCAAATAGATGGGGAAGAAATGGAGGTAGTGACAGATTTTATTTTCCTGGGCTCCAAGATCACCGCAGACAGGGACTGCAGCCAAGAAATTAAAAGACGCTTGCTCCTAGGGAGGAAAGCTATGGTAAATCTAGATAGCATACTAAAAAGCAGAGACATCACCTTGCCAACAAAAGTGCGTATAGTCAAGGCTATGGTTTTCCCAGTTGCAATGTATGGTTGTGAAAGCTGGACCATAAGGAAGGCTGAGCGCAAAAGGATTGAGGCCTTTGAGTTGTGGTGCTGGAGAAGACTCCTGCGAGTCCCTTGGACCGCAAGGCGATCAAACCGGTCAGTACTAGAGGAGATCAACCCTGATTGCTCTTTAGAAGGCCAGATAGTGAAGATGAAACTCAAATACTTTGGCCACCTAATGAGAAGGAAGGACTCCCTGGAGAAGTGTCTAATGCTTGGAACAATAGATGGCAAAAGAAGAAGGGGACGGCAGAGGATGAGGTGGCTGGATGGAGTCACTGAGGTGGTTGGTGTGAGCTTGAGTGGACTCCGGGGGATGGTGGAGGACAGGAGGGCCTGGAGGAATGTTGTCCATGGGGTCGCGATGGGTCGGACTCGACTTCGTGACTAACAACAACCACACTTGTTGTAAGCTGCCCCGAGGCTTAAGTGCAATAGGGCGGGATATAAACATTTTAATAACTAAATAATAAATAAATAAATACCTAATAGAAAAACTTCTGGTTTAAATGTTAAAGGTTTTTACAGCATTTCCTCGAGCCATTTGTGTATTTTAACCCAGTACTTTTTGCATTAACTCCAGTCCACCACAAATGATATAAAGTAAAAGGTTTGTGTTTACATTTCCAACATCTATTTGACATATTTGAGAACATTTTTGCTAATCTATTTGGCGATAAATACATCTGTAAAACATTTTATAAAGGTTTTCTGTGTATGAGGTTGCTGAGGTTACCTTGATATTTCTTTCCACAGCTTTTGCCATTTTTGTACCTCAATATAATTCTTCTGACTGTTGAAGTTGGCAGTCCTGCAAGTGAGAGCTGCCCTGAGCAAGAACTCTGGGGACCCAGCTGAGCTCACCAGAAGTCGGCAGAGGCAAAGTGGAGCAGAGATTTTGCAAGGCCAAAATCCATCCCTACGGAGGGAATGCTGGGCGGGGAGGTCATGACTTCAAGGCCAAATACAGAGCACATGCCTGAAGGAGTCTCTTGATCTTGGTCATCTCAAAGAGGCCTCAAGGGAAAGTTCTCAGATGTGTGCATCTCCCCAGCTGGGGCTTTCATCATTGGACTGAGGAAAGTGTTCAGGAAGCCACAAATGTCCTCCAGCTATGTGGCCTTGTAATTAGAGAAATCATGATGCATTACTTGCTGTCTTGATAAATATCATGTGATTGCCATGCCCAAGACCATCCTGAACCCCCTGATGCCAGCATGAGATTGCAGAGGTGTGTCTTGCATCCATGATCATAAGGGAAGGCACATCATTCCTGCCATCCTGCTCAGAGCTTGGGAGAGGTTGAGGGCAGGGGAGGAGGCCTCTGTGCAGGGCATTTCTTCTTCCCTTTGTCTGGATCCTTGGCTGGCCTGGCATCATCACCACTTCCAAAGCAAATCATTCTTCTAATTGTTCCACTAATTGGTTGAAATGGGCAGGATGGAGACTGTGCCATTCCTCTTCCTGCTGCTGCTGCTGCTGCCAGAGTCCTGCTGTGGGATGCTGGAGGCTAAATGCCCCTGGAGCTGGCACAGGGCTGAGCTGCAGCCACGCAATTACTACCGGCCAGGAGACTATGTCTTCAGTGCCAGCATCTCTGCAGGACAAAGCCACTTTGGACCACACACTTTCAAGAGACCTGCCTCTAATGAAAAGATTGTGTAAGTCATTGACCTGCTTGAACTAATACCACAAAGAAGCATGGGTAGCACAGCTGGTTCCTTTCCCAGGAGGACCCATCCAGCAAACAAGCAGCAAAGCCCACAGGGAGTGCAGGCTATGGGAGGGCCTCAGGCCCTCGATCGTGACCCACATTTCTTGTTATGCACTCCTCTGCCTTCCCTTTCTCCTTCAGTGTGAACAGCTGCTCCTGCCTGGAATGGGACCCTTCCTGCAGATGTCTTGAATGGGGAATAGAACTGAACTCAGACAGGACATAGGCCACCCCACCCAGTGCAATCCCACCAGCAATTCTGCAGGAATATGAAATTGGGCTCTTGCTTTCAGTTGGGCTGAGCCTGTGGAAGTCTGAGAACCTCAAACGGCACTGGAAGGATTCATGAGCTGGGAGGGCAAGGTGACATTTTCTATTCCTTTTTCTCAGGTTGAGCTCCATATTTTACTGGAAGATCCTCTCCTTCCTGTTTGCCATCCAGGAGGTCAACCAGAATCCCAGCCTCTTGCCCAACATCACCCTGGGCTACAGCATCTATGACAGCCTTCATGATGTTAGACTGACATCTGATACAACCATAGACCTGCTCTCGACCACCCAGTCCCATGTTCCCAACTACAAGTGTGGCAGGCGAGATCATCTGCTCGTTGTCTTGGAGGAATCTGACTCAGACAGCTCCATGCAGCTTTTCAACCTTCTGGGCATCTTCAAAATCCCACAGGTGAGAGGCTTGGCAGAAGTACTATAAGGTGCCATGTAGAGAAAGCCAAAGATTCCCAAGTCCTTTGCAGGCAAGTGTAAGAGGATTAGGAGGGAGGGTGACATTGAAGGCAAGTTTCCCTGCAAATCTCGGGAGGAAGCGAACTTGCCCAGCAGGTCCTTGTATTCGGGATTTACATCTTCTGTTTCTGTGCTGCCTGAAGCACCACAGCCCTCTCCTTGACTCTCCTTCTAAAGCAAACAGCAACGTCACATCTGGGGAGGTGGGAAGCTGTGGGTCTTGGGTGCAGGGTCTGCCCTTGCTGCTCCTGCCTGGCTGTCTGCCCATTGCAGCAATACCAGCCACTTCCAGATTTCTCCCAAAGGCAGCTTTTGCCTATCACCTTGTCCTTTCCTTCCTTCCTCTGCTCTCTCACTCACTCTCCCCGTATCTGTCCACCATTCCCTCCTGTTCCTCTCAGCCCTGCCTTAATTCTCCCTTCCGCAGTGCAGCCTTCCCTGCTCCAGCCACCAATCCCGCGTGGCTGTGAATGTGCCTGGGCATTCCTTCACCCGCTGTCCTTCACCTGGTTCCTTCCAAGAAGGTTCCCAGCCAGGCCCTGCTGCCTTTGTGGACTCTCCGGTTTCTCCCATGGGAAGATGCTTGACCCCTCCACCTCCTGCCAGCATGACATCCCTCCCAGTGCAGCAGGCAGTCCTACTCAGTCCTGAGATTGACATGGTTGAAGCCCCCTCTGCCCCACATCAGACACCCTTCTAGTATTGTTATTTCTCAGGAAAGAAAAAGGTCCCTCGTTTTTGTTTTCTGATCGAGAGAAAGACAGGCAACACCAGCAAGTAATCTTGTGAAACAGACTCTTTATTGTAGGTTCATATCCACAACCAAGAGTGAGCCCATCTGCAGTCTAGACCAGCTGCCACAGCCATCAAGCAAATCAGCTTTTACACATTCAGCTTTTGCAATGATTAGACGCAGAGAGAACATCATGGATGCATTTTGCACATGGTTGCTTAAGTTGCATTTCTCATGTCAAAACAACTGGCTCCAAGCTGATCTTTCACACATTCGGACCATCTTGGCTTATGTTTCTACTCTCCTTTCTTTTGTCTCTCTCTGATAGAACCCTAAAGAAATGACTCCTTTTGTCAGGTTATCTGGAAAAATCAATCATTTTTGCTTAAAGGGATTCTTCTCATGAGTTGAGGAACTTTCATCTGCTGAAATGAAGCAATTCATCCACACTTCCTCTCTCTCCCAGGTCACTTATGCTTTCACTTCTCAGGCTCATAGAGAAAAAAGTCAGTCCTTTTCCTTCTACAGGATGGTCCCTGCGGAAGGGATCCAGTACTCAGGGATTGCCAGGCTGCTGCTGTATTACAGGTGGAGGATGGTGGGTCTCTGTTCACTGGACACTGAGAATGGAGACAAGTTCATGAGAACCTTGAAATCAGAGCTTCTCAGGAATGGCATTTGTGTGATTTTTTCACATAGCGTCTCAGAACTGAAATCGGCTAGTAAAGTGAGCAAGAGACCATCACTAAAGGAGTTGCTACAAATCTCTGTCTTCATTTATTTTGAAGAGTTCCTTTTCACGTTCTATGGAATCCAGATTGTAGAATTTGCAATTGAAATATATATGACATCAATTCTTGGGAAAATCTGGATATCCACAAGTTTGTATGACTTGTCTTTATCGCATGTACCTCATGTTTTCCAGCATGTCTATGCATATTTTTCCTTTCTCCCCCAAACAAGTAAAAAGACCAGCCATGATGGTTTTGATGATTTGTATTTCTTTATGAAGATATTTGTGAAGAGAGCATTCAAGTGTTCCTTTTCAGAGCATGTGTTGTCAGTGAAAGCTTGAATAAGATGCAGACAGAAGGAGAAACCGGTGGCCCTGCCCCAAGTGCACAAGGAGCGAACACTGTCTCTGGACAGCCTCTTCTCGTACAACACAGTTCAGGCTGTCGCCTGTGCCGTGCATGCAGCTGTCTCCTCCAGACCCAAGAGGAAGTCCATGGCATATGAGGCAGGCTGGATGTGCCCCAACTTCACCCATGGCTGGTATTTCTTCCCCTTCTTGGGTACTGAATTCAGAATGTTAGCTAGGAGTCATCAGACACCTTGCAAATAATGCAGTGATGCCAAGAAACCTGAAATGTGATCAGATTTTCATTTTCGATGGGTTAACCTTCCTGGAGAACTGTGGGAATGCTTTGGATATCATCTATCAGGAAAACACAAAGCTTTTGACAATAGGCCCCATAATATTGTGCTTAACAAACTAGCTTCTAGGAGGTTTGATACAACAACCCTCTGCTGGATGCACACTTGGCATCAAAGGGGACTCAATATTTGCTCATCAATGGCCCCTTCTCAGATGAAGAGCCATAAGAAGTGGGGTACTACATGGTTCAGTTCGAGGTGCAGTGTTCTTCAATATTTCCATTCTTAGAAACATAGAAACATAGAAACAGAGCAAGTCAGAACGGGCCTCCTGGGCCATCTAGTCTGACCTCCGGCACCAGCCGGCTCCGCTCACGAAATGTCCACCATGTGCATGTCCAGCCTGTCTTTGAACACCCTCACCGATGGGGCCTCAACGACCTCTCATGGAAGCCCATTCCATGCCCTCGGGGTCCTAACTGTCAGGAAGTGCTTCCTGGCATCCAAATGGAACCAGGGTTCCCTGAGCTTTGCTCTGTTGGAGCGCATCCTGCCTTCCTCTGCAGGGGAGAACAGGCCTCTACCCATCAGCATGTGACACCCCCTCACATACCTGTATGTCACCAACATACCCCTTCTGAGTCTCCTCTTCTCATAGCTGAAGAGACCCAGTTCGCTCAGTCTTGCCTCATACGGCATCCCCTGCAAACCAGTCACCATCCTTGTGGCCCTACGCTGCACTGACTCCAACCTAGCTATATCCTTTCTGTAATGAGAGGCCCAAAACTGAAGACAATACTCCAGTTGCGGGCGCACCAGAGTCGTGTACAGTGGTAGTAATACCTCTCTTGATCTAGCAGTCACACTTCTGGCTATGCAACCAAGGCTGGCATTCACCCTCTTGACCACCACATCACACTGCAGACTCATGTTTAGCCTGCTGTCAACCAGTACCCTGAGGTCCCTTTCACAAGTGATGCTCTCCAGCCACTTGTCACCTAACCTGTACTTATGACAGCTATTCCTATGCCCCAAGTGCAAGACCTTGCACTTATCCACATTGAACGCCATCCTGCTGTCTCCTGCCAACTTCCATAGTCTGTTCAGATCCTTTTGGATCTGGAGTACCTGCTCCTCAGTTGTGGCCACTGCTCCAGTTTTAGAGTCGTCTGCGAATTTGATCAGCAGACTGTTAACCCCTTCTTCCATGTCATTAATGAAAAGATTAAACAGGATCGGCCCCAGGACAGAGCCCTGAGGGACCCCGTTTGTCACTGGCTGCCATCCCAACGATTCCGCGCTAATGGATACCTTCTGCTTTTGGTCAGTCAACCATGCCCTAATGTACCGGACAGTGCTTTGGTGTATCCCAAAACTCCTCAGTTTCTCCACCAGGATATCATGGGGCACTTTGTCAAAGGCCTTGCTGAAATCCAGGTATACAACATCCATTGCATCCCCTCCATCTAGCCATCCCGAAACCTTGTCATAGAATTCCACAAGGTTTGTCTGGCAGGACCTGTTTTTGTAGAAGCCGTGTTGTGTGGCTCTCAGTCTCGCTTCCCGATCTAGCATCACTAGATCTCTCTCTATTATGAGCCTTTTCATTGTTTTTCCTACAATGGACATAAGGCTAACTGGTCTATAATTCCCCATGTCCTTCCTACTACACTTTTTGAAAATTGGGACCACCGATGCTACCCTCCAGTCCTCTGGAACTTCACCCGTTCTCCACGAGGCCTCAAAAATGGAGGCCAGTGGGAGTGAGAGAACCCCGGCCAACTCTCTACGTACTCTCGGGTGTAACCATCAGGGCCTGGTGCCTTTGTAATATCCAATGCTCTGAGGAGCCCCTCCACTTCAAGGAGGGTGACTCTAATCTGTGCCCCTATGTTCCCAGCCTCATCTAATCTCCTATACGGATATCCCCCATATTGCCTTGCGGAGAACACAGAGGCAAAATAGTCATTTAGCATCTATGCCTGTTCCCTCATATCAGTCACTGGATCGCCTTCCTCCTTATTTAGTGGTCCCACCACTTGTCTCCCCTTCCTTTTCCTATTTACATACTGAAAGAAGCCCTTTTTGTTGCTCTTGATATTCTTGCAAGATCTCAGCTCATAATTAGCCTTAGGCTTGCGAAGAATCCTTCTGCAACAGGCCTCCTCCTCCTGGTATACCCTTTGGTATATTTCCCCTCCTACGGAGGTTCCTCTTTCATCTAATCCCTCTAACCACCTCCTTTCGCATTAATGGCAGCACTCTCCTCCACCTCCCCACCTTACTGACTAGAGGTATCGTCAGGGCTTGCGCCTGCAAAACCTCCCTTTTGACAGCCATCCACCCCTCCTCAACTTGCTTACCTTCCAGTAACCTATCCCAGGAGACTTTCCCCAGTCTGGCCTACAGTTGGTCAAAGTTGGCCCTCTTGAAGTTCCAGCTTCTAGTGCTCGCCCTGCTGCACGGCCCCAGTCCTCTGATCTCAAAGCAAAGGATGGAGTGATCACTCGCATCCAGAGCTCCCCTAATCTGTACTTCATCTATCAGCTCCTCCCTATTGGTCAAGACCAAGTCAAGGATGCCCCCCCCCACCCTCGTCACCTCATTCTTGATCTGAGGGAGGAAGTGCAGGGAATGCTGATCAGCTCTGCAGATCTCATGGCAGCAAGGGGGCTGCCTAATCCTTTGGAAGACAGAAAAAATTTCACAGGGTCTCAGTGGGAAAAACAGGAAAACACTCTGAGGATATCAGCAAGGATGATGTCCTAAGTGTAAACTAAGGCTCATGAGGAGAGATTTGATAAAGTGGTGGTTTTCAGCCTAGAGATGAAAAGACTGAGGGAAAATATGGTAGCATTACTCAAGGACTTGATGGGTTTCCATAGAGAGCTGGACCACTATCTCTGCTTGAAAATTCCTGAGTGAAGAACGTGGAACAAAGGGATCCAATGACAGAAAGCCCTTCTTGGCACTTTCCAAATAACCTGCTCTAGGATGCCTGTGAGACTCCTCAAAAACAAATCTTATAAAGCACACTAAAATGAACTCCCAGGTCAACTTTTGAAGGACTGCAGTCTCTGGTGCAGAAGTGTCCATTTGCTCCTTTGAAGGATTCCTGAAATATTACCTTCAGAGAAGCTGCCCTCCCTTTCCCTTCAGTGATAAGGCTTGTATTCTCTGTTTCCTAAATTCCTAAAGCAGACCGTGGGCATCCAGCAATGAAATCAGAATCCTGTCCATAAAAGAGTCCTACAGAGCAACATTAACTGGTACCAGTACTTGGCAAAAAGTGGACTATGAGATGTCTCTTCTCAGATGCTTGTTCCTTCTCTGCTCTTCCAGCTCCACCCTTTCCTGAGACACCCCCAGTTCCACAATGGTTCTATTGACGGGGTGTATTTAGAGAAGAACGGAGACTTGGCAGTCAACTTGGACCTTGTCAGTTGGGTGAAGTTTCTCAACAAGACTGTTGTTACTATGACAGTGGGAAGTCTAGAAAGACGGGGCTTGCCTGGCCCCAAGTTGACCATTCAACAAGATCCCTGTGCATGGCCAAAATGGAATGATCAGGTGAAGAAAACCATCCCCATCATTCCATTCATTTCTTTTCCCATCCATTCATTAATATTCTGGTTAAAGGGAGTTACACAAATTGAGTGAATGAATGAATGAATGAATGAATGAATGAATGAATGGAGGAGCTAGCTAGCGTTTGATATAACAGCTCTAGTGAATAATGTCAATGCATTTCATTTGGAGGGAGTGTTCAGCTGCTTCAGCTTCACAGGATGGCTTCCACCACCCTGCTGGAGCAGTGGAATCCACTGCTGGAGGTCCTCTCCTCCCCATCCTTCCCTCCTCTGTCTCCACAGTCCACAGCTTCCTCAGCCCCAACCATCATTTCTTGTTGTTCCTACTCTCATTCAGCCTGTACCCCAATCCAGGTGTGTAGAGAGATGCCACCCAGGATTCTTCAGGTGCCTCAGGAAGGACAGCCCATTTGCTGCTATGACTGTGCTCCGTACACGGAAGGGACCTTCTCCACTCAGGAAGGTGGGTGAGTGCAGAGCAAAAGGGAGTGCCAGGAAGGGGGGCAACATTCCGACCACTGTATGGGGTACATGTGGGGGTGCTAAACCATCCTGCAAAGAATTTCAGATGGCCTGGTTGTTTCTGGAGTAGGAGCGCAGAAAATTGTAGTCCATGGGGTGATATTACCACCCCCTTCCTCCCCTCCTGGAAGAATTACATGATCCGTGTTCTGAGTGGTGTTCTCTGCTTCCCAGAATGCCCCATCTCCTTCTTGATTCTGCTGCCATGTGCTAATGGGCCCTCAGGGCACTATAGGCATGGTTTCCCTTGCTGTTAAATGTCCACTACACCTGCATACCTATGTGCCTTCTCCATCTTTCTGCACCACCTCTGTGCAGCTCTCCCGAGGAGAACTCAGTAGCTTGGAGAAAATGATCTTTCTTGAGTATGAGGAGATTTTGGAGCTTCTTTTCATCATCTGGAATAGCTGGAAGAGGAGTTCCCCTCTCACTGGCAGGGCAAGACTTGCCTTCAGGAAGATGCTGGAGAAGATGGCTGAGCTAAGAGAATTATGCCAGCAAAAAGTTTTTGGGAATGGGGGATTCACAGATGCATGGGGAGGATGGGAGGGAGGACAGGCTGTTCAGAACTTCAGCTGCGCATGCTCTTCTTCATGGAGTCCTTAATGAGTAGAGGAATTCCATGATATTTTGTATTTTTCTATGAGGAAAAAAAACAAAACATCAAGTGCTAAAATGAACGGGTTTTTTTCATATACATGGAACTGGGCCTGCGATATCATAAAGTGTCCTGAGTTTCTTTATTCAGTTTCATTATATCCTGCCATTTTCTTTAAAGAAAGTCAAGGTGGTATATCTAAGCCTGCTCCTCCTCCTCTCAATGCTATCCTCTCAATAACCCTTTGAGATTGGCTGGGCTGAGAGTCTGTCAGTGGCCCAGATCCACCCAGTGACCTGCATGGCTGAGTAAGGGCTAGAATCAAGATCACTTTCTACTGCAACACCTTGCCTTTCTGTTGTGAAGGTGTTGCCTCGAATGGAATTCCCCTGCACCAGTGCGGGAGCTCAACTCCCTCTAGCAAACTTCAACTACCCATCTCCCATCTTCATCCAGTCTCACTCACACCCTGATGACTTCTGTGAAGTAGAGAGTGTTCAGAACACACAGAAACCTCCAAGTGTACAGTGCAAACATGAGATGACCCAATCAGAAAGTTTTCCTGGGAAGAAGGAGCAAAACATCGAATGAGTCACTCAGTTCAAGAGCATTTCATATAAAGATGGTTCTGTGTATGTCTTTGGATGAGGTTGATGCAACTAGTAAGTAGGAAGGGCAGAAAAGTAAGATCGGGGGCTGGCAGTGCACATGTGTCAGCAGCAAGTTTTGGGTCCTTCTCCATTCACATATCACCTGGGACAGTCAAAGATTTGCTGACCAAATGACCAGTCCCAATTCCTCAGTTTGTCCAGACTGTCCCTTTCTGCAAGTCGTGGGGGGGTAGGGGTCTGCACTGAGCAGAGGGAAGCAGGCAGGTTTGCTGGTGCTGGAAAAATGCCTTGTTGGAGAGCTAGTGGCGGATGATTGGCTGGATGGTGGCCGGGGTGTCAGGAATGGAAACCCAGGATGCACAGCTGGAGGCTTGCAAACAGGATGGACCCCAGTGTGGCTTGCATGCAATGGTGGTGGGGGTTCAGCCAGTGTCAGGCTCTATGCATCCTGAGGGCTTGAGAAACAGGCTGGATGAGACCAGGGTGGAAGAGTAGCACCCTTTCCACCCTCTTACCTGACTCTCAAAGGTTTCCTCAAGCACTTCAGTTAGACCTGGCCTTAGGCCTGGAACTAGGGAAATCCAAGTAGAATTGTGCTCCCATTTATCATATCCCACCACTCAAGCAGGATTGCAGAGAGCTTGTCATGAGAAAGCTGTTGCCTGGCGTGACCTTTGAAAGCTTGTTGTGTGCTTTCTTGATCTCCAAGAAATACACCACAGGGTGGAGGTGCATAGGGTGGAGTCCCTGCCGGGATCAGACATTTTCTGTCGCATGAATTCATTCATGATTGCCACACATCCCAGTCCATTTTGCAAAGTTCCTTAGAAATATTTGTCTGCCATGATAATTAATCGTAGGATATTAGTTCATCTGAGAAAATTAAGGGGCCCATCAAGTCCAGACAGGGCAGGAATACACTCAATGTGGCATCTCCCACCAGGATCATGCCCCTACCAGCAGTACTACCATTTATACTAATAGCCGTAATACGAAGGACAACCATAAGGAATAAAATGTACAGTGCAGAGACTGGAATGGCTGTCAGGGTTCTGTTTCTCTTGTTTTCAAAAGGTGCAGAGCATTGCCTGAAGTGTCCAGAAGATCAGCATCCAAACATGGTCCTGGAATTGTGCATCCCAAGGTCCTTACATTCCTGTCCTATGAGGAAAATTTGGGACCTTCCTCACTTTTGCAGCCCTACTCTTCTCTATAATCACAGGAAGCATTTTGGGAATCTTCAGGAAATTCCAGGAAACCTCCGTATTCAAGGCCAGTAACCGAGACCTCTCCTACATTCTGCTCATCTGCTTTGCTTTGTGTGCTCTTTCCTCTTCATTTGCCAGCCAATAAAAATCACCTGCCTCCTCTGACAAGCAGCCTTCAGCATCATCTTCTCAGTGGCCATCTCTTCCCCCCTGGCAAAAACTTTCATTATGGTGCTGGCCTTCCTGGCCACCAAGCCAGGCAACAGGGCAAGGAACTGGTTGGGGAGGAGTTTGGCCAAGTGCATTGTCATCTCCTGTTCCAGTGTCCAAGTAGTCCTCTCCACCATCTGGCTGGGTACCTCTCCCCACTTCCCTGACTCTGACAAGCACTCCCAGCCTGGGCAGATCATCCTGCAGTGCAATGAAGGCTCTGTGGCCATGTTCTACACTGCTCTCAGCTACATGGGCTTTCTGGCTGTAATCTGCTTCACGGTGGCCTTCCTGGCCAGGAGGCTGCCTGGAGCCTTCAACAAGGCCAAGCTGATCACCTTCAGCATGCTGGTCTTCTGCTGCGTTTGGGTGTCCTTCGTGCCCACCTACCTCAGTACCAGGGGCAAGTATATTGTGGCCGTGCAGGTCTTCTCCATCTTGGCCTCCAGTGCTGGGCTGCTGGGCTGCATCTTCCTCCCCAAGTGCTACATTATTTTAGTGAGGCCTGACCTGAACACCAAGGATCATCTCATGATGAAAAGCAGAGCATAAATTGTGTAAAATTGTTCATCTACACCTCAAGGTCCTAGTTTGTGAACAGGCCAGAAATCCACTTTATGAATATGGAGAGTATCAAATTGAAAGAAATGGAAAAAAATGCCTTGCCCTTTTTAGTACTTAGGAAAATGAAAACTTTATTTCATATAAATGGATGCATGTAAGAAATTTCTCTTTTTTAATAACCTTAGCTAAATTTTGGGTTTTTTCTTACTTTATTCCCATGAATAATTTCTGTTTTCAGTCCTTGAGATTTTCGTGGTTTTGCCCAGAACTTGACTGAGTAACGGGAAGGCAGTTCCTCAATTTTTAAAACATTTTCAAATCCCTGGAAATCCCACTAGGACATTTTCCAGGGTGGTGTCCTTGGGCATGGGATAGTTCCTTGGTGAAGTTCCATGAGGCATTGCTGATCCCTTCACTTGCTGGCTTGCTCAGGGTGGGCTCCATGGGAGGTTCTCACAAACATGCTTGGCTGCAAAAGCACATTAGCACCAGCATCCTGCCAGGACTGTTGGGGAAGTTCCCAGCACTGCCCTTGAGAGCAGGAAGAGACACATCAGGAGGAGGGAAAGTATTGCTCCACATGAGGTAGAATTGAAATGAATCTTTCCCAGCCCTATTTGATCAGGCTTCATTTGGGAGTCAGCAGGGACAATGCTCCGAGGGTGGAGGTCCCCCTTTCTGGGGCAGATGTCCAGTCGGGTTCCTCCTTTATTAGCAACCTCGGCCATGCCCAAGGCTTTGACTCCTTCTAGAGAGCAGCCACATGACTGGGGCCTGCTGGGAACCACTCTTCAGCTCCTTCCTTGCATTTCCTGGGCTGTGTTGGGGGCAACTTGACTGCCAAACTCAGTGCACCATTTCTGTGATCCCCTCATTTTTGTAGGCCAGAAGTCTGTGTTATTGGGGGGGGGGGTCCCCTTTCCTTTCATCTGAAGGAGTGCAGCAGCCCACTACTGACCTCAGGGGGAGAATAGGAAGTGTATTATGGGGAGCAGAGAGGGGAGGAGTTTGAGGCTCTACATTTTATATTCATGCTGCATTTATTCCCTGCATTTTCACCTCTTGCCCTGCCCCCACGTGGCTTACACATTTGTCCTACTCTTCTTTTTATCCCCCCTACAACCACAACCATGTGGGGAGGCATGCTCAGAGGGAGTGATTGGCCAATCTCTGCAGGGAGCTCTGAGGATGCAGGTGGGACTGGAACTCGGACCTCCCAGGCCTCCAGCTCAGCACCCAACCCACCAGGCCACCCTGCTCTCAGAAGACTCTGCAGGCCCCCTCAGGCCTTCCCTGCTGCAGTTTGGCTCTTCAGCTTGAGGGAATTTTGTTTCATCCTCTATTTTCTCCCTGAAAGCAATAGGTTGCCACTGCTGAGCAAAAAAGGGAAAGGGTTCATTTCCTACTTTGCTGGGGCAAAGATGCTTCCATTCTTTGCTTGGTGAGCATAACAGAAAGCAGGCAGGGATTCTCTGTTCCTCAACCAACTGGGAAAAATCCAATCTGGAACTTCCCTGCTTCATCAATCCAGGACAAGACTCTGGATTCAGCACACCTCACACCCAAGCTGTGGAAACATAGCAGTGTATTAAAGGTATAAAAAGTGGGGTGGGGGACTCTGAAGCATCCAGGATGATTGGTTAAAGGAGGGTCAAAGAGGGGAAGGGACAGGAAGGGGAACATGGGCAGCAGCCACAGTGCACGACATGCAGCCAGCCAGGAACATGCAGCTTCCAGGGCTGGTCGGCCCTGCTGGGCAGGAAGCAGGACACCCACATCCCAGCCTGAGAACTCCAAACAGAGCTTTGAGCTCCCAGGGGCTTTCCTGCAACAAGCAAAATGCAGAGGTCCCTCATTATTCTGCAGGGACACAAGGATGCCGCCTTCAATGAAATGAGAAGACAGAACAGCACAAAACAAAAATCCTATCTCTGGAAATGCAGGATTCAACCAGTCATCAAATCATCTCTATATCCATTCAGCCAATAATGTAAACACTGCCTCTGCCTCTGGGTGGGAACTGAGACCAGCCTTCCCCTTTCCCTGCCACATTCTCTGCCAGGCAGGGCAGAACTGGGCCGGGCTGGTGTGGGGAGAGTTTTCCAGTCCAGGCTCGGCTGGTGGGTCAGGCAGCTTGTTGGGGAGGGGGAGTTGCTGTATTTCAATATTTCACATTGTGACTATTGTATTAAGTCACTTTGTTTGATTGTGTGTTGCTCCAATGTTAATATTGTACTTGAATTTGGATTAGCTATAAGTATGTTTTTGCATTTATATTGATTTTGTATTTTCTTATAATAAATTTTTGAGCAATTATTCCTGAAAAAAAGCAATGGGAGATTTCACAGTTTGTGTTTCATATCACACTCTGAACATTTCAGTTGTGTTCAATTACTTTTAATTTCAATATCTTACTCTTTTATTAGCATTTTTACTGCTCGGTTTCTGGTTACGTTAGCAGAATTTTAGCAGCTTTATGTTAGCAGCTTTTGTGTATCCAAATGTATTGAATTTTGAAAGGATCATAAGATAATGATATTTTGGACAAGGATGGAGGCCTGAAACTAGATCAAGAAATACAAGAACAGGGACTAAATATCTCTTGGTGGTATAAGGTGCAGATGCAATCAAGACATGCCAAAGATTGTAAAATATTGGGGTTTTATAAAGACCTAACAGTCTTTGGGGACTGCAGGTGGCACAGTGGTTTAAACCGCTGTGCTGATGGGCTGGTTGATTGAAAGGTCACAGGTTCGAATCTGCACAAGGGGTGAGCTCCTGTGCACCGTCCCAGCTCCTGCCAACCTTGCAGTTTGAAAGCATGCAAATGCAAGTAGATAAAAAGGTACCACTTTGGTGGGCAGGTAACAGCATTCCGTGCACTTCAGTGTTTAGTCATGCTGGCCACATGACCACGGAGACTGTGGACAAACGCTGGCTCCCTCAGCCAGGAAACGGAGATGAGCACCACCCCCTAGAGTCAGGCATGACTGGACGTAACGTCAAGGGGAAACCTTTACCTTTACCTTTAACAGTCTTTGATCAAGTGCTGTTCAAAACAGATGAGAAAATGATTAAAAGAATTTATGAGTTCTTACCTGACAAGAAAATGGAACAGGTCAAGGAAACTATGATAAAATGGGCACAAAATTTGGATATAATATTGAATTAGAAAAGTGGCAAAAGCTATGGGAGAGAAACACTAAGGTAACTTTAGCAACTTCTTATAAAGAAAATTTATGTAAAATGTTTTATAGATGGTATTTATCGCCAAGTTGATTAGCTAAGATGTTTCCAAATATGTCAAATGGATGTTGGAAATGTAAACATGCTGTGGGTACTTTTTACCATATGTGATGGACCTGTGAATATGTGAAAAAGTATTGGATTAAAATACATAAATGGCTTGAGGAATTGCTACAAAAGCCCTTAGCTTTTAACCCTGAAATTTTCTTGTTAGGCATTATACCGGAAAATATTAGCAAACAGGAAATGTATTCGATGCTACATTTAATCAAAGCGGCGAGGATTGCTCTTGCTCAATACTGGAAGAGTGAGGAATTACCCACTGAGGAACAGATTTTTAAAAAGATTCTGGACTGTGCAGAAATGGACAGATTGACTCTATTACTGAAGGAGAAAGAAGATACTGACTTCTATCAAACTTGGGATCTTTTTTATGACTGGCTGGAGAAAAGGGACTTGGCTTAGATTTAAAGATGTTTTTAAATTTTTATGAATTGGTTTGAATTTGATTATACAATGTTAAAAAGATACGTTATAGGGGGCTGACCCAGTACATCCAATGTATTTGATGATTGATGTTTTTAGTTTTTAGTTTAAAAATTTTAATAAAAATCTTTATAAAAAAAAAGAATTTTCTTTCCTTCATTGATACTATGTTTGAAAACAAATGGATAAAATACTATATTATGCATACACAGCTTTTTATTTCTGCCCAGGTCCCTGAAATAATTTCCGCATTTTTGCCAATCCCCACCTGTAGAAAGGTTGAAATCCGCTGCCACAGAGCTCTCCCTGTGCATCAGAGTGAACAGCCTCACAGGCTGTGAGATCAGATTGCCTTGGACTGCCAGTTGCAGGAGCTGCAGTTATGCACTCGAGCCCAAGAAAAGCTGCCCCTCAAAATTGTCTACCTCTTTTCTACAGGAACAAAATCCATGTCATTCTCACCTAGTGGCTTTTCTCTCCATGATTCCTTACACAGTCAAACCCCCAACGGGGAAGGGCAGCATTGAAGGGATAACAGGAGAGGGCCGAGCACAGGGGGAAGCCTGGAGCTGGAGATGCTTCCTGATGTCGTAATGGAACCTGGAGCTAATTTCCCAGCAGGACATGGGTGAACAGGAGAGCTGAGGAGCGCCAAGGAACACACCCCCTCCTGGCCCAATGTTTCACCCACTTGGGGGCTGCCCATCTGGGCATGCGCGTGCAAAGGGAAGCATTCCAAATGAACCACCTTGGCATCTGGGATGCGGGCTTCTCTCCTGCAACCTCACACTGGCCACCAGGATCATGCTTCCATGTGTGCACATCACTGGGACCAGCCCAGACCAGAACCCCTTTCTTCACAGCTGCCTCAGTGTGGGATGAAATCTTAAAAATGGCCATGGGCTGGCCATTTCTGGGCAGCCTGGATGCCCAGCTGGCCTATAACCACTTGCTGAAGTGTCTTCTGCTGAATTTCCTGACAGAGTACTTCCATTAATATTCTTACCATTGTTGGCACTATGATTGTTAGCACATCATGGCACTTCTATCCTGAGCTTTCCATGCATGAGGAAAGACAGCACTTTGCATGCTTCCCTTCAACTTTCTTCCCCTGAAAACAACAACCCTGACAGGTAGGATAGGCTGAGAATGAATGACCTGCCAGAAGTCACACAGTGAGCTTCGGGCATGAGTGGGGATCCAGACCAGGCTCTCTCAATTCGAATCCCACTTATTGCATGCTCGATCTCTCTGCTTCATCCTTTCAACCAAGAATGGTTTTGGTTCTGCTTTTAGACATGCCTATCCTCAAGTTGACTTCCCCTCCTGGATACATGAGTGGGAAACATGCAGTCCCAGCACATTCACCTCAAGGGGAGGAGGATGCCAGAAATGGGCAGTGGCCACTGCAGTTACGGAAAGAGAAAATTTTCCAAAGGGAAATAGAAGTGGAGGGGAAAAGAGAGAGGGAAAGAGCTTTCCCTCCCAGTCCATCAGAGACAGCTGGAATGGGACTGACAGGATCGTTTCTCCATCAGGGCCTTTCCCCTTCACTGAACTTCTTGGCCATCCCTGCAGGAGGAAAGTTTTAACAGAACAACTGGCCCCATCCCTGGAGCTGAAGCTGGGTACTGAGGGAAAATTAGTCTGCACCATGATGAGGGTGAAGCACTCAAAGATGAAGTTGGCATGAGCATGAGCTCCAGCCACCAACCTGAGAACACAAAAATGGGAAGGGACAAAGCAAGGCAGGGGCTTTGCTAGGCCAAGTGGCCCCATTGCAGAGGCAATATGGGAGTGAAAGGACTGCAAGCACAGGATGCAGATCGCCCCTTAAAGTCCAGTAACAAAGCACGCGAGGGAAAGAGCCCCTTGATCCTGCTTATTTCAACAGTGTCGTGTCTGTGAGGTCTCAGAGCATGCCCTTCTTGCACATGGGAGAGAGGAAGGTTTTCAGGAAGCCACAGGGGTGCTCCAGCCTTGTGGCCATATAATTAGGGAAATCACACTGCATTACTGGTCTTCCTGCGAAACCTCATGGGGTCCCCTGCCCCAAGGACCATCCTGAGCCCCTGAGGCACACCTGACATTGCAGGGCTGTGTCTTGCATCTAAGTTAAAAAGGCAAGGCTCCTCCTTCCCAGCAGCCCTGCTCAGGTCTGCCGTGCAGGGGCACTTATTCTCATTTCTCTGAACTGGAGCCTTGTCCGGCTGGGCTCCTTTTTCATTTTGGAAGGAAATTCCTCTAACTGTTCCTCTACAGGGGAAGTATAGAGGTTGACAGGGGAAGTATAGAGGTCATGCCAAGAAATGGGAGAATGGTGCTTTTTGTCCTGCTGCTGCTGCTCCTCCAGAAAGCTGCTGTGGGATTCTGGATGCCAAGTGCCCCTGGAGATGGCACTAGACTGAGCTGCAACCACAGAACCTTTACCGACCAGGAGATGTCATCTTTGGTGCAAGCATCTCTGTGACAAATGGTCTTTTTGGACCACACAGTTTCAATAAACCTGCTTCTAATGAACAGCTTGGGTAAGTCTTTGGCAAGCTTAACATGATAGCACAAAGTACTATGGGCAGCCAGGCAGCGAACCTTGCAGTGGCATGCAAAGCTGCAGCAATTTCTTCCAGTTGGCTTCTTTCTCATGAACACCAAGCCAGAGAACACTCAACCAACATAGGCCAAAGGGGAGTTCATGGCAAGGGGAAGGCCACTGCCCAGAAGGTGCACCACCTTTCCTGCATCTGTACTCCTCTTCCTTTCCTTTCTCTTCAGCAATAGTGGCTGCACTTCCTGGGCTCCTGCCTCGGATGGGCACAGTTGCTGCATTTCTCTTGAATGGGGAGTGGATCTGACTAGGACGGGAAATAGGCCTGCCCCAAACACTGGAATCCCACCAAGAATCTTGCAGCAATCAGCAGATGAGCTCTTGATTTGGGTTGGGATCAGGCAGAGCATATGGTGGCCTGAGAAGCAGGGTGCAACCTGAAAGGGAGAAGAAGGATTCACAAGCAGGATGGCAGGGTGACCTGCTTGTTTCCTTTTTGCAGGTTGGGTTCCACAGATTACTGGAAGATCCTCTCCTTCCTCTTTGCCATCCAGGAGATCAACCAGAATCCCAGGCTCTTGCCCAACATCACCCTGGGCTACAGCATCTATGACACACTTCATGATGCTAGACTGACGTCCGATGTAGCCATATACCAGCTCTCAACCTCTCAGGCCCATGTTCCCAACTACAAGTGTGGCAGACAAAATCATCTGCAGGCTGTCCTTGAAGAGTCTGACTCAGACAACTCCATGCAGCTCTCCAAGCTTCTGGACATCTTCAAAATCCCGCAGGTGAGAGACTTGGGAGAAGCGATATGAGGTCCCATGCAGAGAAAGCCAAAGATTCTCCAAATCATTCGCATTCAGAGTATCCCTCCCAAGACAAGAGACAGTCCTACTCAATACCTAGATGAAAAGGGTTCAAACCCCTTTGCTTTTCCAGGCATCCACCTGGTATTGTTCGTGTGAAGGATTAAAATAAGGTCCTTCTTTATTTATTTTGATTTATTTACAAATTTATATGCCACCCCATTGCCAGGAAGCCTCGGGGCAGCTAACAACGGTAAACAAACATTTATTGTTCTTCATTCATTGACCATGAGAGAGACAGGACACTCCAGGAATTTATTGTGTAAAACGTCTCTTTATTGTAGGTACACTCCCGCTTCAGAGTGTGAGCCCATCTCCAGTCAACAGCACCGTCCACAGCCAGCATGCACAGGGCTTTTTTCAGTTATGCTTTTTGCAATGATTAGATGTAGAGAGTATAACTGGCTCCAGGCTGATCTTCCCCAAATTCTGACCTCTATGGCCAAGGTTTTTCCTTTCAACTCTGATATTTCTCAGGGTTTGAACCTTAAATAATTGTCCCCTGTTGTTTGGCCATCAGGAATAAATTATATTCTCCATTAGGGCCTGATGTAGAAAGAGTTATTCTGCACTTCAGGGTCAACCATATCCTGGGCATCCAAGATAATTTAATTTTCATGCCCATGCATGAAATGCAGAAGGGCTCAGATAATCCTTAGATGCCAGGAAGGTGTCCTCAGCATCTGTGCTTCACCAAACCTATGAAGCAAATTCTTCTCCCATTCATAAAATGTACTTTTGTGAAGTGTGTTTGCAGATGGAAAATCAGAAGAAGGTCAAATGTTCATATTACTCCTAGCATCCATTTTCAGTGTTTTGAACTAATGATGATAAAATACTTTATTTTTCAGAAAATGATAAGCATTGTTTCTTTTGAATCATGTTTCATGCATATACTTAAAGATCAAGTGGTTTATTCTCATGTGTGGAGGAATTCTGATTTGGTCCTGGAGTGAGCAATTCAACAATCTTTTCCATTCTCTCCTAGGTCACATATGCTTTCACCGCTCAGGTTTGGAGAGAAAAAAGTAAATCCCCGTTCTTCTACAGGATGGTCCCTGAAGAAGGCATCCAGTACACAGGGATTGTCAGGCTGCTACTGCACTTTGGGTGGAGGATGGTGGGTCTCCTTTCACTGGACACTGAGAATGGAGACAAGTTCATGAGAACCTTGAAACCAGAGCTCCTCATGAATGGCATTTGTGGGATTTTTTCACACAGCATCTCCCAGGTGAAAATGGGTAGAATTCCAATCAAGCTGCACTCACTGAAGGAGTTGGCGAAAATCAATGTCTTCATTTATTTTGAAGAGATCTTTTCCTTGTTCTATGCAATGCAGATTGTAGATGCAGTTACAGACATATTTATGAAACTTGGGAATGGGAAAGTCTGGATCACCACAACTGTATCCAACTTTGCCTTGGCTTTAGTTTATACATCTTTTGATTTCCAGCATGTCTATGCATATTTTTCCTTCATTCGCCAAACAAGTAAAAGGATCAACTATCATGGTTTTAAAGATTTGTATTTCTTCATGAACAAATTCATGAAGCGAATATTCACATGTTCCAATTCACATCATGTGCTGTCAGTGAAAGAGTGGAAAAGATGTAGACAGGGGGAGAAACTGGAGGGCCTGCTCCAAGTGGACAAGGAGAAGAAATTGTCTCTGGACAGCTTCCTCTCTTACAGCACAGTACAGGCTGTGGGCCGGGCCTTGGATGCGGCTGTTTCCTTCAGATCCAGGAGGAAGTCCATGCAACATGGAGGAAGGTGTGCACTGGTTCCATGCATGGCAGGTATTCCCTCTCATTCTTAAGTGCTGAATTTAGAATGTGAGAAATTCAGATGAGATTTTCCAAATGGAAGGGCAGCTGTAACTTTTTTTTTCAAAAATATTTATATGCCGCCCCCTCGCACTGAAGCCTCGGGGCGGCTCACAGCATGATTAAAATACAATTCATAAACAATATTAATTTATCCCTCCCCCACCCTCGGTGCATCTCGGCAAACCAAAATAACCCTAATTTAAACCCCAATCAATACACTAAATAAAAATCCCCTAATCAATACAACATTAAATTAATATAAACATATAAACAAATAAACATATAAACAAATAAACAATAAACAAACACCACTAACAGTTAAAATAAGACTTAAATAAAAAGGTCTTCGCCTGGTGCCGAAAAGCATATAAGGACGGCGCCAGGCGAACCTCTCTGGGGAGCGCATTCCATAATTGGGGTGCCACCGCCGAAAAAGCCCTCCTCCGGGTACTCACCCACTTCACCTCCATCACAGGAGGCTCCCGGAGGAGGGCTGCTGTTGCGGATCTTAGAGGGTGGGAGGGCTTATATGGGCGCAGGCTGTCCATTAGTTATCCGGGTCCCAAGCCATTTAGGGCTTTATAGGTTAATACCAAAACCTTGAATTTGGCCGGGACTTCAACTGGGAGCCAGTGGAGCTGACTCACTTCTGGTCCCAGTTTTGACACCTTCTACTGGCTTCCTAGGACTAAGTTTATCTCATCATGGAAATAGATTTGGTATGAATCATGCTGAAGCAGAACATTGAAGGAACAGCAGGGTTGTATAAATTCTTACTCATATTCCTTGACCTAAGAATAATCAGGCTTGAAATGGTAGAATCCAAAATGAAGGCCTATGGAACTAGAAATCTCCCCAACAGCAGTGGCCTGCAACCTCCATGAAATGTCTGTCTGTCTGTTTTTGGTCTAAAGTCAGAAAGGCAGGCCTGTGCAGCAAGTGCAAGCCAGCCGCCATCTCGGAAGGAAAAGTGAGAGTGCGGGAGCGGCAAGGGGACATCCTCAAAGGAATGTAAAGAATATGATTTCTGAAGTCCAGCAGTGCAGTTGTGCTGTTAAGTCCAGTACAGAAATGAAATGGGGATCTGAGGCTGAGGATGAGAATCCCAAAGGAAATGAAAATCTGGAGGGAAATCATCGGATAAGCAGGAGTAGCAGTCAGGAACAAAGGAGCTAGAAGATGCTCTTTACTACTGGAAGCAGTGCAATCATGGAACCAATTTCAGCTCCTGGAAAATCAGTCTCTCAGGCTATCTATAACCAGAAGAGAGTGGACAGAGAGGTAGCTACAGGAACTCTGGGGCAATGCACCCACGCAATGCTTGAATTTTGACTGGAAACCAATACAAATGAAGTCAAACTGATGCCCCAAATGGCAGGAAAGTGCATTTTATGACACTCACATCCAGGCTAGGGAAAGGGCCAGGAAAGTGACTTTGAAGAGAAATGCAGTCCCTCCTTAGTGGGTCAAGATTTTTTAAAAAAGCTGTTCTAAAGGTACAATTCCATCATTTTCATTCTAAGATGAAGGAGAAGAAAAGAGAGAAAGTCTGTTAAGGTGGTTTCCCCAAAAATGAATGTGATGATGATCAGAAAAGCAACCCTTCCCACCCAACATGGCACCACTAGAAAGTGGAAGCAAGGCCAAGGTCCAACAGGAAAATGCAGGCAGGAGACATAGAAGGGAAGGTTGAGATTTTTTTAGGTTGAGATTTTTTATTTAAATAAGAGCATACTACTATTCACAAAGCCAATGAAACTTGTATCTTAGAAAAATAGAAAAATACAAAAGTCCCATTTACAAATTTTCACAGGGCCCAATGCACACTCATTTACAGATATGCAAAATTAACACATTGAATTACAGACAAGACTTTGTACAGCGATCCCCGAGAGATATTCACGCCATGCATCGTTCAGTTCTTTTTCCATGCGGGAGCGTTATACAGGCGCTACGTAATCGGGGCACTGGCAGTAGACAGCCAAGGCCAACATTTCCTCCAGCGCCCGGGCGGCATCCTCCCCCTCTCTTCGCGGCTCAACCAAAAGATTTTGTCCCGGACAACGTTGACCGAGCCAGCCACATTAGCCACCTTTTGCATCTATATCTCCTTGTGCCGTTGGAACAATAGCACCAACAGGATGTACAGGTTTATCAGTCTCACCGTGGACCAGGGTGCCGTCCAGTACATCTCGGATGCCGCGGCCTCTCTCCACCTCCGCTTCCTGGTATCCCTCCTCCTGGGTCCCTTCAGCGGTGGGGAGGGTTCCGTGCCGGACACGACGGATTCCCAGTCCTGGGCGCCCAGGTCCGGCCAGTCCAGCGCTTCGGACACCGCCTTCCACATGGACCGTGCCACGGGGCACTCACTGACAAAGTGCCTCACTGTCTCCTTCTGTGCGTCCCACTCGCCACGGCCCTGTTCTCACACTGTATTCTTGGGCAGGTCTGTGCCCACTCAGGAAGCCACAGCCTGGTGCCTTGGAGAAGATACACCGAGAGATAGAAGGGAAGGGGTGGCATCAGGAAGCCTAAAATGGAGAAGGAGTGGGGGGTCTGTAAGGGATGCTACAAGCACCAAAATCCTGGCCCAGATACATCCAGAGGAAAAGGCGGAGGGAAGATGTCACGGCCAAGGTAGTCCCTGCAGATGGCAAAACGATGACAGGGGACAAGGAAAGCCCAAAGTTCAGAGTTGTTTCCTTGACTCTGTATTGTCCCAAAAAAGGAATAAGGAATTCCCTGAGACCCAGAAGGAGAAGCAAAAATAACATGATGGGAGATTGAGCTTGACAGGAGAAGGGCAACTGATCTTCTACTCACAATGCAAGAGTCAGTCTCCTGGGCCTGAATACCTTCATCCAAAAGTTGGAAAGGAACTGGTAGAAGAAGTCCAGGAACCACTTGCACTTTTACTGTTCCTGAGTAATCGTGGAAGATGGGAGAAGTGCCAGATGGCTGCAAAAGGCCAAATATTGGCCAGACCTTAAGGAACAGAAAGAAGGAGGCCTCTTGGACCTACACCTACAGGGACTCTGGAGAAAATGCCCTTTCCATACTTGCATTCTTATGGACTGAAAATCCAAGTGCAGTCAAACTGACAACTGGAATGTCAGGAAAGCCCATTTTAAGATGCTCGGACCAATGCTGAGAAAAGTCCCATGCCATGTGAAAGTAATGATAAAAAGATGGGGTGATTATTATTTATGGAAAAAAAGTAGAGGACAACAGAGAAAATCTCTTCCACATTTTTTCAAAAAATAGGTTCTGATGATGATCTGAATACCATCCCTCTGCACCCAAATCTAGGAAGTGGAAGGAAGGACAAGCAACAACAGTTAACTCCAGGCACAAAGCATAGAATGGAAGGGAGGGCATCAGGAAGACTAAAGGGTAGAATGAATGGACTCTAAAAGCATCCAGAAACCTTCTCCAGATACATCCAGAGTAAAGTCATTAGAAAGCTACTGTGGTTCAGGTAGTCCCTGCAGGTGGTAAAAATGAGACAGAGAAAGAAAGTCCCAAGTGCTCAGGTGCTTCTTTGTCTTGATTCAAATGAGGAGTAAGGAACACCCTGTGGAAGGGAAGGTCTGTGGGAACATTGTGGATATCATCTATGTGGACTTCAACAAAGTTTTGGACAAAGTGCCCTGTGACATCATGATTAGCAACCTAGCTCCAAGCAGAGGAGATACAAGAATCCTCAGCTGCACGTAGGGTTGGGTACAGAATCAGACTCAAAGTGTGTTCCTCAATGGCACACCTGGAGGTAACAAATGAGTTTCTGCAAGGTTCAATCTATGGCCCAGTGCTCTTCAGCTTTTCCATTGATGTCTTGAATGAGGAAGTGCAGGGAATGTTTATCAGATACTCAAGCTCACAGAAGCAGGTAGAGTAGCCTTGAAGACAGAAAGACATTTCACAGGATGTCACTAGGAGAAACAGGAAAGCTTTCAGAAGAGGGCAACAAGGATGATGAGTGGACTGCAAACAAATACATATGAGTTCAGATAGACTGAACTTGGCACATTTAGCCTGGAGATGAAAAGACTGAAGGAAAGTATGACAGCAATCTTTGCTTGATCATCCCAGAGTGCAGAATTGGAAGAAAGGGCTCGAGGGAAACGAGGTCCTTCTGGGGGCCTTTGAAACCCCCTGCTCTACAATTCCTGTGAGACCCTCAAGAAGATATCCTATTAGTACACAAAAATGAACTTCCAGCAGCTTCTGAAGGATTACAGGCTCTGGAGCTGAACTGTCCATGTGCCGCTTCTAGGGGTAGGTGAAATATTGTCCTCAGAGAAGCTGCCCATCTGAAAATAGAACTGAGGCTTCTATTCTCAGTTTCCTAAATTCTGAAAGGAGACCAGCGGCATCCATTCCTGAAACCAGAATCCTGCGTATACTAAGAGTCATACCAAGCCATAAAAGATTTTTCTTTCTCTGTTCTTTCAGCTCCATCCTTTCCTGAGCCACCCCCAGTTTCACAATCATTCTGTTGAAGGGGTGTATTTAGATGAGAATGGGGACTTGGCTGTCAACATGGACCTTGTCAATTGGGTGAAATTTCCCAATGGGGGTGTTGCAAGAAGGAAAGTTGGGAGTCTAGAATGGCGGGGCTCCCCTGACCCCAATTTCACCATTCACCGAGATCCCATTGTGTGGCCAAGATGGAAAGATCAGGTGAAGAAAACAATCCCCATCATCCCATTCTTTTCTTTTCCCATCCCTTCACCAAGCAGCTGGATAAAGGGAGTACAGAAATTTAATATGTAAATAAAAAGCGTGAGATATAAGCGGTGTAGTGAATAAAGGTGCTGCATTTAATTCTGAGGGAATTTTCAGGTTTTTCAGCTTCACAGGAGGGTGTCCAGATGTGGAATCTGCTGAAATGCTGGTGGTTCTCTCCTGTATCCCCAGTCCCCACTTTCATTAGCTCCATCCCAACAGCAGGTTTCACAGTAGCCCTATCTGCACCAGATATTGCTCAGTAAAAATTTCAGTTGCATTCAGTTACAATTAATTTCAATGTTTTATTCTTTTATTAGCATCTTCACTGCTGAGTTTCTGGTTATTTTAGAGAAATTTCTTTTTTTAGTTATATGTATAAAAACTAATACACAAGATAGTATGTTGTGTATAGAAGGCTTTTTACTCCTGCCTCAGCAGTCCCCAAAATGATTTTCCTATTATTCCTGGTCCCCAAAGGTGAAAAGGTTGCAAACCACTGAATTAGGGAATCTGCTAACTGCTTGAGGTCCTCCACTCTCGGTCCTTTCCTGCTTTGTCTCCTCAGCCCCAGTTTCCTCAGCCCTACCCTCCTCCCTTAATGCTCCTTCTCTCTCGCTCAGCCGCTGCCACAGGCCAGGTGTGTGGACAGCTGCCACTCAGGATTCTTCAAGGTGGCTCAGGAAGGACAGCCCATGTGCTGCTATGACTGCGCTCCGTGTGCCGAGGGGACCATCACCACTCAGGAAGGTAGGTGAGTGCAGAGGAAAAGTCACAGCCTGTGAGGAAGGATAAGATCTGACCATAGTTTGGAAAGCATTAAGTGGTGCTAAACAATCCTGCAAAGACCTTAGAATGGCTTAGAGGATCAAAATGAAGCATTTTCATGAGTAGGAGTGCTTTTACCCACTCCCTCCCTCCAGTCCTGGAAGCATTACGTGGACAAAGCCCTGGGAGGTTGTTTCCTGCTTTCCAGAATGTCTTGTTCCTTCTTTCCTTCAGCATCCACAGACTCCTTGTCCTTCAGAATACTTCAAGCATGTTTTCCCTTCACTGCTTATTTCTGCTAAGCTCCCCTGCCCACCCCCATCCTCCATTCCTCCTTGACATCTACATCTCCCCAGGAACATTGCCTCCCTCTTTTGTGGTTGCTTTTGTGTCAGTACACCCTTTTCTCTCTCCACAGTACCCCTCACAAAGCCTTGACCCTTGAAGCCAACCTTAATACACTGTTTTTTCCCTCCACTTGCACAGTAACCAACCCACCCTGAGCAGCTCCCCGAGGAGAAGTGGGTGGCTTGCAGAAAAGAACATTCCATATGCATGAGGGGCTTTTGGACCCTCTCTTGCCTCCTTTGGAAGAGCTGAAAGAGGACATCTTGATGGGACTGCAGTGCTTCACATCAAGGAGGATGCAGGGCAGGGTTGCCAGGTCCAGAGGATAATGCAACCAGTGGTTCCCTTGGTTTTTGGATCACAGGGCAGCAGGTTCACATTTGTATGGCAGTGTTGGGAAGATGGTCATTTTGCTTGGAGTGTCCCATGTGCATTCTGGCCTTCAGTATATTGGGAAATGGGCAGGGGACAGATGGACTTAAGCTCAAGATGATTGCTGGATTCAATGACATTCTATGTTTTCCTAAAAGTGAACAGCAAGGCATAAAAGGTAATACAATGAATGTGTCTTCAAGTGTACTGAACATGGAATATCAAGTCATAAAGCATTCACTTTTTCTTTATTCAGTTTCTTTATATTCAGGCATTTTTTTGAGAAACTCAAGGGGGTTTATGCAATTCTCCTCCTTCTCCTCCCACTGCTATCCTCACAAAAAGCATGTGAGGTAGGCTGAGCTGAGAGTCTGTGGATGGCCCACAGTCATCTAGTGACCTCCATGGCTAAGTCAGGCCTAGGCTCTGGATGGGCTTCCTACTGCATCTGGGCCCACCGGCAGGCATGCGCTGCCAATTGCAGAAATCCCCCAGCACATTATGGCAGCTGAATTCCCTCCACCAACCCCCAGCCCCAGACTACTTCCTCTTCACTCCCATTCTGATGACCTCTGAAAAGTGGAGCTGGTTGAATACTCAGACAACCTCCAAGAATACTGTGCAAATATGAGATTACCCACTCAGAAGGTTTTGCTGGGCAGAAGGAGCCAAACACTGAACTTGTCATTTGGTGCTAGCCCATGTGGTTCCAAGATGGCTCTATGCATGACTGTGCAGAAGGCTGGGGAAGGCAAAAAGGCAGATCAGAGGCTGGCAGTGCCCATGTGTCAGCATCCTCTTTGTGTCCTTCTCCATCCACATTTCAGCTGGGCCTGTTAAGGTATGTATCACCAAATGACTGGTCGCAATTCCTCAATCTGTCCAGCGTGGCTCTCTTCTCATCTCATGGAAGAGTGGTGATCTCTGTTGAGCACAGGGGAATGGGCAGTCCTGTGGGTTCTGGAAAAATGCCTTGCTGGAGAGCATGTGGCAGAAGGTGGGCCATCTGGTTGCAGAGGGCATGAATGGCATTCCCAGGGAGCATTGCTTGATGCCTCGCTTCTGTGTGACTTATGTGCACTGTACTTGGGAGCTCAGCCTGTGTCAGGCCGAATACACCTTGAGGGCGTGCAAGTCTGGCTGGATGAGTCCTGGGTGGAGGAACAGCTTCCTTTCCAGCTGGTTACCTGGGTGGCTCAAGTGCTGGAGTTAGAGCTGCGATTCGGGCATGGTCTAGGGGAATCACAGCAGAGTGCTGCGACCCTGCATCATCTCCATCCACTCAAGCAGCATTGCAGGGAACTTGTCCTGAGAAGCCAGATGGCCTGGCTTGACCTGAGAAAGCTTCCTATCTTGGGTTATCTTGATCCCCTTGAACTTTCCCTGCCTGTGCAGCTTCTCACTGCTGTATTCGAGCTTGGAAAAGAAAATCTGAAGCTGCAGGAATCAGGGATGGGCTTGTGAGTGAAGAAAAAACCATGATGGACCACTGAGCAGTCAGAGTGGGGTTGCGCCCATCCAGACATATTCTACAGACACTTTATTTCAGCTGTCGCTAAATCATTTCAGACTGGTTTCTAAGCAATGACACAGGAGGATGTCACCTTTCAATGTGTGTTTGTGATGAGGCAGTTGATGTTCCAGGGATCTGCCCCACCAGACGGCATGGTCCTCCCACACATCCAGGCAAAGGCATGTCCCCCACGCTTCATCCTGGCATCTTCTCCCCACTCCATTAAGACACCCAGGGATGGAATCCCTGCCATGGTCCAGCATTTTCTGGTGTATGGGTTCCATTTTGCAAAGATCCTTTCAGATTGTTTATCTGGCAAATTTTTTGAGAGAGGAAAAAGAGGGGGCCACCAAGTCCACTCCTGGCTGGACAGCACTCTTATGTTGCCTGTGACACAAAAATTATGCCTCTACCGGCACCACTACAGTTTATAATAATATTATTATTAATAAAGAAAAAATGAATAAAATGCATGAAGCAAAGTCAGGAAGGGAGGTCAGGTGCTGTTTCTCTTGCTTTCGACAGATGCAGAGCATTGCCTGAAGTGTCCAGAAGATCAGCATCCAAACACATCCCGGAATCAGTGCATCCCCAAGATCATCACCTTCCTCTCCTATGAGGAATATTTGGGGATCGTCCTCACTTGCATGGCCCTACTCTTCTGTGTAGCCACAGGAAGCATTTTCGGAATCTTCAGAAAATTTCAAGAAACACCAGTAGTCAAGGGCAACAACTGAGACTTCTCCTACATTCTGCTAGTCTCTCTCCTGCTTTGCTTTGCATGCTCATTCCTCTTCATTGGCCAGCCAAGAAGCATCACCTGCCTCCACTGACAAGCAGCCTTCAGCATCATCTTCTCAGTGGCCATCTCTTCCCTCCTGGCCAAAACTGTCACTGTGGTGCTGGCCTTCCTGGCCACCAAGCCAGGCAACAGGGTAAGGAACTGGTTGGGGAGAAGTTTGGCCATTGTCATCTCCTGTTCCAGCATCCAAGTAGTCCTCTCCACCATCTGGCTGGGGTCTGCTCCCCCATTCCCTGACCCTGACAAGCACTCCCAGCCTGGGCAGATTGTCCTGCAGTGCAATGAAGACTCTGTGGCCATTTTCTACACTGCCCTTGGCTATATGGGCCTCCTGCCTGCTGTCTGCTTCACTGTGGCCTTCCTGGCCAGGAAGCTGCCTGGTGCCATCAATGAAGCCAAGCTGATCACCTTCAGCATGCTGTTCTTCTGCAGCGTCTGGGTGCCGTTTGTGCCCACCTACCTGAGCACCAGGGGCAAGTACATGGTGGCTGTGCAGGTCTTCTCCAGGTTGGCCACTGGCGCTGGGCTACTGGGCTGCATCTTCCTCCTCAGGTGCTACATTATTCTAGTGAGGCCATGAGATTTCTGACTCCGTATCCTGCATGCATTCACATTGAGAACGAGCAAACCATAGGTCAATTAATCCAAGATTTCCCTTGGCTTGTGCTCCTATACTTTTTCGCTTGAGGTTGGCTAGATGAGGGTGTGCTTCACAGCATCTGAATAGGGTATAACTGTTGACCTGGCAATTCATGAGAGAGCCAGAGAGGTGTTGTAGTTAAGAGCATGGGACGGTGGCTCAGGCCACCTGGGTTCAAGTCCACATGAGGCTATGGAGGACTGGACTCTCAGCCTAACCTACCTGGCAGGATTGGTGTTGTGGGGTAAGACTGAGAGCAGGAGAAGGAGAATGGTAAAAGCCATCTTGAGTTCATAAGAAAGAAGTGGGATTTAAATCAAATAAATAAAAAATGTTGGTTGGCTGTGGGGGTTTTTAACAGATGTGTAACCCACAGTATTGAAGTTCAGGCATCAGGGAGGACTCTCCAGTTGGGCCAGTTGGAGACTGCACATGAAAAATGCTGTTGGCCTGATCCCACCAGATAAATTGAAATAATTAAGTCACACTGGCATCCATTAATCGATTAAGTCAAACTGGCAAGCAAGGTTTCTGGATGACTGCATGGAAATGCAGACTTACAAAGCAGCTGAGCGGAATAGACCCTGCAAAGGTTGGGGTCCTTCTCTGGGTTTCTGTGAAGGTTGAGGATGAATCCTTTACATATGAAAATTGGGAAGCTTGGAATTTACCGGTTCTGTCCACAGCCTCACCCAGGGGATTCTCCCAGTACTCAGGGAAGCAATGCGCTGTTCTTTCTCTTGCGTTACTTCTCTTGGAGGCCTAATGATGGTGCTGGGGGCCACACTGAAGGCTTCACAGCTGAGGAGGGTGTGGAGGAAAGAAACCACATGTATGGGATTCAGGGATCAGGCTGCCTGAGGAAGCTGCTAAAATACAGGTAAGGTTGCTCTGCTTTCCTAGTAGGAGGAGACAGAGAATTCTCTTGGAGCCCTCTAAAGCATGGAAGAGGCCAGCCCATCCACAACATGGTTGTCACACAGTGCTGTGGCCAGGAATTTTCAAGGAGAGTTGGGATCTTTCAGCACTGTCATGGACATACGAGGGGGGAGAGTCCTCCTCAGCAAAGATGGGTTTCCAATCCAGTCAACCTGCCATGAATTTCCAACTCTGTGGTGGATTCCACTGAGCATTTACAGAGTGGATTTCATTGAAGAAGAGCATGCTCTGTGCCATGCTGTGGCGCAGCATCAAGCCTAAGTAGTTGCTCACTGGGAATCAAAAGTTACTTTTTGCTTCCATCTGATGTGGCTCCTCGTCCATACTCATTAATAGATGAACATTATGAACTTGCTAAATGCCATGGAACTCTTCAGGAAAGGAGGAGGTTCAACCCTTCCTTTTTCGTAACCTGGAGAAGATTCAGAGGGGATCATATAGCAACATCTAGGTATGTGAATGGGTGTCACGTGGAAAGGGCCGTGACCTGTTCTCTCCTTTGGTAGAGGGAAGGACGTGGTCCAGTGGAAAAGTGCTCAGGGAAATGGGTTTCAGGGTGGTTGTCAGGAAATACTTCCTGAAAGTCAGGACTGCTAGGATATGGAATGGGCTTCCAAGGGAGGTTTTTGAGGCCCTGTCAGTGATGGTTTTCAAGGAGAGATTGGACAACCGCATTATGGGAATTACATGAGCAAAGCTGGCAGGTGCCGAGGGTCCGACTGGATGGCCTGGGGGCCCCTCTGATATGCTTGTGTTCATATATAACACTGGTCCTTTACCACTTCCACTGGCTGCCAATTGAAGTCGGGGCCCAATTTAAGGTGCTGGTGATGACTTATAAAGTCCTACATGTCTTAGACCCTGGATACCTGAAGGAGTGTCTTCTCCCCATGTGCCCCACAGCTCAGAGAGATCAGAGTCAGAGGCTGTCTTCCAGGAGCTGTCCTAGAAAGAGATCAAGAGCTTGACTACCTGGAGGAGGGCCTTCTCTGTGTGTGGCACCTCAAGTCTGGACCATGTCCACCAGAGAAATCCGCCTGGCACCAACACTTCTTTGCTTTCAGTGTCAGGAGAAAACATTTGTATTCTCCCAGTATGTTAATTGTTAACTTGTTTTCTATAGTAAAGTTATATTTTAACATTGGATGTTGAGCAACTGTTATTCTTATGTCTATTTTTAGGATTAATTGGGTGCAAACTGTCCCAAAATGTCTATGTACGGGACAGTATTAAAAAGTTTTAAGTAAGCAAATAAATAAATAAAACATTCTGTGTATGCTTTGGAATCTTGCAGTTGGTTTGTGCGCTTCTACCTGGTAGCACTACTGTAGGTTTCAGTGCAGAGGGTCATTTCCTGTAGGATCACACCAAAGAACAGCTCAGTTTTTGACATGGTGTTCCTGATGCTGATGTTCCTCTCCCCTGAGCCCCAAGAAGGATCTCCAGGGACACAGGAGACCTCGCCACAAATGGGAAGGGAAAAATGGGAAGGGAAGCACACTTTTTGTAAGATCAAACTCCCTCACTAAAGAGGCCATTAAGGGGGGTGGGGTAGGGGGAAATCGCTACTATGTGATTGAGGAGATCATCCCTTTGAGGCCAATTACATACCAAACGATAGAAGGTATCCTGTGATCCTCCTTGCCTCCAAGGGGCTGCATCAGCAAAATCTCAGAACATTCTTGTCTGCTACAGAGGATTGAGGAAGGAGTTCAAGAAGCCACACAGACGCCTTTGTGGTGTGGCTGAATAATTATAAAAATCATGATGCATTACTTGCTAAATCTCATTAGGTCTCCTCCCTGAAGACCATTCTGAACCCCTGATGCACACCTGAGATTGCACAAGTGTGTCTTCCATCCAGGTCCAAAAGGGAAGTCACCTCATTCCTTGCAGTTCTGCTCAGAGCTCGGGAGAGGCTGAGGGCAGGGGCGGAGGCCTCCATGCAAAGCCCATCTTCTCCTTTCCTTTAGCTAAAGCCTTGGCTGGCTCAGCATCACCTCCATTAGGGAAGCAATTCATTCTCCTAATTGTTCCTCTCCTTGGTTGAAAAGGACAGTATGGAGGACTTGGGAAGATCCAGCGGAAGGGCACTCTTCTTCGTGCTGCAGCTCCTGCTTTCTGTGGCCTGCTGTGGGGTGGTGGAGGCCAAATGCCCCTGGAGGTGGCACAGGGCAGAGCTCAGCCACAGAATTTTTATCGGCCAGGAGACTATGTCCTCAGTGCCAGCATCTCTGCAGCACAAGGCCATTTTGAGCCACACACTTTCAATAAACCTGCCTCTAATAAAGAGATTGAGTAAGTCCTTGGCCTGCTTTATCTAATACCACGAAGCACTGTGGGAAGATGGTCAGTAATTCAGTAACATACAAACCCAGGGCAATTTCTTCCATCTGGCTCCTCCTTCATGAAGACGCAGCCGATGAACTCATGGGCAGAAAGGTCAGCAGGGAGTCTAGGTCCATGGGAGGATCCAGGCCTGAGATCATGCCTCGCATTGCTTGTGTCTGCACTCCTCTGCCTTCCTTTCTCCTTCAGGGTTAATGACTGCACTGGCTGGGCTCATGCCTGGGATGGGCAAATTGGCTGCAGTTGTCTTGTCTTGGGGGATGGACCTGGATTAAGATGGGAAATAGGCCTGCCCACCCACTGGAATCCAGCAGGAATTCGGCAGGAATCAGCAGTCAGACTCTTGCTTTCAGTTTGGACCAGGCTGAGCACGTAGAAGCCTGAGAATCAGGATGGAGCCTGAAAGGGTACTGGAAGGATTCATGAGCAGGGTTGGCAGTGTGAAACTTTCTTTCTTTTTTCAGGATCACATCACCAGATGTCTGGAAGATCCACTGCTTCCTGTTTGCAATCCAAGAGGTCAACCAGAATCCCAGCCTCTTGCCCAACATCACCCTGGGCTACAGCATGTATGACAGCCTTCATGATGTTAGACTGACATCGGACGCAGCCATAGACCTGCTCTCAACCTCTCAGGCCCACGTGCCCAACTACAAGTGTGGCAGGAGAAATCATCTGCTGGCCGTTCTTGAAGCATCAGACTCTGACAACTCCATGCAGCTTTCCAACATGCTGGGCATCTTCAAAATCCCACAGGTGGGAGGCTTCAGAGAAGCAATATGAGTTGCTATGTAGAGAAAGCAAAAAATTCTCCAAATAATTTGCAAATATGATCTCTGTCCCTGCACAACACACCATCATTCACAGTCCCAAGATGAAAAGGGTGAAACCCCCTTGGTCCCCCCACCAGGCACCCATCCAGTACTCCTAGTGTTGAGGATTAACCAAAAGTTCCCTCTTGTTCCTTGTCTGACCGTGAGAGAGATGGCAGCACCAGCAAGTAACAGTATGAAAAAGACTCTTGACTGTAGGTGCACAACCAATAATCACATGTGGAGGATTACTGTAGCAGAGCAATCTGGTGCCAGGGGGCCTTCTCACTCCCCTTGTACCAAGGTTAATATGCTTCTAATCGTGAGTCCATCTCATCTTTAGACCTGCTGCCACAGTCATCATGTGCAGGGCTTCTATATGTTCAGCTTTTTGCAATGATTAAATGTAGAGGGGACATCAAAATTATTACTTTTGGACATTGTTAACTTAAGCTACACTTCTCAAATCAAAACAAGCTGATATTGCTGATCATACGTAAAGTGTTCTTTTATTCAGACATCATTGGCAGAGGCTACTATCTTGCAGTTTCTTATGTCTCCCTGTCCCCTAAATACTTGACCCTTGCAGTTTTGTCATCAGGAAAAAATTCTTTTCTTAATTTAGATGGAGTATAGAACAAATAATTCTGCACTTCAGGGTCAATCATATGATGGACATCCAAGATAGTTTCCTTTTCTTTCCCATCCTCTAATGCAGATGGACAAGGGTAACTCTGAGAGCCCAGGAAGGTGTCCACGGCATCTGTTTATGATCAACCCTACAAAAAAATCCATCCCTTTTATGGGATGAAGTCTTGGGGAATTCATAAAAGGATGGAACATCTGGAGAAGCTCAAGAGTTCAGGCTACTCACTGCTTCCTTTTGCCACAGTTGTAAACTTAGAATCCTAAAACACTTCATTTTTCAGAAAATAATAAGTATTGGTTCCTCTCAGATCATGTTTCATGCAGCTAGCTAAAGGGTAAATGCTTTATGACAAACACTTTATTGTTCAGAACACTATAAGCATTATTTTCTTTCAAATCATATTTTATGGAGATAAATGAAATTTAAGTGGTTTATTTCCTTAAGATGAGGAATTTTGATTTGCTGTTGGAATGAACCAATCCATCAGTCTCCCTCTTCCTCTCTTTCCCAGGTCACTTATGCTTTCACTGCTCAGGTTTGGAGAGAAAATAGTCAGTCCCCTTCCTTCTACAGGATGCTCCCCAAAGAAGGCATCCAGTACTCAGGGATTGTCAAGCTGCTGCTGCATTTCAGGTGGACAATGGTGGGTCTCTTTGCACTAGACACTGAGAATGGAGACAAGTTCATGAGAACCTTGAAATCAGAGCTGCTCAGGAATGGCATTTGCGTGATTTTTTCACGCAGCATCTCACAAATGAAATCGGGTCGTATACCAGTCAGGCGGCAGTCAGAGAAGATTTTGGTAGAAATCGACGTCTTCATTTATTTTGAAGAGTTCATTTTCAACTTCTATGGAATAGCAATTGTTGAATTCGCTATTGAAATGTTTATGCAACCAGTTAATGGAAAAATCTGGATCACCACAACTATGTCTGACTTTACCTTGAATTTAGTGTATGCAAATAATAGAATATTACCGCACGTTTATGCATACTTTTCCTTCCTTCCCCCAAAAAGTAAACGGATCAACTATGAAGGTTCTGAGAATTTGCATGAAAGTATGTATGCATTTCTGGAGACAGCTTTCAAGTGTTCGTATTCAAAGCATGTTCTGTCAGTGAAAGAGTGGGCAAGATGCAGAGAGAAGGAGGAACCAGAGGGCCTGCCCCAAGTGGACAAGAAGCAAACACTCTCTCTGGACAACTTCTTCTCTTACAACACAGTCCAGGCTGTGGCCCATGTTGTGGATGTGGCCATTTCTGTCAGATCCAGGAGGAACAACATGGAACGTGGAGGCTGGCCAGATTTACCCCAGATTCATCCATGGCAGGTATTCTCCCAAATCAAAATCTTCTTACCTGTTAAAGTTAAAATGTTAGAATGGAGATAAGTTTTTCCCAATGAAGGGGCAGCTGGAACATTCTTTATTCTGCTCCTCCTTTTGCCCCCCTCTGCTGAATCAATGGGTGTGTAAAATGAATCAATGGGTGTGTATGCAAGTCTAGACAAGGAGTGTACAGGTCCTTGCTCAGATTCCTTGACCTATGAATACTAGGGCTTTTTATCTTGCCTGGGTTCAGAATCAAGGCAATCTGTATTAGACCTGGGATGCCCAGCCTAACACAATTTGCCCTGAGTTGTGTGTGCATTCCTCATCCCAGGATACATTCAGATTCCTAGCTGGGAAGAGCAAGGAATGGTGCCCCAGTTAGTCTGGGAGGATCTATACATGCAAGAAAGCTTCCAGCGAGTGATCTGACATGGAGAGCTAGTTGGAGTTTGGCACTGGAGGTGTAGTGGGAGAGGAGATTGAGGCAGGGATCCAAGACTCCACTGATCACCTTCAGGGAAAAGAGAAGTAAGGCCAGAATGTCACAACCTGGAGAGAAAGGTAGAATCCAAAGTCAGCTAATATGGGCCTGGAATCCTTCCACATTGTACTGACATGGAACTTCCATGCCATGTCTGGTGTTCTGCCAAACACCAGAGAGGTAGGTACGTGCGATCAGTGCAACCTCGTGGCAATCTTGTAAGAAAACATGAGAGCACCTGAGAAGTCAGTGGGCACCCTCAAGGCAGGACAATTCTGAGGTCAAACAATACAATGGAAAGGGTACGTGTAGAAGGGGAGGCAGAAGAGAATCTGGTAACTGAGGCCGAGGAAGAGAATCCTGAGGGAACTGACAATGAGGAGGAACGTTCCTGGTAAAGGGGGGAACATTATGAGCATAGGAACTAGAAGATGCTCTTCACTACTGGAAGCAGTGTAACTTTATGGTCACTTTCAGCACCTCAGAAATCAGACTCGCAGCCTTCTTGTTCTCAATGGGGAAGACCTGGTACACAAAGAGGCAGCTCAGGGACAAGACAGCCATGCCTTACTTCAATCCTTACAGAAGGCAAATCCAAATGTAGTGAAACTGACTGCACACATTTCAGGAAACCTCGTGTTAAGATGCTCCACACAATCCTAAGTCAGGTCCCATGGCAAATGACCCCAAGGAGACAAACCGCCAGTCCTCACTGGGTGGAGATATTTTAAAATGGCAATTCTATGGGCACAATTACATCCTTTTCTTTCAAAGAATAGAAAACAACAGAAAAGCTCTGCTGAATGTGCTTTTAGGAAAAATGGGTCTGATGATGATCTGAAAACCAACCCTCCCCACCCAAAAGGGCATCCTGAGGAAGTGGAAGGCTGACCAAATTAACCAGAGGAATGCAGGCAGGCAGAACTGAGTGGGATGGCATCAGGAACACTATAGCGGAGAAGGCGTGGAGCTTGGTGAGGAATATGAAAACCAACCAAAAGACTTCTCAGATACATCTGAGTAAAAGACAAAAGCAAGAAGTGATGGTTTGTGTTGTCCCTTCAGAGGCCAAAATGATGACAAAGGATAAGGCAAGCCCAAACTTGTCAGTTGTGTCTTTGCCAAGGAGGAGGAATAAAAAGCACCCTGCAGAAGGGAAGGACAAGTGGAAGGAGCATGGTGGGAGATCAAGACTGATCGGAAAAGGGTAAATGATCTTCTACCCACAATGAAGGAGTCAGTCTCCAGGGCCTGATGAACTACATCCGAATGGTAGAAAGGAGCTTGCAGAAGAAGTCTAGATAGCTACAGAAGGCCTAACTTTGTCCTCACCATGAGGAAAGGAAAACTGGAGGCCTCTTGGAATGACAGAACAGTCCATCTGACAACAGTGCTTGTAGAAAATCTCATTATAAACCTAGAGATCTCAAGACACGTTGCAATGATGCTGAGAAACCTGTATGGATGTGTAAGGAATAAATCCTTTCATCCAATCAGATTGCACTTTTCGATTGGGTAACTTTCCTGGTGGACTCTGGGAATGCTGTTTTTATCATCTATCTGGTCTTTAGCAAAGCTTTGGTCAAAGTGCCCCATGATATCATGATTAGCAAACTAGCACCAATTAAGGTAGATACAGCAACACTCAGATGGAAGCTCATTTGGCTGGAGAATTGGACCCAAGATGTGCTCACCAATGGCCACTTCTAGACCCAGAAGGAGTAACACAGAGGGTACGTCAGGATTCTGTTCAAGGTCTGGTGCTCTTCAACATTTGCATTGATAATTGGAATGAGGAAGTGCGGGGAGTGTTGATCAGTTCTGCACATCTCATGTGTTCTTCACAGCACCATCATAGACAGAAAATAAATGTGCTGGATCTCAGAAGAAGAAACAGGAAAGCATTCAGAAGGGGACTGCAAGGTTGATGTGTGCACCTGAAAGTACGGCATATGAGGAGAGACTGAATGACCTGAGAAAGGTTGCCCTGGAGTTTAAAGGACTGAAGGAAGTTATTATACTACTCTTCAAGGACTGGATGGGTTTTCACAAAGCACAAGGCTGCAATCTCTGATTGATCATTCCAGGGTGCAGAATTGGAATTAAGGCCTCAAGTGAAAGGAGGCACTTTGTCACCCCTTCCAAATCCCCTATTGTAGGATTCCTGTGAGACTCCTCAGAAAGATATCCTATTGAGCATCCTGAAAAGAACTCCCAGATCATCTTCAAAAGGGCTGCAGGTCCTGGATCAGAAACGTCCTCTTGCTGCTTCTGAGAACTCCTGCACTATTGCCTTCAGAGAAGCCGTCCTCACTTTTCCTTCAGTGACAATGCTGCTAGTCAATCTTCCTTAGGCTTCTGATTAGATGATGGGTATCCAGAAACGAAATCAGAAATGTCACCATAATAAGAGTGACACCGAGCAATATTAAACTGAGACCATCTCTTAGCAAAAACTGGGGTATTTATTTATTTAAAACATTTGTATGCTGCCCCCGTTGCAATAAAACCTCAGGGCGGCTCACAGCATATCAAATACAAAAAATTGTTGCCAAAACTTCAACAATTTAAAACAATTTAAACAATTTCAAACAATTTCAAACTGGCCCATCTCGAATAACAAGTTAAAATACTATACATAGAATTACTAAGAACAATTAAAATAACTTTTAAATAATGACAGTGCCAGGCGGACCTTTCTGGGGAGCGCATTCCATAGGTGGGGCACCACCAAAGAAAAGGCCCTCCTCCGGGTTCTCACCCTCCTAATATCCTTCACAGAGGCCTCCCGGAGAAGGGCATCTGCTGCCAATCGTATTAACTGTGGGTATGAAATGTGCCTTCTCAAATGCTGCTTCTTTCTCTTTTGTTCCAGCTCCACCCTTTCCTGAGCGACCCCCAGTTTCACAACCATTCCATTGATGGGGTGTATTTGGACGAGAACGGAGACTTGGCAGTCAACTTGGACCTTGTCAGTTGGGTGAGGTTTCCCAACTGGACAGTTGCAAGAGTAAAAGTTGGGAGTCTAGAAAGACGGGGCTTGCCTGGCCCCAAATTCACCATTGAGCAAGACCCCATTGTGTGGCCCCAATGGAAGGATAAGGTGAAGACAACCATCCCCATTGTTCCATTTTTTAAAATTTCCCTTCATTTACTAATATTCTGCCTAATCAGAAGTTCAGACATTTAAGAAATGAATACAAAGCATGAGATGTAAAAGGTGACATTCCTTTGGAAGGAATGTACAGGATACTTCAGCTTCACAGGGTGGGGTTCAGTGATGGAGCATGCTGAAATCCTGGACCTCCTCTCCAAACTTTCCAGCATGGTCTCACCAGTCCCAGCTTCCTCAGCCCAACTGTTCTCCCTTCATGTTCCTTCTCTCTCGCTCAGCCGCTGCCACAGGCCAGGTGCGTGGAGAGCTGCCGCCTGGGATTCTTCAAGGTGGCTCGGGAAGGACAGCCCATGTGTTGCTATGACTGCGCTCCATGTGCTGAGGGGACCATCTCCACTTGGGAAGGTGGGTGAGTGCAGAGGAAAAGGCACTGCCCCGAAAGATCCAACCCTGATAGGACCTTGCATTTTTCTTTGTCTTCTCCATCTCTCCTGAAAACTTTCGCTCCATTCTTGTCAGTGGTGTTTTTTAGCAAATCTTCCTGTCCTTCCAAAATGCCCCTCCTTGCATCTTGGCATGTGAAGTCAAACCTATTGTGCAGTCATTGCCCTCATCATGCAAAGGAGCGAAGCTCCGCCTTCTGCGGATCCCCGAGGAGAACTGGGTGGCTTGCAGAAAAGGAACATTCTTGAACTTTTGGAGCTTCTCATGACTCTTTGAAGAGCTGAAAGAGGACTCCTCCTCTTGCTGACCCAGCAGGGCTTGTCATCAGGGAGGATGCTGGGAAGGGTTGATGGGCCCAGAGAATTACGCAAGGAATGGTTCCTGAGTTCTTTGGGGCATGGAGGATTCCAATATTTATGGGATTGTAGGGAGGGAGGACATGTGAGTCAGATCTTCAGCTGTGCATGGTGGGTTGCAGCATATTTTGACATCGACAAGGAACTGGTGTGCTTTCATGGAATTCAAGATAACTGGAGGGTTCCAGTTATGTTCAATATTTTTCTAATTCTAAAACGCAGGTCATAAAAGGTATTAAAATGAATGTGGTTTTTATGTGTGCTGAAGCTGGAATTCCATATTTTTTATTCACTTTCCTTATATCCCGTAATTTTTTTTCAAGAAGCTCTTGGTGATTTCTGTAACTCCCCTCCTCCTGTCAATACTTTCCTCACAAGAACCCTGTGAGGGAGGCTGGGCTGAGAGGCTAAGTGTGGCCAACAGTCACCCAATGAACTCTGTGGCTGAGTCGAAACTAACTTCTGGACCCCCTTTCTACTAAACCATGTTGGCTCCCAGTCAGGAAGGTGCTCCCAAGAGTGTAATTACCCACTGGGGGAGCAGAACTCCCTCTCCTAACTCGGAACCCCTAACCCCAGTCTTCCTCCTCTCCTTTTGTACTCTGATGATCTCTGTGTATTGGAGGTAGTTCAAAACTCGCAGAACCTTCATGGCATACTTTGCAAATAAGAGATGACCCACTCCTAAGGTTTTCCTGGGCAGAAGGAGCCAAAGGCAGAATGTGTTATTCAGTCGCAGCCCCTTTGAATCTGAAATGGTTCTATTCATGGCTGTGGAGGAGGCCTATTCAAATACTCAGAAGGGAGGTGCATAGAAGACAGATCAGGATGATGTCGAGATGGTTTTGTGTATGGCTGCGGATAAGGCTGATGCAACTACTAATTAGGAAGGACAAAACAGAATATTGGGGGCTGGCATTACACCTGGGTCAGTGCCCACTTTTGGTCCTCCTCCATCCACATCTCACCTGGGCCAGTGAAAGGGATGGTTGAACAAATGATGGTACTCATTTCCTCAGTGTTTCCACATTGTGCCTCTGCTCAACTCATGGAGGGCTGATGGTCTCCAGTGAGCAGAGGGAAGTAGGAAAGTCTGCTGGTGCTGGCAAAGTGCTTGTTGGAGAGTTTGTGGCAGAGGATGAGCTGGATGGGAGCTGAGGACTCATTGCTGGAATGCCCAAGGTGCACAGCTGGAACCTCAGAAACTGTGTCAGGATGGACTGCAGTGTGGCTTACATGTACTCGTGGTGGGTTCTCACCCAGTGGCAGGCTCAACGTATCTTGAGGCACTGGAGTTCAAGCTGGATGAGTCCTGGGTGGGAGAGCAGCATTCCTTCCAGTTTCTTCCCTGACTCTCGAAGGGAGGCTAAAGCAGTGGAGTTAGAGCTGGGATTAGTAATGGGACTGAGGAACCCCAGCAGAGAAGTTGCCATGCAGGAGGTCACGACAGGGGCTAATACTCATGAGGAGGACCTGACCTTAATAACAGGAGTCCAGGAGAATCCACCCCAGCTGGATATAGATACAAATCAGCTTGTGTCTAAGAGCATCTCTAGCCCACAAACCTCTACCCAGATGCCTGGCCCTTTAAATCAACCTGACTCTGAGATATGGAGAGAAGATGAAAAGAAACATGACAGCTCTCCAATTCTGAAGCAGAACTGACAGGTCCAAAAGCAGAGGGAATGATGGGATATGTGGACTGCAAAAATTCCTCTCAACGAAGATTGAGAAGGTCTTATCAAATGAAAATACAAAGAGAAAAACAAAGGCAGGAGGCACGGCTGAGGGGAGAGGATATGACGTAACAGAGAGAAGAGATCGCCATTCAGATGCGAACATCTATGAACTAAAGACTTTCATTAAGTAGTTCTACAGTAGAGTCGTGAATCTTGTAGATAACTAGTAATAAATAGACTCAGTTTTATTGCTCTTGCAAGTGTTGCAACCAAAGTGATTGGGCCTTTGGCCCCCCATGACAGAAGTGGAACCTTGGATCAAAACCCTCCACTCAAGCAGGATTGCAGTGAGCATGTCATGAGAACGCTGCTTGCATGACCTCACCTGGGAATGCTTGTTGAGGGCTGTCTTGATCTCCTTGACAGCACAGTACACTTGCCCTGAGCATGCTTGCAATAGCAAATCTGCAGCTTCAGAAAGCTGGGACAGGGGCTCAGTGGAATGCGCCAACCATGAGGGACAGCACAGCAGTCTGAGAGGGACCATGAAAATTGAGGCACACTCTGTAGAGAATTTATTTCAACCACTCCTAATCTTTGCAAATGAAACTCTAAGAACCAATGATGGAAGAGAGCACCTTCAATATGAGTTTGTGGTGAGGCAGTGGATGGTTCAGGGATTGTCCCCACCAGACTGCACAGCCTTTCTGAAATTCCAGCCAGAGACACATCCCCCATGTTTCATCATGGGATGTTCACCCTGCACCATTGAGATCTGCAATGGATGGAGTTCCTGCCAGGGTCAAACATTTTCAGGGGAATGACTTAATTCATGATTGCAAGGAAAAATATACAGCCACACATCATAGTCCACTCACGAATGTGCCTTCCAGGTTGTTGGCTCACTTGGTAGTGTATCTGAGAAACTTTGATGACCTGGGAGAATGAAGAGGCCCAGGAAGCCCCTTTTGGCAAGAAAGCACTCTGTACCGCCTCTGACACCTGAATCATGCCCCTATCAGTACTGCTAAAAGGAATAACAGTGCTGGTAATAAGAAAAACAAGAATAGTGAATAAAATATAAAGAGCAGAACCTGGAACAGAAATCAATGTGCTGTTTCCCTTGCTTTCAACAGATGCACAGCATTGCCTGAAGTGTGCAGAGGATCAGCATCCAAACTTGGCCCACAATCAGTGCATTCCCAAGGTCATCACCTTCCTGTCCTATGAAGAATATTTGGGGACATTCCTTACTTGCATGGCCCTACTCTTGTCCATATCCACATGCGGCATATTAGGAATCTTCAGAAAATTCCAGGAAACCCCAGTAGTCAAGGCCAACAACCGAGACCTCTCCTATGTTCTTCTTGTCTCCCTCCTGCTTTGCTTTGCATGCTCTTTCCTCTTCATTGGCCAGCCAAGAAGAATCACCTGCCTCCTCCGACAAGCAGCTTTCAGCATCATCTTCTCAGTGGCTGTCTCTTCCCTCCTGGCCAAAACTGTCACTGTGGTGCTAGCCTTTCTGGCCACCAAGCCAGGACACAGGGCAAGGAAGTGGTTGGGGAGGACTTTGGCCTACTCCATTGTCATCTCCTGTTCCAGTGCCCAAGTAGTCCTCTCCATCATCTGGCTAGGCATGTCCCCCCCTTTCCCTGACTCTGACAAGCTCTCCCAGCCTGGACAGATCATCCTGCAGTGCAACGAAGGCTCTGTGACCATGTTCTATGCTGCCCTCAACTACATGGGCTTCCTGTCTGCTGTCTGCTTCACGGCGGCCTTCCTGGCCAGGAAGCTGCCCGGGGCCTTTAATGAGACCAAACTGATCACCTTCAGCATGCTGCTCTTCTGCAGCATCTGGGTGTCTTTTGTGCCCACCTACCTGAGCACCAAGGGCAAGTACATGGTGGCCGTGCAGGTCTTCTCCATCTTGGCCTCCAGCGCTGGGCTGCTGTGCTGCATCTTCCTCCCCAAGTGCTACGTTATTCTAGTGAGACCGGACCTGAATACCAAGGAGAACCTCATGATGAAAAGAACAGCATAAAATGTGTTTGTCTTGTTCGCCTGCAGCTCAAGATTCTCAGAGCACAAAGATCCATTTTGGGTATATGGAGATTATAGAAACGAAAGAAATGAGGAAAAGTGCGTTTGCACATTTCAGTACTTTGGAAAAAAGAAGTGCCTCACAAACTTTGCCCTTTCAGTCTCTGCAGCTTTGCTTTTTGGGTTTTTTTTTTTTTTTAATTGTCCAAATGATAGTTTTGTTTTCAGTCTTTGGGGTTTTCATGCTCTACTTTGAAGTGTCAGCTGAAGAATCTCATTGACCGGCACTTGACAAGGCTACAGGAGTGTAGCTTCAAAGCATTTGGAAACGTGTTCAGGTCACCAACCTCCCTGAAGCCCCTATAGCCCAAGAGCAGTGGCAAGGCTGGGGTCTGCTGGGACTGGGGGTTCAGCTCCTACCTGCCCTTCAGGGAGGTTCAGGGCAATGGCTGTGCAGTGGAGTTGGGACCCTCCGGTCTCCCGCTCAGCACCAAACCCATCAGGCCACCCTGCCTCTCAGACACCCCTTACTCCTTCAGGCTTACCTGCCACAGTTTGACCATTCAGCTTGGGTTAATTTGTTGTCAATTATTTTCTCCCTGCAAGAAATACCATATTTTTTTATCTATAAGACTCACTTTTTCCCTCCTCAAAAGTAAGGGGAAATGTCTGTGTGTCTTATAGAGCGAATATGTGTGTGCAGTAAGTCTGTCAGATGTGCAGCCCATGGGGAAATGTTGGGGAATGTCCCTGTGATTATGTGCCGATTTGATTCAGAATTTTTTTTCTTGTTTTCCTGCTCTAAAAACTTGGTGCATCTTATGGTCAGGTGCGTCTTATAGAGCAAATAATATGGTAAGTTGCTGCTGACATTTCTTCCTTTATTACTAAAGGAGCATAAGAATGTTTTTGTGAAACTCCTTCTATCAAGTCCTTTCTAACAATTGGATGAAGTTAATCACGTCCAGGAGACCAGCTCCTTCATTGTGTGTACAAGTTGATTTACACTTCTGCTGTCAAACTTGTTTTCCCATCATGCTCCTACTGCTTGTCCTTCCCTTTCTCAGGGGCTACCATATTCTTCTGCCATCTGCCACTGACATTTCTTCATTTCATCCCTGGTCCGTGTGTTGGAAGCTGCCAGGGATTCTCTTTTCATAACCAACTGGGAAAAATCCCTCCTGGATTTCCATGTTTGCTCAGTCCAGAACTGGCCTCTGTATTAAGCACATGACACACCCAATCTTGGGGAAGGAAATAGAGCATTGAAAGGACAAGAATAGGGATGGGGTTTCTGAAGCATCCAGGCTGAAAGGAGAAAGAAGGGAAAAAGAGACAAAGGGACAGGGAAGCGGAGGTCGGGCAGCAACTGCTACAGCATGCAGCCAGCCAGGAACACACAACTTCCAGGGCTGGTTGGTTCACTCAGAAGGGAAGCAAGAGACCCATATCCCAGCCTCAGCTCTACAGACAGAGGTACCACCTTCCACAAATCAGGATACTTAGGCAGCACAGCAACCTGCAACCGGGAATCAGCCCACCGGAACCTCCCAGGAGAGCAGCAAAGAGCCTCCCTCCCTCCGGGCTTTACCTGCCCCAGGCAAGGTCCACTGAGCCATTGGATGCTGACTCCTCTCCCAGGCTTGGGGCCAGGCATTTTCTCCAGGTGCCCAGGCCACAGTTGTTCCCAATCGTGTCCTAGGGCCCTAATTTCAGGCAGTTCACATGAAAAGGGAGGAGGCAATTCCTAGGCTTTAGGCCAGATCCCTGCTGGACTGGCCCTTATCTGCAGTCTTTTCCTGGCTTCAAAGTTAACCCTTCCCTAGCTGTCTGGAGCCCCCAAGCTGGGTCACCTGACACTCAGTTATGGTTTTGTTTCTAAGGCTCTGATTGAGAAAATTCAATTCCCTTAAATCTACTGGATGGTCCCTGATCCTTGGAGACTGCCCAACTGCATCATTATATTACATGCAATATATTACACTTTATTAATGTAAAGCAAAGCATTAGATAATATCACATTATATGACAGTTCTGATATGCTCAGAATCAAAAGATGGGCACAATCCCAGTGTAGAAATTGTGTGTACTTGTGTGTTTATTTGTACAAGTCTGTAAGTAGTTCATTTAGTCTTTCTCGGACAGGAAAAACAATATTACCACTAGGCAACAGTGTTCCAACCTTCAATGATTGTGGCCACTTTCCCCCACCTCGCTGAAAGCATTTCTCAGGGGGTGTATCCCACCCTGCGGTGGATGGTGCTGGTTTCCTGTTGCAAATGACAGTGAGGGATGGATATTTCCATGGAATGGATGCTCTAGCCGAGCAGACTCCATGTGTTTCTTCCAAGGAACTGTCGCCTGGCATGTCAGACCCCTGCTCTCCCTGCCAGCCATGCAGCTCCGAGGCTTTCCAGTGGCTGAACCAGCATCCCTGCAGTGATTTGCCTGAATGGCCCCCATTTTCTGGGTACCTGCAGCTGGAGTGGATCTGCAAAACCCTTCCTTCAACACACAAATGGCAAGGTGTCCTGTCAATCTCCAGAGACAGGGACCCAGGGATGCCCCCTTCACTAAAATGTTAAAAAGGAGCAACACAAAGCAAACATTCCATCTTGATAAGTCTCAGGATTCAGCAAGTCTTCAAAGTACTCCCATGGAGCCAAGACCATGCAAACTGGCACCTGAGACTGAATGGATGGACGAGTTCTGCAATGCTGCCAGATGATAAACATCACAGTGTAGAAGAAGAGCAAATTAAGGGTGCTGGAGCCTTAATGATTTGAATTTTGTGCCTCAGCTGTGGCTCCATATGTCAGATTCTTTTCAAATTCTCATCATCAGCAGTAGTAGTATTTATTACATTTCTATGTCACCGCTGTCGCTCTCTGCGTGGTTCACAACAGAAAACAGAAACAAAGCAAGCAAGCAAAAGGGCAAGGCATACAGCAGCCATTACATTTTGAAATTAATTAAAACATCTCTCTGGGCAGGTTACAAATGTAATAATGTAACACTAACAAAGTAAAGTATGATGCAAAATATAGTTTGACCAATAAGATCACAGATCAGATGCAATCCGCCTCCCCCACAATTCATGCCATTCACATGAATCCACACAGTGACCCCAGTTCACAAACTACTGAAAGCATTCAAAGAGACAAGAACTTTGGCTTTTCAAAAGTGTATGGTAACTTGGTTAATAGCCAGAAGAAACCTGGGGAAAGCACCCCAACAACAAGTGGGGGAACGGGAGGGCCAAGGAGGGCTGAGGAGTTCCAGGAGCCACAGAGCTTCTCTGTGGCTTTGTCTCAGCCGTGCTGGGAGCTCCTCTGGGGTCTGTGTCCTGCACCGCTGAGTGGGCTCCCTGGGCATGCAGGGTGCCGGCTTCTCTTCAGTCAGCTCAGAGTGGCTGCAAGGGACTCATGGTTGCATTTGTGCTCACCAGTGCTGACAGAACTTGTGACTCAAGCCAGATCTACCTACACAGCTGTTTCAATGTGCCATGAAACCTTAATTCTTCTAAATGGGCAGGCAGTTTCCTGGCTGCCTGACTGCCTACCTGATCCATGAGAACTCACTGAAGGTGTCTTCCAATTAATTTTTCTGATAGGGCACCTCTCCTAATATTCTTGCAATCACTGCCAGCATTCTGGATATAAATGAGTGGGAAACATGCAGTCCCAGCACACACACCCCAAGGGGAAAAGGATGCCAGAAACGGGCATTGGGCAACATTGGTACAAAAAGAGAAGCGTTTTCCAAGGGAAATAGGAGGGGAGAGGAGAAGACCAAGTGAAGGTGTCTTTTCCTCCTTTAGAGATAGCTGGGATAGGATGGACAGGATCCTTACTCCAGCAGGGACTCCAGCTGACCTGCTGGAGAAAAAAAGTAGAAAGAGTCATAACTTGTCCTAACCCTGCAGTTCAGACTGGGTGCGGAAGGTACAATTCTTCTGTCTCATGAAGTTGGCAGTCCTCTGAACTAGAGATCCCCTGAGCATAACCTCCAGGGACCCAGCTGAGGTCACCAAAAATCGGCAGGGGCAATGAGAGGCAGTGTTTTGTAGGGCCAAAGTCCATCCCTACTGAAGCAATGCAGGGAGGGAGGTGGTGGGGGTCATGACTTCAAGGCCAATTGCAGAGCACACGACTAAAGGAGTCCCTTGGTACAGGTTGCCTCAATGAGGCCACATGGGAAAATTCTCCGATGTGTCCGTCTCCCAGCTGGGTGTTTCATCCTGGGACTGAGGAAAGTGTTCTGGAAGCCACAAACGTGCCCCAGCCAGGTGGCCATATAATTAAAGAAATTGTAATGCATTATTGGTCTTCTTGCTAAACCTCATGGGGTCCCCTCCCCCAAGACCATCCTGAACCCACTGATGCAAATGTGTCATTGCAGGAGTGTGTCTTGCATCCATATTCAAAAGAAGGCGCCTCATTCCCTGCTGTCCCGTTCAGAGCTTGGGAGAGGTTGAGGCAGAGATGTAAGCCTCTGTACAGGACATTTCTTCTTCCCTTTGACTGGACTCTTGGCTGGGCTGGCATCATCTCAATTTCCAAAGCAAATCATTCTTCTAATTGTTCCTCTTATTTGTTGAAAGGGGCAGGATGGAGACCGTGCCAGGCACTGGCAGAAAGGCACTGTTCTTCCTGCTGCTGCTGCCAGAGACCTTCTGTGTGGTGCTGGAGGCAAAATGCCCTTGGAGCTGGCACAGGGCTGAGCTGCAGCCACGCAATTATTACCAACCAGGAGACTATGTCTTCAGTGCCAGCATCTCAGCAGGGAAAGGCCACTTTGGAACACACTCTTTCAATATACCTGCCTCTAGTAGACAGATTTGGTAAGTCACTGTCCTGCTTCACCTGATACCACAAAGCACCATGGGCAGCTGGGTAGCCAGTTTGACAAAATGATGGGTAGCCAGTTTCTTTTTCTTTTTTTGCCATGAGATAGACGGGAAATTTTAGCAATTAATTGTATAACAAGACACTTTATTGTAGGTGCACACCTGCATTGGAGAGTGAGCCTATCTCCAGTCAAGAGCAGCGGCCACAGCCAGCATGCACCGGGCTTTCTTAGGTTCAGCTTTTGCAATGATTAGAGGAAGAGTGAACATGATGCTGGTTACTTTTGTATACAGTTATCCTAAGCTATGCTTCAGCTGTCAAATGAACTGGCTCCAGCTGATCTTTTACACATTCTGACCTTCTTGGCACTGGCTTTTCTCTTCCCCTGTCTTACGTCTCTCTGATAGAACCATAAATGATTGAGCTTTTCAATTTTGGGATAAGGAAAAAACTGTTTTCTTCATTGGGATAAGATGTGGTGCAATCCTGGACTTCAGGGTCAATCATACCTTGGGCATCCAAGATAGTTTCCTATTTTTTCCCATCATCAAATACAGAAGGGCAACGATGACTCTGAGAACCTTGAAAGCTGTCCGCAGCATCTGTGTTTGACTAACCTACAAAACATTTTGATCCCTTTTGTGGGACGACATCTTGGGGAATTCATAAAAGGATGGAACATCTAGAGATGCTCAAGAGCTCAGGCTACTCCTGGCTTCCTATTGACACTGTTTTGAACTTAGGATGCAAAAACACTTTTCAGAAAAGAAGAAGCATTGCTTGCTGTCAAATCATGTTTCATGCAGATAGTTACAGGGCAAATATTTTCTTATAAAACCTTTATTTTTCAGAAAATTAGTAGCAATTTTTCTTTCCCATTGTGTTTTTTGCATGAAAGTTTAAAGTGTTGTATTCCCAGAAGATGAGGAACTTTGATTTGGTGCTGATATGAAGCAGCCCATCAGTCTTTCTCTTCCTTTCTATCCCAGGTCACATATGCTTTCACTGCTCAGGTTCAGAGAGAAAAAAGCCAGTCCCCTTCCTTCTACAGGATGGTCCCTGAAGAAGGCATCCAGTACCCAGGGATTATCAGGCTGCTGCTGCACTTTGGATGGAGGATGGTCGGTCTCTTTTCATTAGACACTGAGAATGGAGACAGGTTCATGAGAACTTTGAAACCAGAGCTCCTCAGGAATGGCATTTGCGTGATTTTTTCACACAGCATCTCCCAGCTTAAATCGGGAGTTATACCACGCAAGGTGCGGTCAATGAAGGAGTTGGCAGAAATCAATGTTTTTCTTTATTTTGAAAACTTCCTTTTCATTTTCTATGGAATACAGATTATTGGAAGAGTTATTGAAATGGTTATTAAACCTGTTAAGGGAAAAGTGTGGATCACATCAACTTTGTCTGACTTTGCATTCGAATTCGGTTATTCAGATAGTATTTTATTCAAGCACGTGTATGCATATTTTTCCTTCTTTCCCCAAACAAGAAAGTGGTTCAACTATGATGGTTTTGAACATTTATATAACATACTGCATAAATTCATGGAGAAAGCATTCAAGTGTTCCTATTCAAAGCATGTGCTGTCAGTGAAAGAGTGGAGAAGATGCAGGGAGAAGCAGTACATAAATGGCCTGACAGAAGTGGACAAGGAGCAGATATTGTCTATGGACAGCTTCTTCGCTTACAACACAGTGAAGGCTGTGGCCCGTGCCATGGATGTGGCTATTTCGTCCAGATCCAGAAGGAAGGACATGAAATTTGGAGGCTGGCCAGATGTGTACCGTATTCATCCATGGCAGGTATTCCCCCAATTCTCTGCTATTAAACTTAAAATGTGAGATTAGAGAGTAGATTTTCCACATGAAGGGGCAGCTGGAACATTCTATGGTCTGGTACCTGTTTTAGTCCCCTCTTGTGGCTTCCCAGGAATGATCCAAGCTGCTCCTGCCCTGTAGAGTTGCTTCGAGTCATTCTGAAGCAATGAGTGTGTATACAAGTCTGTACATGGACTGTATAGACCTTGCTCAGATACTTTGACCTACAAATACTCAGGCTTGCTGCTTGCCTGGGTTCAGAACTGTAGGCAATCCCTGTTTGACCTGCTTTGACTGACTGAGCACAACTTGCATTCCATTGGGTATGCATTCCTGGCTCAGGATACATTCAGTTTCCTACCTGCGAAGAGCAAGGAATGGTGTACCAGCTGTGCTGGGATGACATTTCAAACAAGTCAGCAGACATGGAGAGTTAGTTGGAGTTTGACAGTGGAGGTGTAGTGGAAAAGAAGATCGAGGGAGAGGATACAAGACTCCACTGATCACCCTCATGGGGGGGGAGAAGAAAGGCCGGAATGTTGGAATCTGGAGAGAAAGGCAGTGTTCAAAGTCAGAGAATATGGACCAAGAAACCTCCCCGAAGGTAGTTGCCTGCAACCTTTGCTTTGCTGCCTAAGGTCAGAGAGGCAGGCACGTGCACCAAGTGCAAGCTGGCAGCCATCTTGGAAGAAGAAGTGAGAGCACTGGAGCAGCAAGTGGGCACCCTGAAGTCTAGGAGAATTGCGAGGTTGAACAGTTCAGTGGCAACAGCACTTGTAGTATGGGAGACACAGGAGAATCTGGTAGCTGAGGCCGAGCAGGAGAATCCTGAGGGAAGTGAGAATGAGGTGGGAAGTCCCTGGAAAATGGGGGCAGCCACGAGCAAAGGAACTAGAAGATGCTCTGCATTACTGAAAGCAGTGCAACCATGTGACCACTTTCAGCACCTCGGAAATCAGACTTGCAGGCTGCATTTTCCAAATGGGGAAGAGCTGGTACACAAAGGGTCAGCTAAAGGAACTCAGGGGCAATGTGGCCATGCCTTATTTGAATCCTTAAAGAAGGCAAAGCCAATTGTAGAGAAACTGATAGGACAAATTTTATGAATGCCCATGTTAAGATGCACCAAATTATGCTATGTCAAGTTCCATGGCAAATGACTCTGGGGAGAAAAACTGCCAGCCCTCATGGAGTGGAGATTTTTGAAAAAGGTAATTCTATGGGGAAAATTGTATTCTTTTTTTTTTTTTCAAAGAAACGAAAACTACAGAGAAGATCTGGTGAACGTGTTTTTTGGAAAAATGGGTTGATGGTGATGTGAAAACCAACCCTCCCCACCCAAAATGACATCTTGAGGAAGTGGAAGGAAGGTCAAGTTGAAACAGGAAAGTGCAGTCAGGAAGCACTGAGTGGAATGAATGGCATCCAGAAGACTAAAGTGGAGAAGGAGTGGAGGATGGTGAGGGACATGAAAAGCAACCAAAGGACTTCTCAGATACATCCAGTGTAATAGGCAAATGGAAGGTGTCATGGTTTGGGTTGTCCGTTCAGAGGGCAAAAAGTTGACAATGACAGGGCAAGCCCAAATTTGTCAGTTCCTTCTTTGACTCTGTCAAATCGGAGGAATGAGAAGTCCCTTGCAGAATGGAAGGACAAGCGACAGAAAAAGGGTAATTTATCTTCTACCCACATGGTAGGAGTCAGTCTCCAGGGCCTGAGGAACTGCATTCAAGGGTTAGCGAGAAGCTATCAGAAGGTGTCTAGGAACCACAATCTTACTGTCTTTGAGATGTGCCAGATGGCTGCAGAAGGCCTAATTTTGTTCTCACCTTGAGGAAGGGAAATCAGGAGGCCTCATGTAATGACAGAACAGCCCATCTGACAAAGTGCTTGGCAAACTCTGGAACAGATTGTAAACCTATTGATCTCAAGACATGTTGCAACGATGCTGAGACACCTGTATGGAGTTGTCAGGAATAAATCCTTTTATCTAATTAGATCTCACTTGTTGATTGGGTAGCTTTCTTGGTGGACTGTGAGAATGCAAATGTTTATCTGGACTTCAGCAAATCTTTCAACAAAGTGCCCCATGAGATCATGATTAGCAAACTAGCTCCAACTCAGGTAGATACAGCAACTCTCAGCCAGATGCTCCTTTGGCTAGAGAATCGGACCCAAGCTGTGCTCACCAATGGCCCCTTCTCAGACCATGGAGAAATAACACAGAGGGTACTTCAGGGTTCTGTACAAGGTCTGGTGCTCTTCACCATTTGCTTTGATGATTTAATGAGGAAGTGCAGGGAATGTTGATCAGAACTGCAGATCTCATGTTTTCTATGTAATACCATTATAGAAAGAAATAAAATTTACAAGATCTCAGAAGGATAAACAGCAAAGCTTTCAGAGGAGCACCACAAGGCTGATGTGTGGACCTGAAAGTACGAAATATGAGGAGAGCTTGGATGAACTGGGCTTGCATAACCTGGAGATGAAAGGACTGAAAGGAGGTATCGCAGCAGTCCGCAAGGACTGGATAGGTTGTCACGAAAAACAAGGCCACAATCTCTGATTGATCATTCCAGAACGCAGGATTGGAACAAAGGAATCAAGTGACAGGAAGCACTTCATGGCCTCTTCCAAATCCCCTGTTGTAGGATTCCTGTAAGACTCCTCAGAAAGAATTCCTATTAAGCATGCTAGAATGAACTCTCAGATCATCTTCTGAAGGATTACAAGCTCTGGAGCTGAAATGTTCATTTACTGTTTCTAAGGATACATTAGAATATTGCTCTGAGAAGCTGCCCTTCCTTCCCCTTCAGTGATGAAGCTTCAATCCCCACTTTACTAAATTCCTAAAACAGACAATGGACATTCACCACTGAAATCAGAATCCTGTCCAAAATCACCCACTTTCAACTGGGACCAGCTCTTAGCAAGAAGAGGATATGAAATCTGTCTTCTCAAAAGCTTGTGCTTGCTCTGTTCCAGCTCCATCCTTTCCTGAGAGACCCCCAGTTTCACAATCATTCTATTGATGAGGTGTATTTGGATGAAAATGGAAACTTGGCAGCCAACTTGGCCCTTGTCAGTTGGGTGAGATTTCCAAACTTAACAGTTGACAGAGTGAAAGTTGGTGGTCTTATAAGGCAGGTGAGCCTGGCCCCCAAATTCACCATTCACCAAGATCCGATTGTAGAAACATAGAAACATAGAAACAGAGCGAGTCAGAAGGGGCCTCCTGGGCCATCTAGTCTGACCTCCGGCACCAGCCGGCTCCGCTCATGACATGCCCACCATGTGCATGTCCAGCCTATCTTTGAACACCCTCACCGATGGGGCCTCAACCACCTCCCGTGGAAGCCCATTCCACGCCCGCGGGGTCCTAACTGTCAGGAAGTGCTTCCTGGCATCCAAATTGAACCTTGGCTCCCTGAGCTTTGCTCCATTGGAGCACGTCCTGCCCTCCTCTGCAGGAGAGAACAGGCCTCTCCCCATCTCCATGTGACACCCCCTCACATACCTGTATGTTGCCAACATATCCCCTCTGAGTCTCCTCTTCTCCAGGCTGAAGAGACCCAGTTCCCTCAGTCTCGCCTCATACCCCATCCCCTGCAAACCAGCCACCATCCTTGTGGCCCTACGCTGCACTGACTCCAACCTGGCTATATCCTTTCTGTAATGAGGGGCCCAAAACTGAACACAATACTCCAGTTGCGGGCGCACCAGAGTCGTGTAGAGTGGAAGTAATACCTCTCTTGATCTAGAAGCCACACTTCTGGCTATGCAACCAAGGGTGGCATTCGCCCTCTTGACCACCGCATCACACTGCTGACTCATGTTTAGCCTGCGGTCAACCAGTACCCCGAGGTCCCTTTCACAAGTGCTGCTCTCCAGCCACTTGTCACCTAACCTGTACTTATGACAGCTATTCCTATGCCCCAAGTGCAAGACCTTGCACTTCTCCACATTGAACGCCATCCTGTTGTCTCCTGCCCACTTCCATAGTCTGTCCAGATCCTTTTGGATCTGGAGTACCTGCTTCTCAGTTGTGGCCACTGCTCCAGTTTTAGTGTCGTCTGCGAATTTGATCAGCAGACTGTTCACCCCTTCTTCCATGTCGTTAATGAAAAGATTAAACAGGATCGGCCCCAGGACAGAGCCCTGGGGGACCCCGCTTGTCACTGGCTGCCATCCCGACGATTCCCCGCTAATGGTTACCTTATTCCCCGCTAATGGTTACCTTAATTGTGTGGTTACCTTATGGTTACCTTAATTGTGTGTTATTGTGTGGTCAAGATGGCAAGATCAGGTGAGGAAAACCATCCCCATAATTCCAATGTTTTAATTTCCCATCCACTAACATTCTGCCTAAAGGGACAGGAAGGCATTTAATAAATAAGTTTATTAATAAATAAATACAATGCATGAGAGGGAAAAGGTGCAGGGAATAATGGTGATGCTTACCACTTGGAGGGAGCGGCCAGCTGCTTCAGCTTCACAAAGTGGGGTTCATTTATGGAATCTGCTGAAATGCAGGAGTTCCTCCCCTCTGCTCTGTCTCCCAGTCCCAGTTTTCCCAGCCCCAATCCTCCTCCCTTGATGCTCCCTCTCTCTCACTCAGCTCCTGTCACAGGCCAGGTGTGAGAAGAGCTGCCACCCTGGATTCTTCAAGGTGGCTTGGGAAGGACAGCCCCTTTGCTGCTATGACTGCACTCCATGTGCTGAAGGGACCATCTCCACTCAGGAAGGTGGGTGAGTAGAGAGGAAAAGGAAGTGCCTGGTAGCGGGCAAAGATCCAACAATGGTATGGGGTGCTTTTAGTGGAGCTAACCATTCTGCAAGGAATTTAGGATCGCCAATTTTTTCTTGAGTATCAGAGCAGAAAATCTTCTTCCTTGAGATTGGTTTTACCAACCACTCCTTCCAGTCCTGAAAGCATTGCATGGCCAAAGTCCTGTGTGGTTTTCTCTGTTTCCCAGAATGCCTTATTCACACTTTTCTGCAGCAGCCTCATTCTCCTTGGCTTGGCACCTTGGCTTTCTCTCTACTCCAAGCAGGTTTTCCCTTTTGTACCTCTTGCTGCCTCTTTGCTTCTGAGATGGGATGCAGACAGATGTGCTTTGCTGGTGCCCAAGATGAGTAGAGGATGAATAGCAGTAAAAAAATGGCATGAAATATATTAAAATGAATGTGTGTATCATGGAATACCATATCATAAGTAATCCGATATTTCATCATTCAGATTCTTTATATCCAGGCATTTCTTTTGAAAAACTCAATGTGGTGTATGCAAGTCTCCTACTCCTCCTCTCAATGCTATCCTTAGATCAACCCTGTGATGTGAGGATAGCCCACAGTCCTCCCACCCCTTCATGACCTCCATTTCTGAGTCAGGACTAGACTCTGGATCACCTTCCTACTGAGCCATCCTGTCTTCCAGTCTGGCAGGTGCTACTAATTGTGGAATTCCCACACCCCATTAGGCAAGCTCAATTTCCTCCCCTAACTCAGAGCCCCGATCCCCAGATTACTTCCTCTGCTCTCCCATCCTGATGATGATTGTGAAGTAGAGCAATCTCAGAATTCAAAGAACCTACCAGAATACTTTGCAAATATGAGGTGACCTATTCAGAAGGAGCCAAATGTGGAACTTGTCATTTGGTCCTAGCCTATCTGTTTCTGAGATGGTTCTCTGCATGTCTGTGGAGAAGGTTGATGTAACTACTAAGTAGGGAGGGGATGAAAAAGCAGATCAGCAGCTGGCAGTGCCCAAGTGTCAGCATCCTCTTCAGGGTCTTTCTCCATCCACATGTCACCTGGGTCACTCAAGGGGATGGCTCAACAAATGACCAGTCCCAATTCCCCCAGTCTGTCCAAACTTTCCTTCTTCTCAACCCATGGAGGGGTGATGGACTTTGTTGAGCAGAGCGGAGGAGAAAGGGCAGCAGGTATCTTGCTGGAGATCTAGTGGCAGGAAATGGGCTGGCTGGTAGCTGTTGAAGCAGAGATGACATTTCCAGGGTGCACAGCTTGATGCCTGGTCCCGGGTGTGACTTCTGTGCACTGGACATGGGTGCTCAGCCAGGGTCCGGATCAATGCATCTTGAGGTCACAGAAGTCTACTTCGATGAGTCCTGCATGGGAGAGCATCTTCCGTTCCAGCTGGTTACCTGACTCTCAGTGGGTGGCTCAAGTGCTGGAGTTAAAGCTGGGATTAGGGCTGGGACTATGGGAATTCCATCAGAGAGGTGCAACCTTGCATCATCTCCCTTCACTCAAGCAAGATTTCAGTGACTTTGTCATAAGAAAGCAGTTTGCCTGGCTACACCAGGGATGGGCTTGTGAGTCATTCAAAAACCATAATTTACCACTGAGCAGTCAGAGTGAGGTTGTGCCCATCAAGACATTGTCTACAGAAACTTTATTTCAGCTTTTCCTCAATCATTTCAGACTGGAGTCTAAGCACTGATCCTGGAGGATGTTGCCCTACAACGTGGGTTAGTGATGAGGCAATGGATGCTCCAGGGATTTGCCCCACCAGACTGCATGGTCCTCCCACACATCCAGGCACAGACATGTCCCCCACATTTCATCCTGACATTTTCTCCCCATTCCTCTGAGGCACCCAGGGATGAAGTCCCTGCCATGGTAGAGAATTTTCTGGGGTATGGGTTGATTCATGATTTCCACGCATCCTAGTCCATTTTGAAAAGTTACCTTCAGAGAGTTGATCTGAGCAAATTTGTTGAGACTGGAAAAAGAGGGGCCCACCAAGTCCATTCTTGCCTGGATAGCACTCTGTGTAGTCCCTCACATCAAAATTATGCCCCTACAAGCACCACTATAGTTAATACCGATATTATTATTAATAAAGAAAAATGAATAACATGCATGAAGCAAAATCAGGAAGGGATGTCAGGTGCTGTTTCTCTTGCTTTCAACAGATGCAGAGCATTGCCTGAAGTGTCCAGAAGATAAGCATCCAAACACATCCCGGAATCAGTGCATCCCCAAGATCATCACCTTCCTCTCCTATGAGGAATATTTGGGGATCTTCCTCACTTGCATGGCCCTACTCTTCTCTGTAGCCACAGGAAGCATTTTGGCAATCTTCAGAAAATTTCAAGAAACACCAGTAGTCAAGGCCAACAACCGAGACCTCTCCTACATTCTACTTATCTCCCTACTGCTCTGCTTTGCATGCTCTTTCCTCTTCATTGGCCAGCCAAGAAGCATCACCTGCATCCTCCGACAAGCAGCCTTCAGCATCATCTTCTCAGTGGCCATCTCTTCCCTCCTTGACAAAACAGTCACTGCGGTACTGGCCTTCCTGGCCACCAAGCCAGGCAACAGGGCAAGGAACTGGTTGGGGAGAAGTTTGGCCAACTCCACTGTCATCTCCTGTTCCAGCATCCAAGTAGTCCTCTCCACCATCTGGCTGGGGACTGCTCCCCGATTCCCTGACTCTGACAAGCACTCCCAGCCTGGGCAGATCGTCCTGCAGTGCAATGAAGACTCTGTGGCCAGGTTCTACACGGCCCTTGGCTATATGGGCCTCCTGTCTGTCATCAGCTTCACGATGGCCTTCCTGGCGAGGAAGCTGCCTGGGGCCTTCAACGAGGACAAGTTGATCCCCTTCAGCATGCTGGTCTTCTGCAGCATCTGGGTGCCCTTTGTGCCCACCTACCTGAGCACCAGGGGCAGGTACATGGTGGCTGTGCAGGTCTTCTCCATGTTGGCCACTGGCGCTGGGCTGCTGGGCTGCATCTTCCTCCCCAGGTGCGACATTATTCTAGTGAGGCCATGAGATTTCTGACTCCGTATCCTGGATGCATTCACATGGAAGAGGAGCAAACCATAGGTCAATTAATCCAAGATTTCCCTTGGCTTGTGCTCCTATACTTTTTCGCTTGAGGTTGGCTAGATGAGGGGTTACTTCACAGCATCTGAATAGGGTATAACTGTTGACGTGGCAATTCATGAAAGAGCCAGAAAGGTGTCGTGGATAAGAGCATGGGACGGGGGCTCAGGTCACCTGGGTTCAAGTCCACATGAGGCTATGGAAGACTGGACTCTCATCCTAACCTACCTGGCAGGGTTGGTGTTGTGGGGTAAGAGTGAGAGCAGGAGAAGGAGAATGGTAAATGCAATTTTGAGTTCATAAGAAAGAAGTGGGATATAAATCAAATAAATAAAAAATGTTGGTTGGCTGTGGGGGCTTTTGGCTCTGGCCTCTTGGGAGAGCAGCAGAGCAGCAGAGCAGCAGAGGCACAGGCTGGGAGAGAGTGCTGAGTGGCCAGGGGACTGGCACAGGCAAGGTAGGAGCTGGGCAGGTGGGAGCAGAGGTCCAGGAGCAGCAGAGAGGGAGGGGGCAGGGCCAGAGAGCTAGAGCAGCCAGGGGGAAGCAGGGGTGAGGGCCACTGGCCTGAGGGACTGATAAGGCTAAGCTCAGCCACTGCAAGCCCTTTTGGCTCTGGCCTCTTGGCAGAGTGGCAGAGCAGTAGAGGCACAGGCTGGGAGAGAGCGCTGAGTGGCCAGGGGACTGGCACAGGCAACGTAGGAGCTGGGCAGGTGGGAGCAGAGGTCCAGGAGCAGCAGAGAGGGAGGGAGTGGGCCAGAGAGCTAGAGCAGCCAGGAGGAAGCAGGGGTGAGGGCCACTAGCCTGAGGGACTGTGGAGGCCCAGCTCGGGCGTCGTCCCTTGTCTGCATCCCTGAGCTGCGGTCCGACGGTCCAGGGACTCCCTTCCCTGAGACACAGAGGTTGCTTGTTTGATTGTTTGTTTGGTTTTTTTTTTGTTTGTGTGTTTTTGTTTTGTTTTGTTTTGTTTGCACTTTGCTTTGCTTTGTTGTGCTTTGTTTTTTATCTTCCAATTTAAATTTAAGTTTATTTTCTCCTTGTGTGTGTGTGCAAGTGGGGTTTTTGCCTGGGAGAACTGGGCAAGTGAGAGGAACTGCAGGACTAACAAGACAGGGGACCAAGGTAAGGTCTCGGAAGGGTTACAGATGGCAGACCAGGAGATGGCCTTGGCGGGAGTCACGGGTGTTTCTGTCCGCTGTGAGAGCTGCCACATGTTCGCCCTTCTCCCCCAGGAGAGGCAGGGATACACTTGCCCTCGGTGCATGATGGTGACCCTGCTAGAGGAGGAGGTGAGGTGCCTGAGGGCCGAGAGAGCTCTTCAGGCCCCCCCCCCCGCAGCAGCCCCCCTCTCGACAGAGGGCTGAGGGAGAGACCACGGGAGGAGCAGCTGCGGAGACATGGAGGTATGTCACCCACAGGAGGAGGAGGCCAGCACGGCCTCCTCCTTCTCCTGGCACCAATCTGGAGCTGGGAAACAGGTTCTCTCCACTTGGGGAGGCTGGGGCTGAGGAGGCCTCAGGGGACCAGCAGGACCCCCAGCCTGGGACATCAGGAGGCAAGGGAGCCACTGCAGGAAAGGCGAGGACCAGGGCACGGCTGCCCACCAGCACCAAGAAGGTACGGCGGCGGGTGATAGTTGTAGGGGACTCCCTGCTGAGGGGCACTGAGGCGGCAGTGTGGCACCCCAGCCTTGAGAAAAGGGAGGTTTGCTGCCTGCCGGGCGCACACATCCGGCACGTGAAGGACAGAGTGGAGCGTCTTGTTCGCTCCGGGGGTCACCAGCCGCTCCTGGTGATCCATGTGGGCACAAACGACGTGGCCAGGCAGGGGGTGGTCGGGATCACCAGGGACTTTGAGGCCTTGGGGAAGAAACTCAGGGAGCTGAAGGCCCAAGTGGCCTTCTCGTCAATCTTACCTGTCTGGGGATTTGGGCCAGGAAGGGACAGGAGGGCCTCTGAGGTGAACGACTGGCTTAGGGTGTTTTGCCAGAAGGAACGCTTCGGGTTCCTCGACCACGGCACTCGTTTTCTTGCCAATGGACTTCTGACAAGGGATGGGTTACACCTCATGAGGATGGGGAAAAGGTCCTTTGGAGATGCTCTAGCGAACTTCATCTGGAAGACTTTAAACTGAGCCAGTGGGGGGTGGGTTCAGGCCCCCCAGTAACGTGTCTGCACTGGACAAGTGTGCGGGGAGGACCGGGGCTCTGGGAGCAGGGCTTTAGAGATACTGCAAGGACTGACAGGACTTCTACAGAGAGGGGCCAGGTACCAGGGAGGATGGGAGGAAGGAGGATGCTGGGCACTCCAAAGAAAGGAAGCGGTGGGAAGGAGTTGAGGTGCATTTACACCAATGCTAGGAGCATGGGTAATAAGCAGGAAGAGCTTGAATCTCTCCTGGGAATAGGAGGATATGATCTGGTGAGAATCACAGAAACTTGGTGGGATGAAAGGCAAGTCTGGAATGTGAACATAGAAGGGTATCACCTTTTTAGAAAGGACAGGAAGGGAATGAGAGGTGGGGGTGTGGCTTCATATGTCAGGGAAGGGATAGGATGCAGTGAGATAGAATGCAGCACAGATGGGGATTCGGTAGAGGCAGTCTGGGTGAAACTTAGGGGTTTTGACAGGGAAAGAGACCTGACAGTGGGGGTATGACTCACTCGGTGGTGGCAGCCAGGTCACGTCGCTTCCTAGAAGCTCTAGAGGGTGGGTTTTTCACACAGAGGGTCCGAGAGGTGACGAGGGGAGGAAACATCCTTGGCTTGGTCTTGACCAATAGGGAGGAGCTGATAGATGAAGTACAGATTAGGGTTGCTCTGGATGCGAGTGATCACTCCATCCTTTGCTTTGAGATCAGGGGACTGGGGCCATGCAGCAGGGCGAGCACTAGAAGCTGGGACTTCAAGAGGGCCAACTTTGGCCAACTGAAGGCCAGGCTGGGGAAAGTCTCCTGGGATAGGTTACTGGAAGGTAAGCGAGTTGAGGAGGGGTGGATGGCACTCAAAAAGGAGGTTTTGCAGGCGCAAACCCTGACAATACCTCTAGTCAGTAAGGTGGGGAGGCGGAGGAGAGTGCCGCCATGGATGCGAAAGGAGGTGGTTAGGGGGATTCGACGAAAGAGAAGCCTCCATAGGAAATGGGTACTGGGGGAAATAGACAAAAGGGTATACCGGGAGGACGAGGCCCGTTGCAGAAGGATTCTTCGCAAGGCTAAGGCTGATTAGCAGGACAGGGGATATCCATATAGGAGATTAGATGAGGCTGGGGACTTAGGGGCAGAGATTAGAGTCACCCCCCTTGAAGTCGAGGGGCTCCTCAAGGCATTGGACATTACAAAGGCACCAGGCCCTGACGGGTTACACCCGAGAGTACTTAGAGAGTTGGCAGCGGTTCTTTCACGCCCGCTGGCCTCCATTTTTGAGGCCTCGTGGAGAAAAGGTGAAGTTCCAGAGGACTGGAGGGTGGCATCGGTGGTCCCAATGTTCAAAAAGGGTAGTAGGAAGGACATGGGGAATTATAGACCGGTTAGCCTTACGTCCATTGTAGGAAAAACAATGGAAAGGCTCATAATAGAGAGAGATCTAGTGATGCTAGACAGGGAAGGGAGGCTGACAGCCACACAACACGGCTTCCGCAAAAACAGGTCCTGCCAGACAAAGCTTATGGAATTCTATGACAAGGTTTCAAGATGGCTAGATGGGGGGGATGCAGTGGATGTGGTATACCTGGATTTCAGCAAGGCCTTTGAGAAAGTGCCCCATGATATCCTGGTGGAGAAACTGAGGAGTTTTGGGATAGACCAAAGCACTGTCCGGTGGATTAGGGCATGGTTGACTGACCGAAAGCAGAAGGTAACCATTCGCGGGGAATCGTCGGGATGGCAGCCAGTGACAAGCGGGATCCCCCAGGGCTCTGTCCTGGGGCTGATTGTGTTTAATCTTTTCATTAACGACATGGAAGAAGGGGTGAACAGTCTGCTGATCAAATTCGCAGACAACACTAAAACTGGAGCAGTGGCCACAACTGAGGAGCAGATACACCAGATCCAAAAGGATCTGGACTTACTATGGAAGTGGGCAGGAGACAACAGGATGGCGTTCAATGTGGAGAAGTGCAAGGTCTTGCACTTGGGGCATAAGAATAGCTGTCATAAGTACAGGTTAGGTGACAAGTGGCTGGAGAGCAGCACTTGTGAAAGGGACCTCAGGGTACTGGTTGACCGCAGGCTAAACATGAGTCAGCAGTGTGATGCGGTGGTCAAGAGGGCAAATGCCACCCTTGGTTGCTTAGCCAGAAGTGTGCCTTCTAGATCAAGAGAGGTATTACTTCCACTCTACATGACTCTGGTGTGCCCGCAACTGGAGTATTGTGTTCAGTTTTGGGCCCCTCATTAAAGAAAGGATATAGCCAGGTTGGATTCAGTGCAGCGTAGGGCCACAAGGATGGTGGCTGGTTTTCAGGGGATGCCATATGAGGCAAGACTGAGGGAACTGGGTCTCTTCAGCTTGGAGAAGAGGAGACTCAGAGGGGATATTTTGGCAACATACAGGTATGTGAGGGGGTGTCACATGGAGATGGGGAGAGGCCTGTTCTCCCTTGCAGAGGAAGGCAGGACACGCTCCAATGGAGCAAAGCTCAGGGAGCCAAGGTTCAATTTTCATGCCAGAAAGCACTTCCTGACAGTTAGGACCCCGAACATGTGGAATGGGCTTCCATGGGAGGTCGTTGAGTCCCCATCGGTGAGGGTGTTCAAAGATAGGCTGGACATGCGCATGGTGGGCATGTCATGAGCGGAGCCGGCTGGTGCCGGAGGTCAGACTAGATGGCCCAGGAGGACCCTTCTGGCTCACTCTGTTTCTATGTTTCTATGTTTAACAGATGTGTAACCCACAGTATTCAAGTTCAGGCATCAGAGAGGACTCTCCAGTTGGGCCAATTGGAGACTGCACATGAAAAATGCTGTTGTCCCGATTCCACCAGATAAATCGAAACAATTAAATAAAACTGGCATCCATTAAACCATTAAGTCAAACTGGCAAGCCAGGTTTCTGGGTGACTGCATGGAAATGCAGACTTACAAAGCAGCTGAGCAGAAAAGGCCCTGCAAAGGTTGGGGTCCTTCTCTGGGGTTCTGTGAAGGTTGCAGATCAATCCTTTACATATGAAAAATGGGAAGCTTGGAATTTATGGGTTATGCCCACAGCCTCACCCAGGAGATTCTCCCATACTCAGGGAAGCAATGCGCTGTACTTTCTCTTGCGTTACTTCTCTTGGAGGCCTAATGATGGTGCTGGGGGCCACACTGAAGGCTTCACAGCTGAGGAGGGTGTGGAGGAAAGAAACCACATGTATGGGATTCAGGGATCAGGCTGCCTGAGGAAGCTGCTAAAATACAGGTAAGGTTGCTCTGCTTTCCTAGTAGGAGGAGGCAGAGAATTCTCTTGGAGCCCTCTAAAGCATGGAAGAGGCCAGCCCATCCACAACATGGTTGTCACACAGTGCTGTGGCCAGGAATTTTCAAGGAGAGTTGGGATCTTTCAGCACTGTCATGGACATACGAGGGGGGAGAGTCCTCCTCAGCAAAGATGGGTTTCCAATCCAGTCAACCTGCCATGAATTTCCAACTCTATGGTGGATTCCACTGAGCATGTATAGAGTGGATTTCATTGAAGAAGAGCATGCTCTATGCTCTGTGCTTCCATCTGACGGGACTCCTGGGCCATACCCATTAATAGATGTACATTATGCACGTGCCAAATGCCCCAAAGCTCTTCAGGAAAGGAGGAGTTTCAACTCTTCCTTTTTCGTAACCTGGAGAAGATTCAGAGGGGATCATATAGCAACATCTAGGTATGTGAATGGGTGTCACGTGGAAAGGGCCTTGACCTTTTCTCTCCTTTGGTCGAGGGAAGGATGTGGTCCAGTGGAAAAGTGCTCAAGGTTTCAGTCTGGTTGCCAGGAAACACATCCTGACAGTCAGGACTGCTAGGATATGGAATGGGCTTCCAAGGGAGGTGGTTGAGGCCCTGCCAGAGAGGGTGTCCAACGAAAGATTGGACAACCGCATGATGGGAATTACATGAGCAAGGACTTGATGGCCCAGGGGCGCCCTCTGATATGCTTGTTTTCTATGTAGCTAATCTGAATGCAATCATACCTTGGTTTGTGAATGCTTCTGCGCGCAAACTATTGGGTTCGCAAACAGAAAGTTCGGCAAAACTTTGCTTCCATGCGTGAACTCATTCCGTGACTAACATGAATGCGGCCATCTTCCCCACTCTGACACATGGTCTTGGGTTCCTCTACTTGAGATCGCAGTCGCAGACGCTCCCTCCAAAAAATAACCTCCTCCTCACCCAGCTTCCTGTCCTCCACTCCAGAAGTCACCTCAAGCAAGGTCAGTGTTCTCTCTCTTCATACTGCACTGTATTTTGCTTCATATTTTTGTGGTTAAAAAAACTACATGTGGTTCAGACCAGAATTGTGGAACGAATTAAGTTCGTGAATCATGCTATCACTGTACTGGGTGTGTTTGCCAGGAACTTGGGATCTGGGCCACTGCAAGATGGAGCCAACTCCAGGAAGTGGAGCCTGGGGAATCTGGTGCATTTCCACACAGGGAAAGTACAAAAGGAATTAAAAGGATACGAGGCAGAAATAATCAAAATTGTGCTTGGTGGGGAAGAAGTGGGGAGGGAGACATTTTTTCTCCCTCTCCTATAATAGTAGAAACTATGTGGGGGCGATTCAGTACAGATAAAAGAGGATTTCTTCACATGCTGCATAGCTAAACTGTGGAATGTCCTTCCACAGGAAGTGGTGATGGCCACCACTTTGGACAGCTTTCAAAGCGGGTTGGAGAGATTCATGGAGGAGGAGGAGAAAAAGGAGAGTATCACTGGCTACTAGCCTTGTTGGCTAAGGGCTACCTCTGGATCAGAAGCAAGATCCCTGAGCACACCTGTTACTGGGATGCCCAGGCCCTGCTTGTGGAATCTCATGGTGGGCTACTGGGTGGCTGCTGTGTGAACACAACACTGGATTAGATGGACCATGAGTCCAACCATGGGTCCGTGCATGGGTCCTTCCCCTAATTATTTATATACAACAGTGCTGTGGTGAAATGCAGCAAACTGGGACAATTCCTCAGGATCCTTCCTCAGAATCCTTTTCCCACATGACGCTCAATCCCTGGGTTTGTGGTGAATTTTGATGTTATTGTTTCTCCATAGCATCTGACTAAACTACCAGAAAAAAATTGCTTTAGAATCCATGCAGAGACATGACCGGCTCTTCACTTCAATGCAGGGAAAGGACATTTAAGGCACATTTGGTTTGGTGCCTTCAACACTGCATTCCTGAATGCACAATTTATCATTCAAAGAACAAGAATGACAACTACAAAGGTTCAGAGGCACGAAAAAGAGGAGGGCAGACTGAGCACCCGGTGGAACTTGAAGAAGTCCAAAAACCTAGAACATCAGTGTCCACTGATCTGCAGAACAGGATGTTATGAAATGGATGACAATCCAGAGACATCCTCTGACTATAACCTATCAGTGGGGGTGAAGAAGGGGAAGCCATTTTTCTGTCACCTACAACTCCTCTTGGCATTTTTGACAACTAAAGGAGCAATCTCACACTGTGCAGAGTGCACAAGGAGCTGAAGGTTAGTTTAGAATCCCAGGTCGGTGTTCAGAGGCTTCAGTCCCACCTGGAACTGGGAATCTGAGCTCCGACCAACACTTATTGCTGCATGCAGCTGCTATGGAAAGAATGACGTGGGCTGCTTCACAAGCTCAGGAGCGCAACCTCAAAGAAGGGGACTTGGCTAGTGATTGCAGACTGGTGGAGATGGCAGAGCCAAGGAGATAAGCTATCCTGGCTGTCCTTCGCCCTTCAAAGCACTCTCAGGAAAGAATGGAAGAAAATGCATCTGGCAGGAAAGGAAGAGCAGAAGCACAAGCATGTAAAGGTGAACTCTGCCAGTTCTTCCACATGGATGATGCCATGCCACCATGTTCCAGGCCTCGGGGCCAGTGCCATAGACCTGTTGACTTGGCTTCATCAGAAATGTGGATTGATGCCTCAATTAATCATCAGGAGTCCTCAATGCACAAACTGAGGCCAGGTGTGATGGAGACAGAGGAAGGAATGCCTTCCCCAGGTGAGGACTGGATACTGGTGTGCAGGGAGAGGTGGAGGCTGAAATAGAGGGTGGAGGACACAAGGCCAAAAGGCCACCCAGGGTAGGGCAGAACCAGCAGCAAAGGTTGAATCCAGTGCAAGAATGTGGGAGGTTTTGGGGTTGGGATTAAATACATCCCATCAACTAAATGCAGGTGCCCCTCCCCTGACAGGGGATACTCACATATCATTTGAAGAGGCTTTACACTGAGCTTGCTGAATTATGCCATGGAGAAACAAATACATAAGAAATTAATTTCTAGCTGTTTTACTATTCAGCATGAGTTCAGTCCAGACTTGACTACAATAATGAAGCACTTGGGAGAAAGATGCAGCCCAGCCCTGGAGGCCAAGATGGAGAAGACGTGCACAGCCACCATGTACTTCCACTTCGACTTGTCTTCCCACCTTCTTTTCTGCCTCTTGGAAAGCATCAGTTCTCCATCTTGAAGGTAAAAGAAGAGAGACTGACAGGAGATATAAGGGAGACTTTTCCTTTGATCTTGGCAGATGCAGCCCTCTGAACCAAGTGTCCTGAAGATCAGCACCCAAACAAGGAACAAGATCAATGTGTGCACAATATCATCATCTTCCTGTCTTATGCAGAACCCTTGGGGACCACCCTGGTTTCTCTTGCCAACTTCTTGTCTGTGAGCACAGGCTTGGTGTTGGCAATCTTCACTCCCTTCCAAAACACTCCAATTGTGAAAGCCAACAACCAGGAGCTCTCCTTCCTTCTGCTTATCTCCCTCATGCTCTCCTTCTTATCTCCCTTCCTGTTCATTGGCCGACAAAGGAAAGTAATCTTCCTCTTCCTACAAGCAGCCTTCAGCATCATCTTCTCAGTGGCTGTCTCTTTCCTCTTTGCTAAAACTGTCCTTGTGGTGCTGGCCTTCCTGGCCACCAAGCCAGGCAACAGTGCAAGGAACCGGTTGGGGAGGAGTTTTGGCCAACTCCATTGTCATCTCCTGTTCCAGTGTCCAAGTAGTCCTCTCCATCATCTGGCTGGGGAACTCTCCCCCTTACTCTGACCCTGACAAGCACTCCCAGATGGAGCAGATAGTCCTGCAGTGTAAAGAAGGCTCTGTGGCCATGTTCTACACTGCCCTCAGCTACACGGGCTTCCTGGCTGCCATCTGCTTCATGGTGGCCTTCCTGTCCAGGAAGCTGTCTAGGGCCTTCAACAAGGTCAAGCTGAGCACCTTCAGCATGCTGATCTTCTGCAGAGTCTGGCTGTCCTTGGTGCCCACCTATCTCAGCACCAAGGGCAAGTACATGGTGGCAGTGCAAGTCTTCTCCAATTTGGCCTCCAGCACTGGGCTGCTTCCTTCCTTCCTTTCCTGTGAGGTCAGCCAAGCAAAAGGATGCCTGCAGATGCTTGTGGGTGTGCAACTGGCATGCTTCTGAGTCAGGTGGAGCTGCTCAAAGAAAGGTGGCTGGGCAAAGAAGGGGGTACTGCCTGTGCAGCCTGTGGGCCTCAGCCCCTTGCAAGCAGATACAGAACTGAGGTCATTCCCTTGCAAATCAGACTGTTGTCCAGAAGGCTGAGATCAGGGAATCTGATGGCTTTCTGCCATTGTTCTGTTCTTTGTTTATTCCTTTTATTGCAGGTCTGCACTGCATATTTCATCTAACACACTCCGTGTGACTTGCTTCTCTCCTCATGCTGATCTCAGTGTTGTCCCCTCAACAACAACCCTTTGCAGTAGGCTTGACCAAGAAGGCTGGAGTGGCTCAAAGTCATCCAGCTAATACATTGGCTGTGGGCCAATAAACTCAGGCGCAACTCAGATGAGACAGAGGTCCTGTTGGTATGTGGTTCAGCCCTATAGGTGAGTGATAACGGCCATGTTCTGGATGGGGTTGCTTTCCCGAAAAGAACAGGATGCACAGTTTGGGAGTGCTCCTCGCTACAGAGCTGACCCTGGAATCCCAGGTGACCGTGGTGGTGAAGAATGCTCTTCTCAAGCTTTGACTGGTCTACCAAATGCAAAGTTGCCTGGATGACTGATGCCTTGCAACAGTGACCCATGCTCTGGTAACTACCCAACTGGATTACTATAACACACTCTACATGGGACTGCCCATCAAGATGGTCTGGCTAGTTCAATTGGTTCAGAAAAGAGCTGCAAGGATATTAACGGTGACTGGCAGGTGTTCACATATAACACTGGTCCTTTTCCACTTCCACTGGCTGCCAATTGAAGTCAGGGCCCAATTTAAGGTGCTGGGTGATGACTTATAAAGTCCTACATGTCTTAGGTCCTGGATACCTGAAGGAGTGTCTTCGCTCCATGTGCCCCACAGCTCAGAGAGATCAGAGTCAGAGGCTCTCTTCCAGGAGCTGTCCTTGAAAGAGATCAAGAGGGTGACTACCTGGAGGAGGGCCTTCTCTGTGTGTGGCACCTCAAGTCTGGAATATGCTCCCTAGAGAGGTCCGCCTGGCACCAACACTTCTTTGCTTTCAGCGTCAGGAGAAAACCTTTGTATTCTCCAAGTATGTTAATTGTTAACTTGTTTTCTATAGTAAAGTTATATTTTAACATTGGATGTTGAGCAACTGTTATTCTTATGTCTATTTTTAGGATTAATTGGGTGCAAACTGTCCCAAAATGTCTACGTACGGGACAGCATAAAAAAGTTTTAAGCAAATAAATAAATAAAACACTCTGTGTATGCTTTGGAATCTTGCAGTTGGTTTGTGCGCTTCTACCTGGTAGCACTACTGTAGGTTTCAGTGCAGAGGGTCATTTCCTGTAGGATCACACCAAAGAACTGCTAAGTTTTTGACATGCTGTTCCTGATGCTGATGTTCCTCTCCCCTGAGCCCCAAGAAGGATCTCCAGGGACACAGGAGACCTCGCCACAAATGGGAAGGGAAGCACAGATTTGCAGGATCAAACTCCCTCACTAAAGAGGCCATAATGGGGGGGGGGGTGTAGAGGGGGAAATTGCTACTATGTGATTGAGGAGATCATCCCTTTGAGGCCAATTACATGCCAAACGACAGAAGGTATCCTGTGATCCTCCTTGCCTCCAAGGGGCTGCATCAGCAAAATCTCAGAACATTCTTGTCTGCTACAGAGGATTGAGGAAGGAATTCAAGCAGCCGCACAGGCGCCTTTGTGGTGTGGCTGAATAATTATATAAATCATGAAGCATTACTTGCTAAATCTCATTAGGTCTCCTCCCTGAAGACCATTCTGAACCCCTGATGCACACCTGAGATTGCACAAGTGTGTCTTCCATCCAGGTCCAAAAGTGAAGTCACTTCATTCCTTGCAGTTCTTCTCAGAGCTCGGGAGAGGCTGAGGGCAGGGGCGGAGGCCTCCACGCAAAGCCCATCTTCTCCTTCCCTTTAGCTAAAGCCTTGGCTGGCTCAGCACCACCTCCATTAGGGAAGCAATTCATTCTCCTAATTTTTCCTCTCCTTGGTTGAAAAGGACAGTATGGAGGACTTGGGACGATCCAGCAGAAGGGCACTCTTCTTCCTGCTGCTGCTCCTGCTTTCTGTGGCCTGCTGTGGGGTGGTGGAGGCCAAATGCCCCTGGAGGTGGCACAGGGCAGAGCTGCAGCCACAGAATTTTTATCGGCCAGGAGACTATGTCCTCAGTGCCAGCATCTCTGCAGCACAAGGCCATTTTGAGCCACACACTTTCAATAAACCTGCCTCTAATAAAGAGATTGAGTAAGTCCTTGGCCTGCTTTATATAATACCACGAAGCACTGTGGGAAGATGGTCAGTACTTCAGTAACATACAAACCCAGGGCAATTTCTTCCATCTGGCTCCTCCTTCATGAAGACGCAGCTGATGAACTCATGGGCAGAAAGGTCAGCAGGGAGTCTAGGTCCATGGGAGGCTCCAGGCCTGAGATCATGCCTCGCATTCCTTGTGTCTGCACTCCTCTGCCTTCCTTTCTCCTTCAGGGTTAATGACTGCACTGGCTGGGCTCATGCCTGGGATGGGCAAATTGGCTGCAGGGGTCTTGTCTTGGGGGATGGACCTGGATTAAGATGGGAAATAGGCCTGCCCACCCACTGGAATCCAGCAGGAATTCTGCAGGAAGCAGCAGTGGGACTCTTGCTTTCAGTTTGGACCAGGCTGAGCACGTAGAAGCCTGAGAATCAGGATGGAGCCTGAAAGGGCACTGGAAGGATTCATGAGCAGGGTTGGCAGTGTGAAACTTTCTTTCTTGTTTCAGGATCACATCACCAGATGTCTGGAAGATCCACTGCTTCCTGTTTGCAATCCAAGAGGTCAACCAGAATCCCACCCTCTTGCCCAACATCACCCTGGGCTACAGCATGTATGACAGCCTTCATGATGTTAGACTGACATCCGACGCAGCCATAGACCTGCTCTCAACCTCTCAGGCCCCGTGCCCAACTACAAGTGTGGCAGGAGAAATCATCTGCTGGCCGTTCTTGAAGCATCAGACTCTGACAACTCCATGCAGCTTTCCAACATGCTGGGCATCTTCAAAATCCCACAGGTGGGAGGCTTCAGAGAAGCAATATGAGTTGCTATGTAGAGAAAGAAAAATTCTCCAAATAATTTGCAAGTATGATCTCTGTCCCTGCACAACAGACCATCCTTCACAGTCCCAAGATGAAAAGGGTGAAACCCCCTTGGTCCCCCCACCAGGCACCCATCCAGTACTCTTAGTGTTGAGGATTAATCAAAAATTCCCTCTTGTTCCTTGTCTGACCGTGAGAGAGATGGCAATACCAGCAAGTAACAGTATGAAAAAGACTCTTGACTGTAGGTGCACAACCAATAATCACATGTGGAGGATTACTGTAGCAGAGCAATCTGGAGCCAGGGGTCCTTCTCACTCCCCTTGTACCAAGGTTAATATGCTTCTAATCGTAAGTGAGTCCATCTCATCTTTAGACCTGCTGCCACAGTCATCATGTGCAGGGCTTCTATATGTTCAGCTTTTTGCAATGATTAAATGTAGAGGGGAAATCAAAATTATTACTTTTGGACATTGTTAACTTAAGCTACACTTCTCAAATCAAAACAAGCTGATATTGCTGATCATACGTAAAATGTTCTTTTATATATTCTGACATCATTGACAGAGGCTACTATCTTGCAGTTTCTTATGTCTCTCTGTCCCCTAAATACTTGATCCTTGCAGTTTTGTCATCAGTAAAAATTCTTTTCTTAATTTGGATGGGGTACAGAGCAAGTAATTCTGCACTTCAGGGTCAATCATATCATGGACATCCAAGATAGTTTCCTTTTCTTTCCCATCCTCTAATGCATATGGACAAGGGTAACTCTGAGAGCCTAGGAAGGTGTCCACGGCATCTGTTTATGATCAACCCTACAAAAAAATCCCTCCCTTTTATGGGATGAAGTTTTGGGGAATTCATAAAAGGATGGAACATCTGGAGACGCTCAAGAGTTCTGGCTACTCACTGCTTCTTTTTGCCACAGTTGTAAACTTAGAATCCTAAAACACTTCATTTTTCAGAAAATAATAAGCATTGGTTTCTCTCAGATCATGTTTCATGCAGCTAGCTAAAGGGTAAATGCTTTATGACAAACACTTTATTGTTCAGAACACTATAAGCATTATTTTCTTTCAAATCATATTTTATGGAGATAAATGAAATTTAAGTGGTTTAAATTTCCTCAATTCCTTAAGTTGAGGAATTTTGATTTGGTGTTGGAATGAACCAATCCATCAGTCTTCCTCTCTTTCCCAGGTCACTTATGCTTTCACTGCTCAGGTTTGGAGAGAAAATAGTCAGTCCCCTTCCTTCTACAGGATGCTCCCCAAAGAAGTCATCCAGTACTCAGGGATTGTCAGGCTGCTGGTGCATTTCAGGTGGACAATGGTGGGTCTCTTTGCACTGGACACTGAGAATGGAGACAAGTTCATGAGAACCTTGAAACCAGAGCTGCTCAGGAATGGCATTTGCGTGATTTTTTCACGCAGCATCTCACAAATGAAATCGGGTCGTATACCAGTCTGGTGGCAGTCAGAGAAGATTTTGGTAGAAATCAATGTCTTCATTTATTTTGAAGAGTTCATTTTCAACTACTATGGAATAGCAATTGTTGAATTTGCTATTGAAATGTTTATGCAACCAGTTAATGGAAAAATCTGGATCACCACAACTATGTGTGACTTTATCTTGAATTTAGTGTATGCAAATAATAGAATATTCCCGCACGTTTATGCATACTTTTCCTTCCTTCCCCCAAAAAGTAAACGGATCAACTATGAAGGTTCTGAGAATTTGCATGAAAGTATGTATGCATTTCTGGAGACAGCTTTCAAGTGTTCGTATTCAAAGCATGTTCTGTCAGTGAAAGAGTGGGCAAGATGCAGAGAGAAGGAGGAACCAGAGGGCCTGCCCCAAGTGGACAAGAAGCAAACACTCTCTCTGGACAACTTCTTCTCTTACAACACAGTCCAGGCTGTGGCCCGTGCTGTGGATGTGGCCATTTCCGTCAGATCCAGGAGGAACAACATGGAACGTGGAGGCTGGCCAGATTTACCCCAGATTCATCCATGGCAGGTATTCTCCCAAATCAAAATCTTCCTACCTGTTAAAGTTAAAATGTTAGAATGGAGATTCTGGTCCTCCTTTTGCCCCCCTCTGCTGACTTCCTGGTATTGAGTCCAGCTGTTCCTGCCCTGTAGAGTTCTTCCGAGTCATTCTGAATCAATGGATGTGTATGCAAGTCTAGACAAGGAGTGTACAGGTCCTTGCTCAGATTCCTTGACCTATGAATAATAGGGCTTTTTATCTTGCCTGGGTTCAGAATCAAGGCAATCTGTATTAGACCTGGGATGCCCAGCTGAACACAATTTGCCCTTAGTTGTGTGTGCACTCCTCACCCCAGGATACATTCAGATTCCTAGCTGGGAAGAGCAAGGAATGGTGCCCCAGTTAGTCTGGGAGGATCTATACATGCAAGAAACGTTCCAGCGAGTGATCTGACATGGAGAGCCAGTTGGAGTTTTGCACTGGAGGTGTAGTGGGAGAGGAGATCGAGGCAGGGATCCAAGACTCCACTGATCACCTTCAGGGAAAAGAGAAGTAAGGCCAGAATGTCACAACCTGGAGAGAAAGGTAGAATCCAAAGTCAGCTAATATGGGCCTGGAATCCTTCCACATTGTACTGACATGGAACTTCCATGCCATGTCTGGTGTTCTGCCAAACACCAGAGAGGTAGGTACGTGCGATCAGTGAAACCTCATGGCAATCTTGAAAGAAAACATGACAGCACCTGAGAAGTCAGTGGGCACCCTCAAGGCAGGACAATTCTGAGGTCAAACAATACAATGGAAAGGGTACATGTAGAAGGGGAGACAGAAGAGAATCTGGTAACTGAGGCCGAGGAAGACAATCCTGAGGGAACTGACAATGAGGAGGAACGTTCCTGGTAAAGCGGGGAACATTATGAGCAAAGGAACTAGAAGATGCTCTTCACTACTGGAAACAGTGCAACTGCATGGTCACTTTCAGCACCACAGAAATCAGACTCGCAGCCTGCTTGTTCTCAATGGGGAAGACCTGGTACACAAAGAGGCAGCTCAGGGACAAGACAGCCATGCCTTACTTCAATCCTTACAGAAGGCAAATCCAAATGTAGTGAAACTGACTGCACACATTTCAGGAAACCTCATGTTAAGATGCTCCACACAATCCTAAGTCAGGTCCCATGGCAAATGACCCCAGGGAGACAAACCGCCAGTCCTCATTGGGTGGAGATATTTTAAAATGGCAATTCTATGGGCACAATTACATCCTTTTCTTTCAAAGAATAGAAAACAACAGCAAAGCTCTGCTGAATGTGCTTTTAGGAAAAATGGGTCTGATGATGATCTGAAAACCAACCCTCCCCACCCAAAAGGGCATCTTGAGGAAGTGGAAGGCTGACCAAGCTAAACCAGAGGAATGCAGGCAGGCAGCACTGAGTGGGATGGCATCAGGAATACTAAAGTGGAGAAGGAGTGGAGCTTGGTGAGGAATATGAAAAGCAACCAAAAGACTTCTCAGATATATCCAGGGTAAAAGACAAAAGGAAGATGTCATGGTTTGGGTTGTCCCTTCAAAGGTCAAAATGATGACAAAGGACAAGGCAAGCCCAAACTTGTCATTTCTGTCTTTGACTCTGCCAAAGAGGAGGAATAAAAAGCACCCTGCAGAAGGGAAGGACAAGCGGAAGGAGCATGGTGGGAGATCAAGACTGATCGGAAAGGGTAAATGATCTTCTACCCACAATGAAGGAGTCAGTCTCCAGGGCCTGATGAACTGCATCCAAACAGTAGAAAGGATCTGGCAGAAGAAGTCTAGATGGCTATAGAAGGCCTAATTTTGTCCTCACCATGAAGAAAGGAAAGCTGGAGGCCTCTTGGAATGACAGAACAGTCCATCTGACTACAGTGCTTGAGAAAATCTGATTATAAACCTAGAGATCTCACGACACATTGCAATGCATTGCAATGCTGCTGAGAAACCTGGATGGATGTGTCAGGAATAAATCCTTTCATCCAATCAGATTGCACTTTTCGATTGGGTAACTTTCCTGGTGGACTCTGGGAATGCTGTGTATATCATCTATCTGGTCTTTAGCAAAGCTTTGGACAAAGTGCCCCATGATATCATGATTAGCAAACTAGCTCCAATTAAGGTAGATACAGCAACACTCAGATGGAGGCTCATTTGGCTGGAGAATCGGACCCAAGATGTGCTCACCAATGGCCACTTCTAGACCCAGAAGAAGTAACACAGTAACACAGAGGGTACTTAAGGATTCTGTCCAAGGTCTGGTGCTCTTCAACATTTGCATTGATAATTGGAATGAGGAAGTGCGGGGAGTGTTGATCAGTTCTGCACATCTCATGTGTTCTTCACAGCACCATCATAGACAGAAAATAAATGTGCTGGATCTCAGAAGAAGAAACAGGAAAGCATTCAGAAGGGGACTGCAAGGATGATGTGTGCACCTGAAAGTACGGCATATGAGGAGAGACTGAATGACCTGAGAAAGGTTGCCCTTGAGATTAAAGGACTGAAGGAAGTTATTATACTGCTCTTCAAGGACTGGATGGGTTTTCACAAAGCAGAAGGCTGCAATCTCTGATTGATCATTCCAGGGTGCAGAAATGGAATTAAGGCCTCAAGTGAAAGGAGGCACTTTGTCACCCCTTCCAAATCCCCTATTGTAGGATTCCTGTGAGACTCCTCAGAAAGATATCCTATTGAGCATCCTGAAAAGAACTCCCAGATCATCTTCAAAAGGGCTGCAGGTCCTGGATCAGAAACGTCCTCTTGCTGCTTCTGAGAACTCCTGCACTATTGCCTTCAGAGAAGCTGTCTTCACTTTTCCTTCAGTGACAATGCTGCTAGTCAATCTTCCTTAGGCTTCTGATTAGATGATGGGTATCCAGAAACTAAATCAGAAATATCACCATAATAAGAGTGACATGGAGCAATATTAAACTGAGACCATCTCTTAGCAAAAACTGGGGTATTTATCTATTTATTTATTTAAAACATTTGTATGCCGCCCCCATTGCAATAAAGCCTTGGGGCAGCTCACAGCATATCAAATACAAAAAATTGTTGCCAAAACTTCAACAATTTAAAACAATTTAAACAATTAAAAAAAAATTAAAACTGGCCCATCTCGAATAACAAGTTAAAATACTATACATACAATTACTAAAAACAATTAAAATAACTTTTAAATAATGACAGTGCCAGGCGGACCTCTCTAGGGAGTGCATTCCATAGGTGGGACACCACCAAAGAAAAGGCCCTCCTCCGGGTTCTCACCCTCCTAATATCCTTCACAGAGGCCTCCCGGAGAAGGGCATCTGCTGCTGATCGTATGAAATGTGGGTATGAAATGTGCCTTCTCAAATGCTGCTTCTTTCTCTTTTGTTCCAGCTCCACCCTTTCCTGAGAGACCCCCAGTTTCACAACCATTCCATTGATGGGGTGTATTTGGATGAGAACGGAGACCTGGCAGCCAACTTGGACCTTGTCAGTTGGGTGAGGTTTCCCAACTGGACAGTTGCAAGAGTAAAAGTTGGGAGTCTAGAAAGACGGGGCTTCCTCAGCCCAACCGTTCTCCCTTCATGTTCATTCTCTCTCATTCAGCCGTTGCCACAGGCCAGGTGCGTGGAGAGCTGCCGCCTGGGATTCTTCAAGGTGGCTCGGGAAGGACAGCCCATGTGCTGCTATGACTGTGCTCCATGTGCTGAGGGGACCATCTCCACTTGGGAAGGTGGGTGAGTGCATAGGAAAAGGCACTGCCCTGAAAGAACCAAACCTGATAGTACCTTGCATTTTTCCTTGTCTTCTCCATCTCTCCAGAAAACTTTCGCTCCATTGTTGTCGGTGGTGTTTTTTAGCAAATCTTCCTGTCCATCCAAAATGCTCCTCCTTGCATCTTGGCGTGTGAAGTCAAACCTATTGTGCAGTCATTGCCCTCACTGTACAAAGGAGCCGAGTTCCGCCTTATGTGGCTCCCCGAGGAGAACTGGGTGGCTTGCAGAGAAGGAACATTCTTGAACTTTTGGAGCTTCTCTTGACTCATCTGAAGAGCTGAAAGAGGACTCCTCCTCTTGCTTACCCAGCAGGGCTTGTCATCAGGGAGGATGCTGGGAAGGGTTGATGGGCCCAGAGAATTACGCAAGGAATGGTTCCTGTGTTCTTTGGGGCATGGAGGATTCCAATATTTATGGGATTGTAGGGAGGGAGGAGATGTGAGTCAGATCTTCAGCTGTGCATGGTGGGCTGCAGCATATTTTGACATCAACGAGGGACTGGTGTGCTTTCATGGAATTCAAGATGACTGGAGGGTTCCAGTTATGTTCTATTTTTTTCTAATTCTAGAAAGCAGGTCATAAAAGGTATTAAAATGAATGTGGTTTTTATGTGTGCTGAAGCTGGAATTCCATATTTTTATTCACTTTCCCTATATCCAGTAATTTTCTTTCAAGAAACTCTTGGTGATTTCTGTAACTCTCCTCCTCCTCTCAATACTTTCCTCACAAGAACCCTGTGAGGGAGGCTGGGCTGAGAGGCTAAGTGTGGCCAACAGTCACCCAATGAACTCTCTGGCTGAGTCCAAACTAACTTCTGGACCCCCTTTCTACTAAACCATGTTGGCTCCCAGTCAGGAAGGTGCTCCCAAGAGTGTAATTACCCACTGGGGGAGCAGAACTCCCTCTCCCAACTCGGAACCCCTAACCCCAGTCTTCCTCCTCTCCTTTTGTACTCTGATGATATCTGTGTAGTGGAGGTAGTTCAAAACTCACAGAACCTTCATGGCATACTTTGCAAATAAGAGATGACTCACTCCTAAGGTTTTCCTGGGCAGAAGGAGCCAAAGGCAGAATGTGTCATTCAGTCACAGCCCCTTTGATTCTGAAATGGTTCTATTCATGGCTGTGGAGGGGGTTTATTCAAATACTTAGAAGGGAGCTGCATAGAAGACAGATCAGGATGATGTCGAGATGGTTTTGTGTATGCCTGTGGATAAGGCTGATGCAACTACTAAGTAGGAAGGACAAAACAGAATATTGGGGGCTGGCATTGCACCTGGGTCAGTGCCCACTTTTGGTCCTCCTCCATCCACATCTCACCTGGGTCAGTGAAAGGGATGGTTGAACAAAAGATGGTACTCATTTCCTCAGTGTGTTCACATTGTCCCTCTGCTCAACTCATGGAGGGGTGATGGTCTCCATTGAGCAGAGGGAAGTAGGAAGGTCTGCTGGTGCTGGCAAAGTGCCTTGTTAGAGAGCTTGTGGCAGAGGATTAGCTGGATGGGAGCTGGGGACTCATTGCTGGAATTCCCAAGGTGCACAGCTGGAACCTTAGAAACTGTGTCAGGATGGACTGCAGTGTGGCTTACATGCACTCATTGTGGATTCTCACCCAGTGGCAGGCTCAATATATCTTGAGGCACTGGAGTTCAAGCTGGATGAGTCCTGGGTGGGAGAGCAGCACTCCTTCCAGTTTCTTCCCTGACTCGATGGGAGGCTAAAGCAGTGGAGTTAGAGCTGGAATTAGTAATGGGACTGAGGAACCCCAGTAGAGAAGTTGTCAGCAGGAGGTCACGACAGGGGCTAATACTCATGAGGAGGACCTGACCTTAATAACCAGAGTCCAGGAGAATCCACCCCAGCTGGATATAGATACAAATCAGCCTGTGTCTAAGAGCATCTCTAGTCCACAAACCTCTCCGCAGATGCCTGGCCCTTTAAATCAACCTGACTGTGAGAAATGGAGAGACGATAAAAAGAAACATGACAGGTACTCCTCTTCTTAAGCAGAACTGACAGGTCCAGAAGCAGAGGGAATGATGGGATATGTGGACAGCAAAAATGCCTCTCAATGAAGATTGATAAGGTCTTCTCAAATGAAAATACAAAGAGAAAAACAAAGGCGGGAGGCACGGCCTTTGGGGAGAGGATATGATGTAACAGAGAGAAGAGATCGCCATTCAGAGGCGAACATCTATTAACTAAAGACTTTCATTAAGTAGTTCTACAGTAGAGTCGTAAATCTTGTAGATAAATAGATTTAGTTTTATTGCTCTTCCAAGTGTTGCAACCAAAGTGATTGGGCCTTTGCCCCCCCCATGACAGAAGTGGAACCTTGGATCAAAACCCTCCACTCAAGCAGGATCGCAGTGAGCTTGTCATGAGAACGCTGCTTGCATGACCTCACCTGGGAATGCTTGTTGAGGGCTGTCTTGATCCCCTTGACTGCACAGTACACTTGCCCTGAGCATGCTTGCAATAGCAAATCTGCAGCTTCAGAAAGCTGGGACAGGGGCTCAGTGGAATGCGCCAACAATGGTGGGCAGCACAACAGTCTGAGAAGGACCATGAAAATTGAGGCACTCTCTGCAGAGGATTTATTTCAACCACTCCTAATGTTTGCAAATGAAACTCTAAGAACCAATGATGGAAGAGAGCACCTTCAATATGAGTTTGTGTTGAGGCAGTGGATGGTTAAGGGATCGTCCCCACCAGAATACACAGCTGTTCTAAAATTCCAGCCAGAGACACGTCCCCCATGTTTCATCATGGGATGTTCAACCTGCACCATTGAGATCTGCAATGGATGGAGTTCCTGCCAGGGTCAAACATTTTCAGGGGAATGACTTAATTCATGATTGCAAGGAAAAATATACAGCGACACATCATAGTCCACTCGCCAATGTGCCTTCCAGGTTGTTGGCTCACTTCGTAGTGTATCTAAGAAACTTTGATGACCTGGGAGAATGAAGAAGCCCAGGAAGCCCCTTTTGGTAAGAAAGCAATCTGTACCGCCTCTCACACCTGAATCATGCCCCTACCAGTACTGCTAAAAGGAATAACAGTACTAGTAATAAGAAAAACAAGAATAATGAATAAAATATAAAGAGCAGAACTGGGAACCGAAGTCAATGTGCTGTTTCCCTTGCTTTCAACAGATGCACAGCATTGCCTGAAGTGTCCAGAGGATCAGCATCCAAACTTAGCCCACAATCAGTGCATTCCCAAGGTCATCACCTTCCTGTCCTATGAAGAATATTTGGGGACATTCCTTACTTGCATGGCCCTACTCTTGTCCATATCCACATGCGGCATATTAGGAATCTTCAGAAAATTCCAGGAAACCCCAGTAGTCAAGGCCAACAACCGAGACCTCTCCTATGTTCTTCTTGTCTCCCTGCTGCTTTGCTTTGCATGCTCTTTCCTCTTCATTGGCCAGCCAAGAAGCATCACCTGCCTCCTCCGACAAGCAGCTTTCAGCATCATCTTCTCAGTGGCTGTCTCTTCCCTCCTGGCCAAAACTGTCACTGTGGTGCTGGCCTTTCTGGCCACCAAGCCAGGACACAGGGCAAGGAAGTGGTTGGGGAGGACTTTGGCCTACTCCATTGTCATCTCCTGTTCCAGTGCCCAAGTAGTCCTCTCCATCATCTGGCTGGGCATGTCCCCCCCTTTCCCTGACTCTGACAAGCTCTCCCAGCCTGGACAGATCATCCTGCAGTGCAACGAAGGCTCTGTGACCATGTTCTACACTGCCCTCAGCTACATGGGCTTCCTGTCTGCTGTCTGCTTCACGGCGGCCTTCCTGGCCAGGAAGCTGCCCGGTGCTTTTAATGAGACCAAACTGATCACCTTCAGCATGCTGCTCTTCTGCAGTGTCTGGGTGTCTTTTGTGCCCACCTACCTGAGCACCAAGGGCAAGTACATGGTGGCCGTGCAGGTCTTCTCCATCTTGGCCTCCAGTGCTGGGCTGCTGTGCTGCATTTTCCTCCCCAAGTGCTATGTTATTCTAGTGAGACCGGACCTTAATACCAAGGAGAACCTCATGATGAAAAGAACAGCATAAAGTATGTTTGCCTTGTTCGTCTGCAGCTCAAGATTCTCAGAGCACAAAGATCCATTTTGGATATATGGAGAGTATAGAAACGAAAGAAATGGGGAAAAGTGCTTTTGCACGGTTCAGTACTTTGGATAAAAGAACTGCCCCACAAACTTTGCCCTCTCAGTCTCTTCAGCTTTGCTTTTTGGATTTTTTTTTTTTAATTGTCCAAATGATAGTTTTTGTTTTCAGTCTTTGAGGTTTTCATGCTCTACTTTGAAGTGTCAGCTGAAGAATCTCATTGACCGGCACTTGGCAAGTCTACAGGAGTGTAGCTTCGAAGCATTTGGAAACGTGTTCAGGTCACCAACCTCCCCGAAGCCCCTGTAGCCCAAGAGCAGTGGCAAGGCTGGGGTCTGCTGGGACTGGGGGTTCAGCTCCTACCTGCCCTTCAGGGAGGTTCAAGGCAATGGCTGTGCAGTGGAGCTGGGACTCTCTGGTGTCCCGCTCAGCACCAAACCCATCAGGCCATCCTGCCTCTCAGAGACACCCCTTACTCCTTCAGGCTTACCTGCCACAGTTTGACCATTCAGCTTGGGGGAATTTGTTGTCAATTATTTTCTCCCTGCAAGAAATACCATATTTTTTGATCTATAAGACTCACTTTTTCCCCCCTCAAAAGTAAGGGGAAATGTCTGTGCGTCTTATAGAGCGAATATGCGTGTGCAGTAAGTCTGTCAGATGTGCAGCCCATGGGGAAGTGATGGGGAATGTGCCTGTGATTATGTGCCCATTTGATTCAGAATATTTTTTTTTCTTGTTTTCCTCCTCTAAAAACTAGGTGCGTCTTATGGTCAGGTGCGTCTTATAGAGCAAACTATACGGCAAGTTGCTGCTGACATGCAAAAAAAGGAAGAGATGCATTTGCTACCTCACTGGGGTGAGGATAGTTATCCCTTTCATTTCTTCCCTGGTCAGTGTGTTGGAAGCTGCCAGGGATTCTCTTTTCCTGGCCAACTGGGAAAAATCCCTCCTGGGTTTCCATGTTTGCTCAGTCCAGAAACGGCCTCTGTATTAAGCACATGACACACCCAAGCTTGGAGAAGAAAATAGAGCATTGAAAGGACAAGAATAGGGATTGGGGTTCTGAAGCATCCAGGCTGAAAGGAGAAAGAAGGGAAAAAGAGGCAAAGGGACAGGGAAGCGGAGGTCGGGCAGCAACTGCTACAGCATGCAGCCAGCGAGGAACACACAACTTCCAGGGCTGGTTGGTTCACTCAGAAGGGAAGCAAGAGACCCATATCCCAGCCTCAGCTCTACTGACAGAGGTACCACCTTCCATAAATCAGGATACTTAGGCAGCATAGCAACCTGCAACCAGGAATCAGCCCACTGGAACCTCCCAGGGGAGCAGCAAAGAGCCTCCATCCCTCCGGGCTTTACTCACCCCAGGCAAGGTCCACTGAGCCATTGGATGCTGGCTCCTCTCCCAGTCTTGGGGCCAGGCATTTTCTCCTGGTGCCCAGGCCACAGTTGTTCCCAATCATGTCCTAGGGCCCTAATTTCAGGCAGTTCACTTGAAAAGGGAGGAGGCAATTCCTAGGCTTTAGGCCAGATCCCTGCTGGACTGGCCCTTATCTGCAGTCTTTTCCTGGCTTCAAAGTTAACTCTTCCCTAGCTGTCTGGAGCCCCCAAGCTGGGTCACCTGATACTCAGTTATGGTTTTGTTTCTAAGGCTCTGATTGAGAAAATTCAATTCCCTTAAATCTACTGGATGGTCCCTGATCCTTGGAGACTGCCCAACTGCATCATTATATTACATGCAATACTTTACACTTTATTTATGTAAAGCAATGCATTAGATAATATCACATTATATGACATTTCTGATATGCTCAGAATCAAAAGATGAGCACAATCCCAGTGTAGAAATTGTGTGTACTTGTGTGTTTATTTGTACAAGTCTGTAAGTAGTTCATTTATTCTTTCTAGGACTGGAAAAACAATATTACCACTAGGCAACAGTGTTCCAACCTTCAATGATTGTGGCCACTTTCCCCCACCTCGCTGAAAGCATTTCTCAGGGGGTGTATCCCACCCTGCTGAGGATGGTGCTGGTTTCCAGTTGCAAATGACAGTGAGGGATGGATACTTCCATGGCATGGATGCTCAAGCCGAGCAGACTCCATGTGTTTCTTCCAAGGAACTGTCACCTGGCACGTCAGACCCCTGCTCTCCCTGCCAGCCATGCAGCTCCGAGGCTTTCCAGTGGCTGAACAAGGTATCCCTGCAGTGCTTTGCCTGAATGGCCCCCATTTTCTGGGTACCTGCAGCTGGAGTGGATCTGCAAAACCCTTCCTGCAACACACAAATGGCAAGGTGTCCTGTCAATCTCCAGAGACAGGGACCCAGAGATTCCCCCTTCACTAAAATGCTAAAAAGGAGCACCACAAAGCAAACATTCCATCTTGATAAGTCTCAGGATTCAGCAAGTCTTCAAAGTATTCCCATGGAGCCAAGACCATGCAAACTGGCACCTGAGACTGAATGGATGGACGAGTTCTGCAATGCTGCCAGATGATAAACATCACAGCGTAGAAGAAGAGCAAATTAAGGGTGCTGGAGCCTTAATGATTTGAACTGTGTACCTCAGCTGTGGCTCCATATGTCAGATTCTTTTCAAATTCTCATCATCTGCAGTAGTAGTATTTATTACATTTCTATGTCGCTCCCTGCGTGGTTCACAACAGAAAACAGAAACAAAGCAAGCAAGCAAAAGGGCAAGGCATACAGCAGCCATTACATTTTGAAATTAATTAAAACATCTCTCTGGGCAGGTTACAAATGTAATAATGTAACACTAACAAAGTAAAGTATGATGCAAAATATAGTTTGACCAATAAGATCACAGATCAGATGCAATCCGCCTCCCCCACAATTCATGCCATTCACATGAATCCACACAGTGACCCCAGTTCACAAACTACTGAAATCATTCAAAGAGACAAGAACTTTGGCTTTTCAAAAGTGTATGGTAACTTGGTTAATAGACAGAAGAAACCTGGGGAAAGCACCCCAACAACAAGTAGGGGAGCAGGAGGGACAAGGAGGTCTGAGGAGTTCCAGGAGCCACAGAGCTTCTCTGTGGCTTTGTCTCAGCCGTGCTGGGAGCTCCTCAGGGGGCTCTGTCCTGCACTGCTGAGTGGGCTCCCTGGGCATGCAGGGTGCCGGTTTCTCTTCAGTCAGCTCAGAGTGGCTGCAAGGGACTCATGGTTGCATTTGTGCTCACCAGTGCTGACAGAACTTGGGACTCAAGCCAGATCTACCTACACAGCTGTTTGAATGTGCCATGAAATCTTAATTCTTCAAAATGGGCAGACAGTTTCCTGGCTGCCTGACTGCCTACCTGATCCATGAGCACTCACTGAAGTGTCTTCCAATTAATTTTTGTGAAAGGGTACTTCTCCTAATATTCTTGCATTCACTGCCAGCATTCTTGATATGAATGAGTGGGAAACATGCAGTCCCAGCACACAAACGCCAAGGGGAAAAGGATGCCAGAAACAGGCATTGGGCAACATTGGTACAAAAAGAGAAGCATTTTCCAAGGGAAATAGGAGGGGAGAGGAGAAGACCTAGTGAAGGTGTCTTTTCCTCCTTTAGAGATAGCTGGGATAGGATGGACAGGATCCTTACTCCAGCAGGGACTCCAGCTGACCTGCTGGAGAAAAACAAGTAGAAAGAGTCATAACTTGTCCTAACCCTGCAGTTCAGACTGGGTGCGGAAGGGACAATTCTTCTGTCTCATGAAGTTGGCAGTCCTAGAGATCCCCTGAGTATAACCTCCAGGGACCCAGCTGAGGTCACCAAAAATCGGCAGGGGCAATGAGAGGCAGTGTTTTGTAGGGCCAAAGTCCATCCCTACTGAAGCAATGCAGGGAGGGAGGTGGTGGGGGTCATGACTTCAAGGCCAATTACAGAGCACATGACTGAAGGAGTCCCTTGGGACAGGTTGCCTCATTGAGGCCACATGGGAACATTCTCAGATGTGTGCGTCTCCCAGCTGGGTGTTTCATCCTGGGACTGAGGAAAGTGTTCTGGAAGCCACAAACGTGCCCCAGCCAGGTGGCCATATAATTAAAGAAATTGTAATGCATTATTGGTCTTCTTGCTAAACCTCATGGGGTCCCCTCCCCCAAGACCATCCTGAACCCACTGATGCAAATGTGTCATTGCAGGAGTGTGTCTTGCATCCATGTTCAAAGGAAGACACCTCTTTCCCTCCTGTCCCCTTCAGTGGTTGGGAGAGGTTGAGGGCAGAGAAGGAGGCCTCTGTACAGGACATTTCATCTTCCCTTTGCCTGGAGTCTTGGCTGGGCCGGCATCATCTTAATTTTCAAAACAAATCATTCTTCCAATTGTTCCTCTTATTTGTTGAAAGGGGCAGGATGGAGACCGTGCCAAACACTGGCAGAAAGGCACTGTTCTTCCTGCTGCTGCTGCCAGAGATCTTCTGTGTGGTGCTGGAGGCAAAATGCCCTTGGAGCTGGCACAGGGCTGAGCTGCAGCCACGCAATTATTACCAACCAGGAGACTATGTCTTCAGAGCCAGCATCTCAGCAGGGAAAGGCCACTTTGGAACACACTCTTTCAATATATCTGCCTCTAGTAGACAGATTTGGTAATTCACTGTCCTGCCTTTGGTAAGTCACTGTCTGTTTTCAACTTCTTTTTCTGAAATTTTTTAGAAAAATTTTCATTTTTCAGAAAACTATAAGCATTGCTTTCTTTCAAATCATATTTCATGCAGTTAATTAAAGGTTTATTTGACTGAAATGAGGAACTATGATTTGGTATTCAAATGAAGTAGTCCATCAGTCTCTGCCTCTCTTTCCCAGGTCACTTATGCTTTCACTTTTCAGGTCCAGAAAGAAAAGTGTCAGTCCCCTTCCTTCTACAGGCTGGTCCCTGAGGAAGGCATCCAGTACCCAGGGATTGTCAGGCTGTTGCTGTACTTCAGGTAGAAAATGGTTGGTCTCTTTTCACTGGACACTGAGAATGGAGACAAGTTCATGAGAACCTTGAAACTAGAGCTCCTCAGGAATGGAATTTGTGTGATTTTTTCACACAGCATCTCACAGCTGAAATCAGGCAATGCAAAACTCAAATTCTGGCCACTGAAGCAGTTAATAGAAATCAATGTCTTCATTTATTTTGAAGAGTTCCTTTTCAACTTCTATGGAATAGATATTGTCGAAAGAATTATTAAAATGGTTATGAAACCTGTTAATGGAAAAGTGTGGATCACCACAACCTTGTCTGACTTTACCTTGGATTTAGCTTATTGAAATAGTATGAGTACATTCTAGCACGTGTATGCATATTTTTCCTTCCTTCCCTAAAAAAGGAAAAGGACCAACCATGATGGTGTTATATCTTTGTATAAAACCATGCGTGCATTTGTGGAGAGAGCATTCAAGTGTTCATATTCCAAGCATGTGCTGTCAGTGAAAGCATGGACAAGATGCAGAGAGAAGGAGGAACCAGAAGGCCTGCCCAAAGTGGACAAGGAGCAAATGCTTTCTCTGTACATCTTCTCTTACAGCACAGTCCAGGCTCTCGCTTGTGCCATGGATGTGACTGTTTCTTCCAGAAACAGGCGGAAGGACATGAAACGTGGAGGCAGGCGAGGTGTGTACAACCTTCATCCATGGCAGGTATTTCCCCAAACCACCACTTCCTTAGCTATTAAACTTACAACATGAGATGTTTACCAAATAAAGGGGCAGCTGGAACGCTTTCTGTTCTGATCCCTGTTTTGGTCCCCTCTACTGGCTTCCCAGGACTTTATCCACCTGGTCCTGGACTGTGAAGTTTCTCTGAGTCATTCTGAAGCAGAACAAAGAATCAGCATGAGGACTATGTAGGTCCTTGCTCAAATTCCTTGTCCTACTAATGAGAGCACTTTCTGCCTTGCCAGGGGTCAGAAAAAAAGGCAATCCATGTTGGACCTACTATGCCCAGCTGAACAGAAACTACACTTAGAAGTGTCTGTATTCCAGACACCAGCATTCATCTGGTCCCTAGCTGAGAAGAACAGGGAATGGTGCCTCAGCTGATCTGGGACTTTCTAGACAAGCAAGCAAGCTTCCAGCAAGCAGGCCAACTTCTAGAGCTAGCTGGAGTTTGGAAGTGGAGTTGTAGTGGAAGAGGTGAGGAAGGCAGAGGAAAGGGTACTCTGCTGGCCACTTTCAGGGAAGTGAGAAGAAAGCACAGAAGGACGCAACATGGAGAGAAAGGTAGAATCCTAATTAGAGAATATGGACCTAGAAAACTCCCCAGGTTTAGTGGCCTACAACCTCCATGCCATGCCTGGTTTTCTGCCTTAGGTCAGAATGGCAGGCAGGTGCAACAAGTGCAAGCCAGCAGCCATCTTGGAACAAAACATGAGAGCTCTGGAGCAGCGAGTGGGCAACTTCAAGGCAATGAGAAAATGACAAGTTTTCAGGTCGAGGAGTGCAGCTGGGACATTAAGTCTAGTGCGGAGGACAGAGGAGTGACAGAGTGTTGAGTCTGAGGAAGGGAATCCTGAGGGAAACAAAAATGAGGAGGAAAGTCCCCAGAAGAGGGGGTCAGTCTGGGGCAAAGGGTCTAGAATATGCTCTGCATGACTAGAAGCCGTGGAGTCATGCAACCAACTTCAGGACCATGAAAAGTGGAGTGGAGGTCCATGAGGGATGCTAAAAGCAACCAAAAGCCTTCTCCAGATACATCCAGAGAAAAAGTCAGAGGAAAGATGTTGTGGTTCAGGTAGTCCATGCAGGTGACCACAATCTGACAGAGGACAAGGGAAGCCAAAAATTCTGAGTTGCTTCCTTGACTGTCCTGTCCCAAAAGAGTCCATCCAACTACAGTGCTTGGGAAAAATCTGAAACAGCTGATGAAGATAGCAATATTCAGACACTCTGCAAATAATCCCATGTTGCCAAGAAACCAGTATGGATTTGTCAGGAAGATAGCCTGACATCTAATCACATTTCAGTTTTTGATTGCATGACCTCCCTGGTGGACTGAGGAAATTGTGGGTGTTTCATCTATACAGACTTCCACAAAGCTTTGGACAAAGTGCCCCATGAGATCATGCTTACTTAAGCATCTCCAAGCAGTGTAGGTAGAACAACTCTCAGCTGCATGCACAGTTGGCTACAGAATTGAACTGAAGTGTGTTCATCAATGGCCCATTCTCAGACAAGAAAGGTAACAAATGTGGTACTGCAGAGTTTCATCTGTGACTCTGTTGTCTTCCACATTTGTTTTGATGGTTTCAATGAGGAAGTGCAGAAATTGCTGATTAAATATGGAGATCTCATGACAGAAAGACAGGCTAGCTAATACCTTGGAAGTCACAAAGAAATTTCACAGGATGTCAGTAGGAGAAAGGGGAAAGCATCCATCAGGAGGAGAGCAAGGAGGATGTGTGGACTGGAAGCAGAGCCATATGAGGAGAGATTGAATGAACTGGGCATGTTTAGCCTGGAGATGAAAAGACTGAGGGGAGCTATGATAGCAATCTCTGCTTGATCTTTCCAGAGTGCAGGATGTGGAACAAAGGGCTCAAGGGACAGGAAACCCTTGTTGTTGTTGTTAGTTGCGAAGTCACATCCGACCCATCACGACCCCATGGACAACACCATCCCCTGGAAGCCACTTAAGCTCACACTGACTGTTTCCGTGATTCCATCTAGCCACCTCATCCTCTGCCATCCCCGTCTTCTTTTGTCGTCTATTGTTCCCAGCATTAGGCTCTTCTCCAGTGAGTCCTTCCTTTTCAATAGGTGGCCAAAGTACTAGAGTTTCATCTTCAGTATCTCACCTACTAAAGAGCACTCAGGGTTGATCTCCTCTAAGACTGACTGGTTTGATCTCTCTGCAGTCCAAGGGACTTGCCGGAGTCTTCTCCAGCAGCACAATTCAAAGGCCTCAGTTATTTTATTTTATTTTTCAAATTTTATTATTTTCTCCACAAATCTAAAACTAAAACAATAATTATACTCAAGACATCGGGCTGACATCTTACTCTTTTTTACAATCAATGTTGTTGTTGTTAGTTGTGAAGTCGTGTCTGACCCATTGCAACCCCATGGATGACATTCCTCCAGGCCTTCCTGTCCTCCACCATCCCCCAGAGTCCACCCACGCTCACACCAACCGCCTCAGTGACTCCATCCAGCCACCTCATCCTCTGCCATCCCCTTCTTCTTTTGCCATCTATTGTTCCTAGCATTAGACTCTTCTCCAGGGAGTCCTTCTTTCTCATTTGGTGGCCAAAGTATTTGAGTTTCATCTTCAGGATCTGACCTTCTAAAGAGCAGTCAGGGTTGATCTCCTCCAGGACTGACTGGTTTGATCACCTTGCGGTCCAAGGGACTCGCTGGAGTCTCCTCCAGCAGCACAACTCAAAGTTTTACAAAGCTTTACAATCAATAACCATATTCAATTCTACATACAGTCCCATTTCTCCATCCAATAATAAAAAGAGTTCCAAATTTGATAGAAGTATGTATCTTCCTTCTCCTTCAAAGACAAAGTCAATCTGTACACTTCCACGCAATCCAAAATCTTTTTTAAGATCAACTCTTCGGTAGGTGGCTCTTCATTCCACCAGTCTTGGGCAAATGCAATCCTCGCCGCAGTAATTACATGTAAGATCAGATATAAACATTGTTCATCAAAGTCATCAGGAATAAAGCCTAAAAGAAAAACTTCAGGTGTAAATGTTAAAGGTTTTTGTAGCATTTCTTCAAGCCATTTATGTATTTTAACGCAATATTTTTTTTCCTTAACACAAGTCCACCACATATGATAAAAAGTACCAGGTTTGTGTCTACATTTCCAACATCTACTTGACATATTTGGGAACATTTATGCTAATCTATTTGGTGATAAATACCATCTATAAAACATTTTATAAAGGTTTTCTTTATAAGAAGTTGCTAAGGCCATCTTAATTTTTCTTTCCCACAGCTTTTGCAATTTCTGAAACTCAATATTCTATCCAAAATTTTGTGCCCATGTTAACATAGTTTCCTTAAGTTGTTCACCACGCCAGTGTGGTATAGTGGTTAAGAGCATGGGCCTGGGACTCAGGCGATCTGGGTTCGAGTCCCCGCTTGGCCATGGAGCCAACTGGGTGACTTTGGGCAAGTCACAGACTCTCAGCCCAACCTACCTCACCTACCTCACAGGGTTGTTGTTGTGGGGATAAGATGGAGGAGGAGATGTAAGCTGCCTTGAGCCCTTTGTAGGTAAAAGGCAGGATATAAATGGAAAAATAAATAAATAAATAAAATCTTCCATTTTCATGTCCAGAAGAAAACTATGCAATCTTTTAATCATTTTTTCATCTGATGTTAAAATCATTTGATCAAATATTGTTAGTTCCTTATAAAAACCATACATTCTATAGTCTGTAGTATATCACGATTGTATTTGAACCTTGTGCCATCAAGAAAGATCAATACCCTGCTCCTGTAGTTTGTTTATTTACCTTTACTGTGATTTATTGTGTTTATTTAGTGAACTTCTATGCCTCCCCCTTCGCCGAAGCCTCGGGGCGGCTTACAACAATAAATAGTTCTTGATTCGGTTTCAATTCTCCATCATTATCTAAAATATCATCATATCTCACCATCATATTAAAATTCAATGCATTTGGATATGTAAGAGCTTTCATTGGAGAAAGCCATCTCAGCAACTTAGTATAAAGCTTTGTCTATAGCTTTTCCCGGGACTGCAGGTGATGCAGTGGTTTAAACCGCTGTGCTGCTGGGCTGGTTGATCGGATGGTCACCGGTTCAAATCTGCACAGAAGGTGAGCTCCCATGCACCATCCCAGCTCCTGCCAACCTTGCAGTTCGAAAGCATGCAAATGCAAGTAGATAAAAAGGTACCACTTCGGTGGGCAGGTAACAGCATTCCGTGCACTTCGGTGTTTAGTCATGCCGGCCACATGACGATGGAGACTGTCTGCGGACAAACGCTGGCTCCCTCGGCTAGGAAATGGAGATGAGCACCGCCCCCTAGAGTCAGGCATGACTGGACGTAACGTCAAGGGGAAACCTTTACCTTTACTATAGTTTTTCCCAAACTGAGATCAATGAATTTCTAATATAATGATTTTAGAAATAGCCATATGTCTTACACTTCTCAAACCACATATAAGCATGCCATCCCATTTGTAAATCATGCCGTTCAAGATTTAAAATTCTCTTATTTCTTAGTGTTATCCATTCTTTTAACCACATTAAAACACAAGCTTGATAATACAGCATCCAATCAGGAAGGTCAAAGCCCTCATTCCCTTTGGCCTCCTGGAGCATTTTTAACTTAATTATTGATTTCTTCTTTAGCCATATAGATCTCAAAACCTTGAGTATTTAAATCATCAAAACACTTTTTATAAAGTTTTATAGGAATATTTTGGAATAAAAACAAAAGCTTTGGTAATATACTAATTTTAACTATTTCTATTCTTCCCAAAATTGATAATTGCAAATTAGTCCATTTTTCTAGATCACTATTAATCTCCTTACATAATTTAACATAGTTATCTTCCTTCAATGTAGCTCATGTAACTGTAAGAGGAATTCTCAAATATTTAACCTTTTTAACTATTTGAAGATCTACTTGCTCCATCAAAGTTGTGTTTTAATTCAATGTAAAATTTTTCACTAACAGTTTCATCTTTTCTCTATTTATTTTCATCACGGTAACTTCACCATAGCCTTCTATATTTTTTAAGAGTTTAGGCGTCATTACCAAAGGGTTGTCCAGGACAGGGGTTGGCACCCCATGGCTCCAGAGCTGCATGTGGCTCTTGAGCCCCCTCTGCTGTGGTCTGTCGCTCAAAACACTCACTGGCACAACCGCTGATCTGCTCAAAGCTCCACTCAGGAACGCAGGGCCAGCAAGTTAAGTAAATCAGCTAGTTAAGTAAATGCTACATTCCTCTGCTAAACTAGCTTCCTGCAGGCTCTCATACTACAGGAAAAGCCGCTGAAAAGATTCTTTTTGTCCCAGTGTAATCTCCTTCATCTGAACGTTAAAAGCTGTGCTTGGGACCTGTCACAATTCACATCACTTGACTGTTTATCTGCTAATCAGTCACTAAACACACCTATATCTGCAACTAGCACCAATTTACTGAGCTTTCTTCCCCTCCAACCATGGATAAATCCGAAGAAAAGAAAAGAAAAGAAAATTTTCTGAAGAAAACTGAATATTTAATGGTACATGGGTAGATTCATTTGCTTTTACTGCTAATGAACTTATGGGGTTTGCTATTTAATGCATGCAATCCTTTAGCACTGATTTTTGACTCTGCAGGAAGCTGTTCTCGTATTCAAAATATATGAAAGGAATCCTGCTAGTTTATAATGTAAGGTTAAAAATAACAGTTTTATTGACTGAACAAGAGCTGCAGCTAAATCATAATGAAGATATAGATCTCCTTCTTTGTTTTAAGAAGATTCTTAAAAAATTCTAGCAACATTATTACACTGGGAGAGGGATGTTTGTTCAATATTTCATCATGTGATAAAAAGATGAGGGCACACAGAGCAGATGGCATTTTTGGTTTGCTGGAGGTGGCATGTTTGGTTTGCTGCTAGTTGATAAGTTCAGCTTTTTATTTCATAAATACGAGGAGGACTCAGATAGACATTGAGTATTTTATTTGAAAGTGACTTTCAACCCAGCGTTTTATTTATTTATTTATTTATTTTGGAGTTCAAAATGTTTTTGTTGCAAGCAGAAATAAAAATTTTTCTCCGTAGCAGTTCATTGATTTCATAAATGCAACACACTATAGTTTTTTTATACATAGCATAAAGGTAAAAAACTATATATGCAGTGTTATCTTCATTTTAGATGTCAAAAGGGTTTTGCAGCTCCCGGTGTTTTCTTTTCTGTGGGAAATGGGTCCAAATGGATCCTTGAGTGTTAAAGGTTGCTGAGCCCTGGTCTAGGATAAAATCTAGGTCATCTGCAAATACTTGAAATTTTTAGCTTTCATCTCTGATTCTAGCGCCTTTAATAGCCTTTAGTGTCTTCTCTTACATTTCTGTTTTAAACTTCAAGAATCAATATAAATAACAATGGTGATAAAGGACATCCTTGTCTTGTGCCCTTTTGAATGTCTTTAGTGTCTGTAAATTCTCCATTGATTATTATCCCAGCAGTCTGTTTTAAATTTTTCATAAAATTCTTGTGCCTTGAAGATTGAATCCAGTCTATATCTTGTGGAATTCCAAGTAAAAACATCCCTTCTGGTGTTATTCATCTGAACATAATTCCTTTCTTTATCAACTTGGAAGTGAGAAATTGATACTTCTTCTGTCCTTCTCTGATTCTCCATGATATTTGTTTCAAAACAATTACATTGTGTTCATCATCAAATTTTAATGGTTTATCATGTGAAGCTCTGAGAACATGATTTCTTACAGATCTTTTTGTAAATTTACCATGAACTTCCCTTGGAAGTTTATGCCTTCTTACATTACTTGAGTTAACTCTATAAACCAGGTCAATCTCTCTCTCTTTTTTTTTATACAACTTTTTATTAATTTTCAAAACAGTACTAAAACATCCATTATCACAAACATCGAAACTACTGAATCAGCCACTTAATACACATCTTTTAACATCTGTGATCATTTCAAATTCCTTTTAAAAACAAAAACAAAAAACCTTTTTTGATCTAAGCCAGGTCCCATTTCTCCAGCCAATAATAAACAAAAGTTCAAAATTTGATAGAAATCACTATCTTCTTGCTTCTTCTGTGATAGAATCAGTTCATTCATTTCTTACAAAGTCCTGTTCTTCATATTAGAAGAGAGACTCTCCAAGTTTTGTAAAAGTCAGTATCTTCTTTCTTTTTTAATAAATATTTCAAACTGTTCAACTCTACACATTTCCAAATCTTTTCATTTTTGTATTAATCAACAAATAGATTTCTCCTTATAATAATTACAAATATGATCAAATGCATTCTTTGCTTACAAATATTCTAATCTAATATCCACTAAAAAAGCAAGAAAAATAAAAGGGAGGTTCATGTTCACAGGTCTAAAATCCATTCATCTTCTTTAAAGACATCTTATCTACCCAATTTAACAACAGCAATTTTCTATTATGTTCTTTAAACAGGTTTTCTTTAAGCTATTTTAATAGAAAATAATAATTGCAAATACAATCAAATAGATTTTTTTTACCAGTATTCCAATCTACTGTCTACTAAGAAATTAAAGTAAAATAGAAAGAAATCTCATGTTCACGCTTAATTCTGTTTAACACAGCTCACCTTACTCCCGTAATAGTCATTTATATTCTAACATTTCACAAACTGAAAAGTCATACAGTTTAGCTCTTAGTCATTCATCTAAGACAAGATAAGAAAGAGAAAGCAAAAGACGAGACAGAAAGAAGCAGAGGAGAGGAGGAAAAGAATCCTTCATCTTCCCTTAAAACCTACATCGCTTCATAATTCCACACACTTAAAAATAAGTGAACTTCACCAATTAAAATCATATATCTTAGCCATTCCATACCACAGTGAACATATCAGGCCATTAAAAATAAAAGGGAAGTTCATGTTCTTAATCCTTCATCTTTAAGCTTTAAGATGAAGTGTGAAAGAGAAAGCAAAATAAGAGACAAAAAAAAAGGGAAGAAAGGAATCCTTCATCTTCCCTTAAAATCTACATCACTTCATAGTTCTACACACTTAAAAATAGATGTGCTTCCACCATTAAAATCATATATCTTAGCCATTCCATACCACAATAAACATATCAGGCCATTGATATCATTAAGACAGACATTTCTTCTGTTTTACAGTTCTACCAGACCATCTCAGTAACCGTGGCATCATTCGCAATGACTGGATTAATTGCGATAAGACCTTCACCTCTTTCTTCATCCTCTGGAAATCGTTAGTCACTCGTAGTATTTGTATCTTTTGCAGAAAAACTCCCATTTTCACAATCTCAAGTTCCATAATAATTGCTTGAAATTTCAAAAGCTGCCGCTCTTATACTGTAACAAACAAGCTTGAAGGGAAGTTATTTATTGATTCTGTTAATTTTATTTCATTATCTGCAATCCCACATACGTGTTGCGTTTCCTGCATACTCTGTTCTGCTTTGCTCATTCCCAGTAGCCTGAAAAGACCCTTGAGTCTGTCAAGTCCCTTTTCCTGAAGATTTTGCAAAACGAATTTTATCCAAAAATATTTCTTGAGATCTTATAGCTGATGCGAGTTAATTGTCGAAAGTGATTCCTGTAAAGAATTCATGGTTCCAGCAGCACGAACAGACAAAGGATTGGCAAGTTGCCAGATATTTTGGCAATGGTCCCAGAAACGCAGACGAACAAATGAAGATTCCTTCCTCCATGTCTCCCTTCCCCCGCTTTTCTTCCTTTCCAGTCAAATCTTCCTACTTCTATCAATGCACCATATATTTTCAATAAAGTTAAACCCTAGAGACACTCACAAAAAAAACCTTAAGTTTAACTTACGCACAAGCTCCGAAGTCTCTATATTTTCATTCACTGCTGTAGTAATTAAGAGGGTTCTTCAGCTCTTCATGCCAAAACTGCTTTCCCACAGGTGATTGTTGCAGAGAAAAGATAGTCTAATAAAAATATTTACTCAGCAGTTCCAATGTTTATCCAGCTTATAAGAGTTTCTGCGCTAATCTACTAAGATGCAGTGAACTTGCAGAGGCTAAGCAAACCTCCTGCATTGTCCAGCTGAGACACCTGAATTGTTCTTGACTGATACGGGATTGCCAACCACATCCAGCCAAAACATGCCCAGGTAATCTGTCTTCACCCCTACAGGGTTTGATTGGTGTTCTTGATCCCACTGCTGGCAAAATACCGGAGTAATTAGCAGAGATAGCTAATCACATCTGTCTCGTTCTGATGCCATCTTGGAATTCCAACCAGGTCAATCTCTTTGTCAATCTCTTCCTTTTCCAAGTCAATAGCATCTGTTAACATAGTGTTTGTTAAGTCACTTACGTTTTCGGTTTTTGCCTCTGGTATATTCTGAAATCTTGGATAGTTAGACACCTTCTCCATCTCCAGTGTAGCAACTGAATCCCATAGTGACTTATTTGTTTGTGTTAGTTGTTGCATCTCTTTATCTATCTTTCCAATTTCCTTATCAACAGTCTTCTTTAACATTTCTTGTATTTTTGTTCATTTTGTCCTACTTTGAGTTGAATATCTGTATGTTGATTATTCACATCCAAAACATGACTATCCAATTTATCCAATCTTTCATTTTGTTTTGAGGCCTATTTTTGAATGGCATTTTGAATAGACTTTTTGGTGCTACTAATAGTTGCCCTCTGCTCTTCCCCAGAAGTATATTGGACAACTTCCGACCTGGGGGCTCATCTTCTGGCATCATATCTTTTTGCCTTTTGGTACTGTCCATGGGGTTTTCATGGCAAGGGTACTGGAGTGGGTTGCCATTTCCTTTTCCGGTGGATCACCTTTTGTCAGAACTCTCTTCTATGACCTGTCTGTCTTGGGTGCCCCGGCATGGCATAGCTCATAGCTTCACTGAACTACACAAACCCCTTCACCACAACAAAGCAGTGATCCATGAAGCAGTGATCCATGAAGCCCTTCTTGACCCCTTCCAAATCCCCTGCTCTGAGAAACCTGTGAGACTCCTTAGAAAGAAATCCTATTGAACAAACTGAAATGAACTCCCAAATCAGCTTCTGAATTACCTCAGGTTCCTGAGCAGAACTGTCCATTTGCTGCTTCCTGAAATTTTCCCCTAAGGGAAGGTACCTTCCCTTCCCCTCCTGTGATGAGGCGAGCATTCTCTGCTTCTTAAATTCCTCATTGGAACATGGACAACCATGAATGAAATTAGAAACTGCTCCATAGTAAGAGTCATATGCTGCCAAATAAACTGGAACCCCTTCTTTGCCAAAACTTCGGTATGAAATGCATGTTTTCAAATGCTTCTGCTTTCTCTATTCTTCCAGCTCCACCCTTTCCTGAGAGACCCCCAGTCTCACAATCATTCTCTTGACGGGGTGTATTTGGGTGAGAATGGAGATCTGGCAGTCAACTTGGACCTGGTCAATTGGGTGCTGATTCCCAACAAGACTGTTGTAACAAATAAAGCTGGGAGTCTAGAAAGACAGGGCTTACCAGGTCCCACATTCACCATTCAGCAAGATCTGATTGTTTGGCCCAGGTGGCAAGATCAGGTGAAGAAAACCATCTCCATCATTTCCTTGTTTAAATTTCCCTTCCCTGCACTAACATTCTGCCTAATGGGATGTGCAGTCATTTCATACATCAGTACAAAGCATGAGATGTCAAAGATGTTGTGGATGCAGGTGAATAATTCCATATGGAGAGAATGTCCAGCTGCTTCAGCTTCAGAGGATGGGATTCATTTAGGGCAGGGGATTTCAACCCTCATTTCCTGCCAGTCCGTGGAAGAGCTGTTGTGGGCTCATCATGCTCTGGCTCCAGATTCCTGCCCAGGGAGAGGAGAGGTGAGGAGGGGAGGGGAGGAGGAGCTCAGAGGGAACCCACTGGACTCACACCACACCAGGTCTGCCCTCTGGATGGGGAATGAGGCTGGGCTTCTCCTTCCTGTGCTGTTTTACGCTGGGAAGGGCAACGCTGAGCTGGGCTCAGCCAGACTGTGCTCTTATGTGAGCAGGATTGGGGGTGGGCACTATCTTTCCATATTTCACATTATCAACATCATTATATTAAGTAACTTTGAATGATTTTGGATTGCTCTGCTGTTAATATTTGAATTTTTATTTCCTATAAATATAATGTTCCAATTATGTTGATTTTGTACTTTTCCATTGTTAACTTTTAATCAATTTTTCTTGAATAGAATCAACAGCATGTTTCACAGTAGCCCTATCGGAAGTACATATTGCTATCTAAGAATTTCTGTTGTATTCGATTGCATTGAATTTCAATGTTGTTTTCTTTTATTAGTATTTGCTTCTGCTCAGTCACTGGTTATTTTAGAGAAAAAAAATTAGTACTACATTTAAAAATGAATGCACAAAATACTATATTTTATATTTAAGGACTTTTCTTTCAGCCTTAGAGGTGCCTGAAATACTTTTCCATTTTTTGCCAGTCCCCAATGGTAAAAAGGTTGAAAACCACTGATTTAGGAAATCTGCTGAACTGCTGGAGGCGAACCCCTCTCAGTCTTTCCTGCTCAGTCTCCCCAGTCCCAATTTCTTCAGTCAACCCTCCTCCCTTGATGTTCCCTCTCTCTCACTCAGCCACTGCCACACGCCAGGTGTGTGGAGAGCTGCCGCCCAGGATTCTTCAAGGTGGCTTGGGAAGGACAGCCCATCTGCTGCTATGACTGCACTCCCTGAGCAGAAGGAACCATCTCCACTGGGGAAGGTGGGTGAGTGTGGCAGAAAAGGCAACATTCGACCATGGTAGGGCACTCATTTAGGGGTGCTAGGACATCCTGAAAAGAATTTCAGCTGGCCTGGTTGTTTCTGGGGTATCTGAATGGAAATTCTCTTCCTTGGGAGTGCTTTTACCCACCCTTTCCTTCCAGTCTTGGAAGTATTACAAGGGCCAACTCCTGCCTGGTGTTCTGTGCTTCCCAGAATGCCTCATTTATTGATTGCTGCAGCAGCCACATACTCCTTGCCATTCTGTCTACTGCAGGCATGATTTCCCTTTGGAACCTCTTGCTCCTAAGCCTCCCCTGAATTACTCCTTGTCTCCTCCATCTCTCCAGAAAACTTTTTTCCCATCTTGTGGATGCAGTTCTTTCGGTACACCTTTTTCTCCCACCATAGTATTTCATATGGCACCTTGGCAGTCATTACCCTCCACTTAAAAAGGAACCAAGAACCCCCTGTGCAGCTTCCCCAAGGAGAACTTCATGGCTTGCAGAGGATAATTACTGAGCATGAGAAACCTTTAGATCTTCTGTTTCCTCATCTGGAAGACCCAGAGGAGGACTTTTCCTCTTGCTGAAACTGCAGGGCTTGCCAACAGGGAGGATGCTGGGGAGGATTATTTCCAGAGGATTATGCAAGCAATGGTTCCCATGTTGTTTAGGGGATTCACATTGTATGAGAAGGTTGGGAGGGAGGGCACATGGGTCAGATCTTCAGCTGTGCATGCTGGGCTTCAGCATATTCTCAGATAGGCTGGGGAGTGATGTGCTTCCATGCCATTACATATTTATCTAACAGTAAAAAAACAAGTTGCACTGGGTGATACTGCTGAGCGTACCATATCATAAAGCATCTGGTATCTCTTTATTCAGTTTCTTTACATCCAGCCATGCTCTATCAAGAATCCCAAGGTGATTCATGAAGCTCTACTCCTCCTTCTCTCACTGCTATCTGAACACCAACCCTTTCCGTTTGGCTGGGCAGAGAGTCTGTGAGGGGCCCACAGTCACCCAATGAGCTCCATGGTGGATTGAGGTCTAGACTCTGGATTGCCTTTCTCCTGGACCATCTTGGCTCCCAGTCAGGCAGGCGTTGCCAAGTGTGGAATTTCACCCACACCACTCAGGATGCTGAGCTCCATCTACCAATGCACAACCTCCCACATCCAATCTATTTCCTCTTCTCTCTCACCCTGATGACCTCTGAGAAGTAGAGCTAGTTCAGAACTCACAGAACTTCAAAAAATAATGTGCAAATATGAAATGACCTACTTGGAAGGCTTTCCTGGGCAGATAGAGCCAAATCCAGAACATGCCCTTTGGCCCCAGACAATTTGTCTCTGAGTTGGTTCACTGCAGGTCATCCATGCTTTCTTGTCCTCCACCATCCCTTGGAGTCCACCCAAACTCACACACACTTCCCCACTGACTCCCTCTAGTCACCTCATCCTCGACTGTACCTTTCTTCTTTCGCCATCAATCGTTTCCAGCATTAGGGTCTTCTCCAGTGAGTCTTCCTTCTCATTAAGTGGTCAAAGTATTTGAGTTTCATCCTCAGTATATCGCCTTGTAAAGAGCAGTCAGGGTTGATCTTTCAAGACTGACTGGTTTGATCTCCTTGCAGTGCAAGGGACTAAAAGGATTCTTCTCCAGCACCACAATTTAAAGGCCTCAATTCTTTGGCATTCACCCTTCCATATGGTGCAACATTCACAGCTACACATTGCAACTGGAAAAACCATAGCCATGAGTATGCTAAGCTTATTTGGCAGGGTGATGTCTCTGCTTTTTAGTATGCTGTCTAGATTTGCCATAGCTTTTCTCCCCAGGAGCGTCTTTTAATTTCTTGGCTGTAGTCACCATCTGCAGTGATCCTGGAGCACAAGAAAATAAAATCTGTCACTACCTCTATTTCTCCCCAATCTATTTGCCAGGAAGTGATAGGATCAAAAGCTGTGATCTTAGTTTCCTTAATGTTGAGTTTCAAGCAATCTTTGGTGCTCCCCTTTTTCACCCTCATCAAGAAGGTCTATAGTCCCTCTTCACTTTCTGCCATTTTCAAATAACTGCTCCCAATTCCTTAGTCTGTCCAAATGGTCCCTCTGCTCAATTCATGAAAGGGTGGGATCTCCATTGAGCAGAGGGGTGAGTGGGGCTACTCATGTGGGAAAAGTGCCTTGTTGGAGAGCTTCTGGCAGAGTTTGGGCTGGCTGGTGGCTGTGGAGGCAGGGATGGAATTCCCAGCGTGCACAGCTGGTGGTATGGAAGCAGGATGGCCTTAGTGTTGCTTGGGTGCACTAGTCATTGATGCCCAGCCTGTGTAGGGCTCATTGCATTCTGAGGGGCTGGGCATCAGGCTGGATGAGTCCTGGGTGGGGGATCAGAACTCCTTCCACCCTCTTTCCTTTCACTTAAAAGGTGGTTCAAGCAGAGTAGCAACAACTGGGATTAGGGCTGGGACTATGGGAATCCCAGTAGAATGCAAGATTGCACCACATCTCCCCATTCAAGCAGGATTTCAGTGAGCTTGTCATGAAAGGACTGGGAACCTGGATTGACCTGGGAATGCCAAACACATGATATGTATTCTGAAAACGAGCAGTCAGAGTGGGACAGTGCAAACCCTGTCATAATCTACAGACACTTTATTTCAGCAGTTCCTAAAACTTTTCACACTTCAGTCTAAGTGCCGATGCTGGAGGATGTCACCCTCCATGTGGGTTTCTGGTGAGGCAATGGATAATCCGGAGATCGGTTTGACAAGACTGCACAACCTTCTTGTGCAATCAGGCTCCAAAACCACTCCATGTTATCTCTCACACCAAAATTATGACCCAACTAGAACAAATACAATTGATGATAATAGCAGTCATAAGAACAACAATAATGATGAATTAAATGCAAAGAACAGTGACTGGAAGTGATGTCAGAGTGCTGTTTCTCTTTGTTTGACAGATGCAGAGCATTGCCTAATGTGTCCAGAAGATCAGCATCCAAACAAGGCCCAGGATCAGTGCATCGCCAAGGTCATCACCTTCCTGTCCTATGAAGAATATTTGGGGACATTCCTTACTTGCATGGCCCTACTCTTGTCCATATCCACATGCGGCATATTAGGAATCTTCAGAAAATTCCATGAGACTCCAGTAGTCAAGGTCAACAACCGAGACCTCTCCTATGTTCTGCTTGTCACTCTCCTGCTTTGCTTTGCATGCTCTTTCCTCTTCATTGGCAAGTCAAGAAGCATCACCTGCCTCCTGCGACAAGCAGCCTTCAGCATCATCTTCTCAGTGGCCATCTCTTCCTTCCTGGCCAAAACTGTCACTGTGCTACTGGCCTTCCTGGCCACCAAGCCAGGCAACAGGGCTAGGAACTGGTTGGGGAAGACATTGGCCAACTGCATTGTCATCTGCAGTTCCAGTGTCCAAGTAGTCCTCTCCACCATCTGGCTGGCTACCTCTCCTCCATTCCCTGACTCTGACAAGCACTCCCAGCCAGGACATCATCCTGCAGTGCAATGAAGTCTCCGTGGCCATGTTCTACACTGCCCTCGGCTACATGGGCTTCCTGGCTGCCATCTGCTTCACACTGGCCTTCCTGGCCAGGAAGCTGCCCGGGGCCTTCAATGAGGCCAAGCTGATCACCTTCATCATGCTGGTCTTCTGCAGCATCTGGGTGTCCTTCGTGCCCACCTACCTCAGCACCAGGGGCAAGTACATGGTGGCTGTGCAGGTCTTCTCGATCTTGGCCTCCAGCACCGGACTGCTGGGCTGCATTTTCCTTCACAAGTGCTACATTATTCTGGTGAGGCCTGAGCTGAACACCAAAGAGCACATCATGCTGAAATGCAAAGCATGAATTGTGCTTTTATTGTTCATCAACAGCTCATGATTTGGAATTTTGTGAACTTCCCAGAGATCCATTTTTGGTATATGGACCGTATAGAATGGAAACAATTGAAAAAATCATCCTTTGCACTTTTCAGTAGTTGGGAAAATTAAAAGCTCTGTTTCATACATGGGGGAAGCAGCATGCAAGAAATTTTCCCTTGTTAGTCTCATCAGCTAAGCATTGTGTTTTCCAGCTTTGTGTCTATGAATTCCGTGTTCAGTCTTTGACATTTTCATGCAATATTCTGAAGTGTGAGCAGATGAGTAATTACTGCCCAGAACATGACCAGATAACGGGAATGCAGCTTCTCAGTTTTTAAAACATTTTCAAGTAACCTGGAAATCCCTCCAGGTCATTTTCCAGGGGGGATTCCTGTGGGGTGGGAGGCTACCTAGGTGAAGGTACATCCAGCATTGCGGATCGCTTCCATTGCTGGCCTGTGCAGGGCCATCTCCCCAGGACATGCTCACAAACATGTGTGGCTGCCAAGCACACCGGTACAGGCATCCTGCTAGAGCAGCAGGGAGGTCCTGAAAGACTGCTGTTGAGAGCAGGAAGAGAAAGATCAAGAGCAGGCAATGTCTTGCTCCAGATGAGGATGAATTAAAGAAGTCCTTTTGCAGCCCTGAAATCTCAGGGTTTACTCGACAGTTGGCAGACACACAAAGGGTCAATGTTGCCCTTCTTGGAGCAGGAGTCCAGCCAGACTGCTCATGTTTTAGCAACCTTAGCCTTGCTTGCAGCTTGGAGTCCTTCTAGGAAAGTAGCATGATGGCTGGGGATGGCTGGTTCAGCCCGTGCCCAGTGCATCCTGGACCATGTGGGAAGCAACTGGCCTGCTGAACTCAATGCGCCATTTTCATGATCCCCTCAAGTTTTACAGGAGGGATTCTATGTTGGCGAGGATATTCAAAGATAGAGTAGACATACCTATGGTGGGCATGTCATAAGCAGAGCTGGCTGGAGCTGAGGGTCAGACTAGATTGCCCGGGAGGCTCCTTCTGACTTGCTCTGTTTCTGTGTTTCTATGTTTATGTCCTTGTGAGGAGGGGTCTCCTGTGCCCTCAAGGTCTGCATGGAAAGGTCTGCACCAGCCCACAAACTTATGTCACGGGTTGGAAAGGAGCCTGTGGGGGAAACATTGTGCTGCATTTTCCCCCTGCCTTTTGTCATTGTGCCAAGCAGACAAGAGGCTCCCAAGCCTGTCCTCCTCTCCTTTTTATGCACCCAGTACACTGAAATCTCCCTCAGGCCTTCCCTGCCACAGTTTGACTCTTCAGCTTGGGGAATTTTGTCTGGTCCATTATTTTCTCTCTACATGTAAGAGGTTGTGTGGAGAACATGATACTGTCATGCAGGAGGTCACGACAGAGACTCCTACTCAAGAGGAAGTCGTGACGGTGGTTTATAGAGTTCGAGAGATGCAAACGCTGCCTGAAGGAGAGGCTGGTCAGTTCCCCCCTGAGGGCTGTGAAAGCCCACAGATCGCCTCACCAGCAACTGGCCCTTTAAATCAAACAGTCGGGGAGAAAGGGGAGAAAGAAAGCCCTGCCACATCATCAGAAGAAGAGATTGTTGAGGAAGAAGGAGATGGCCAACTGGAGAACATAAATTTGATTGACGCAGCCCAATGATGAATGGTTCGGGCGTACTAGATTCGGGAAGACAGGAAGAGGAGGAGAAGAGAAGAACTTCTCCTAAAGGATTGAAACGGGAGGGGGAAGAGAGAACTTCATTCTCAGACAAGCATCTAATTAGTATGCATGCTTTCGTACTAGTATCATGGCGAAGCCATACATCTTGTAGATAACTAGCAATAAACAGGTTTAGTTTTGCAGCTTGCATTTGAGTAATAAATTGCGGCCAAGGAACCTCAACGTGTGAGTGTTCAGACACACACACGCTCCACGATAGAATGCTCGTCTGAGAATCCTTTGGCTGCAAGCCCCAGGAGAAAGGGCAGAGAAGTGTTTTTTTTTCTTTTTCTTTTTTTTTCCCACATCGTTATACAAGTTTCACAGATAAATACACAAGAAGTTAGACGTTTAGAGGAAGAGAATAGATGTTTACGGGCCCAGAATGATGAGGCGAATCAACAAATTGAAAGATTAAAGCAGGACGTTGCTGTACTCCACACCCAATTACAGGAACTGGCCAGAAAGACGGAGGCTGATGTAACAGTGAGACGAAGCCTGCTGGACATTCTCCCTAAGTACGATGGATGGAAAGAAACTTTTACGACCTTTAGAGCACAAGCAGAGCTGTACTTTTCTCTTCGTCCTCAGGACTTCCCCAATGAGAGGCTGAAGGTAGGATTTTTGATAAACCAACTGATAGGGGTCCCAGCAAGGTGGGCAACTGCCAGAATGATTGCCAAAGACCCCATATTAAACAGCTCTGACCAATTCTTAGATGCCCTTTATAGATTTTTGGGAGTGGATGCATGTAAAGAACTGGCTATTAGAGAAATTCAGTATTTAATTCAAGGAGAGACATCAGCGACGGAATATACCACCAAGTTCCAGCTGATTATGAATGACTTGGGGTGGAATGATGAAGCTCTAATGGTGCAGTATCGTAGAGGCTTGAGAGAAGAAGTAGTGGATGAGTTAGCGCGCTGTCCCACGACAGATAATTTACAAGACCGTATGACCCTTGCAATTAAGGTGGATGCACGGCTTAATGAGAAAAAATGCCTGAAGCCTGGCAGTTATTTTGGCCCCCAGCCAAGTCAGACAAGATGGCTCCCGCGAGCAGTCACTAGTACGCAGTTTCTTTTGCCAGATAACTACGCAGCTCAGACTCCCGCCCAGAGCCAGCTGGAAGCCGTTCCCATGGAGATAGGGGCAGCTGGAGCGCGCATTCTACAAACTGATAAGGCATCTCAATGCAGCATCAGAAGTTGCTTTATCTGTGACCAGGCAGGGCACTTAGCAAAACAATGCCCTTTAAAGAAGCAGGGAAACTTCCGGTCCCAGCGTCGTCAAGCACCGCGATGCTGGGACACACTAACATTCCTCAACGGTGCCAAGCAGGGGGGAACACGTCACCAGCTCAACACCTCTTACTGGATGTAGTTCTGCAAATAAACTGTCAGAATACAATTAAAACCACTGCATTAATAGACAGTGGTGCTATAGCATCCTTTATGAATGAAAGATTTGCTCAAGCTCAAGAGGTGCCAACTAATCAATTGGATGCTCCCCTCCAAGTAGATTCTATACAGAAAATACCACTGCAGGGTGGCCCTTCCTTGCTGAAATCTTCACCACTCACTCTACTGATTGGGAAACACCATGAAATAACAACATTTTTACTAGTGAAAGACCTGCACTATCCCATTATTCTAGGCATGGACTGGTTGGTTAAACATAAGCCTCTCATTTCCTGGGGATCAGGTCAGATAAGTTTTAACTTTGCTTTTTGTTTGGCAAACTGTACTGATACCACTACTCCCTTGAATTCTACTAGAGAGCCCACTTTAGCCACGGCTCTGCCACCACAATATCAAGATTTTTGGGATGTTTTTGATCTGCAAGAAGCTGACAAACTGCCACCCCATCGATCATGTGACGTGGAGATCCATATTCAACCTGGCGCAACACTACCTACTGGCAAGTTGCGCCCCATGTCACCCAAGGAACTCAAAGTCATCAAGGATTTCATATCCTCCAACCTGGAAAAAGGTTTCATATGCCCTTCCTCTTCTCCCTCTTCCGCAATGCCCCTGCTGGTACCGAAGAAGGATTCTGATGAACCCAGGGTCTGCATCGACTATCGTCGATTGAATGCCATTACAATTCCGAATAGACATACCATGCCCCTGATATCTGAAATTTTGGAATGCCTGGGCCAAGCCCGCATTTTTACCAAACTGGATTTGCACAACGCATATAATTTACTTGGAATATGCCCTGGATTTGAATACTTAATGGGTTTTTTAACGAGATATGGCTGCTACGAGTTTTGTGTTATGCCGTTTGGGCTTTTAAATGCGGCACAATATTTCTGCAGGTTCATTAACGAGATTTTCCACGATTTTCTTGATGTTTTTATGATTGCCTATTTGGATGATTTGCTTATTTTTTCCAATGACGCCAAATCTCACATCCATCATGTCAGAAAAGTCTTACAACGCATGAGGGAGCACCAACTGTCGGCAAAGCTCGAGAAATGTGAATTTCACACGACCTCTTTGAAGTATCTGGGCTACTGCATATCCCCAAAGGGATTACAAATGGATCCCGTGAAGATACAAGCAGTACTTGCTTGGCAACCACCACGCACGAAGAAGGAACTCCAGAGATTTCTCAGGTTTGCAAACTTCTATCACCGTTTTATACCTAATTTTTCCCGAATAACTGCCCCATTGACTGACCTCTTGAAAGACAAAGGATGCACATTGAGATGGCCTCCAAGTGCTGCAGCTGCTTTCACCACTTTGAAACATCAGTTTACGTCTGAGCACCAGTTGCTCCACCCTGATACATCTGCACCTTTCATGCTTTAAACTGATGCTTCAGATAAAGCCATAGGGGCTGTCCTGTTACAATCCTCCCGTCAACCCTCTGGAGATCTAAAACCAGTTGCCTTTTATTCCCACAAACTGACCAATTCGGAGAGGAATTACACGATTTGGGAGAAAGAACTGCTGGCGATTAAGGCGGCCCTTGAGGAATGGCGACATCTACTTGAAGGGTCTACCCACAAGATACTCATACAAACTGACCACAAGAACCTGATGCACTTCAAGATGGCGAAGATCCTCAACCAACGTCAGGCACGATGGGCACTGTTTTTCTCCTGCTTCAACTTCACCATTGACTATATCCCGCCTTCCCAGAACTTGCTAGCTGACGCGCTCTCCAGGAAGCCTGAATATTTCCCTGACAACGAAGAGAATGAGGTCCCTGCCCCGATATTACGGCCTTCCATCGCGGCAGTTACTTCCGTATCAGTCGCGTATATGGATGACATATGCCACGCACAAAGGACTGATCCATTCGTGAGAGGCAAGATGGACCTGAAGCAGAAGAATGCCCTTCCCTGTTGCTTCACTTTCGAAGATGGCATCTTGCTGTTTGATCACGTCCCGTATGTACCGGTCTCGCTTCGTGAAAATGTGTTGCAGAGATGTCACAATTCTCCGTCGGCCGGACACTTTGGTGTTTACAAAACGATGCATATGCTGGTCAGGGACTATTGGTGGCCTCGGATGTACCACAACATCAAGTCTTACGTACTGTCATTTCCAACATGCCATCGAGCCAAACTGCAGCAAGGAAAGCCGTATGGACTCCTTCAACCTGTGGAGACTCCTCCGGGTCCCTGGCATACGGTTTCCATGGATTTTATCACTGATCTGCCCAGATCTAGTGGCTTTACTACCATCCTTGTCATGACTGACCTTTTCACGAAGATGGCTCATTTTATTCCCTGCACAGGTCTTCCCTCCGCCAAGACCATGGCGTCTCTGTTTATCCACCATATTTACAAAAACGATGGGTGGCTCCTTGCTGTAATTTCTGACAGGGGGAGCCAATTCACGTCTTGCTTTTGGCGGGAACTCCTCACACTACTCAAGATCGATTTGCGCCTCTCCTCAGCCCACCATCCGCAAACCGATGGCCAAACTGAATGCCTCAATGCGACTTTGGAACAATATCTTTGCTGTTTCATGAACTACCAGCAGGACAACTGGCTCTCGTTCTTGCCGTTGGCCGAATTTGCCTATAACAACTCAGTCCACGCTTCGACTCGCCAGACCCCCTTCTTTGCCAATCTCGGATATCACCCTCGAGCTTTCCCAACATCTCTATCTTCTTCTTCAGTCCCGGTGGCTGGGTCTTTCATCAATGATTTGGCGGCCATCCAAGCCGTCCTGAAACAGCAATTAGATAATGCGAAGGTGTTGTACAAGACAGTTGCTGACAGGCGGCAACAACAGGGCCCTTTCCTGACTGTTGGAGAGTGGGTCTGGTTGTCCACTGAACATCTCCCCATGTCCGTTCCGTCTCGAAAGTTGGCCCACAAGAGGGTGGGGCCGTTCCAGATCGTGGCGCAGATCAATCCGGTGGCTTTCCGTTTGCACCTCCCTCCATCCATGAAGATCCACCCTGTGTTCCACCGGTCTTTGCTGTCCGCTGCAAATTCACCACATCCTCTGCGGTCGCTGCCTCCACCTCCCCCACCGGTGATGGTGGACGGTGAGGAGGAATTAGAAATTGAGGAGATTCTCGACTCTCGCTTCTGTAGGGGCCGGCTCCAGTATCTGATCAACTGGAAGGGATACCCACCGGAGGACCGTAGTTGGGAACTGGCGGCTGACATTCATGCTCCTGCTCTTGTTCGTCGCTTTCACGCTTGCTTTCCCAGCAAGCCAGGTGGGCAGCCCTCCCGTCCCTGGAGGGGTGGGCATGGGCATGGAGAGGTGGGTAGTGTCATGCAGGAGGTCACGACAGAGACTCCTACTCAAGAGGAAGTCGTGACGGTGGTTTATAGAGTTCGAGAGACGCAAACGCTGCCCGAAGGAGAGGCTGGTCAGTTCCCCCCTGAGGGCTGTGAAAGCCCACAGATTGCCTCACCAGCGACTGGCCCTTTAAATCAAACAGTCGGGGAGAAAGGGGAGAGAGAAAGCCCTGCCACATCATCGGAAGAAGAGATTGTTGAGGAAGAAGGAGATGGCCAACTGGAGAACATAAATTTGATTGACGCAGCCCAACGACGAATGGTTCGGGCGTACCAGATCCGGGAAGACAGGAAGAGGAGGAGAAGAGAAGAGAAGAACTTCTCCTAAAAGATTGAAACGGGAGGGGGAAGAGAGAACTTCATTCTCAGACGAGCATCTAATTAGTATGCATGCATGGCGAAGCCATACATCTTGTAGATAACTAGCAATAAACAGATTTAGTTTTGCAGCTTGCATTTGAGTAATAAATTGCAGCCAAGGAACCTCAATGTGTGAGTGCTCAAAGACACACACACGCTCTACGACAGATATGTCTGGGGATGCTACTTGTTTCCAGTTGGTTTCCAGTTGAACCCCTACAAGGTGGGATGGTGCCTTCACCAGCACGGATGCTTCATCAGCCTCACAGCATCTGGGAGTCCTCTCAGGGTAACAGAGCCCTGGGACATCGGTCACCACTCTGCTCTGTCACCCATGCAGCTCTGAGGCTTTCCTTGGTGTAACCAGGCATCTCTGCAGCACTTTGCCCAGAATGGCCCCAATCCTGGAATGTTGGAGCTGCAATGGAATGGGAAAAAGATTACTGCGACATGTGAATGGAAAAGAGTCTCATTAGTATCTGGAGACAAGGACACAGGGATGCCCCATTCTCTGAAACCTTAAAATGGGACAACACAAACAAAAGTCCCATCATTTCTGCAAACCACAGCTGCAAACCTGTGACTCTAGGCCAAGGCGATTGCCACATGTATGATGGGGTACCTCTAATAACATTTTTACCACCACAGTCACTATTATTATTAGTATCACCTTGCACTTAAACAGTGTCCTTTTGCATGTATGAGGAAAGCAAGCAGTTTGCCTCTGTCTCCTCTCCATTCTTATCCTGACAAGACAACCCTGTCAGGCAGGCCAGGTTGAGAGTGTGTCTGACCAACAGTCACCCAGAGATCTGAAGCAATGAGTGGGTATTCAGACATGGATCTCACATTCCCCATCCCAGTAATTACACACTGGATCCCAGAGATGGATGCACCCCCCTGCTTCATCTTCTCAACCAAGAACAGTTCCTGTTCTGCTTGTAGACATGCCTGTCCTAAGAATGGTTTCATCTCCAGGATAAACTAGCTGGAAGCATACAGTCCCAGCACATGCACCCTAAGGGAAACAGGATGGTAGAAAAGAGGAAAAGAGACACATTTCCCCAGAGATATAGGAGGAGAGAGGAGAAGAGAAAGGGAAAGTAGCTTCCCCCCCAGTCCTTCGGGGATTGCTAAGATGGGATGGACAGACTTGTTCCTCTATCAGGCAATTTTCCTCTTCATGCCTTTCTTGGCTGGCTCTGCCAGAGCAACATTTTGACAGAATCACAGCCTGTCCGATCCCTGGAGCTCAAGGTGGGTCCCAAGGGAAAATTTGTCTGCCTCATGAGGATGACAATCGTCTGAGCTGGAGATGCCCTGACCAGGACCTCTAGGAAACTAGTTGAGCACAAAAAGTGGGAAAGGGCAAAGTGAAAGAGAGTTTTTGCTGCACCTGCTTCCCTCAGTGCTGAGGCAATAAAGGAGGGGAAAATGCAAGTGTGAGATGCAGCAGATCTCACCTTCAAGGCCACTTGCAGACTGCATGACCAAAAGAGTCCCTTGATCCTGCTTGCCTCAAAGGAGCTACAACAGCAAGTTCTCAGAACGTGCCTTTCTTGCCCATGGGACTGAGGAGAGCATTCAGTGAGCCCCGGAGTTGAACCAGCCTTGTGGCTGTAAAATTATGGAAATTACTAATCTTCTTGCTAAGGCTCAAGGGGTCCCCTCCCCCATGACCATCCTGAACCCCCTGATGCACGCCTGAGATTGCAGGGGTGTTTTGCGTCCAGATGCAAAGGGGAAGGCACCTCATTCCCTCATGCCCTGCTCAGGGATTGGGAGAGGGTGGGGACAGGAGAGGAGTCTGAAGGGCATGGCACTTATGCTCCTTCCCTTCTGCTGGAGTTTTGGCTAGTTGGGCTCCTCATCCATTTCAGAGGCAAATTCGTCTAACTGTGCCTCTACTTCGTTGAAAGGGGCAAGATGGAGGCCGTGTCAAGTGCCAGCAGGATGGCACTCTTCTTCCTGCTGTTCCTCCCAGAGGCCTCCTGTGGGATCCTGGAGGCCAAATGCCCCTGGAGCTGGCACAGGGCTGAGCTGCAGCCACGGATTTATTACCGACCAGGAGACATCATTTTCAGTGCCAGCATCTCTGCAACGGAGGGCCGATTTAGAGCACACACTTTCAAAAGACCTGCCTCTAATGAACTGGTTTGGTAAGTCACTGCCCTGCTTAAAATGATACCAAAAGGCAGCATGGGCAGCCAGGCAGGGCAACTTGGAGGTAATGCAATGCCTGAGGAATTTCTTCCAGCTGGCCTTTCTCTGTGGAACACCCAGCCTGCAAACTCATGGGTAGCAAAGCCCAGTCAGTGAGCAGAAGGGGAATAAAGCCCAGAAAGTAGTCAAAGGCAACAGGAAGGCACCAGGACCCAAAAGGCATGCCACGTTTCTTGCCGCTACCCTCCTCTGTCTTCACTTCCCCTTCGGTGTGAACGGATGCACTTGCTGGGCTCATTCTGGGATGCGCACAGTTGCTGTGTGTGCCTTGTAATAGGGAATTGATATAGACTCCAATCAGAAGTAGGCTTGCCTGCCCACTGGAATTCTACCAGAAATTCCACAGGAATCAGCAGCTGGGCTCTTACTTTGGGTTGGGACAAGTCTGAGCATGTGGAAGCCTGAGAAGCAGACAGCAAAGGGCAATGGAAGGATTCATGAATAGGAATGGAAAGGTGAACCATTTGTTTTCTTTCTTTCTTTTTTTCCAGGTTGGAATCCACATTTTACTGGAAGATCCTCTCTATCCTCTTTGCCATCCAGGAGCTCAACCAGAATCCCAGCCTCTTGCCCAACATCACCCTTGGCTACAGCATCTATGACAACCTTCATGATGTTAGACTGACGTCCGATGCTGCCATAGACCTGCTCTCAAGCCCTCAGGCCCACGTTCCCAACTATAAATGTGGCAGGCAAAATCATCTGCTAGCCGTCCTTGAAGAATCTGACTCTGACAACTCCATGCAGCTTTCCAACATGCTGGGCATCTTCAAAATTCCACAGGTGAGAGGATTGGGAAGAGTGATAGGAGGTTTCATGTAGAGAAAGCCATACATTCGCGAAGTCATTTGCATTCATGGTATTACTCCCAGGACCACAGACCATCCCACTCAGTCCTCAGTCAAGGATTAATAAAAGGTACCTCTCCTTCATTTTCTCACCATTAGAGAGAGAGGAAACACCAGCAACTGATTGTACAAAAAGTTTCTTTAAAGTAGGTGCACACCCCCATTAGAGAGTGAGCCCATCTCCAGTCGAGATCAGCAGCCACAACCATCAGGCATAGGACATTTTTATGCTCAGCTTTTTGCATTGATCAGATGTAGAGAGAATATAATGTAAGTTCCTTTTGTGCACAGTTATCTTAAGCTCTGCTTCTGGTGTGAAATGAACTGACTCTAGGCTGATCTTTCCCACATTCTAATCTTCTTGACTGAGGTTTATATTTTCAAATCTCTCCTGTGTCTTTGAAAGAACCCAAAATATTTTACCCTTGCTGTTTGGTTTTCAGGGAAAAAAATGGAATCATCATTAGGAGCAGATGTAGAACAAACAATTCTGCACTTCAGGGTGAATCACATCATCAACATCCAAGATATTTTCATTTTCTTTCCCATGCATCAAATGGACGAGCAAGGATGATCCTGAGACTCCAGGGAGGTGTTCATGGCATCTGTGTCTGACCAAACCTACAAACCAAATTATTCTCCCATGTATGTGACATAGGACTGGGAAGATGGTTTGCAGATGGAAAATCAGGAGAAGCTCAAGAGTTCACATTACTCCAAACATCCATTTGTCATTGTTTTAAACTTATGGTGCTAAAATGCTTTAGTGTTCGGAAAATAATAAGCAGTGTTTCTTTTAAAATCATGTTTCATGCATAAATTTAAAAGTTAACTGGTTCATTCCCATGTGTGAAGGGATTTTGATTTGGTGCTGATGTAATGAAATCCATCAGTCTCTTCCTTTCTCTCCCAGGTTACTTATGCTTTCAGTTCTCAAGTTCAGAGAGAAAGAACCCACTCCCCTTCCTTCTACAGGATGCTCCCAGAAGAAGGCATCCAGTACCCAGGGATTGTGAGAGTGCTGCTGCACTTCAGGTGGACGATGGTGGGTCTCTTTTCACTGGACACTGAGAATGGAGACAATTTCATGAGAACCATGAAAGCGGGGCTCCTCAGGAATGGTATTTGTGTGATTTTTTCTCACAGTGTCTCAGAAATGAAATCAGGTGATATACCAATGATGGTGCAGTCACCTCGGAAGTTTGTAGAAATCAATGTCTTCATATATTTTCAAGAGTCGCTTTCATTCTTCTATGGAATAGTCATTCTGGAGAGAGCTATCGAAATTTTAATGAAACCAGTTCCCGGGAAAGTCTGGATATCCACAAGTTTGTGTGACTTTACCTTTGTTGTAGCTTATGGAAATCATCTTTTCCAGCATGTCTATACATATTTTTCATTCCTTCCTCAAACAAGTAATAGAATCAACTATCACGGTTTACGAGATTTTTATTTTTCTATAGAGAAATTTGTAATGAGAATATTCAAGTGTTCCTATTCAAAGCATTTTCTGTCAATGAAAGAGTGGGCAAGATGCAGAGAGAAGGAGAACCTGATAGGCATGCCTCAAGAGGACAAGGAGCGAACACTGTCTATGGACAGCTTCTTCCCTTACAACACAGTCCAGGCTGTGGCCCGTGCTGTGGATGCAGCAGTGTCCTCCACATCAAGGAGGAAGTCCATGGAACGTGGAGGCAGATTAGATGTGCACCGGTTTCATCCATGGCAGGTATTCTCTCCCCTTCTTGGGGACTGAATTCATAAAATGAGAAGTTCAGATGAGATTTTCCAAATGAAGCGGCAGCTAGAACACTCTATGTTCTGTTCTCCAATTTGGACACTTCTACTGGCTTGCCGGGACTGATTCCAGCTGGTCATGGCCCATAGAGTTACTTTGAGTCATCCTGAAGAAGAACATGGAAGGAGTGTGAGGACTGTACAAGCCCTTGCTCAGAATCCTTGACCTAAAAATAATTGGGTCTTGCCTAGGTTCAGAACACAAGGCTATCCTTGTTTGACCTGCTATGCCTGGCTGCACACAGCCTTCCCTTAGTTGTGTCTGCATTCCTGATCCCAGCAATCACCTGATAGCAATCAGCAACCTACATTTAGGTTCCAAGCTGGGAAGAGCAGTGAATGGGTCTCCAGCTGGTCTAGGACTTTCTAGAGAAGCCAGCGATCCTCCAGAGAGTGAGTCCACTTGGAGAGGTACATTATAAAGCTAGTGGTCATCAGACACCTGGCAAATAATGCAATGATGCCCAGAGGCCAATAGGGATTGTCAGGAATAAATCAGTTTATCTAATCAGATTTCACATTTTGACTGAGTAGACTTCCTGGTGGACTGTGGGAATCCTGTGGACATCATCTATCTGCAATTCAGCACAGCCTTGCACAAAGTGCCCCATGATGTTGCTATTAGGAAAATAGCTCCAAGCAAGTTAGGTAGTACAACTCTAAGCTGGACACACAGTTGGCTCCAGAACTGGGCTCAAAGTGTGCTCATCAACGGCCCCTTTTGAAACCAAAGAGAGGTAACGAGTGCAGTATGGAGGGAATCAAACCCACACTTTTCAAATTTCATGGCAAATGGGCTAGCTAATACCTTGGGAGACAGAAGGAAATTTCACAGGTTCTCAGTAGGAGAAACAGGACAGCATTCAGAGGAGGTAAGCAAGGATGATGCATGGACTGGAAACAAAGAACTGAGTTCACATTGAAAGTACTTGGCACATTAAACCTGGAGATGAAAAAACTGAAAGGGAGTATGGTAGCAATCTCTGCTTGATCATCCCAGAATGCAGAAATGGAATAAAGGTCTGAAGTGCTAGGAAGCCCTTTGGGGTCCTTTCCAAATCCCCCATTCTGCGATTCCCATGAGACTCCTCAGAAAGAAATCCCATTAAAACATGCTATAATGAACTCCCAGGTTATCTATTGAAGGACTGCACGCTCTGGATTCCTGAAAAATTTCCATCAGAGAAGCTGCCCTCCCTTTCCCTTCAGTGATGAGGCTTCTACTGTCTATTTCCTAAATTCTTAATGCAGATCTTGAGCACCCAGCAGTGAAATCATAATCCTGACCTTAGGAAGAGTCATACCCAGCCACATTTAACAGGGTCTAGCTCTTAGCAAACCTGGGGTATGAAATGGGTCTTCTCAACTGCTTTTGCTTTCTTTTTTGTTCCAGCTCCACCCTTTCCTGAGAGACCCCCAGTTTCACAATCATTCTATTGACGGGGTGTATTTGGATGAGAATGGAGACCTGGCAGCCAACTTGGACCTTTTTAATTGGGTGGGTTTTCCAAACGAGACTGCTCTGAAAGTGAAAGTTGGAAGTCTAGAAAGAAGGGGCTTGCCTGAACCCAAACTGACCATTCACCGAGATCCCATTGCATGGCCAAGATGGAAAGATCAGGTGAAGAAATCCATCCCCATTATTCCATTGTTTTCGTTTCCCATTCCTTCACTAACATTCTGGATAATCAGAGCTGCAGATACTTATTAAATGAGTAAATAGCCTGAGATGTAACAGGTGATGCATTTCATTTGGAGGGAATGTCCAGCTGCTTCACCTTCACCTCTGGGGGTTCAGTGATGGAATCCACTGAAATGCTGGAGATCCTTCCTTCCCCTCTCTGTCCTTTCCAGCTCTGTCTCCTCAGCCTCCAATTCCCTCAGCCCAACTCTCCTCCCTTGACGCTCTTTCTCTCTTGCTCAGCCCCTGCCCCTGGCCAGGTGTGTGGAGAGCTGCCGCCTGGGTTTCTTCAAGGTGGCTCGGGAAGGACAGCCCCTTTGCTGCTATGACTGTGCTCCATGTGCAGAAGGGACCATTTCCACTCAGGAAGGTGGGTGAGTGCAGAGCAAAATGTCATGCCTTGGAGGACAGTAAAGATTTGTAATGCGGAACATTCATCATCCTGCAAAGCATTTATGATGGTCTGGTTTCTTCTGGAGTAACAGAGAGGAAAACCTTCCTAGCTTTTGGATTTACCCTCCTCATGGTGGATGGGCAGCATGACAAAATGTCTGCATATTTTTCTCTACATTCCAGAATGCCTTATTGCATTGCTCCTTAGCATTCTGTCTACTGTAGGCACATTTTCCCTTTGGTACAACTTGCTGCTAAGCCTGTCCTGCCCAGCAGTGCCCCTGCATTCCTCCTTCACTCCTCCATCTCTCCAGAAAGCTTTCCTTCCCCTTATCTATCTAAGTCTCCTCCTCCTCTCAATGCTATCCTCACAACAAGCCTGTGAGGTAGGCAGAGTTCAGAGTCTGTCGGTGGCAAAGAGCCACCATGGCTGAGTCAAGGCTGGAATCAAGACCACCTTCTCCTGTTCCTTCTTGGCCTCCAGTCAGGCAGGCATTGCCAGGTGTGGAATTCAACCCACCCCACTGGGGGAGCTGAACTCCCTCTACCAAATTGCAATGACCCACCCCCTTTCTTCTCCCATCTCACTCCCACCCTGATGACTTCTGTGAAGTACAGTGATTTCAGAACACACAGAACCTCCCAGAATACTTTGCAAACACAAGATGACCCACTCAGAAGGTTTTCCTGGGAGGAAAGAAAGAACTGAATTTGTCACTTGGTTCAAGAACATTTGATTCCACGATATTCTATGTATGGCTGTGGATGGGGTTGATGCAAGTATTAAGTTGGAAGGGAACAGAAGGAATATCAGGAGCTGCCAGTTCCCCTGTGTCGGTGTCCTCTTCTGGGTCTGTCTCATTCGCACATCACCTGGGTCAGGCAAGGGGATGGCTGACCAAATGACCAGTTCCAATTTCTCAGATTGCACTGACTGTACCTCAGCTCCACTCCTGGAGGTGTGGTGGCCTCCATTTAGCAGAGAGGAGAAGGATGGGCTGTGTGTACCAGCAAATTGCCCTGTTGGAGAACTTGTGGCAGAAGAGGGACTGGCTGGTGGCTGGGGAGGCAAGGATGGAATTCCCAGAGTGCACAGCTGGAGCCTTGAAAACAGCTTCAGGATCGACGCCAGTGTGGCTTTCGTGCACTCGTGGTGGGTGCTCAGCTAGTGTTAGTCTCAATGAATTCTGAAGACCTTAGAGTCAGGTTGGACAGTCCTGGGTAGCACCCCTTCCAGCATTTTACCTGATCCTCGAAGGCTGGCTCAAGCATTGTAGTTAGAGGAAGGATTCTGGCTGGGACTATGGAAATCCCAGAGGAGTTGTGCACCCTTGTTTAATATCCCACCACTCAAGCAGGATTGTAGCAATCCTTGATTGTAGCAATCATGAGAAGGCTGCATGCCTGGCTTGACCTGGGAAAGTTGTTTTGTGCTGCCATCATCTCCGTGAAATACTCGAGATGATGCAGAAGCAAGGGAAGGATTCCCTGCCAGCGTCAGACATTTTCTGGTGCATGAATGTATTAATGATTGCCACACATCCTAGTGCAATTTGTGCCTTCCAGTTATTTCGCTGCCATGACAATTGCTGTGAGGATATCTATGGACTTTAGAGCAAGGGTCCTCAAACTACAGCCTGCGGGCCAGATACGGCCCACCAAAGTCATTTACCCGCCCACCTCAGAGCTTTCAGACTCTTTCAGAGAAAACAATCTCTGAATGAGTCCAAAATCTATTAGCCAGTGCAGGTGTTCTCTGAAACTATTTCAGTTTCGGAGACTAGCAGAGAGCCGGTGCATGCACCAAATTGTGACAACTCCCATCAACGGCAGGTGTGCCAGCTCTCTCTGCTAACTCTGTCTAGCTCCTGCAGCTTTGCTGGCCTTGCCAGAGTGAATTCTGCACATGCTGGCTCTTCCCCCTGATTTATGCATGTGTTGGAAACAGAACAAAGGAGCTAGAATACATAAGGGAGGAGAGATTATGGAACTGGACATTGAACATGTCATTAGCCAAAAGCAGGCTAATATTTCAGATTAAAATACTCATAACTTTCTGCTGATTACAATTGTTCTTTATTTTAAACATTGTATTGCTTTTCCTTTTTTTGCACTACTCATAGCATATGTGTAGTATGCATGGGAATTCATTCATATTTGTTTCTGGCTCCACAACAGTCTGAGGAACAGTGAACTGCCCCCCTGTTTAAAAAGTCTGAGGAGCTTTGATTAAGCGAATGAAGGGGCCCATCAAGCCTCCCCATGCCAGGAAAGCACTCTATGTTGGTTCTCACACAAGAATCATGCTCCTCCCAGCAGTTCTACCATTTCTACTAATACTCATAATAAGAATGATAACAATAATGAATACAATGTACAGAACAGAGACTGTATTGGCTGTCGGAGTGATGTTTCTCTTGCTTTTGACAGATGCAGAGCTTTGCCTGAAGTGTCCAGAAGATCAGCATTCAAACACATCCCGGAATAAGTGCATTCCCAAGGTCATCACATTCCTATCATATGAAGAATATTTGGGGATCTTCCTCACTTGTGTAATCCTACTCTTCTCTGTAGCCACAGGAAGTATTTTGGAAGTCTTTTCGAAATTCCAAGAAACCCCAGTAGTGAAGGCCAACAACCGAGATCTCTCCTACATTCTGCTTGTTGCTCTCCTGCTTTGTTTTTCATGCTCTTTCCTCTTCATTGGCCAGCCAAGAAGCATCTCCTGCCTCCTCCGACAAGCAGCCTTCAGCATCATCTTCTCAGTGGCCATCTCTTCCCTCCTGGCCAAAACAGTCACTGTGGTGCTGGCCTTCCTGGCCACCAAGCCAGGCAACAGGGCAAAGAATTGGTTGGGGAGAACTTTGGCCAACTCCATTGTCATGTCCTGTTCCAGCATCCAAGTAGTTATCTCAACCATCTGGCTGGGGACCTCTCCACCCTTCCCTGACTCTGACAAGCACTCACAGCCAGGGCAGATCATCCTGCAGTGCAACGAAGGCTCTGTGGCCATGTTCTACACTGCCCTTGGATACATGGGCTTCCTGGCTACTGTCTGCTTCACGGTAGCTTTCCTGGCCAGGAAGCTGCCTGGGGCCTTCAATGAGGCCAAGCTGATCACCTTCAGCATGCTGGTCTTCTGCAGTGTTTGGGTGTCCTTCGTGCCCACCTACCTGAGCACCAGGGGCAAGTACATGGTGGCCGTGCAGGTCTTCTCCATCTTGGCCTCCAGCGCTGGGCTGTTGTGCTGCATCTTCCTTCCCAAGTGCTACATTATTCTAGTGAGACCTGACCTGAACACCAAGGAGCATCTCATGATGAAAAGCAAAGCATAAATTGTGCTGCATTGTTCATCTACACCTCAAGGTCCTGACATTTGTGAACAGCCCAGAAATCCACTTTATGAATATGGAGAGTATAGAATTGAAAAAAATGGAAAAAAACAATAGCAACAACAATGACCTTTGCCCTTTTTAGTACTTAGGAAAAATGAAAACTCGATTTCATATACGGGGAAACAGCATGTAACAATTTCCCCTTTTTATCACCTTAGATAAGTTTTGTGTTTTTTCTTGCTTTATTCCTATGAATAATTTCTGTTTTCGGTCCTTGAGATTTTCATGGTTTTGCCCAGAACTTGACTTGGTGATGGGAAGGCAGCTCCTCAATTTTTAAAACATTTTCACATCCCTGGAAATCCCTCCAGGATGTTTTCCAGGGTGGGGTCCTTGGGGGTGGGATGGTTCCTTGGTGAAGTTCCATGTGGCATTGCAAATCATTTCACTTGCTGGCTTGCTCAGGGTGGGCTCCATGGGAGATTCTCATAAACATGCTTGGCTCCAAAAACACATTGGCAACAGTATCCTGCCAGAGCTGTGGGGAGATCCCCAAGACTGCCCTTGAGAGCAGGAAAAGAAAGATCAGGAGGAGGGAATGTCTTGCTCCACATGAGGTAAAATTGAAGGAGTTCTTTCCTAGGCCTACTAGCTCAGGTTTCATTTGGGTGTCAGCGGGGACAATGCTCCGAGGGTGGAGGTCCCCCTTTTTGGGGCAGATGTCCCGCTGGACTCCTCTTTTATTAGCAACCTTGGCCATGCCCAAGGCTTGGACTCCTTCTGGAGAGCAGGAGCATGGCTGGGGCCTGCTGGGGACCACCGTTCAGCTCCTTCCTCACATCTCCTGGGCTGTGTTGGAGGCAACTGGACTGCCATACTCAGTGCACCATTTCTGTGATTCCCTCATTTTTGTAGGCCAGAAGTCTATGTCCTCAGGGGGTCCCCTTGCCTTTCATCTGAAAGAGTGCAGCAGCCCACTACTGACCTCAGCAAGAGAAGAGGGAGCATATTGTGGGGAGCAGAGAGGGCAGGAGTTTGAGGCTCTACATTTTATATTAGAGCATTTATTCCCTGTATTTTTCCCTCTTGACCTGCCCCCAAGTGGCTTACATGTTTGTCCTGCACTCCTTTTTATCCCCCCTACAACCACAACCAGGTGGGGAGGCATGCTCAGAGGGAGTGATTGGCCAAGCATCTTCAGGGAGCTCTGAGGATGTGGGTGGGGCTGGAACTGGGACCTCCCAGGCCTCCAGCTCAGCACCTGACCCACCAGACCTCCCTGCTCTCAGAGGACCCTGCAGGCTCCATAAGGCCTTTCCTGCTGCAGTTTGGCTCGTCAGGTTGGGGGAATTTTGTTTCATCCCCTATTTTCTCCCTGCAAGCAATAGGTTGCCACTGCAGTGCAGAAGGGAAGGGTAGCATTTCCTACCTTGCTGAGGTGAAGCTCTTTTCATTCTTTGCTTGGTCAGCATAACTGGCAGCAGGCAGGGATTCCCTGTTCCTCAACCAACTGGGAAAAATCACACATAGAACTTCTCTGTTCTGTCAATCTAGAACCCACTTCTGGATTCAGCACACCACACACCCAAGCTGGGGGAACCGAGTGGTGTATTAAAGGGATAAAAATAGGAGTTGAGGGCTCTGAAGCATCCAGGCTGAAGGGATAAAAGAGGGCAAAGAGGGGAAGGAACGGGAAGAGGAATTGGGCCGCAACCGTAGCACATGGCATGTGGCCAGCCATGAACACGCATCTCCCATGGCTGGTTGGACCCCTCATGCAGGAAGCAAGAAACCCACATCCCAGTCTCTGTTCTCTGTGTAATCACCAATAATTACTGCGCCATTATGTCTAGTCCACTCTGCAATTTCTCGTTTTATCTTTACTCATTAATACATTATCTGATGTGCAGCCATTTTTGGTCCTCCTCTCCTGCTCCAACCGAGTGGTATCCAGTTAATCTCAATCTTAGCAGAATGTAGCTTATTCATGTGGAGCAAAACTCCAGCAAAATAAATTCTTTCATTCAGAGTCTTCCAGTAGCTCCTCTTTCCAAAACTTCCTCATTCATAATATGGTCCCAAAATGTAATGCATAACAGATCTTAAGGGGCAGTGAGGTACACATGGAAGGAGATGCTCCTTCAGGACCTGTAATGATTCTGGTGCCTTACTGATAGTCAGATCAATACTCTGTCATCATTGGTACTTACAGTAACATCTCATGGCCCCTCTGCAGTTGGCTCGTGTTGTTCTGTGTGTGGATGCATTCTCTCTTGAAATGTACCTGGGGAAGAGCCACCACCATGCATGCCCAAGAGCTGCGTCTCACTTGCCAGGACCACATGGGATTTGTTGCACCCCCAGCCAGTTGCCCACCTCTTCCTCGACAAAGGGGTTGAGGCCAGGTATTCTCCCTCCTGGCCTCCAGTGCGAGGCTGCTGGGCTGCATCTTCCTCCCCAAGTGCTACATCATTCTATTGAGACCTGACCTGAACACCAAGGAGCATCTCAGGAAGAAAAGCAATGCATACATTCTGTATTGTTCTTCAAGCACCCAGCAATCTGACCTTTGTGAGCAGCCCATAGATTCATGTTGGGTATATGTAGCGTACAGAAATGAATCAATGGGGGGAAAATCTTTTGCACTTTTCAATAGTTTGGTAAAATAAAAGCTCCATTTCATACCTGGGGAAGGAGCATGCAGGAAATTTTCCCTTGCATTATCTAAGTTTTGTGTCTTGCTTTTTTTTTTTCTACAAACATGTTATTTTACAGTCTTAGAGATGTTGCTACATTTTGAAGTGTAAAAAGACAAATCCTTGTTGACTGGAAAATAACATGATTGCAAGAATTCAGCTTCTCAGATTTAAAAAACATTTTCAAGTCATCATTCTCCCAGAAGTCTCTCCAGCATGTTTTCCAGGGTGCTGTTCCTGGGGGGTGTGAGGGTTCCTTGGGAAGCTGCTTCTAGTATTGCAGATCCCTTCCCTTGCATCCTGCTGAGCACTGATTCCCTGGGATTTGCTCACAAACATGCTTTCCTGCAGGAGTTCCAAACACTTCTCTTAAGAACACAAAGAGAAAGATCAGGCAGAGTCAATGTCTTGCTCCACATGAGTAAGGACTGAAAAAATCCTTTCCCAGCACCGAGAGCTCTTGCTTCACTCGGGAGTCAGCAAGGTCTCTACTCTGAGGGTGGAGATTGTCCTGTGTGGAGCAGAAGTCCAGCCAGGCACCTCCCATTTTAGCACCCTTGGCCTTTCTCAGCTCAGGTCCCTTCTGGAGAGAAGCTGCCAAGGTGGAGCCTACTGAGGACTGCTACTCCACTTCCTGAGCCATGTGGGAGGCAACTGGCAAACTGAACTCAGTGCATCCTTTCTATGATGCCCCTATTTATGGCGGTCAGGAGTCTATGTCCTCAGGGGGGTCTCCCTGCTCCAAATTTCAAGGAGAGCAATTGACCCGAGGGGTGGAAAGGCAGCATGTGGGGAAGTAGAAAGGGGAGGAGTTTGGGACTTGGTATTTTCTGTGTATGCTGCATGTGTTCCCTGCCTTTCTCCCTCTTGCCAAGAACCCAAGTGGCTTACAGTTTTTTCCCTCTCCTTTTTATATCCCCCCACAACCAGAAACCTGTGGGGGTGGAGAGCTCAGTGGGAGCTTTGAGGATGAGGGGAGCTGGAACTGGAACCTCTATGGCCTCCTGTTAGGCACTCATTCCCCCTGGCCACCCTACCTCTCATAAGACACATAAGACGTCTTCAGGTCTTCACTGCCCGTTAAACATTCCAGCTATGGGGGAATTTTGTTTCATCCCTCATTTTCGCCCTAAAAGTATTATTTTGCTACTGCAGTGATAAAGATCTTTTTTTTAAATAAGATTTTATTAAGATTTTAAACTACATATTAAAAACATCAATCATCAAATACATCAGACAAGCTGGGTCAGCCCCCTATAACATATCTTTTAGCATTCTATGATCACAATCAAATCAATTTATAAAAGTTTAAAGACATCTTTAAATCTAAGCCAAGTCCCGTTTCTCTAACCAGTCGTTAAAAAAGTCCCAAGTTTGGTAAAAGTCAGTGTCTTCCTTCTCCTTCAGTGGTAGAGTCAGGCTATCCATTTCTGCACAATCCAGAATCTTTTTCAAAATCAGTTCCTCAGTGGGTAGTTCCTCACTCTTCCAGTATTGAGCAAGCGCGATCCTCGCCGCTGTGATTAAATGCAGCATCAAATACATTTCTTGTTTACTAATATTTTCCACTACAATGCCTAACAAGAAAATTTCAGGTTTAAAAGCTAAAGATTTTTGTAGCATTTCCTCAAGCCATTTATGTATTTTAACCCAATACTTTTTCACATATTCACAGGTCCACCACATATGTTACAATGTACCCACACCATGTTTACATTTCCAACATCTGTTTGACATATTTGGAAGCATCTTAGCTAATCGATTTGGCAACAAATACCATTTATAGAACATTTTATATACATTTTCTTTATACGAGGCTGCTAAGGTTACCTTAATATTTCTCTCCCACAGCTTTTGCCACTTTTCTACTTCAATATTATATCCAAAGTTTCATGCCCATCTTATCATAGTGTCCTTGACCTGTTCCCCTTCCATTTTCCTGTCAAGCAAAAACTCATAGATTCTTTTAAACATTTTCTCATCTGTTTTTAACATCACTTGATCAAAGGCTGTTAGATCTTTATAAAACCCCCATATTTTGCAGTCTTTGGCATATCTTGATTGCATGTGCACCTTATACCACCACAATATATTAAGTCCCTGTTCTTGTATTTCTGCTCCAGTTTCAGACCTCCATCCTTATCCAAAATATCATCATATAATCCCTTCAAAATTCAATACATTTGGATAGACAAAGGCTTCCATAGGTGAAAGCCATCTTGGTAGCTTATTATACAATTTTAGCTTTAACTTTTCCCATACTGACATTAGTGATCTTCTAATAAAGTGACTTAGAAAAGTCCCCTGTGACTTAACCTTCTCATACCACATATAAGCATGCCAACCCATTTGCAAACCATGACCTTCAAGGTACAAAATTCTCTTATTTCACAAGATTATCCATTCTTTTAGCCAAGTACAAATAGATGCTTGATAATACAACATCCAATCTGGTAGACCAAAACCTCCATTCTTTTTGGTTTCCTGAAGCATTTTTAGTGTAATCCTTTCTTTCTTCTTTTTCCAAATAAATCTCGAAATTTGAAGGTTGAAATCCTCAAAAAACTTTTAATCAATTTTTACGGGGATCATTTGGAATAAAAACAAAAATTTTGGTAGAATGTTGATTTTAACCAGTGCTATTCTTCCCATCAAAGACAATTGTAAATTGGCCCATCTCTCCAGATCACTTTTAATGTCTTTCAATAATTTATCATAATTATCTTCTTTCAAAGTTGTACATTTAGCTGTACTGCAGTGATAAAGATCAAAGGGGTGCATTTCCTACTTTGCTGGGGAAAAGATCCCTTCATTCTTTGCTTGGTTAGCATAAGAGAGAGCAAGCAGGAATTCCCTGTTCTCGACCCACTGGGAAAAATCCCACCTGGAACTCCCCAGTTCTGTCAATCCAGGGCCAGGGTCTGGATTCAGCACACCACACAGCCAAGCTGGGGAAACAGAGCAATGTATTAAAGGGAAAAAAATAGGGTTGTGGCACTCTGAAGTATCCAGGCTGAAAGGAAAAATGGGGGTCAAAGATGGCAAGGTATGGGAAGGAGAGATTGGGCAGCAGCCACAGTGCAGATCATGTGCCCAGCCAGGAACTGGCGGCTCTCTGGGGTGGTTAGCCCCCTTGGGCAGGAAGCGAGACACCCACATCGAAGCCTCAGCACTCTGGACAGAGCTTCAAGCTCCCAGATGCTTCTCCTGCAATGCACATGATGGCCAGGTGCCTCATTATTCTCCAGGGACTCAGGGATGTGCCCTTCGATACAGTGATAAAATGGAACAGCACAACACAAAAGCCCATCATTAGAAGACAGAGGATTCAGCCAGCCATCAAATCACACTCATGAAGCCAACAACTTAAACTGGCACCATAAGCCATTAGATGGTCCCAGAGGCAGTGGGGGTGGGGGGAGCACTGAGAATTGAGACCAGCTCTGGACACGGGTCTGGCACCTTCCTGCCCACTCAAGGGACTGCTGTTGGAAGTCCACCTGGCCAGGCAGGCAAGACACTGTCTTGGGAGAATGAAGCACAACATTTGGACTTGTTATGATTCATGTGCCTTCCTTGTTGCCATGTCAACTCTCTGTAATTACCAATAATTACTGTGTCATTATGTCCAGTCCGCTCTGCAGTTTCTCAGATTGTCTTTATTCATGAACACATCATCTGTTGAAATGTCCCTATTCTTCCCTCATCATCAACTCCACTCCTGTGTGCATGACTAGAAAACTGGAAAACACTCTGTATATGCTCTGGAGGCTTGCAGTGTGTTTGTGCTGGGAGTGTGCCCTGTGGGATACAGATTGTGTGAGGTGGATGATTGGCCTGGAATGCCCCCTGATTGCTTGTGCTTGGCATGTGAGAGGCTTTGGGAGGCCTGACAGTGAGAATGGAGAGTTGATACACGAGGGAAAGAATGAAAGACATGGGAAAAGGGATGCAACAATGATAGAAAAAGAGGCCTCTTCCTTGCTTGCTAAGAGCAGCCAGTGATGTGAGGCAACACCTGCAGCTCTTCCCTGAGTTTGGTTCAGCCAGCCTGACTCAGGGAATGTCAGGGGGACACTTTGCACGAACTCTTGGCTCTTTGGTCATAGCCAGTCCAGAGAGCTAAGAAAAAAGGGGATGCCCTGGCAGGAAATTTCCACCGCTTTGTGAACAGGGTAGTGTGCACACAGAGCCCCTGAGCATGTGCAAAGCACAAAGTGCCTTTGGAAGTGACATCAGCTCTGCTTCCAGCCACAGGTGGAGGCAGGCTTGGGCTGACACTCAAAAGAAATCTGAGTGTGCCTAAAGCACAGAGGGTCTGTTCAAAAGAGGTGAGGCACTTGCAGGACACGGAGGGAGAAGCTCTGAGTGTTCAGAGATCTACTGCCTCATGTTGAGCATCTGTGTGGAGGTAGGATTAAGTTGAAACAAAAGCCCCTTTAAGCGCTCTCAGTGAGGGGTTGGGGGAATTTGTTTAAGGAAGGGAAGCCTTCCAAAGCAATGTTGTGAGCATGCACCCACACTTGTGTCAACCAGCTGACAGTCTTCTCATGCTTTCTCTTTGCAATATTGTCCCAACATGTAATGTGTAATAACTTTCTCTGGCATTGTTGAAAGACTTTTTTTTTCTGGGTAATTTTTATTGTAAGCTTCCAGGCCTCACTAGAAATCAGCACAGCAATGGTATTTACTAATCAGCACTTTCTTGTAATACCCTCAGTGGACGTGCTCCAAACGAGCACAGAGGTTGGAACCCAGCAATTGCTTTCCCTATCCGGGCTTTCACTTCTGCTTCTGTCCCCATTTCTGCATCCATAATACTGCCAAGGCAACCAAATTGCTACACCAATTTTAGTACCTGGCCTCCTGCTGTTGCCGGGGTGCTTTTTGGACAAGGCTATCTTGCACCAGCTTGGTCACTTCTTCACCAGTTCTTCAGCTCCCATTACAGGCCTCTGTTGCAAGTGCCCGTGTCATTTCCCTCCATTGTGCTGTAGCATTTGCAACTACAGCAATGTCACCAGCAAAATCCATGTCAGTCATATTATCAAGACCAACAGCCAAGACCTCTGCTACATTCTGCTTGCTTGCTCTCTTGCTTTGCATGCTCTTTGCTCCTCATTAGCCAGCCAAGAAGCATCACCTGCCTCTTGTCATTGAAGGAGAAAGAAGATACTGATTTCTATCAAACTTGGAACTCTTGTTATTATTGACTAGAGAAATGGGACTTCGTATAGATTTAAATCTGTTTTTAAGTTATCATAAATGGAAAAAAATGTGGGGGCTGACCCAGCAGGTCCGATGTTTCTGATGATTGATGTTGTTTTTAGTTTTTCTTTGTTTTAGGATTAAATGTTGAATAAAACTTATTATTAAAAAAAGAAAGAAAGAAAGAAAGAATCATCACCTGCCTCCTCTGACAGGCAGCCTTCAACATCATCTTCTCAGTGGCCATCTCTTTCCTCCTTGCCAAAACAGTAACTGTGGTGCTGGCTTTTCTGGTCACCAAGCCAGGCAACCGGGCAAGGAACTGGTTGGGGAGGAGTTAGGCCAACTCCATTGTCATCTCCTGTTCCAGTGCTCAAATAGTCCTCTCCACCATCTGCCTGGGCACTTCTCCCCCCTTCCCTGATTCTGACAAGCTCTTCCAACCAGGGCAGATCATCCTGCAGTGCAACGCAGGCTCTGTGGCCATGTTCTATGCTCACCTCGGCTACATGGGCTTCCTGGCTGCCATTTGCTTCACAGTAGCCTTCCTGGCCAGAAAGCTGCCTGGGGCCTTCAACGAGGCCAAGCTGATCACGTTCAACATGCTGGTCTTCTGCAGTATCTAGGTGTCCTTCTTTCCCATCTACATGAGCACCAGCAGCTCAGCACCCCCATTACAGTTCAACCTGGGTCACCTGGTGAAGCTGATGGCTGGGAGAGAGAGGACTCAAAAAAGGCAGACTTTTTTGATACACCATAGAGTAAAAGTGTGGAATTCTTTGCCATGTAAAGAATGAATGGATGGAAAATTGGAATGGTCAGATTCATGAGGCAGGGGGAAATCTGAGGCTAGTAGTCTTGCTGGTGGTCCATGAAGGCATTGCCTGAGTCCAAGCAAGCTGAGTCCAGATGGGGGAAAGCAGTGATTGGTGTAGTGTGTGTTGAATCCTGTCCTTGTCCCTCCCACTGTGGTGCAAATGAGCCAGAACCACAAAGTGAGGGAATTCCTGTGCCCTTCACTGGGCCCACTGTGCAGGTTGTCTGCTGCCCTTTGCAACCTCATCCTGTGGGGGAACCCAGTGAGCAATGGGTATATGGGAGAAATCTTGATGCAGGTTCACTTCCTTGGCAGAAATGGCAACACTGGCATCTTAAGTGTTACTAACATCTGTCCAAAATCTGGCAAGAGTTTAGGCCACCCTCCGAGTTTCCTAATCGCTGCTCCCCTAGACAAGTGCTGTTTCCTTTGACTGGGAGAAAGCATTACAGCCTGCAATTCCAGGAGGGGAGGCGACTGGGGAGATTGCTGGTGGCTGGTTTGCATTTGCAGGAAGAAGACAAAAGAAAAAAGTGCTGAGAATCGCCATGGTGGGCATCCAGAGACTCCCAGAGGGAAGAAAAAGGGAAAGTTATAGAGGGAAAGGTTTCTCTTGCAACACTGTGGAAACTGGTTTTGTAAATTTTTGGGAAATTGCATGATGTTGCTAAACAGATAGCATGAGCAGTGGCAGAATGCAGTTCTATGGGGGAAATGCAAAATTGAAGGGGAGGACTGAATGTGGTTGGGCATTAGATGGTCTCAGAGCCTGGGGGTGGGGGGAGGTGAGGCCTGAGAATAGAGACTAATAGGACATGGGTCCTAGCCCTTCATGCCCACACAGCGGATGGCTGCAGGAAGCCCAGCTTGCCAGGCAGGTAGCACACTGTGTTGGGACAATCAAGCTCACACCCTGGACCTCTTACGATTCATGAGCCTTCCTGATTACCTTTCAATCCTCTGTAATCCCCAATATTTACTGCACCATTTTCTTATGTCCCCCCTGCAATTTCACTTCTTTTTGCTCATGAATGTATTATCTGTAGAAATGTACCTTTTCTTCTCTCATCATCATTGTCACCCCTGTGTATGAGACAGGAAAGTCTAAGACACTCTGTGTATGCTCTGGAATCTTGCCGCTGGATTGTGCGCCGCTACCTGGTAGTGTTACTGTAGGTTTGGGCCTGCAGAGGGTCATTTCCTGTAGGATCTCACCAAAAACACTGCTAAGGATTGTGACATGTTGTTGCTGATGGGATTCCCCTGAGTTAGAGATGCCCTGAACAGGAACTCTGGGGACCCAGATGAGTTCAACACAAATGGGAAAGGGAAAAAATGAAGAAGAGCTTTTGCAGGGCCAAATTCTCTTGCTGCTGAGGCCATAATAGGGGTGGGTGCCATCCCCCAGGACCATCCTGAACCTCCCGAGGTGCACCTGAGATTGGACAGGTGTGTCTTGCAAATAGGAGCAAAAGGGAAGGGACCTCATTCCCTCCTGTCTGGCTCAGAGCTCGGGAGAGGATGAGGGCAGAGGTGGAGGCCTCCTTACAAGTCCTATCTTCTCCTTCCCTTTGGCTAAAGCCTTGGCTGGCTCAGCACCAGCTCCGTCCTAATTATTCCTCTCTTTGGTTGAAAGGGGCAGAATGGAGGCCCTGCAAGGTTCTGGCAGAATTGCATTCGTCTCCCTGCTGCTGCTGCTGCTGCTCCCAGAGGCCTGCAATGTGAAGCTGCAGGCCAAATGCCCCTGGAGGTGGCACAGGGAGGAGCTGCAGTCATGGAATTTTTACCGGCCAGGAGACTACGTCCTCAGTGCCAGCATCTCTGCAGCAAATGGCCAATTTAAGCCCCACACTTTCAATAAACCTGCCTCTAATGAAAAGCTTGTGTAAGTCCTTCCCCTGCTTTACCTAATACCATAAAGTACCATGGGAAGATGGTTAGTACTTCAGTAGCATGGAAACCCAGAGCAATTTCATCCAGCTAGCTCCTTCTTCATGAAGATGCAGCCGATGAACTCATAGGCAGAAAGGTCAGCAGGGAGTCTAGGACAATGGGAAGCCCGAGGCCTGAGGACATGCCCCACATTCCTTGACTCTGAACTCCTCTGCCTTCCCTTCCCCTTCAGGGTTAGTGGCTGTACTTGCTGGGCTCATGCCTGGGATGGGCATCTTGGCTGCAGGGGTCTTGCCTTGGGGGATGGACCTGGACTAAGTTGGGAAATAGGCCTGCCCACCCACTGGAATCCCAGCAGGAATTCTGCAAGAATCAGCAGTCGGACTCTTGCTTTCAGTTTGGACCAGGCTGAGCATGTGGAAGCCTGAGAAGCAGGATGGAACCTGAAAGGGCACTGGAAGCATTCATGAGCAGGGTTGGCAGGGTGAAACTTTCTTTCTTTTTTCAGGATGGCAGCAACAGATTTCTGGAAGATCCTCTCCTTCCTGTTTGCAATCCAGGAGATCAACCAGAATCCCAGCCTCTTGCCCAACATCACCTTGGGCTACAGCATGTATGACAGCCTTCAAGATGCTAGACTGATGTCTGACGCAGCCATACACCAGCTCTCAACCACTCAGGCCAACGTGCCCAACTACAAGTGTGACAGGAGAAATCATCTGCTGGCCGTTCTTGAAGCATCAGACTCTGACAACTCCATGCAGCTTTCCAACATGTTGGGAATCTTCAAAATCCCACAGGTGGGAGGCTTCAGAGAAGCAATATGAGTTGCTATGTAGAGAAAGCAAAAAATTCTCCAAATAATTTGCAAGTATGATCTCTGTCACTGCACAACAGACCATCCTTCACAGTCCCAAGATGAAAAGGGTGAAACCCCCTTGGTCCCCCCACCAGGCACCCATCCAGTACTCTTAGTGTTGACGATTAACCAAAAGTTCCCTCTTGTTCCTTGTCTGACTGTGAGAGAGATGGCAGCACCAGCAAGTAACAGTATGAAAAAGACCCTTGGATGTAGGTACACAACCAATAACCACATGTGGAGGATTGCTATAGCAGAGCTAGTTGGAGCCTGGGGTCCTTCTGATTCCCTTTGCTTCCATTTTTCTATGTTTCCAATCGAGAGTGAGTCCATCTCCACTCGAGACCTGCTGCCACAATCATCATGTGCAGGGCTTCTATATGTTCACCTTTTGCAATGATTAAGTGTAGAGAGGACATCAAGATTATTACTTTTGGGCATTGTTAACTTAAGCTACACTTCTCAAATCAAAACAAGCTGATATTGCTGATCCTACGTAAAATGATCTATTATATATTCTGACATCCTTGGCAGAGGCTACTATCTTCCACTTTCTTCTGTCTCTCTGTCTCCTAAATGCATGAGCCTTGCAGTTTTGTCATCAGTAAAAATTCTTTTCTTAATTTGGATGGGGTACAGAGCAAGTAATTCTGCACTTCAGGGTCAATCATACCATGGGCATCCAAGATAGTTTCCTTTTCTTTCCCATCCTCTAATGCAGAAGGACAAGGGCAACTCTGAGAACCTAGGAAGGTGTCCACGGCATCTGTGTATGTTCAACCCTACAAAAAATTTCCTCTCCCTTTTATGGGATAAAGTCTTGGGGAATTCATACAAGGATGGAACATCTGGAGAAGCTCAAGAGTTCAGGCTACTCCCTGCTTCCTTTTGCCGCAGTTGTAAACTTAGAATCCTAAAACACTTCATTTTTCAGAAAATAATAAGCATTGGTTCCTGTCAGATCATGTTTCATGCAGATAGTTAAAGGGTAAATGTTTTATGATAAACACTTTTTTTTTTCAGAACATTATAAACATTGTTTTCTTTCAAATCATATTTTATGGAGACAAATGAAATTTAAGTGGTTTATTTCCTTAAGATGAGGAATTTTGATTTGGTACTGAAATGAACCAATCCATCAGTCTCCCTCTTCCTCTCTTTCCCAGGTCACTTATGCTTTCACTGCTCAGGTTTGGAGAGAAAATAGTCAGTCCCCTTCCTTCTACAGGATGCTCCCCAAAGAAGGCATCCAGTACTCAGGGATTGTCAGGCTGCTGCTGCATTTCAGGTGGACAACATGTGTCTCTTTGCACTGGACACTGAGAATGGAGACAAGTTCATCAGAACCTTGAAACCAGAGCTGCTCAGGAATGGCATTTGCGTGATTGTTTCATGCAGCATCTCACAAATGAAATCAGGTAGTGTACCAGCCAGGTGGCAGTCATGGAAGATTTTGGTAGAAATCAATGTCTTCATTCATTTCAAAGAGTTCATTTTCAACTTCTATGGAATAGGAATGGTTGAATTCGTTATTAAAATGTTTATGCAACCTGTTAATGGAAAAATCTGGATCACCACAACTATGTGTGACTTTACCTTGGCTTTAGTGTATGCAAATAGTAGAAGAATATTCCCGCACGTTTATACATACATTTCCTTCCTTCCCCCAAAAAGTAAACAGACCAACTATGATGCTTATGAGAATTTGCATGAAAGTATGTATGCATTTGTGAAGACAGCTTTCAAGTGTTCGTATTCAAAGCATGTTCTGTCAGTGAAAGAGTGGGCAAGATGCAGAGAGAAGGAGGAACCGGAGGGCCTGCCCCAAGTGGACAAGGAACAAACAGTCTCTCTGAACAACTTCTTCTCTTTCAACACAGTCTAGGCTGTGGCTCGTGCTGTGGATGTGACTGTTTCCTCCAGATCCAGGAGCACGAACATGGAACGTGGAGGCAGACCAGATTTACACCACATTCATCCATGGCAGGTATTCTCCCAAATCACAATCTTCTTAGCTTTTAAACTTAAAATGTTAGAATGGAGATAAGATTTTCCAAATGAAGGGGCAGCTGGAACACTCTCTATTCTGGTCCCTCTTTTGGCCCCCTCTGCTGACTTCCTGGGATTGAGTCCAGCTGTTTCTGCCCTTTAGAGATCTTCCGAGTCATTCTGAATCAATGAGTTTGTATACAAGTCTAGACAAGGAGTGTACAGGTCCTTGTTCAGATTCCTTGACCTATGAATAATAGGGCTTGTTATCTTGCCTGGGTTCAGAATACAAGGCAATCTGTATTAGACCTGGTATGCCCAGATGAACACAATTTGCCCTTAGTTGTGTGTGCATTCCTCACCCCAGGATACATTCAGATTCCTAGCTGGGAAGAGGAAGGAATGGTGCCCCAGTTGGTCTGGAAGGATCTATACATGCAAGAAAGGTTCCAGCGAGTGATCTGACATGGAGAGCTAGTTGGAGTTTGGCACTGGAGGTGTAGTGGGAGAGGAGATGGAGGCAGGGATCCGGGACTCCACTGATCACCTTCAGGGAAGAGAGAAGAAAGGCCAGAATGTCACAACCTGGAGAGAAAGGTAGAATCCAAAGTCAGCTAATATGGACCTGGAATCCTTCCACATTGTACTGACATGGAACCTCCATGCCATGTCTGGTGTTCTGCCAAATGTCAGAGAGGTAGGTACGTGCAACCAGTGCAACCTGGTGGCAATCTTGAAAGAAAACATGAGAGCACCTGAGAAGTCAGTGGGCACCCTCAAGGCAAGGACAATTCTGAGGTCAAACACTACAATGGAAAGGGTATGTGTAGAAGGGGAGACAGAAGAGAATCTGGTAACTGAGGCCGAGGAAGAGAATCCTGAGGGAACTGACAAAGAGGAGAAAAGTTCCTGGAAAAGGGAGGCAAATCATGAGCGAAGGAACTAGAAGATGGTCTTCACTACTGGAAACAGTGCAACTGTGTGATCGCTTTCAGCACCTCGGAAATCAGACTCGCAGCCTGCTTGTTCCCAACGGGGAAGACCTTGTGCAGAAAGAGGCAGCTGAAGGACCTCAGGGGCAAGGCAGCCAGGCCTTACTTCAATCCTTACTGAAGGCAAATCCAAATGTAGTGAAACTGACTGCACACATTTCAGGAAACCTTGTGTTAAGATGCTCCACACAATCCTAAGTCAGGTCCCATTCCAAATGATTCCAGGGAGACAAACCACCAGTCCTCATTGGGTGGAGATATTTTAAAATGGCAATTCTATGGGCACAATTACATCCTTTTCTTTCAAAGAATAGAAAACAGCAGAAAAGCTCTGCTGAATGTGCTTTTAGAAAAAATGAGTCTGATGATGATCTGAAAACCAACCCTCCCCACCCAAAAGGGCATCTTGAGGAAGTGGAAGGCTGACCAAGCTAAACCGGAGTAAATCAGGCAGGCAGGACTGAGTGGGATGGCATCAGGGATGCTAAAGTGGAGAAGTGATGTGTGCACCTGAAAGTACGGCATATGAGGAGAGACTGAATGACCTGAGAAAGGTTGCCCTGGAGATTAAAGGACTGAAGGGATTTATTATACTACTTTTCAAGGACTGGATGGCTTGTCACAAAGCACAAGGCCACAATCTCTGATTGATCATTCCAGAGTGCAGGATTGGAATTAAGGCCTCAAGTGAAAGTAGGCACTTTGTCACCCCTTCCAAATCCCCTGTTGTCACCCCTTCCAAAAAGAACTCCCACATCATCTTTAAAAGGACTGCAGGTTCTGGATCAGAAATGTCCTCTTGCTGCTTCTGAGGACTCCTGAACTATTGCCTTCAGAGAAGCTGCCCTCACTTTTCATTCAGTGACAATGCTGCTAGTCAATCTTCCTTAGGCTTCTGATTCGATGATGGGTATCCAGAAACGAAATCAGAAACGTCACCATAATAAGAGTGACATCGAGCAATATTAAACTGGGACCATGTCTTAGCAAAAACTGGGGTATGAAATGTGCCTTTTCAAATGCTGCTTCTTTCTCCATTGTTCCAGCTCCACCCTTTCCTGAGAGACCCCCAGTTTCACAACCATTCCATTGAGGGGGTGTATTTGGATGAGAACGGAGACTTGACAGTCAACTTGGATCTTGTCAGTTGGCTGAGGTTTCCCAACTGGATGGTTGCAAGAGTAAAAGTTGGGAGTCTAGAAAGAAAGGGCTTGCCTGGCCCCAAATTCACCATTCAGCAAGACCCCATTGCATGGCCTCAATGGCAGGATCAGGTGAAGACAACCATCCCCATTGTTCCATTTTTTAAAATTTCCCTTCCCTTACTAATATTCTGCCTAATCAGATGTTCAGACATTTAAGAAATGAATACAAAGCATGAGATGTAAAAGGTGACATTCCTTTGGAAGGAATGTCCAGTTGGTTCAGCTTCACAGGGTGGGGTTCAGTGATGGAGCATGCTGAAATCCTGGACCTCCTCTCCAAACTTCCAGCACTTTCTCCCCATCCACAGAATCATCACCCCAAACCCTCCTCCCCTGATGCTCCTTCTCTCTCGCTCAGCCACTGCCACAGGCCAGGTGCGTGGAGAGCTGCCGCCCAGGATTCTTCAAGGTGCCTTGAGAGGGAGAGCCTGCGTGCTGCTATGACTGTGCTCAATGCTCGGAAGGGACCATCTCCACTGGGGAAGGTGGGTGAGTGCAGAGGAAAAGGCGGTGTCTGGGAAGATCTAACCCTGATATGACCTTGCATTCCTTCTTGTCTTCGCCATCTCCAGAAACCTTTCCCTCCCTTCTCGTTGGTGGTGTTTTTTAGCAAATCTTCCTGTCTCTCCAAAGTGCCCCTCCATAAATCTTGGCATGTGAAGCCAAACTTGTTTTGCAGTCATTCCCCTCACTGTACAAAGGAACCAAGTGTGCTGTGTGTGGCTCCCTGAGGAGAACTGGATGACTTGCAGAAAAGGAACTTTCTTGAGTTTTTGGAGCTCCTGTTACCTCATCTGTAGAGCGGAAGGAGGACTCCTCCTCTTGCTGACCCTGCAGGGCTTGTCCTCAGGGAGGATGCTGGGAAGGGTTGATGGTTCCAGAGGAATGGTTCCTGTGTTCTTTGGGGTATGGAGGATTCCCATATTTATGGGATTGTAGGGAGGGAGGACATGTGGGTCAGATTTTCAGCTGTGCATGGGGGGCTGCAGAATATTTTGACATCGACAAGAGACTGGTGTGCTTTCATGGAATTCAATTTAACTGGAGGGTTCCAGTTATGTTCTATATTTTTCTAATGCTAAAAAGCAGGGTATAAAAGGCATTAAATGACAATGTTTTCATGTGTGCTGGTGCTGGAATGCCAAATGATAAGTAATCCAGCATATCTTTATTCACTTTCCTTATATCCAGTAATTTTCTTTCAAGAAACTCCTGATTTCTGTAATTCCCCTCCTCCTCTCAATCCTATCCTCACAAGAACCCTGTGAGGGAGGCTGGGCTGAGAGGCTAAGAGTGGCCCACAGTCACCCAATGAGCTCCGTGGCTGTGTCTGAACTAACATCTGGACCCTCTTTCTACAGAACCATATTGGCTCCCAGTCAGGAAGGTGCTGCCAGCAGTGGAATTCCCCCATAGCACTGTGGGAGCAGAACTCCCTCTCCCAACTCGGAACCCACTAACCCTTCCTCCTCTCCTTTCATACTCTGATGATCTCTGTGGAGTGAAGGTAGTTCAAAACTCACAGAACCTTAATGGGATACTTTGCAAACAAGAGATGACCCACTCCTAAGGTTTTCCTGGGCAGAAGGAGCCAAAGGCAGAAGTGTCATTCAGTCACAGCCCCTTTGATTCTGAAATGGTCCTATGCATGACTGTGGAGGAGGTTTATTCAAATACTTAGAAGGGAGTTTCATAGAAGACAGATCAGGTTGATGTTGAGATGGTTCTGTGTATGGCTGTGGATAAGGCTGATGCAACTACTAAGTAGGAAGGACAAAACAGAATATTGGGGGCTGGCATTGCCCCTGTGTCAGTTTCCACTTTTGGTCCTTCTCCATCCACATCTCACCAGGGTAAGTGAAAGGGATGATTGAACAAATGATGGTACTCATTTCATCAGTGTGTCCACATTGTCCCTCTGCTCAACTCATGTAGGAGTGATGGTCTTCATTGAGCAGAGAGAAGTAGGAAGGTCTGCTGGTGCTGGCAAAGTGCCTTGTTGGAAAGCTTGTGGCAGAAGATTGGCTGGATGGGGGCTGGGGAGGCATTGATGGAATTCCCAAGGTGCACAGCTGGAACCTTAGAAACTGTGTCAGTATGGATCCCAGTGTGGCTTGCATGCACTCATGGTGGGTTCTCACCCAGTGGCAGGCTCAATGTATCTTGAGGCACTGGGGTTCAGGCTGGATAAGTCCTGGGTGGGAGAGCAGCACCCCTTTCCGGTTTCTTCCCTGACTTTCGATGGGAGGCTAAAGCACTGGAGTTAGAGCTGGGATTAGTAATGGGACTGGGGAATTCCAGTAGAGAAGTGGAACTTTGCATCAAAACCCTCCACTCAAGCAGGATTGCAGAGAGCTTGTCATGAGAACGCTGCTTGCATGACCTCACCTGGGAATGTTTGTTGGGGGCTGTCTTGATCTCCTTGACTGCACAGTACACTTGCCCTGAGCATGCTTGCAATAGCAAATCTGCAGCTTCATGGAGCTGGAACAGGGGCTTTGTGTAATGTGCCAACCATGATGGGCAGCACAGCAGTCTGAGAGGGACCACACAAATTGAGTCACACTCTGCCGAGGATTTATTTCAAGCACTCCTAATCTTTGCACATGAAAATCGAAGCACCGATGATGGAAGATGCCACCTTCAAACTGGGGTTGTGGTGAGGCAGTGGGTGGTCCAAGGATTCCCTCCTTTGCACATGAAATTCCAGCCAGAGACACATCCCCCACGCTTCATCATGGGATGTTCACCCTGCTCCATTGAGACGTGCAATGGATGGAGTTCCTGCCAGGGTCAGACATTTTCAGGTGCATGAATTTATTCATGATTGCAATGAAAAATATATGGCCACACATTCTAGTCCGCATGCCAATGTGCCTTCCAGGTTTCTGGCTTCCTTGATAGTGTATCTGAGGAAATTTGTTGATTTTGGAGAATGAAGGGGCCCAGGAAACCACATTTGGCAGGAAAGCACTCTGTATTGCCTCTCACACCAGAACCATGCCCTTCCCAGTACTGCTACAAGGAATAACTGTACTAGTAATAAGAAAAAGAAGAATAATGAATAAAATGTAAAAAACAGAGGCGAGAACAGAAGTCAATGTGCTGTTTCCCTTGCTTTCAACAGATGCACAGCATTGCCTGAAGTGTCCAGTGGATCAGCATCCAAACTTGGCCCACGATCAGTGCATTCCCAAGGTCATCACCTTCCTGTCCTATGAAGAATATTTGGGGACCTTCCTTACTTGCATGGCCCTACTCTTGTCCATATCCACATGCAGCATATTAGGAATCTTCAGAAAATTCCAGGAAACCCCTGTAGTGAAGGCCAACAACCGAGACCTCTCCTATGTTCTTCTTGTCTCCCTCCTGCTTTGCTTTGCATGCTCTTTCCTCTTCATTGGCCAGCCAAGAAGAATCACCTGCCTCCTCCGACAAGCAGCCTTCAGCATAATCTTCTCAGTTGCCATCTCCTCCCTCCTGGCCAAAACTGTCACTGTGGTGCTAGTCTTCCTGGCCACTAAGCCAGGCAACAGGGCAAGGAACTGGCTGGGGATGACTTTGGCCAATTCCATTGTCACCTCCTGTTCCAGCATCCAAGTTGTCCTCTCCACCATCTGGCTGAGCACCTCTCCCCCTTTCCCTGACTCTGACAAGCACTCACAGCCTGGTCAGATCATCCTTCAGTGCAACGAAGTCTCTGTGGCCATGTTCTACACTGCCCTCAGCTACATGGGCTTCCTGGCTACCATTTGCGTCACGGTGGCCTTCCTGGCCAGGAAGCTGCCTGGGGCCTTCAATGAAGCCAAGCTGATCACCTTCAGCATGCTGGTCTTCTGCAGCGTCTGGGTGTCTTTTGTGCCCACCTACCTCAGCACCAAGGGCAAGTACATGGTGGCCATGCAGGTCTTCTCCATCTTGGCCACCAGCACTGGGCTGCTGGGCTGCATCTTCCTCCTGAAGTGCTACGTTATCCTAGTGAGGCCTGACCTGAACACCAAGGAGCATCTGATGATGAAAAGCAAAGCATAAATTCTCTTTGGAGAGTTTGTCAAGAGCTCAAGATTCCGAATTTTGTGTACAGCCCTTAGATTCTTTTGGGAATATGAGCAGTAAGAAAATGAACCAATAGGGGAAAAAATTCTTTTGCAGTATTCAGTGCTTGGTTAAAATAAAAGCTCCATTTCATACATCAGGAAGCAGCATGCAGGAAATTTTCCCTTGCTAATCTCACTATCTAAACTTTGTGTCTTGCCTTGTTTGTTGTTTCTACTAACAGTTCTTTTTTTGCAGTCTTATAGATGTTGCTGAATTTGAAGTGTAAGGAGACAAATGCTTGTTGATTGGAAAATGACATGGTAGCAAGAAAGCTGCTAATCAGTTTTAAAAAAACATTTTCAAATTGCCTTTCTCCCAGAAGTCCTTCTAGCAAGTTTCCTAGTGTGGGTTTCTGGTGGGTGCGAGGTTTCCTCAGGAAGATGCTTCTGGTATTGCCGATCTTTTTCCTTGCCAGACTTCCTCAGGACTGATTCCATGGGCTGTGTTCACAAATGTGCTTTGCTGCCTAAGTTCTGAAGCCTGACCCTGATGGCACGAAGAGAAAAACCAGGAAAAGGGATTTATTTATTTATTTGTTTATTTATTTTTGGAAGTGTCTATGCCGCCCCATTCGCTGAAGCCTGGGGGCAGCTTGCAATAATAAATAAATAATCACAATATAAAAACAATATACTTTGAGTCGACCTGGCCAAAGAATAAAATAAATAAATAATATTAACAATTAAAATAATGCTTAAATAAAAAGGTCTTTCCCTGGCACTGAAAAACAAATAACGACGGCACCAGGAGGACCCCTCTGGGGAGCGCATTCCATACATTGGGCACCACCGTAGAGAAATCCCTCCTCCGAGTACTTACTCTCTTAATATCCTTCATGGAGAATTCTCGGATAAGGGCCTCTCCCGCTGATCTCAAGTGTTGGGTGGGCATATATGGACATAAGCACTCCTTCAGGGATCCAGGACCCAAGTTGTTAAGGGCTTTATCATAACCAACACCTTGAATTGGACCTGGACTTCAATGGGAAGCCAGTTAAGCTGATGGAGAACTGGATTCATGTGAACATAATGCCCAGTTCCCATCAGCATCCCGGCAGCTCTATTTTGAACCAATTGAAGTATCCAGACCATCTTCAAGGGCAGCCCCATGTAGAGCGCATTACAGAAGTCAAGTCGAGAAGTCACCAATGCTTCTGTCAATGTCACCAGGCAGTTGTTCTCCAGATAGGGACACAACTGATGGATCAGCCAAAGCTGAAAGAAAGCGCTCCTTGCCACTGCTGTCACCTGAGATTCCAGTGAAAGCTCTGGGTCGAGGAGCACTCCCAAGCTGCCAACCTTGTCCCTAAGAGGGAGTGCAACCCCATTTAGGACTAAGTTCAGGTCCCCTTCCCAAAAGCCCAATCTGCCAACCAACAGGACCTCCATCTTGTCTGGATTGAGCTTCAATTAATTGGCCCTCATCCAGCCCATTAGCTCAGTCAGGCACTGGTTCAGCCAGGCCACTGCCTTATCCCATGGCATATGTTACCATGATAGTAACTACTATCCCATGGTGTTGTGAATTAGCCAAGATGGGCAAGGGTCCAATAGGCAAATATAGGATGCAATTGTCCAAGCACCTTGTCCACATCATCAGGCCACAGTAACTGAAATTCATCCATCAATTTTGGACCAGAAAGCGACATTGGGGTCTCCCCAGAACCCTGTGAGTCACTAGTGGAGTCCAGCTTGTGACGAATCTGAGCTATTCTCTCCCTGAAATGATTGGCAAAGTCATCACAGAGGTCCTTCGAGGGTGGAACCAGATCTTTCTTATGGCTAGGATGTACGAGCCCTTGTACCACCCAAAAAAGTTCCACCAGATGGCATTGTGAGGAGGCAATGGAAGCGGAGAAGAAATTCTTTTTCACTGCCCTCACCACCATAGCATAGGCCCAATAATGGGCTCTTAAGTGTGTTCAGTCAGATTCATCCAGTGATTTCCTCCACCTACACTCTGGACGTCTCCCAGCCTGCTTCATCACCCGCAATTCAGCTGTATACCAAGGGGAAGAGTGGGCTCTGCCCAGTGGGATAGGATGCTTAGGAGCGATCATGTCAATAACCCTGGTCATTTCCCCATTCCATAGTTCAACCAGAGCCTCGACAGGAGCACCAGTCTTGTCAGCCGGAAACTCTCCCAGGGCCTTCAGGAATCCATCCGGATCCATCCGGCTGCAGGGTGGACCAGCACAATTGGGTCCACACCCTTACGGAGGGAAAGGCTGCTCTCGAGCACAAACCTCACAAGGAAGTGATCTGACCATGACAAGGATGTCAGACATAAATTCCTCAACTTCAGATCACCCTCTTCCCGCCCCGTCAAGAAACCCAGGTCCACAGTGTGTCCATGTTCATGGGTCGGGCCTGTGACATGTTGAGACAGTCTCATGGCCATCATGGAGACCATGAAGACCTTTGCCATTCCGGTCAGGCCTGTCTCGGCATGGAGATTGAAGTCCCCCAGGACCAACATCCTGGGGTCCTCAACACCAGGTCCGAGATGATCTCCGTCAGCTCAGGCAGGGAGACTGTTGGGCAGAAGGGTGCACGGTACACCAACACAATCCCCAATCTGTCTCGGTTGCCCAACAACAAGTAGAGGCACTCTAGCCCCAGCGTCGAAGGGACTGGAAGCCCCGTGAGGAAGATGGAGGCTCAGTAAACCAAAGCATCCCCCCTTCCCTCCCCTCACCTCCAGGCATGGACAGTGCTGAACCAGATACCCAGGTGGGCACATTTGAGAGGGGGCGAAATCCCCCTCCTTTCCCACCCAGGTCTCTTTTATGCAAGCCAGGTCTGCCCCCTCATCCACAATCAGGTCATGGATGAGGGATGATTTATTGTGGACTGACCTGGCATTAAGCAACAGCACCGTCAGGCCCGGGGAGCAGTTGACAATACTACCTGGAACCCTCTGGCTGGGGGTAAATCCAGGAGGAGGGACAGGTGTCAGCCATCTTTCCCTCCTTCTATGCAGACACATTAAACCCCCACCGCTGTAACCCCCACCATTAAACCCCCACCGCTGCAACGTCCATTGCCTATTACCACCCCAATGGCGGCGCCCACGTGCTTCTCAGGGATGTCTTGCTCCACATGAGGAAGGATAGAAGAAGATTTTTCCCTGCACGGAGCACTCAGGCTTCACTTGGAGTCAGCAGGGACACCGCTCTGAGGGTGGAGCTTGTCCTGTCTGGAGCAGAACTCCAGCAGGACTCCTCCTGTATTAGCACCATTGGCCTTGCCCGGCTCAGGCCCTTCTGGGGAACAGCCGCATCCCTGGGCCTGCTGACAATTGCCAATTCAGCTCCTGCTGTGTGCTTCCTGGGCCATGTGGGAGGCAACCAGCTCGCAGAACTCAGTGCAACATTTCTATGATTCCCCAATCTGTGGAGGTCAGGAGTCTATATCCTCAGTGAGGTCCCTTTGCTCCTCTCAGAAGACACTGCAGTCTTCTTCAGACCTTCCCTGACACAATTCAACTCTCCAGCTTTGGGGGAATTTTGTTTCATTCCCTATTTTCTCCCTACAAGTAATAGGTTGCTGATGCCATGCAAAAGATCAAAGGGGTGCATTTCCTACTTTGCTGGGGTAAAGATCCTTTCATTCTTTGCTTGGTTAGCATAAAACAGAGAAGGCAGGAATTCCTTGTTCCTCGACCCACTGGGAAATAGCCCAGTTGGAACTTCCCTGTTCTGTCAATCCAAGGCCAGACTCTGGATTCAGCACACCACACACCCAAGCAGTGTATTAAAGGGGTAAAAATAGGGCTGGGTGGCTCTGTAACATCCAGGCTGAAAGGAGAAACAGGGGACAAAGATGGAAGGGACAGGAAGGGAAGCTTGGGCAGCAGCTGCAGCACATAGCAGGTGGTCAGCCAGAAAAAGGAGGATCCCAGGACTAGTTGGCCCACTTGGACAGGAAGCAGGAAACCCATATCCCAGCCTGAGCTCTCCAGACAGAACTTTTAGCTCCCAGGGGCTTTCCTGCACTATGCGAAATGGAAAGGTGTCTCATTATTCTCCAGGGAAACAGTGATGTCCCCTTTGATGCAGTGAGTAAATGAAATAATACAAAACAAAAATCCCATCACTAGGAGAAACGGGCTTCAGCCAGCCATCTAATCATAGTCCTGGAGCCAACAACATAAAAATTGGCACCATAAGCCATTAGATGATCCCAGTGGCAGCCGGAGCGGGGAAGCCCAGATAATCCAGAGCAGCTGGACACTGGTCTGGTGCCTTCCTGCCCACTCAATGGACTGAGTCAAGGTAAGACACTGTTGGGAAAATCAAGCTCACATGCAGGTCCTGTTATGATTCATGTGCCTTCTTTTTTGCCATGCCCACTCTCCATAATCACGAATTATTACTCTACCATTATGTTGAAATTTACCAATTCTTCCCTCATTATCATCTCCTCTTCTTTGTGCATGCCTAGAAAACTAGAAAACACTCTGTATATTCTCTGGAAGCTTGCAGTGTGTTTGTGCTGGGAGTGTGTCCTGTGTGAGTGAGATTGTGTAAGGTGGAGGATTGGTCTGGGATGCTCCCTGATTGCTGGTGCTTGGCATGTGAGAGGCTTTGGGAGGCTTGACCCATGTGAATGGAGAGTTGGTGCACAAGGGAGAAATGAAATGAAACAAATGAAAGAAATGGGGAAAGGGATGCAGCTGGGGAACCTTTGCGAAAGGAGAACAAAAATGAGAAAAAGCAGGGTCTGCCTTGCTAGGTACGAGCAGCCAGAGATGGGCAGCAACAGCTGTAGTTCTTCCTTGGGTTCAGTTTGGCCAGCCTGACTCAGGGAAAGTCAGGGGTACACTTTGCACAAACTCTTGGCTATGTGGCCATGGCCAGTCCAGAGAGCTAAGAAAAAGGGGATGCACTGGCAGGAAGGTGTCACTGCTTTGTGAGTGTGGTAGTGTGCACCCAGAGCCCCTGAGCATGTGCAAAGAACAAAGCCCCTTTGGGAGTTAGATCCTTTCTGCTTCCAGTCACAGGTGGAAGCAGGCTTGCGCTGACACTCAAGTTAAATCTTGGGGTGCCTAAAACACAGAGGAGTTGTGCAAAAGAGTCCAGGAAGTTCTTGGATATGGAGTTGGAATCTCTGAGTCTTCAAAGCTTTTACTGTCTCATGGAGAACACCTGTGTGGAGAAAGAATTGTTTTTAAAACACAAGACCCTTTAAGAACTCTCATAAAGGAGATAGAGGAATGTATTTGAATAAGGAAGGGAAGCCTTCTGAAAGAAATGTTGGGAGCATGCACCAACGATTGTGTCAACCACCAGACAAGGAGGAGGAAGTGAAAGAGCCAAGTTTCCCTTTCTGTCCAGAGCCTGGATGACTCTCTTTTCTTTCTCATGAAGGATCTGGGTCAAGTCTAAGACCTCATGTACTGAATGCTGAGTCTTCCAACCTGTCACTGCAAAGCCACAACTCAATGGTGTGATAGGAATAGATGAACACCATGGGTGGGTGCATGTCTGTGTATGTGAGAGGGATTCCCTACCCAAATCCATATGAGGCTCCTTTTCTCCTTGGGTTAACAAGAAGGCCGTTCCATTTAAGCAATATCGCTGAATATTGCTGCTCAGGCCCCAAAATTCAAAAGGAGAATCCTGGAGGCTGAAGTGTGCGCTTTCTCTCTTTACATCCTGTGTTGGGCACATCAGTGTCTCCCACAGTATTCAATTCACAGTAGCAGTTTCATTATCCTTCCATTCAAGTTTGTGACTTCATTGGTCATTCTGGACTGGTTGATGCCAGGCCTTCTTTGGTCTTCCTCTCCTGCTCCAACCACTGAGTGGTATCCAGTTAATCGTGATCCCAGCATGGCAGTGTTCTTTCATGGGGTGCACATGTTCAGCAAAATATATTCTTTCACTTAGAGAGCCTTCTGCTACCTCACCCTTGCAAAACTTCCTCATTCAATATATGGTCACAATATATAATGTGTTATATCTTTCTAAGGCAATGTTGCTGAAAGACGCTTCTCTTCTGGGTAATTTTTGTTATAAACATCCAGATCTCACTAGCAATTGGCACAGCAATGGCATTAAATAATCGGCACTTTCTTGTAATACCCTCAGTGGACGTGCTCCAAATGAGCACATCTGTTGGAACCCAGCAGTTGCTTTGCCTCTCCAGCCTTCCACATCTGCTTCTGTCCCAATAGCTGCATCCATAATATTAACAAGGGATCCAAATTGCTACACAAAGTTCAGAACTTGGCCTCCTGCTGCTACTGGGGTGCTTTTCTGTAGACTCCAACTTGTACCAGCTTGGTCTGATCTTCGCAAATCCTTCAGCCCCCTTACTGGGCCTCTTTTGCAAGTACCTGTGTCATGTGTCTTTGTTGTGCTCTGGTATTTGCATGTAGGGCAATGTCATCAGCAAAATCTGAGTCGGTGAAATTGCCTCATTCCTTCATGGGATGTTGAAGTCTGAGTTATTCATTTGTTTTTCATGGGATAATCCATAATGATCAAAAAATAAACTTGGGGCTTACATGCAGCCCTGTCTGACACAATATCAATTGTGAAAAAATCAGTGATGCCATTTTAAGTTCTCACACAGCATCTAGAATTATTCAGAAGTTTAGAAATGTGGATGTATTTCTTGGGAACATCATGTATTTGCAATATATTGCATAATGGCTCCTTGTTTGAAGGTTATGTCTTACACCAACATTTAAAAAATAGCAGGCGCATCATGGGTTATGGCACAGCACAAAAAAGCAGCAGCAAGCTTGATTGGTCTTGCCAAAATACAAAACAAAACATAACGCACCAAAGCACTGGCTTGCAGTAGGCTGTTTGCAGCAGGGTGAACTCCTTTGTCAGCCGAAGGATGTGGGCAATTTGAAACACAAAGCACCCCCTCCTAGATTTCTTTTCATGAGGATTCGCATTCATTGCATCCCAACAACCCAAGCATTGGTTGTTCAGTTGAAGATTATGCTAGTTCAGGTTTGCATTTATTCACCCTGAGTTGGGACATTTTGAACCTGTGTATTTTTTCCAATACCGTCAGTGTAGTTAAGAAATTGTAGGAAACATATACTCATTCTGCATAAACTTCCTCAGAGAGCACACTTTCCTTTGGCCAAGACATGCAGCAGATATTCTTTGTCACGTTGTGTGCACTTTGCATTTGCTGGATTGACACTGCTGAGGCTGTGTTCATGAGACTTGTGCCAGGACAGACTTAATGCAAGTAGTACAAGTTCAATATGAGATACAATGAAAGCAGTGGTAAGAGGGCTAGGAATAAAATACTCATACAATTTACAAAAACAAAAAGAGCATTATATAGTGAGATTAGAAGAAGAAATTAAAGAATTAGAGCAAAAATTTATTAAATATTAGAGAGAAAAAAATTATGTTAGAATTAAAAGCAAAAGAAAAGAAATACAAAATATTGAAACAGAACAAGTTCAAAGAAATCTAATTCACCTTAAAAGAGAATTTTTTGAAAATAGTAATAGAATTTCCACAATGCTGGCCAGAGCCACACAAGTTAAAACAGCAAAAAACTTAATTGGAGCAATTAAGAAGAACAAAACATGGGAAAGATGTGACAAGATGAAAGAAAAAATTTAACTTTTAAAGCTTTTTTTGAAAATTTATATAAAGGAAATGAAATAGAGCTGAAAGAAAATCAGATATATATAGAAAAGAATTTAAAGTGCAAAATTCAAGAAGAGGATAACGAAATCATAAAAAACTAAAATAGAAGAAGATGAGATATTGGAAGTTATTAATAAATTAAAAATAGGTAAAGCACCAGGATCTGATGGATTGGGTGCTAAATTTTATAAAAATTTCAAAAAAATTATTAATAGAAGTATATTATATATTATTAATTGTTATAATATATGATTTAAAGTGGAGGTATTACTGGTCTCCGGGGTGCTGGGGGCACTGTATTATTCACTTTTTAATTATTAGTTGAGATTTTGCATACATATTGTGATGTGTTTGTATTTATGTTGTTTTGTTTTTTTCTGTATTAAAAAAAAGCGGAGGGGGATGGGACATTTGCCAATCCCTGAGAGTCCAAGGTTCACTTGTAGTCGGCAGGGACACGGCTCTGAAGGTGGAGGTCACTCCTTTTGAAGCAGAAGTCCAGCCAGACTCTGCCTGTATTAGCTACCTTGGCCTTGGCCTTGCTCTCTTCTATGATCCCATTTCTATCATCCCCTCAATTTTTACAGGCTGGGATTCTATGTCCTCAGGGGCATCTCCTCCCTCTCAAAGACTTTATGAAAAGGTCTGCACCAGCCCACAAACTTATCTCAGGGAGAGAAAGGAGCATTTGGTGGAACAGGGAGGGGAGGAGGTTGTGGCTAGTCATTTTGTGTTTATGCTGCATTTATTCCTTGCCTTTTCTCCTCTTGCCAAGCAGCCAAGAGGCTCTTAAGTTTGTCCTCCTCACATCTCTCGCTTGGCACTTGCTGCACCAAACCACCTTGCCTCTCAGAAGACACTGTAGCCTCCTTCAGACCTTCTCTGCCACCTTTCGATTCATCAGCTTGAGGAATTTGGTTTCATCTCATTATTTTCTCCCTGCAAGTACTAGTTGTATGGAGAAAGTGACACCTCTGGGGAATGCTGTTGCTTTCCAGTTGAACCCCTGTAATGTGGGATGGTGCCTTCGGCAGCATGGATTCTCCAGCCTCACAGACTCTGTGTGTCCCCTCTGGGGAACAGACCCTCGGGATGTTGGTCACCCACTCTGCCCTGGCAGCCACACAGCTCTGAGGTTTCCCCTTGGCTGAACTGGACATCTCTACAGAGCTTTGTCCAGAATGGCTCCAATCCTGGCATTTTGAAGCCACAGTGGAACTGGAAAAATGTTACAGCAACATGCAAACAGAAAGGTGTCTTGTTAGTCTCTGGAGACAGGAACATGGGAATGCCGACTTTAACCTTAAAATGGGACAACACAAACAAAAGTGCCATCATTTCCACTCATCACAGCTACCAAACCAGTGACTCCAGCTCCAGGGCAATCTGCACGTTTTTGTGATGGGGTACTTCCAATAATCTTATCATCACAGTCACTAGTATTATTAGTATTGCCTTGAACTTCAATACTGTTCTTTCCCATGCATGACAAAAGCAGGCAGTTCGTATACTTCTCCTCTCCATTCTTATCCTGACAGCAACAACCCTGTCAGGCAGGCCAGGCTGAGAGTGGAAGACTGGGAAAAAGTAATGGAATTACCCTCTAGGATGAGTAGGGATTCAGGCTGGGATCTCACAGTACCCACCCCACTTACTGCACACTGCGCGCAATGGACAGATGCACACCCAAACTCCTTCAACTTCATCCTTTCAAGCAAGAATGGTTTGGGTTCTGCTTTTAGACATGCCAATCCTGAAACTGGTTTCATCTCCTGGATACACTAGTGGGTAAGATGCAGTCCCAGCACACAAACCCCAAGGAGGAAAGGGTGCCAGACTGGACAGTGGGCACAGCCGGTACTGAAGGAGAACATTTCCCAAAGGAAATAAGGGAGGAGGGGGAAGAGGGAAGGAAAATGCCTTCCCTCCCAGTCCTTCAGGGATTTCTGGGATGGGACTGGCAGGATCGTTCCTCCAGGAGGGTTTTCCCCTCTTACTGCCCTTCTTGGCTAGCTCTGCTGTAGCAACTTATTGACAGAATCACAGCCTTTCATATCCTTGGAGCTCAAGCTGATCAACAAGGGAATATCAGTCTTCATCATGATGACGAAGACTCAGTCCTCTGAGCTGGATATGGTAGGACCTCAAGGAACCCAGCTGAGTGCACCAAGACTGCGAAGGGACAAAGTGAAGGAGAATTTTTGCCACACCAACTTCTCTCACTGCAGAGGCAACAATGAAGGGGAAAATAGCAAGTGTGAGTTGCAGCAGGTAGCGCCTTCAAGACCAATTGCAGACCACACAACTGGAGGAGTCCCTTGATCCTGGTTGCCCCAAGGAGCTGCAATGGCAAGTTCTCCGAGTGGGCCTTTCTGGCCCATGAGGCTGTGAAGAGCATTCAGGAAGCCATGGAGTTGCACCAGCCATGTGGCTGTGAAATCATGGAAATTACTGGTCTAAACCTCGAGGGGGGGCTCCCCCAAGATCATCCTGATCATCCTGATGCACACCTGAGATTGGAGAGGTTTGTTTTCAATCCAGGTGCAAAGGGGAAGGCACCTCAGTCCCTTATGTCCTGCTCAGGGATTGCGAGAGTTTTAGGGCAGGAGATGAGTCTGCCATGCAGAGCACTTATTCTCATTACCTTCGACTGGAGATTTAGCTGGCTGGGCTCCACCTCTTTTTCCAAAGCAAATTCTTCCAATTGTTCCACCACTTGGTTGAAAGGGGCAGAATGGAGGCCGTGCCAATGCCAACAGAATGGCTCTCTTCTTCCTGCTGCTGCTGCTCCTCTCAGAGGCCTTCTGTAGGATGCTGGAGGCCGAATGCCCCTGGAGCTGGCACAGGGATGAGATGCAGCCACTGAACTATTACCAGCCAGGAGACTATGTCCTAAGTGCCAGCATCTCTGCAAGAGAAGGCAAATTTGGACCACACACTTTCAATAAACCTGCCTCTAGTAAGCAGTATTGGTAAGTCACTGGTCTGCTTGACCTGATACCACAAAGTGCCATGGGTAGCCACACAGTAAAACTTGCAGTGGCATGTGAAGCCAGAGGAATTTCTTCTACCTGGCCTCTCTCTCATAAAGGCCCCAAGCCCCAGAAGGTGCACCACATTTCTTGCCTTCGCACTCCTCTGCCTTTCCTTCCTCTCGTCTTGTCATGGGGAAAGGATCCCACCCACTGGAAACCAACAGGAATTTCACAGGAAATGGCATTTTGGCTCTTGTTGTGCATTGGGATCAGGCTGAGCATGTGGAAGCCTGCGAAGCCAAAAGCAATCTCAAAGGGCACTGGAACGAATCAAGAGCAGGGATGGCAGGGTGACATGCCTGATTTCTTTTTTTCAGGAGGACATCCACATTTTACTGGAAAATCCTCTCCTTCCTGTTTGCCATCCAGATGGTCAATCAGAATCCCAGCCTCTTGCCCAACCTCACCCTGGGCTACAGCATCTATGACAGCCTTCATGATGTTAGACTATTGTCTGATGCAACCGTAGACCTGCTCTCAACCGCTCGGGCCAACATTCCCAATTACAAGTGTGGCAAGCGAGATCATCTGCTGGCTGTTCTTGAAGCTTCTGACTCTGACAACTCCAGACAGCTTTCCAACATGCTGGGCATCTTCAAAATCCCACAAGTGAGAGGCTTGGGTGAAGTGATATGAGGTTTCATGCACAGAAAGCAAAGGATGCTTCAAATCATTTGCATGCATGTTATCTCTCCAAGGACAGCAGACAATTCTACTCAATCCCTAGTTGAAAAGGATTCAAGCCCCTCTGCTCTACACCAGCCATCCATCTGGCACTGTTAGTGGTCAGGATTAACAGAAGGTCCCCATTCTTTTTCTTACTGTGAGAGCGACAGGAAAATCCAGCAAGTAATTGTATGAAAAGTCTCTTTCTTGTAGGTACACCCCCACATTAGAGAGAGAGAGCCCATCTCCAGTTGAGAACAATGTCCACAGCCATCATGCACAGGGCTTTTTAATGGTCAGCTTTTTGCAATGATTACATGTAGAGAGAATATGACGCAGATTCATTTTGTACACAGGTATCTTAAGCTACCCTTCTGGTGTGAAACGAACTGGCTCTAGGCTGATTTTTAGTACATTCTGACTCTTGGTGGAGGCTAATATAGTCAAATATCTTCTTTCTCTCTAGTAGGCACTAAATATTTGACCCTTGCTGTTTGCTTTTCAGGAAAAGAATTGGAATCATCATCAGGAGCAAATGTAGAGCAAACAATTCTGCACTTCAGGGTCTTTCATATCATGAGCATCCAAGATATTTTCCTTTTCTTTCCCATACATTAAATGCAAAACAGCAAGGATGATTCTGAGACCCCAGGAAGGTGTCCATGGCACCTGTGTTCAATGTACACTAGAATCCACATTCTTCTCCCATTTATGTGATGTATTTATGATTTATGATATTGGGAAGTTTGTTTGAGGATGAAAATCAAAAGCTCAAAAGTTCATATTACTCCTAGCATCCATTTGTCATTGCTTTAAACGTAGGATGCTAAAACACTTTACTTTTCAGAAAATAATATGCATTGTTTCTTTTTAAATCATGTTTCATGCATGCAATTAAAAGTTAAGTGGTTCATTGTCATGCGTGAAGGAATTTTGATTTGGTGCTGAAATGAAGAAATCTAATAGTCTCTTTCCCTCCCTCCCAGGTCAGTTATGCTTTCACTTCTCAGGTTCAGAGAGAAAAAGCTCAGTCCCCTTCCTTCTACAGGATGCTCCCTGAGGAAGGCATCCAGTACCCAGGGATTGTCAGGCTGCTGCTGCACTTCAGGTGGACGATGGTGGGTCTCTTTTCACTGGACACTGAGAATGGAGACGAGTTCATGAGAACTATGAAAGCAGAGCTCCTCATGAATGGCATTTGCGTGATTTTTTCGCGCAGCATCTCCCAGGTGAAATCAAGTCATATACCACTTGAGATTCAGTCACTGGAAGAGTTGGTAGAAATCAAAGTCCTTGTTTATTTTGAAGAGTTGCTTTTCTCCTTCTATGGATTCCGGCTTCTAGAGACAGCTATTCAAATTTCTATGCAACCTGCTAATGGGAAAATCTGGATCACCACAACTTTGTATGACTTTACCTTGCCTTTAGCTAATGAAAATACTAGAAATATATTCCTGCACGTGTATGCATATTTTTCCTTCCTTCCCCAAACAAGTAAAAGGATCTACTATCATGATTTTAAAGGATTGCTTTTTTCTCTGGGGCAATTCATGAAGAGAGCATTCATGTGTTCCTATTCAAAGCATGTGCTGTCAGTGAAAGAGTGGACAAGATGCAGAGAGGAGGGGAAAGCGGAGGGCCTGACACAAGAGGACCAGGACAGAACGCTGTCTCTGGACAGCTTCTCTTACAACACAGTCCAGGCTGTGGTCCGTGCCGTGGAGGTGGCTGTTTCCTCCATATCTCAGAAGAAGTCCATCAAACAGGGAGGCAGGCTAGATTTGCACCGACTTGATCCATGGCAGGTACTCCCTCCACATGTTAGGTATTTAATTCAGAGTGTCAGAACTGAGATGAGATTTTCCAAATGAAGTGGCAGCTGGAACACTGTCCCTTCTGGTCTCTGAATTGGTAACTTCTACTGCCTTCCTACAATTGAGTCCATCTGGTCATGGACCATAGAGTTGCTTTGGGTCATCCTGTAGCAGAGCATTGGAGAAGCACAAGGATTGTACACATCCTTGCTCATACAGAATTATAGAAACATAGCAACTAAGAAGGTCAGAAGTGGCCTCCCAGGCAATCTAGTCTGACCCCCGGCTTCAGCCGGCTCCACCACCAGCCTGCCTTCCATGTGCATTTCTAGCCTATCCTTGAACACCCTCAATGATGGGGCCACAACCACCTCCCATGGAAGCCTTTCCATAACTTGGGGTCCTAACTTTCAAAAAGTACTTCCTGGCATCCAAATTGAACCTTGGTTCTCTGAGATTGTCTCTGTTGGAGTGCATCGTGCCCTCCTATGCAGGGGAGAACACCTGCATCTGACACCCCCTCCCATACCTGTATGTCACCAATGGATCCCCTCGGAGTCTCCTCTTCTTCAGGCTGAAAAGACCCTGTTCCCTTAGTCTCGTCTCATATGGCTTTCCCTGCAAATCAACCACTGTCCTTGTGGCCCTACACTGCACAGATTCTGGCATGGCTATATCCCCCCTGTAATGTTGAGCCCTGAGCTGAACACAATACTCCAGTTGCGGGCGCACAAGAATTATGTAGATTGGTAGGAATACCTCTCAATCTAGAAGCCACACTTCTGGCTATGCAACCAAGGGTGGCGTTTACCCTCTTCACCACTACATCACACTGCTGACTCATGTTTATCCTGCAGTCAACCAGCACCGTGAGATCCCTTTCTCAAGGTCTGCTCTCCAGCCACTTGTCCCCAAACCTGTACTTATGACATCCATTCCTATGCCCCAAGTGCAAGACCTTGAACTTATCCACATTGAATGCCAACCTGTTTTCCCCAACCCACTTCTGTAGTCTGTCCAGATCTTTCTGGATCTGGAGTACCTGCTCCTCAGTTTTGGCCATTGTCCCCATTTTAGTAAGATCTGTGAATTTGATCAGCAAACTGGTCACCGCTTCATCATGTCATTGATGAAAATACTGAACAGGTTCAGTTCCAGGACAAAGCCCTGTGAGACCCCACTTGTCACTTGCCGCCATTCTGATGATTCTCCAGTAAAGGTTGCCCTCTGCTTTCAGTCCATCAACCATGCTCTAATCCATCAGACAGTGTATTGGTCCATTTCAAATCTCCTCAATTTCTAGACCAAGATATCATGGGGCACTTTGTCAAAGGCCTTGCTGATATCCAGAAAAATCACACCCACCACAACCCCTCTGTCTAGCCACCTCGAAACCTTGACATAGAATACATGCCTTGACCCAAGAATAGTTGGGCTTGCTATCTTGCCTGGGTACAGAACCCAAGGCAATCCATGCTTGACCTGCTATGCCTGACTGAACACAACTTTCATTTTGTTATACCTGCATTCCTGATCCCGGGACACATTCAGGTTCTAGCTGGTGGGCTTGCATGCTGAAAGCTTTCTTTCTTGTCTAGAAAGTCCCAGACCAGCTGGGGACCCATTCTCTTGAAGGTTGTAATATCTGGCTAAAGTGAGCTAATTAGTCCATCCGATGCCGAGAACTGGCAGGGGCTAGAAAAACCCCTGGGTAGCCCGATTGAGAAATGCCTATTACAGTGATGCCCAGAAACCAGTATGGATGTGTCTGGAAGAAATCACTTTATCTAAACAGATTTCACTTTTTGATGGGGTCACCTCCCTGGTGGACTGTGGGAATGCTGTGTACATCATCTATCTGGACTTCAGCAAGCTTTGAACAAAGTAACCCATGATGTTGTGATCAGCAAAGTACCTCCAAGTAAGTTGGATACTACAACTCTCAGTTGGATGCACAGTTGGATGCAAAATTGGGCTCATTGATGAGTTAATGTGCTCATCAATGGCCCCTTCTCAAACCAAGGAAAGGTAACAGGTGGAGTACTGAAGGATCAATCCAGCACTCTTCACCTTATGTAGCAAGAGGGGTAGCTAATGATTTGGAAGACAGAAGGCTCTCAGTATGAGAAAGAGGAAAGCATTCAGAGTAGAAAAACAAGGATGATGTGTAGTCTGGAAACAAAGACATATGAGTTGGGATTAAGTCAACTTGACATGTTTAGTCTGGAGATGAAAAGAATGAAGGGAGGTATGATAGCAATCTCTGCTTGATCATCCCAGAGTGCAGAACTGGAATAAAGGGCTAAACTGACAGGATGTCCTTCTTGGCCCCTTCTAAATTCCCTGTTCTGGAATTCCTGTGAGACTCCTTTGAAAGAAAACCTATTTAGTATGCTAAAATGAAGTCCCAGATCAGCTTCTGAAGGACTTCAGGCTCTGGAGGAGAACTGTTCATTTGCTGCTTCTAAGCATTCCTGAAATATAGCCATCAATGAAGCTGCACTCAATTTCTCTTCAGTAGCTAAGCTTCTATTCTCTGTTTTTAATTCCTAAATCAGACCATGGACATTATACCCCTCATTAATCTGGGACAAACTCTTAGCAAAAACTAGAGTATGAAATGTGTCATCTCAAATTCTTTTGCTTCTTCTGTTGTTCCAGCTCCACTTTTTCCTGAGAGACCCCCAGCTGCACAATAACTCTATTGAGGGGGTGTTCTTAGATGAGAATGGAGACTTGGCAGCCAACTTGGACCTTTTCAGTTGGGTGAAGTTTCCCAACAGGACAGCTGACAGAGTGAAAGTTGGGAGTCTAGAAAGGCAAGGCCTGCCTGGCCCTAAATTCACCATTCACGGAGATCCAATTCCATGGCCCAGATGGCAAGATCAGGTGAGGAAAACCATCCCTATAATTCCATTGTTTTCATTTCACATCCCTTCACTAACATGCTGGATAATCGGAGGTTCATATATTTAATACATTAATCAATAGCCTGAGATGTAACTGGGGTAGTGAATAAACATGATGCATTTCATTTCGAGGACATTTCCAGTTGCTTCAGCTTCACACAATGGGGTTCAGTTACTGAACCCCACTGACATGGACTCCAGAAGGTGGTGCTGGGGGACTTTAGCTCTGTGCCATGGCAACTATGCCATGGAGTACTACAGGGTTCCATTCTGTCCCCCTTGCTATTTAACATCTACAGGAAACCACTGGGAGAGGTCATCAGGAGGTTTGGGCTGTGGGGTCATCAGTATGCTGATGACACCCAGCTCTATCTCTCTTTTTCAACTAACCTAGCTGAGGCAGTGGCTGTCCTGAACCGGTGCCTGGCTGAGGTAATGGGCTGGATGAGGGCCAATAAACTGAAGCTCAATCCAGACAAGACAGAAGTTCTGTTGGTGGGTGATTCGAGCTCCTGGGTAGGTGATTTGGGCCATGCCCTGGACGGATTGCATTCCCTTTAAAGGACAAGGTCCGCAGCTTGGGAGTACTCCTCGACTCGGAGCTGTCCTTGGAAGCCCAAGTGACGGCGGTGGTGAGGAGCACTTTCCTCCAGCTTTGGCTAATCCATCAGCTGCGTCCCTTCCTGGAGGTGAATTGCCTAGCAAAAGTAACACACGTATTGGTTTCTTCCCGGTTGGAGTTATGTAATGTGCTTTACATGGGGCTGCCCTTGAAGACAGTCCGGATACTTCAGATGATGCACAATAGAGCTGCCAGGATGCTATCAGGGATTGGGCATTATTCTTGTATAACCCCAGTCCTCTATCAGCTCCATTGGCTTCCCATTGAAGTTCGGGATCAGTTCAAGGTGCTGGTTATTACCTATAAAGCCCTAAACGACTTGAGACCAGGATACCTAAAGGAACACCTTTTTCCCTATTTGCCGTTCCACCTCCTGAGATTGGCAGCAGAAGCCCTCCTCCGGGAACCCTCTGTGAAAGATGTTAGGAGACAGAGTACCTGGGGGAGGGCCTTCTTTGCAGTGGCGCCCCAACTGCGGAATGCGCTCGCCAGAGAGGTTTACCTGGTGCCATCATTATATGCTTTTAGGTGCCAGGTCAAGAACGTTTTATTTAATCAATATTTTAATATGTTTTAATAATTGGATATTTTTATTTATTTATTTATTTTACAAATTTATATGCTGCCTCATGCAAACAAGCCTCGGGGCGGCTAACAGCATATATAAAAATGCAAAAACAATACACAATTTAAAACTTTTTGAAACTGGCCCATCTCATAGTCTAAAAGTAAAAACATATAAATGTAAACAATAAGTAACAATAAATAATAACAATATAGATTAATAAATTATTATTTGTTTTTTATTAATTGCAACCAGAGTGGAATTGTCAATTTATCTATTTTATTTTTATCTATGTTGTAAGCTGTCCAGAGATGCAAGTAATGGATGGCATACAAATTTTATAAATAAATAATAAATAAAATGCTTGAGGTCCTCTCCTCTCCAGCCTTTCCTGTTCTTTCTCCCCAGTCCCAGCTTTCTCAACCTAACCTTCCTCCCTTGATGTTCCTTCCCTCTCACTCAGCCCCTGCCCCAGGCCAGTTGCGTGGAGAGCTGCCACCCGGGACTCTTTAAGGTGGCTCAGGAAGAACAACCCATTTGCTGCTATGACTGCGCTCCATGTGCAGAAGGGACCATCTCCACTCAGGAAGGTGGGTGAGAACAGAGGAAAAGGCAGTGCCTGGGAGGGGGCAAAAGTCCAACCAATGTATGGGACACATGTGGGAATGCTAAACAATCCTGCAAAGAATTTAGGATGGCCTGGTTGTTTCTGGAGTAGCAGAGCACAAAATCCTAGTCCAACGGGTTCTTCTGTTGCCTCATCTGGACAACTTGAAGAGGACTTCTCCTCTCACTTGCATTGCAGGGCTTGCCATCAGGGAGGATGCTGGGGAGGGTGGCTGGGCCCAAAGACCTATGCAAGCAATGGTTCCAATGTTGTTTGAGGTATGGAGTATTCACAGATGCACAAGAAGGATGGGAGAAAGTCATGTAGGTCAGATCATCAGCTGTGCATGCCCTGCATCACAGAGTTCTTGATGAGTAATGGAATTACATGGCATTCTACATTTTTCTAAGAGTAAAAAAAAGGCATCAGAAGTATTAAAATGAAAGTGTCATGATGGAGACAGAACTGGGAATACCTTTCCATAAAGCATCCTGTATTTCTTTATTCAGTGTCTTTGTATCCTGCCATTCTCTTTAAATAAACTCAAGGTGTTATATATATGTCTCCTCCACTCAGTGTTATCCTCACAACAACCCTGTGAGGTGGGCTGGGCTGAGAGTTTGTCAGTGGCCCACAGCCACCTGGTGACCCCCATGGTTGAATCAGGGCTAGAATCAAGACTACTTTCTACTGCACCATCTTGACTCCCTGTCAGGCAGGTGTTGCCAGGTGTGGAATTCCCGCACCCCACTGAGGGAGCAGAACTCTTTCTAGCAAGTCACAGCTCCTCACCCTCCCCGTCTTCTTCCATTTCACTCCCTCCCTGATGATTTCTGTGGACTAAAGTGAGTTCTGAACTTGCAAAACCTCCCTGAATACTTTGCAAACATGAGATGACCCACTTGGAAGGTTTTCCTGAGAAAAAGGAACAAAATGTTGAATATGTCATTTGGTTCAAGAACATTTGATACTGAGATTGTTCTGTATATGGCTGTGGAAGAGGTCAATGAAACTACTCAGTAGGAAGGACAGAAAAGGAATATTGGAGTGCCCATTTCCAAGTATCCTCTTTTGGATCCTTCTCCATCGACACGTAAGCTGGGTCAGTCAAGGGGATGACTGACCAAATGGCTGGTCTCAATTCTTCATTTTGTCCAGACTTTCTCTTTGCTCAACCCATGGACAGGTGGTGGCCTCTGGTGAGCAGAGGGGAGAAGGCAGACCTGCAGGTACTGGCAAAGTGAATTGTTGGATAGCTTGTGGCACAAATGGGCTGGCTGTTGGTGAGGGAGTCAGAGATGGAATTCCTAGGCTGAACAGCTGGAGGCATGGAAACTGTGTCAGGATGGAGCTTGGCGTGGCTTCTGTGCACTCAAGGTGGGTGCTCAGTTAATGTTAGGTTCAATGCAACCAGAGAGTCTGGGAATCAGGCTGAATGAGACATGGAGGGGGGGGGGGGAGAGCAGCACCCCTTCCAGTCTGTTACCTGTCTCTTGAAGGTTGGAACAAGAATTGGAGTTGCAGGTGGCATTAGGGCTGGGACTAGGGAAATCCCAGTGGAGTTGTGCACACTTGCATCATATCCCACCACTGAAGCAGAATTGCATTGAGCTTGTCTTGAGAAGGCTTATGCCTGGCTTGACCTGGAAATGTTTGCTGTGGTCTCCCACAATCCTGAAATACTCCAGATGGTGCAGCTACAGGGGATGGAGTCCCTGCCACACCAGACATTTCCTAGTGCATGAATTTACTCAAGATTACCACACATACTAGTCTAATTTGCAATGTACCTTCCAGGTAGTTGGCTGCCATGGTAAGAACTCTGAGGACATGCATTGACTTTCAAGATTGAAGGGTCCCATCAAGTCCATGCATGGCAGAAAAGCACTCTGTGATGACTCTGACACCAGAATCATGTCCATAACAGCAGTACTACCATTCATAGTGTTACCTCGGATCACGAATGCCTCAGTTCACAATGAAATCAGGTCACGAAAAGAAATTTCATAAAAATGATATCACAGGCCACGAATTCTGCATCAGGTGATGATGATGAGTATGCTTGGCTTCCCTGCATGGGCGCACTCGCAGTAGTGCTTTGTTGGGGCAGGGAGACATGGCCGCATTGGTGCTGGCGGGGAGATGACCGTGATTGTGCCCATGTTCTCTGCCAGAGCACACATGCCTCCCCCCACCTCCCATGTGCCTACACCCCTCAGAGTGCCTGCACCTGTTGTTCCCCCCAGGGTGCCGATCATGCCCGTCTCTCCTTACTCACCACAAAATCGCTGGTGGGGGAATGGCCACAATCATTGTTGTTCTTTGTCACTTTGTTTCAAATATTTGTGAGTAAAAAAATAGTTCCAGAACAGATTAATGTTATTTACATAGACTCTTATGGGGAAATTTGACTTGGCTCACGACAACTTTGGGTCATGACCAGAGTCCTGGAATGGATTAAGTTCATGAGCCAAGGTACCACTGTATGCTAATAGTCATAATAATGACAACCATAATGAATAGTATGCACAGAACAAAGAGTGGAATGGCTGTCAGACTTTCATTTCTACTGCTTTTGACAGATGCAGAGCATTGCCTGAAGTGTCCAGAAGATCAGCATCCAAACACATCTAGGGATCAGTGCATCCCCAAGGTCATCACCTTCCTGTCCTATGAGGAATATTTGGGGATCTTCCTAACTGGCACAGCCCTACTCTTCTCCATAGCAACTGGAACCATTTTGGGAATCTTCAGGAAATTCCAGGAAACCCCAGTAGTCAAGGCCAACAATCGAAACCTCTCCTACATTCTGCTTGTCTCCCTCCTGCTTTGCTTTGCATGCTCTTTCCTCTTCATTGGCCAGCCAAGAAGCATCACCTGCCTCCTCCGACAAACAGCCTTCAGCATCATCTTCTCAGTGGCCATCTCTTCTCTCCTGGCCAAAACTTTCATGGTGGTGCTGGCCTTCCTGGCCACCAAGCCAGGCAACAGAGCAAGGAACTGGTTGGGGAGGACTTTGGCCAACACCATTGTCATCTCCGGGTCCATTCTCCAAGTAGTCCTCTCTACCATCTGGCTAGGCACTTCTCCCCCCTTCCCTGACTCTGACAAGCTCTCCCAGCCAGGACAGATTGTCTTGCTGTGCAACGAAGGCTCTGTGGCCATGTTCTATGCTGCCCTTTTCTACATGGGCTTCCTGGCTGCTGTCTGCTTCATGGTGGCCTTCCTGGCCAGAAAGCTGCCCGGGACCTTCAATGAGGCCAAGCTGATCACCTTCAGCATGCTGGTCTTCTGCAGTGTCTGGGTGTCCTTCGTGCCGACCTACCTGAGCACCAAGGGCAAATACATGGTGGCCATGCAGGTCTTCTCCATCCTTGCCTCCAGCGCTGGGCTGCTGGGCTGCATCTTCCTCCCCAAGTGCTACATTATTCTATTGAGGCCTGACCTGAATACCAAGGAACATCTCATGCTGAAAAGCAAAGCATAATTTGTGCTTGTGTTGTTTCAGAAGAGCTCAAGAGTCTGACTTTTGTGAACAGCCCAGAGGTCCATTTTGGGCATATGGACAGTATAGAAATGCGACAAATTTTTTTAAAATGCTTTGCACTGTTCAATACTAGGAGAAACAGACAAGCTCCATTTCATACTTGGGGAAGCAGGATGCAAGAATTTTTCTCATATTACTCTCTTTAGCTAGGTTTTGTGGGGGTTTTTTCTTTTTCTTTTTTTTCTACTAATAGTTCCTTTTTCAGTTTTTGAGTTTTTCATGCTATATGTTGAAGTGTCAGCAGACAAATACTTTTTGAGCAGACCTCAACAGGATAATAAGTATGCAGCTTCTCATTTTTTGCCAACATATTTTCTGCACTGGGAGACATTTTGTCATCACTAATGTAATCAGAGGAGTGTAAGTCTCCTTTTGTCCAGGTTATGCTCAACATGTAAATTACCCACACATTCACGAGCAATAAAACTAAAGTCCTTATTGCTACTTGTCTACAAAATTTGCAATTCTATAGATAAGTTCTTCTGTTGAGGTCTTTGGAATGTAGATGTTAATCCTCTAGTGGTGTCTCTCCCCGAGCCCATGTGGGACTAGCTCTCTTGGCCTTGCCTTTCTTCTATCTGGCATAACAAGGCCTGCCTTTACTCGTATCTTCTCAGAATTCTACGATTTGTTGCTAGGGAAAAGTCTATTATGTCCCCTGCATCTCCTGTGTCACATTCAGGAAGTTCAGCACCAGTAGGAGGAGGGACAGCCTGCTCTGACTCCTTCTGAGTAGAACTTGTAGTGTCTTTTCCCTTGGGGCTCTCTTGCTTTGATGTGGGCTCGGGTGTTTGCTCAATGGGCAGGTAGTCAGGGGGAGGTGCAGCTATCTGGTCAGCCACTACCAAGCTAGGTTGCGGGGTTGGTTTTTGGATACAGGGTCCCAGGTGCAAGACCTCCTCGTGAGGTGCTGTCTCTGTTGGGGCTTCAGGCACGACATCATTCTTGAATTGCCTTGCCTCTGAATTCAGAGTGCTCAGTCCTTCCCACTGTGCAATGAAATCTGCTGAACTTCATAATTCTGTTGTAAAGAGCAGCAGGCACAAGGAGCATCAAGAACACTTTTTTCTTGTTTTCAGTTGCCAGGATCTGAAATTAAGAAATTGTTCATCCATTCACCATAATGTGTTTATCAAGCCCTTCAAATGCACTCTCAAAATATTGCACACAGATATAGCAAAAGGAGATTTGCAGGGATCCCACCCTTCAGTGCCTCCTTTGCCTGGAAGCAAAAAACTTCACAAGACTCCTTCAACCTAGCGAAAAGGAAGGCTTCTGCTCCCAGGAAACAGTCCACAAGGGCTCTCTGGCCTCCTGTCCCAGCTGCCTCCCCCCTTGCACCTTCCCTCCAGAGTGAACGCATCTTTCTTTCTTTCTTTCTTTCTTTCTTTCTTTCTTTCTTTCTTTATTCATTCATTCATTCATTCATTCATTCATTTATTTTATTCGACATATGTATATGCCGCCCCCTTGCAAACAAGCCTCAGGGCGGCTAACAATCAACAGAAAAATATCATTTAAAAACAATACACAATCTAAAACTGGCCCATCTCAAAATCTAAGATAAAATACATAAAATACATAAAATACAAATACATAAATATAGCCACAATAATAAAATATACAATTTAACAATTAAAATATTTCTTAAATAAAAAGGTCTTCACCTGGCGCCGAAAAACAAATTATGATGGCGCCAGGCAAGCCCCTCTGGGGAGCGCATTCCATAGATTGGGCACCACCACAGAGAAAGCCCTCCTCTGGGTACTCATCCTCCTTATTTCTCTCACGGAGGGTTCCCGGAGGAGAGCATCAGCTGCCGATCATAGGGGGCAGGAGGGCATATATGGTCACAGGCGCTCCTTTCAGTAACCAGGACCCAAGCCATTAAGGGCTTTATAGGTAAGAACCGACACCTTGAATTGGGCCCGGACTTCACTGGGAAGCCAGTGTAGCTGACGGAGAACTGGGGTGATATGAGAACCATGCCCAGTCCCCATCAGCACCCTGGCAGCTCTATTTTGCACCAATTGAAGTATCCAGACCGTCTTCAAACATAGCCCCATGTAGAACGGGTTACAGAAATCTGACCGGGAAGTCACCAACACATGTGTCACTGTTGCCAGGCAGTCGAACTCCAGGAAGGGACACAGCTGATGGATCAGCTGAAGCTGATGGAAAGTGCTCCTCGCCACCGCTGGCACTTGGGTTAAAAAGTTCAGCCCCGGGTCGAGGAGCACTCCCAGTCTGCGGACCCTGTCTTTCAGAGGGAGTGCCACCCCATTTAAGATTAGGGTCAGGTCCCCCACTCCGAAGCCTGACCCACCCACCAACAGGACCTCCATCTTGTCAGGATTGAGCTTCAGTTTATTGGCCCTCATCCAGCCCATTATCTCCACCAGGCACCAGTTCAGCACAGCCATTGCCTCACCTGGATCGGTGGAGAATGAGAGGTAGAGCTGGGTATCATCAGTGTACTGATGATTCCGCAGCCCACACCTCCTGATGACCTCTCCCAGCAGTTTCATGTTGAAGAGTAAGGGGGACAAAATGGAACCCTGCTGTACTCCATGGCATAGCTGCCATGGCGCAGAGCCATAGTCCCCCAGCACCAACTTCTGGAATCGGCCATTGAGATAGGAGTGGAACCACTGCAGAGCAGTGCCTCCAACCCCCAGTTCCGCCAGCCTCTCCAGAAGGATACCATGGTCGATGGTATCAAAAGCCACCGAGAGGTCCAGGAGAACCAACAGGGACACACTCCCCCTTTCCCTCTCCCTGCACAGGTCATTGTACAGGGCGACCAAGGCAGATTCAGTGCCGTACCCAGGTCTGAAACCGGACTGAAATGTGCCTAGATAATCAGTTTCATCCAAGAGTGCCTGGAGTTGTGTTGCCACTACCCACTCCAGCACGTTGCCCAGAAACGGGATGTTGGCCACCGGTCTATAATTGGTGACCTCTTCTGGATCCAGGGAAGCCTTCTTTAGGACTAGCCGGACTACCACCTCCATTAAAGGGGCAGGCACCTGGTCGTCTCTGAAAGAGGCGTTGACCACCTCCAAGATCCAGGGCACAATCCCGTCCTTGGCGCTCTTTAATAGCCTAGAAGGGCACGGGTCCAGTAAACAGGTGCTTGAGCGTACCAATCCAAGCACCTTGTCCACATCATCAGGCCGCAAAAACTGAAATTCATCCATCAATGAGGGACAAGCCGGCACGGTTGGTCCCTCCCCAAGAGAATCTGTGTCAAGAGTGGAGTCCAGCTCGTGACGAATCTGAGCAACTTTCTCCCTGAAATGCGTGGCAAAGTCATCACCAGCGGGCTTTCAAGGGCGGTACCAGATCTTTGCTGGAGCCAGGTTTAATCAACCCCTGAACCACCCGAAAAATCTCCGCTGGATGGCATTGTGTGGAGGCAATGGATGCAGAGAAGAATTTCTTCTTTGCCGCCCTCACCCCCACAGCATGGGCCCGATAGTGGGCTCTAAGATGTGCTTGATCACATTCATCCCACAATTTCCTCCACCTACGCTCTAGCCCTCTCCCGACCCGCTTCATCGCCCGTAATTCCGGTGTATACCAGGGAGAAGAACGGGCTCTGCCCGGTTGGAGAGGGCGCTTAGGAGCGATCGTGTCGATAGCCCCGGTCATCCCCCCATTCCATATATCGACCAGGGCATCAACAGGAGCACCAGCCTTATCAATTGGAAAATCCCCCAGAGCCCTCAGGAATCCATCCAGATTCATCTGACTCTGGGGGTGGACCATCACAATCTGGTCCACACCCTTACAGAGGGAGAGGCCACTTTCAAGCTCAAACCTCACGAGGGAGTGATCTGACAATGAAAAGGGTGTCAAATGTAGATTCTTCACCCTCAGAGCACTCTCTTCCTGACCCGTCGAGAAAACCAGGTCCAGAGTGTGTCCACGTGCATGGGTCAGGCCGCTGACAGGTTGAGACAGCCCCATGGCCGTCATGGCAGCCATGAAGTCCTGAGCCACCCCAGAAATATCAGTCTCGGCATGGAGATTGAAGTTCGCCAGGACCAACATCCTGGGGGTCTTCAACACCAGGTCCGAGACGACTTCCGTCAGCTCAGGCAGGGAGTCTGTTGTGCAGAAGGGTGCTCGGTACACCAACAGAATTCCCAATCTGTCTCGGTCACCCAACACCAAGTGGAGACACTCCAGCCCCAGTCTCGAGGGGACAGGAAGCCCTGGGAGGGAAAAGGAAGCTCGATAAACTAAAGCAACCCCCCTCCCCTCCCCTCCGGGCGTGGACGGTGCTGGACTAGGTACCCGGGCAGGCACAGTTCTGAGAGGGCAACATCTCCCCCCTCCCCCGCCCAGGTCTTGGTGATACAAGCCAGGTTGGCCCTCTCATCCACAATCAGGTCGTGGATGAGAGTAGCTTTATTGTGGACCGACCTGGCATTAATCAACAGCACTGTCAGGCCCGTGGGGCAGTTGACAAGGCTGTCTGGCACCCGCCAGTTGGAGGAATAACCAGAAGGAGGGATAGGTGTTAACCATCTGTCCCGCCTTCTCCTAGGCGGGACCGTTAAGCCCCCACCACAATCATAACGCCCATTGCCCATCACCACCCCAATGGTGGTCTCCACGCGCTCCCCAGGTGACATAACTAAACTGAATTTTAGATGGGCCTCTAAAAACTAGATAAAAATTTAAAAATTTAAAAACCTACCCCGCAGCCAGCACTCACCCTCCAGAACTTCGGCCAGACTCCCTGGCCAGCCCAGCCCCCGTCTGGCCCCGAACGGCCCTAACAGCAATGCCCTTAGGCCGTCGCCCTTCGGCCGCTGGTGCTTTGAAGCCACAGGCACGTGCGGCCCCTCCCTCCCCGCCCGTCCTGGTGCGACTGCTACTCATGCGGGGGGGGGGGGCTGGCTGGAGCAGGGGCCACAGCGACAGCGCAGCACTGGTGGATGGCGTCTGCACTGGGCGGCAAGCAGCAGGTGAAGCGGTGGGAAGCAGGTGGAGGCGGGCATGGTCCTTCGGCTCTGGGAAGTTATTAAAATATTTCTATGCTGCCCCATCACAATAAAGCCTTGAGGCGGCTCACTACAGTAAAAATTTGAAACAAAAAACTTCAATTAAAAGCCCACCTGCCCCCCCTGGTGCATCTCGGCAAAACCCCTTAAAAATACCATCTAAATTAACAAATATAAATATTAAACAAATTAACAATTAAAATATGATTTAAATAAAAAGGTCTTCACCTAGTGCCGAAAAACAAATAACGATGGTGCCAGGCAGACCTCTCTGGTGAGCGCATTCCATAGATGGGGCGCCACCACAGAGAAAGCCCTCCTCCAGGTACTCACTTTCTTAATCTCATTCACTGAGGGTTCCTGGAGGAGAGCCTCTGTTGCTGATCTCAAGGAGAGGGAGGGCATTCATAGGCATAGGCGTTCCATTAAGTATCCAGGTCCCAAGCTGTTTAGGGCCTTATAGGTCAAAACCAACACCTTGAATTGGGCCCGGACTTCAATCGGGAGCCAGTGGAGATGATGGAGAACTGGGGTTATATGAGAATAATGCCCAGTCCCCGTCAGCAACCTGGCAGCTCTATTCTGCACCAACTGAAGTATCTGGACCATCTTCAAGGGCAGCCCCACGTAGAGCACATTACAGAAATCTAATCGGGAAGTCACCAACGCGTGTGTCACTGTCGCCAGGCAATTGTAGTCTAGAAATGGACGCAGCTGATGTATCAGCCGAAGCTGTAGGAAAGCACTCCTCGCCGCCGCTGCCACCTGAGCATGTAATGACAGCTCTGGGTTGAAGAGCACTCCCAAGCTGTGGACCTTGTCCTTTAGAGGGAGTGCAACCCCATCCAGAACAAGGCCCAAGTCCCCCATTCCAAGGCCAGAACCGCCCAACAACAGGACCTCCGTCTTGTCTGGACTGAGCTTCAGTTTATTGGCCCTCATCTAGCCCATTACCTTGGCCAGGCACCAGTTCAGCACAGCCACCACCTCACCTGGATTAGTAGAGAACAAGAGGTATAGCTGAGTATCATCAGCGTACTAATGATTCTGCAACCCACACCTCCGAATGACCTCTCCCAGTGGTTTCATGTAGATGTTACATAGCAAGGGGGGGGGGCAAAATGGACCCCTGCGGTACACCATGGCATAGCTGCCATAGCGCAGAGCCATAGTCCCGCAGCGCCACCTTCTGAAATTGGCCATTGAGATAGGAGCGGAACCACTGCAGAGCAGTGCCTCCAACTCCCAATCTTGCTAGCCTATCCAGGAGGATACCATGGTCGATGGTATCGAAAGCCGCTGAGACGTCCAGGGGAACCAACAGGGATGCACTCCCCCTGTCTCTCTACCTGCACAAGTCATCATACAGGGCAACCAAGGCATATTCAGTGCCGCACCCGGGTCTGAAACCAGACTGCAATGGGTCTAGATAATCCGTCTCATCCAATAGTGCTTGGAGTTGTCCCGCCACCACCCGTTCTAGTACCTTGCCCAGGAACGGGATGTTGGCCACCGGTCTATAATTGGCGGACAACTCTGGATCCAGGGAAGCCTTCTTTAGGACTGGCTGGACTACTGCCTCCAAAAGCATTCCCAGCAGAACAGCCCACGGAGGGAGGGATCCTGCACCTCGCACACAGCAGTCAATGGAGGGGAGGAGGAAACTGCCCTAAAGGTAAAGGCAGGAGTAGAAAAGGGAAAGAATGAAAGAAGGACAAGGGATAGAATTTAGTGGCTAAGTCATTCCCCATCCTTCGCAATCAAAGGAACAACATTCCTCGGGGCTCTTTTAATCTCTTATAAAAAGGCTTACCTAATACTCACCCCCCAAAATAGTGTGAATTATCTTCTACTGCCCATCTATCAATGAGAAAGCCTTTTCTTCAACTCATTTAATGGTGTAAATTGGAGAAATACACCCCACCGTCCCTTGTTATTCTGCTCTTTCCTTTTCATCCTGGACTAGCTTTCAAATTGTGGCAAGATCTGCTTCTTTGTAGTCAATAACCCGGCTCAAAGAAACTCCACCAACTGCTTCCCATCCTTTTCCTGAAGGAAATGCTTGATCTTGTCTTCTATTCTGGCCACTGTTCTTCATCTATAAGGCCCCACTCAGGGGCCAATTTGAAAACTTGTTCCAATGGCTCTATTTTGTGATGTTTTATATCATGCCATACTCTTATATACACTTGGTATCCCCAAGTATATTTAATATTATTCTTCAACAAAATAATCTAGAATACTTGCAACACATGTCTAAACAAAATTGTCTAAGAACATACATTTTGAAACACTAGGTGCATCTTTAAACTTTACTTGACCTGAATTTTCTCTCGACTTTCTCATCAGCCTTTCCTTTTCATAGAAGTTGGAGAAACTTATCAACACATGTCTTGGAGATTCTCTAACCCAGTGTGGGAGTCCAACACAATGTAGTCTATCTCTTCTTTAAAGTTCAAGTACATCACTTCTAAGTTTCTTTTCTTCAGCTGATGGTCATTCCGGCATGCTTTTCAGTTGTGAATTCATTCTACAATCTCTGTGCTCCGAATCAATCTCGTTTTTCTGCAACTCTTCTATTTTTTCAGAATGGCAGATTATATCCAATGTACCAGCTTCAGCCAAAGCCTCTGTTTCTTCAAATTTCTTCTCCACCATTTGATTTATCATTTTAGTAAAAGTTTTCTGTTTTTCAGTTTTTATCTGAGTAATAGCCAGTTTGTTCATTAATATCCCTTTTCCACTGCTCTCTCATCCCCTTCAATTCCTGAGAATTGCCTTCCTTCCATTCTTTCATACTTGAGTCCAGAATCTTCTTAAAAGCTTTCAAGGTCTTTTCATCAGCCATATCACTTTCTCAGGAAGCCTCCAATTTCTCTTAAGTCTGTACATGTTAGTCCAGTAGATCTACTTAGACTCAAATCTGATAGTTTCTTATTTCACATGTCCAGAGTGAGCTTATTGTTGTGTTGTCTGTGAAACACCAACAATTTAAGATCCACAAATCCATATTCCAAATCCAATTAAATAATTTTTTCTTTAAGCTTTATTCCACTAGATTTTAAAAAGCTATTCCACATTCTTCCAGCAGATGGAGCACTATATCCATGACAAGATGTTGTTGTTAGTCAGTCATGTCCGACCCATCACGACCCCATGGACAACATTCCTCCAGGCCTTCCTGTCCTCCACCATCCCCCAGAGTCCACTCAAGCTCACACCAACTGCCTCAGTGACTCCATCCAGCCACCTCATCATCTGCCGTCCCCTTCTTCTTTTGCCATCTATTGTTCCCAGCATTAAGACTCTTCTCCAGGGAGTCCTTCCTTCTCATTAGGTGGCCAAAGTATTTGAGTTTCATCTTCACTATCTGGCCTTCTAAAGAGCAGTAAGGGTTGATCTCCTCTAGGACTGACCGGTTTGATCGCCTTGCAGTCCAAGGGACTCACAGGAGTCTTCTCCAGCACCACAATTCAAAGGCCTCAATCCTTTTGCGCTCGGCCTTCCTTATGGTCCAGCTTTCACAGCCATATATTGCAACTGGGAAAACCATAGCCTTGACTATATGCACTTTTGTTGGCAGGGTGATGTCTCTGCTTTTGAGTATGCTGTCTAGATTTGCCATAGCTCTCCTCCCCAGGAGCAAGCATCTTTTAATTTCATGGCTGCAGTCCCTGTCTGCAGAGATCTTGGAGCCCAGGAAAATAAAATCTCTCACTATGTCCATTTCTTCCCCATCTATTTGCCAGGAAGTGAGAGGACTGGATGCCACGATCTTAGTTTTCTTAATGTTGAGTTTCAAGCCAACTTTTGTGCTCTCCTCCTTCACCCGCATCAAGAGGCTCTTTAGTTCCTCTTCACATTCTGCCATGAGAGTGGTATCATCTGCATATCTGAGGTTGCTGATATTTCTCCCAGCAATCTTGATTCCAACTGCTGATTCATCTAGCCCTGCCTTTCTCATGATGTGCTCTGCATATAAGTTAAATAGGCAGGGTGACAGTATACAGCCTTGCCGAACTTCTTTCTCAATTTTGAACCAATCAGTGGTTCCGTGTCCAGTTCTCACTGTTGCTTCTTGACCTGCATATAGAGTTCTCAAGAGACAAATAAGATGGTCTGGTACTCCCATCTCTTTAAGAACTTGTCACAATTTGTTGTGATCCACACAATCAAAGGCTTTAGCAGTCAATGAAGCAGAAGTAGATGTTTTTCTGGAACTCTCTAGCTTTCTCCATGATCCTGCATATGTTGGCAATTTGATCTCTAGTTCCTCTCCCTCTTCGAAATCCTGCCTGTACTTCTGGTAGTTCTCGGTCCACATACTGCTGGAGCCTAGCTTGTAGGATTTTGAGCATCACTTTGCTAGCATGTGAAATGAGTGCAATGATGCAGTAGTTTGCACATTCTTTGGCATTGCCCTTCTTGGGGATCGGAACGTAAACTGACCTTTTCCAATCCTGTGGCCACTGTTGAGTTTTCCAAATTTGCTGGCATATTGAGTGTAGCACTTTAACTGCATCATCTTTCAGGATTTTGAATAGCTCAGCTGGAATGCTGTCACCTCCACTAGCTTTGTTGTTGCTCAGACTTCCTAAGGCCCATTTGACTTCACATTCCAGGATGTCTGGCTCGAGGTCAGTGACTACCCCATTGTTGTTATCAGGGATGATAAGCCCTTTCTTGTATAGTTCTTCTGTGTAATCTTGCCACCTCTTCTTAATCTCTTCTGCCTCAGTTAGGTCCCTGCCATTTTGGTCCTTTATTATGCCCATCTTTGCATGAAATGTTCCCTTCATATATCCAATTTTCTTGAAGAGATCTCTGGTCCTCCCTATTCCATTGTTTTCTTCTATTTCTTTGCACTGTTCATTTAAGAAGGCATTCTTATCTCTTCTAGCTATTCTCTGGAATTCTGCATTCAATTGGGTGTATCTTTCTCTTTCTCCCTTGCCTTTCGCTTCCCTTCTTTCCTCAGCTATTTGTAAAGCCTCCTCAGACAGCCATTTTGCTTGCTTGCATTTCTTTTTCTTTGGGATGGTTTTAGTTGCTGCCTCTTGTACAATGTTGCATACCTCTGTCCATAGTTCTTCAGGCACTCTGTCTATCAGATCGAATTCCTTAAATCTATTTGTCACCTTCACTGTTTATTCAGGGATATGATTTAGGTAATACCTGAGTGGCCTAGTGCTTTTCCCTACTTTCTTCAGCTTAAACTTAAATTTTGTAACCAGAAGCTCATGATCGGAGTCACAGTCAGCTCCTGGTCTAGTTTTTACTGACTGTATAGAACTTCTCCATCTTTGGCTGCCGAGCACATAGTCAATCTAATTTCTGTGTTGACCATCTGGTGATGTCCATATGTAGAGTCGTCTCTTGGGTTGTTGGAAAAGAGTGTTTGCTATGACCATCGTATTCTCTTGACAAAATTCTACCAGCTTGTGCCCTGCTTTATTTTGTACTCCAAGGCCAAACTTGCCTGTTATCCAGTTATCTTTTGGCTTCCTACTTGAGCATGATGATAAGGACATCATTTTTTGGTGTTAATTCTAGAAGGTGTTATATGCCTTCATCGAACTGGTCAACTTCAGCCTCTTCAGCACCAGTGGTTGGGGCATAGACTTGGACTACTGAGATGTTGAATGGTTTGCCTTGGATTAGAACTGAGATCATTCTGTCAGTTTGGAGATTGTATCCCAGTGCTGCTTTTCCTACTCTTTTATTGACTATGAAGGCTACTCCATTTCTTCTGAGGGATTCTTGCCCACAGTAGTATACCTGATGGTCATCAGAATTAAATTCACCCATGCCTATCCATTTTAGTTCACTAATTCCTAAGATGTCGGTGTTCAGTCTTGTCATCTCTTGTTTGACCACATCCAGCTTGCCGTGATTCATGGATCTTACATTCCAGGTTCCTATGGAGTATAGATCTTTGCAGCATCGGACTCTCCTTTCACCACCAGATACATCGGCAACTGAGTGTCCTTTTGGCTTTGACCCAATCGCTTCATTCTTTCTGGCACTACTAGTACTAGCCCTCTGCTCTTCCCCAGTAGCATATTGGACATCTTCCGACCTGAGGGGCTCATCTTCCGGTATCATATCTTTTTGCCTTTTGGTACTGTCCATGGGGTTTTCTTGGCAAAGGTACTGGAGTGGGTTGCCATTTCCTTCTCCAGTGGATCACGTTTTGTCAGAGCTCTCTGCTATGACCTGTCTGTCTTGGGTGACCCTGCACGGTATAGCTCATACCTTCATTGAGCTACACAAGCCTCTTCGCCACGACAGGGCAGTGATCCATGAAGGTGAAACGTAAAGGTTTCCCCTTGACATTACGTTCAGTCATGCCTGACTCTAGGGGGAGGTGCTCATCTCCGTTTCCTAGCCGAGGGAGCCAGCATTTGTCTTCAGACAGTCTCCGTGGTCATGTGGCCAGCATGACTAAACACTGAAGTGCGCGGAACGCTGTTACCTGCCCACTGAAGTGGTACCTTTTTATCTACTTCCATTTGCATGCTTTCAAACTGCAAGGTTAGCAGGAGCTGGGATGGCGCATGGGAGCTGAACCCATGTGCAGATTCGAACCGGCAACCTTTCGATCAACCAGTTCAGCAGCACAGCAGTTTAAACCACTGCACCACCTGCAGTCCCATCTATACAATATCTATACAAATACATAAAAACTGCAAACATACATAATAATTTAAAACCAATAAATAAAATCAACAATTATTTAAAATAACGTTTAAATAAAAAGGTCTTGGCCTGGCACCGAAAAACAAATAATGATGGTGCCAGGCAGGCCTCTCTGGGGAGCGCATTCCATAAGTGGGGCGCCACCACAGAGAAGGCCCTCCTCCGGGTACTCACCCTCCTAATATCTTTCACAGAGGGTTCCTGGAGAAGGACCTCTGCCACCAATCTCAAGTGGTGGGAGGGCAAATATATGAAAACAGGTTCCTTCCAAACTTAAAACACAGAGACAAAGGCACACAATTATCAGGAATTAAGCAGCCTATATCTGAAACAGGCAAATGTGAGGTGTTGGTTTGTAGTCCTCTTTCCTCAATCATGGAGTTTCCCCTGCTGTTCCAACTTCACAGTTTCCTGATGAGCTCCCACTTTCACCACACTTCAATGGGAGGAGTGTGCTTGGATTAGAATGGAAAGCTGGGTTCAGACGATGACATTATGAACTGGTTGGTGTTTCAAAAATCAGTCTGTTGCTGGAGAAAAGCTGGGGGCACAGAAGATGGGGATTCCCACACCTCAATATCACAATTGATGAGGGTGCTGTTGCATGACCCAAATGTCTCGACCAATTGAGAAAAATCAATCACTTTATTTCGTGCTGTTTGTCCTCTCAAAGGCAGTACAAATGAAACAACCTCAGGGTCAGAGTGCCTAGGAATGCCTCGGAATTCCTTCTGATTCCACTTCACAGCCATCCTTCAGCATTGGAGAGAGAGGTGGGTCAAAGCAGCAGCAAAACCAGAGAGAAAGACATACCCCATTCCTTTGAGCTGACTGCCTGCCAGATGCAAATGAGGGGCAACACAAGCAGTGTGTTTCAAGACAACATTTTGTACAACCACACATGCACACAAAGCAGACAGAGACAGTGTCTGCCTGTCAAGGCACAGACTGCCTTTCGTCTCCCAGGCTTGGGATCCATCCAAGTGAACATGTGATGCACCCCCACAAAAAATATACAGATCCGGAAGAGATGGTTGCTGTACTACTAAACTTGCCAGGGAATTCTGCCAGCTCCCCCTTTGTTACCCTGAATTTCCTACCTTGGACTTCAAAAGCAACCACTGAACCTTTCTAAATTCTGTAATTTCTGATTGTTTTATCCCTTTCTCTGTCACTCAGAAGCTGGACGTGTCATGATGTATTCTTGATGATTTCCTAATGTTTCTGTATTTTCTTTTGTGCTTCTATTACTCTTGCATATCACTCATTCAAGGTCTCATCCCCCTTCCTGCAAAAGCATACATGACTGCTACTGCATGAAACACTCTGCATATGTCCTGTTTCCTCATAGCAGCCTTAACTGCTATCCTTCATTGCTGTTGTAATTTAGGGATCTCAGTTATTGTAAATACAACTGTTGAGTGCTTGACTGTACACTTCCATGGAAACTGAGTATTCATTCCAAGCAGGTCTGGCATCCTGACAGATGGCACAAGGATGGGATTCATGGTTCTCCTGCATCGATCCTAGCCCAGAGGAAGGCAAGCAGCAGCTGCATCTCCCAGGGACAAAAAGAGGAACTTTTCCTCTTACATTCCAAAGGGCCAGGATGCCAGAAGATCCTTGCGAGGCCTTCAAGCACTCCCTGCACTCAGATTTCTTTTCAGCAGTTTTCTTCTTTGGGAAGGTCAGGATCTCCTGAAGTCCACCTCCAGTGCACCATTGGAAACAGTGATACAGGGTCTGGTCACCTGGGTAGGACACAGCCCAGTGGGGCAGGGGAACAGGCTGGTGTACCGATTTGGACATCTGCAAGCAGGATCTTGTACTGGGGCACCAGGAACCACAAACTGTGGGATTTGTTTAGAGATCAACATGCCTGAGTACAGGACATGTTTGCACTGGTTTTGTGCAAGTCCTGTTGTGTTTGTGTCTGTCTTTTTTCTGTTGTGCCTGTGCAAATCTTTGCTTTAAAGCAGGGGTGTCCAGCCCATGGCCTATGGGCTCAAGTGGCCCAGGAAGTCTATGACTGAAGCCCAACACAAAATCTAAATTTACTGAAAACATTATGAGAATGTTTTGGTGATATTTTTTGGTAACTCGTTAGTGCAGTTCTCAAGCATGAACTTTCTACAGTACAATGTTGTGCTGCAATGTCACATAAAATAAATGTATGTATGCTCTCGCTATTTGTATGCATGCATGGCTTCAGTTTTTTCTTGGAGTGCTGCTTCCAGTGTGTTATCTTCCAAGCGCAGACAGTTGGATTGACACCTTCAGATGTTACATGTGCTCATGGTGACTTGGGGGTGAAAAGCAGAGATTATCAATAATATTTCAACCTACCATTGCAAACAATTTTATACATTTCAACATATTAGCCAAACAGTGCTGTGACCAGCAAAAATATGCAGCCTTTTAAAAAATTTGATACAAGAATAAGCACTATTGTGGTATAATTGTGATTGCATTTTCAGTCAACATAAATATGTTGCCTGCCAGTTTTCAAATGATAAAAGATCAGAACCTCCCAGAACATTTTTCATGAGCATCAGCATTCATTTCAGCCAAACACGCAAGCATTGGTTGTTTGGTGAAAAGTGTCCTAGCTCGGGTTTCTGTGTATTCACAATGAGTTGGGGCATTTTGTCCCTATGTAGACTGGCCAATGCCATCAATGTCGATAAGAAAACGTGAAAACTTGATTCTCATTGTCCAGAAACTCCATTGAGAGCACATTTTCCTTTAGGCAACAGAAAGCAGAAGGTTTTCTTTGTCATGTTGTGTGCAGTTTGCTTTAGCTTGATTGATACAACTGAGACTGTGCTCAAGAAGCTTGTGCTGAGGTACAGTTCAAAAAACCAGAGATGCTCCCTATTCTTTCCCATCTGTCCACAATTTCTTCCCCAACTAATGTGAGTTTTCAAATTATCCTGAGCGCAAGGGCAGCAATCTCCTCCATACCACAAGCTTCTGTAAAGTGTGAAAGGCCTTTTCACTCACTTTTGCTAGGGTGAGGAGATTAATCCCTCCCATTGTTTGCTTGGTCATCAAAATGGAAAGCAGTCAGGGATTGTCTGGCCCCCAGCCAGCTGGACTGAAGCCCACCTGGAAGCTCCCTAGTCCCTCAATTGAGAACCAACCTCAGGATTCAGCAGAGACACACTTTGCATTCACTTTGCCAAAGTTTGTGGAAACCTGGTCAGTGACCAGGGCAATCCTGGAGGAAACATCTCAGCAGCATGTGAGGGACCAGGCAGGCCAAGGAGGGCTGAGGAGATCCCGGGGTTCACACCCTCCCTGCACCTCTGCTCTTGCCCATTGGTAGCTCCTCGAGGGCTGCCTGCGCTCCAGAGGGAACTGCCGCGGTGTCCAGGGTGCTGACTTCTCCCCAGAATGCTCAGACTGCCTGACAGGGGCTCATGGTTCCAATTCTGCTCATCAGGGCTGCCAGAACATGCAACTCCAACCAGATCCATATATGCAGCTGCTCAATGTGCCATGAAATCTGAATTCTTCAAAATAGGCAGGCTGTTTCCTGGCAGACTGGATTCCAACCTGCTCCATTAGCACTCACCAAAGTGTCTTCCAGTTAAGTTTTATGATGTGGTACATCTCCTAATATTTTTAGATTCACTGTCAGTATTAGTTTCACCTCCACTTCTATCCTGTCCTTTTCCTTGCATGTGGTAAGGAAGCAGCTTGCATGCTTTGGTCTTTTCCTGATCACAAGAACCCTGTCAGGTAGGTTTGCCAGAGACTGAGTGACTAGCCAAAAGTCACCCATGGCTTTTCAGTGATAAGTTGGAATTCAGACCTGAATCTCACAGTCCCCATCCCACTTATTGCACATGGGATCCTACACATGTATGCACACCCAAACTCCCTCTGTGTCATCTTGTCAAACAGGACTGGTTTCGGTTCTGCTTTTAGATATGCCTATGTTAAAACAGGCTTCACCTCCTGAATATACGAGCAGGTAACACACCAAGGGGAGCAAGACCCAAGAAACGGGCATTAGGCACAACTGGTACAAAAGGAGAAGCATTTTCCAAGGGAAATAGGAGGGGAGAGCAGAAGACAGAGGGAAGGAGCCCTCCCTGCTTGGGAGAGAGCTGGGATAGGATGGACAGGATCATAAATTCGGCAGGGACTTTTGCTCGTGCTGACCTCCTGGAGAAAAAAGTTTGAAAGATCCATAGCCTGTCCCATCACTAGAGTTCAAAGTGGGTGCAGAAGGGACAATTCTTCTGCCTAATGAAGTTGGTAGGTCTCTGAGCTAGAGATGTCCTTGAAGAACCTCCAGGGACCCAGCTGAGCTCACCAAAAATTGGCAGGGACAAAGTGAAGCAGAGATTTTGTAGGGCCAAATTCCATCACTGCAGAGGCAATGGTGGTGGGGGGTAGGGGGCTGTCATGACTTCAAGGCCAATTATAGAGCAATTGACTTCAAGGCCAATTATATATGCCTGAAGGAGCCCCTTAATCCTGGTTGCCTGAAAGGGGCCGCAGGGGGATGTTCTCAGATGTGTGCATCTCCCCAGCTGGGTCTTTCCTCATGGGACTGAAGAAAGAGTTCAGGAAGCCACAAATGTGCCCCAACCACATGTGCATATTAGTCTGGAAATCATACTACATTTCTGGCTGTCTTGCTAAGCCTCATGGGTTCCCCTCCCCCAGGACCATCCTGAACCCTCTGATGCACACATGAGATTGCAGAGTTGTGTCTGGCATCCAGGCACAAAAGGGAAGGGACACCATTCCTGCCATCCTGCTCAGAGCTTGGAAGAGGTTGAGGGCAGGGAAGGAGACCTCTGTGTAGGGCATTTCTTCTTCTCTTTGGCTGGAGTCTTGATTGGCCGGGCATCATCTCCATTTCCAAAGCAAATCATTCTTCCAGTTGTTCCACTAATTGTTTGGAAGAAGGATGGAGGCCATGTCAAGCACTGACAGAATGGCACTCTTCTTCCTGCTGCTGCTGCTCCCTGAGGCCTCCTGTGGGAAGCTGCAGGGCAAATGCCCCTGGAGCTGGTACAGGGCTGAGCTGCAGCCCCGGAATTGTTACCGGCCAGGAGACTATGTCTTCAGTGCCAGCATCTCTGCTGGACAAAGCCTGTTTGGACCACACACATTCAATAGACCTGCCTCTAATGAAAACATTGTGTAAGTCATTGGCCTGCTTGACCTGATACCACAAAGAACTATGGGCAGTGCAGCTGGCTCCTTTCCCAGGAAGACACAGTGAGCAAACTCAAGGGTAACAAAGCTCTGGGGGGAGTCCAGGGAAGTGGGAGGGTCCTAGTCCCAAGAACGTGCCCCACATTTCTTGCCTCAGCCCTTCTTTGCCTTCCTTTTTCCTTTAGTGTGAACAGCTACACTTACTAGACTCTTGCCTGGGATGCGGAACTTTGCTGCAGGTGTCTTTAATGGGGAAGGGACCTGGATTAAGATGGGAAATAGGCCTGCCCACTCACTGGAATCCCACCAGAAATTCTGCAGAAATTGGCAATTGGGCCCTTCTTTCAGTTGGCACCAGGCTGAGAATGTGGAAGCCTGAGAAGCTGGATCCAACCTCAAAGGGCAGTTGAAGGATTCATGAGCAGAGATGGCATAGGGACACGCTTGATTTTTTTTTTTTTTCAGGATGACAGCCACAAATTTATGGAAGATCCTCTCCTTCCTTTTTGCCATCCAGGACGTCAACCAGAATCCCAGCCTCTTGCCCAACATCACCCTGGGCTACAGCATCTATGACACCATTCATGATGCTAGACTTACATCTGACGCAGCCATAGACCTGCTCTCAACCTCACAGGCCCACGTTCCCAACTACAAGTGTGGCAGGCGAAATCATCTCCTGGCCGTGCTTGAAGAATCTGACTCCGACAACTCCATGCATCTTTCTAACATGCTGGGCATCTTCAAAATCCCACAGGTGGGAGGCTTGGAAGAAGCAATATTAGGTGCCATGTAGAGAAAGCCAAAGATTCTCCAAATACTTTTCATGCATGGTACCCCCACCCCCCCCAGGAAAACAGACCATCCTTCTCAGTCCCAAGATGTAAAGGGTTAAAGCTGCATCTGTCCAACACCAGGCACCCATCTGGTATTCTCAGTGTTGGGAATTAACCAAATGCCCCCCTTGTTTTATGTCAGACTGTGAGAAAGCAGGTAACCCCAGCAAGTTACGTAAATAGAAAAGACTATTGTTGGTGCACACCCGCAATCAAGAGTGACCCATCTCCATTTGCGACCATTTACCAAAGGAATGATGCAGAGTGCTTCCATATGTTCAGCTTTTTCAATTATTAGATATAGAGTGAACATCATGCATGCTATGTTTGTGCAGGGTTATCTTAATCTACATTTCACATGTCAAAACAGCTGGCTCCAGGCTGATCTTTTACACATTCTGACCCTATTGGCAGAGGCTTATATTTTCCACTCTCCTCTGTCTCTCTGATATAACCCTAAAGAATTGACACTTGATCTGAAGTCATCAGTAAAATCTGTATTCTTCATTAGGATCTGATGTAGAGCACATAATTCTACACTTCATGGTCAATCATATCATGGACATCCAAGATAGGAAAACCTGGAGATGATGAAGAGTTCAGGTTACTCCTGGAATGATGCTAAAACACTATATTTTTCAGAAAATAAGCACTGAATCATGTTCCATGCAGATAAGTAAAGGTTAAGTGCTTTGCAATATTGAGATGAGAAACACTGATTTGGTGCTGGAATGAAGCAATCCATCACTCTCTTCCTTTCTTTCCCAGGTCACTTATGCTTTCACTTCTCAGGTTCTTAGAGAAAAAAGCCAGTCCATTTCCTTCTACAGGATGGTCCCTGAAGAAGGCATCCAGTACCCAGGAATCGTCACACTGCTGCTGCACTTCAGGTGGAGGATGGTGGGTCTCTTTTCTCTGGATACTGAGAATGGAGACAAGTTCATGAGAACCTTGAAACCAGAGCTCCTCAGGAATGGCATTTGCGTGATTTCTTCACACAGTGTCTCACAGTTGAAATCGGGTGTTATACCAAACAAAGCACTGCCACTGAAGGAGTTGGTGGAAATCAATGTCTTCATTTATTTTGAAGAGTTCCTTTTCTCCTTCTATGGACTAGTGATTCTAGAAGGAGTTTTTGAAATATATATGAAATCTATTCATGGGAAAGTCTGGATATCCACAAGTTTGTATGATTTTTCCTTGGTTTTATCTTGTGAAACTTGTGATTATCAGCATGTCCATGCATACTTTTCCTTCCTTCCCCAAATAAGTCAAATGACCAACTATGGTGATTTTGATGAGTTGTATAGCACTCTGAAGGAATTCATGAAGAAAGCATTCAAGTGCTCCTCTTCAAAGCATATGCTGTCAGCAAAAAAGTGGACCAGATGCAGAGAGAAGAGGAAACCGGAGGGCCTGCCCCATGTGGACAAGGAGCAAATACTCTCTCTGGACAGGCCCTTCTCTTACAGCACAGTCCAGGCTGTGGCCCACGCTGTGGATGCAGCTGTTTCCTCCAGATCCAGGAGGAAGAACATGGAACATGGAGGCAGGCGAGATATGCTCCAGCTTCGCCCATGGCAGGTATTCCCTCCCCTTCTTGGCTATTGAATTCAGAATGGGAGCTAGTGGTCATCAGAAACCTTGTAAATAATGGAGTGAATGGATGCCCAGAAACCAGTATGGATTCGCCAGGAAGAAATCCATTTATCTAATCAGATTTCCATTTTTGATTGGTTAACCTCCCCGCAGTACTGAGGGAATGCTGTGTATATCATCTCTCTGGAAAAAGCAAAGCTTTGGACAAACTGCCGCATGCTGCTGTGATTAGCAAACTAGCTCCAAGCAGTTTCAATACAACTCCCAGATGCATGCACACTTGACTACAGAATTGGGCTCAAAGTGTGCTTGCAGGTGATGGGATAGAAAAGGTTTTAACATATAATAAATAAATTAAAGTGTGCTAATCAAAGGCCCCTTCTCAGATGAAGAAGAGTTAGTAAATGGGGCACTGCATGGTTCAGCCTGAGGTTCAGTCCTCTTCAACTTTTCCATTCTTGATTGGAGTGAGGAAGTGCAGGGAATTCTGATAAGCTCTGCAGTCTCACGACCCCAAGTGGGCTAGCTGATACCTTGGAAGGCAGAAGGAAATTTCAAAGGATCTCAGTGGGAGAAGCAAGAAAGCATTCAGAGGAGATCAGCAAGGATGATGTGTCAACTAGAAACTACAGCATGTGAGGAGAGATTCAATGAACTGGGGATGTTAAGCCTGGGGATGGAAAGACTGAAGGGAAGTATGATAGCATTCCTCAAGGACTGCATGGGTTTCCACAAAGAGAAGGAGCACAATCTCTTCTTGATCATCCCAGAGTGCAGGATTGGAATTAAGGGCTCAAGTGAAAGGAAGCACTTCTTGGACCCTTCCAAATACGCTTTTCTAGTATTCCTGTGAGATTCCTCAAAAAGAAATCCTATTAGGCATGCTAAAACAAACTCCCAGGTAAGCTGCTGAAGGACTGCAGCTTGAGGAGATGAACTGTTCATTTTCTGCTTCCAAGGATTCCAGAAATATTGTCCTCAGGGAAGCTGCCCTTCCTTTTCCATCAGTGATGAGGCTTGTATTCACTGCTTCCTATATTCTCAATTGGAACATGGGCATCCAGGAATGAAATCAGAATCCAGTCCATAATCAGAGCAATACCCAGCCACATTAAACTGGGACAAGCTCTGAGCAAAAGCTGGGGTATGAAAGGGGGTTTCTAAATGCTTTTGCTTTCTGTGTTGTCCCAGCTCCACCCTTTCCTGAGAGATCCCCAGTTTCACAATAATTCTATTGATGGGGTATATTTAGATGAGAATGGAAACCTGGCAATCAACTTGAACCTTATGAATTGGGTGAGGTTTCCGAACAGGAGTGTTCTACAAGTGAAAGTCGGGCATCTAGAAAGTCGGGGCTTGCCTCGCCCCAACTTAATCATTCGGGAAGATCCAATTGCTTGGCCCAGATGGCAGGATCAGGTAAAGAAAACAATCCCCATTGTTCCATTGATTTCATTTCCAGTCTTTTCATTAATATTCTGGCTAAAGGGAGGTAGAGAAAATAAATAAATAAATAAATAAATAAATAATAGGATATCACAGGTTTAGGGAATAAAGTGGTGCATTTTACTTTGAGGGAATGTCCAGCTACTTCAGTTTCAAAGTGTGGGGTTCAGTTATGAAATCTGTTGAAATTCTGGAGGTACTCTTCTTGACATCCTTTCCATCACTTTCTCCCCAGTCTCATATTCCTCAATCCCAAACCTCCTGCCTTGATGCTCCTTCTCTCTTGCTCAGCCCCTGCCCCAGGCCAGGTGTGTGGAGAGCTGCCGCCCGGGATTCTTCAAGGTGGTTCGGGAAGGAGAGCCCACTTGCTGCTATGACTGCACTCCATGTGCGGAAGGGACCATCTCCACTCAGGAAGGTGGGTGAGCACACAGGAGGGAGTCTCTGGAAGAGTCAGACATTTTCTGGTGCATGAATTTGTTCTTGAGTGAAAGATCAGACCAGTCTAAATTTACCAAAGGACATTTGCTGAATTTCATGAATTAAGGGGCCCAACATGTCCACAGCTGGTGGAAAAGCTGTCTTTGATGCTTCTCACACCAAAATCAAGTCTTTACTTGTACTACTAATATTAATATCTGTAGTAATGAGAACAACCAGAATGAGTAAGAAAATGTAAAGAACAGAGAATGAAATTGAAGTCAGGGTGCTTTTTCTCTTGCTTTCGATAGATGCAGAGCATTGCCTGAAGTGTCCAGAAGATCAGCATCCAAACACAGCCCGGGAAAACTGCATCCCCAAAGTCATCACCTTCCTGTCCTATGAAGAATATTTGGGGACCTTGCTTACAGGCATAGTCCTACTCTTTTCTATACTCACAGGAATTGTTTTAGGAATCTTTAGGAAATTTCAAGATACCCCAGTAGTCAAGGCCAACAACCAAGACCTCTCCTACGTTCTGCTTGTCTCACTCCTGCTTTGCTTCGCATGCTCTTTCCTCTTCATTGGCCAGCCAAGAAGCATCACCTGCCTCCTCCGACAAGCAGCCTTCAGCATCATCTTCTCAGTGGCAATCTCTTCCCTTCTGGCCAAAACTGTCACTGTGGTGCTGGCCTTCCTGGCTACCAAGCCAGGACACAGGGCAAGGAACTGGTTGGGGAGGACTTTGGCCAACTGCATTGTCATCTCCTGTTCCAGTGTTCAAGTAATCCTCTCCACCATCTGGCTGGGCACCTCTCCACCCTTCCCAGACTCTGACAAGCACTCCCAGCCTGGGCAAATCATCCTGCAGTGCAATGAAGGCTCTGTGGCTATGTTCTACACTGCCCTCGGCTACGTGGGCTTCCTGGCTGCCGTCTGCTTCACGGTGGCCTTCCTGGCCAGGAAGCTTCCTGGGGCCTTCAATGAGGCCAAGCTGATCACCTTCAGCATGCTGGTCTTCTGCAGCGTCTGGGTGTCCTTCGTGCCCACCTACCTGAGCACCAAGGGAAAGTACATGGTGGCCGTGCAGATCTTCTCCATCTTGGCCTCCAGTGCTGGGCTGCTGGGCTGCATCTTTCTCCCCAAGTGCTACATTATCCTAGTGAGGCCTGACCTGAACACCAAGGAGCATCTCATGATGAAAAGCAAAGCATAAATTCTGTTTTTAGAGTTTGCCAATTGCTTAAGAGTCTGACTTTTGTGTACAGCCCATAGATTCCTTTGGGTATATGGACAGTAAGGAAATGAACAAATGGGGGGGAAAGTCTTTTGCACTGTTCAGTGCATCGTTAAAATAAAATTTTCCCTTGCAAAGCTCATTATCTAAACATTGTGTCTTGCCTTTTTTGTTGTTCCTACTAACAGTTCTTTTTTTTGCAGTCTTACGAGATGTTGCTGCATTTTGACGTGCAAGGAGACAAATCTTTGTTGACTGGAAAATGGCAGAGCGGCAAGAATACAGCTCCTCAGTTTTTAAAAACTTTTTCACATCACCATTCCCATGGACATGCATCCAGCAAGTTTCCCCAGGTGGTTTTTTGGTGTTTGCGAGGTTTCCTCGGGAAGTTGCTTCTGGTATTGCAGATCATTTTCCTTGCCAGCCTCCTCAGCACTGATTCCCCGGGATGTATTCACAAACATGCTTTGCTGCATAGGTTCTGAAGCCTAGCCCTGAGAACATGAAGAGAAAGACCAGGAGGAGGGAATGTCTTGCTCCACATGAGGAAAGATTGAAGAAGAAGCCTTTTCCCAGCATTGAGAGCTCAGGCTTCACTCGGAGTGAGCAGGGACACTGTTCTGAGTGTGGAGGTTGCCCTGTCTGGAGCAGAAGTCCAGCTGGACTCCTCCTGTATTAGCACCATTGGCCTTGCCCTGACTCATGCTCTTCTGGAGAGCAGCCGCATCCCTGGGGCGTGCTGAGAACTGCCACTTCAGCTCCTGTCATGTGCTTCCTGGGCCACCTGGAAGGCAACCGGCGTGCTGAACTCTGCAGCATTTCTATGATCCCCCAATCTGTGGAGGTCAGGAGTCTATATTCTCAGTGGGGTCCCCCTGCTCCTCTCAGAAGACACTGAGACCTTCTTCAGACCTTCCCTGCCACAGTTCAACTCTCCAGCTTTGGGGGAATTTTGTTTGATTCCCTATTTTCTCTGAACAAGTGATAGGTTGTTGCTGCCATGCAAAGATCAAAGGCGTGCATTTCCTACTTTGCTGGGTAAAGAGCCTTTCATTCTTTGCTTGGTTAGCATAAAACAGAGAAGGCAGGAATGCCCTGTCCCTCAACCCACTGGGAAATATCCCAGCTGGAACTTCCCAGTTCTGTCAATACAGGGCCAGGATCTGAAATCAGCACACAACACACCCAAGCAGTGTATTAAAGGGGTAAAAATCGGTGTGGGTGGTTCTGTACCATCCAGGCATTAGGGAGAAACAGGGGTCAAAGATGGAAGGGACAGGAAGGGTAGGTGTGATGTCAGCCATCTGTTCACAGGGTTCCCCAGCCAGCAGCACCTCCATCCTATCTGCAGTAAGGTTCAGGACTGTTCCTTCCCTGCAAGCAATCCAGTTATCCTTGGCGGAGCTGTGAGGGTGATGTTTATTCCTTTGTAAGTGTAGTTGAACAACTACACAATTAGCTGAATCCACATGCCAGTCTGCCATGAGAGGTACTGTGGAGGAAGGAGAAGGTGCACTGACAACATCCTCCCTTGTGAGGGGAGCAAATTTTTCTGGAAGAATGGAGAAGACGAGGAGGAGTGGGCAGGGGAGGCTTAGCAGCAGGATGCAGTGAAGGGAAAGCAGGCCTGCAGCAAAGAGAAGGTCAGGCAGTCAGGCAGGTGCTTCCAGGCATGGAATTCCACCCACCCCACCAGGGGAGCTGAACTCCCTCTAGCAACTCAGAACAATCCACGCTCAGTCTTCTTTCTCTTTTCTCTGTCAACCCTGATGACCACGGTGAAATTGAGCTAGTTGAGAAATAGCTCCATGTCCAGACTGTCCCTCTGCTCAACTCATGGAGGGGTGGTGGTCTCCCTTGAGCAGAGGGGAGTAGGCTGGGTTGCTGGTGCTGGCAAAGTGTCTTGCTGGAGAACCTGTGGCAGAGGATGGTCTGGCTGGTGGCTGGGAGACAGGGGAAGGAATTCCCAGGGTACACAGCTGGAAGCTTGGAAACAGAGTCAGGATGGACCCTGGGGTGCCTGGGAGTCAGCCTGGGTGAGTCCTGGGAGAGGAGCAGCAGCTTTCAGCTTCTCACCCAACCCTTATGGGTTGCTTAAGTGTTGCAGTTCAAACTGGCAATTGGACTGGGACTGGAGGAATCACAGTAGAAGGGTGCAACCTTGCATCATATCTCTCCATTGAAGCAGCAATGCAGTGAGCTTGTCATGAGCTGGCTGGGTGTCTGGCTTGAACTAGGAATGCTCATTGTCTGTCTTGACCTCATTGAGCTTATCCAGGCCATGGAGCTGCTCCTGCCCTGTGCAAGCTCGCAAGAGCAAATCTGTACCTGCCAGGAGGACAGACAGGGCTTGTGTGTAATGTGACAACCATGATGGACAGCCCAGCAGTCACAGAGGGACAGCACAAATCAAGCCACATTCTACAGGGGATTTATTTCAGTCATTCCTAAACCTTTTCACAATTCAGTCTAAGCACTGTTGCTGGATGGTGTCACTGTCCATGAGGGTTTGTGGTGAGGCAGTGGATATTCCAGGGGTCCGCCCCACCAGACGGCATGGTCTTCCTGCACTTCCAGGCACACACCTGTCCCCCACACTTCATCCTGACATGTTCACACAACTCCAGTGAAAAGTGGAAGGGATACACTCCCTGAAAGTGACAGACAATATTTTGGGTATGAATTGATTCCTGGTTGCACAAAAAACTCTCCTAGTCCACTTTGGAAAGTGCCCTCCAGGTAGTTGGCAGACATCATGATTCATCTCATGAAATTTGTTACCATTGGAGAATGAAGAGACCCAGCAAGTCCATGTCCAGGAGGAAAGCTCTTTATATAGCCTCTCACACCAAAATCATGCCCTTACCAGTACTACTTAAATTATTACTAGTAGTAGTTATAACAAAAATCACAATAATCAATAAAATGTACAGATCAGAGACCGGAATGGCTGTCAGAGAGCAGTTTCTCTTGCTTTCAACAGATGCAGAGGATTGCCTGAAGTGTCCAGAAGATCAGCATCCAATCAAAGCCCCAGACAAGTGCATCCCCAAGGCCATCATGTTCCTGTCCTATGAAGAACATTTGGGGACCCTCCTCACTCTTCTTTTCTCAGTAGTCACATTAGGCACATTGAGAATCTTCAGTAAATTCCAAGAAATGCCAGTAGTCAAAGCCAACAACCAAGACCTCTCCTACATTCTGCTTGTCTCCCTCTTGCTTTGCTTTACATGATCTTTCCTCTTCATTGCCAGCCAAGAAGCAGCACCTGCCCCCTCTGTCAAGCAGCCTTCAGCATCATCTTCTCAGTGGCCATCTCTTCCCTCCTGGCCAAAACACTCACTGTGGTGCTGGCCTTCCTGGCCACCAAGTCAGGCAACAGGGCAAGGAACTGGTTGGGGAGGACTTTGGCCAACTCCATTGTCATCTGCTGTTGCAGTGTCCAGGTAGTCCTGTCCACAATTTGGCAGGGGACCTCTCCCCGTTTTCCTGACTCTGACAAGCACTCCCAGTCTGGGCAGATCATCCTTTGAACTTTTCAGTAGTTGGGAAAAATAAAAACTCCATTCCGTACCTGAGGAATCATCATGCAAAAAAGCTTTTCCTTGTTAATCTCATTAGCTAAGCATTGTATTTTGTCATGTTTTGTTTCTATGAATAATTCTTGTTTTCAGTCTTTCAGATTTTCATGCTATATTTTGAAGTGTGAGGAGACAAATAATATTTGCCCAGAACTTGACAAGGAAACAGGAATGCAGCACCTCACTTTTTAATCATTTTCAAGTTGCCTGGAAATCCCTCCAGATCGTTTTCTAGGGTTGGGAGGAGGTTTTCTTGTAGAAGCTCCATTTGGCATTGTGGATCCCTTCCCTTTCCAGCCTACTCAAGATGACTGGCTGGGGTGTGCTTAGGAAGATGCTTGACTACAAGAGCACACTGGCACAGGCATGAGGCCAGAGCTGCGCCAAGGTCCCCATAGACTGGTTTTGAGAGCTGGAAGAGAATGATCAGGAAGAGGGAATGTCTTGCTCCACATGAGGAAGAATTGACAAAGTCCTTTCCCAGCCCTGAGAGCTCAGGCTTTGAAGATTGGGGGTGGGGGGGCTGGAACCGGAACCTTCCTGGTCTCCCACTTAGCACCTGCCCCACCTGACCCTGCAGTCTCCCTCAGGCCTTCTCTGCCACAATTCAGCTTGTCAGCATGGGAAAATTTTCTGAAGTGAAGCATATGAGGAAGCAGGCAGGGATTCTCTGTTCTCAACCAAATGGGAAAAACTCCACCCAGAAATTACCTGTTCCATCAATGCAGGACCCACTTCTCAATTCAGAAAATGGCACACCCAAGTTGGGGGAACAGAGCAGTGTATTAAAGGGATAAAAATAGGGGTTGGGTCTCTGAAGCATCCAGGATGGAAAGAGAGTCAAAGAGTGGAAGAGATGGGAAGGGGAGCTTGGGCAGCTCCATCGCATACAGCATGCGGCCAGCGAGGAATCTGCGGCTCCCAGAGCTGGTCAGTCCACTCAGATGGGAAGCAAGAGGCTCAGCTCTACACACAGAGGTTTCATCTTCCACAGCTCAGGATACGCAGGCAGCACTGCAAGCTTCAGCAGGGAGCATGAGAAGCTGACCAAAACATTCCAGGACAGGAGCAAAGAGCCTCCCTCCCTCCTTGCTTTATGTGCCCCAGGCAAGGTCTACTTAGCATTGGGGTGCTGGCTCCTCTCCCAAGCCTTGGGGACAGACATTTGCTCCTGGTGCCAGGTGTCTGCAGGCCATGGCTGTTTCCACTGGTGTCCTTGAGGCCGTAATTACAGACAGTTCACTTCAAAGGGGAGGAGGTGCCTCCCAGGCCTTGGGCCAGATCCCCACTGGGCTGGCTCCTGATCTGCAGCCTTTTCCATGCTCCAAAGCTAACCATTCCTTAGGTGTCTGGAGCCCCCAAGCTGGCTCACCTTACAGTCAGTTACGATTTTGTTTCTAATGCTCTGAATGAGAAAACTCAATTCCCTTAAATCTACTGGATGGTCCCCAATGCTTGGAGACTGCCCAACTTCATCATTCTGTTAAATGTAAAATATTACATTTTAGTAATGTAAAGTAATGCATTAGATAATATCACATTATATTAGGTTTCTGATATGATCAGAATCAAAAAATGTGCACAATCTCAGTTCAGAAATTTTATGTGTGTTTGTTCAGTTAGTCTTTCTAGGAGGACAGCACCAACAATATTACCACTAGGCAACACTGTTCTACCATCATTGATTGGGACCCCTTTCCCTCAACTTGCTGAGTATGTCCCTCAAGGGGAATACCCTGCCTCCACAGGGAAGTGACTGGGATAGGATGGACAGGATCATTACTCCAGCAAGGACGTTTGCTCGTGCTGACCTCCTGCAGAAGAAAAATTGAAAGATTCATAAGCTGTCCCATCCCTGGGGTTCAACAGGGGAGAAGGGACACTTTTTCTGCCTCACGAAGTTGGCAGTTCTCTAAGCTAGAGATGCCCTGAGCAGGACTTCCAGGGAAATACAGCAGGGGAAAAGAGAAGCAGAGGTTTGTAGGGCCAAAATCCATCCCTACTGAGCAGTTCTGGGGTGAGGAAGGGAGAGATCATGACTTCAAGGCCAGTTACAGAACACCTGAATGAAGGAGTTCCTTGAAACTGCTTGCCTCAGAGGGGCCACATGGGGGAGATCTCAGATGTGTGCATCACCCCCACTGGGTCTCTCAGCAAGGGAGTGAAGAAAGTGCCCAGGAAGTCTCAGAGTCACCCTGGACATGTGGCCATATAATTATGGAAATCATAATGCATTACTGGATCTCTTACTAAACCTCAAGGGTGCCCTCCCGCAAGATCACCCTGAATCCCTGATGCACACCTGAGATTGCAGAGCTGTGTCTTGCATCCAGGTGCAAAAGGGAAGGCACGCCATTCCCTGCTGTACTGTTCAGAGCTCCAGAGAGGATGAGGGAAGGGGAGGAATCTTCCATGCAGGGTGTTTCTCCTTCCCTTTGCTTGAAGCAGTGGCTGGCCAGGCTCCACCTCCATTTCAGAAAGAAATTATTCTTCTAATTGTTACTCAACGTGGCTGAAAGGGGCAGGATGATGGCTGTGCCAAGTGTCGGCAGAATGGCACTCTTCTTCCTGCTGCTGCTGCTCCTAGATGCCTCCTGTGGGATGCTGGAGGGCAAATGCCCCTGAAGCTGGCACAGGGATGAACTGGAGCCACGGAACTGCTACTGGCCAGGGAATTACATCCTCAGTGCCAGCATCTTTGCAGCAGAAGGCAAATTTAGACCACACATGGTCAATAAAGCTGCCTCTAGTGAACAGATTATGCAAGTCACTGGGCTGTTTCATATGTTATGACAATGAGCCGCTGGCACCGCAGCTTGCAGTGGCATGCAATGCCTGAGCAATTTCTTCCAGCTGGCTTCTCTCTCATGAATTCTCGGTCAGGAAACTCACAGGCAGCTGAGCCAAGCAGGGAGTCCAGGGCAATGGTGAGCCCCAGGGTCCAGAATATCTGCCACACTTTTTGCCTCTGCACTCCTGTGCCTTCCCTTCCCCTTCAAGGTGAATGGCTGCATTTCCTGGGCTCCTGCCTGGGATGTGCACTGCTGCTGCAGGCATCTTGAATTGGAGAACTGATCTGGACTTGGATGGGAAAGAGGCCTGTCCACCCATTTGAATCCCACCAGCAATTGCTGTTGGGCGCTTGGTCTGGGTTGTGATCAGGCTGCACAGGTGGAAGCCTGAGAAGCAGCATCCAACCACAAAGGGCAGTTGAAGGATTCATGAACAGGGATGGCAGGGTGACCTGATTGGTTCCCTTTGTTAGGTTGGGAGGCACCATGTTAGGTTGGAAGATCCTCTCCTTCCTGTTTGCCATCCAGGACGTCAACCAGAATCCCAGCCTCTTGCCCAGCATCACCCTGGGCTACAACATCTATGACAGCCTTCATGATACCAGACTGACATCTGATGTGGCTATAGACCTGCTCTTGACCACCCAGGCCCATATTCCCAACTACAAATGTGGCAGGCGAAATCATCTGCTGGTAGTTCTTAAAGCACTTGACTGACAACTCCATTCAATTTTCCAACATGCTGGGCATCTTCAAAATCCCACAGGTGTGAGGACTGGGATGTAGAGGTGCCATGTAGAGAAAGCAAAAAAATTGCCATCTCATTTAGATGCATGAGATCCCTCCCAGGACAAGAGACAATACCAGTCACTCTTGCGATGAAAGGGGTTAATGCCCCCTCTGCCCCACATAGGGCACCCATCTGGTATTGGTAGTGTTGAAGTTTAACAGAAAGGTTCCTCTTCTTCATCTTTTGCCTGTGAGAGAGACGGGCAACTCCTGAAAGTAACTGTATAACAAAAGACTCTTGTAGCTTCACACCCGCAATCAAGAGTGAGGCTATTTCCAGTCAAGAGCAGCAGCCACAGCCATCATGCGAAGTGATAAATCAGTTCAGCTATTTGTAATGATTAGATGCACAGAGAACTTCATGCCTATTCCTTTTGGACATGTTTATCTTAACCTGCACTTCTCAAGTCAAACCAACTGGCTCCAGGCTTTTTTTTTTTCTTCTGCACATTCTGAACTTCTTGGCAAGGGTTTATATTTTTGACTCTCCTATTTCTCTCTGATAGAACCCTGAATAATTGGCCCTTGGTGTTTAGTCATGAGCAAATCTTTGTATAATTTATTAGAATGAAATTAGGGCAAATAATTGTGCACTTCTGTATAAATCACATCATGGACATCCAAGATAATTTACTTTACTTTCCTGGTCATCAACTGCAGAAGGCAGGGCTGATTGTGCAACCCCGGAAGGATGCCCATGGCATCTGTGTTCAACTAACTGTGCAAACCAATTCTTCTCTCATTCCTCCACACTATCTTCTTCATAAAATAACAAGCATTGCTTGATTGAATCAGGTTTCACAGAGATATTTAATAATTATGTGATTTATTCTCATGAGCTGAGGAGCTTTTATTTGGTGCGGAAATGAAGCAATCCACCAATCTCTTCCTTTCTTTCCCAGGTCACTTATGCTTTCACTTCTCAGGTTCAGAGAGAAAAAAGTCAGTCCCTTTCCTTCTACAGAATCCTGTCTGAAGAAGGCATCCAGTACCCAGGGATTGTCAGACTACTGCTGCATTTCAGGGGGATGACGGTTGGTCTCCTTTCACTGGACACTGAGAATGGAGACAAGTTCACGAGAACCTTGAAACCGGAGCTCCTCAGGACTGGCATTTGTGTGATTTTTTCACACAGCATCTCACAGCTGAAATCAGTAAATGCAGAAATTCAGGTGCAGTCACTGGAGGACTTGGTTGAAATCAATGTCTTCATTTGTTTTGCAGAGATCTATTTCGTGTTCTATGGATTAGAACTTGTGCAAATTGCTATTGAAATGCTTATGAAAACTATTAATAGGACGATCTGGATCACCACAACTTTGTCTGACTGTACCTTGGATTTAGCTTATACAAATACTATAAGTATATTGCAGCATGTCTATGCATATTTTTCTTTCATTCCCCACACAAGTAAAAGGAAGAACTTTGATGGTTTTCAAGATTTGTATTTCTATATGGGGGAATTCTTGAAGAGAGCATTCAAGTGTTCCTATTCCAAGCATGTACTGTCAGTGAAAAAGTGAGCAAGATGCAGAGAGAAGCAGAAACCACTGGTCATGCCCCAAGTGGACAAGGAGCAAATACTGTCCCTGGACACTTTCTTCTCATACAGCACAGTCCAGGCTGTGGCCCGTGCTGTTGATGCTGCTGTGTCTTCCATATCCAGGAGGAAGTCCACGGAATGTGGAGGCAGGCAAGATGTGCGGCTCCATCCATGGCAGGTATTCCCTCCCCTTTTTGGGTATTGAACTCAGATTGTGAGAAATTGAGATGATATTTTCCAAATGAAGAAGCAGCTGGAACCCTCTCTGTTCTGGTCCCTCTTTTGGTCGCCCTACAGACCTTCCTGGGATTGAGTCCATCTGGTTGTGTCCCATAGAGTTGCTTCAAGTCATCCTGAAGAAGAACATGGAAGGAGTGTGAGTACCGTACAGCTCCTTGCTCAGATTCCTTGACCCAAGAATAATTGGGCTTGGTGCTTTGCTTGGGTTCAGAACACAAGGCAATCCATGTTTGACCTGTTATGCCTGGCTGAACACAATCTACACTTAGCTTTGTCTACATTCCCAATCCCAGGATTCATTCAGGTTCCTAGCTGAGAAGAGCAGGGAATGGTACTCCAGCTGGTTTGGGACTTTCTAGAGAAACAAGGAAGCATCCAGTGAGCAAACCAGCATGGCAAGTTACCAGGAGTTTGGTAGTGGAAGAGGAGATCGATGCAGAGGAAAGTGGGGCTGTGCTGGTCTCCTTCTGCAGCCATCTTGGAAGAACAAATGAGTGCGCTGGAGTGGCAAGTGGGCACCCTCAAGGCAATGAGAATATGGTGTGTTTTGAGGTCAAGCAGAGCAGTTGCAAGTTTAAGTGTAGTTCAGGAGTCAGAAGAACAGCAGGGAGCAAAGGCCAAAAAAGGGAATCCTGAGGAAGTGAAGATGAGGAGGGAAATCTGTGGAAAAGGGGGGCAGTCAGTAGCAAAGGAACTAGAAGATGGTCCATACTACTGAAAGCAGCAGAACCACGCGACTCTTCCAACACCTCAAAATTCAGACCTGTAGCTTGCATGTAACCAGCAGGACAGACCTAGTGGACATATGGCAGCTACAAGAAGTCTGAAAGAAAGCACCAATGCCATACTTGGATTCTTATAGAAGGAACCATGCGGCCACTTTTTCCACCTATAAATTCAGACTCCAAGGCTGCATTTAACCAAAGGAGAAGATCTAATGGAAAAAGTGGCAGCTATAGGAACCCTGGGGAATGCACCCATGCTAAACTTGAATTCCTACAGAAGGCAAATCCAAGTGTAGTCAAACTGGGAGCTGGAATTTCAGGAAAGTCCATTTGAAGATGCTCGGAATAATTCTAAGGCAAGTCCCATGGCAAATGGCTCTAAGTAGAAAAGCAGACCCTGATGGATGGGGATTCTTAAAAAGGCAATTCTAAAGGCAGAATTGTATAAACCAACCTGCTCAACCCAAAGTGACATCTCTAGGAATTGGAAGGAAGGACAACGTACGAGAGGAGAATGCAAGCAGGAAGCAAAGAAGAGAAGGGGTGGCATCAGGAAGATCAATTGGAGAATGAGAGGGCTAAATGAGGGATGCAAAAAGCAACCAAAACTCCCTGCAGATGGCAAATGATGACAGAGGATGAGAAAGGCTTTCTCAGCTCCTCCTTAGATTCTGTCTTGTCCCAAAAGAGGAATAAGGAACTACCTGAGGATGGGAAGGAGAAGCAGAAGGAGCATGATGGTAGATCAAGTTTGATAGGAAAAGGGTGAACGATCCTCTACCCACAATTCAGGAGTCAGTCTCCAGGACCTGATGAACTGCATTCATCTGTTAGAATGGAGCTAGCAGAAGAAATCTGGGAACCATTGTCCATCTCTCTTTGACAAGTGCCAGATGGTTACAGAAAATCTATATATTGCTCTCAGAGATGCTGCCATTCCTTTCTCTTCAGTGATGATGCTTCTATTCTGTTTCCTAAAGTCTTAAAGAAGGCCGTGGGCATTCAGCAATGAATTGGAAATGTGTACAGAGTCATACCTAGACAATTTAAACTGGAACCAGCTCTTAGCAAAAAGTGGGGTATGAAATGTGTCTTCTCAAATGCGATCTCTTTCTCTGTTGTTCCAGCTCCACCCTTTCCTGAGAGATCCCCAGTTCCACAATCATTCTATTGACGGGGTGTATTTAGATGAGAATGGAGACCTGGCACTCAACTTGGACCTTGTCAGTTGGGTGATGTTTCCTAACAGGACGGTTGACAGAGTGAAAGTTGGGAGTCTAGAAAAGTGGGGCTGGCCTGGCCCCAAATACACCATTCACCGAGATCCAATTGCTTGGCCCACATGGCAAGATCAGGTGAGACAACCCATCCCCAGCATTCCAATGTTTTAATTTCCCTTCCCTTCACTAACATTCTGGATAATGGGAAGCAGAGGATATTAATTAATTAATTAAACTTCACAGGGAGGGGTTCAGTTGTGGAATCTGCTGAAATGCTGGAGGTCCTCCACTCTCTGTCCTTTCCAGCTCTTTCCCCCCATCCTCCACCTTCCTCAGCCTAACCCTCGTCCCCTGATGCTCCTTCTCTCTTGCTCAGCCGCTGCCCCAGGCCAGGTGTGTGGAGAGCCGCTGTCCAGGATTCTTCATGGTGGCTCGGGAAGGACAGTCCAAGTGCTGCTATGACTGTGTTTCATGCATGGAAGGGACCATCTCCACTCAGGAAGGTGGGTGAGTGCAGAGGAAAAGGCATTACCTGGAGGATGGGCAAAGATCCAACCATGGAATGGGGCAAATTTAGGGGTGCTCTTCCAGCCTGCAAAGAACCTAGAATGGCCTGCTTGTTTCTTGAGTATCAGACTAGAAAACCTTTGTCCTTTGGGCTGGTTTTACACCCGCCCTGCATCCAGTCCTGGATGGGCTTCATAACACAACTACTGTGTGTTGTTTTCTGCTTCCCAGGGTGCCTCATTCTCTTATTGCATCACCAGGCAGGTACTCCTTCCATTCAGTGTACTGCAGGCATGTTTTTCCTTTGGCACTGCTCGCTGCTAAACTTCCCCTGCCCACCACTGCCCCTACATTTCTACTTGTCTTCTCCATTCTCCACCTTCTTCTCCCTCCACAGTACCTCTCATGACACCCTGCAACGTGAGGTCAACCTTTTCATGCAATTGCTCCCCTCCCCTTACAAAGGAACCAAGAGCACCCTGTGCAGCTCCGTCAAGGCGAACTGCGTGACTTGCAGAGAAGGAACTTCCTTGACCATGAGGAGCAGCTGTTGCCTTATCTGGAACAGCTGAAAGAGGACTTCTCCTCTTGATGGTACTGCAGGACTTGCCAACTGGAAGGATGCCTGAAGGATTTTTCCAGCAATGGTTCTTGTGTTATTTGGAGCTTTCAGATAGGAATGAGTAGGTTGCGAGGAAGGACATGTGGGTGGGATCTTCAGCTGTGCATGTTGGGCTTCAGCCAATTCTGAAATGGGCAGGGGCCTGAAATGGAGTCCAAGATGACTGGAGTGTTCCATGATATTCCATATTTATCTAACAGTAAAACAGAAGGCATAAATGGTAGTAAAATGAAAATGTCTCCAAGTATACTGAACTTGGAGTGCCATAGCAGAAAGCATCCTTTATTTGTTTATTCAGTTTCCATATACCCAGCCATATTCTTTCAAGAAACTCAAGGTGGTTTATGTTGTTGTTCTCCTCCTCCTTCTCTCAATGCTACCTTAAAAGCAACCCTGTGAGGCTGGCTGGTCTGAGAGTCATTGATTGGTCCACAGTCACCCACTGGTTGAGTCTGAGTCTGAACCTTTCTACTGTACAATGTTGGCAGGTGTTTCCAGTTCTGGAATTCCACCCACCTCACTGGGGAAGCCAAACTCTTTCTACCTACTCAGAACACACCACCTCCAGTCCACATACTTTTCTCTTCCACTCTGATCACCTCTGAGAAGTAGAGCTGCTTTCAGAACTCAGAGAACCTCTCAAACTACTGTGCAAACAGGAAATGACCCACTAAGAAATTTTTCTTGGGCAGAAGGAGCCAAATCCTGAATGTGTCATTCAGGCAGTGACCATCTGGTTCCATGAAGGTTCTCTGCAGGGCTAAGGAGAAGGTTGATGAAACTATTAAGTAGGGATCAGCAGGAAGGCAGATTGGTGGCTGACAGTGCCCGTGTGTCAGCCTCCACTTTCGGGTCATTCTCAATTGACACGTCTCCTGTGTCAGTCAAGGGTGACAAAATGCCCAGTCTCAATTCCTAACTTTGTCCAAACTGACCCTCTGCTCAACTTATGGAGAAGGGATGGTCTCTGCTGAGGAGAGGGAAGTAGGCAGGATTTTGGGTCCTGGAAAAGTGCCTTGGAGAGTTTGTGGCAGAGGATGGGCTGGCTGGTAGCAGGGGAGACAGAGATGGAATTCCCAGGGTGCACAGCTGGAGGCTTGGAACACTGTCAGGATGGATGCTGGTCTGCTTATGTGCACTGGTTGTGGGGCTGGGAATCATGTTGAATGAGTCCTTGGTGGAAGAGCAGCACCCCTTCCATCTTCTTACCTGACTCTCGAAGGGTGGTTCAAACAATTCAGATAGAGGTGGGCATAGGTCTGGGACATCCCACTAAGCGAGATCGCAGTGAGCTTGTCATAAACTAGATCAGTGCCTCACTTATTTATTTATTTGAAGTTTTTATATGCTGTCCCCTTGCTATATAGCCTCGGGACGGCTCACAGAAATAAATAAATACAATGAAAATAAAAATAACAAAACCTGGAAACATCAAATAGTGTTAAAATACTGTTTAAATAAAAAGGTCTTGGCCTGGCATGGAAAAAGAAATAATGACACCACCAGGCGGACCTCTCTGGGGAGCGCATTCCACAGATGGGGCAGATCCACAGAGAAAGCCCTCCTCCGGGTACTTTGCTTCCTAGTATCTCTCATGGAAGGCTCCCGGAGGAGACCCTCTGCTGCTGATCTCAAGGGGTGGGAGGGCAAATATGGATGCAGGCGTTCCTTTATGTATCCGGGTCCCAAGCCGTTAAGGGCTTTATAGGTGATTACCAACACCTTGAATTGAGCCCAAACTTCGATGGGAAGCCAGTGAAGCTGGTAGAGGACTGAGGTTATATGAGAATAATGCCCAGTCCTCGTCAGCAACCTGACTGCTCTATTTTGCACCATCTGAAGTATCCGGACTGTCTTCAAGGGCAGCCTCACGCAGAGTGCATTACAGAAATCCAACTGGGAAGTAAACAATGCATGCATCACTGTCACTAAGCAATCGTTCTCCAGGTAGGGACACAGCTGATGGATCAACCGAAGCTGATGGAAAGCACTCTTCACCACCGCCGACACTTGAGCTTCCAAAGTCAGCTCTGGGTCGAGGAGCACTCCCAAGCTGAGGACCCTGTCCTTTAGAGGGAGTGCAACCCATTCAGGACAAGGTCCAAGTCACCTACCCCGGAGTCCAAACCACCCGCCAACAGGACCTCCATCTTGTCTTGATTGAGCTTCAGTTTATTGGCCCTCATCCAGCCTATTACCACGGCCAGGCACCAGTTCAACACAGCCACTGCCTCACCTGGATTGGTTGAAAAAGAGAGGTAGAGCTGGGTATCATCAGCGTACTGATGATTACGCAGCCCACACCTCCGGATGACCTCTCACAGCAGTTTCATGTAGATGTTGAGTAGCAAGGGGGACAGAATAGACCCCTGCGGTACTACGTGGCATAGCTGCCATGGTGCAGAGGTAAAGCCCCTCAGCACCACCTTCTGTAATCAGTTGTTGAGGTAGGAGTGGAACCACTACAAAGCAGTGCCTCCTACTCCCAGCCCCCTTAGCCTATTTGGAAGGATACCATGGTCGATGGTATCAAAAGCCACTGAAACCAACAGAGAACCAACAGAGATGCACTCCCCCTGTCTCTCTCCCTGCACAGGTCATCATATAGGGTGACCAAGGCAGATTCAGTACAATACCCGGGTCTGAAGCTGGACTGGAATGGGTCCATATGATCAGTTCGTCCAAGAGTGCTTGGAATTGTCCTGCCACCACCCGCTCAAACACCTTGCCCAAAAACTGGATGTTGGCCACCGGTCTATAATTGGTGGCCATCTCTGGATCCAGGGACACCTTCTCCAGGATCAGACGGACCACCGCCTCCTTTAGAGGGGCAGGCACCCGGCCATCCTTCAGAAAGGCATTGATGACCTCCAGGATGTAGAAGCCAATCCCGTGTTTGGCTTTGAACAGTAGCCACGATGGGCAAGGGTCCAGTAAACAGGTGGTGGTACGTACTTGTCCAAGCACCTTGTCCACATCATCAGGCCGCATTAACTGAAACTCATCCAACAATATGTGACCAGTCAGTAATGTTAGCACCTCCCCTAAGGAATTTGAGTCACTAGTGGAGTCCAGCTCGTGACGAATCTGAGCGACTTTCTCCTTGAAGTGCTGGGCAAAGTCGTCACAGTGGGTTATTGAGGGTGGTACAGGATCTTTCTTAGGGCCTGGATGTACCAGCCCCTGTTCCACCCGAAAAAGTTCCGCTGGATGGCACTGTAAGGAGGCAATGGAAGTGAAGAAGTTCTTCTTCACCGCCCTCACTGCCACAGCATAGGCACAATAATGGGCTCGTAAGTGTGTTCAGTCAGATTCATCCCGAGATTTCCTCCACCTACACTGTACACATCTCCCAACCCGCTTCATCACCTGTAATTCAGATGTATACCAAGGGGATGAACAGGCTCTGCTGGCGGGAAAGGAAATATAGAAACATAGAAACAGAGTGAGTCACAAAGGGGTCTCCTGGGCCATCTAGTCTGACCTCCGGCACCAGCCGGCTCTGCTCACGACATGCCCACCATGTGCATGTCCAGCCTGTCTTTGAACACCCTCACCGATGGGGCCTCAACGACCTCTTGTGGAAGCCCATTCCACGCCCTCGGGGTCCTGACTGTCAGGAAGGGCTTCCTGGCATCCAAATGGAACCTTGGCTCCCTGAGCTTTGCTCCATTGGAATGCATCCTGCCTTCCTCTGCAGGGGAGAACAGGTCTCTACCCATCTGCATGTGACACCCCCTCACATACCTGTATGTAGCCAACATATCCCCTCTGAGTCTCCTCTTCTCCAAGCTGAAGAGACCCAGTTCCCTCAGTCTTGCCTCATACGGCATCCCCTACAAACCAGTCACCATCCTTGTGGACCTACGCTGCACTGACTCCAACCTGGCTATATCCTTTCTGTAATGAGGGGCCCAAAACTGAACACAGTACTCCAGTTGCGGGCACACCAGAGTCCTGTAGAGTGGTTGTAATACCTCTCTCGATCTTGAAGTCACACTTCTGGCTATGCAACCAAGGGTGGCATTCACCCTCTTGACCACCGCATCACACTGCTGACTCATGTTCAGCCTGAGGTCAACCAGTACCCTGAGGTCCCTTTCACAAGTGCTGCTCTCCAGCCACTTGTCACCTAACCTATACTTATGACACCTATTCCTATGCCCCAAGTGCAAGACCTTGCACTTATCCACATTGAATGCCATCCTGTTGTCTCCTGCCCACTTCCATAGTCTGTTCAGATCCTTTTGGATCTGGAGTACCTGCTCCTCAGTTGTGGCTACTGCTCCAGTTTTAGTGTCGTCTGCGAATTTGATCAGCAGACTGTTCACCCCTTCTTCCATGTCGTTAATGAAAAGTTTAAACAGGATCGGCCCCAGGACAGAGCCCTGGGGGACCCCGCTTGTCACTGGCTGCCATCCCGACGATTCCCCGCTATTGGTTACCTTCTGCTTTCGGTCAGTCAACCATGCCCTAATCCACCAGACAGTGCTTTGATGTATCCCAAAACTCCTCAGTTTCTCCACCAGGATATTATGGGGCACTTTGTCAAAGGCCTTGCTGAAATCCAGGTATACCACATCCACTGCATCCCCTCCATCTAGCCTTCTTGAAACCTTGTCATAGAATTCCACAAGGTTTGTCTGGCATGACCTGTTTTTGTGGGAGCCATGTTGTGTGGCTAAAGGACACTTAGGGGCATTCGTGGCAATAGCTCTTGCCATTTCCCCATTCCACAGTTCGACCAGAGTATCAACAGGAGCACCAGCTTTATCAAACAGAAACTCCCCCAGAGCTTTCAGGAATCCATTCGGATCCATCCGGCTCCGAGGGTGGACCATCACAATAGGGCCTGCACTCTTACAGAGAGAAAGGCCGCCGTTGAGCTCAAACCTCACAAGGAATTGGTCTGACCATGACAGGGGAGTCAGACATAAATTCCTCTCCCTCAGATCATCCTCTTCCAGCCCCGTCGAGAAAACCAGGTCCAGCGTGTGTCCACATTCATGGGTCGGGCCAATGACATGTTGAGACAGCCCCATGGCCATCATGGAGGCCATGAAGTTCTGAGTCGCCCTAGTCAGAACAGTCTCAGCATGGAGATTGAAGTCCCCCAAGACCAGCATCCTGGGAGTCTTCAACACCAGGTCCGAGATGATCTCCACCAGGTCAGGCAGGGAGTCTGATGGGCAGAAGTTTGCACAGTACACCAGCAGAATCCCCACTCTGTCTCGGTCACCCAGCGCCTGGTAGAGGCACTCTAGACCTGGTCTCAAGAGGACAGGAAGCCCTGCAAGGGAAATAGAAGCTCAATGAACTAAAGCGACCCCCCCTTCCCTCCCCACCTCCGGATGTGGTCAATGCTGAACCAGATACCCAGCCAGACACAGTTGAGAGAGGGATATTTCCCTCCCCTCTCCCTCCCACATGTCTGTGATGCAAGCCAGGTCTGTCCCCTCATGCACAATCAGGTCATGGATGAGAGATATTTTGTTATGGACCAACCAGGCATTAAGTAACAGCACCATCAGGTCCAAGGGGCAGATGATAAACATACCCGCAACCTTCTGGCTGGGGGAATAACTTTAAGGGGAAACAGGTGTCAATCATCTGTTCCTCCTTCTTCTATGCCGACCCATTAAACCCCCAACGCCATAACGACCACTTGCCCATGACCACCACAATAGCAGCACCCAAGCACTCCCTAGGCAACCCCATGGAAGCAGCCAGGTGTGAATCCATTAAAAATGAACAGAATAAAATCACATAAAAATTTTTAAAAAACAATAAAACTCCGCAACCACCCAATTACAAATTACAGAAGCCCACCCACAAAGTCCATGGCCTGCTCAGCCCCCGCATGGCCCCAACGGTCACAAATGGTATCACTGCCCTTAGGCCATTGCCCTTCAGCCTCTGGCCCTTCAGCCACCAGCCCCAGTCGCTGCCGGCGAGTTAAGTTCCACGATTCCTCCCTTGCACCCCACACCCAGACCAGCACAGCTCTCACCCACACCGGAGGGGGGGCCAGGAGCAGGGCCTGCGGAGCACTCGCTGGCAAGGTGGTGGTGGTCCCAATGACCGGCAGCATCCCGGTGGCGGTCCTGTGGCGGCGGTGGGTCTTCTGGGCAGCAGTGGTGGGCTGTCTGTCCCTGTCTTTCCCTTGCGCAGGGCCGGCCCGGTCGCAGTCTGCGAGATAAGTTCCTTGACTCCTCCCTTGCACCCCACCCCCAGACGGGTGCAGCTCTCACCCACGCCAGTGGGGGCAGGAGCAGGGCCTGCAGAGCACTCACTAGCAAGGTGGTGGTGGTCCTGACGGCCAGCAGTGTCCCGGCAGCACTTGACCAAGGAACGGTTGTTGTTTTCTGTCATGATCTCATTGAATTTATTCAGCTCATGCAGCTGCTCCTGGCCTGTGCAAGCTTCCAAGAGCAATTCTGAATCTTCCAGGAAGAGGGACAGGGGTTGTGTGAAATATGACAACCATGATAGACAGCAGAGCAGTTAGAGAAGGATTGAGCAAATCAAGTCATATTCTACAGAGGATTTCTTTTGTGACCATTCCTAAATCTTTTCACCCTGGAGTCTAAGCAGCAGTGATGGAAGGTGCCACCCTCCATATGAGACTGTGGTAAGGCAGTGATGTTCCAAGGATCCACTGCACCAGACTGCATGGCCTTTCTGCACATCCAGGAGCAGACGTTTCCCCCACATTTCATCATGGCATCTTTACCCCACTCCATTAAGATGTGAAAGGATTGCAGTCCCTGCCAGGGCCCGACATTTTCTGGAGTATAAATTGAGTCATGATTAAAAGAAAAATCTCCTAGTCCACTTTGTAAAGTGACTTCAAGTTTTTTAGCTGCCATGATGATGCATTTGGGACATTTTTCTTTACCTTCGTGATTGCAGGGGCCCAGCAGGTCCACACCTGGCAGGAAAGTACTCTGTGTGGCCTCACAACAGATTGATCCACCAACCAGTACTAGTGCAATTAATTATACTATTAGAAATAAGAGCAAAAATTATAATGGATGCAATGTACAGAAGAGAGAGTGGAAGGGATGTCAGGGTGCTGCTTGTCTTGCTTTTGACAGATGCAGAGCACTGCCTGAAGTGTCCAGAAGATCAGCATCCAAACATGGCCCGGGATCAGTGCATCCCCAAGCTCTTCACCTTCTTGTCCTATGACAAATCTTTAGGGACTTTCCTCATGTGCTTGGCCCTACTCTTCTCCATAACCTCAGGTAGCATTTTGGGAATCTTCAGGAAATTCCAAGGGACTCCAGTAGTCAAGGCCAACAACCGAGATCTCTCCTACATTCTTCTTGTCTCTCTCCTGCTTTGCTTTGCATGCTCTTTCCTCTTCATTGGCCAGCCAAGAAGCAACACCTGTCTTGTCTGACAAGCAGCCTTCAGCATCATCTTCTCAGTGGCCATCTCTTCCCTCCTGGCCAAAACTGTCACTGTGGTGCTGGCCTTCCTGGCCACCAAGCCAGGCAACAGGACGAGGAACTGGTTAGGGAGAAGTTTGGCCAACTCCATTGCCATCTCCTGTTCCAGTGTCCAAGCACTCCTCTCCACCATCTGGCTGGGCACCTCTCCCCTCTTTCCTGACTCTGACAAGCATTCCCAGCCTGGGCAGATCATCCTGCAGTACAATGAAGGCTCTGTGGCCATGTTCTACACTGCCCTTGGTTACATGGGCTTCCTGGCTGCCGTCTGCTTCACGGTGGCCTTCTTGGCCAGGAAGCTGCCGGGGGCCTTCAACGAGGCCAAGCTGATCATCCTCAGCATGCTGGTCTTCTGCAGCATCTGGGTGTCCTTCGTGCCTGCCTACCTGAGCACCAGGGGCAAGTACATGGTGGCCATGCAGGTCATCTCCATCTTGGCCTCCAGCACTGGGCTGCTGGGCTACATTTTCCTCCCAAAGTGCTACTGAAAAGCAAAGCATAATTTTTGTTTGTATTGTTTGTCTGCAGTTCATGATTCTGAGATTTGTGAACAGCCTATAAATCCATTTTAGGTAAAAGGAGAATATTAAAAATGAAAGAAATCATTTGCACTTTTCATTACTTTGGAAAAATAGCTCTATTTCATATATGAGGAAACATCTTCCAATAAATTTTCCATGTTAATCTCATAAGCTAAGCATTGTGTTTTGTCCTTTTTTTTGTTTTGTTTTGTTTCTATGAATTGCTTGTTTTCACTCCTTGAGATTTTAATGCTATGTTTTGTAGTGTGAGCATACAATTTTTTCCCCCCAAACTGAGAGGATAACAGGAATGTAGCTTCTCAGTTTTTTAAACAATTTCAATTTACTTGGAAGTCCCTCCAGCTCATTTTCCAGGGTGGGGTGCTTGGGGGATGGAAGAGTCTGAGAAAACCCCTGTCCAGCACTGTGGATCCCTGCTCTTGCTGGCCTGCTCTGGGTGCCTCTGTGGGACATGCATTCTGCCAGAGATGTGGGGAAGTCCATGTGACATGCTCACAAACATGCTTGGCTGCAAAAGCGCACCAACACATGCATTGTTCCAGAGATGCGGGGAGGTTTCCAAAACTGCTCTTGAGATCAGGAAGAGAAAGGTCAGGAGGAGGGAGTGTCTTGCTTCACAGGAGGACAGATTGAAGAAGTCCTTTCTCAGCACTGAGAGAGCAGACTTCACTTCAGAGTCAGCAGAGACACTGCTCTGAGGGTGGAGGTCATCCTTTCCAGAGCAGACTCCTCCTGTGTGTTACCAAACTTGGCCTTGCACCAGGCTAGGGGTCCTTCGGGGAGGGCAGCCACAAGGCTGGGGATGCTTGGACCACCTCTTCAGCTCTTGCCATGCAAATCCTGGGAGATTTGGGAAGTAACCTGCACGCTGAATTCAATCCACCATTTCTACAATCCACTCAGTTCTTACATGACAGGAGTCTAAGTCAGGTATGTAAGGCTTACAGTGAATGAATGGCCAAAAGTAATGGAATTATCTCCCAGGACTCAGACCTGGCTCTCACAGTCTCCATCCCACTTAATTCACATGGGATCCAATGGACAGATGCACACCCAAACTCCTTCTGAAACCTTGTCAAGGAAGAAAGGTTTGAGTTCTGCTTTTAGACACACCTATCCTAAAACTGGCATCCCCTCCTTCTGGCCCTACAACTGAAGGAGTCCCTTGGTCCTGCATGCCTCGAAGGGGCTGCATCAGCAATTTCTCAGAGCATTCTTTTCTTGGGCATGGGACCAAGGAAAATGTAAACAAAGCCACAGAGGTGCTCCACACATGTGGCTCTATAATTAGGGAAATCATATTGCATTACTGGCCTTCTTGATAAATCTCATGCGGTCCCCTCCCCCAAGACCATCCTGAACCCCCTGAGGCACACCTGAGAATACAGGCGTGTGTTTTGCATCCAGGTGTTTTGCATCATTCTCTGCTGTCCTGCTCAGAGCTCAGGAGATGTTGGGGGCAGGGGAGGGGTCTGCAGTGCAGGGCACTTACTCTCATTTCCTTTGGCTGGAGCCTTAGCTAGCTGGGCACCACATCCATTTCAGTAGGAAGGTATTCTAATTGTACCTCTACTTTTCTGAAAGGGGCAGGATAGAGACAGTGCCAAGATCTCGCAGAATGGCCCTCTTCTTCCTCCTGCTGCTGCTCCTCCCAGAGGCCTCCTGTGGGTTGCTGGAGGCCATATGCCCCTGGAGCTGGCACAGGGATGAGCAGCAGCCCAGGAATTACTACAGGCCAGGAGACTTCGTCTTCAGTGCCAGCATCTCTGCAGGACTATTCTATTTCAGGCCACACACTTTCAATAAACCTGCCTCGCATGGACAGCTTCGGTAAGTTATTGGCCTGGATCACATGATACACAGCCAGGCAGTTAAGGTTGCAGTGGCATGCAAAGCAGGAGCAATTTCTTCCAGCTGGCCTCCTTCTCATGAACTCTCAGTCAGTGAACTCACAGGCAGCCAAGCCCAATGGGGACTGCAGGGCATGCGAAAGGCCTCAGGCCCCAGAAGGTGCAGTATCTTTCTTGCCTCTGCATGCCTCTGCCTTTCCTTCTTCTTCAATGTGAATAGCTGAACTTTCTGGGCTCCTGCCTGCGATTGGCACCTTTGCTGCTGTCATCTTGTCATGGGGAATTGATCTGCACTCAGAAAGGAAATAGGCCTGCCCCAAACACTGTAATCCCACCAGCAATTCTGGAGGAATCGACACTTGAGCTCTTGCTTTGTGTTGGGATCAGGCTGAGCATGTGGAAGCCTATGAAGCAGGATCCAACCTCAAAGGGCAGTTGAAGGATTCATTAGAAGAGATGGCAGGGTGAAACTATTGTTTTGTTTTTTCAGGTTGGGAGACACATATTACTGGAAAATCCTCTCCTTCCTGTTTGCCATCCAGGAGGTCAACCAGAATCCCAGCCTCTTGCCCAACCTCACCCTGGGCTACAGCATCTATGACAGCCTTCATGATGTGAGACTGACGTCTGATGCAACCATAGACCTGCTCTCCACCGCTCAAGCCCATGTTCCCAACTACAAGTGTGGCAGCCGAGATCATCTGCTGGCCGTCCTTGAGGAATCTGACTCTGACAACTCCATGCAGCTTTCCAACATGCTGGGCATCTTCAAAATCCCACAGGTGTGAAGCGTGGAAGAAACATTATGAGGTGCCATGTAGAGAAAGCAAAATATTCTCCACATGATTGCCATGCAAGGTGTCTATCCCAGGACAGCAGGCAATGCTGAGATTGCTTTTCCTGAGAGTCCTAAAATCACTTTTTCTGTCAGTCCTGAGATCACTTTTCAGATCATGAAAGAGACAGGCAAAACCAGCAAGCAAATTTATACAAACATCAATTTATTCTAGGAGCATACCCTCAATCCAGAGTAACCCCATCTCTGGTCAAGACCAGCAGCCACTGACATCATGTACATGGCTTTCATATGTTCAGATTTTGCAACCATCAGATGTAAAGAGAACATTGTGGAAGTAACTTTTGCACTTGGTTATCTTAAGCTACACTTCTCAAGTCAAAACAACTGGCTCCAGGCTGATCTTTTACACATGCGGACTTTCCAGGCAGAGGTTTATACTTTTCATTCTCTTATGACTCCCTGATAGAACTCTAAATAATTTAGCCGTTCTGCTTGGCCATCGGGAATAAATTGGGACCAGATGTAGAGGAAAAACTTCTGCACGTCATGTCTTGGCCATCCAAGATAGTTTCCTTTCCTTTCCCATGCATCAAACGCAGAAGGATGATTCTGAGTCCCCAGGATGGTTTCCACAGCATCTCTGTTCAACCAACCCTATGAAACAACTTTTCTCCAATTTATGGGATGGTGTCTTGGCAAATTTATTCCAGGATGGAACATCAGGAGATACTCAAGAGTTCAGGCTCCTCAAAGCTACTCAAGGCATCTTTTTTTTTTTTAGTTTTTTAAACTCATGATGTTAAACCCTTAACATTTTATTCAGAAAAAGATAAGCACGGTTTTCCTTCAAATCGTGTTTTATACAGATAATCAAAGATTAAGTAGTATATACTCATGAATTGAGAAACTTTGATTTGGTGCTGAAATGAAGCAATCCATGAGTATGTGTCTTTTTTTTCCAGGTCACTTATGCTTTCACTGCTCAGGTTCAGAGAGAAAAAAGCCAGTCCCCTTCCTTCTACAGGCTGGTCCCTGAGGAAGGCATCCAGTACCCAGGGATTGTCAGGCTGCTGCTGCATTTCAGGTGGACGATGGTGGGTCTCTTTTCACTGGACACTGAGAATGGAGACAAGTTCATGAGAACCTTGAAAAAAGAGCTTCTCAAAAATGGCATTTGTGTGACTTTTTCACACAGCATCCCACAGCCGAAATCAGGTAGAACATCAATTAAGAGTCAGTCACTGAAGAAGTTGGTAGAAATCAATGTCTTCATTTGTTTTGAAGAGTTCATTTTCTCATTCTATGGAATACAGATTTTAAAGCGGGCTATTGAAATGTTTCTGAAACCTAATCATGGGAAAGTCTGGATATCCTCAAGTTTGTATGATATTACCTTGGATTTAGCTTCTACACATTGTGATTTCCAGCATGTCCATGCATATTTTTCCTTCATTCCCCAAACAAGTAAAAGGATGAACTTTGATGGTTTTCAAGAATTTTATATCTCTATGAAGGAATTCATGAAGAGAGCATTCAAGTGTTCCTATTCAAAGCTTGTGCTGTCAGTGAAAGAGTGGACAAGATGCAGAGAGGAGAACCTGGAGGGTCAGCCCCAAGTGGACAAGGAGCAAACACTGTCTCTGGACGGCTTCTTCTCTTACAACACAGTCCAGGCTGTGGCCCGTGCCGTGGATGTGGCTGTTTCCTCCAGATCCAGGAGGAAGTATGTGGAACATGGAGGCAGGCTAGGTGTACATCGGCTTCATCCATGGCAGGTATTCCATCCCCTGCTTAGGTATTGAATTCTGAGTGTGAGAAATAGAGAAGAGCTTTTCCAAATGAGAGGGCAGCTGGAACACTCTGTCTTCTGTTTGCTCTTTGAGTCCTTTCTATTGGCTTCCTGAGATTGAGTCCATCTGGTTGTTACCTGTAGAGTTGCTCCAAATCATCCTGAAGCAGTATACAGAATGAGAGTGAGGATTTTACAAGCTTTTGCTCACTTTTCTGACCTAAGAGGCCTTTCCTGGGTTCAGAACACAAGGCAATCCATGCTTGACCTGTTATGCCTGACGTGAAACAACCTACACTCAGTCGTGTCTGCTTTCCTGATGCCAGGATTCATCCATGTCCCTAAGCTGAGAAGAACAGGGAATGGTGCCCCAGGTAGTCTGGACTTTTTAGACAAACAAGCAAGCAAGCTTCCAGGGAGTGAATCGACTTGGATAGGTCACAGGAGCTTGTCAGGAGTTTGGCAGTAGACTTGCTGGGGAATGGGAGAGCAAGGCAGAGGAAAGAAACTCTGCTGCTCACCTCCAGGGAAGGGAGGAGAAAGTGCAGCATGTCCCAACATAGAGAGAGCAGTACAATCAGGACTGTGAAACCTCCCCAGCAGTAGTGGCCTGCCATCCTGGAAGGAAAAGTGAGAGCTATGGAGTGGTGAGTGGGCACGCACAAGGGAGTGAGATGAATACGATTTCTGAGGTCAAGCAGTGCAGGGGTCCAATACAGGAGCCAGTAGAGCAATAGGGAGCTGAGGCCAAGGTAGAGAATCCTGAGGGAAGTGAAAAGGAGGTTGGAAGTCCCTGGAAAAGTGGGCCAGGAATTAGAAGATGCTCTGCACTAGTGAAAGCAGTGCAACCATGTGAGCGATTTCACTACTTTGAGAATCAGACTTCCAGGCTGCACATAACCCAAGGGGAAGACCAAGTGCACAAAGTGGCAGCTGAAGGAATTCTGGGAGAAGCTCCCACGCCATACTTGGATTCTTTCGAAATTAAAATCTATGTGCAGTAAAATAGACATGCCGGATTTCGGAAAAGCCAGCAGTACCTGATAGGTGGGAATTTTTGAACAGGGCAATTCTTAAAGGCATAAGTATATACTTTTCGTTCAAAGACAAGATGTAGAAGACAGTGGGGAAAGTCTGTTCCATGTTTTTTTCACCAAATCAGATTATATAGCTTTTGATCCTTATTTTGCAAATAAGGCAGTGGTGATGGAATACCTTTATGAATTTGTCAGGAAGGAATCTACTTATCTAATCAGATTTCACTTTTCAATTGGGTAAATTCCCTGGTGGACTGTGGGAACCTCCCAGGAGGATTGTGGGAATGCTGTGGATATCATCTATATGGACTTCTGCAAAGTTTTGGACAAAGTGCCCAATGGGAACATAAATAGCAAACTAGCTCCAAGCATGTTAGATAGAGCAACTCTCAGCTGGATCCACAGATGGCTGCACAATCAAACTCAAACTTGCTAATCCATGGCCCCTTTGCAGACCATGGAAGGGTAGCAAGAGGTGACTGCAGGGTTCGGTCTGCGACCCAGTGCTCTCCCACATTTATATTCATAATTTGAATGAGGAAGTAAAGGAAATGTTGATCAGATCTGCAGATCCCACAAAAGTGAGTGGCCTAGATATCAGCGCATATGACAGAAAGAAATTTCACAGGATCTCAGTAGGAGGAACAGGAAGATATTCAGAGGAGGACAGCAAGGATGATGGATGCACTGGAAGCAAAGGCATATGAGCAGAGTTTAGATGAACAGGGCATGTTTAGCCAGGAGATGAAAAGGAGGCATGAAGGGAGCCATGGTAGCCCTCCTCAAGTGTTCACTGGGTCGTCACAAAGAGCAAGGCCACAATTGTTGCTTCATCATCCCAGAGGGCAGGATGTGAAACTATGGGCATGAGTGACAGGCACCCTTCTTGGCCCCTTCCAAATCTTCTCTTCCAGGATTGCTGTGAGATGCCTCAAAAACAAAAGATTTCCATAGAAAGAAATCCTACTAAGTACACTAAAATGAACTCCCATATCAGAACTGAACCTTGCTGCTTCTAAGTCTTCCTGAAATGTGGCCCTAAGAGAAGATACCCTTCCTTTCCATTCAGAGATGGTGCTTTTATTTGCTGTTTCCTAATTCCTAAAGCAGACCATGGGCATCCAGAAATGAAAAAGAAACTTGTCCATAATATGAGACATACCCAGCCATACCAAACTGGAACCAACTCTGAGAAAAAACTAGGGAATGAAATGTGTCTTCTCAAATATTTCTGCTTTCTCTGTTGTTCCAGCTCCACCCCTTCCTGAGAGACCCCCAGTTTCACAATCATTCTATTGATGGGATGTATTTAGATGAGAACAGAGACCTGGCCACCAACTTGGACCTTGTCAGTTGGGTGAAGTTTCCCAACAGGACTGTTGTAAGAGTGAAATTTGGGAGCCTAGAAAGACGGGGCTTGTCTGGCCCCAAATTCATCATTCACCAAGATCCCATTGTGTGGCCCAGATGGCAAGATCAGGTGAAGAGAACCAATCCTTTCATTCCATTCTTTTAATTTCCCATCCCTTCACAAACATTCTGCCTAATGGGACATGCAGGAATCTAATAAATAAATAAATAAAATGCATGAGATATAAAAGTTGCAGTGAAAGGTGATGCATTTCATTTGGAGGAAATGTCCTGCTGCTTCAACTTGAGAGGATGAGATTCATTTAGAGAATCTACTGAAATCCAGATCTTCTTTCCATCTTTTCAAGCTCTGTCTCCCCAGTCCCAGCTTCCTCAGCCCAACCCTCCTCCCTTGATGCTCCTTCTCTCTTATTTAGCCACTGCCCCAGGCCAGGTGTGTGGAGAGCTGCCACCCAGGATTCTTCAAGGTGCCTCAGGAAGGAGAGCACGTGTGCTGCTATGACTGCACTCCCTGCACACAAGGGACCATCTCCACTCAGGAAGGTGGGTGACTAAAGAAGAGAAGGCAGTTCCAGGGGGAGGGCAAAGATCCAGCCATGGTTTGGGGCACTTTTCGGGCTGCTCTGCCATCCTGCAAATATTTAGGATGACCTGGTTGTTTCCTGAGTATCAGAGCAGAAATTTTTCTTCCTTGAGGGTGTGTTTACCCCCCCTTCCAGTCCAGGAAGCATTGCAAGGGCCAGCATCTGTGTGGTGTTCTCAGCTTCCCAGAATGCCACTTCCCTCCTTGCCTGAGCAGCCATACTCCTTGGCCTTCTGTCTACTGCAGGCATGTTTTCCCTTTGCTACCTCTTGCTCCTAAGCCTCTCATTTTCACAACTGGCCCTGCATCCCTCTTTTCTTCTCCATCTATCCTGAAAATTTTCCCTTCCCTCTCCTGGGTGGTCTTTGGTCCCTCCACAGTATCTCTCCGCTTGCAAAGGAATCAGGAGTGCCCTGTGCAGCTTTCCCAAGGAAACCGGGGTGACTTGCAGAAAAGAAACTTTCTTGAGTATGAGGTGCCTTTGAAGCTTCTGTTGCCTCATCTGTAAGAGCTGAAAGAGGACATTTCCTCTTGATGGCATTGCCTGAGCTTGCCTTCAGGGAGGCTGCTGGGGAGGTTTACTGGGTCCAGAGAACCTTGCAAGCAATGGTTCCCATGTTGTTTGTGGCATGAGGGGAGTCACATATACATGGGTAGGTTGGGTGAGGGGAACATGTGGGTCAGATTTTCTGCTGTGCATGAAGGGCTTCAGAATATTCTGAAATGGGCAAGGGATTGATGTGTGTCCTTGTACTCCCAGATGTCTTCAGGGTTCCACAGTATTCCTCATTTTTCTAACATTAAAAAGAAAGGCATAAATGGTACTAAAATGAATGTGCCTTCATCCATACTGAACAAGAAATATTGCATCATAACGCATCCTGTATTCTGTCATTCAATTTCTGAACATTTATGGAATGCGCTCCCCAGAGAGGCTCGCCTGGCGCCGTCTTTATTTGCTTTTCGGCGCCAGGAGAAGACCTTTTTATTTAAGCAATATTTTAAATGTTAATTTATTTTAAATCTTTTGTATTATATTGTATTTGTTTTAATTTGGACCTGGAGATGGGCCAGTTTTAAAGTTTTAAGGTTTTGATATTCTGTAGGCTTTTTAATTATTGTACTATGTTTCTGCCTACAATGGTTTCTTGAGGTTGTGAGCCGCCCCGAGGCTTGTGGCAAGGGGCGGCCTATAAATCTGTAAATAAATAAATAAATAAATAAATAAAAATATACAAACATTTTTCATTCAAGAAGCTCAAGGTGATTTATTTTGAGTAAATTTTATTATTATTTTCTACAAACTAAAAAAGAAACTAAAAATACCCATCAATCATCAGGGACATCAGACCTGCTGGGTCAGCCCCCTAATTTCTTTTTTATATAGCAGTCCATAGACATATTCAAGTCTAGGCATAGTCCCGTTTCTCTAGCCAATAGTAAAAAGAGTTCCAAGTTTGATAGAAATATGTATCCTCTTTCTCCTTCAGAGACAAAGTCAGCTTGTCCATTACAGCACAGTCCAGAATCTTTTTTAAAATCAGTTTCTCAGTGGATGGTTCTTCACTCCTCCAATGTTGGGTAAATACAATCCTTGCTGCAGAAATTACATGTGGAATCAAATACATTGCTTGGTTATCAACATCATCGGGCACAATGCCTAGTAAGAAGACTTCAGGTTTAAATATTAAAGATTTTTCAAACATTTCCTCAAGCCATTTATGTATTTTAGCCCAATATTTTTTTGTCTTATCACAAGTCCACAACATATGATAAAAAGTACCCGGTTTATGTTTGCATTTCCAACATCCATTTGACATATTTCAAGGCGATTGATTTTGGAGGTGTGCAAGGTTGAGAGTCTGTGGGTGTCCCACTGTCACCGAGTGACCTCCATGGTCAGGACTAGACTCTGGCTGGCCTTTCTACTGCACCATCTTTGCTCCCAGTCAGGCATGTGCAGCCAGATGTGGAATTCTGCCCACCCAACTAATGGAGTTGAACTCCCCAACTCCCCAGTACACCCTAACTCCTGTCTTCTTCTTCTTCTCTCCCACTTTGATGACCTGTGTGAAGTAGAGCTAGCTCAGAACTCACACAACCTCCCAGAATACTTTGCAAGTATGAGATGACCTACTGTGCAAGTTTTCCTGGAGAGGAAGAGCCAAATCCTGAACATGTCATTCAATCCCAGCCCGTCTGGTTCTGAGATACTTCTATGCATGGCTGTGGGGAAGGTTGATGCAACTACTAAGAAGAAAGGGTGGACATGTATGATCAGGTGGGGGCAGGTAGTGTCCATGTGTCAGAGTCCTATTTTGGGTTCTTCTCCCCTCTCATGTCACTGTGTATGTCAAGGGAATGGCTGAGGAAATGACTAGTAGTGCATCCCTCTGCTCAACTCATGGAGGGGTGGTAGTGTCCGCTGAGCGGAGGTGAGTAGGCATGCCTGTGGGCACCTTTTTGAAGAGCTTGTGGCAGACGATGGGCTGGCTGGTGGCAGGGGAGGCAGGGATGGCATTACCAGGGTGTCTGGAGCATGGTACAACTTATGTGCACTGCACAAGTGTGCTCAGTCAGTGTCAGGTTCAATGCAACTTGAGGGCCTAGGAGTCAGGTTGGATGAGTCCTGGGTGGGAGAGCAGCTTCCCTTCCAGGTTCTTTGCTGATTCTCAAATAATGGCTCAAGAGTCGGAGGTAGAGCCAGGATTAGTGCTGGGACTAGGGGAATCTCCATAGAGTTATACAACCCTGCATCAGATCCATCCACTCAAGTGGGATTGCAGTGAGCTTGTCAAGAGAAGGCTGGGGCCAGCCTTCCCCTGGGAATGCATGTTGTGAGCTTTCTTGATCTCCTTGAACTTCCACAGTCCATGCAGCTGCTCCCTGCTCTGTGCAAGCTTTCATAACCAAATCTGAAGCTTCAGGAATTGGGGGCGGGGGGAGGTGTGTAAGGGAAAAACTATGATGAACCACTGAACAGTCAGACCAGGATTGTGCTAAACCAGACATACTCTACAGACACTTTATTTCAGCCATTCCAAAATATTGTCAGACTTGAGTCCAAGCACTGATGCTGAAGGAAGTCGTCCTTGAAAGCTGGTTTGTGATGAGGCAGTGGAGGGTTCAGGCATCCGCCACACTGGACTGCACGGCCTTCCCTTGCTTCCAGGCACAGACATGTCCCCATGCTTCATCCTGGCATGTTCACCCCATACCATTGAGACATCCAGGGATGGAGTCCCTGCCAGGTTCAGACCATCTCTGGTGTTTGATTTGATTCATGATCGCCACACATCCTAGTCCATTTTGCAAAAAAGGAGCCCTGCAAGTCCACTCTTGACGGGAAAGAACTCTATGTTGTCGCAATCCAAATTCAATTCACTACCAGTAGTACTGCAATAAATATCTGTAGTTGTAATAAGGACAACAATGATGATGTATAAAATGCAAAGAAGAGACACTGAAAAGACAGAAGTCTGCTGTTTCTTTTGATTTTGACAGATGCAGAGCATTGCCTGAAGTGTCCAGAAGATCAGCACCCAAACAAGGCCCGGGATCAATGTGTATCCAAGGATATAACCTTCCTGTTCTATGCAGAACCTTTGGGGATCGTCCTCACTTGTGTAGCCCTATTCTTCTCTATAGTCACAGGAAGCATTTTGGGAATCTTTAGGAAATTCCAGGAAACCCCAGTAGTCAAGGCCAACAACAGAGACCTCTCTTACATTCTGCTCATCTCCCTCCTGCTTTGCTTTGTGTGCGCTTTCCTCTTCATTGGCCAGCCAAGAAGCATGACCTGCCTCCTCCGGCAAGCAGCCTTCAGCATCATCTTCTCAGTGGCCATCTCTTCCCTCCTGGCCAAAACTGTCACTGTTGTGCTGGCCTTCCTGGCTACCAAGCCAGGGCACGGAGCAAGGAACTGGTTGGGGAGGACTTTGGCCAACTCAATTGTCTTCTGCTGTTCCAGTGTCCAAGTAGTGCTCTCCACCATCTGGCTGGGCACCTCGCCCCCCTTCCCAGGCTCTGACAAGCACTCCCAGCCTGGGCAGATCATCCTGCAGTGCAATGAAGGCTCTGTGGCCATGTTCTATGCTGCCCTCAGCTACATGGGCTTGCAGGCTGCCATCTGCTTCGCAGTGGCCTTCCTGTCCAGGAAGCTGCCCGGGGCATTCAATGAGGCCAAGCTCATCACCTTCAGCATGCTGGTCTTCTGCAGTGTCTGGATATCCTTTGTGCCCACCTACCTGAGCACCAGGGGCAAATACATGGTGGCCGTGCAGGTCTTCTCCATCTTGGCCTCCAGTGCTGGGCTGCTGTGCTGCATCTTCCTCCCCAAGTGCTACATAATTCTAGCAAGGCCTGACCTGAACACCAAGGAGCACCTCATGATGAAAGGCAAAACCTAAATTATGTTTGTTTTGTTCATCAGGAGTTCAAAGTTCATCCTTTCCTAACAGCCCAGTGATCCATTTTGGGCATATGGACAGTATAAAATTGAAACAATTGCAAAAAAAAATCTTCCTTTGCACTTTTCAGTAGTTGGAAAAATAAAAGCTCTATTTCACACCTGGGGAAGCAGCATGGTAGAAATTCTCCCTTGTTAACCTCCTTACATAAGCTTTGTTTTTTGTCTTTTTTGTTTCTATGAATAGTTCCTATTTTCAGTCTTTGACATTTTCATGCCATATTTTGAAGTGTGAGCAGACACATCATTTTTGCCCAGAGCTGGACAGGGTAGCAAGAATGCAGTTTGGAAATTCCCCCAGCTACTTTTCCCGGGTGGTGTTCTTGTGGGTGGGAGAATTCCTTGGAGAACCTCCATCTGCCATTGCAGATCCTTTCTTTTGCCAGACTGCTCAAATTGGCTCCCTGGGACATTGTCCCGAGCACGCTTGGCTACAAAAGCATCTGGCCAGAGCTGTGGGAGGTCCCCAATTCTGCTCTTGAGAGCAGGTAGAGGAAGATCAGGGAATCTCTTGCTCCACATGAGGATTGATTGAGGAAGTCCTTTCCCAGCCCTACTAGCTCAAGCATCAATTGGGAGTCAGCAGGGACTGCCCTGAGGGTGGAGGTCACCCTTTCCAGAGCAGAAGTCCATCCAGACTCCTCCTGTATTAGGAATGTTGGGCTTGATACCAGCTTGGACTTCTAGGAAAGTTGTAGCATGGCTGGGGAAAGCTGCTTCAGCCCCTTCCCAGTGCATCCTGGGCTATGTGGGAAGAATTGGCCCACTGAACTCAATGCACTATTTCTATGATCCCCTCATATTTTGAAGTCCAGCAGTCCATGTACTTGGGGGTTTCCCTGCCCCCTCATTTGATGGAGTGCAGCAGCCCAGAATTGAGCTCAAGGGCAAAAAACAGAGTATGCAGGAGGAGATGGGGAGGAATTTGGGCTTCACCATTTAATATTTATGCTGCATATATTCCTTGCCTTTGGGAACAATTGACTGCAAAAGGAAGTTTGGGCTGTGGAGTCACCAGTACACTGATGACACCCAGCTCTACCTCTCATTTTCTACCGATCCAGGTGACGCGGTGGCTGTGCTGAACCGGTGCCTGAACTGAGGTAATGGGCTGGATGAGGGCCAATAAACTGAAGCTCAATCCAGACAAGACGGAGGTCCTGTTGGTGGGTGGTTAGGGTCTTGGAGTTGGGGACTTGGGCCTTGTACTGGATGGGGTTGCACTCCCTCTAAAGGACAAGGTCCGCAGCTTGGGAGTGCTCCTCGACCCGGAGCTGTCATTGCAGGCCCAGGTGACGGCAGCGGCGAGGAGCGCCTTCCTTCAGTTACGTCTGGTATATCAGCTGCGTCCCTTCCCAGATCACGACTGCCTAACAACAGTGATACATGCGTTGGTGACTTCTCGACTGGATTTCTGCAATGCCCTCTACGTGGGGCTACCCTTGAAGACCATCCGGATACTTCAGCTGGTTCAAAATAGAGCTGCCAGGTTGCTGACGGGGGCTGGGCATTATTCTCATATAGCCCCAGTCCTCCGTCAGCTCCACTGGCTCCCAGTTGAAGTCCAGGCCAAATTCAAGGTTTTGGTGTTAACCTATAAAGCCCTAAATGGTTTGGGACCTGAATACCTAATGGACCGCCTGCGCCCTTATATGCCGTCCCGCCCTTTAAGATCCGCAACAGCGGCCCTCCTCCGGGAGCCTCCTGTGAAGGAGGTGAAGTGGGTGAGTACCTGGAGGAGGGCTTTCTCAGCAGTGGCGCCCCAATTATGGAATGCGCTCCCTGGAGAGGTTCGCCTGGCGCCGTCATTATATGCTTTTTGGTGCGAGGCGAAGACCTTTTTATTTAAGTCTTATGTTAATTGTTAGTGTTGTGTTTGTTTTGCCTTATTTGTTTATATGTTTATTTAATGTTGTATTTGGTTAGTAGGTTTGATTTATTTATTGGGTTTATTAGGGCTTAATTTAAGGTTACTTTGCTTGCTGAGATGCACCGAGGGCAAGGGAGGGGGGATGGATAAATTAATATTGTTTATACAATAATTGTATTTTAATTATGTTGTAAGCCGCCCCAAGGCTTCAGTGCGATGGGGCGGCCTATAAATATTTTAATAAATAAATAAATAAAAGAAGAAGAAGGGATGGCAGAGGATGAGGTGACTAGCTGGAGTCACTGAAGCAGTCGGCGTGAGCTTAAGTAGACTCTGGGGAATGGTAGGGGACAGGAAGTCCTGGAGAAATGTCCATGGAGTTGTGAAGGGTCACACACAACTTCATGACTAGCATATATTCAATGCCTTTTCTCCTCTTGCCAATATCCAACGTATCATCCACCTCACCCATTTATCCCCCTTACAACCAAACCATCTAAGGGAGGTGAGCTCAGAGTGAGTGATTGGACAAGCATGTTCAAGGAGCTTTGAGGATGGGGGGGTATGGCACTGGGATCACCCAGGCCTCCCACTTGGCACTCACCCCATAAGGTCAACCTGCCTCTTAGAAGACCCTCCAATCTCTCTTAGGCCTTCGCTGCCTCAGTTTTCCTTTCCAGCTTGGGGAATTTTTTTTATCCCGTATTTTCTCCCTGCAAGTAATACGTTGCCACTGCAGTGCAAAAAGGGAAGGGGTGTATTTCCTACTTTTCCAGGCTGAAGAGTCTTCAATTTGTTGCCTTGTTAGCATAACAGAAAGAAGGCAGGGATTCTCTGTTCTTCAACCAATTGGGAAAAATCCTACCTGGAACTTCCCTTTTCTGTCAATCCAGGGCCAGTCTCTGGATTCAGCAGTGTATTAAAGGGATAAAAATAGTGGTGGGGGCTCTGGGCCATCCAGGCTTAGAGGCTAAATGAGGGTCAAAAAGAGAAGGGACGAGAAAGGGGGCTTGGGCAGTAGCCACAGCAAAAAGCATGTGGCCAGCCAGGTTGGCCCACTTGGGCAGGATCCAAGAACCCCCCATCCCCCCCCCATCCCAGCTCTCCAGATAGAGTTTCAAGCTCCCAGGTGCTTTCCTTCAATACACGAACTGGAGAGGTGTCTTGCTATTCTCCACAGACACAGAGATGCCCCCTTCGATGAAGTGAGAATACACAGAAACATAGAAACAGAGCGAGTCAGAAGGGGCCTCCCGGGCCATCTAGTCTGACCTCCGGCACAAGCCGGCTCTGCTCATGACATGCCCACCATGTGCATGTCCAGCCTGTCTTTGAACACCCTCACCGATGGGGCCTCAACGACCTCCCGTGGAAGCCCATTCCACGCCCTCGGGGTCCTAACTGTCAGGAAGTGCTTCCTGGCATCCAAATTGAACCTTGGCTCCCTGAGCTTTGCTCCATTGGAGCGCGTCCTGCCTTCCTCTGCAGGGGAGAACAGGCCTCTCCCCATCTCCATGTGACACCCCCTCACATACCTGTATGTTGCCAACATATCCCCTCTGAGTCTCCTCTTCTCCAAGCTGAAGAGACCCAGTTCCCTCAGTCTCGCCTCATACCCCATCCCCTGCAAACCAGCCACCATCCTTGTGGCCCTACACTGCACTGACTCCAACCTGGCTATATCCTTTCTGTAATGAGGGGCCCAAAACTGAACACAATACTCCAGTTGCGGGCGCACCAGAGTCGTGTAGAGTGGTAGTAATACCTCTCTTGATCTAGAAGCCACATTTCTGGCTATGCAACCAAGGGTGGCATTCGCCCTCTTGACCACCGCATCACACTGCTGACTCATGTTTAGCCTGTGGTCAACCAGTACCCCGAGGTCCCTTTCACAAGTGCTGCTCTCCAGCCACTTGTCACCTAACCTGTACTTATGACAGCTATTCTTATGCCCCAAGTGCAAGACCTTGCACTTATCCACATTGGACGCCATCCTGTTGTCTCCTGCCCACTTCCATAGTCTGTCCAGATCCTTTTGGATCTGGTGCATCTGCTCCTCAGTTGTGGCCACTGCTCCAATTTTAGTGTCGTCTGCGAATTTGAGCAGCAGACTGTTCACCCCTTCTTCCATGTCGTTAATGAAAAGATTAAACAGGATCGGCCCCAGGACAGAGCCCTGGGGGATCCCGCTTGTCACTGGCTGCCATCCCGACGATTCCCCGCTATTGGTTACCTTCTGCTTTCGGTCAGTCAACCATGCCCTAATCCACCAGACAGTGCTTTGGTGTATCCCAAAACTCCTCAGTTTCTCCACCAGGATATCATGGGGCACTTTGTCAAAGGTCTTCCTGAAATCCAGGTATACCACATCCACTGCATCCCCTCCATCTAGCCATCTTGAAACCTTGTCATAGAATTCCACAAGCTTTGTCTGGCAGGACCTGTTTCTGCGGAAGCCGTGTTGTGTGGCTGTCAGCCTCCCTTCCCTATCTAGCATCACTAGATCTCTCTCTATTATGAGCCTTTCCATTGTTTTTCCTACAATGGACGTAAGGCTAACCGGTCTATAATTCCCCATGTCCTTCCTACTACCCTTTTTGAAAATTGGGACCACCGATGCCACCCTCCAGTCCTCTGGAACTTCACCCGTTCTCCACGAGGCCTCAAAAATGGAGGCCAGCGGGCGTGAGAGAACCCCTGCCAACTCTCTAAGTACTCTCGGGTGTAACCCATCAGGGCCTGGTGCCTTTGTAATGTCCAATGCCCTGAGGAGCCCCTCAACTTCAAGGGGGGTGACTCTAATCTCTGCCCCTAAGTCCCCAGCCTCATCTAATCTCCTATACGGATATCCCCCATCCTGCTTTGGGGAGAACACAGAGGCAAAATAGTCATTTAGCATCTGTGCCTGTTCCCTCATATCAGTCACTGGATCTCCTTCCTCCTTATTTAGTGGTCCCACCACTTGTCTCCCCTTCCTTTTCCTATTTACATGCTGAAAGAAGCCCTTTTTGTTGCTCTTGATATACTTGGCAAGTCTCAGCTCATAATCAGCCTTAGCCTTGTGAAGAATCCTTCTGCAATGGGCCTCCTCCTCCCGGTATACCCTTTTGTCTATTTCCCCCAGAACAGCACAACACAAAGATCCCATCACGAGAAGACTCAGGATTCAGCCAGCCATGAAATCATAACCATGGAGCCAACAACGTAAGAACTTGCACTCAAAATAAACCATTAGACAGTCCCAGTGGAAGTGGAGGATGGGGGGAGCTCCGAGAATTGAGAGTGTCTCTGGCCATGGGTCTGGTGCCTTCCTGCCCACTCAAGTGTTTGCTGTTGGAAGTCCACCTGGCCAGGCAGACAAGACACTCTGTTAGGAAAACAAAGCTCACCTGCAGGACCTGTTATGATTCATGTACCTTACTCATTGCCATGACAATGTTTGGTAATCACCAATACTTACTGTACCATTATGTTCAGTCTGCTCTGTAGTTTCTCATATTTTCTTTACTCATTAATACATTATATGCCGAAATGTCCCTATTCTTCCCTCATCATCAACTCCACTCCTGTGTGCATGACTAGAAACTAGAAAACACTCTTTATATGCTCTGGAAGCTTGCAGTTTGTTTGTGCTGAGAGTGAGATAGTGTGAGATGGAGGATTGGCCTAGAATGCCACCTGATTGCTGGTGCTTGACATGTAAGGGGCTTTGAGAGTCTTGACCTGTGTGAATGGAGATTTCTGCAGAATGGAGTGGGAATTAAGGAAATGAGGAAAGGGATGCAACTGCTGAACCATTGGAAAAGGGAAACAACAATGATAGAAAAAAAGAGGCCTCTTCCTTTCTTGCTAAGAGCAGCCAGTGATGTGAGGCAACAGCTGTAGTTCTTCCCTGAGTTTGGTTTTGTCAGCCTGACTCAAATGGACACTTTGTACAAACTCTTGGCTCTGCAGCCATGGCCAGTCCAGAGAGCTAAGAAAAAGGGGATGCTCTGGCAGGAAGGTATCACCACTTTGTGAGCATAGCAGTGTGCACACAGAGCCCCCGAGCTTGTGCAAAGCACAAAGCACCATTGGGAGTTAGAGCCACTCTGCTTCTAGCCACAGTTGGAGGCAGGCTTGGGCTGACACTCCAAAGAAATCTTGGTGCACCCATAACACAAAGGGTTTGTGCAAGAGAGGCAAGGCTGTTGTTTAACATGGAGGGAGAATCTCTGAGTGTTCAAAGCTTATACTTCCACATGGAGAGCATCTGTATGGAGGGAGGATGGGTTGAAACAAAAGACACTTTAAGCACTCTCAGTGGGGGGTTGCAGGAATTTTCTTTAAGGAAGAGAAGCTTTCTGAAAGCAATGTGGGGAGCATGCACCAACAATTGGTCAACCAGCAGAGAGTCTTCTGGTACCTCCGCTTTGCAATACTTCCTCATTCTTAATATGGTCTCAACATGCAACGCATAATAACTGCCTAAGGCATTGTTGTTGAAAGACATTTCTTTTCTGGGAAATTATTCTTGTAAACTTTCAGGTATCATTTGCAATCGGCACAGCAATGGCATTAAATAACTGGCACTTAGTTGTAATATCCTCAGTGGACATGCTCCAAACGAACACATTTGGTGGACCCAGCAGTTGCTTTGCTTGTCCAGCATTTCACATCTGCTTCTGTCCTCACATTTGCATCTATAATACTTCCCAGGTAACCAAATTGCTTCAAATTTTGGAACTTGGTCTCCTCCTGTTGCCCGGACACTTTGTTGAACACAGCCATCTTGCACCAGCTTGGTCTTATCTTCACCACATCTTCAGCCCATATTACAGGCCTCTGTTGCAAGTGCCCATGTCAGTCTCTCCGCTGTGCTGTGACCTTTGCAAGGAGGGCAATGTCACCAGGAAAATCCATTTCAGTCAGATTGCTTTGTTCGTTCCTGTCAGAATCCCGGAATCTCAATTTGAGAAGGGAAATAAAACTCAGGGTTGTAGGAAAGATCAATCGTTATGAACCTCCATGTCTTTACTGTCTATCCCAGGCCCCGCAGTTGACTCACGATAAGGCCTTACCGGGCAAGCAAGAGGTGGACTCTGCTGCAAAGCTTCAACAGAAATACAGACTTTTTATACACTCCCAGTCACATACAGGTACAGGGCAATTGATGACAGAATGTAAAGATTACAATAAGATTCTGAGGTCCTCACATACAGAACAGATAAAGAAATGTCAGTCAATCATACTGTAACAATAAGATTACAATATTTATAATTGCCTGTATTGACATTTTAGTTCAGAAGCCTGAACCCATCTCCAGGAATGCTTACACATGTAAATTCAAGCCACTGAAACTATGCATGAACTCAAACTCTTAGCTAGATTCTAAACATTCTGAGTTGACCAGGGCACATGCAGCCCTCTGGGCTATAAAGATACTGATTCCAACAATGTTTATTTAACAATGTATATTTCGACTGAATGGCTCTGTCTTCTGTAGCCCACAGCTAAAGGTGAGAGAAAAGGAGTGGGGGAATGCCATTTTAAACAGTGACAGCTTGGTTTTGAGAAGTAAGACAGGATTTGATCCTACAATGCAAATGCACACAGAAGTAATGCTTTTAAGACAGAATTTACCCAAATTTTCCCAACATTCCACAGGATGCCGAAGCCTCAGTTCTTCATGGCTTTTCTCATGGCATAATTCATAATGATCAAAAACCAAAAATGTGTGTCACATGCAGCCCTTTCTGACATGGTATCAATTGGGGGAAAAAACAGTGGTTCCATTTTCATTTCTTACACAGGAACTAGAATTATTCTGAAAATTTTTACAAATGTCGACATATTTCTTAAGAGCACCATATATTTGCCCTATATTCCACAATAATTCCCTGCTTAAAGGGTGCATTTTACACCATTTCAAAAAATGGGAAAATTAAGATGGCCACATTTGCCCAGTTTTCTTACCAAGTGCAGGCATGTCATGGGATGTGGCAAGCACAGAAAAACAAACTGCAAGCTTGATTGATGGTGCTAAAAAATCCTTATATTAGCCTAATGTTTGCAGTTGGGTGAGCCCATTTCTCCGCCCAAACTTGTGGGCCTTTCAAAAGACAGAATGGCAAAACACCTCCTCCTAGAACATTTCCTTGAGCATCAGCATTCATTTCATCCCAACAGACAAGCTGTGGCTGCTTGGCTGAAGCTGTGCAAGTTCAGCTTTGTGTGTGTTCATAATGAGTTGAGGCATTTGTCCCAAAGTATACAGCCCCCCCCCCCCCGGCTAGATAAGAAACTGAGGGGAGCTTGATCCTCATTGCCCATGAACTCCATTAGAGGGCACATTCTCCTTTCGTCAAGCGAGCTACAGGTTCTCTATGTCACATATGAACACTTCATGTTCACTGGACTGATACAACAATGAGGAACTTTTGAGATGAACTGTGCTGCCATGGCAGCTGAGAGGCTCAGCGTGTGTACAGACAGCCTGTGACTTTGTGCCCCTTCTTGTGTGGCTGCAGCAAAGCTGCTCTGACTGGTTTTGCTGTTTCTGTTCTGATTGTGTTTGCGAACTTGCTCAAGCTCACACCCCTGAACTGCCATGATTCATGTGCCTTATGATAGTCAGATGGATACTCTATCTCACTGATATTTACTGTAACGTTATGTCATGGCCCCTCTGCAGTCGGCTCACATTGCTCTGTGTGTGGATGCATTCTCCCTTGAAATGCACCTATTCTCCCTCGTCATCACCTCAGCTCCTGTGGACATGTTCTGGAACTTTGTTGGTGGTGGGCCAACCTCTACCCGGCGCTGCTGTTCATAAAGGCTTGGCTCTGCGGAGGGCTTTTCTGCCAGGGTCCGTAACACAGAGCAGAGGTCTGCCACCACCAGTCTGGGACTGGCACAGGGACACAGGCACTCCCTGCCAGTCCAGGGAAGAGCCACCACCATGTATGCTCAAGAGCCGTGTCTCGCTCGCCAGGATTGCACGGGGCTCACTACACCCCTTGCCAGTTGCCCACCCCTTCCTTGGCCAATGAGACTGGTCGGGGAGAGGCAGCTCAGCAGGAGCATGATGGACTGGAGCTGCCTCTGCTCGGGGACAAGACCGGCCCTGCTCTCTCTCTCCCACATCCTCTCCTGGGTAGGGCACCTCCGGGGCAGGGTGGTGCTGGGAGCGATTTCATGGCCAGGGTGGGCTGGTGGGTCTGGGGCCGGGTCTGGGGGTGGGTGGGGGGGAAGCATTTATCTCAGTATGTAACATTATGACCATTATTGAATTAAGTCACTTTCTTTGATTGTGTTTTGTTCCGCTGTTACTATTGTACCTAAATTTCTATGTTATATGTATAATATTGCATTTATATTTATTTTGTGTGTTGCTATTTTAAATTTCGGAGCAATTATTCTTAAAAAGAAGTAACAGCAGAACTCACAGTAGCTCTCTGAAAATTTCACCTGTATCCTATTGGTTTTAATTTCAATATTTTATTTCTTTATTAGCATTTTTACTGCTCAGTCACTGGTTATTTTAAGAGAATTTTCTTCCCTTTTTTGGTACAATGTTTGAAAACTAATACACTAAATGCTATATTACGTATTCAATGCTTTTTATTTCTGCCCCAGTGGTCCCTGAAATAATTTCCCTATTTTGGCCAGTCCCCAACTGTAGAAAGGTTGAAATCTGCTGACACAGAGGTCTCTGTCTCCCTGTGGATCAGAGCAGATAGCCTCACAGCTTGCAAGATCGGATTCCCTGACACTGCCAGTTGCAGGAGCTGCAGTTACACACACAGACCCAAGCAATGCAGCCCCTCTTGTTGATTTGCTTCTTTTCCACAGGAACAAAATCCATGTCATTCTCACCTAGTGACTTTTCTCTCCCTGATTCCTCACACAGTCAAACACCCAACGGGGCAGTACAGCATTGAAGGGATCCCAGGAGAGGGCCAAGCAGAGGGGGAAGCCTGGAGCTGGAGACACTTCCCAATGTCGTAATAGAACCTGCAGGAAATATCCCAGCAGGACACGGGGGAAAAGGAGAACTGAGGAGTTCCAAGAAAAGCACCCCCTCCCAGCCCACAACTTCACTCACATGGGGGTTGCCCATCTGGGCCTGTGCGTGCAAAGGGAAGCATTCCAAAGGAACGGCCTTGGCATCTGGGATGTAGGCTTCTCTCCTGCAACCTCACACTGACTGCCAGGATCATGCTTCCATGTCTGCACATCACTTGGACCAGCCCAGAACAGAACCCCAATTCCTGCCCAGCACGTTCTGCACAGCTGCCTCAATGTGGGATGAAATCTTAAACATGACCATGGCAGCCTGGATGGCCACCTGGTCTATGACTGCTTGCTGAAGTGTCTTCTGGGGAATTTCCTGATGCAGTACTTCCATTAATATTCTTACCATTGTTGGCACTATGATTGTTAGAACCACAATGGCATGTCTATCCTGACCTTTCCATGCCTGAGGAAAGCAAGCAATTTGCATACTTCCCTTCATTGTTCTTTTCCTGACAACAACAACCCTGTCATGTAGGATAGTCTTAGAATGAATGGCCTGCCAAAAGTCACACACTGAGCTTGGGGGATGAGTGCGGATCAAGACCTGGCTCTCTCAGTCCCCATCCCACTTATTGCACACTCGATCCTATGCACGGATGCACACGCAAACTCCCTCTGCTTCATTCTGTCAACCAAGAGCAGTTTCTGTTTTAGACATGCCTAGACTCAAACTGGCTTCCTCTCCTGGATACATGAGCAGGAAACACACAGTTCCAGCACATGGCCCACAAGGGGAACAGGATGCCAGAAACGGGCAGTGGCCACAACAGTTAGGAAAAGAGAAACTTTTCTGAAGGAAAATAGAAGGGGAGGGGAGAAGAAAGAGGGAAAGAGCCTTCCCTCCCAGGCCATCAGAGACAGCTGGGATGCGGCTGACAGGATGGTTCCTCCATCAGGGCCTTTACCTTTCACTGCACTTCTTGGCCATCCCTGCAGAAGGAAAGTTTTGACAGAACAGCTGACCCCATCCCTAGAGCTGAAGCTGGGCACTGAGGGACAATTAGTCTGCACCGTGATGAGGGTGCACCATTGAGATAAAGTTGGCATGAGCATGAGCTCCAGACACCAACCTGAGAACACAAAAATGAGAAGGGACAAAGCAAGGCAGGGGCTTTGTAAGGCCAAATTGCCCCACTGCAGAGGCAATATGGGGGTGGAAGGACTGCAGGTGGGGGATGCACCAGATCACCCCCTGAAGGTCAGTAGTAAAGCATTTGAGGGAAAGAGCCCCTTGATCCTGCTTACTGGGTCGTGTTTGCGAGGTCTCAGAGCATGCCTTTCTTGCACATGAGAGAGAGGAAGGTTTTCAGGAAGCCACAGGGGTGCTCCAGCCATGTGGCCATATAATTAGGGAAATCACATAGGATTACTGGTTTTCCTGCTAAACCTCATGGGGTCCCCTCCCTCAGGAACATCCTGAACCTCCTAAGGCACACCAGAGATTGCAGAGGAGAGTCTTGCATCCAGGAACAAATGGGAAGGCCCCTCATTCCCTTCTGTCCTGCTTAGGGATCGGGAGAGGTTGGAGGCAGAAGAGGAGTCTGCTGTGCAGGGCACTTATTCTCATTTCCTTCAACTGGAGCTTTGTCTGGCTGGGCTCCTTGTCCAATTTGGAAGGAAATTCTTCCAAATGTTCCTCTACTTGGTGGAAAGGGGAAGGATGGTGACCGTGTCAAGCACCAGAAGAATGGCACTTATCATCCTGCTGCTGCTGCTCCTCTCAGAGGCCTGCTGCAGGATGCTGGATGCCAAGTGCTCCTGGATCTGGCACAAGGCTGAGCTGCAGCCACAGAACTTTTACCGACCAGGAGACATCATCTTCGGTGCCAGCATCTCTGCGGCAAGAGGTTTTTTTATGCCTCACACTTTCAATAAACCTGCTTCTAATGAAGAGCTTCAGTAAGTCTTTGGCCAGCTTGACCTGATACCACAAAAAACCATGGGCAGCCGAGCAGGGAAACTTGCAGTGGCATGCAAAGCTGCAGCAATTTCTTCCCGCTGGCTTCTCTCTCATGAACACCCAGCCAGAGAACCCACAAGCAGCATAGGCCAAAGGGGAGTTCAAGGCAATGGGAAGGCTGCTGGCCCAGAAGGTGCACCACTTTCTTGACTCTGCACTCCTCTTCCTTCACTTTTCCTTCAGCAATAGTGGCTGCACTAGCTGGGCTCCTGCCTTGGATGGGCACAGTTGCTGCCTGTGTCTTGAATGGGGAGGGGATCTGACTCGGATGGGAAATGGACCTTCCCCAAACACTGGAATCCCACCAGCAATTCTGCAGAAATTAGCAGATGAGCCCATGCTTTGGGTTGGACCAAGCGAAGCATGTGGAAGCCTGAGAAGCAGGATGCAAACTGAAAGGGCAGAAGGATTCACAAGCAGGATGGCAGGGTGACCTGCTTGATTTCTTTTTCCAGGTTGGGCTCCACAGATTACTGGAAGATCCTCTCCTTCCACTTTGCCATCCAGGAGATCAACCAGAATCCCAGCCTCTAGCCCAATATCACCCTGGGCTACAGCATCTATGACAGTCTTCATGATGCTAGACTGACGTCTGATGCAGTCATAGACCTGCTCTCAACCACTCAGGCCCATGTTCCCAACTACAAGTGTGGCAGGCGAAATCATCTGCTGGCCGTCCTTGAAGAATCTGACTCCGACAACTCCATGCAGCTTTCCAACATGCTGAGCATCTACAAAATCCCACAGGTGGGTGACTTTGGAGAAGCAATATGAGGTGCCATGCAAAGAAAGCAAAAGCTTCTCCAAATCAATTATATGCATAATACCCCGCCCAGGACAACAAACTATCCCACTCAGTCCCAAGAGTTAAAGCCGCCTCTGCCGCATATCGAACACCCATCTGGTACTGTTCGTGGCAAGGATTAACAAAAGGTCCCCTTCTTCATTTTCTGACCATGAGAGAGACAGGAAACTCCAACAAGTGTTTTTCTAAAAAGTCTCTTTCTTGTAGGTACATTCAGAGCGTGAGCATAAGAGTGTAAACCCATCTCCAGTCCAGAGCAGCAGCCACAGCCAGCATGCATGGGGCTTTTTTATGGTCAGCTTTTTGCAATGCCTAGATGCAGAGAGAATATAATGCAGGTTACTTTTGTACACAATTATCTTAAGCTACGCCTCTGGTGCCAAATGAACTGGCTGAGCTTTCCCAAATTCTGTCCTTCATGGCCAAGGTTTATACTTATGGCTCTCTTGTGTGACCGTAATAGAACCCTAAATAATTGACACTTGTTGTTTGGACATCAGGAATAAATTGTATTCCCCATTATGACCAGATGTAGAATGAATAATTCTGCCCTTCAGGGTCAATCATATCATGAACATCTAAGATAACTTCCTTGTCATCCCCCATGGATCAAATCCAGGAAGACATGGACATTCCTGAGACCCCAGGAAGGGCTCAGGAAGGTCCACAGCATCTGTATCTCACCAACCCTATGAACCTAATTCTTCTCCCATTCATAAAGACTAGTTTTGGAAAATTTGTTTGCAGATGGAAAATCAGGAGAAGCTGAAATGTTCACATTACTCCTAGCATCCATTTTTCAGTGTTTTAAATTTATGATGATAAAATATAATGTTTTAAGCTTATGATGATAATTTTTAAAGATAATAATAAGCATTGCTTCTTTTTGAATCATTTTTCATGCATATAATTAGAGGCTAAATGGCTTATTCTCCTGAGTGTAATTTTGATTTGTTGCTGAAGGGAAGCAACCCATCAGTCTCTTTCTTTCTTTCTTTCTTTCTTTCTTTCTTTCTTTCTTTCTTTCTTTCTTTCTTTCTTTCTTTCTTTCTTTCCCAGGTCACTTATGCTTTCACTGCTCAGGTTCAGAGAGAAAAAAGTCAGTCCCTGTCCTTCTACAGAATGCTCCCTGAAGAAGGCATCCAGTATCCAGGGATTGTCAGGCTGCTACTGTACTTCAGGTGGAGGATGATCGGTCTCTTTGCACTGGACACTGAGAATGGAGATAAGTTCATGAGAATTTTGAAACCAGAGCTCCTTAAGAATGGTATTTGCGTGATTTTTTCATGCAGCATCTCCCAGGTGAAATCAGGTGATATAAAAATCAAATGGGGTCCACGAAAGGAGTTGACAGAAATCAATGTCTTTGTTTATTTTGAAGAGTTCCGTTTCTCATTCTATGGAATACGAATTGTACAAACAGTTATTGAAATGCTTATGAAACCTGTTAATGGGAAAGTCTGGGTCACCACAACTTTGTCCGACTTTACCTTGGCTTTAGCTTATGGAAATACTAGACTTATATTCTCGCACGTGTATGCATATTTGTCCTTCATTCCCCAAACAAGTAAAAGGACCAATTATCATGGTTTTCAAGGTTTGCATTTCTCTCTGGGGCAATTCATGAAGAGAGCATTCAAGTGTTCCTATTCACAGCATGTGCTGTCAGTGAAAGAGTGGACAAGATGCAGAGAGGAGGAGAAACTGGAGGGCCTGCCCCAAGTGGACAAGGAGAAGACACTGTCTCTGGACAGCTTCTTCACTTACAGCACAATCCAGGCTGTGGCTCGTGCCGTGGATGAGGCTGTTTCCTTCAGATTCAGGAGGAAGGACATGGAATGTAGAAGCAGGCTAGGTGTGCACCAGCTCCATCCATGGCAGGTATTCCCTCCCCTTCTTAGGAGCTAAATTTAGAATGTGAGAAACTGAGATGAGATTTTCCAAATGAAGGGGCAGCTGTAACTTTCTTCTGGTCCCTTTTTTTGCCCCTTCTACTGGCTTCCTGGGACTGAGTCCATCTCATCAAGACAAATACATTTGGTTTGAATCATGCTGAAGCAGAACATTGAAGGAGCAGGAGGATTGTATAGATTCTTGCTCATATTCCTTTATCTAAGGATGATTAGGCTTGAAAAGGTCTAATCCAAAATGAAGACCTATGGACCTAGAAACCTTCCCAAGAGTAGTGGCCTGCAACCTCCATGAAATGTCTGTTTGTCTGTCGTCTGCCTGTCTGTTTGTTTTTAGCCTAAAGTCAGAAAGGAAGGCATGTGTGGCAAGTCCAAGCCATCAGGCATCCTGGAATAAAAAGTGAGAGCGCAGGAGCGGTGAGGGGGCATCCCCACAGGAGTAAGAAGAATATGGTTTCTGATGTCAAATAGTGCAGTTGTGATGCTAAGTCCAATACAGAAGTGAAATGGGGATCTGAGGCTGAGGATGAAAACCCTGAGGGAAGTGAAAATGTGGAGGGAAGTCCCTAGAAAAGGGGGGCGGTAATGGCAGTAAGGGCCAAGGGGCTAGTGGAATGAGGATCTGAGGCTGAGGAAGAGAATCATTTCCAGTCAGGAACAAAGAGCTAGAAGATGCTCTTCACTGCTGGAAGCACTGCAACCATTGAACCAATTTCAGCTCCCTTAAAATCAGACTTGCAGGCTACATGTAACCAGGAGGGAAGAGCAAGTGGACAGAGTGGCAGCTACAAGAACTCTGGGGCAATGCACCCACGCAATGCTTCAATTCATACTGAAGGTCAATCCAAGTGCAGTCAAACTGATACCTCGAATGGCAGGAAAGCCCATTTCAGGACACTCAGAACAATGTTAAGGAAAGACCAGTCAAATGACTTCGAAGAGAAATGCAGTCCCTCCTCAGTGGGTGGAGATTTTTAAAAAAGGCCATTCTAAAGGTACAATTACATAATTTCCTTCTGAGACTTAGAAGAAAAGGGAGAAAGTCTGTTCCAGGTGCTTTCCTCAAAAACTGTTGTGATGATGATCTGAAATCCAACTGACCCCATCCACAATGGCATCTCAAGCAGGTGGAAGCAAGGTCAGGCTACAACAGGAGAATGCAGGCAGGAGGCATGGAGGGAAGAGGTGGCCTCAGGAAGACTAAAGTGCAGAATGAATGGATCCTAGCGAGGGACTCTAAAAGCAACCAAAAACCTTCTCCAGATACATCCAGAGTAAAGGCATAAGAAAGCCACTGCAGTTCAGGTAGCCCCTGCAGATGGAAAAAAGATGACAGAGGGAAAGCCCCAAGTTCTCATGTGCTTCTTTGACTATGTCTTGCTCCAAAAGAGGAGTAAGGAATGTCCTGTGGAAGGGAAGGACCATGGGAATAATGTGGATATTTTCCATGTGAACTTCAGCAAAGTTTTGGACAAAGTGCCCCATGACATCATGATTAGCAATCAAGTTCCAAGCAGGGGAGATACAAGAACCCTCAGCTGCATGCAGAGTTGGCTACAGAACTATACTCAAAGTGCGTTCATCAATGGCACACCTGGAGGTAACAAATGGGGTTCTGCAAGGTCCAATCCATGACCCAGTGCTCTTCAATGTTTCCACTGATGACTTGAATGAGGAAGTGCAGGGAATGTGGGTCGGATTCTCAGAGCTCACAAAAGCAGGGAGGGTAGCCTTGAAGATGGAAAGACATTTCACAAGATGTCACTCGGAGAAACAGGAAAGCATTCAGAGGAGGGGAACAAGGGTGACGCGTGGACTGGAAAGAAAGACATATCAGCTCAGATTGGATGATCTTGGCACATTTAGCCTGGGGATGAAAAGACTGAAGGGAGGTATAACAGCAATCTCTGCTTGATCATCCCAGAGTGCAGAATTGGAAGAATGGACTTGAGGGAAACTAAGCCCTTCTGGGCCCATTTGAAATCCCCTTCTCTGTGATTCCTGTGAGACCCTCAAGAAGATATCCTATAAGTACACTAAAATGGACTGCCAGTCAGCTTCTGAAGGATTACAGGATCTGGAATTGAACTGTCATTTGCCACGTCTAAGGGTTGGTGAAATATTGTCCTCAGAGAAGCTGCCCATCCTTTCCCTTCAGTGATGAGGCTTCTATTCTCGGTTTCCTAAATTCCTAAAGGAGACCATGGGCATTCACCCCTGAAATCAGAATCCTGCGTATAATAAGAGTCATACCAAGCCATAAAAGTTTTTTTTTTCTTTGTTTTTCCAGCTCCACCCTTTCCTGAGCGACCCCCAGTTTCACAATCATTCTATTGACGGGGTATATTTAGATGAGAATGGAGATTTGACTTTCAACTTGGACCTTTTCAGTTGGGTGAAATTTCCCAATGGCGGTGTTGTAATAAGGAAAGTTGGGAGTCTAGACCAGCAGGGCTCCCCTGGCCCAAAATTCACCATTCGCCGCGATCCCATTGTGTGGCCAAGATGGAAAGATCAGGTGAAGAAAACAATCCCCATCATTCCAATCTTTTCATTTCCCATCCCTTCACCAGGCTGCTGCATAACAGGAGTACAGAAATTTAATACAGAGATAAAAAGCATGAGATGTAAGCCGTGTAGTGAATAAAGGTGGTGCATTTAATTCTGAGGGAATGTTCAGCTTCTTCAGTGTCACAGGAGGGTGTCCAGATATGAAATCTGCTGAAATGCTGGCAGTCCTCTCCTCTCCTGCTCTGTCTCCCCAGTCCCCAGCTCCATTAACTCCATCCCAACAGCAGGTTTCACAGTAACCCTGTCTGAAGAACATATTGCTCTCTAAAAATTTCAGTTGTATTCGATTACATTTGTTTCAATGTTTTATTCTTGTATTAGCATCTTTACTGATCAGTTTCTGGTTATTTTAGAGAAATTGCTTTTTATAATAATATATTTTAAAATTAATACACAGAATAGTATGTTGTGTATAGAAGGCTTTTTACTCCTGCCTCAGCAGTCCCCGAAATAATTTTCCTATTTTTGCCAGTTCCCAATGTTAAAATGATTGAAAACCACTGAATTAGGGAATGCACTTAACTTCTGGAGATCCTCCCTTCTCCATCTTATCCTGTTCTTTCTCCCCAGTCACAGCTTCCTCAGCCCAAACTTCCTCCCTTGATGCTCCTTCTCTCTCGCTCAGCCACTGCCACAGGCCAGGTGCGTGGAGAGCTGCCGCCCAGGATTCTTCAAGGTGGCTCGGGAAGCACAACCTGTGTGCTGCTATGACTGTGCTCCATGTGCCGAGGGGACCATCTCCCCTCAGGAAGGTGGGTGAGTGCAGAGTAAAAGGCACTGCCTGTGAGGAGGGAGAAGATCTGAACTTATTTTGGGAAGCATTTAGTGGTGCTAAACCATCCTGCAAAGACCTTAGAATGGCTTGGAGGATCAAAATGAAATATTTTAATGCCTGCAGGTACATTTACCCACCCTCTCCCTTCCATCCTGGAAGCATTACGTGGACCAAGCTCTGGGGAGGGGGGTCTTACTGCTTCCCAGAATCCCTCATTCCCTCTATCCGTCAGCATCTGCAGACTCCTTGTTCTTCAGAAGACTCCAAGCATGTTTTCCCTTCACTGCTTATTGCTGCTAAGCCCTCCCTCCCAACCCCTTTTCTCCATTCCACCTTATCTACATCTCCCCAGGAACATTCCCTCCCACTTTTGTGGGTGCTGTTGTGTCAGTACACCTTTTCTCCCTCCACAGTACACCTCACAACGCCTTGACACATGACGCCAACCTTACTGTGCAGTGTTTTCCCCCCACTTACACAGCAACCAACCCCACTCTGAGCAGCTCCCCAAAGGAGAAGTGGGTGGCTTGCAGAAAAGGACCTTCCTTAAGCTGAGGGGCTTCTGGACCCTCTCTTGCCTCCTGTGTAAGAGCTGAAAGAGGACATCTTGATGGCACTAAAGTGCTTCACATCAGGGAGGTTGCAGGGCAGGGTTGCTGGGTCCAGAGGATGTTGCAGCCAATAGTTCCCTTGGTTTTTGGGGTACAGGGTGACAGGTTCACATTTGTATGGCAGCATTGGGAAGAAGGAAATTTTTTTTGGAGCGTCCGGTGTGCATGCTGGGCTTTAGCCTATTGGGATATGGGCAGGGGACATATGGGCTTAAGTCCAAGATGATTGTCAGTTACCACAACATTCTATGTTTTTCTAAAAGTGAAAAATAAGGCATAAAAGGAAATACAATGAATGTGTACTGAACATGGAATATAAAATTGTAAAGCATCAGGTATTTCTTTATTCACTTTATATTCAGCCATTTCTTTTGAGAAACTCAAGGGAGTTTACGCAATGCTCCTCCTCTTCCTCTCAATGCTATCCTAACTGCAACCCTGTGCGGTAGGCTGAGCTAAGAAGGACAATCTGTGGGGAGCCCACAGGCATCTCGTGACCTGCATGGCTAAGTCAGGACTAGACTCTGGAAGGCCTTCCTACCTTACCATCTGAGCCCACAGTCAGGCAAGTGCTGCCAGTTGTGGAATTCCCCCACCCCAATGGGAGAGCTGAATGCCCTCCACCATCTCAGAACCCCTCACCTCACACTGCTTCCTCTTCTCTCCCATTCTGATGACTTCTGAGAAGTAGAGCTAGTTGAATACCTAGAGAACCTCCCAGAATACTTTGCAAATGCGAGATGACCCATTAAGGTTTTTCTGGGCAGAAGGAGCCAAATGCTGAACTTCCATTTGGTCCCAGCCCATTTGGTTCTGAGATAGTTCTCTGCATGACTGTGGAGAAGGCTGAGGCAAATACTAAATAGGGAGGGGCAGAAAAGGCAGATCAGCAGCTGGCAGTGCCTACGTGTCAGCATCCTCTTTGGGTCCTTCTCCATCCACATGTCACCTGCTTCAGTAAATGTATGGATCACCAAATGACTGGCCCCAATTCCTCAACCTGCTTAGAGTGTCCCTCTGCCCAACCCATGGAGGGATGGTGGACTCTGTTGAGAAGAGAGGAGTAGACACTGTGGAATGTACCTTGCTGGAGACCAAGTGGGTGGAGATGGACTAGCTGGTGGATGGGGAGGCAAAGATGGCATACCCAGGGTACACAGCTTAATTTCTGAACCCAGCTGTGACTTATGTGCACTGGACAGGGGTGCTCAGCCAGTGTTAGCCTCAATGCATCTTGAGGGCTCAGGAGTCTGCTTGGATGAGTCCTGGTTGGGAGAGCAACTTCCTGGGTGAGAGAGCAGCTTGTTACTGGTAGGATTGCAGGGAATTGGTCATCAGAAGGCTGCCTACATGACTTCACCTGGGAATGCTTTTGTGGGCAGTCATGCTCTCCTTGAACTTCCACAGCACATGCAGCTCCAGGGATGGAGTTCCTGCCAGGGTCAGACATTTTCTGATGTATGAATTGATCCACGATCACCACACATCCTAGTCCATTCTGCAAAGTTCCCTTCAGGCTGTTTATCTGAGCAAACATGTTGAAAGATTGGAAAAAGAGGGGCCCACCAAGTCTCACACTAAAATTGCCTCTCACACTAAAATTATGCCCCTTCTAGCACCACAACAGTTAATACTGATATTATTATTAATAAGAAAAATGAATGAAATGTATGGAGCATAATCAAGAAGAGATGTCAGGTGCTTTTTCTCTTGCTTTCGACAGATGCAGAGCACTGCCTGAAGTGTCCAGAAGATCAGCATCCAAACACGGCCCAGGACCAGTGCATCCCCAAGGCCATCACATTCCTGTCCTATGAAGAATCTTTGGGGACCTTCATCACTTGTTTAGCCCTTGTCTTCTCTATAATCTCAGGAAGCATATTGGGAATCTTCAGGAAATTCCAGGAAACCCCAGTTGTCAAGGCCAACAACAGAGACCTCTCCTACATTCTGCTTGTCTCCCTCTTGCTTTGTTTTGCATGCTCTTTCCTCTTCATTGGCCAGCCAAGAAGCATCACCTGCATCCTCCAACGAACAGTCTTCAGCATCATCTTCTCAGTGGCCATCTCTTCGCTCCTGGCCAAAACAGTCACTGTGGTGCTGGCCTTCCTGGCCACCAAGCCAGGAAACAGGGCAAGGAACTGGTTGGGGAGGAGTTTGGCCAACTCCATTGTCATCTGCTGTTCCAGTGTCCAAGTGGTCCTCTCCACCTTCTGGCTGGGCACATCTCCCCCTTTCCCTAATGCTGACAAGCACTCCCAACCTGGGCAGATCATCCTGCAGTGCAACGACGGCTCTGTGGCAATGTTCTACGCTGCCCTTGGCTACATGGGCTTCCTGGCTGCTGTCTGCTTCATGGTGGCCTTCCTGGCCAGGAAACTGCCCGGGGCATTCAACGAGGCCAAGCTGATCACCTTCAGCATGCTGGTCTTCTGCAGTGTCTGGGTGTCCTTCATTCCTACCTATCTGAGCTCCAAGGGGAAGTACATGGTGGCCGTGCAGGTCTTCTCCATCTTGGCCTCCAGTGCCGGGCTGCTGGTCTGCATCTTTCTCCCCAAGTGCTACATTATTCTAGTGAGGCCTGCCCTGAACACCAAGGAGCATCTCATGATGAAAAGCAAAGCATAAAGTGCATTTGTATTGTTCATCAACAGCATAAGAATGTGAATGAGAATCTGCTGAGAGATCCATTTTTGGTATATGGGCAGGATAGAAATAAAACAAGTGAAATAGAATTCTTTTGCACTTGTGAAGGGGGAAAGCTACATTTTATGCCTTGTGAAGAAGCATGCAAAAAAATTCCCCATTTTTATCTCATTAGCTAAGTTTTGTGTTTTCTTTTTCTTTTTTACAAATAGTTTCTGTTTTTAGTCTTTGGCATCTTCATTGCTATGTTTTGAAGTCTTAGGATACAAATTCTTGTGTACAAGAACTTTGCAGGAAAACAAGAATGCAGCTTCTCAGTTTTTAAAAAACTATCTTCTTACAACGGGTGATATATTTTTATCGCTAATGTAATTTGAGGACTGTACATTTCCCTTCCCAAATGTTCTTGCACCTAAATTCAGGGCCCACAAACCTTCCCAATGTGCAATCAAATCTGATTAATTTTACAATTTTTGTGTGAAGCAGAACAGGCACAAAGAGCATCCAGAACACTATTTTGTTGTTGGAACTGAAATTAAAAAATAGTTTTCCACTCACCATCAGAATTGTATCAGGATCCTCATCTGCACACTGGAAATATTGCACCCAGATGTCAGTGGAGTACATTTGGAGATTCCTACCCTTCAGTTCCTTATTTGCATGGAATCAGACACCTTCAGAAGACTTTTTCAGTTGAGCAAAAAGAAAGACACCCACTCCCAACACCCAGCAAATGGTGCACAGGGAGTCTTTGGCCTCCTGTCCCAGCTGCCTCCAGCTCACCTGCCTTCCTCCTTGCTCCTTCCTGCAGAGTGAGTGCCTCATCCCCTGCAGAGCATCCCATGGAGGGAAGGATCCTTCCCCTCACACAGAGCAGTCAGTGGAAGGGGAAATTGCCTAAATGAAAAGGCAGAAGAGGAAAGGAGGAAGGAAGGAAGGTAAAATATTATTTCTTAGAAAAAGTTGGGATGCATCATTTACAATAGGAGAAGATGAATTGTGTACCAATGAGAAGAAATATAGCCATCTGAAAGAAATAAAGCATTGATAATCCAGTCTTGTTCTTTGTATTCTTTGTTTTTTTATGGGAAGACAATTAATAGAGTTCCCTTTACCTTGCTCTTTTACAGCTTCATTCTCGTTTCAGGGTGGGTGGACAGCTTACTTCCTGACTAACCAATTAAAGAAGACATGGAAGGACATGACCCAGTGGCCTTTTGAAGGAGATGCTTCCAAAGTCTTAAGACTATCAGAACCTCTGATCACTGGAAAGAGAACAGATTGTGTGAACTGCATTGGCAGAGTAATGTCTGCTGAAAGAGAGAGAGAGAGAGAGAATGCCACTTCTAGCCAAAAGTAGCCGACATATAAGACCTGACCAAGAAATTAACTAGAGATTCCTGACTCTGTATCTTGGCTGCATTCACATGGAAGAGGAGCAAACCACGGGTCAATTAATCCATGATTTCTCATGGCTTGTGCTGCCATGCTTTTGCACCTGCAGTTTGCTGGATGAAAGGTTGCTCCATGGGATCTGAGTCGGGGCCCACTGTTCACCTAGCAACCCATGGGAGAGCCAGAGTGGTGTTGTGGTTATGAGTGTGGGATGGGGGCTTGGGCCACCTGGGTTCTTGAGTCTCCACTCGGCCATGGTGAACACTGGCTGACTGTCAGCCAGCCAAAGACTCGCAGCCCAACCTACCTGGCAGGGTTGTTGTTTTGGGGATATGATTGAGAGCAGGAGGAGGAGAATGACAGAATACGCTTTGAGTTCATAAGAAAAAAGAAGGATATAAATCAAATAAATAGATAAATGCTGGTCAGATGTGGGTTGTTTTGACCAATGTATGACCCATAGTATTCCAGTTCAGACATCAGGGAGTAACCTCCACTTTGGCCAGCTGGAGACTGCATCTGGAAAATGGTGTTGGCCTGATCCCAGCATTGGTCGTGGAAGATAAATTAAAAAAATTAAGTCAAACTGGCAAACCAGTCTCTTGTTGGGAGCTGAGTATCCCTTTCCTGCAGTTACAGACACCAGTACTTCTTGCCAAATGTCTTTATTTAACATATAAGTCTCTGACCTTACAAAAAGTGAAAAGTTGAATCCTGTCTTCCCCCTTCCCTAAAACTCCACTGATGGATCCCTCTGTGCCTCTTTTGGGAGGAAGAAGCACTGTGGACCCGGGCACGCCTGCATTTTCCTCTCTGAGATGCTGATTGGGCCACCCTGTGCTTGTGATGCTGGGCTTTTGGGTCCCTCTCCTCAGGAGGGTGGAGTTCTCCATCCAATGGTCTCCTCATCTTTAAATCCACCCCCCTGAGGCTGTTGTGGCTCTTCTTGGTCCCCACAGGTGGGCTGACTGGGCATCCGGCTGCCCTTGAACTAAGCTTTTCCCTCACAGGCACAGCCAGGTACACAAAGGCATGACAGCAGCAGGAGCAATGTTTTTTTCGACAACCATCTTGCTATCAGAGCCCGAGCTGTTGGTCTTGCTGGGATCAGTCAATCCCCTCCATGCAGGTCATTCTCATATTCTGAGCTGTCAGTCCTGTCAAAACGGTGAACAAGTGGTATATAGGGAAAAGCTTGGAGCAGGTCCTTTTCCTTGCTAGAAATAGCAACACTGGTGTCTGATACATTATTGGCACCTGTCCAAAACTGCACAAGTGTTTAAGCCACCCTGCAATCTTCCTAATTGTGGCTCCCCTAGACAAGCAGCTTTTCCATTGACTGGGAGAAAGGCTTGCAGTTGGCGGAGGGGAGACCAAAGGGGAGATGACTGGTGGCTGGTTTGCATTGGCTGGAAGAAGCCACAAGGGGCAGAGAATTCCCATGGGGGCACCCAAGGGACACCCAGAAAGAGGAAAGGCAAAGATCTGGTGACACCATCAGTAGTGCACTGTGACGATTTTGCCCAGCATTTCCAGGGGAAAATCACTCAGATCTGGCACAAGCTGGACTGCACTGTTGGTAGTGTTCCAGAACGGGAGGCATCCAGAGCCCCACCATTGTTGGATGAGTTCCATTTGTTGCAGCCTGAGGATGTGGACAAGGTGCTTGGGCTGGTATGCCCCACCACCAGTTTACTTGACCCTTGCCCTTCATGGCTGCTTCCTAGAGCCAGACATGGAATTCGTACCTGGGTCCAAGGTGTCACCAATGCCTCACTGAGAGAAGAACTCATCCCAGCCCCTTTAAAGGAGGCAGTGATCACACATATTTCTTAGGAATATCGTGTATTCCTGATATAGTCCATAATACTATGCTGTTTTAAGTATATGTTATACAGCAACATTTAAAAATGGCAAAATTAGCCTGGGCTTTCTTTTCATACCCAGCCCATTAATGCTGCAGGATAGGATATGGCAGGCAGAAAATTGATGGATGGGGCAAAACACAATGCCTTGTAGTAGGCTAATGTTTGCAGTGGGGTAGGTCCCTTTGTCAGCCCAAGGATATGGGCAGCTCAAAGGGCCAAGGAGCAATGCACCTCCTGCTACAACTTTTGCATGAGCATCAGCATTCTTTTTGTCCAAATGCCCAAGCCTCAGTGGTTTGGTTGAAGTGTGTGCTAGTTCAGCTTTGCTTGTATTCACAACGAGTTGGGGCATTTTGAACTGGTGTATAAAGGCCAATAACAGCAGTGTAAATAATAAATGGTGGGAAACTTGATTCTCATTGTCTGTAAACTCCATCAGAGAGCACCTTTTCCTTTAGGAAGGGCAAGCAGCAGATTTTCTTTGTCATGTTTGTGCACTTTGTGTTGGGTAGACTGATAAAACCACCCAGAACTTGTGAGACCGTGCTCAGGAGACTTGTGCTGGGACAGAGATATAAAGACCAGAGACTTTCCATCTTCTTTCCCAAATATCCACAGTTTCTTCCCCAACTTATGTGAGTCTTCAAAACATCCTGAGAGCTGGCAAAGCCATCTCATACCTACAACAAGCTTCTGTGAAAGGTGTAAATGCTTTTTTCATTCACCAGTTTCGAGCTGTACTCGTTCAGAACCCAGATGAACTGTGCTATCCGTTGCAGCTGAGAGACTAAGCACGTGTACAGAAATCTCAGAGGAAAGAATCTTCCCTTCACCCCTCAGGGAAAGGTCCACACAATGTCATAGAAACATAGAAACAGAGCGAGTCAGAAGGGGCCTCCCGGGTCATCTAGTCTGACCTCCGGCACCAGCCGGCTTCGCTCATGATATGCCCACCATGTGCATGTCCAGCCTGTCTTTGAACACCCTCACCGATGGGGACTCAACGACCTCCCGTGGAAGCCCATTCCACGCCCTCGGGGTCCTAACTGTCAGGAAGTGCTTCCTGGCATCCAAATTGAACCTTGGCTCCCTGAGCTTTGCTCCATTGGAGCGCGTCCTGCCTTCCTCTGCAGGGGAGAACAGGCCTCTCCCCATCTCCATGTGACACCCCCTCACATACCTGTATGTTGCCAACATATCCCCTCTGAGTCTCCTCTTCTCCAAGCTGAAGAGACCCAGTTCCCTCAATCTTGCCTCATACGGCATCCCCTGCAAACCAGCCACCATCCTTGTGGCCCTACGCTGCACTGACTCCAACCTGGCTATATCCTTTCTGTAATGAGGGGCCCAAACCGAACACAATACTCCAGTTGCGGGCGCACCAGAGTCGTGTAGAGTGGTAGTAATACCTCTCTTGATCTAGAAGCCACACTTCTGGCTATGCAACCAAAGGTGGCATTTGCCCTCTTGACCACCGCATCACACTGCTGACTCATGTTTAGCCTGCAGTCAACCAGTACCCCAAGGTCCCTTTTACAAGTGCTGCTCTCCAGCCACTTGTCACCTAACCTGTACTTATGACAGCTATTCCTATGCCCCAAGTGCAAGACCTTGCACTTCTCCACATTGAACGCCATCCTGTTGTCTCCTGCCCACTTCCATAGTCTGTCCAGATCCTTTTGGATCTGGTGCATCTGCTCCTCAGTTGTGGCCACTGCTCCAGTTTTAGTGTCGTCTGCGAATTTGATCAGCAGACTGTTCACCCCTTCTTCCATGTCGTTAATGAAAAGATTAAACAGGATCGGCCCCAGGACAGAGCCCTGGGGGATCCCGCTTGTCACTGGCTGCCATCCTGACGATTCCCCGCTAATGGTTACCTTCTGCTTTCGGTCAGTCAACCATGCCCTAATCCACTGGACAGTGCTTTGGTGTATCCCAAAACTCCTCAGTTTCTCCACCAGGATATCATGGGGCACTTTGTCAAAGGCCTTCCTGAAATCCAGGTATACCACATCCACTGCATCCCCTCCATCTAGCCATCTTGAAACCTTGTCATAGAATTCCACAAAGTTTGTCTGGCAGGACCTGTTTATGCGGAAGCCGTGTTGTGTGGCTGTCAGCCTCCCTTCCCTGTCTAGCATCACTAGATCTCTCTCTATTATGAGCCTTTCCATTGTTTTTCCTACAATGGACGTAAGGCTAATCGTTCTATAATTCCCCATGTCCTTCCTACTACCCTTTTTGAAAATTGGGACCACCGATGCCACCCTCCAGTCCTCTGGAACTTCACCCATTCTCCACGAGGCCTCAAAAATGGAGGCCAGTGGGCGTGAGAGAACCCCTGCCAACTCTCTAAGTACTCTCGGGTGTAACCCGTCAGGGCCTAGCGCCTTTGTAATGTCCAATGCCCTGAGGAGCCCCTCGACTTCAAGGGGGGTGACTCTAATCTCTGCCCCTAAGTCCCCAGCCTCATCTAATCTCCTATACGGATATCCCCCATCCTGCTTTGGGGAGAACACAGAGGCAAAATAGTCATTTAGCATCTGTGTCTGTTCCCTCATGTCAGTCACTGGATCTCCTTCCTCCTTATTTAGTGGTCCCACCACTTGTCTCCCCTTCCTTTTCCTATTTACATGCTGGAAGAAGCCCTTTTTGTTGCTCTTGATATTCTTGGCAAGTCTCAGCTCATAATCAGCCTTAGCCTTGCGAAGAATCCTTCTGCAACAGGCCTCCTCCTCCCGGTATACCCTTTTGTCTATTTCCCCCAGTACCCATTTCCTATGGCGGCTCCTCTTTCGTCTAATCCCCCTAACCACCTCCTGTTGCATCCATGGCGGCACTCTCCTCCACCTCCCCACCTTACTGACTAGAGGTATCGTCAGGGCTTGCGCCTGCAAAACCTCCCTTTTGAGTGCCATCCACCCCTCCTCAACTCGCTTACCTTCCAGTAACCTATCCCAGGAGACGTCCCCCAGCCTGGCCTTCAGTTGGCCAAAGTTGGCCCTCTTGAAGTCCCAGCTTCTAGTGCTCGCCCTGCTGCACGGCCCCAGTCCTCTGATCTCAAAGCAAAGGATGGTGTGATCACTCGCATCCAGAGCTCCCCTCATCTGTACTTCATCTATCAGCTCCTCCCTATTGGTGAAGACCAAGTCCAGGATGTTTCCCCCCCTCGTCGCCTCTCGGACCCTCTGTGTGAAAAACCCACCCTCTAGAGCTTCTAGGAAGCGACGTGACCTGGCTGTCACCGCCGAGTGAGTCTCCCACGTAATATCCGGGAGATTGAAATCCCCCATAATTACTGTGTCTCTCCTCCGAGATATCCTTAGAATCTGGCCTGTCAGGACATCATCCAGGGTCTCAAGTTGACCTGGAGGGCAATAACATACCCCCACTGTCAGGTCTCTTTCCCTGTCAAAACCCCTAAATTTCACCCAGACTGCCTCTACCGAATCCCCATCTGTGCTGCATTCTATCTCAAGAGTAACATGTCCCCATGTTACTCTTGGTTCCAGGAAGTGCAGTAGTGATGGAGGCCACTGGAATCCATTTCTGAGTCCTGTTTGAATCCTTCCTTGAAGCATAAGAAATGAAAGACTCAAACAACCAGGCTAACTGTGAGAAATGAGGGCACTCTCAAACCTCACCACCAATGCAGAAGGCTGAGTGAAGTCTAGGCTGTGAAATCTTGAAGAATTGACCCAAGAGAATGAGGGGAGCGGGGGAGAAAGTGTGCAATGCAGCAGATCAAGCATTGGAAGCCCATGTCAGTGCACATGGCAGAAGGAGTCCCTTGATCCTGCTTGCCTCTAAGGGGCCACATGGGAGAGTTCCCAGAAGTGTGTTTTCCCCAGCTGTGTATTTGCACATGGGAGTGAGGAAATTGTTCAGGAAGCCAGAGAGGTGCTCCTGCCATGGGGCCGCATATTTAGAAAAATGATACTGCATTACTGGCCATTTTGAAAAATCTCATGGGGCCCCCTACCCCTGGAGCATCCAGAGTCCCCTGATGCAAACATGAGATCACAGGGTTGTGTCCGAGATCCAGGCACAAAAGGGAAGGCACATCATTCCTATTTTTCTCTCTCAGAGCTCAGCTGGGGTTAAGGGCAAGTGAAGAGACCTCCTTTAAGGCACATCTTCTCCTTCCCTCTGGCTGAAGCCTTGACTTGCTGGGCACCATTTCCATTTTGGAAGGAAGTTATTCTTCTCATTGTTCCTCTATTAGGTTGAACGGGGCAGGATGGAGGCTGGGTCAAGTGCCGGCAGAATGGCAAAGTTCATCCTGCTGCTGCTGCTCCTCCCAGAGACCTGCTGTGAGGTACTGAAGGCCAAATGTCCCTGGAGCTGGCACAAGACTGAGCTGTAGCCACAGAATTATTTTCGACCAGGAGACTATGTCTTCAGTGCCAGCATCTCTGGAGCACAAGGTCGCTTTAGAGCACACAGCTTCAAGAAACCTGCCTCTAATGAAAAGATTGCATAAGTCATTGGTCAGCTTGACATGATACCACAAAGCACCTGTTTGTCAAAGCACCTGTTTGCCCATGGGCAGCCAGGCATTGCAGTCTGCAGTGGCATGCAAAGCCAGAACATCTTCTTCCAGCTGACCTCTCTCTCATGAATACCCAGCCAGTGAACTCAGAGGCAGCAAAGCCCAGGGGGTAGGAATCAGCTGTTGGGCTCTTGCTTTCAGTTGGGGCCAGACTGAGCAGGTGGAAGCCTAAGAAGCAAGTTGTAGCCTGAAAGGGCAGTGAAAGGATTTCCGAGCAGGGAGGGAAGGGTGACCCACTTGATTTATTTTTTCAGGTTGGACTCAACATATTACGGGAAGATCCTCTCCTTCTTGTTTGCCATCCAGGAGGTCAACCAGAATCCCAACCTCTTGCCCAATATCACCCTGGGCTACAACTTCTATGACAGCCTTCATGATGCCAGACTGACATCAGATGCCACCATAGACCTTCTCTCCACCACCCAAGCCCATGTTCCCAACTGCAAGTGTGGCAGGAAAAATCATGTGCTGGCTGCCCTTGAAGAATCTGACTCCGACAACTCCATGCAGGTTTCCAATATGCTGGGCATCTTCAAAATCCTACAGGTGAGAGACTTAGGAGAAACAGTATGAGATGGAATACAGAGAAAGCAAAAGATTCTGCCAATAATTAGCAAGCATGATATCCCTCCCAGGAAAAGAGACAATCCTACTCAGTCCCAAGATGAAAAGGGTTCAAGCCACCTAAGCCCCACACCAGGCACCCATCTGGTACTCTTAGTGTTGAGGATTAACCAAAAGGTCCCTCTTGCTCCTTGTCCAACCATGACAGAGATGGCAGCACGAGCAAGGAACTGCATAAAAAAGACCCCCTGCTGCAGGTACAAAACCAAGAACCACATGTTGAATATTACTATAGTGGAGTAAGCTGGAATCAGAGACTTTTTGCTTTGCTTTGCTTCTATGTTTCTCTGTTTCTAATTGAGAGTCAGCCCATCTCCAGACTAGCTGATACAGCCACTATATCCACGGATTCCACATGTTCAGTTTCTTGCAATGATTACATGTAGAGGGAACTTCAAGGAAATAACAATTGCACATGGTTATCTTAAGCTACATGTCTCGAATCCAAACAACAGGCTCCAGGTTGGTCCTTTACATATCCTGAACTTCTTGGTAGAGTCTTTTATCTTCCACTGTCTTATGTCTCTCTGATAAAACCATAAAGAACTGACGCTTGATGTGCAGTCATCGGTAAAATTTGCATTCTTCATGGGACCAGATGTAGAGCAAATAATTCTACACTTCAGGGTCAAGGATGTCATGGGCAGCCAAGATAGTTTCCTTTTCTTTCCCATCATCGCATGCAGAAGGGCAGAGGAGACTCAGACCCCAGGAAGGTGTCCATGGCATCTGTGTTTGACCCACCCTACGAACCATTTCTTCTCCCATTTATGGGATGAAGTCTTGGGAAATTTAAAACAGGATGGAACATCTAGATATATGCAAGGATTCAGGTTACACCCAGCCTCCTTTTCTGTTTTCAACTTCTTTTTCAGAAATTTTTCAGAAAAATTTTCATTTTTCAGAAAACTATAAGCATTGCTTTCTTTCCAATCATATTTCATGCAGTTAATTAAAGGTTTATTTGAATGAAATGAGGAACTATGATTTGCCTCCTCTTTCTGAAGAGGAGACTCAGAGGGGATATGTTGGCAACATACAGGTATGTGAGGGGGTGTCACATGGAGATGGGGAGAGGCCTGTTCTCCCCTGCAGAGGAAGGCAGGACGCGCTCCAATGGAGCAAAGCTCAGGGAGCCAAGGTTCAATTTGGATGCCAGGAAGCACTTCCTGACAGTTAGGACCCCGAGGGCGTGGAATGGGCTTCCACGGGAGGTCGTTGAGGCCCCATCGGTGAGGGTGTTCAAAGATAGGCTGGACATGCACATGGTGGGCATGTCATGAGCGGAGCCGGCTGGTGCCGGAGGTCAGACTAGATGGCCCAGGAGGCCCCTTCTGACTCGCTCTGTTTCTATGTTTCTATGTTTCCCAGGTCACTTACGCTTTCACTTCTCAGGTCCAGAAAGAAAAGGGTCAGTCCCCTTCCTTCTACAGGATGGTCCCTGAAGAAGGCATCCAGTACCCAGGGATTGTCAGGCTGTTGCTGCACTTCAGGTGGAAAATGGTTGGTCTCTTTTCACTGGACACTGAGAATGGAGACAAGTTCATGAGAACCTTGAAACTAGAGCTCCTCAGGAATGGAATTTGTGTGATTTTTTCACACAGCATCTCACAGCTGAAATCAGGCAATGCAAAACTCAAAATCCGGCCACTGAAGCAGCTAATAGAAATGAATGTCTTCATTTATTTTGAAGAGTTCCTTTTCTACTTCTATGGCTAGAAATTGTCGAAAGAGTTATTAAAATGGTTGTGCAACCTGTTAATGGAAAAGTGTGGATCACCACAACCTTGTCTGACTTTACCTTGGATTTAGCTTATCGAAATATTATGAGTACATTCCAGCACGTGTATGCATATTTTTCCTTCCTTCCCCAAAAAAGGAAAAGGACCAACTATGATGGTGTTATATATTTGTATAAATCCATGCATGCATTTGTGGAGAGAGCATTCAAGTGTTCATATTCCAAGCATGTGCTGTCAGTGAAAGCATGGACAAGATGCAGAGAGAAGGAGGAACCAGAAGGCCTGCCCAAAGTGGACAAGGAGCAAATACTTTCTCTGTGCATCTTCTTCTCTTACAGCACAGTCCAGGCTCTCGCTTGTGCCATGGATGTGGCTGTTTCTTCCAGAAACAGGCGGAAGGACATGAAACGTGGAGGCAGGCGAGGTGTACACAACCTTCATCCATGGCAGGTATTTCCCCAAACCACCACTTCCTTAGCTATTAAACTTACAACATGAGATGTTTACCAAATAAAGGGGCAGCTGGATCACTTTCTGTTCTGATCCCTGTTTTGGTCCCCTCTACTGGCTTCCCAGGACTTTATCCACCTGGTCCTGGACTGTGAAGTTTATCTGAGTCATTCTGAAACAGAACAAAGAATCAGCATGAGGACTATGTAGGTCCTTGCTCAAATTCCTTGTCCTAGTAATGAGAGCACTTTCTGCCTTGCCAGGGGTCAGAAAAAAAGGCAATCCATGTTGGACCTGCTATGCCCAGCTGAACACAAACTACACTTAGATGTGTCTGTATTCCAGACACCAGCATTCATCTGGTCCCTAGCTGAGAAGAACAGGGAACGGTGCCTCAGCTGATCTGGGACTTTCTAGACAAGCAAGCAAGCTTTCAGCAAGCAAGCCAACTTCTAGAGCTAGCCGGAGTTTGGAAGTGGAGTTGTTGTGGAAGAGGTGAGGAAGGCAGAGGAAAGGGGACTCTGCTGGCCACTTTCAGGGAAGCGAGAAGAAAGCACAGAAGGACGCAACATGGAGAGAAAGGTAGAATCCAAATTAGAGAATATGGACCTAGAAAACTCCCCAGGTTTAGTGGCCTACAACCTCCATGCCATGCCTGGTTTTCTGCCTTAGGTCAGAATGGCAGGCAGGTGCAACAAGTGCAAGCCAGCAGCCATCTTGGAACAAAACATGAGAGTTCTGGAGAAGCCAGTGGGCAACTTCAAGGCAATGAGAAAATGACAAGTTTTCAGGTCGAGGAGTGCAGCTGGGACATTAAGTCTAGTGCGGAGGACAGAGGAGTGACAGAGTGTTGAGGCTGAGGAAGGGAATCCTGAGGGAAACAAAAATGAGGAGGAAAGTCCCCAGAAGAGGGGGTCAGTCTGGGGCAAAGGGTCTAGAAGATGCTCTGCATGACTAGAAGCCGTGGAGTCATGCAACCAACTTCAGGACCCTGAAAAGTGGAGTGGAGGTCCGTGAGGGATGCTAAAAGCAACCAAAAGCCTTCTCCAGATACATCCAGAGGAAAAGCCAGAGGAAAGATGTTATGGTTCAGGTAGTCCATGCAGTTGACCACAATCTGACAGAGGACAAGGGAAGCCCAAAATTCTGAGTTGCTTCCTTGACTGTCCTGTCCCAAAAGAGCCCATCCAACTGCAGTGCTTGGGAAAAATCTGGAACAGCTGATGAAGATAGCAATATTCAGACACTCTGCAAATAATCCCATGTTGCCAAGAAACCAGTATGGATTTGTCAGGAAGATAGCCTGACATCTAATCACATTTCAGTTTTTGAATGCGTGACCTCCCTGGTGGACTGAGGAAATTGTGGGGGTTTCATCTATACAGACTTCCACAAAGCTTTGGACAAAGTGCCCCATGAGATCATGCTTACTCAAGCATCTCCAAGCAGTGTAGGCAGAACAACTCTCAGCTGCATGCACAGTTGGCTACAGAATTGGACTGAAGTGTGTTCATCAATGGCCCATTCTCAGACAAGAAAGGTAACAAATGTGGTACTGCAGAGTTTCATCTGTGGCTCTGTTCTCTTCCACATTTGTTTTGATGGTTTCAATGAGGAAGTGCAGAAATTGCTGATTAAATATGGAGATCTCATGACAGAAAGACAGGCTATCCAATACCTTGGAAGTCACAAAGAAATTTCACAGGATGTCAGTAGGAGAAAGGGGAAAGCCTCCATCAGGAGGAGAGCAAGGAGGATGTGTGGACTGGAAGCAGAGCCATGTGAGGAGAGATTGAATGAACTGGGCATGTTTAGCCTGGAGATGAAAAGACTGAGGGGAGCTATGATAGCAATCTCTGCTTGATCTTTCCAGAGTGCAGGATGTGGAACAAAGGGCTCAAGGGACAGGAAACCCTTGTTGTTGTTGTTATTTGCGAAGTCACATCCGACCCATCACAACACCATGGACAACACCATCCCCTGAAAGCCACTTAAGCTCACACTGACTGTTTCAGTGTCTCCATCTAGCCACCTCATCCTCTGCCATCCCCTTCTTCTTTTGTCATCTATTGTTCCCAGCATTAGGCTCTTCTCCAGTGAGTCCTTCCTTTTCAATAGGTGGCCAAAGTACTAGCGTTTCATCTTCAGTATCTCACCTACTAAAGAGCACTCAGGGTTGATCTCCTCTAAGACTGACTGGTTTGATCTCTCTGCAGTCCAAGGAACTTGCCGGAGTCTTCTCCAGCAGCACAATTCAAAGGCCTCTGTTATTTTATTTTATTTTTCAAATTTTATTATTTTCTCTACAAATCTAAAACTAAAACAATAATTATTCCCAAGACATTGGGTTGACATCTTACTCTTTTTTACAATCAAAGTTGTTGTTGTTAGTCACGAAGTCATGTCTGACCCATCACGACCCCATGGATGACATTCCTCCAGGCCTTCCTGTCCTCCACCATCCCCCAGTGTCCACCCATGCTCACACCAACCGCCTCAGTGACTCCATCCAGCCACCTCATCCTCTGCCATTCCCTTCTTCTTTTGCCATCTATTGTTCCCAGCATTAGACTCTTCTCCAGGGAGTCCTTCTTTCTCATTAGGTGGCCAAAGTATTTGAGTTTCATCTTCAGGATCTGGCCTTCTAAAGAGCAGTCAGTGTTGATCTCCTCTAGGACTGACCAGTTTGATCACCTTGCAGTCCAAGGTACTCGCAGGAGTCTCCTCCAGCAGCACAACTCAAAGTTTTACAAAGCTTTACAATCAATAACCATATTCAATTCTACATACAGTCCCATTTCTCTAACCAATAATAAAAAGAGTTCCAAATTTGATAGAAGTATGTATCTTCCTTCTCCTTCAAAGACAAAGTCAATCTGTACACTTCTGCGCAATCCTAAATCTTTTTTAAGATCAACTCTTCGGTAGGTGGCTCTTCATTCCACCAGTGTTGGGCAAATGCAATCCTCGCCGCAGTAATTACATGTAAGACCAGATATATACATTGTTCATCAAAGTCATCATTAATAAAGCCTAAAAGGAAAACTTCAGGTTTAAATGTTAAAGGTTTTTGTAGCATTTCTTCAAGCCATTTATGTATTTTAACTCAACATTTTTTTCCTTAACACAAGTCCACCACATATGATAAAAAGTACCAGGTTTGTGTCTATATTTCCAACATCTACTTGACATATTTGGGGACATTTATGCTAATCTATTTGATGATAAATACCATCTATAAAACCTTTTATAAAGGTTTTCTTTATAAGAAGTTGCTGAGGTCATCTTAATATTTCTTCCCACAGCTTTTGCCATTTCTGAAACTCAATATTCTATCCAAAATTTTGTGCCCATGTTAACATAGTTTCCTTAACTTGTTCACCACACCAGTGTGGTGTAGTGGTTAAGAGCGTGGGACTGGGACTCAGGCGATCCGGGTTCGAGTCCCCACTTGGCCATGGAGCAAACTGGGTGACTTTGGGCCAGTCACAGACTCTCAGCCCAACCTACCTCACCTACATCACAGGGTGGTTGTTGTGGGGATAAGATGGAGGAGGAGATGTAAGCTGCCTTGAGCCCTTTGTAGGAAAAAGACAGGATATAAATTGATAAATAAATAAATAAAATCTTCCATTTTCATGTCCAAAAGTATACAATCTTTTAATCATTTTTTCATTTGATGTTAAAATCATTTGATCAAATATTGTTAGTTCCTTATAAAAACCATACATTCTATAGTCTGTAGTATATCACGATTGTATTTGAACCTTGTGCCATCAAGAAAGATCAATACCCTGCTCCTGTAGTTTGTTTATTTACCTTTACTGTGATTTATTGGGTTTATTTAGTGAACTTCTATGCCTCTCCCTTCGCCGAAGCCTCGGGGCGGCTTACAACAATAAATAGTTCTTGATTCGGTTTCAATTCTCCATCATTATCTAAAATATCATCATATCTCACAATCATATTAAAATTCAATGCATTTGGATATGTAAGAGCTTTCATTGGAGAAAGCCATCTCAGCAACTTAGTATAAAGCTTTGTCTATAGCTTTTCCCGGGACTGCAGGTGATGCAGTGGTTTAAACCGCTGTGCTGCTGGGCTGGTTGATCGGATGGTCACCGGTTCAAATCTGCACAGAAGGTGAGCTCCCATGCACCATCCCAGCTCCTGCCAACCTTGCAGTTCGAAAGCATGCAAATGCAAGTAGATAAAAAGGTACCACTTTGGTGGGCAGGTAACAGCATTCTGTGCACTTCGGTGTTTAGTCATGCTGGCCACATGACGATGGAGACTGTCTGCAGACAAACGCTGGCTCCCTCAGCTAGGAAATGGAGATGAGCACCGCCCCCTAGAGTCAGGCATGACTGGACGTAACGTCAAGGGGAAACCTTTACCTTTACCTTTACTATAGTTTTTCCCAAACCGAGATCAATGAATTTCTAATATAATGATTTAAGAAATAGCCATATGTCTTACACTTCTCAAACCACATATAAGCATGCCATCCCATTTGTAAATCATGCCGTTCAAGATTTAAAATTCTCTTATTTCTTAGTGTTATCCATTCTTTTAACCACATTAAAACACAAGCTTGATAATACAGCATCCAATCAGGAAGGCCAAAGCCCTCATTCCCTTTGGCCTCCTGGAGCATTTTTAACTTAATTATTGATTTCTTCTTTTGCCATATAAATCTCAAAACCTTGAGTATTTAAATCATCAAAACACTTTTTATAAAGTTTTATAGGAATATTTTGGAATAAAAACAAAAGCTTTGGTAATATACTAATTTTAACTATTTCTATTCTTCCCAAAATTGATAATTGCAAATTAGTCCATTTTTCTAGATCACTCTTAATCTCCTTACATAATTTAACATAGTTATCTTCCTTCAATGTAGCTCATGTAACTGTAAGAGGCATTCTCAAATATTTAACCTTTTTAACTATTTGAAGATCTACTTGCTCCATCAAAGTTGTGTTTTAATTCAATGTAAGATTTTTCACTAACAGTTTCGTCTTTTCTCTATTTATTTTCATCACGGTAACTTCACCATAGCCTTCTATATTTTTTAAGAGTTTAGGCGTCATTACCAAAGGGTTGTCTAGGACAGGGGTTGGCACCCCATGGCTCCAGAGCTGCATGTGGCTCTTGAACCCCCTCTGCTGTGGCTCTGTCGCTCAAAACACTCACTGGCACAACCGCTGATCTGCTCGAAGCTTCACTCAGGAACGCAGGGCCAGCAAGTTAAGTAAATGCTACATTCCTCTGCTAAACAAGCTTCCTGCAGGCTCTCATGTTACAGGAAAAGCTGCTGAAAAGATTCTCTTTGTCCCAATGTAATCTCCTTCATCTGAACGTTAAAAGCTGTGCTTGGGACCTGTCACAATTCACATCACTTGACTGTTTATCTGCTAATCAGTCACTAAACACACCTATATCTGTAACTAGCGCCGATTTACTGAGCTTTCTTCCCCTCCAACCATGGATAAATCCGAAGAAAAGAAAAGTTTCTGAAGAAAACCGACCGTTTAATGGTACATGGGTAGATTCATTTGCTTTAACTGCTGATGAACTTATGGGGTTTGCTATTTAATGCATGCAGCCCTTTAGCACTGATTTTTGACTCTGCAGGAAGCTGTTCTCGTATTCAAAATATATGAGAGGAATCCTGCTAGTTTATAATGTAAGATTAAAAATAACAGTTTTATTGACTGAACAAGAGCTGCAGCTAAATCATAATGAAGATATAGATCTCCTTCTTTGTTTTAAGAAGATTCTTAAAAAATTCTAGCAACATTATTACACTGGGAGAGGGATGCTTGTTCAATATTTCATCACATGATAAAAAGATGAGGGCACACAGAGCAGACGACATTTTTGGTTTGCTGGAGGTGGCATGTTTGGTTTGCTGCTAGTGGATAAGTTCAGCTTTTTATTTCATAAATACGAGGAAGACTCAGATAGACATTGAGTATTTTATCTGAAAGTGACTTTCAACCGAGCATTCATTCATTTATTTATTTATTTATTTTGGAGCTCAAAATGTTTTTGTTGCAAGCAGAAATAAAAATTTGTTTTCTCCGTAGCAGTTCATTGATTTCATAAATGCAACACACTATAGTTTTTTTATACATAGCATAAAGGTAAAAAACTATATATGCAGTGTTACCTTCATTTTAGATGTCAAAAGGGTTTTGCAGCTCCCGGTGTTTTCTTTTCTGTGGGAAATGGGTCCAAATGGATCCTTGAGTGTTAAAGGTTGCTGAGCCCTGGTCTAGGATAAAATCTAGGTCATCTGCAAATACTTGAAATTTTTAGCTTTTATCACTGATTCTAGCGCCTTTAATAGCCTTTAGTGTCTTCTCTTACATTTCTGTTTTAAACTTCAAGAATCAATATAAATAACAATGGTGATAAAGGACATCCTTGTCTTGTGCCCTTTTGAATGTCTTTAGTGTCTGTAAATTCTCCATTGATTATTATCCCAGCAGTCTGTTTTAAATTTTTCATAAAATTCATGTGCCTTGAAGATTGAATCCAGTCTATATCTTGTGGAATTCCAAGTAAAAACATCCTTTCTGGTGTTATTCATCTGAACATAATTCCCTTCTTTATCAACTTGGAAGTTTGAAATTGATACTTCTTCTGTCCTCCTCTGATTCTCCATGGTATTTTTTTCAAAACAATTACATTGTGTTCATCATCAAATTTTAATGGTTTATCATGTGAAGCTCTGAGGACATGATCTCTTACAGATCTTTTTGTAAATTTACCATGAACTTCCCTTGGAAGTTTATGCCTTCTTACATTGCTTGAGTTAACTCTATAAACCAGGTCAATCTCTTTGTCAATCTCTTCCTTTTCCAAGTCAAGAGCATCTGTTAACATAGTGCTTGTTAAGTCACTTACGTTTTCGTTTTTTGCCTCTGGTATATTCTGAAATCTTGGATAGTTAGACACCTTCTCCATCTCCAGTGTAGCAACTGAATCCCATAGTGACTTGTTTGTGTTAGTTGTTGCATCTCTTTATCTATCTTTCCAATTGCCTTATCAACAGTCTTCTTTAACATTTCTTGTATTTTTGTTCATTTTGTCCTACTTTGAGTTGAATATCTGTAAGTTGATTATTCATGTCCAAAACATTACTAACCAATTTATCCAATCTTTCATTTTGTTTTGAGGACTATTTTTGAATGGCATTTTGAATAGACTTTTTGGTGCTACTAATAGTTGCCCTCTGCTCTTCCCCAGAAGTATAATGGACAACTTCCGACCTGGGGGCTCATCTTCTGCCATCATATCTTTTTTGCCTTTTGGCACTGTCCATGGGGTTTTCATGGCAAGGGTACTGGAGTGGGTTGCCATTTCCTTTTCCGGTGGATCACCTTTTGTCAGAACTCTCTTCTATGTCTGTCTTGGGTGCCCCTGCATGGCATAGCTCATAGCTTCACTGAACTACACAAACCCCTTCACCACAACAAAGCAGTGATCCATGAAGCAGTGATCCATGAAGCCCTTCTTGACCCCTTCCAAATCCCCTGCTCTGAGAAACCTGTGAGACTCCTTAGAAAGAAATCCTATTGAACAAACTGAAATGAACTCCCAAATCAGCTTCTGAATTACCTCAGGTTCCTGAGCAGAACTGTCCATTTGCTGCTCCCTGAAATTTTTCCCAAGAAAAGGTACCTTCCCTTCCCCTCCTGTGATGAGGCGAGCATTCTCTGCTTCTTAAATTCCTCATTGGAACATGGACAACCATGTATGAAATTAGAAACTGCTCCATAGTAAGAGTCATATGCTGCCAGATAAACTGGAACCCCTTCTTTGCCAAGACTTCAGTATGAAATGCATGTTCTCAAATGCTTCGGCTTTCTCTGTTGTTCCAGCTCCATCCTTTCCTGAGAGACCCCCAGTTTCACAATCATTCTCTTGACGGGGTGTATTTGGGTGAGAATGGAGACCTGGTAGTCAACTTGGACCTGGTCAATTGGGTGCTGATTCCCAACAAGACTGTTGTAACAAATAAAGCTGGGAGTCTAGAAAGACAGGGCTTACCAGGTCCCACATTCACCATTCAGCAAGATCTGATTGTTTGGCCCAGGTGGCAAGATCAGGTGAAGAAAACCATCTCCATCATTTCCTTGTTTAAATTTCCCTTCCCTTCACTAACATTCTGCCTAATGGGACGTGCAGTCATTTCATACATCAGTACAAAGCATGAGATGTCAAAGATGTTGTGGATGCAGGTGAATAATTCCATATGGAGGGAATGTCCAGCTGCTTCAGCTTCAGAGGATGGGATTCATTTAGGGCAGGGGATTTCAACCCGCATTTCCTGCCAGTCCGTGGAAGAGCCATTGTGGGCTCATCGTGCTCCGGCTCGAGATTCCTGCCCAGGGAGGGGAGGAGGAGCTCAGAGGGAGCCCACTGGAGTCATGCCATGCCAGGTCTGCCCTCTGGGTGGGGAACAAGGCCAAGCTTCTCTTTGCTCTGATGCGTTTTCTGCTGGGAAGGGCAACGCTGAGCTGGGCTCAGCCACACTGTGCTCTTATGTGCACAGGATTGAGGGTAGGCGCTATCTTTCCATATTTCACATTATGAATATCATTGTACTAAGTAACTTTGATTTTGGATACCTCTGCTGTTAATATTAGAATTTCTATTTCCTATAAATATAATATTGCAATTTTGTTGATTTTGTTCTTTCCTGTTGTTAATTTTTGATCAAGTATTCTTGAATAGAAACAACAGCAGGTTTCACAGTAGCCCTATCTGAAGTACATATTGCTGCCTAAGAATTACTGTTGAATTTGATTACATTGAATTTCAATGTTGTATTCTTTTATTAGTATTTGCTACTGCTCAGTTTCTGGTTATTTTAGGAAAAAATCTTTTTTTTTTTTTTTTTGTACTATGTTTACAAATGAATGCATGAAATACTATAGTGTGCATATAAGGCCTTTCTGCCTTAGCAGTCCCTGAAATACTTTTCCAATTATTGGTGGTCCCCAATGGTAAAAAGCTTGAAAACCACTGATTTAGGGAATCCGCTGAACTGCTGGAGGTCTACCCCTCTCGGTCTTTCCTGCTCAGTCTCCTCAGTCCCAGCTTCTTCAACCCAACCCTCCTCCCTTGATGTTTCCTCTCTAGCACTCAGCCACTGCCACAGGCCAGGTGTGTGGAGAGCTGCCATCTCGGATTCTTTAAGGTGGCCCGGGAAGGACAGTCCATCTTCTGCTATGACTGCACTCCCTGCACAGAAGGAACCATCTGCACTGGGGAAGGTGGGTGAGTGTGGCAGAAAAGGCAACATTCGACCATGGTAGGGCACTCATTTAGGGGTGCTGGGCCATCCTGAAAAGAATTTTCATCTGTCCTGGTTGTTTCTGGAGAATCTGAATGGAAATTCTCTTCCTTGGGAGTACTTTTACCCACGCTTTACTTCCAGTCCTGGAAGCATTAGAAGAGCCACCTCCTGCCTGGTGTTCTGTGCTTCCCAGAACACCTCATTTATTCATTGCTGCAGCAGCCATGTACTCCTTGCCATTCTGTCTACTGCAGGAATGATTTCCCTTTGGAACCACTTGCTCCTAAGCCTCCCCTGAATTACTCCTTGTCTCCTCCATATCTCCAGAAAACTTTTTTTCCCATCTTGTGGGTGCTGTTCTTTTGGTACACCTTTTTCTCCCACCATAGTATTTCACATGGCACCTTGGCAGTCATTACCCTCCACTTAAAAAGGAAGCAAGAACCCCCTGTGCAGCTTCCCCAAGGAGAACTTCATGGCTTGCAGAGAAGGATAATTCCTGAGCATGAGAAACCTTTAGATCTTCTGTTTCCTCATCTGGAAGACCCAGAGGAGGACTTCTCTTGCTGGCACTGCAGGGCTTGCCAACAGGGAGGATGCTGGGGAGGATTATTTCCAGAGGATTATGCAAGCAATGGTTTCCATGTTGTTTAGGGGATTCACATTGTATGGGAAGGTTGGGAGGGAGGGCATGTGGGTCAGATCTTCAGCTGTGCATGCTGGGCTTCAGCATATTCTCAGATAGGCTGGGGAATGATGTGCTTCCATGACATTACATATTTATCTAACAGTAAAAAAACAAGTTGCACTGGGTGATACTGCTGAGCGTGCCATATCATAAAGCATCTGGTATCTCTTTATTCAGTTTCTTTACATCCAGCCATGCTCTATCAAGAATCCCAAGGTGATTCATGAAGCTCTACTCCTTCTCTCACTGCTATCTGAACACCAACCCTTTCAGTTTGGCTGGGCTGAGAGTCTGTGAGGGGCCCACAGTCACCCACTGAGCTCCATGGTGGATTGAGGTCTAGACTCTGGATTGCCTTTCTCCTGGACCATCTTGGCTCCCAGTCAGGGTGGCATTGCCACGTGTGGAATTTCACCCACCCCACTCAGGGAGCTGAGCTCCATCTACCAATGCACAACCTCTCACATCCAATCTATTTCCTCTTCTCTCTCACCCTGATGACCTCTGAGAAGTAGAGCTAGTTCAGAATGCACAACACTTCAAAAAATAATGTGCAAATATGAAATGACCTACTTGGAAGGCTTTCCTGGGCAGATAGAGCCAAATCCAGAACATGTCCTTTGGCCCCAGACAATTTGTCTCTGAGTTGGTTCACTGCAGGTCATCCATGCTTTCTTGTCCTCCACCATCCCTTGGAGTCCACCCAAACTCACACACACTTCCCCACTGACTCCCTCTAGTCACGTCATCCTCGACCGTACCTTTCTTCTTTTGCCATCTATTGTTTCCAGCATTAGGGTCTTCTCCAGTGAGTCCTTCTTTCTCATTAAGTTGTCAAAGTTTTTGAGTTTCATCTTCAGTATATCGCCTTGTAAAGAGCAGTCAGGGTTGATCTTTCAAGACTGACTGGTTTGATCTCCTTGCAGTGCAAGGGACTAAAAGGATTCTTCCCCAGCACTACAATTTAAAGGCCTCAATTCTTTGGCATTCACCCTTCCATATGGTGCAACATTCACAGCCACACATTGCAACTGGAAAAACCATAGCCATGAGTATGCTAAGCTTATTCGGCACGGTGATGTCTCTGCTTTTTAGTATGCTGTCTAGATTTTTCATAGCTTTCCTCCCCAGGAGCAAGCGCCTTTTAATTTCTTGGCTGCAGTCACCATCTGCAGTGTTCCTGGAGCGCAAGAAAATAAAATCTGTCACTACCTCTATTTCTCCCCAATCTATTTGCCAGGAAGTGATAGGATCAAAAGCTGTGATCTTAGTTTCCTTAATGTTGAGTTTCAAGCAAACTTTGGCACTCCCCTTTTTCACCCTCATCAAGAAGGTCTATAGTCCCTCTTCACTTTCTGCCATTTTCAAATAACTTCTCTCAATTCCTTAGTCTGTCCAAATGATCCCTCTGCTCAACTCATGCAAGGGTGGGGATCTCCATTGAGCAGAGGGGTGAGTGGGGCTACTCATGTGGGAAAAGTGCCTTGTTGGAGAGCTTGTGCCAGAGTTTGGGCTGGCTGGTGGCTGTGGAGGCAGGGATGGAATTCCCAGGGTGCACAGCTGGTGGTATGGAAGCAGTTAGTGTTGCTTGGGTGCACTAGTCATTGATGCCCAGCCTGTGCAGGGCTCATTGCATTCTGAGGGGCTGGGCATCAGGCTGGATGAGTCCTGGGTGGGGGATCAGAACTCCTTCCACCCTCTTTTCTTACACTTAAAAGGTGGTTCAAGCAGAGTAGCAACAACTGGGATTAGGGCTGGGACTATAGGATTCCCAGTAGAATGCAACATTGCATCACATCTCACTCAAGCAGGATTTCAGTGAGCTTGTCATGAAAGGACTGGGAACCTGAATTGACCTGGGAATGCCAAACCCATGATATGTATTCTGAAAACGAGCAGTCAGAGTAGGACAGTGTAAACCCTGTCATAATCTACAGAGACTTTCTTTCAGCAGTTCTTAACTTTTCACACTGCAGTCTAAGCGCCGATGCTGGAGGATGTCACCCTCCATTTGGGTTTGTGGTGAGGCAATGGATAATCCGGAGATCGGTCTGACAAGACTGCACAACCTTCCTGCACAATCAGGCTCCAAAACCACTCCATGTTATCTCTCACACCAAAATTATGACCCAACTAGAACAAATACAATTGATGATAATAGTAGTCATAAGAACAACAATACTGCTGAATTAAATGCAAAGAACAATGACTGGAAGTGATGTCAGAGTGCTGTTTCTCTTTGTTTGACAGATGCAGAGCATTGCCTGATGTGTCCAGAAGATCAGCATCCAAACAAGGCCCAGGATCAGTGCATCCCCAAGGTCATCACCTTCCTGTCCTATGAAGAATATTTGGGGTCCATCCTCACTGGAATTGCCCTACTCTTCTCCTTAGCCACAGGAAGCATTTTGGGGATCTTCAGAAAATTCCATGAGACTCCAGTAGTCAAGGCCAACAACCGAGACCTCTCCTATATTCTGCTTGTCACTCTCCTGCTTTGCTTTGCATGCTCTTTCCTCTTTATTGGCAAGCCAAGAAGCATCACCTGCCTCCTGCGACAAGCAGCCTTCAGCATCATCTTCTCAGTGGCCATCTCTTCCCTCATGGCCAAAACAGTCACTGTGCTACCGGCCTTCCTGGCCACCAAGCCAGGCAACAGGGCTAGGAACTGGTTGGGGAAGACATTGGCCAACTCCATTGTCATCTCCTGTTCCGGTGTTCAAGTAGTCCTCTCCACCATCCGGCTGGCTACCTCTCCTCCATTCCCTGACTCTGACAAGCACTCCCAGCCAGGGCAGATCATCCTGGAGTGCAATGAAGGCTCCATGGCCATGTTCTACGCTGCCCTCGGCTACATGGGCCTCCTGGCTGCCATCTGCTTCACACTGGCCTTCCTGGCCAGGAAGCTGCCCGGGGCCTTCAATGAGGCCAAGCTGATCACCTTCAGCATGCTGGTCTTCTGCAGTGTCTGGGTGTCCTTCGTGCCCACCTATCTGAGCACCAGGGGCAAGTACATGGTGGCTGTCCAGGTCTTCTCGATCTTGGCCTCCAGCACTGGACTGCTGGGCTGCATTTTCCTCCCCAAGTGCTACATTATTCTGGTGAGGCCTGACCTGAACACCAAAGAGCACATCATGCTGAAATGCAAAGCATGAATTGTGCTTTTATTGTTCATCAACAGCTCATGATTTGGACTTTTGTGAACTGCCCATAGATCCATTTTTGGTATATGGACCGTATAGAATGGAAGTGATTGAAAAAATCATCCTTTGCACTTTTCAGTAGTTGGGAAAATTAAAAGCTCTGTTTCATACATGGGGGAAGCAGCATGCAAGAAATTTTCCCTTGTTAATCTCATCAGCTAAGCATTGTTTTTTCCTGTTTTGTGTCTATGAATTCCTTTTTCAGTCTTTGACATTTTCATGCCATATTCTGAAGTGTGATCAGATGAGTAATTACTGCCCAGAACATGACCAGGTAACGGGAATGCAGCTTCTCAGTTTCTAAAACATTTTCAAGTAACCTGGAAATCCCTCCAGGTCATTTCCAGGGGGGATTCCTGTGGGGTGGGAGGCTACCTCAGTGAAGGTACATCCAGCATTGCGGATCGCTTCCCTTGCCGGCCTGTGCAGGGCCATCTCCCCAGGACGTGCTCACAAGCATGCGTGGCTGCCAAGCACACTGGTACAGGCATCCTGCTAGAGCAGCAGAGAGGTCCTGAAAGACTGCTGTTGGGAGCAGGAAGAGAAAGATCAAGAGCAGGCAATGTCTTGCTCCAGATGAGGACAGATTGAAGAAGTCCTTTTGCAGCCCTGAAATCTCAGGGTTTACTTGGGAGTTGGCAGACACACAAAGGGTCAATGTTGCCTTTCTTGGAGCAGGAGTCCAGCCAGACTCCTCATGTTTTAGCAACCTTAGCCTTGCTTGCAGCTTGGAGTCCTTCTAGGAAAGTAGCATGATGGCTGGGGATGGCTGGTTCAGCCCGTGCCCAGTGCATCCTGAACCATGTGGGAAGCAACTGACCTGCTGGACTCAATGCACCATTTTCATGATCCCCTCAAGTTTTACAGGAGGGATTCTATGTTGATGAGAGTGTTCAAAGATAGAGTAGACATGCCCATGGTGGGCATGTCGTGAGCAGAGCCGGCTGTAGCCAGGGGGTCAGACTAGATGGCTCAGGAGGCTCCTTCTGACTCACTCTGTTTCTGTGTTTCTATGTTTATGCCCTTGTGAGGAGGGGTCTCCTGCACCCTCAAGGCCTGCATGGAAAGGTCTGCACCAGCCCACAAACTTATGTCACAGGTTGAAAAGGAGCCTGTGGGGGGAACATTGTGCTGCATTTCCCCCCTGCCTTTTGTCATTGTGCCAAGCAGGCAAGAGGCTCCCAAGGCTGTCCTCTCCTTTTTATGCACGCAGTAACCAAAACCCTGTGAGGGAGGTAAACGCAGTGGGAGTGATTGGCCAAGCATCTACAGGGAGCTTTGTGTATGAAGCAGGAGTGGAACTGGGAACTCTCATGTCTCCTGCTTGGCAGTTGCTCCACCAGGCCACCCAGCCTCTCAGAAGACGCTAAAATCTCCCTCAGGCCTTCCCTGCCACAGTTTGACTCGTCAGCTTGGGGAATTTTGTCTAGTCCATTATTTTCTCTCTACATGTAAGAGTTTGTGTGGAGAATATGATACGTCTGGGGATGCTACTGGTTTCCAGTTGAACCACTGCAAGGTGGGATGGTGCCTTCACCAGCACGGATGCTCCATCAGCCTCATGGCATCTGGGAGTCCCCTCTGGGGAACTGAGCCCTGGGACATTGGTCGTCACTCTGCTCTGGCAGCCATGCAGCTCTGAGGCTTTCCTTGGCATAACCAGGCATCTCTGCAGCACTTTGCACAGAATGGCCCCAATCCTGGAATGTTGGAGCTGCAATGGAATGGGAAAAAGTTTACTGTGACATGTGAATGGAAAAGAGTCTCATTAGTCTCTGGAGATAGGGACACAGGGATGCCCCATTCTCTGAAACTCTAAAATGGGACAACACGAACAAAAGTCTCATCATTTCTGCAACCATGGCTGCAAACCTGTGACTCTAGGCAAAGGCGATCTCCACATGTGTGATGGAGTACCTCTAATAATATTTTTACCACCACAGTCACTATTATTAATAGTATCGCCTTGCACTTAAACAGTGTCTTAAACTATTTAATGTATGAGGAAAGCAAGCAGTTTGTCTATGTCTCCTCTCCATTCTTATCCTGACAAGAACAACCCTGTCAGGCAGGGCTGGTTGAGAGTGTGTCTGGCCAACAGTCACCCATGAGTGGGTATTCAGACATGGATCTCACATTCTCCACTAATTCCCACATTCTCACATTCTCTCTGTAATTACACACTGGATCCCACAGACGGAAGCACAGCCAAACCGCCCTACTTCATCATCTCAACAAAGAACAGTTCCTGTTCTGCTTGTAGACATGCCTGTCCTAAAATTGGTTTCATCCCCAGTATAAACTAGCAGGAAACATGCAGTCCAAGCACACACACCCCAAGGGAAACAGGATGGTAGAAAAGAGGAAAAGAGAAACATTTCCCCAGAGATATAGGAGGGGAGAGGAGAAGAGAAAGGGAAAGTGGCTTCCCCCACAGTCCTTTGGGGATTGCTGGGATGGGATGGACAGGATTGTTCCTCTATCAGGAACTTTTCCTCTTCATGTCTTTCTTCGCTGGCTCTGCTGGAGCAACATTTTAACAAAATCACAGCCTTTCCCATTCCTGGAGCTCAAGTTGGGCCCTGACGGAAAATTTGTCTCATGAAGAGCTCAATTGTGGAGCCAACCCAATTCTGCCTCTGACCTGGAGGTGCCCTGACAAGAACCTCTAGGAACCTAGTTGAGCACAAAAAATGGGAAAGGGCAAAGTGAAAGAGTCTTTGCTGCACCTGCTTCCCTCACTGCTGAGGAAATAAAGGAGGGGGAAATGGCAAGTGTGAGATGCAGCAGGTCAAACCTTCAAGGCCACTGGCAGACTGCATGACCAAAAGAGTCCCTTGATCCTGCTTGCCTCAAAGGAGCTGCAACGGCAAGTTCTCAGAATGTGCCTTCCCTGCCCATGGGACTGAGGAGAACATTTAGGAAGCCCCAGAGTTGAACCAGCCCTGTGGCTGTAAAATTATGGAAATTACTGATCTTCTTGCTAAGGTTCAAGGGGTCCCCTCCCCCAAGACCATCCTGAACCCCCTGAGGCACATGGGAGATTGCAGTGGTGCTTTGCATCCAGATGCAAAGCGAAATGCACCTCATTCCCTAATGCCCTGCTCAGGGATTGGGAGAGGATGGAGACAGGAGAGGAGTCTGAAGTGCAGGGCATTTATTCTCCTTCCCTTCTGCAGGAGTGTTGGCTAGTCAGGCTCCTCATCCATTTCAGAAGCAAATTCTTCTAACTGTGCCTCTACTTCATTGAAAGGGGCAGCATGGAGGCCGTGTCAAGTGCCAGCAGGATGGCACTCTTCTTCCTGCTGCTGCTCCCAGAGGCCTCCTGCGGAATCCTGGAAGCCAAATGCCCCTGGAGCTGGCACAGGGATGAGCTGCAGCCACGGATTTACTCCCGACCAGGAGACATCATCTTCAGTGCCAGCATCTCTGCAACAGAGGGCCGATTTAAAGCACACACTTTCAAAAAACCTGCCTCTAATGAACTGGTTTGGTAAGTCACTGCCCTGCTTAAAATGATACCAAAAGGCAGCATGGGCGGCCAGGCAGGGCAACTTGAAGGTAATGCAATGCTAGAGGAATTTCTTCCAGCTGGTCTTTCTCTCAGGAACACCCAGTCTGCAAACTCATGTGTAGAAAAGCCCAGCCAGTGAGCAGAAGGGGAATAAAGCCCAGAGAAGTGTCAAGGGCAACAGGAAGGCACCAGGACCAAAAAGGCATGCAGCATACCTTGCCTCTACCCTCCTCTGTCTTCACTTCCCCTGCAGTGTGAACGGATGCTCTTGCTGAGATGCACACCGTAGCTGTGTGTGCCTTGTAATAGGAAATGGATATGGATTCCAATCAGAAGTAGGCCTGCCCACCCACTGGAATCCTACCAGAAATTCCACAGGAATTGGCAGCAGGGTTCTTGCTTTTGGTTGGGACTACGATGAGCTTGTGGAAGCCTGAGAAGCAGACAGCAAGGGGCATTGGAAGGATTCGTGAATAGGGATGGAAAGGCAAAACTTTATTTCATTTTTTTTCTTTCCAGGTTGGAATCCACATTTTACTGGAAGATCCTCTCCTTCCTCTTTGCCATCCAGGAGCTCAACCAGAATCCCAGCCTCTTGCCCAATGTCACCCTTGGCTACAGCATCTATGACAGCCTTCATGATGTTAGACTGACATCTGACACAGCCATAGACCTGCTCTCGACCTCTCAGGTCCATGTTCCCAACTACAAGTGCGGCAGGCAAAATCATCTGCTGGCCATCCTTGAAGAATCTGACTCTGACAACTCCATGCAGCTTTCCAACATGCTGGGCATCTTCAAAATCCCACAGGTGAGAGGATTGGGAAGAGTGATATGAGGTTTCATGTAGAGAAAGCCAAACATTCGCGAAGTCATTTGCATTCATGGCATCACTCCCAGGACAACAGACCATCCCACTCAGTCCTCAGTCAAGGATTAATAAAAGGTACCTCTCCTTCATTTTCTCAACGTTAGAGAGAGAGGAAACTCCAGCAACTGATTGTATAAAAAGTTTCTTTAAAGTAGGTGCACACCCCCATTAGAGAGTGAGCCCACCTCCAGTCGAGATCAGCAGCCACAACCATCAGGCATGGGATATTTTTATGCTCAGGTTTTGCAATGATCAGAAGTAGAGAGAATATAATGTAATTTCCTTTTGTGCAGTTATCTTACGCTCTGTTTCTGGTGTGAAATGAACTGTCTCCAGGCTGAGCTTTCCTGCATTCTGATCTTCTTGACGGAGGTTTATCCATCAAGAATCTATTCTGTGTCTTTGATAGAACTCAAAATATTTTACCCTTGCTGTTTGGTTTTCAGGGAAAAAAATGGAATCATCATTAGGAGCAGAAGTAGAACAAATAATTCTGTACTTCGAGGTGAATCATATCATCGACATCCAGGATATTTTCCTTTTCTTTCCCATGCATCAAATGCAGAAGGGCAAGGACGATTCTGACATCCCATGGAGGTGTTCATGGCATCTATGTCTGACCAAACCTACAAACCAAATTCTTCTCCCATGTATGTGACACAGGACTGGGAAGATTGTTTGCTGATGGAAAATCAGGAGAAGCTCAAGATTTCACATTACTCCAAACATCCATATGTCATTCTTTTAAACTTATGGTGTGAAAATGCTTTATTTTTCAGAAAATGATAAGCAGTGCTTCTTTTGAAATCATGTTTCATGCATGCGATTAAAGGTTAACTGGTTCATTCTCATGCATGAAGGGATTTTGATTTGGTGCTGATGTGATGAAATCTGTCAGTCTCTTCCTTTCTCTCCCAGGTTACTTATGCTTTCAGTTCTCAACTTCAGAGAGAAAGAAACCACTCCCCTTCCTTCTACAGGATGCTCCCAGAAGAAGGCATCCAGTACCCAGGGATTGTGAGAGTGCTGCTGCATTTCAGGTGGACGATGGTGGGTCTCTTTTCACTGGACACTGAGAATGGAGACAAGTTCATGAGAACCATGAAAGCGGAGCTCCTCAGGAATGGCATTTGCGTGATTTTTTCTCACAGTGTCTCAGAAATGAAATCAGGAAAAATACCAATGATGGTACAGTCACCTCGGAAGTTTGTAGAAATCAATGTCTTCATATATTTTCAAGAGTCGCTTTCGTTCTTCTATGGAATACTCATTCTGGAGAGAGCTATCGAAATTTTAATGAAACCAGTTCCTGGGAAAGTCTGGATATCCACAAGTTTGTGTGACTTTACCTTTGTTGTAGCTTATGCAAATCATCTTTTCCAGCATGTCTATGCATATTTTTCATTCCTTACTCAAACAAGTAAAAGAATCAATTATAATGGTTTACGAGATTTTTATTTCTCTATAGAGAAATTTGTAATGAGAGCATTCAAGTGTTCCTATTCAGAGCATGTTCTGTCAGTGAAAGAGTGGGCAAGATGCAGAGAGAAGGAGAACCTGGTAGGCATGCCCCAAGAGGACAAGGAGCGAACACTGTCTCTGGACAGCTTCTTCCCTTACAACACAGTCCAGGCTGTGGCCCGTGCTGTGGATGCAGCAGTGTCCTCCACATCGAGGAGGAAGTCCATGGAACATGGAGGCAGATTGGATGTGCACTGGTTTCATCCATGGCAGGTATTCTTTCCCCTTCTTGGGGACTGAATTCATAAAATGAGAAGTTCAGATGAGATTTTCCAAATGAAGCGGCAGCTGGAACACTCTATGTTCTGTTCTCCGATTTGGACACTTCTACTGGCTTGCCGGGACTGATTCCAGCTGGTAATGGCCCATAGAATTGCTTTGAGTCATCCTGAAGAAGAACATGGAAGGAGTGTGAGGACTGTACAAGCCCTTGCTCAGATTCCTTGACCTAAAAATAATCGGGTTTGCTATCTTGCCTAGGTTCAGAACACAAGGCTATCCTTGTTTGACCTGCTATGCCTGACTGAACACAGCCTTCCCTTAGCTGTGTCTGCATTCCTGATCCCAACAATCACCTGATAGCAATAAGCAACCTACATTTAGGTTCCAAGCTGAGAAGAGTAGAGACTGGGTCTCCTGATGGTCTAGGACTTTCTAGAGAAGCCAGCGATCCTCCAGTAATGAGCCCACTTGGAGAGGTAGATTATAAAGCTAGTGGTCATCAGACACCTTGCAAATAATGCAGTGATGCCCAGAGGCCAATAGGGATTGTCAGGAATAAATCAGTTTATCTAATCAGATTTCACATTTTGATTGAGTAGCCTCCCTGGTGGACTGTGGGAATCCTGTGGACATCATCTATCTGAAATTCAGCAAAGCTTTGCACAAAGTGCCCCATGATGTTGCTATTAGGAAACTAGCTCCAAGCAAGTTAGGTACTACAACTCTCAGCTGGACACACAGTTGGCTCCAGAACTGGGCTCAAACTGTGTTAATAAATGGCCACTTTTGAAACCAAAGAGAGGTAACAAGTGCAGTACGGAGGGAATCAAACCTGCACTTTTCAAATTTCATAGCAAGTGGGCTAGCTAATACCTTGGGAGACAGGAGGAAATTTCACAGGTTCTCAGTAGGAGAAACAGGAATGCATTCAGAGGAGGTAAGCAAGGATGATGCATGGACTGGAAACAAAGACATGAGTTCACATTGAAAGTACTTGGCACATTAAACCTGGAGATGAAAAGAGTGAAAGAGGGTATGGTAGCAATCTCTGCTTGATCATCCCAGAATGCAGAAATGGAATAAAGGTCTGAAGTGCCAGGAAGCCCTTTGGGGTCCTTTCCAAATCCCCCATTCTGCGATTCCCATGAGACTCCTCAGAAAGAAATCCCATTAAAACATGCTATAATGAACTCCCAGGTTATCTGTTGAAGGACTGCACGCTCTGGATTCCTGAAAAATTTCCATCAGAGAAGCTGCTCTCCCTTTCCCTTCAGTGATGAGGCTTCTACTGCCTATTTCCTAAATTCTTAATGCAGACCGTGGGCACCCAGCAGTGAAATCATAATCCTGACCTTAGTAAGAGTCATACTCAGCCACATTTAACTGGGTCTAGCTCTTAGCAAACCTGGGGTATGAAACGGGTCTTCTCAACTGCTTTTGCTTTCTTTTTTGTACCAGCTCCACCCTTTCCTGAGAGACCCCCAGTTTCACAATCATTCTATTGACGGGGTGTATTTGGATGAGAATGGAGACCTGGCAGCCAACTTGGACCTTTTTAATTGGGTGGGTTTTCCAAATGAGACTGCTCTGAAAGTGAAAGTTGGAAATCTAGAAAGACAGGGCTTGCCTGGACCCAAGCTGACCATTCACCGGGATCCCATTGCATGGCCAAGATGGAAACATCAGGTGAAGAAATCCATCCCCATTATTCCATTGTTTTCATTTCCCATCCCTTCACTAACATTCAGGATAATCAGAGCTACAGATACTTATTAAATGAGTAAATAGCCTGCGATGTAACAGGTGATGCATTTCATTTGAAGGGAATGTCCAACTGCTTCACCTTCACCACTGAGGGTTCAGTTACAGAATCCACTGAAATGCTGGAGATCCTTCCCATCTCTGTCCTTTCCAGCTCTGTATCCTCAGCCTCCAATTAACTCAGTCCAACACTTCTCCCTTGATGCTCTTTCTCTCTTGCTCAGCCCCTGCCCCTGGCCAGGTGCGTGGAGAGCTGCCGCCCGGGTTTCTTCAAGGTGGCTCGGGAAGGACAGCCCCTTTGCTGCTATGACTGTGCTCTGTGTGCAGAAGGGACCATTTCCACTTGGGAAGGTGGGTGAGTGCAGAGCAAAATGCCGTGCCTTGGAGGAGGGTAAAGATTTGTAATGCGGAACATTCGTCATCCTGCAAAGCATTTACGATGGTCTGGTTTCTTCTAGAGTAACAGAGCAGAAAACCTTCCTAGCTGTTGGATTTACCCTCCCCATGGTGGGTGGGCAGCATGACGAAATGTCTGTATATTTTTCTCTACTTTCCAGAATGCCTTATTGCAATGCTCCTTGGCATTCTGTCTACTGTAGGCACATTTTCCCTTTGGTACAACTTGCTGCTAAGCCTGTCCTGCCGACAGTGCCCCTGCATTCCTCCTTCAGTCCTCCATCTCTCCAGAAAGCTTTCCCTCCCACTATCTATCTAAGTCTCCTCCTCCTCTCAATGCTATCCTCACAACAAGCCTGTGAGGTAGGCAGAGCTGAGAGTCTGTCGGTGGCAAAGAGCCACCATGGCTGAGTCAAGGCTGGAATCAAGACCACCTTCTCCTGTTCCTTCTTGGCCTCCAGTCAGACAGGCATTGCCAGGTGTGGAATTCAACCCACCCCACTGGGGGAGCTGAACTCCCTCTACCAAATTGCAATGACCCACCCCCCTTCTTCTCCCATCTCACTCCCACCCTGATGACAAGTACAGTGATTTCAGAACACACAGAATCTCCCAGAATACTTTGCAAACACAAGATGACCCACTCAGAAGGTTTTCCTGGGAGGAAAGAAAGGACTGAATTTGTCACTTGGTTCAAGAACATTTGATTCCAAGATGCTCTATGTATGGCTATGGATGGGGTTGATGCAAGTATTAAGTTGGAAGGGAACAGAAGGACTATAAGGAGCTGCCAGAGCCCCTGTCTCAGTGTCCTCTTCTGGGTCCATCTCATTCACACATCACCTGGGTCAGGCAAGGGGATGGCTGACCAAATGACCAGTTCCAATTTCTCAATTTGCACTAACTGTACCTCAGCTCCACTCCTGGAGGTGTGGTGGCCTCCATTTAGCAAAGGGGAGAAGGATGAGCTGTGGGTACCAGCAAATTGCCCTTTTGGAGAGCTTGTGGCAGAAGAGGGGCTGGCTGGTGGCTGGGGAGGCAGGGATGGAATTCCCAGGGTGCACAGCTGGAGCCTTGAAAACCACCTCAGGATAGACCCCGGTGTGGCTTCCGTGCAGTCATGGTGGGTGCTCAGCTAGTGTTAGTCTCAATGAATTCTGAAGACCTCAGAGTCAGGTGGGACAGTCCTGGGTAGCACTCCTTCCAGCATCTTACCCGACCCTCGAAGGCTGGCTCAAACATTGTAGTTAGAGGTAGGATTCTGGCTGGGACTATGGAAATCCCAGAGGAGTTGTGCACCCTTGTTTAATATCCCACCACTCAAGCAGGATTGTAGCAAGCGCGTCATGAGAAGGCTGCATGCCTGGCTTGACCTGGGAAAGTTGTTTTGTGCTGCCACGATCTCTGTGAAATACTCGAGATGGTGCAGCAGCAAGGGAAGGATTCCCTGCCAGCGTCAGACATTTTCTAGTGCATGAATGTATTAATGATTGCCACACATCCTAGTGCAATTTGTGCCTTCCAGTTATTTCGCTGCCATGACAATTGCTGTGAGGATATTTATTGACTTTAGAGCAAGTTTTCTCAAACTACAGCCTGCGGGCCAGATACGGCCCTCCAAAGTCATTTACCCGCCCACCTCAGAGCTTTCAGACTCTTTCAGTGAAAACAATCTCTGAATGAGTCCAAAATCTATTAGCCAGTGCAGGCGTTCTCTGAAACTATTTCAGTTTCGGAGACTAGCAGAGAGCCGGTGCATGCACCAAATTGTGACAGCTCCCGTCAACTGCAGGTGCGCCAGCACTCTCTGCTAACTCTGTCTAGCTCCTGCAGCTTTGCTGGCCTTGCCAGAGTGAATACTGCACATGCTGGCTCTTCCCTCTGATTTATGCATGTGTTGGAAACAGAACAAAGGAGCTAGAATACATAAGGGAGGAGAGATTATGGAACTGGACATTGAACATGTCATTAGCCAAAAGCAGGCTAATATTTCAGATTAAAATACTCATAACTTTCTGCTGATTACAATTGTTCTTTATTTCAAACATTGTATTGCTTTTCCTTTTTTTGCACTACTCATAGCATATGTGTAGTATGCATGGGAATTCATTCATATTTGTTTCCAGCTAAAGTCTGGCTCCACAACAGTCTGAGGAACAGTGAACTGCCCCCCTGTTTAAAAAGTCTGAGGAGCTTTGATTAAGCGAATGAAGGGGCCCATCAAGCCTCCCCATGCCAGGAAAGCACTCTATGTTGGTTCTCACACAAGAATCATGCCCTTCCCAGCAGTTCTACCATTTCTACTAATACTCATAATAAGAATGATAACAATAATGAATACAATGTACAGAACAGAGACTGTATTGGCTGTCGGAGTGATGTTTCTCTTGCTTTTGACAGATGCAGAGCTTTGCCTGAAGTGTCCAGAAGATCAGCATTCAAACACATCCCGGAATCAGTGCATTCCCAAGGTCATCACATTCCTGTCCTATGAAGAATATTTGGGGATCTTCCTCACTTGTGTAATCCTACTCTTCTCTGTAGCCACAGGAAGCATTTTGGAAGTCTTTTGGAAATTCCAAGAAACCCCAGTAGTGAAGGCCAACAACCGAGATCTCTCCTACATTCTGCTTGTCGCTCTCCTGCTTTGTTTTTCATGCCCTTTCCTCTTCATTGGCCAGCCAAGAAGCATCTCCTGCCTCCTCCGACAAGCAGCCTTCAGCATCATCTTCTCAGTGGCCATCTCTTCCCTCCTGGCCAAAACAGTCACTGTGGTGCTGGCCTTCCTGGCCACCAAGCCAGGCTACAGGGCAAGGAATTGGTTGGGGAGAACTTTGGCCAACTCCATTGTCATGTCCTGTTCCAGCGTCCAAGTAGTTATCTCAACCATCTGGCTGGGGACCTCTCCACCCTTCCCTGACTCTGACAAGCACTCACAGCCAGGGCAGATCATCCTGCAGTGCAACGAAGGCTCTGTGGCCATGTTCTACACTGCCCTTGGATACATGGGCTTCCTGGCTACTGTCTGCTTCACGGTAGCCTTCCTGGCCAGGAAGCTGCCTGGGGCCTTCAATGAGGCCAAGCTGATCACCTTCAGCATGCTGGTCTTCTGCAGCGTTTGGGTGTCCTTCGTGCCCACCTACCTGAGCACCAGGGGCAAGTACATGGTGGCCGTGCAGGTCTTCTCCATCTTGGCCTCCAGCGCTGGGCTGTTGTGCTGCATCTTCCTTCCCAAGTGCTACATTATTCTAGTGAGGCCTGACCTGAACACCAAGGAGCATCTCATGATGAAAAGCAAAGCATAAATTGTGCTGCATTGCTCATCTACACCTCAAGGTCCTGACATTTGTGAACAGCCCAGAAATCCACTTTATGAATATGGAGAGTATAGAATTGAAAAAAATGGAAAAAAACAATAGCAACAACAACGACCTTTGCCCTTTTTGGTACTTATGAAAAATGAAAACTCGATTTCATATACGGGGAAACAGCATGTAAGCAATTTCCCCTTTTTATCACCTTAGATAAGTTTTGTGTTTTTTCTTGCTTTATTCCTATGAATAATTTCTGTTTTCAGTCCTTGAGATTTTCATGGTTTTGCCCAGAACTTGACTTGGTGATGGGAAGGCAGCTCCTCAATTTTTAAAACATTTTCACATCCCTGGAAATCCCTCCAGGATGTTTTCCAGGGTGGGGTCCTTGGGGGTGGGATGGTTCCTTGGTGAAGTTCCATGTGGCATTACAAATCATTTCACTTGCTGGCTTTCTCAAGGTGGGCTCCATGGGAGATTCTCATAAACATGCTTGGCTCCAAAAACACATTGGCAACAGTATCCTGCCAGAGCTGTGGGGAGGTCCCCAAGACTGCCCTTGAGAGCAGGAAAAGAAAGATCAGGAGGAGGGAATGTCTTGCTCCACATGAGGTAAAATTGAAGGAGTTCTTTCCTAGGCCTACTAGCTCAGGTTTCATTTGGGTGTCAGCAGGGACAATGCTCCGAGGGTGGAGGTCCCCCTTTTTGGGGCAGATGTCCCGCTGGACTCCTCTTTTATTAGCAACCTTGGCCATGCCCAACGCTTGGACTCCTTCTCGAGAGCAGGAGCATGGCTGGGGCCTGCTGGGGACCACCGTTCAGCTCCTTCCTCACATCTCCTGGGCTGTGTTGGAGGCAACTGGACTGCCATTCTCAGTGCACCATTTCTGTGATTCCCTCATTTTTGTAGGCCAGAAGTCTATGTCCTCAGGGGGTTCCCTTGCCTTTCATCTGAAAGAGTGCAGCAGCCCACTACTGACCTCAGCAAGAGAAGAGGGAGTGTATTGTGGGGAGCAGAGAGGGCAGGAGTTTGAGGCTCTACATTTTATATTAGAGCATTTATTCCCTGTATTTTTCCCTCTTGACCTGCCCCCAAGTGGCTTACACGTTTGTCCTGCACTCCTTTTTATCCCCCCTACAACCACAACCAGGTGGGGAGGCATGCTCAGAGGGAGTGATTGGCCAAGCATCTTCAGGGAGCTCTGAGGATGTGGGTGGGGCTGGAACTGGGACCTCCCAGGCCTCCAGCTCAGCACCCGACCCACCAGACCTCCCTGCTCTCAGAGGACTCTGAAGGCTCCATAAGGCCTTTCCTGCTGCAGTTTGGCTCGTCAGGTTGGGGGAATTTTGTTTCATCCCCTATTTTCTCCCTGCAAGCAATAGGTTGCCACTGCAGTGCAAAAGGGAAGGGTAGCATTTCCTACCTTGCTGAGGTGAAGATCTTTTCATTCTTTGCTTGGTCAGAATAACTGGCAGTAGGCAGGTATTCCCTGTTCCTCAACCAACTGGGAAAAATCACACATAGAACTTCTCTGTTCTGTCAATCTAGAACCCACTTCTGGATTCAGCACACCACACACCCAAGCTGGGGGAACAGAGTGGTGTATTAAAGGGAGTTGAGGGCTCTGAAGCATCCAGGCTGAAGGGATAAAAGAGGGCAAAGAGGGGAAGGAACGGGAAGAGGAATTGGGCTGCAACCGTAGCACATGGCATGTGGCCAGCCATGAACACGCATCTCCCATGGCTGGTTGGACCCCTCATGCAGGAAGCAAGAAACCCACATCCCAGTCTCCGTTCTCTGTGTAATCACCAATAATTACTGTACCATTATGTCTAGTCCACTCTGCAATTTCTCGTTTTATCTTTACTCATTAATACATTATCTGATGTGCAGCCATTTTTGGTCCTCCTCTCCTGCTCCAACCGAGTGGTATCCAGTTAATCTCAATCTTAGCAGAATGTAGCTTATTCATGTGGAGCAAAACTCCAGCAAAATAAATTCTTTCACTCAGAGTCTTCCAGTAGCTCCTCTTTCCAAAACTTCCTCATTCATAATATGGTCCCAAAATGTAATGCATAACAGATCTTAAGAGGCAGTGAGGTACACATGGAAGGAGATGCTCCTTCAGGACCTGTAATGATTCTGGTGCCTTACTGATAGTCAGATCAATACTCTGTCATCATTGGTACTTACAATAACATCTCATGGCCCCTCTGCAGTTGGCTCATGTTGTTCTGTGTGTGGATGCATTCTCTCTTGAAATGTACCTGGGGAAGAGCCAGCACCATGCATGCCCAAGAGCTGCGTCTCACTTGCCAGGACCACATGGGATTTGTTGAGCCCCCAGCCAGTTGCCCACCTCTTCCTCGACAAAGGGGTTGAGGCCAGGTATTCTCCCTCCTGGCCTCCAGTGCGAGGCTGCTGGGCTGCATCTTCCTCCCCAAGTGCTACATCATTCTATTGAGACCTGACCTGAACACCAAGGAGCATCTCAGGAAGAAAAGCAAAGCATAAATTCTGTATTGTTCTTCAAGCACCCAGCAATCTGACCTTTGTGAACAGCCCATAGATTCATGTTGGGTATATGTAGCGTACAGAAATGAATCAATGGGGGAAAAATCTTTTGCACTTTTCAATAGTTTGGTAAAATAAAAGCTCCATTTCATACCTGGGGAAGGAGCATGCAGGAAATTTTCCCTTGCATTATCTAAGTTTTGTGTCTTGCCTTTTTTTTTTCTACAAACATGTTATTTTACAGTCTTAGAGATGTTGCTACATTTTGAAGTGTAAGGAGACAAATCCTTGTTGACTGGAAAATAACATGATTGCAAGAATTCAGCTTCTCAGATTTAAAAAACATTTTCAAGTCATCATTCTCCCAGAAGTCTCTCCAGCATGTTTTCCAGGGTGCTGTTCCTGGGGGGTGTGAGGGTTCCTCGGGAAGCTACTTCTGGTATTGCAGATCCCTTCCCTTGCATCCTGCTGAGCACTGATTCCCTGGGATTTGCTCACAAACATGCTTTCCTGCAGGAGTTCCAAACACTTCTCTTAAGAACACAAAGAGAAAGATCAGGCAGAGTCAATGTCTTGCTCTACATGAGTAAGGACTGAAAAAATCCTTTCCCAGCACCGAGAGCTCTTGCTTCACTCGGGAGTCAGCAAGGTCTCTACTCTGAGGGTGGAGATTGTCCTGTGTGGAGCAGAAGTCCAGCCAGGCACCTCCCATTTTAGCACCCTTGGCCTTTCTCAGCTCAGGTTCCTTCTGGAGAGAAGCTGCAAAGGTGGGGCCTACTGAGGACTGCTACTCCACTTCCTGGGCCATGTGGGAGGCAACTGGCAAACTGAACTCAGTGCATCCTTTCTATGATGCCCCTATTTATGGCGGTCAGGAGTCTATGTCCTCAGGGGGGTCTCCCTGCTCCGAATTTCAAGGAGAGCAGCAGTCCACAATTGACCTGAGGGGGGTAAAGGCAGCATGTGGGGAAGTAGAAAGGGGAGGAGTTTGGGACTTGGTATTTTCTGTGTATGCTGCATGTGTTCCCTGCCTTTCTCCCTCTTGCCAAGAACCCAAGTGGCTTACAGATTTTTCCCTCTCCTTTTTATATCCCCCCACAACCAGAAACCTGTGGGGGTGGAGAGCTGAGTGGGAGCTTTGAGGATGAGGGGAGCTGGAACTGGAACCTCTAGGGCCTCCTGTTAGGCACTCGTTCCCCCTGGCCACCCTACCTCTCATAAGACACATAAGACGTCTTCAGGTCTTCACTGCCCGTTAAACATTCCAGCTATGGGGGAATTTTGTTTCATCCCTCATTTTCGCCCTACAAGTATTATTTTGCTACTGCAGTGATAAAGATCTTTTTTTTAAATAAGATTTTATTAAGATTTTAAACTACATATTAAAAACATCAATCATCAAATACATCGGACAAGCTGGGTCAGCCCCCTATAACATATCTTTTAGCATTCTATGATCACAATCAAATCAATTTATAAAAGTTTAAAGACATCTTTAAATCTAAGCCAAGTCCCGTTTCTCTAACCAGTCATTAAAAAAGTCCCAAGTTTGGTAAAAGTCAGTGTCTATCTTCTTCAGTGATAGGGTCAGTCTATCCATTTCTGCACAATCCAGAATCTTTTTCAAAATCAGTTCCTCAGTGGGTAGTTCCTCACTCTTCCAGTATTGAGCAAGCGCGATCCTCGCCGCTGTGATTAAATGCAGCATCAAATACATTTCTTGTTTACTGATATTTTCCACTACAATGCCTAACAAGAAAATTTCAGGTTTAAAAGCTAAAGATTTTTGTAGCATTTCCTCAAGCCATTTACGTATTTTAACCCAATACTTTTTCGCATATTCACAGGTCCACCACATATGATACAATGTACCCACACCATGTTTACATTTCCAACATCTGTTTGACATATTTGGAAACATCTTAGCTAATCGATTTGGCAACAAATACCATTTATAGAACATTTTATATAAATTTTCTTTATACGAGGCTGCTAAGGTTACCTTAATATTTCTCTCCCACAGCTTCTGCCACTTTTCTAATTCAATATTATATCCAAAGTTTCATTCCCATCTTATCATAGTGTCCTTGACCTGTTCCCCTTCCATTTTCCTGTCAAGCAAAAACTCATAGATTCTTTTAAACATTTTCTCATCTGTTTTTAACATCACTTGATCAAAGGCTGTTAGATCTTTATAAAACCCCCATATTTTTCAGTCTTTGGCATATCTTGATTGCATGTGCACCTTATACCATCACGATATATTAAGTCCCTGTTCTTGTATTTCTTGTTCCAGTTTCAGACCTCCATCCTTATCCAAAATATCACCATATAATCCCTTCAAAATTCAATACATTTGGATACACAAAGGCTTCCATAGGTGAAAGCCATCTTGGTAGCTTATTATACAATTTTAGCTTTAACTTTTCCCATACTGACATTAGTGATCTTCTAATAAAGTGACTTAGAAAAGTCCCCTGTGACTTAACCTTCTCATACCACATATAAGCATGCCAACCCATTTGCAAACCATGACCTGCAAGGTACAAAATTCTCTTATTTCACAAGATTATCTATTCTTTTAGCCAAGTACAAATAGATGCTTGATAATACAACATCCAATCTGGTAGACCAAAACCTCCATTCTTTTTGGTTTCCTGAAGCATTTTTAGTGTAATCCTTTCTTTCTTCTTTTTCCAAATAAATCTCGAAATTTGAAGGTTTAAATCCTCAAAAAACTTTTAATCAATTTTTACGGGGATCATTTGGAATAAAAACAAAAATTTTGGTAGAATGTTCATTTTAACCAGTGCTATTCTTCCCATCAAAGACAATTGTAAATTGGCCCATCTCTCCAGATCACTTTTAATGTCTTTCAATAATTTATCATAATTATCTTCTTTCAAAGTTGTACATTTAGCTGTACTGCAGTGATAAAGATCAAAGGGGTGCATTTCCTACTTTGCTGGGGAAAAGATCCCTTCATTCTTTGCTTGGTTAGCATAAGAGAGAGCAAGCAGGAATTCCCTCTTCTTGACCCACTGGGAAAAATCCCACCTGGAACTCCCCAGTTCTGTCAATCCAGGGCCAGGGTCTGGATTCAGCATACCACACAGCCAAGCTGGGGGAACAGAGCAATGTATTAAAGGGAAAAAAATAGGGTTGTGGCGCTGTGAAGTATCCAGGCTGAAAGGAAAAATGGGGGTCAAAGATGGCAAGGTATGGGAAGGAGAGATTGGGCAGCAGCCACAGTGCAGAGCATGTGCCCAGCCAGGAACTGCCGGCTCTCTGGGGTGGTTAGCCCCCTTGGGCAGGAAGCGAGACACCCACATTGAAGCCTCAGCACTCTGGACAGAGCTTCAAGCTCCCAGATGCTTCTCCTGCAATGCACATGATGGCCAGGTGCCTCATTATTCTCCAGGGACTCAGGGATGTGCCCTTCGATAGAGTGATAAAATGGAACAGCACAACACAAAAGCCCATCATTAGAAGACAGAGGATTCAGCCAGCCATCAAATCATACTCATGAAGCCAACAACTTAAACTGGCACCATAAGCCATTAGATGGTCCCAGAGGCAGTGGGGGTGGGGGGAGCACTGAGAATTGAGACCAGCTCTGGACACGGGTCTGGCACCTTCCTGCCCACTCAAGGGACTGCTGTTGAAAGTCCACCTGGCCAGGCAGGCAAGACACTGTCTTGGGAGAATGAAGCACAACATTCGGACTTGTTATGATTCATGTGCCTTCCTTGTTGCCATGTCAACTCTCTGTAATCACCAATAATTACCGTGCCATTATGTCCATTCCATTCTGCAGTTTCTCAGATTGTCTTTATTCATGCACACATCATCTGTTGAAATGTCCCTATTCTTCCCTCATCATCAACTCCACTCCTGTGTGCATGACTAGAAAACTGGAAAACACTCTGTATATGCTCTGGAGGCTTGCAGTGTGTTTGTGCTGGGAGTGTGCCCTGTGGGATAGAGATTGTGTGAGGTGGAGAATTGGCCTGGAATGCCCCCTGATTGCGTGTGCTTGGCATGTGAGAGGCTTTGGGAGGCCTGACAGTGAGAATGGAGAATTGATGCACAAGGGAAAGAATGAAAGACATGGGAAAAGGAATGCAGCAACTTTGGAAAAGAAAAACAACAATGATAGAAAAAGGGGACTCTTCCTTACTTGCTAAGAGCAGCCAGTGATGTGAGGCAACACCTGCAGCTCTTCCCTGGGTTCAGTTTGGCCAGCCTGACTCAGGGAATGTCAGAGGGACACTTTGCACGAACTCTTGGCTCTTTGGTCATAGCCAGTCCAGAGAGCTAAGAAAAAAAGGGATGCTACGGCAGGAAATTTCCACCACTTTGTGAACAGGGTAGTGTGCACACAGAGCCCCTGAGCATGTGCAAAGCACAAAGTGCCTTTGGAAGTGACATCAGCTCTGCTTCCAGCCACAGGTGGAGGCAGGCTTGAGCTGACACTCAAAAGAAATCTGAGTGTGCCTAAAGCACAGAGGGTTTGTTCAAAAGAGGTGAGGCACTTGCAGGACACAGAGGGAGAAGCTCTGAGTGTTCAGAGATCTACTGCCTCATGTTGAGCATCTGTGTGGAGGTAGGATTAAGTTGAAACAAAAGCCCCTTTAAGCGCTCTCAGTGAGGGGTTGGGGGAATTTGTTTAAGGAAGGGAAGCCTTCCAAAGCAATGTTGTGAGCATGCACCAACACTTGTGTCAACCAGCTGACAGTCTTCTCATACTTTCTCTTTGCAATATTGTCCCAACATGCAATGTGTAATAACTTTCTCTGGCATTGTTGAAAGACTTTTTTTTTCCGGGTAATTTTTATTGTAAGCTTCCAGGCCTCACTAGAAATCAGCACAGCAATGGTATTTAATAATCAGCACTTTCTTGTAATACCCTCAGTGGACGTGCTCCAAATGAGCACAGAGGTTGGAACCCAGCAATTGCTTTCCCTATCCGGGCTTTCACTTCTGCTTCTGTCCCCATTTCTGCATCCATAATACTGCCAAGGCAACCAAATTGCTACACCAATTTTAGTACCTGGCCTCCTGCTGTTGCTGGGGTGCTTTTTGGACAAGGCTAACTTGCACCAGCTTGGTCTCTTCTTCACCAGTTCTTCAGCTCCCATTACAGGCCTCTGTTGCAAGTGCCCGTGTCATTTCCCTCTATTGTGCTGTAGCATTTGCAACTACAGCAATGTCACCAGCAAAATCCATGTCAGTCATATTATCAAGACCAACAGCCAAGACCTCTGCTACATTCCGCTTGCTTGCTCTCTTGCTTTGCTTTGCATGCTCTTTGCTCCTCATTGTCCAGCCAAGAAGCATCACCTGCCTCTTGTCATTGAAGGAGAAAGAAGATACTGATTTCTATCAAACTTGGAACTCTTGTTATTATTGACTAGAGAAATGGGACTTCGTATAGATTTAAATCTGTTTTTAAGCTATCATAAATGGAAAAAAATGTGGGGGCTGACCCAGCAGGTCCGATGTTTCTGATGATTGATGTTGTTTTTAGTTTTTCTTTGTTTTAGGGTTAAATTTTGAATAAAACTTATTATTAAAAAAGAAAGAAAGAAAGAATCATCACCTGCCTCCTCTGACAGGCAGCCTTCAACATCATCTTCTCAGTGGCCATCTCTTTCCTCCTTGCCAAAACAGTAACTGTGGTGCTGGCCTTTCTGGTCACCAAGCCAGGCAACCGGGCAAGGAACTACCGTATTTTTCGCTCTATAAGATGCGCCTGACCATAAGACGCACCTAGTTTTTAGAGGAGGACAACAAGAAAAAAAATATTCTGAATCAAATGGGCACATAATCACAGGCACATTCCCCATCACTTCCCCATGGGCTGCACATCTGACAGACTTACTGCACACACATATTCGCTCTATAAGACGCACAGACATTTCCCCTTACTTTTGAGGGGGGGAAAAGTGAGTCTTATAGAGCAAAAAATACGGTAGTTGGGGAGGAGTTAGGCCAACTCCATTGTCATCTCCTGTTCCAGTGTTCAAATAGTCCTCTCCACCATCTGCCTGGGCACTTCTCCCCCCTTCCCTGATTCTGACAAGCACTTCCAGCTAGGGCAGATCATCCTGCAGTGCAACGCAGGCTCTGTGACCATGTTCTATGCTCACCTCAGCTACATGGGCTTCCTTGCTGCCATTTGCTTCACAGTAGCCTTCCTGGCCAGAAAGCTGCCTGGGGCCTTCAATGAGGCCAAGCTGATCACGTTCAACATGCTGGTCTTCTGCAGTATCTAGGTGTCCTTCTTTCCCATCTACATGAGCACCAGCAGCTCAGCACCTCCATTACAGTTCAACTTGGGTCATCTGGTGAAGCTGTTGGCTGGGAGAGAGAGGACTCAAAAAAGGCAGACTTTCTTGACACACCATAGAGTAAAAGTGTGGAATGTTTTCCATGAAAAGAATGAATGGATAGAAAAGTGGAATGGTCAAATTCATGAGGCAGGGAGAAATCTGAGGCTAGTAGCATTGCTGGTGGTCCATGAAGGCATTGCCTGAGTCCAAGCAAGCTGAGTCCAGATGGGGGAAAGCAGTGATTGTTGTAGTGTGTGTTGAATCCTTTCCTTGTCCCTCCCACTGTGGTGAAAATGAGCCAGAACCACAAAGTGAGGGAATTCCTGTGCCCTTCACTGGGCCCACTGTGCAGGTTGTCTGCTGCCCTTTGCAACCTCATCCTGTGGGGGAACCCAGTGAGCAATGGGTATATGGGAGAAATCTTGATGCAGGTCCACTTCCTTGGCAGAAATGGCAACACTGGCATCTTAAGTGTTACTAACATCTGTCCAAAATCTGGCAAGAGTTTAGGCCACCCTCCGAGTTTCCTAATCGCTGCTCCCCTAGACAAATGCTGTTTCTTTGACTGGGAGAAAGCATTACAGCCTGCAATTCCAGGAGGGGAGGCGACTGGGGAGATTGCTGGTGGCTGGTTTGCATTTGCAGGAAGAAGACAAAAGAAAAAAGTGCTGAAAATCCCCATGGTGGGCATCCAGAGACTCCCAGAGGGAAGGAAAAGGGAAAGTTATAGAGGGAAAGGTTTCTCTTGCAACATTGTGGAAACTGGTTTTGTAAATTTTTGAGAAATTGCATGATGTTGCTAAACAGATAGCATGAGCAGCGGCAGGATGGAGTTCTAAGGGGAAATGCAAAATTGAAGGGGAGGACTGAATGTGGTTGGGCATTAGATGGTCTCAGAGCCTGGGGGTGGGGGGAGGTGAGGCCTGAGAATAGAGACTAATAGGACATGGGTCCTAGCCCTTCATGCCCACACAGCGGATGGCTGCAGGAAGCCCAGCTTGCCAGGCAGGTAGCACACTGTGTTGGGACATTCAAGCTCACACCCTGGACCTCTTACTATTCATGAGCCTTCCTGATTACCTTTCAATCCTCTGTAATCTCCAATATTTACTGCACCATTTTCTTATGTCCCCCCTGCAATTTCACTTCTTTTTGCTCATGAATGTATTATCTGTAGAAATGTACCTTTTCTTCTCTCATCATCATTGTCACCCCTGTGTATGAGACAGGAAAGTCTAAGACACTCTGTGTATGCTCTGGAATCTTGCCGCTGGACTGTGCACCGCTACCTGGTAGTGTTACTGTAGGTTTGTGCCTGCAGAGGGTCATTTCCTGTAGGATCTCACCAAAAACGCTGCTAAGGATTGTGACATGTTGTTGCTGATGGGATTCCCCTGAGTTAGAGATGCCCTGAACAGGAACTCCAGGGACCCAGATGAGTTCAACACAAATGGGAAAGGGAAAAAATGAAGAAGAGCTTTTGCAGGGCCAAATTCCCTTGCTGCAGAGGCCATAATAGGGGTGGGTGCCATCCCCCAGGACCATCCTGAACCTCCCCATGCACACCTGAGATTGGACAGGTGTGTCTTGCAAACAGGTGCAAAAGGGAAGGGACCTCATTCCCTCCTGTCTGGCTCAGAGCTCGGGAGAGGATGAGGGCAGAGGTGGAGGCCTCCTTACAAGTCCTATCTTCTCCTTCCCTTTGGTTAAAGCCTTGGATGGCTCAGCACAACCTCCATCCTAATTATTCCTCTCTTTGGTTGAAAGGGGCAGAATGGAGGCCCTGCAAGGTTCTGGCAGAATTGCATTCGTCTCGCTGCTGCTGCTGCTGCTGCTGCTGCTGCTGCTGCTCCCAGGGGCCTGCTATGTGAAGCTGCAGGCCAAATGCCCCTGGAACTGGCACAGAGAGGAGCTGCAGCCACGGAATTTTTACCGGCCAGGAGACTACGTCCTCAGTGCCAGCATCTCTGCAGCAAATGGCCGATTTAAGCCCCACACTTTCAATAAACCTGCCTCTAATGAAAAGCTTGCGTAAGTCCTTCGCCCACTTTACCTAATACCACAAAGTACCATGGGAAGATGGTTACTGCTTCAGTAGCATGGAAACCCAGGGCAATTTCATCCAGCTGGCTCCTTCCTCATGAAGATGCAGCCGATGAACTCATAGGCAGAAAGGTCAGCAGGGAATCTAGGACAATGGGAAGCCCCAGGTCTGAGGACATTCCCCATATTCCTTGCCTCTGTACTCCTCTGCCTTCTCTTCCCCTTCAAGGTTAGTGGCTGTACTTGCTGGGCTCATGCCTGGGATGGGCACCTTGGCTGCAGGGGTCTTGTCTTGGGGGATGGACCTGGACTGAGATGGGAAATAGGCCTGCCCACCCACTGGAATCCCAGCAGGAATTCTGCAGGAATCAGCAGTTGGACTCTTGCTTTCAGTTTGGACCAGGCTGAGCATGTGGAAGCCTGAGAAGCAGGATGGAACCTGAAAGGGCACTGGAAGGATTCATGAGCAGGGTTGGCAGGGTGAAACTTTCTTTCTTTTTTCAGGATGGCAGCAACAGATTACTGGAAGAACCTCTCCTTCCTGTTTGCAATCCAGGAGATCAATCAGAATCCCAGCCTCTTGCCCAACATCACCCTGGGCTACAGCATGTATGACAGCCTTCATGATGTTAGACTGACATCTGACGCAGCACGTCTGCTTGCATGACCTGACCTGGGAATTCTTGTTGGAGGCTGTCTTGATCTCCTTGACTGCACAGTACACTTGCCCTTAGCACTATTGCAATATCAAATCTGCAGATTCACGAAGCTGGGACAGGGGCTCTGTGTAATGCACCAACCATGTTGAGCAACACAGCACTCTGAGAGGGACCATGAAAACCGAGTCACACTCTGCAGAGGTTTTATTTCAACCACTCCTAATCTTTGGAAACGAAACTCTAAGAACCGATGATGGAAGATGCCACCTTCAATATGGGTTTGTGGTGAGGCAGTGGATGGTCCAGGGATCATCCTCACCAGACTACACAGCCTTTCTGAAATTCCAGCCAGAGACACGTCCCCCACGCTTCATCATGGGATGTTCACCCTGCTCCATTGAGATGTGCAATGGATGGAGCTCCTGCCAGGATCAGACATTTTCAGGTGCATGACTTGATTCATGATTTCAAGGAAAAATATGTGGCCACACATCCTAGTCCATTCGCCAATGTGCCTTCCAGGTTGTTGGCTGCCTTGGTAGTGTATCTGAGGAACTTTGAATACTTTGGAGAATGAAGGGGCCCAGGAAGCCCCAATTGGCAGGAAAGCACTCTGTATTGCCTCTCACACCAGAATCATGCCCCTAACAGTACTGCTACAAGGAATAACAGTACTAGTAATAAGAAAAAAAAGAATAATGAATAAAATATAAAGAACAAAGATGGGAACAGAAGTCAATGTGCTGTTTCCCTTGCTTTCAACAGATGCACAGCATTGCCTGAAGTGTCCAGAGGATCAACATCCAAACTTGGCCCATGATCAGTGCATTCCCAAGGTCATCACATTCCTATCATATGAAGAATATTTGGGGATCTTCCTCACTTGTGTAATCCTACTCTTCTCTGTAGCCACAGGAAGCATTTTGGAAGTCTTTTGGAAATTCCAAGAAACCCCAGTAGTGAAGGCCAACAACCGAGATCTCTCCTACATTCTGCTTGTCGCTCTCCTGCTTTGTTTTTCATGCCCTTTCCTCTTCATTGGCCAGCCAAGAAGCATCTCCTGCCTTCTCCGATAAGCAGCCTTCAGCATCATCTTCTCAGTTGCCATCTCTTCCCTCCTGGCCAAAACAGTCACTGTGGTGCAGGCCTTCCTGGCCACCAAGCCAGGCAACAGGGCAAGGAATTGGTTGGGGAGGACTTTGGCCAACTCCATTGTCATGTCCTTTTCCAGCGCCCAAGTAGTCATCTCCACCATCTGGCTGGGCACCTCCCCACCATTCCCTGACTCAGACAAGCACTCCCAGGCAGGGCAGATCATCCTGCAGTGCAACGAAGGCTCTGTGGCCATGTTCTACACTGCCCTTGGATACATGGACTTCCTGGCTGCTGTGTGCTTTACGCTGGCCTTTCTGGCCAGGAGGCTGCCCGGGACCTTCAATGAGGCCAAGCTGATCACCTTCAGCATGCTGGTCTTCTGCAGCGTCTGGGTGTCCTTTGTGCCCACCTACCTGAGCACCAGGGGCAAGTACATGGTGGCCATGCAGGTCTTCTCCATCTTGGCCTCCAGTGCTGGGCTACTGTGCTGCATCTTCCTCCCCAAGTGCTATATTATTCTAGTGAGACCGGACCTGAATACCAAGGAGAACCTAATGATGAAAATAACAGTTTAAAGTGTGTTTGCCTTGTTCTTCTGCAGCTCAAGATTCTCAGAGCCCAAAGATCCTTTTTGGGTATATGGAGAGTATAGAAATGAAAAAAATGGGGAAAAAATGCTTTTACACATTTCACTACTTTGGAAAAAAAGAACTGCACAAGAAACTTTCCCCTCTAAGTCTCTTCAGCTTTATTTTCTGTTCTTTCTTTCTTTCTTTCTTTCTTTCTTTCTTTCTTCCTTTCTTTCTTCTTTCTTTTAATTTTCCAAATGATAGTTTTTTTTTTCAGTCTTTGGGGTTTTCATGCTCTACTTTGAAGTGTCAGCTGACAAATCTTGTTTACCGGCACTTGACAGGGCTACAAGAGTGCAGCTTCAAAGCATTTGGAAACGTGTTCAAGTCACCAACCTCCCTGAAGCCCCTGTAGCCCAAGAGCAGTGGCAAGGCTGGGATCTGCTGGGACTGTGGCTTCAGCTCCTGCCTGCCCTTCAGGGAGCTTCAAGTCAATGGCTGTACAGTGCAGCTGGGACCCCTTCAGTCTCCCACTCTGCACCCAAACCATCAGGTCACCCTGCCTCTCAGAGGACACTCCTTACTCCATCAGGCTTACCTGCCACAGTTCAACCATTCAGCTTGGGGGAAAATTTTGTCAGTTATTTTCTCCCTGCAAGAAATAAGTTGCTGCTGACATGCAAAAAAAGGAAGAGATGCATTTGCAACTTTGCTGGGGTGAGGATGGTTATCCTTTTCATTCCTTGCCTGGTCAGTGTGATGGAAGCTGCCAAAGATTCTCGTTTCCTGGCCAAATAGGAAAAATCCCTGCTGAACTCTCCGTGTTTGCTCAGTCCAGAACCGGCCTCTGTATTAAGCACATGACACACCCAAGCTTGGGAAGAAAATAGAGCATTGAAAGGACAAGAATACGGATGGGGGTTCTGAAGCATCCAGGCTGAAAGGAGAAAGAAGGGATAAAGAGGCAAAGGGACGGGGAAGCGGAAGTCAGGCAGCAGCAGCTACAGCATGCAGCCAGCCAGGAACACGCAGCTCCCAGGGCTGGTTGCCTCCGTCAGAATGGAAGCAAGAGACCCATATCCCAGCCTCAACTCTACGGACAGAGGTACCACCTTCCACAAATCAGGATACTTAGGCAGCACAGCAACCTTCATCCGGGAATCAGACCACCGGAACCTCCTTGGAGAGCAGCAAAGAGCCTCCCTCCTTCCAGGCTTTACCCGCCCCAGGCAATGTCCACTGAGCCATTGGATGTTAGCTCCTCTCCCAGCCTTGGGGCCAGGCATTTTCTCCAGGTGCCCAGGCCACGGTTGTTCCCATTTGTGTCCTAGGGCTCTAATTTCAGGCAGTTCACTTGAAAAGGGAGGAGGCAATTCCTAGGCCTTAGGCCGGATCCCTGCTGGACTGGTCCGTATCTGCAGTCTTTTCCAGGCTTCAAAGTTAACCCTTCCCTAGCTGTCTGGTGTCCCCAAGCTGGCTCACCTGACACTCAGTTATGGTTTTGTTTCTAAGGCTCTGATTGAGAAAATTAAATTCCTTAAAATCTATTGGATGATCCCTGATCCTTGGAGACTGCCCAACTGCATCATTATATTACATGCAATACATTACACTTTATTTATGTAAAGCAATGCATTAGATAATATCACATTATATGACATTTCTGATATGCTCAAAATCAAAAGATGGGCACAATCCCAGTGTAGAAATTGTGTGTACTTGTGTGTTTATTTTTGCAAGTCTGTAAGTACTTCATTTAGTCTTTGTAGGACAGGAACAACAATATTACCACTAGACAACAGTGTTCCAACTGTCATTGACTGGGGCCACTTTCCCCCACCTCGCTGAAAGCATTTCTGAGGGGGTGTATCCCACCCTGCGGTGGATGGTGCTGGTTTCCAGTTGCAACTGGCAGTGAGGGATGGATACTTCCATGGCATGGATGCTCCAGCTGGGCAGACTCCATGTGTTTCTTCCAGGGAACTGTCACCTGGTACGTCGGACCCCTGCTCTCCCTGCCAGCCATGCAGCTCCGAGGCTTTCCAGTGGCTGATCCAAGTATCCCTGCAGTGATTTGCCTGAATGGCCCCCATTTTCTGGAATCCTGCAGCTGGAGTGGATCTGCAAAACCCTTCCTGCAACATGCAAATGGCAAGGTGTCCTGTCATTCTCCAGAGACGGGGACCCAGAGATGCCCCCTTCACTAAAGTGTTAAAAAGGAGCAACACAAAGCAAACGTTCCATCATGATAAGTCTCAGGATTCAGCAAGTCTTCAAAGTATTCCCATTGAGCCAAGACCATGCAAACTGGCATCTGAGACTGAATGGACGGACGAGTCCTGCTATGCTGCCAGATGATAAACATCGCAGCACAGAAGAAAAGCAAATTAAGGGTGTTGGAGCCTAATAGATTTGCACTATTCAAATGTCATAGATTCTTTTCAAATTCTCATCAGCAGCAGTAGTAGCATTTATTACATTTCTATGTCCCCTGTAACTGTAGCTCTCTGGGTGGTTCACAACAGAATACAAAAACCAAGCAAGCAAAAGGGCAAGGCATAAAGCAGACTTTACATTTTAACATTAATTAAAACATCTCTCTGGGCAGGTTACAAATGTAATAATATAACACTAACAAAGTACATAATGATACAAAATATAGTTTTATCAATAAAATCACAGATCAGATGCAATTCGCCTCCCCCACAATCCACACCACCCACATGAATCCACACAGTGACACCAGTTCACAAACTACTAAAGCATTCTAAGAGACAAGAACTTTGGCTTTTCAAAAGTGTATGGTAACTTGGTTAATAGCCAGAAAAAACCTGGAGAAAGCACCCCAAAAACAAGTGGGGGAATGGGAGGGCCAAGGAGTTCCAGGGACCACAGAACTTATCTGTGGATCCATCTCAGCCATGCTGGGAGCTCCTCAGGGGGCTGCATCCTGCACTTCTGAGCAGGCTGCCTGGGCGTCCAGGGTGCCGGCTTCTCTCCAGTCAGCTCAGAGTGGCTGCGAGGGGCTCATGGACACATTTGTGCTCACCAGTGCTGACAGAACTTGTGGCTCCAGCCGGATCCCTCTTACACAGCTGTTTCAATGTGCCATGAAATCTTAATTCTTCAAAATGGGCATGCACTTTCCTGGCTGCCTGAATGCCCACCTGGTCCATGAGCACTCACTGAAGTGTCTTCCAGTTAATTTTTGTGATAGGGTACTTCTCCTAATATTCTTGCAATCACTGTCAGCATACTTGGTATACATGATTGGGAAACATGCAGTCCCAGCACACACACCCCAAGGGGAAAAGGATGCCAGAAACGGGCATTGGGGAATGTCGGTATGAAAGGAGAAGTGTTTTCCAAGGGAAATAGGAGAGGAGAGGAGAAGACCGAGGGAAGGTGTCTTCCCTCCTTCAGAGATAACTGGAATAGGACGGACAGGATCCTTACTCCAGCAGGACTCCAGCTGGAGAAAAAAAAGTCATAACCTGTCCTATCCCTGCAGTTCAGACTGGGCGCAGAAGGGACAATTCTTCTGCCTCATGAAGTTGGCAGTCCTCTGAATGAGAGATGCCCTGAGCATAACCTCCAGGGACCCAGCTGAGGTCACCAAAAATCGGTAGGGGCAATGAGAGGCAGAGTTTTGTAGGGCCAAAGTCCATCCCTACTTAGGCAATGCAGGGAGGGAGGTGGTGGGGGTCACAACTTCAAGGCCAATTAAAGAGCACATGATTGAAGGAGTCCCTTGATACAGGTTGCCTCAACAAGGCCACATGGGAAAGTTCTCAGATGTGTGAAACTTCTAGCTGGGTCTTTCATCCTGGGACTGAGGAAAGTGTTCTGGAAGCCACAAACATCCCCCAGCCAGGTGGCCATATAATTAAAGAAATTGCAATGCATTATTGGTCTTCTTGCTAAACCTCATGGGGTCCCCTCCCCCAAGACCATCCTGAACCCACTGATGCAACCATGAGATTGCAGGGGTGTGTCTTGCATCCATGTTCAAAGGAAGGCACCGCATTCCCTGCAGTCCCACTCAGACCTTGGGAGAGGTTGAGGCCTCTGTACAGCACATTTCTTCTTCGCTTTGGCTGGAGTCTTGACTGGGCCAGCATCATCTCCATTTCCAAAGCAAATCATTCTTCTAATTGTTCCTCCTATTTGTTGAACGGGGCAGGATGGAGGCCGTGCCAAGCACCGACAGGATGGCACTCTTATTCCTGCTGCTGCTGCTACTACCAGAGGTCTCCTGTGGGAGGCTGGAGGCCAAATGCCCCTGGAGCTGGCACAGGGATGAGCTGCAGCCAAGCAATTATTACTGGCCAGGAGACTATGTCCTCAGTGCAAGCATCACTGCAGGTCAAGGGCACTTTGGAACACACACTTTCAATAAACCTGCCTCTAATGAAAAGATCCGGTAAGTCACTGTCCTGCTTGACCTTATACCATAAAGCACCATGGGCTGCTGGGCAATCAGTTTGCAAAAGCATGCAAAGCCACATCACTTCCTTCTAGCTGACTACTTCCTGATGAAGAACCATCCAGTGAACACATGACTCGCATAGACCAGCAGGGAGTCAAAGGAAATGGCAATTCCACCCACTGGAATCCCACCACCAATTCTGCAGAATTGGCTTTTAGGCTCTTGTTTTGGGTTTGGACCAGGCTGAGCATGTGGAAGCCTCAGAAGAAGAATGCAATCTCAAAGGGCAGTGGAAGGATGCATGTGCATTAAGTGCAGGGTGAAACATTCTATTTCTTTTTTTCAGGTTGAGCTCCACATATTACTGGAAGATCCTCTCCTTCCTCTTTGCCACCCAGGAGGTCAACCAGAATCCCAAACTCTTGCTCAACATCACCCTGGGCTACAACATCTATGACAGCCTTTATGAAGTCAGACTGACGTCTGATGCAGCCATAGACCTGATCTCGACCACCCAGGCCCATGTTCCCAACTACAAGTGTGGCAGACGAGATCATCTACTGGTTGTCCTTGAAGAATCAGACTCTGACAGCTCCATGCAACTTTCCAACATGCTGGGCATCTTCAAAATCCCACAGGTGGGAGGCTTGGGAGAAGCACAATGAGGTGCCATGCAGAGAAAGCCAAAGATTCAAAAGCCATTTGCATGCATGTGTAAGAGGATTAGGAGGGAGAGTCACATTGAAGATGAGTTTCCCTGCAAATCTCGGGAGGAAGCCAACTCACCTAGCAGGCCTTGTATTCGGGATTTACATCTTCTGTTCCTGTGCTGCTTGAAGCACCACATCCCTCTCCTTGCCTCTGTTTCTAAGGCAAACAGCAATGTCACATCGGGGGTAGTGGGAAGCTGTGGGTCTTGGGCGCAGGGTCTGCCCTTGCTGCTCCTTTCTGGCTGGCTGCACATTGCAGCAATATCAGTCACTTCCATCTGTCTCCCAAAGACAGCTTTTGCCTGTCACCTCAAACTGTCCTTCTTTCCTCTGCTCTCTCACTCACTCTCTCCTCCTCTGTCCACCATTCCCTTCCTGTTCTTCTCAGCCCTGCCTTAATTCTCCCTTCCTCAGTGCAACTTTCCCTGCTCCAGACACCAATCATGCACAGCTGTGCATGTGCATTTATGCATACAGTGTCCCACACCTTGTTCCTCCTAAGTAGGCTCCCAGCTAGGCCCTGCTGCCTCTGTGGACTCTCCAGTTTCTGCTGTGCGACTGCAGGAGAGAGAGGAAACACTGGAAAGAAATTGTATGCAAAAAACTATTATAGATTTATACCCACAATTCAAAGTGAGCCCATCTGTAATCAAGAACAGCTGCTATGGCCATCATGCAAATCAGTTTTATACATTCCGCTTTTTGCAATGATTTGATGGAGGGAGAAGATAATTGTAACTTTTGCCCATGGTTACTTAAGCTACACTTCTCACATCAAAATTGGTTCCAGGCTGATCGTTCACCCATTTGGGCCTTCTTGACAGACATTTATGTTTTCCACTCTCTTATGTCTCCCTTATAGCATCCTGAAGAATTGACCCCTGTTCTTTGGTCATCAGGAAACACTTTTATTCATCATTAGGACAAGATGTAGAGCAAATAATTCTGCACTTCAGGATTATTATATCATGGACTTCCAAGATGGTTTCCTTTTCTTTCTCAGGAATCAAGTGCTGAAGGGCAAGATTGATACTGAGGCACCAGAAAGGTGTCCATGGCCTCCATGTCTTGTTTTTGTTAGCCGCGAAGTCATGTCCGACCCATTCCTACCCCATGGACAACATTTCTCCAGGCCTTCCTGTTCTCCACCATCCCCCAGAGTCCACCTAAGCTCACACCAACTGCTTCAGTGAATCCATCTAGCCACCACATCCGCTGCTGTCCCCTTTTTCTTTTGCCAACTATTGTTCCCAGCATTAGGCTCTCCAGGGAGTCCTTCCTTCTCATCAGGTGGCCAAAGTATTTGAGATTCATCTTCAGCATATGGCCTTCTAAAGAGCAGTCTGGGCTAGTCTCCTCTAGCACTGACCAGTTGGATTGCTTTGCGGTCCAAGGGAAGTGCAAGAGTCTCCTCCAGCACCACAGTTAGAAGGCCTCAATCCTTTGGTGCTCAGCCTTCCTTATGGTCCAGATTTAACAACCATACATTGCAACTGGGAAAACCATAGCCTTGACTATACACGCATTTGTCGGCAGAGTGATGTCTCTGCTTTTTAGGATGCTATCTAGATTTGCCATAGCTTTCCTCCCCAGGAGCAAGCGTCTTTTAATTTCTTGGCTGCAGTCCCCGTCTGTGGTGATCTTGGAGCCCAGGAAAAGAAAGTCTGTCACTACCTCCATTTCTTCCCCATCTATTTGTCAGGAAGTGAGAGGACCGGATGCCATGATCTTAGTGTTATTAATGTTGAGTTTCAAGCCAATTTCTGCGCTCTCCTCCTTCACCCGCATCAAGAGGCTTTTTCTTCCTCTTCACTTTCTGCCATGAGAGTGGTATCATCTGCATATCTGAGGTTGTTGATATTTCTCTTGGCAATCTTAATTCCAACTGGTGATTCATCCAGCCCTGACTTTCTCTGCATGTAAGTTAAATAGTCAGGGTGACAGTATACAGCCTTGCCGAACTCCTTTCTCAATTTTGAACCATTCAGTGATTCCATGTCCAGTTCTCACTGTTTTTTCTTGACCAGCATATAGGTTTCTCAAGAGACAAATAAGACGGTCTGGTATTCCCATCTGTTTAAGAACTTGCCACAATTGGTTGTGATGCACAAAATCAAAGGCTTTAGCATAGTCAATGAAGCAGAAGTAGATGTTTTTCTGGAACTCCCTAGCTTTCTCCATGATCCAGCATTTGTTGGCAATTTGATCTCTAGTTCTTCTCCCTCTTCGAAATCCTTCCTGTACTTCTGGTATTTCGTGGTCCACATACTGCTGGAGCCCAGCTTGTAGGATTTTGAGCATCACTTTGCTAGCATGTGAAATGAATGCAATGGTGCGGTAGTTTGAACATTCTTTGGCATTGCTCTTCTTTGGGATTGGAATGTAAACTGAACTTTTCCAATCCTGTGGCCACTGATGAGTTTTCCAAATTTGCTGGCCTATTGAGTGTAGCACTTTTACTGCATCATCTTTCAGGATTTTGAATAGCTCAGCTGGAATGCTGTCACCTCCACTAGCTTTGTTGTTGCTCAGACTTCCTAAGGCCCATTTGACTTCACATTCCAGAATGACTGGCTCGAGGTCAGTGACTGCCCCATCGTGATTCTCAGGGATGTTAAGCTCTTTCTTGTATAGTTCTTCTGTGTCATCTTGCCACCTCTTCTTAATCACTTTTCCCTCTGTTAGGTCCCTGTCATTTTGGTCTTTTATCATGCCCATCTTTGCATGAAATGTTCCCTTCATATCTCTAATTTTCTTGAAGAGATCTCTGGTCCTCCCTATTCCATTGTTTCCTTCTATTTTTTTGCACTGTTCATTTAAGAAGGCATTCTTATCTCTTCTAGCTATTCTCTGGAATTCTGCATTCAACTGGGTGTATCTTTCTCTTTCTCTCTTGCCTTGCTCTTCCCTTCTTTCCTCAGCTAAATGTAAAGCTTCCTCAGACAGCCATTTTGCTTTCTTGCATTTCTTTTTCTTTGGGATGGTTTCAGTTGCTGCCTCTTGTACAATGTTGCAATCCTCCAACCATAGTTCTTCAGGAACTCTTTCTATCAGATCTAATTCTTTAAATCTATTTGTCACCTCTACTGTATATTCATCAGTGATATGATTTATGTCATACCTGAGTGACCTAATGCTTTTCCCTACTTTCTTCAATTTAAGCCTAAATTTTGCAATGAGAAGCTCATGATCTGAGTCACAGTCAGCTCCAGGTCTAGTTTTTACTGACTGTATAGAGCTTCTCAATCTTTGGCTGCAGAGCACATAGTCAATCTGATTTCTGTGTTGACACATGGTGATGTCCATGTGTAGAGACGTCTCTTGGGTTGTTGGAAAAGAGTTTTTGCTACAACCATCGTATTCTCTTGAAAAAAATTCTACTAGCCTGTGCCCTACTTCATTTTGTACTCCAAGGCCAAACTTGCCTGTTATTCCAGTTATCTTTTGGCTTCCTACTTTAGCATTCCAATCCCCCATGATGATAAGGACCTCATTTTTTGGAGTTAATTCTAGAAGGTGTTGTAGGCCTTCATGGAAGTGTTCAACTTCAGCCTCTTCAGTACCAGTGGTTGGGTCATGGACCTGAACTATTGTGATGGTGAATGGTTTGCCTTGGATTCGAACAGAAGATGCTGTATGAGGTGAAACTGAGGGAACTGGGTCTCTTCTGCCTGGAGAAGAGGCGACTCAGAGGGGATATGTTGGCAACATACAGGTATGTGAGGGGATGTCACATGGAGATGGGTAGAGACCTGTTCTCCCCTGCAGAGGAAGGCAGGACACACTCCAAAGGAGCAAAGTTCAGGGAGCCAAGGTTCCATTTGGATGCCAGGAAGCACTTCCTGACAGTCAGGACCCTGAGGGTGTGGCATGGGCTACCACAAGAGGTCGTTGAGGCCCCATCAGTGTGGCTTTTCAAAGATAGGCTGAACATTCACATGGTGGGCATGTCGTGAGCGGAGCTGGCTGGTGCCAGAGGTCAGACTAGATGGCCCGGGAGGCCTCTTCTGACTCGCTCTGTTTCTATGTTTCTATGAACTGAGATCGTTCTGTCATTTTGGAGATTGTATCCCAGTATTGCTTTTCCTACTCTTTTATTGACAATGAAGACTACTCCATTTCTTCTGAGGGATTCTTGCTCACAGTAGTATACCTGATGTTCATCTGAATTAAATTCACCCATTCCTGTCCATTTTAGTTCACTGATTCCTAAGATGTCGATGTTCAGTCTTGTCATCTCTTGTTTGACCACATCCAGCTTACCTTGATTCATGGATCTTACATTCCAGGTTCCTATGCAGTATAGATCTTTACAGCATCGGACTCTCCTTTCACCGCCAGATACATCTGCAACTGACTGTCCTTTCGGCTTTGACCCATTTGCTTCATTCTTTCTGGCGCTACTAGTACTAGCCCTCTGCTCTTCCCCAGTGGCAATTGGACACCTTCTGACCTGAGTGTCTCATCTTTCGGCATCATATCTTTTTGCGTTTTGTTACTGTCCATGGGGTTTTCATGGCAAAGATACTGGAGTGGGTTGCCATTTCCTTCTCCAGGGGATCATGTTTATTCAGAGCTCTCTGCTATGACCTGTCCATCTTGGGTGGCCCTGCACGGCATAGCTCATAGCTTCATTGAGCTACCCAAGCCCCTTCGCCACAACAAGGCAGTGATCCATGAAGAGGATCTATGTCTTAGCAACACTAAAAACCTATTCTTCTCTCATCTATGGGAAGGAGTCTTGGGAACTTAATTTCAGGGTAGAATATCTGATGATGCTCAAGAGCTCATGCTGTAAGCCGCCTCGAGGCTAGTTGGCAAGGGGCGGCATAGAAATTTTTCTAATAAAATAAATAAATAAATAAATAATATAAATAAATGTTCCTTGTGGCATCCAACACTTTATTTTTCAGAAAATAATAAACCTTACTTCATTTCTTGCCATATATATTCCAGAGAATTAAAGGTTAAGTTTTTATTCTCATGACATGTGAAACTTTGATTTGTCACTGAAATGAAGAAATTGATCAGTCTCTTCCTCTCTTTTCCAGGTCACTTATGCGTTCACTTCTCAGGACTGGAGAGAAAAAAGCCAGTCCCCTTCCTTCTACAGGATGCTCCCTGAAGAAGGCATCCAGTACCCAGGGATTGTCAGGCTGCTGCTGTACTTCAGGTGGATAATGGTGGGTCTCTTTGCACAGGACACCGAGAATGGAAACAAGTTCATTAGAACCATGAAACTGGAGCTCCTCAGAAATGGCATCTGTGTGCTTTATTCACACAGCATCTTACAGCTGAAATCAGGTCATCTACAGATCAAGGTGAAGTCTCTGAAGAAGTTGGTAGAAATTAATGTCTATGTTTATTTTGAAGAGTACCGTTACTCGTTCTATGGAATACGGACTGTAGAAAAATATATTGAAATGTTTAAGGAACCTGTTACTGGAAAAATCTGGATCACCACAACTTTGTACGACTTAACCTTGGGTTTAGGTTATGGAAAGAGTGATTTCCAGCATGTCTATGCATATTTTTCCTTCCTTCCCCAAACAAGTAAAAGGACCGGCTATGATGGTTTTGAAGATTTGTATTGCGCTATGCATGAATTTGTGAAGAGAGCATTCAAGTGTTCCTATTCAAAGCATGTGCAGTCAGTGAAAGAGTGGGGAAGATGCAGAGAGGAGAAGAAACCAGAGGGCCTGCCCCACGTGGACAAGGAGCAAACAGTTTCGCTCGACAGCTTCTTCTCTTACACCGCAGTCCAGGCTGTGGCCCATGCCCTGAATGTGGCTGTTTCCTCCAGAGCCCAGAGGCAGAGCATGGAACGTGGAGGCAGGCTAGATGTGCTCTGGCTTCAGCCGTGGCAGGTATTCCCTCCCATTTTGGGTACTGAATTCAGAATGTGAGCTAGTGATCATCAGACACCTTGCAAATAATGCAGTGATGCCAAGAAACCTGTATGGAATTGTTGTAAGCCGCACCGAGGCTTTGTTGCGATGGGGCGGCATATAAATGTTTTAATAAATAAATAAATAAATAAATAATGGAATTGTCAGGAAGAAATCCATTAATCCAATCAGATTTCCATTTCTGATTGCTTAACCTCCCTGGAGGACTGCAGGAAAGCTGTTTATATCATCTCTCTGGATCTCAGCATAGCTTTGAACAAATTGCCCCATGATAATTTGATTAGCAAAATAGCTCCAAACAGGTTTGGTACAAGAACTCTCAGCTGAATGCACAGTTGGCTACAGAATTGGACTCAACATGTGTCTGTTGGGGACAGGACAGAAAAGCTTTTAATAAATAAAAAATAAATAAAACAAGGTGTGTTCATCAAAGGCCCCTTCTCAGATGCTGGAGAGGTAACAAGTGGGGTACTACAGAGTTCATTCTGTGGTCCAGTGCTCTTAAACATTTGTATTTTTGATTTGAGTGACTAAGTGCAGGGAATGCTGGTCAGCACTACAGAAGTCATGAAAGCAAGTGGGCTAGCTAATACCTTGGAAGACAGAAACAAAGTTTATTGGATCTCACTGGGAGAAGCAGGAAAACATTCTGAGATCAGTGAGGATGATGTTATAACTGGAAACTAAGGCATAAGAACTGGGGATGTTTTGCCTGGAGATGAATAGACTGAGGGGAGGTATGGTAGCATTCTTCAAGGACTTGATGAGTTGTCACCAAAAGCAAAGCCATGATCTCTGTTTGATCATCCCAGGGTGAAAGATGTGGAACAAAGGGCTCAGGTGACAGGAAGCCCTTCTTGACCCTTTCCAAATCCCCTGTTCTAGGATTCCTGTGAGACCCCTCAGAAAGAAATCCTATTAAGAACACTAAAATGAATTCCCAGGTCAGCTTCTGAAGGTCTGCAGGCTCTGGAGCAGCACTGTCCATTTGCTGCTTCTAAGGATTCCTGAAAGATTGCCCTCAGGGAAGCTACCCTCACTTTCCCTTCAGAGAAGATTCCATTCTCTGTTTCTGAATTCCTAAATCAGACATGGGCATCCAGCAATGAGATCAGAATCCTGTCCATAAAAGTGTCATACCCAGCCACATTGAACTGGGACCAGTTCTCAGCATAAACTTACATGAGAAATGCCTTCTCAAATGCTTCTTCTTTCTCTGGTGTTCCAGCTCCACCATTTCCTGAGACACCCTCAGTTTCACAACCATTCTATTGATGGGGTGTATTCAGATGAGAATGGAGACCTGGCAATGAACTTGGACCTTGTGAATTGGGTGAGGTTTCCCAACAGGAGCATTGCAAAAGTAAAGGTTGGGAATTTAGAAAGACATGGGTTGCCTGGCCCCAAATTCATCATTCACCAAGATCCCATTGTGTGGCCCCAATGGCAAGATCAGGTAAAGAAAACCATTCCGATCCCTACATTGAATTCATTTCCGATTCATTCATTAACATTCTGGCTAAATGAGATAGAGCAATTTAATTAATTAATTAATTAATTAATAATAACATGAAATGCAACAGTTTTAGTGAAGAAAGACAAAGCATTTCACTTGGTGGGAATGTCCAGCTGCTTCAGCTTCAAAGTGCGGAGTTTAGTTATGGGATCTTTTAAAATGTTGGAGATCCTCTCTTTTCCAGCTCTGCCCCGCCAGCCTCCAGCTTCCTCAGTCCAACCCTCCTCCCTTGATCCTCCTTCTCTCTCGCTCAGCCCCTGCCCCAGGCCAGGTGCGTGGAGAGCTGCTGCCCAGGATTCTTCAAGGTGGCTCGGGAAGGACAGCCCCTTTGCTGCTATGACTGCACTCCGTGCATGGAAGGAACCATTTCCACTTGGGAAGGTGGGTGAGTGCAGATGAAAGGCAATGCCTGGGAGCAGGGCAAGGATCCCACATGGTATTTGGAATATTTGGGGGGGCTAAACCATCCTGCAAAGCCTTTAGGAGGGCTGGGTTTGTCCTGGAGTATCAGGGCAGGAAATTTTTGTCCATGAAGCTGGTTTGTTCCACCCCTCCCTCCAGACCTGGTCCAAATTCTGTCTTGTGTACTCCGCTTGCCAGAATGCCTCATTCCCTCATTGCCTCAGCAACTACATGCTGATTGGCCTTCAGGGTACTGCAGGCATTGTTTCCTTCATCAATGACATGGAAGAAAGGATGAACAGTCAGCTGATTAAATTCGCAGATGATAATAAAACTGGGGCAGTGGCCATAGGTCAGAAGCAGGTTCTCCAAATCCAAAAGGATCTGGACATACTATGGAAGTGGGCAGGAGGAAACAGGATGGCATTCAATGAGGATAAGTGCAAGGTCTTGCACTTGGGGCATAAGAATAGCTGTCATAAGTACGGGTTAGGGGACAAGTGGTTAGAGAGAAGCACTTGTGAAAGGGATCTCGGGGTGCTGGCTGACTGCAGGCTAAACATGAGCCAGCAGTGTGATGCGGGGGTGAAGAGGGTGAACACCACTCTTGGTTGCATAGCCAGAAGTGTGTCTTCTAGATTGAGAGAGGTATTATTAACACTCCATACAACTCTGGTGTGCTCACAACTTGAGTATTGTGCTCAGTTTTGGGCCCCTCATTACAGAAAGGATATAACCAGGTTAGAGTTAGTGCAGCATACGGTCACAAGGTTGGTGGCCGGTTTGCAGGGGATGGGGTATGATGCAATAGTGAGGGAACTGGGTCTCTTCAGACTTGAGAAGAGGAGACTCAGAGGGGATATGTTGGTGATATACAGGTATGTGAGGGGGTGTCACATGCAGATGGGTAGAGACCTGTTCTCCCCTGCAGAGGAAGGCAGGACGCGCTCCAATGGAGCAAAGCTCAGGGAACAAAGATTCCATTTAGATTCCCGGAAGTACTTCCTGACAGTTAGGACCCCAAGGGTTTGGAATGGGCTTCCACAGGAGGTGCTTGAAGCCCCATCTGTGAGGGTGTTCAAACATAGGCTAGACATGCCCATGGTGGGCATGTTGTGAGTGGAACCGGCTGGAGCCAGGGGTCAGACTAGATGGCCCCAGAGACCCCTTCTGAATCACTCTATTTCTATGTTTCCTTCATTGATTCTTGTTTTTAAGCCTCCCCTGCCCACCACAGGTCCTGCAGTCCTACTTGTCCTCCACTTCTCCACAAAACTTTCCATCCCCTTTTGGGGGTGGGGTTTTTTCATTACAACTTTTTGACCCTCCACAGTATCCCTCATGACACCGTGGCACATGAACATTACCCTATTGTGGGAGGTAGGCAGAGTGGAGAGTCTGGGGGTGGCACACAATCACTTAGCAGACTGCATGGCTGAGTCAAAACTAGACTCCAGATCACCTTTCCACTGCACCACCTTTGCTCCAAGTCAGGCACGTGCGGCCAGGGGTAGAAATACACCCACATCACTTTGGGTAAGAAACTTCCTCTACAAACTCAGGACAGCCACCAACAGACCTCCCACTGGGGGAGAATAACTTCCCCTAGCAAATCACAACTCCCCACCCCCAGCCTTCCTCTTCTTTCCCACCCTGATGATCTCTGTGAAGTAGAGCTAGGTGAATACCCACAGAACCCCCCAGAATACTTTGCAAACATGAGATGACCCACTCAGAAGATTTTCCTGGGCAAAAGGAACCAAATCCTGGACATGTCCTTCAATCCTAGCCCATCTGGTTCTGAGATGGTTATATGCATGGCTGTGGGGAAGGTTGATGCATCTACTAAGTATGAAGGCAGAAAAGTAAGATCGGGGCAGGAGCTGGTAGTGTCCATGTGTCAGAGTCCTCATTGGATTCTTTTCCTTCCTCATGTAACCTGCATATGTCAAGGGAATGGCTGAGCCAATATCTGTCTGTCCCTGAGATCAACTCATGGAGGGGTGGTTGTCCCTGTAGAGCAGAGGGGAGTAGGGATGGCTGCAGGTACCTTGTTGGAGAGCTTGTGGCAAGAGATGGAATTGCTGCTGGCTGGGGTGGCAGGGATGGAACTCCCAGGTTTCAAAGCTGATGCCTGGATCCAGGTGTGACTTATGTGCACTGGCTATGAGTGCTCAGCTAGTGTCAGCCTGAATGAATTTTGATGCCTCAGGACTTGGAATGGATGAGTGCTGGGTGGGAGAGCAGCACCTCTTCCAGCCTCTTACCTGACTCTCAATGGGTGGCTCAAGCACTGGAGGTAGAGGTGGGATTTGCTGGGACTAGGGGAATCCCAGTAGAGCAGTGCAACCTTGTATCAGAACCCTCCATTCAAGCGGGACAGCAATGAGATTGTCAATAGAAGTCTGGTGCATGACATGACCTAGGTATGCTGGTTATGACCTGCCTAGATCTACTTGGACTTGCCCACCCATGCAGCAGCTCCATGCCCTGTGCAAGTTAGCATAGGCACAACTGAAGCTACGGGAATCAGGGACAGGTATGTGTGTACAGCAAAAACCATAATGGACAAATGAGCAGTCAGACCAGGATTGTGCCAAACCAGACATACTCTACAGACCCTTTATTTTGGCTCTTCCTTAATCATTTCAGACAGGAGTGTAAGCACTGTTGCTGGAGGATGTCACCCTTCAATGTGGGTGTGTTATGAAGCAGTGCATCTTCCGGGCATCTGCCAAACCAGACTACATGGCCTTCCCACAGTTCCAGGCACAGGCCTGTCCTCCACGCATCAACCTGGCATCTTCACCTCACTCCCTTTAGAATTCCAGGGATTGAGTCCGTGCCACGGTCTGATATTTCACTGTGTTTCAATTGATTCACATTTGCCACACATCCCAGTCCATTTTGCAAATTTTCTTACTAGTTTCCTGCCATGATAATTTATTGGAGCAAATTTGCAGAAATTGGAAAAGGGGGCCCAGACAGTAAACTCCTGGCCGGAAAGTACTGTGTTATCTCAAATGAAATTCTTGTCACTACCAGTACTAGTTCAATTAATCATACAAGTACAAAGAAAAACAACAATGTTGAATAAAATGTAAAGAAGAAGGGATGTCAGGGTGTTGTTTCTCTTGCTTTCAACAGATGCAGAGCATTGCCTGAAGTGTCCAGAAGATCAGCATCCAAACAGGTCCCAGGATCAGTGCATCCCCAAGGTCATCACCTTCCTGACCTATGAAGAATCTTTAGGGGTGTGTCTAACTTGCATGGCCCTACTCTTGTCCATATCCACAGGAGGCATATTGGGAATCTTCAGGAAATTCCAAGAAACGCCAGTAGTCAAGGCTAACAACCGAGACCTCTCCTACATTCTGCTTGTCTCCCTCCTGCTTTGCCTTGCGTGTGCTTTCCTCTTCATTGGCCAGCCAAGAAGCATCACCTGCCTCCTCCGACAAGCAGCCTTCAGCATCATCTTCTCAGTGGTCATCTCTTCCCTGCTAGCCAAAACAGTCACTGTGGTGCTCGCCTTTCTGGCCACCAAGCCAGGCAACAGGGCTAGGAACTGGTTGGGGAGGACTTTGGCCAACTGCATTGTCATCTGCTGTTCCAGTGTCCAAGTAGTCCTCTCCACCACCTGGCTGGGCACCTCTCCCCCTTTCCCTGATTCTGACAAGCACTCCCAGTCTGGACAGATCATCCTGCAGTGCAACGAAGGATCTGCTGCCATGTTCTACACTACCCTCGGGTACATGGGCTTCCTGGCTGCCATCTGCTTCACAGTGGCCTTCGTGGCCAGGAAGCTGCCCGGGGCCTTCAACGAGGCCAAGTTCATCACCTTCAGCATGCTGGTCTTCTGCAGCATTTGGGTGTCCTTCGTGCCCACCTACCTGAGCACCAAGGGGAAGTACATGGTGGCCATGCAGGTCTTCTCCATCTTGGTCTCCAGTGCTGGGCTGCTGGGCTGCATCTTCCTCCCCAAGTGCTACATTATTCTAGTGAGGCCTGACCTCAATACCAAGGAGCATCTCATGATGAAAAGTAAAGCATAATGTTATATTTCTATTGTTTGTCTCCTGCTCAAGGTTCTTACATTTTTGAGCAGCCCAGAAATCCATTTTGAGTATGTGGACAGCATAGAAATTCAGGGGGGAAATCCTTTGCACTTTTCAGTGCTTGGGAAAACTCTTTTTCATACATGGGCAAGCATCATGCAAAAAACTTTTCCTTGTTAATCTGATTAACTAAGCGTTGTGTTTCGTCGTGTTTTGTTTCTATGAATAGTTCCTGTTTTCATTCTTTCAGATTTTCATGCTATATTTTGAAGCATGAGGAGCCAATTATTTTTTCCCAGAACTTGACATGGTAAAGTGCTACATTATTCTACCAAGGCCTGACCTGAATACCAAGGAGCATTTCATGCTGAAAAGCAAAGCATGAATTGAGCTTGTATTGTTCATCAACATCAACAGCTCAAGATTCAACAGCTCAAGATTCAAACTTTTGTGAACAGCCAAGCAATCCATCTTGGATATAGGACAATATAGAATTGGGAAAAATAAAAGTTCCATTTTATACATGGAGGAGTAGCATGCAAGAAATTTTCCCTTGTTATTCTCCTTAGCTAAGCTTTGTGTTTTTTTGTTTTTTTTTCGCTTTCTCTTATTTTTCTTTTTCTATGAATAGCACTGGTCTATGAGGAGAAAGTCTTGGGAAAGAAAGCTGCCAATTTTTTTTAGATTTGGGTCACTAATAATGGAAAAGTAAGTCCTGAGTATTAATTAACTCCAGCTCCAAAGATACAGCTCAGGTCAAAATTGCATCAAAATAATTCAATATTACAAGAGGGATGTGCCATTATGCTCCATAACTCTCCTGCAAAATGTGACATAGCAATGAGTGTGGTGCCATACCAATCAGTATAAAGGTAGTTCACTGTGTGAAATTAGACGTGGCTCAGGAGAAGGAAATGATGGGTTAAAGTTTTGCTCCTCTGACATCGACAGCCCCAGATCAGCTGCATCCTGCTCATTGTTTTTATCATCATATTAGTCTGGAGAGTGGGATTCTGGTGGATCTGGAATTGACATTTCCTCAGCATGTGATACAGGATGAAGTGTGGATGGAATTTTTGGATATTCCACAGTTCACTTCTTCTTTCATGAGATCCCTTTTGCAGTTGGTGTACCAAGCAAAAATTGCCGTAACTACTGTGGGACTGCAAGAGTCATGGACTTTTTCTTCTTGTTTAGTCAATGATACAGATCAGTTGCACATGCAATGCGACAGTAATGAGGGGCCCAGCTCTTGTTCCAATCCCTGTTTTTGTGTCTGCAATATACGTGGTATGCCTTTTTTACCACTGTCAGAAATTTAGCAGAAGTTTTCTGCATTGTTTACTCAGTTTGAGGCATTTTGGCTTCTGAGGGAAAAATTATGCAAGTGTTCCTTGAAAATATTAGGCAATGACACTTTCACAAGCCAGAAGATATAACTATATTATGCATAGATGTGACCGAGACAAATGTACCTTGCAAAAAAAAAAAAGAAAAATGAAAAATACATTGTTGTTGCTGTTAGTTGTGAAGTCTGGTCCGACCCATAATGACCCCATGGACAACATTCCTCCAGGACTTCCTGTCCTCCACCATCCCCTGGAGTCCACTTAAGCTCACACCAACCACCTCAGTGACTCCATCTAGCCACCTCATCCTCTGCCGTTCCCTTCTTCTTTTGCCATCTATTGTTCCCAGCATTAGACTCTTCTCCAGGGAGTCCTTCCTTCTCATTAGGTGGCCAAATTATTTGAGCCTCATCTTCAGGATCTGGCCTTCTAAACAGCAGTCAGGGTTGATCTCCTCTAGGACTGACCGGTTTGATCGCCTTGCGGTCCAAGGGACTTGCAGGAGTCTCCTAAAGCACCACAACTCAAAGGTCTCAATCTTTCAGCGCTCAGCCTTCTTTATGGTTCAGCTTTCACAGCCATACATTGCAACTGGGAAAACCATAGCCTTGACTATATGCACTTTTGTTGGTAGGGTGATGTCTATGCTTTTGAGCATGCAGTCTAGATTTGCCATAGCTCTCCTCCCCAGGAGCAAGCGTCTTTTAATTTCTTGGCTGCAGTCCCCATCTGCGGTGATCTTGGAGCCCAGGAAAATAAAATCTGTCAATACCTCCATTTCTTCCCCATCTATTTGCCAGGAAGTGAGAGGACTGGATTCCAACATTAGTTTTCTTAATGTTGAGTTTCAGGCCAACTTTTGCACTCTCCTCTTTCACCTGCATCAAGAGGCCGTTTAGTTCCTCTTCACTTTCTGCCATGAGAGTGGTATCATCTGCATATCTGAGGTTGTTGATATTTCTCCCAGCAATCTTAATTCCAACTGGTGATTCATCTAGCCCTGCCTTTCTCATGATGTGCTCTGCATTTAAGTTAAATAGGCAGAGCGACAGTAAACAGCCTTATCGAACTCCTTTCTCAATTTTGAATCAATCAGTGGTTCTGTTTCCAGTTCTCAGTGTTGCTTCTTGACTCACATGTAGGTTTCTCAAGAGACAAATAAGATGGTCAGGTATTCCCATCTCTTTAAGAACTTGCCACAATTTGTTGTGATCCACACAATCAACGGCTTTAGCGTAGTCAATGAAGCAGAAGTAGATGTTTTTCTGGAACTCCCTAGCTTTCTCCATGATCCAGCGTATGTTGGTAATTTGATCTCTAGTTCCTCTCCCTCTTCAAAACCCTGCCAAAACTACTTCTGGTAGTTCTTGGTCCACATCCTGCTGGAACCCAGCTTGTAGGATTTTGAGCATCACTTTGCTAGCATGTGAAATGAGTGCAATGGTGCGGTAGTTTGAACATTCTTTGGCATTGCCCTTCATTGGAATCGGAATGTAAACTGACCTTTTCCAGTCCTGTGGCCACTGTTGAGTTTCCCAAATTTGCTGGCCTATGGAGTGTAGCACGTTTACTGCATCATCTTTTAAGATTTTGAATAGCTCAGCTGGAATGCTGTCACCTCTACCAGCTTTGTTGTTGCTCAGACTTCCTAAGGCCCATTTGACTTCACATTCCAGGATGTCTGGCTCGAGATCAGTGACCACCCCATCGTGGTTATCAGGGATGTTAAGCTCTTTCTTGTATAGTTCTTCTGTGTAATCTTGCCACCTCTTCTTAATCTCTTCTGTCTCTGTTAGGTCTCTGCCATTTTGGTCCTTTATCATGCCCATCTTTGCATGAAATGTTCCCTTCATATATCCAATTTTCTTGAAGAGATCTCTGGTCCTCCCTATTCTATTGTTTTCTTCTATTTCTTTGCACTGTTCATTTAAGAAAGCATTCTTGCCTCTTCTAACTATTCTTTGGAATTCTGCATTCAACAGGGTGTATCTTTCTCTTTCTCCCTTGCCTTTCGCTTCCCTTCTTTCCTCAGCTATTTGTAAAGCTTCCTCAGTCAGCCATTTTGCTTTCTTGCATTTCTTTTTCTTTGGGATGGTTTTAGTTGCTACATCTTGTACAATATTGTGAACCTCTGTCCGTAGTTCTTCAGGCACTCTGCTTATCAGATCTAATTCCTGAAATGTATTTGTCACCTCCAATATACACCACTGTATATTCATCAGGGATATGATTTAGGTCATACCTGAGTGGCCTAGTGCTTTTCCCTACTTTCTTTAATTTAAGCCTAAATTTTGCAACGAGAACCTCATGATCAGAGCCACAGTCAGCTCCTGGTCTAGTTTTTACTGACTGTATAGAACTTCTCCATCTTTGGCTGCAGAGCACTTAGTCAATCTGATTTCTGTGTTGACCGTCTGCTGAAGTCCATGTGTAGAGTCGTCTCTTGGGTTTTTGGAAAAGAGTATTTGCTATGACCATCGTATTCTCTTGACAAAATTCTACCAGCCTGTGCCCTGCTTCATTTTGTATTCCAAGGCCAAACTTGCCTGTTATTCCGGTTATCTTTTGGCTTCCTACTTTAGCATTCCAATCCCCCATGATGATAAGGACATCATTTTTGGGTGCTAATTCTAGAAGGTGTTGTAGGCCTTCATTGAACTTGTCAACTTCAGCCTCTTCAGCACCAGTGGTTGGGGCATAGACTTGGACTATTGTGATGTTGAATGGTTTGCCTTGGATTTGAACTGAGATCATTCTGTCAGTTTGGAGATTGTATCCCAGTATTGCTTTTCCTACTCTTTTATTGACTATGAAGGCTACTCCATTTCTTCTGAGGGATTCTTGCCGGCAGTAATATACCTGATGTTCATCTGAATTTAATTCAGCCATTCCTGTCCATTTTAGTTCACTGATTCCTAAGATGTCGATGTTCAGTCTTGTCATCTCTTGTTTGACCACATCCAGCTTGCCTTGATTCATGGATCTTACATTCCAGGGTCCTATGGAGTATGGATCTTTACAGCATCGGACTTTCCTTTCACCTCCAGATACATCTGCAACTGAGTGTCCTTTCGGCTTTGACCCGGTCACTTCATTCTTTCTGGTGCTACTAGTACTAGCCCTCTGCTCTTCCTCAGTAGCATATTGGACACCTTCCAACCTGAGGGGCTCATCTTCCAGTGTCATATCTTTTTGCCTTTTGGTACTGTCCATGAGGTTTTAATGGCAAAGATACTGGAGTGGGTTGCCATTTCCTTCTCCAGAGGATCTTGTTTTCTCAGAGCTCTCTGCTATGACCTGTCCATCTTGGGTGTCCCAGCATGGCATTGCTCATAGCTTCATTGAACTACACAAGCCCCTTCGCCATAACAAGGCAGTGATCCATGAAGGAGAAAAATATATTAATATTAGGTAATAAACTTTTCTCAAAGTGAAGATGAATTTATGCACTTCCATGTTATACAATTTTCATTTTTTTATCGTACTTTGTCAAGACATCATGACAAGGCATCATGATCAGACAACATCCCACCCTTTTAGGCAATTGTTCTTCTCTGAGTATAAATCTCAATTGTGAAATATCTTGACAATTTTAGCCAACCAGCACCTTTATCACCTGTTTTCTAATTCATCTCATCAAAGTATGTAAGAATTCACACATTTAATTTCAGAGGTTGATAATTTCCCAAAATTTGTAGACCAATGTAGTTTCTGTTTTCAGTCTTTGTGATGTTCATGATACATTCTGAAATGTGAGCAGACAAATAATTTTTACCCAGAACTTGACAGGATACCAAGAATGTAGCTTCTCAGGTTTTAAAACATTTTCAAGTCACCAGGAAATCCCTCCAGCAATTCTTCCAGAGTGGTGTTCTTTGAGGTGGGAGGGTTCCTCAATGAAATTCCATCCAGCATTGCCAGGGGTGGGCAACCTGTGGCTCCATCACTCAAAACACAAGTCACAGCCGCCGATCTGCAACCGAGGCTCCGAGTTACAAAATACCAATAGGTGATAGGAGGAATCCACTCAGGAACACTGTGCTAGCTGGTAAAGTAAATTGCTACATTCCTCTGCTATTGTGCAGGGAAAGAGTGGAGCAAGCTTCCTGCAGGCTCTCATGTTACATGAAACCTAAAGATTCTCTTTTCTCAAATGTAATCTCCTTCATCTGAATGTTAAAAGCTGTGCTTGGGACCTGTCACACTTCACCTCACTTGACTGTTTACCTGCTAATCAGTCACTAAACACACCTATATCTTCGACCAGTTCCGATTTACTGAGCTTTTCCCCTCAGTAGGCCAACCATGGATAAATCGAAGAAAAGAAAAGTTTCTGAAGAAAACCGAACATTTAATGGTACGTGGGTAGATTCATTTGCTTTTACTGCTGATGAACTTATTGGGTTTGCTGTTTAATGCATGCAGCCCTTTAGCACAGACTTTGACTCTGCAGGAAGCTTTTCTCCTATTCAAAATATTTGAAAGGAATCCTACTAGTTTATAATGTAAGATTAAAAATAACAGTTTTTAGTGACTGAACAAGAGCTGCAGCTAAATCATAATGAAGATATAGATCTACTTCTTTGTTTTAAGAAGATTCTTATAAAAATTCCGGCAACATTATTACATTGGGAGAGGGATGTTTGTTCAATATTTCACCAGACTATTATTTATATTTGTTGTATTGCAGAAACTCTACTTACTGTATGAAAATATCAATTAGTCCTTTTTTAATTCAGGTTGACAGCTGACTGCACCCTCCAGTACACATGATAAAAGAATGAGGGCACAAAGAAGCAGACGGCATTTTTGGTTTGCTGCAGGTGAATAATTTAAGTTCAGCTTTTTATTTCATAAATACAAGGAGAACTCAAATAGACATTGAGTATTTTATTTAAAGTAACTTTCAACCCAGCATTGTTTGTTTGTTTGTTTTTTTGGAGTTCAAAATGTTTTTGTTGCATGCAGAAATAAAAATTTGTTTTCTCTGTAGCAGTTCACTGATTTCATAAATGCAACACACTATAGGTTTTTTATAAATAGCATAAAGGTGAAAAACGATATATGTAGTTTTATCTTCATTTTAGATGTCAAAAGGGTTTTGCAGTTCCCCGTGTTTTCTGTGGGAAATGGGTCCAAATAGCTCTTAGAGTGTTAAAAGTTGCCCACACCTGGGCATTGCTGATCCCTTCCTTTGCAGCACCAGCACAGGCATCCAAGGACTGCTCTTGGAAGCAGGAAAAGAATATCAGGAGCAGGGAGAGTCTTGCTCCACATGAAGAATGGAAGAAGTCCTTCCCAGCCCAGAAAGCTCAGACTTCATTTGGGAGTCAGCATGGACACTGCTCTGAGGGTGGGGGTTGCCCTTTATGGAGCAGAGGTCTATCTGAACACCTCCTGTATTAGCAACCTTAGCCTTGCTCTGGCTCAGGCTCATTCTGGAGAGCAGCCGCATGGCTGGGACTGCTGGGTACCGCTGCTTCCTGGGCCATGTGGTAGGCAAGTGGCCTGCCAAACTCAGTGCATCATTTCTATGGTCCCCTCATATTCTGGAGGCCAGGAGTCTATGTCTCCATGCCCACCCCCCTGCCCCTCACTTGAAGGAGTGCAGCAGCTCAAAACTGCCCCAGTGTAGTGAGGGTGTTGTAAAAACACACTCACGCTTAGAGGTGTTTTAGCTGCAATAAATTCTTTAAACGGGAACTGAGGTTCTAAATTGGTTTATTGCTCATTATCTACAAGATTTACGGTTAAACAACTATCCTAATGACCAGGCATGTATGCGAAGGAACGATGTTCCCCCGACAATGACCTCATCCCTCCCCCTCTTCCTGTTTCTTTCTTCTCTGTTCTTCGCGAAGCTAAGAGCGCATCATTCGTCGTTGGTTAGCGTCAATCAAGTCAATGCCTCCGAGCTGCCCGTCCCCTTCCGGTCCGCTGCTCTCCTCCTCGTCCTCCTCCTCCTCCTCCGGCAAAGTATTTTGCCCCCCCCCCCCCCGCTTTCTCCTTCACAGTCAGTACGGTTTAAAGGACTAGCCTCCTGTGAAGCAGCCGGGGAACTCTCACAGGTCTCAGTAGTCAACTGATTCGCTTTTCCTTCTGGAAGTGTCTGCTCTTTCCTGATCCTAGTAATCACGGTTACCTCCTCCTCGCGAGGAGGAGCTACTGTTGTACTCTCCTGCACGACACCCGGGGGAAAAGGGAGTGTGTTGGTAGAAGCAGTGAGGGGAGGAGTCTGGGCTCAAAACTGTATCTTTATGCTGAATTTATTCCCTGCCTTTTTTTCCCTCTTGCCAAGCACCCAAGTGGCTTACAAGTGTTTTGTCTGCTCCTTATTTCCCCCTTCAACCAGAACCCTATGAGGGACGGGAAGTCAGAGGGAGTGATTGACCAAGCATCTCCAGGAGCTTTGAGGAGGGGGGGGCTGGAATCGGAACCTCTCAGGCCTCCAGCTCAGCACCAGGCTCACCAGCCCCCCATGCCTCTCAGAGGACACTGCAGGCTTCCTCAGGCCTACCCTGCCACCATTCGACTCTGCAGCTTGGGGGAATTTTGTTGCATCCCTTATTTTCTCCCTGCAAGTAAGAGGTTGCCACTGCAGTGCAAAAGAGGGAAGGGGTGTATTTCCTACTTTGCTGGGGTGAAGACTGAGAGTAACAGAAAGCAGGCAAGGATTCTGCTTGCTTGTTAAGAGTAACAGAAATCAGGCAGGGATTCTGTGTTCCTCAACCAATTGGGAAAAATCCCACCTGGAACTTCCCTGTTCCTTCAATCCTGGACCAGCCTCTGGGTTCAGCACACCTCACACCCAAGCTGGGAAAACAAAGCAGTTTATTAAAGGGATTAAAATAGGGGTGAGCAGCTCTGGAACCTCCAGGGTGAAAGGATAAAAGAAGGTCCAAGAGGGGAAGGGATGGGAAGTGGAGCTTGGGCAGCAGGCATAAATAAATCCTCAAATACAAAAATATGCTTCATCTGTCCTTTAATATAAAATCTGGCAGCAGTGCCCTTCCACATCTCCACTCAAATAATCTATGGATTTTTGCCCAACTCCTCACCCCTGGGTCAAGCAGGCTGCCCGGGTTCCATTCCTCCTGTGTGTTCTTGCAGAGCAACTCATATACACCAGAGGCATTGGAATGCAGAATATCACTGGAGTAGCCCTCAGAAAACTCATCAGTCCTACACATTAAAATATGGAGAGCCTTTCCATTGTTTCCCGCTCCCCATCGGTGGGTTTTTGTATTCTAATTCCTTCTCTGGGAAATGGAAAAGCAGCTACAAGCAAACAAACCATCTGCATGCTCTCAGGCAAGCTCCTAGCTAGCCGAAACAGCATTGAAACACTTTTGCACCAGTGTCCTAAATGTTACTAACATCTGTTCAAAACCTTGCAAGTGTTTGGGCCACTGAGTCTCCCAATTGCAGCTCCCCCGGACAAGAAGATTTCCCTTCGATTGCGACCAGTTGCAGTTGCAGTCGGGGAGGCAAATGGGGAGATGGCTGGTGGCTGGTTTGCCTTTGCAGGAAGAAACCAAAAGAAAAAGGGGCTGAGAATTCCCATGGTGGAAATCCAAGGACTCCCAGAAAGAAGAAAAAGGGAAAGATATAGAGGGAAATGTTTCTCTAGTCTATTTCTGCATGTCGAGGACTTCTAGAGGGCAAACTCCCTCCTGTATTCTTCCGGCTGAGAAAAGCTTGAATTTTCCCCAGTAAGCACAGAATTGCCATTCAAACACCTACTGGGAATTTTGCCAAGCAATCTATCTTCACCCCTACAGGGCTTAGACCGGGCCCCGCCACCCACCACCAGGAAGATACCAGCATGCTAACGGAGCCCTGTTAGGCACGTCTGTCTTGTCCCAATGCCATATTTCTTCCAATATTGGGGAAAACTGTTGATAAATATCTGGGAAATTGCATGGTTGTGTTTAACAGATAGCCTGAGCAGTGGCAGGATGAAGTTCTAAGGGGGGCAATGCTAAATCAAAGGGGAAGACTGACTATGGTAAGCCATTAGTTGGTCTCAGAGGCAGTGGGGCAAGCCCTGAGAATTGAAACTAACAGGACATGGGTCTTACACCTTCCTGCCCACACAAGGGTCTGCTTTTGGAAGCCCAGCTTGCCAGGCAGGTAACATACTGTGTTGGGACAATCAAGCTCACACCCAGGACCTCTTAAGATTCATGAGCCTTCCTGATGGCCATGTCAATTCTCTGTGATCACCAATATTTACTGCACCATTTTGTTATGTCCCCTCTGCAATTTCACATCTTGCTTTTGCTCATGAATGTAATCTGTGGAAATGTACCTTTTCTTCCCTCATCATCAACTCCACGCCTGCATATGTGACTGGAAGCTGTAAAACACTCTGGAATCATGCAGCTGGATTGTGCTCCTCTACCTGGGAGCGCTACTGTAGGTTTGTCCCTGCAGAGGGTCATTTCCTGTAGGATCTCACAAAAAATCTGCTAAGAGAGCCAGAGATGCCCTGAGCAGGAACTCTGGGGACCCAGATGGTCTCAACACAAACAGGAGGGGGAAAAGGGAAGCAGAGTTTTTGCAGGGTCAAATTCCCTCACTAGTGAGGCAGTAATGGCAGGGGGGGATAGGGAAAATAAGGAAAAATGTGTGATGCATCAGATCAGCCCTTTGAGGCCAATTCCACACCACATGACAAAAGGAATTCCATGATCCTGGATGCCTCAAAGGGGCTGCACCAGTGAAATCTCAGAGAATGCCTTTCCTGCACATGGGACTGAGGAAGAGATTCAAGAAGTCACAGCGGAGCTCCTGCCATGCGGCTACATAATTATGGAAATGATAATGCATTACTGGTCCTCTTATGAACCTCATGGTGTGGTCTTCCCCAAGACCATCCTGATCCCCCAGATGCACACCTAAGATAGCAGAGGTGTACATGGCATCCATCTGCTGTCACACTCAGTGCTTGAGAGAGGTTGAGGGCAGGGCAGGTAGCCTCTGTGCAAGGTCCTTCTTTTCCTTCCCTTTGGCTGAAACCTTGGCAGGGCAGCCACCAAGTCCATTATAGAAACAAATTACTCTTCTAACTGTTCCTCTACTTGGCTGAAAGGGGCAGGATGGAGGCTGTGTTAAATGCTGGCAGAATGGCACTCTTCTTCCTGCTGCTGCTGCTGCTGCTCCCAGGGCCCTCCTGTGGGATGCTGAGGGTCAGATGCCCCTGGAGCTGGCACAGGGATGAGATGCAGCCACAGAATTACTACCGGCCAGGAGACTATATCTTCAGTGCCAGCATCTCTACAACGCAAGGCCGATTTGAAAAACACACCTTCAATAAACCTGCCTCTAATGAAAAGATTGTGTAAGTAACTGTCCAGCTTGACCTGATACTACAAAGCACTATGGGAAGCTGGGCAGTGCAGCCTGCAGTGGCATGCAAAGCTGGAGTGATTCCTTCCAGGTGGCTCCTTTCTCATGAGGACCCAGTCAGTGAACTCATGGACAGAAAAGCCCTGGGAGAGTCACGGGCAATGGGAGGCCCCAGTCATCAGAAGGTGCACCACCTTTCTTCCCTCTGCGCTCCTGTGCCTTCCCTTCTCCTTCAGTGTTAATGGCTGCACTTGCTGGGCTCCTGCCTTGGATGGGTACCTTTGCTACATGTGTACTGTCCTGGGGAAGAGATCTGAATTTGGACGGGAAGCAGGCCTGACCATCCACTGCAATTCCACCAGAAATACCAAAGGAATTGCCGGTTGGGCCCTTGGTTTCAGTGGGGAACAGGCTGAGCATGTGGAAGCCTGCACAGCAGGATGCAGCCTGAAAGGGCTGTGGAAGGATACATGAGCAGGGGTGGCAGTGTGACCAGCCTGTTTTCTTTTCTCAGGATGGGCTCCAAATGGTACTGGAAGATCCTCTCTTTCCTGTTTGCCATCCAGGAGGTCAATGAGAATCCCAGTCTCTTGCTCAACATTACCCTGGGCTACAACATCTATGACATCTTTAACAATGCTAGACTGACATCCGATGCAGCCATAGACCTTCTCTCGACCACTCAGACCCATGTTCCCAACTACAAGTGTGGCAGGCAAGATCATCTGCTGGCTGTCCTTGAAGATTCCAACTCTGACAGCTCCATGCAGCTTTCCAGCATGCTGGGCATCTTCAAAGTTCCACAGGTGGGAGGCATTGGAGAAGCTGTATGATGTGCCATGTAGAGAAAGCAAAGAATTCTCCAAATACTTTGCATGCATGATGTCCCTCAGGACAACAAACCATCCTACTCAATCCTGAGATGTAAAGGGTTAAAGCCCTCTCAGTCCCACTCAAGGCACCTGTCTGGTATTGTTAATGCTGAGAATGAAGAAAAAGGTCCCTTTTCTTTGTTGTGTGACTCTTGGATAGACTATAAAAATATAAAAAGGACTCTCTGTTGCAGGTGAACAACCAATGACCACATATGAAAAATTGCTGTAGTAGAGCAAATTGGAGCCAGGGGTCCTTCTGATTCACCTTGTTTCCATGTTTCTATATTTCTAATCAAGAGTGAGCCCATCTCCAGTAGACACCAATTGCCACCGCCATCATGCACAGGTCTTTAATATGTTCAGCTTTTAGCAATCATTAGATGTAGAGAAAAATCATGGAAGCAACTTTTGCCCTCGGTTATCTTTTGTCCTTCATGGATCGCTGTATTGCCATGACGAAAGGGCTTGTGTAGCACAATGAAGCTATGAGCTATGCCATGCAGGGGCACCCAAGACTGTCAGGTCATAGCAGAGAGCTGACAAAAGGTGATCAACTGGAGAAGGAAATGACAACCCACTCCAGTGTACTTACCATGAAAACCTCATGGACAGTTCTAAAGGGCAAAAAGATATGACGCCAGGAGATGAACCCCTCAGGTCAGAAGGTGTCCAATGTGCTACTGGGGAAGAGCAGAGGACTAGTATTAGCAGCACCAGAAAGAATGAAATGACTTGGTCAAAACTGAAAGAACACTCAGGTTTGATTGTAACTGGTGGTGAAAGTAAAGTCTGATGCTGCGCAGAACATTACAACATAGGAACCTGGAATGTAAGATCTATGAATCAAGGTAAGGTGGACGTGGGCATACATGAGATGACAAGACTGAACATCGACATCTTGGAAATTAGCGAACTAAAATAGACAGGAACAGTTGAATTTAGTTCAGATGACCATCAGTTATACTACTGCAGGTAAGAATCCCTCAGTAGAAATGGAATACCTTCATAGTCAATTAAAGAGTAAGAAAATCAATACTGGAATACAATCTCCAAAATGACAGAATGATCTCAGTTCAAATCCAAGGCAAACCAATCAAAATCACAGTAGTCCAAGTCTATGATCCAAGCACTCATGCCAAAGAGGCTGAAGTTGACCAGTTCTCTGAAGGCCTACAACACCTTCTAGAAATAGCACCAAAGAATTATGTCTTTATCGGGGACTGGAATGCTAAAGTAGGAATAGCAGACAAGTTTGGCCTTGGAGTATGAAATGAAGCAGAGCCAAGGCTGGCAGAATTTTGTAAAGAGAATATGCTGGTCATAGCAAACAGTCTTTTCCAACAACCCAAGAGACGACTCTACACATGGACATCACCAGATGGTCAACACAGAAATCAGATTGTCTATGTGCTCTGCAGCCAGTTTTGCTCTTTATTCAACATGTTAGGCTTTAGCAGTATGTGGACCGAGAACTACCATACGTGCAGGGTTTTGAAGAGACAGAGGAACTAGAGATCAAATTGCCAACATACTCTGGATCATGGAGAAAGCTAGGGAGTTCCAGAAAAAGATCTACTTTTGCTTCAATGACTATGCTAAAGCCTTGCATTGTGTGAATCAAAACAATCTGAGGCAAGTTCTTAAATAAATGGGAGTATCAGACCATCATATTTGTCTCCTGAGAAACCTCCAAGCAGGTCCTAAGGAAAAATTTGAATTCTTCATTGGAACCTGATGTAGAGAAAATACTTTTGCACTTCAGGGTCAATCGTATCATGGGCATCCAAGAGAGTTTTCTTTTCATTCCCATCATTGAATGCAGAAGGGCAGGGGCGAGTCTGAGACCCCAGGAAGATGTCTGTGGCATCTCTCTTTGAACCAGCCCTATGAACCATTTCTTCACCCATTTATGAGATGAAGTCTTGGGAAATTTATGACAGGAAAGAACATCTGGAGATGCTCAAGGGTTCAGGCTACTCAGGCCTCCTTTTCTTAGTGTTTTCAACTTTGGATGCTAAAGCACTTCATTTTTCAGAAAGTTATACGCACTGATTTCTTTCAAATCATGGTTTATGCTGATAATTATTGTTTAAGTGGCATATACTCATAAGCTAAAGAATTTTGATTTGTTGCTGAAATGAAGCAATCCATCACTCTCTTCCTTTCTTTCCCAGGTCATGTATGTTTTCACTTCTCCAGATAGGAGAGAAAAAGGTCAGTCCCCTTCCTTCTACAAGATGCTCCCTGAAGAAGGCATCCAGTACCCAGGGATTGTCAGGCTGCTGCTGCACTTCAAGTGGACCCTGGTTGGTCTCTTTTCAATGGACACTGAGAATGGAGAGAAGTTCATGAGAACCATGAATACAGAGCTCCTCAAGAATGGCATTTGTGTGATGTTTTCACACAGCATCTCACAACTAAAATTGGGTTTTATACCAGTCAAGCTGCAATCACTCCAGAAGTTGGTAGAAATCAATGTCTTCATTTATTTTGAAGAGTTCCTTTTCTACTTCTATGGAATAGACATTGTTGAAAGAGTTATTAAAACATTCGTGAAACCTGTTAATGGAAAAGTCTGGATCACCACAAATATGTGGGACTTATCCTTTGCTTTAGCTTATACAAATAATACAAGTATATTCCAGCATGTGCATGCTTATTTTTCTTTCCTCACCCCCAAAATTAAAAGGACCAACTATGATGGCTTTACATATTTGTATATTGCTATGCATGAATTTGTGAAGAGAGCATTCAAGTGTTCCTATTTTAAGCATGTTCTGTCAGTGAAAGAGTGGAGAAGATGCAGAGAGGAGGAGAAACTACAGGGCCTGCCCTATGTGGACAAGGAGGAAACACTGTCTCTGGGCAGCTTCTTCTCTTACAACACAGTCCAGGCTGTGGCCCGTGCCGTGGATGCGGCTGTTTCCTCCACATCCAGGAGGAAGGACATGGAATGTGGAGGCAGCCGAGATGTGCACCGCCTTCATCCATGGCAGGTAATACCTCTGCTTCTTAGGTATTGAATTCAGTGTGGGAAATTGTGATAAGTTGTTCCAAATGAATGGGCAGTTGGACACTCTCTTTTGGTCCCTTATCCTTGCTTCCCAGGATTGAATTCCTCTCATAGAGTTGTTTGGGGTCATGCAGAAGCAGAACATAGAAGGAACGTGAGGACTGCATATGTCGGGGCTCAGATTCCTTGACCTTGGAGTAATAGGGCTTGCTGCCTTGCCTGGGTTCTGACCACAAGGCAGTCCATCTTTGATCTGCTATGCCCGGTTGAACACAACAGAAACTCAGTTGTATCTGCATTACCTATCCCAGGATTCATTCAGGTTCCTAGCTGCAAAGAGAAGGGAAAGCTGCCATAGCAGAGCAGAGCAGAGAGGTCACAGGAGTTTGGCAGGGAAGGAGTAGTTGAAGCGGAGACAAAAACAGAGGAAAGAGACTCTGCTGGTCCCCTCCAGGAGGAGAGGAGAAAGCGTAGAATGTTGTAATGTGGAGAGAAAGGCAGAATCCAACATCAGAGAATATGGACCAAGAAACCTCCCCAAAGGTAGTGGCCTGAAAACTCCATGCAATGTCTGTTTTCTGCCTAAAATCAGAATGGTAAACTAGAATATGCTCTTCATTACTCAAGGCAGTGGAAACATTTCACCGCTTTCAGCACTGTGAAAATCAGACTCAAAGGCTGCAGGTAACCAAAGGGGATGACTTGGTGCATGAATTGGCAGCTAAAGGAAGTGTGGAGTAAAGTGGCCATGCCATACTTGCATTCTTAAAGTAGACAAATCCAAGCGTAGTCAAACTGACAACCTGAATTTCAGGAAGGTTCATTTTAAGACCCTCAGAACAATGCTAAGGCAAGGCACAGGGGAAACCACTCACATGGGAAAAGCAGTCTGACCTCAGTGGGCTGAGATTTTTTAAAAAGGCAATTCTAAAGGCACAGTTACATACTTTTCAATCAAAGAAAAAAGTAGAAGGCAAGAGAGGAAGTCTGTTCTCAAAAAGGGCTCTGATGAAGAATACAGGCAGGAAGCATAGAATGGAAGTGATGGAATAGAAACATAGAAACATAGAAAAAGAGCGAGTCAGAAGGGGCCTCCCGGGCCATCTAGTCTGACCTCCGGCACCAGCCGGCTCCGCTCATGACATGCCCACCATGTGCATGAATCCGGAGGTCTACAGTGGAGAATGAGTGAAGGTCTCTGAGGGATGCTGAGAGCAACCCAAAGCCTTCTCCAGATACATCCAGAGGAAAAGGCAGAGGAAAGATTAAAGTAAGGTAATCTTGGTTTTGGTTAACCAAGGTCTTGGTGAAGGTAATCCTTGTAGATGGCAAAATGATGACAGGGGACAATGAAACCCCACAGTTCTAAGTTGTTTGCTTGACTGTTTCTAGTCCCAAAAGAGGAATAAAGAACTCCCTGAACCTGGGAATGACAAGCAACAAGAACATGATGGGAGATCAAGTGTGTCAGGAGAAGGGTAAATGATCTTCTACTCACAAAGCAAGAGTCAGTCCCCTGAGCCTGATGACCTTCACCCAAAAGTTAGAAAGGAACTGGCAGAAGATGTCTAGGAACCACTTACGGTCTTACTGTCCTCAAGTAATCATGGAAGATGGGAGAAGTACCAGATGGCGGCAGAAGGACTAATATTGTCCTCACCTTGAGGAGGGGAAAGGAGGCGTCCTCTTGGAACCACAAAAGAGTCCATCTGACTCTAGTACATGGGAAAAAACTGGAGCAGATGCTAAACCTAATGATAGTCAGAGACCTTGAAAATATTGCCATGATGCCAAGAAACCAGTATGGATTTGTCAGGAAGATAAGCACATTCCAGCTTTTGATTGTGTAACCTCCTTAGTGGGCCGTGAAAATGCTGTGGACTTCATCTACTCAGACTTCAGCAAATCTTCGGACAAAGTGCTCCATGTGATCATCATTAGTGGACCAGCTCCAAGCAGTGCAGACAGAACAACTGCACAGTTGGCTACAAAATCGGAGTCAAGTGTGCTCATCAATGGTCCCTTCTCCCTTCCTCTGAAGAACCTGCCCTCTCTTTCCCTTCAGTGACAAAACTTCTGTTCTCTTCTTCCAATATTCCTCAAACAGACCATGGCCTTCCATGAATGTCATCAGAATCCTGTCCAAAATAAGAGTCATACCAAACATATTAAACCTCAACATGTTCTTAGCATAAACTGGAGTGTGAAATGTTTCTTCTCAAATGCTTTTGTTTCTCTGTTGTTCCAGCTCCACCCTTTTCTCTGGGATCCCCAGTTTCACAATCGTTCTATTGACGGAGTGTATTTAGATGAGAATGGAAACCTGGCAGTTAACTTGGACCTTGTAAATTGGGTGAGGTTTCCCAACAAGACTGTTGTAAGAGAGAAAGTCGGGAGTCTGGAAAGATGGGGCTTGCCTGGTGCCAAAATCATCATTCATCAAGATCCTATTGTGTGGCCCCGATGGCAGGATCAGGTGAAGAAAACCATCTCCATCTTTTCCTTCTTTTAATTTCCCACCCCTTAAATCACATTCTGCCTATTGGTAAATGAAAAACATGAACTGTTAAAGGTGTAGTGAAAAAAGCAATGCCTTTCACTTGGAGGAAATGTCCAGCTGCTTCAGCTTCAAAGGGTGGGGTTCAATTGCGGAACATGCTGAAAGCATGGACCTCCTCTCCATCCTTTCCAGCTCTGTCCCCTCACTGGACAATTTCATCAATCCCAACGCTCCTCCCTTGATGCTCCTTCTCTCATGCTCAGCCCCTGCCCCAGTCCAGGTGTGTGGAGAGCTGCCACCCAGGATTCTTCAAGGTGCCCCGGGAAGGACAGCCTATGTGCTGCTATGATTGTGCTCCCTGTGTGGAAGGGACCATGTCCACGCGGGAAGGTGGGTGAGTGCAGAGGAAAAGGCTGTTCCTGCAAGGAGCTCAAGGATCTGATCACAGTATGTGGTGGATTTGGGGGTGCTAAGCCATCCTGCAAAGAAATTAGGATGGCCTGGTTGCTTCTGGAGTATCAGAGAAGAGAATCTTCACTTGGGGAGTGCTTTGACCCACCCATCTCTCCAGTCCTATAAGCATTTCATGGCCCAAATGCTGTGCAGTGTTTGCTGCTTCCCAGAATGTCTCATTCCTTCTTTGCTTCAGCATCCAGTTCTCCTTGGCCTTCAGGACAATGCAGGCATGTTTTTCCTCCCTGCATCTTGCCACTAAGTTCTTCTGCCCACAATAGCCCCTCCTTGTCTTCTCCAACTCTCCAGAAAACTTTCCTTCCCTCTCAGGTGGTCAGTGCACCTTCTTCTCCCTCCACGGTACCTGCCATGACATCCCAGAGAATGAAGCCGATGTTACCATGCAGTCACTCCGTTCCCCTCCACTTACAAAGGAACCAAGAGTGCCCTGAGAAGCTCCCCAAGCAGAACTGGGAGGCTTGCAGAGAAGGAACAGGAGGAGCTTTTAGGCCTTCTGTTGCCTCATCTGGAGGAGATGGAAGAAGACTTCTCTTGATGGCATTGCAGGGCTTGCCCTCAGGGAGGATGCTGGGGAGTCCTGCTAGTCCAGGAGAACTATGCAAGCAAGAGTTCCCATATTGTTTGGGGTATGGGAGACTCACATACATATGGCCAGGTTGGGAAGGAGGGCATGTGGGTCACATCTTCAGCTGTGCATAATGGGTCTCCGGAGGTTCCAAAATGGGCAGGGGAGTGATGTGCTTTCATGCAATCCAAAATGACTGGAGGGTTCCATGATATTCTATATTTTTCTATTATTAAAAGAAATGCATAAAATTTATCAAAATGAATGTGTCTTCACATATATGGAATGTGGATAACCATATCATAGAGCATCCTGTATTTCTTTATTCAGTTTATTCATGCTTAACCATTTCTTTCAAGAAATTCCAGGTGGTTTGGGTACTTCCCTCCTCCTCCTGTCAGTGCTTTCCTAAAAGCAAACCTGTGTGGTCGGCTGGGCTGAGAGTCCACCGAGGGACCTTCATGGCTGAGTCAGGACTAGAATCTGGATGGCCTTCCTCCTGCTCCATGTTGCCTTCTGTCAGGCAGGAGCTGCCAGGTGTGGAACTCCACCCAGCTCTCTACAGGAGCTGAACTTCCTCTACCAACTCAGTACATCCCACCACCACCCATCTTCTACCTCTTCTCCCCCACCCTGATGACCACTGTGAAGTAAAGCTAGCTCAGAATTCAAGGAATCCAGCAGAATACTTTGCAAACACAAGATGACCCACTCAGAAGGTTTTCCTGAGCAGAATGGTCAACAACTGAACGTGTCATTCAGTCCGAGCAAATCTAGTCTGAAGTGGCACTCTGCAAGTCTCCGGGGAAGGTGATACACCTACAAGGTAGGGAGGGGCAGAAAGGGCAAAGCAGAGGCTGGCAGTGCCCATGTGTCACTGTTGTCTTTTGGATCCTTCTCCATCTACATGTTACCTTGGTAAGTCAAGGGGATGGCTGACCAAAGGACCGATCCCAATTCCTCAGCCTTCCAGACTGGTCCTCTGCTCAACCCATGGAGGGGTGGTGGTCTCCATTGAGCAGAAAGAAGTGGGCAGGGCTGCAGGAACTGGAAAAGTGCCTTGTTTCAGTGCTTGTGGTGAAAGGTGGGGTGGCAGGTGACAGGGGAGACAGAGGTGGAATTCTCAGGGTGCACAGGTGGAACATTGGACACAGCGTCACAGAACCATAGATGCAGAGTGAGTCCGAGGGGGTCACCTGGGACATCTAGTCTGATCCAGGGTTCCAGTCGGCTCCACTCATGACATGCGTACCATTATGGGAACCAAGGTTCCATTTAGATGCCAGGAAGCACATCCTGACAGTTAGGACTCTGAGGGTGTGGAATGGGCTTCCACGAGAGGTCGTTGAGGCCCCATTGGTGTGGGTGTTCAAGGATAGGCTAGACATGCACATGGTGGGAGCCAGCTAGGGCCAGGGGTCAGACTGGAAGGCCTGGTAGGTCCCTTCTGACTCACTATGTTTCTATTTACTCTTCTTTGGTTTGAGAGCACTGGTGGTGGTGGCTCAGCCAGTGTCAGGCTCAAGGCATCCTGAGGACCTGGGGGTATGGCTGAATGAGTCCTGGGTGGGAGATCACCACCCCTTCCAGCCTCTTACCTGATGCTCAAAGGGTGGCTCAAGCAGTGGAGTAAGAACTGGGATTAGGGCTGGGACTCGGGGAATCCCAATAGAGGTGCAACCTTGCATCCCATCCCCCCACTCAAGCAGGATTGTTGTGAGCTTGTCGTCTGCCTGGATTGACCTGGGAATGAAAAAGCCATGATATGTAATCTGAAAACAAGCACTCAGAGTGGGACAGTGCAAACCCAGGGATATTCTCCAGAGGCTTTGTTTCATCTGTTCTTAAATCTTTTCACACTGAAGTCTAAGCACTGATGTTTGATGATGCCACCCTCGAAAAGTGGGTTTATGGTGAGGCACTGAATGATCCACCCCACCAGAATCCTGGATATTCCTGCATTCCAAGCTGGAAAGTACTCTATGCAATCTCTCACACGAAAATTATGACCCTACTAGCACTACTACAATGGACAATACTATTAGTAATAAAAGCAAAAATGATACTGAATAGAATGTAAAGAAAGGATGTCAGGGTGCTGTTTCTCTTGCTTTCAACAGATGCAGAGCATTGCCTCAAGTGTCCAGAAGATCAGCATCCAAACAGGTCCCAGGATCAGTGCATCCCCAAGGTCATCACCTTCCTGACCTATGAAGAATCTTTAGGGGTGTGTCTAACTTGCATGGCCCTACTCTTGTCCATATCCACAGGAGGCATATTGGGAATCTTCAGGAAATTCCAAGAAACGCCAGTAGTCAAGGCTAACAACCGAGACCTCTCCTACATTCTGCTTGTCTCCCTCCTGCTTTGCCTTGCGTGTGCTTTCCTCTTCATTGGCCAGCCAAGAAGCATCACCTGCCTCCTCCGACAAGCAGCCTTCAGCATCATCTTCTCAGTGGTCATCTCTTCCCTGCTAGCCAAAACAGTCACTGTGGTGCTCGCCTTTCTGGCCACCAAGCCAGGCAACAGGGCTAGGAACTGGTTGGGGAGGACTTTGGCCAACTGCATTGTCATCTGCTGTTCCAGTGTCCAAGTAGTCCTCTCCACCTGGCTGGGCACCTCTCCCCCTTTCCCTGATTCTGACAAGCACTCCCAGTCTGGACAGATCATCCTGCAGTGCAACGAAGGATCTGCTGCCATGTTCTACACTACCCTCGGGTACATGGGCTTCCTGGCTGCCATCTGCTTCACAGTGGCCTTCGTGGCCAGGAAGCTGCCCGGGGCCTTCAACGAGGCCAAGTTCATCACCTTCAGCATGCTGGTCTTCTGCAGCGTTTGGGTGTCCTACCTGAGCACCAGGGGGAAGTACATGGTGGCCGTGCAGGTCTTCTCCATCTTGGCCTCCAGCGCTGGGCTTCTGGGCTGCATCTTCCTTCCCAAGTGCTACATTATTCTAGTGAGGCCTGACCTCAATACCAAGGAGCATCTCATGATGAAAAGCAAAGCATAACATTATATTTCTATTGTTTGTCTCCTGCTCAAGGTTCTGACATTTTTGAGCAGCCCAGAAATCCATTTTGGGTATATGGACAGCATAGAAATTCAGGGGGGAAATCCTTTGCACTTTTCAGTGCTTGGGAAAAATAAAAACTCCTTTTCATACATGGGGAAGCATCATGCAAGAAACTTTTCCTTGTTAATCTGATTAACTAAGTGCTGTGTTTCGTCTTGTCTTGTTTCTATGAATAGTTCCTGTTTTCAGTCTTTCAGATTTTCATGCTTTATTTTGAAGCATGACGAGACAATTATTTTTTCCCAGAACTTGACATGGTAACAGGAATGCAGCATCTCAGTTAATAAACATTTTCAAGTCACATGGAAATCCATCCAGGTCGCTGTCTAGGGTTGTGTTCTTATGGGTGGGAGAGTGCCTTCAAGAAGCTCCATCTGGCATTGCAAATCCCTTCCCTTTCCGGCCTACTGAAGCCTAGCTCCCTGAAGTGTGCTCAGAAAGATGCTTGGCTATGAGAGCACACTGGCACAGACATCTGGCCAGAGCTGCAGGGATGTCCCCAAAGACTGGTGTTGAGAGCCAGAAGAGAATGATCAGGAGGAGGGAATGTCTTGCTCCACATGAGGAAGAATTGAACAAGTCCGTTCCCAGTCCTACTAGCTCAGGCTTCAGTCGGGATTCAGCAGGGACACAGCTCTGACGGTGTTGCCGCCATTTTTGGAGCAGAGTTCCAGCCAGACTCCTCCTGTTTTAGCAACCTTGTCCTTGCCTTGGGCTTTGGGAACTTCTAGAGAGCAGCAGCACAGCTGGGGCCTGCTGGGGACAGCTCCTTTAGCTCTTGCCAGGTGCTTCCTGGGCCATGCAGGTGGCAACCAGCCGACTGAACTCAAGGCACAATACCTGTGATGTCCTTCATTTTTGCTGGCTGGGAGCCCATGTCCTCAGGGGGCTTCCCCTACCCCCTCAGTCCACATTGAAAGGAGTGCAGCAGCCCAAAACTGACTGCAGGGGTGTAAATGCACCATCTGGGAGAAGCAGGCAGGGGAGGAATTTTGGGCTTGACATTTTAACCTTATTCTGCAATTATTCCCTGCCTTTTTCCCTCATGCCAAACACCCAAGTGGGTTAAAGGTTTGTCCTGCACTCCTTTTTATCTCACCGACAACCAGAACCCTGTGAGGGAGGTGAACTAAGAGGGAGTAATTGGCCAAGCATCTGCAGGCAGCTTTGAAGATGGGAATGGGGGCCTGGAACTGGATCCTTCCTTTTCTCCCACTTGGCACTTGCCTCACCTGGTCACCCTGCCTCTCAGATGACCCTGAAGTCTCCCTCAGGTCTTCTCTGCCACAGTTCAACTCTTCAGTTTGGGACAATTTTGTTTAGTCCTATTATGTTCTCCATTCAAGTAATAGGTTGCCACTACAGTGCACAAACAGTAAGGGGTCAATTTCCTTGTTTGCTGGGGTGAAGCATATGAGAAAGCAGGCTGGGATTCTCTGTTCCTCGACCAACAGGGAAAAATCCCACCTGGAACTTTTCCATCAATGCAGGACCCACTTCTCGATTCAGCACATGACACATCCAAGTTGGGGGAACAGAGCAGTGTATTTAAAAACTGGGTGGGGTCTCTGAGCATCCATGCTGGAATGACAAATGAGGGTCAAAGAGCAGAAGGTACAAGAAGTGGGGCTTGGGCAGCTCCGCTGCAAACATCATGCGGCCAGCGAGGCACACAGCTCCCAGGGCTGGTCAGTCCACTCAGACAGGAAGCAAGACACCCAATTCCCAGCCTCAGCTCTACACACAGAGGTTCCACCTTCCACAACTCTAGATATGCTGGCAGCACTGCAAGCTTCAGCAGGGAGCATGAGCAGCTGACCAGAACCTCCCAGGACAGGAGCAAAGAGCCTGTCTTTTACCAAGGGCAAGTACATGGTGGCCGTGCAGGTCTTCTCCATCCTGGCCTCCAGTGCTGGGCAGCATCTTCTTCCCCAAGTGCTACATTATTATAGTGAGGCCTGACCTGAACACCAAGGAGCACCTCATGCTGAAAAGCAAAGCATAATTTTTGTTTGTATTGTTTGTCTACAGCTCATGATTCTGAGATTTGTGAACAGACCATAAATCCATTTTAGGTAAATGGAGAATATAGAAATGAAAAAAATGAAAAAAAAATCGTTTGCACTTTTCAGTACTTTGGAAAAATAGAAGCTCTATTTCATATATGAGGAAACATGATCTAAGAAATTTTCCCATGTTAATCTCATAAGCCAAGCACTGTGTGTGTGTGTGTGGGGGGGGGGAGTTGTTTGTTTCTATGAATTGCTTGTTTTCACTCCTTGAGATTTTCATGCTATATTTTGTAGTGTGAGCATACAACTTTTCCCCCCAAACTGACAGGGTAACAGGAATGTAGCTTCTCAGTTTTTTAAACAATTTCAATTTACTTGGAAATCCCTCCTTCTCATTTTCCAGGGAGGGGTGCTTGGGGGATGGAGGAGTCTGAGAAAACCCCTGTCCGGCATTGTGGATCCCTGCTCTTGCTGGCCTGCTCTGACTGGCTCCGTGGGACATGCATCTTCCAGAGCTGTGGGGAGGACCCCAGGACATGCTCACAAACATGCTTGGCTGCAAAAGTGCACCAACACAGGCAATGTTCCAGAGCTGCAGGGAGGTTTCCAAAAGTGTTCTTGGGAGCAGGAAGAGAAAGGTCAGGAGGAGGGAGTATCTTGCTTCACAGGAGGACAGATTGAAGAAGTCCTTTCTCAGCACTGAGAGCGCAGGCTTCACTTCAGAGTCAGCAGAGACACTGCTCTGAGGGTGGAGGTCATCCTTTCCAGAGCAGACTCCTCCTGTGTGTTACCAAACGTGGCCTTGCACCAGGCTAGGGGTCCTTCAGGGAGGGCTGCCACAAGGCTGGGGATGCTTGGACCACCTCTTCAGCTCTTGCCATGCCAATCCTGGGAGATTTGGGAAGTAACCTGCACGCTGAATTCAATCCACCATTTCTACAATCCACTCAGTTCTTACATGACAGGAGTCCAAGTCAGGTATGTAAGGCTTACCTTGAATGAATGGCCAAAAGTAATGGAATTATCTCCCAGGATTCAGACCTGGCTCTCACACTCCCCATCCCACTTAATGCACATGGGATCCAATGGACAGATGCACACCCAAACTCCTTCTGAAAGCTTGTCAACAAAGAAAGGTTTGAGTTCTGCATTTAGACACACCTATCCTCAAACTGGCTTCCTATCCTGGATATATGAGCAGGGAACACGGAGTCCCAGCACACAAACCCCAAGGGGAACAGGATGCCAAAAATGGGCAGTGGGCGCAGTCAGTAGGAAAGCAAATTTTTTTTCCAAGGGAAAAAGGAAGGGAGAGGAGAAGATGGAAGGAAAGTGTCTTCTCTCCTTCAGAGATAGCTGGGATAGGACGGACAGGACCATTACTCCAGCAGGGACGTCTGCTCATGCTGACCTGCTGGAGAACAATTTTTAACAGAATCACAGCCTGTCCCATACCTGGAGTTCTAACTGGGTGCAGAAGGGAAACTTATTCTGCCCCATGAAGTTTGCAGTCCTCTAAGATAGAGATGACCTGAGGAGGGACCCAGCTGAGCAAACCAAAAAAGGAAAGAAAAAGTGAAACAGTTTTTCAGGAACAATTTCCTCACTATTGGTTGCAAAAGCAAGTGTGTGATGGGAAATCACAACGGAAATTACACAGAACACAACTGAAGGAGTCCCTTGGTCCTGCATGCCTCAAAGGGGATGCATCGGCAATTTCTCAGAGCATTCTTTTCATGGGCAAGGGACCGAGGAAAATGTTCACAAAGCCACAGAGGTGCTCCACCCATGTGGCTCTATAATTAGGGAAATCATATTGTATTACTGGCCTTCTTGATAAATCTCATGCAGTCCCCTCCCTCAAGACCATCCTGAACCCCCTGATGCACACCTGAGATTACAGGGGTGTGTTTTGCATCCAGGTGTTTTGTATCATTCCCTGCTGTCCTGCTCAGATCTCAGGACATGTTGGGGGCAGGGGTGCGGTCTGCAGTGCAGGGCACTTACTCTCATTTCCTTTGGCTGGAGCCTTGGCTGGCTGGGCACCACATCCATTTCAGCAGGATGGTATTCTAATTGTCTCTCTACTTGTCGGAAAAGGGCAGAATAGAGGCCGTGCCAAGAACTGGTAGAATGGCCCTCTTCTTCCTCCTGCTGCTGCTCCTCCCAGAGGCCTACTGTGTGATGCTGGAGGCCAAATGTCCCTGGAGCTGGCACAGGGATGAGCAGCAGCCCAGGAATTACTACTGGCCAGGAGACTTTGTCTTCGGTGCCAGCATCTCTGCAGGACTATTCTATTTCAGGCCACACACTTTCAATACACCTGCCTCACATGGACAGCTTCGGTAAGTTATTGCCCTGGATCACATGATACACAGCCAGGCTGTTCAGCTTGCAGTGGCATACAAAGCAGGAGCAATTTCTTCCAGCTGGCCTCCTTCTCATGAACAATCAGTCAGTAAACTCACAGGCAGCCAAGCCCAGCGGGGACTGCAGGGCATGGGGAAGGTCTCAGGCCCCAAAAGGTGCAACATCTGTCTTGCTTCTGCATGTCTCTGCTTTTCCTTCTTCAGTGTGAATGGCTGCACTTTCTGGGCTCCTGCCTGCGATTGGCACCTTTGCTGCTGTCATCTTGTCATGGGGAATTGATTTGCACTCAGAAAGGAAATGGGCCTGCCCCAAACACTGGAATCCCACCAGCAATTCTGGAGGAATTGGCACTTGAGTTCTTGCTTTGTGTTGGGTCTAGGCTGAGCATGTGGAAGCCTAAGAAGCAGGATCCAACCTCAAAGGGCAGTTGAAGGATTCATGAGACGGGATGTCAGGGTGAAACTATTGTTTTGTTTTTTCAGGCTGGGAGACACATACTACTGGAAGATCCTCTCCTTTCTGTTTGCCATCCAGGACGTCAACCAGAATCCCAGCCTCTTGCCCAACCTCACCCTGGGCTACAGCATCTATGACAGCCTTCATGATGTGAGACTGACGTCTGATGCAACCATAGACCTGCTCTCCACCGCTCAAGCCCATGTTCCCAACTACAAGTGTGGCAGCAGAGATCATCTGCTGGCTGTTCTTGAGGAATCTGACTCCGACAACTCCATGCAGCTTTCCAACATGCTGGGCATCTTCAAAATCCCACAGGTGTGAGGCGTGGAAGAAACATTATAATGTGCCATGTAGAGAAAGCAAAATATTCTCCACATGATTGGCATGCAAGATATCCATCCCAGGACAGTAGGCAATGCTGAGATTGCTTTTCCTGAGAGTCCTAAAATCACTTTTCAGACCATGAAAGACACAGGCAAAACCAGCAAGCAAATTTATACAAACATCAACTTATTCTAGGAGCATACCCTCAATCCAGAGTGACCCCATCTCTGGTCAAGACCAGCAGCCACTGACATCATGCACATGGCTTTCATATGTTCAGATCTTGCAACCATCAGATGTAAAGAGAACATTGTGGAAGTAACTTTTGCACTTGGTTATCTTAAGCTACACTTCTCAAGTCAAAACAACTGGCTCCAGGCTGATCTTTCACACATGCTGACTTTCCAGGCAGAGGTTTATACTTTTCATTCCCTTATGACTCCCTGATAGAACTCTAAATAATTTAGCCGTTCTGCTTGGCCATCGGGAATAAATTGGGACCAGATGTAGAGGAAAAACTTCTGCACTTCATGTCTTGACCATCCAAGATAGTTTCCTTTCCTTTCCCATGCATCAAACGCAGAAGGATGATTCTGAGTCCCCAGGATGGTTTCCACAGCATCTCTGTTCAACCAACCTATGAAACAACTTTTCTCCAATTTATGGGATGGTGTCTTGGCAAATTTATTCCAGGATGGAACATCAGGAGATACTCAAGAGTTCAGGCTACTCAAAGCTACTCAAGGCATCATTTTTTTTCAGTTTTTTAAACTCATGATGTTAAACCCTTAACATTTTATTCAGAAAAAGATAAGCACGGTTTTCCTTCAAATCATGTTTTATGCAGATAATCAAAGATTAAGTAGTATATACTCATGAATTGAGAAACTTTGATTTGGTGCTGAAATGAAGCAATCCATGAGTATGTTTCTTTCTTTCCCAGGTAACTTATGCTTTCACTGCTCAGGTTCAGAGAGAAAACGCCCAGTCCCTTTCCTTCTACAGGATGGTCCCTGAAGAAGGCATCCAGTACCCAGGGATTGTCAGGCTGCTGCTGCATTTCAGGTGGACGATGGTGGGTCTTTTTTCACTGGACACTGAGAATGGAGACAAGTTCATGAGAACCTTGAAACCAGAGCTCCTCAAGAATGGCATTTGTGTGATTTTTTCATACAGCATCTCACAGCTGAAATCAGGTAGATCACCAATTAAGATTCAGTCACTGAAGAAGTTGGTAGAAATCAATGTCTTCATTTGTTTTGAAGAGTTCATTTTCTCATTCTATGGAATACGGATTTTAAAGCAGGGCATTGGAGTGTTTGTGAAACCTGATCATGGGAAAATCTGGATATCCTCAAGTTTGTACGATATTACCTTGGATTTAGCTTCTACAGATTGTAATTTCCAGCGTGTCTATGCATATTTTTCCTTCATTCCCCAAACAAGTAAAAGGATGAACTTTGATGGTTTTCAAGAATTTTATATCTCTATGAAGGAATTCATGAAGAGAGCATTCAAGTGTTCCTATTCAAAGCTTGTGCTGTCAGTGAAAGAGTGGACAAGATGCAGAGAGGAGAACCTGGAGGGCCTGCCCCAAGTGGACAAGGAGCAAACACTGTCAATGGACAGCTTCTTCTCTTACAGCACAGTCCAGGCTGTGGCCCGTGCCGTGGATGTGGCTGTTTCCTCCAGATCCAGGAGGAAGTACGTGGAATGTGGAGGCAGGCTAGGTGTACATCGGCTTCATCCATGGCAGGTATTCCATCCCCTGCTTAGGTATTGAATTCTGAGTGTGAGAAATAGAGAAGAGCTTTTCCAAATGAAAAGGCAGCTGGAACACTCTCTCTTCTGTTCGCTCTTTGAGTCCCTTGTATTGGCTTCTGAAGATTGAGTCCATCTGGTTGTTACCTTTAGAGTTGCTCCAAATCATCCTGAAGCAATATACAGAATGAGAGTGAAGATTTTACAAGTTCTCACGCACTTTTCTGACCTAAGATTAAGTGTTCTGTATCCTGCCTTGCCTGGATTCAGAACACAAGGCAATCCATGCTTGACCTGTTATGCCTGACTTGAAACAACCTATACTCAGTCATGTCTGCTTTCCTGAACCCAGGATTCATCCAGGTCCCTAAACTGTGAAGAACAGGGAATGGTGCCCCAGTTAGTCTGGATTTTCTAGAGAAACAAGCAAGCAAGCTTCCAGGGAGTGAGCCGACTGGGATAGCTCACAGGAGCTTGTCAGGAGTTTGGCAGTGGAGTTGCTGGGGAATGGAAGAGCAATGCAGAGGAAAGGAACTCTGCTGCTCACCTCCAGGGAAGAGAGGGAAAAGTGCAGCATGTCCAAACATAGAGAGAGCAGTACAATCTGAAATCAGAGAATCAGGATTATGAAACCTCCCCAGCAGTAGTGGCCTGCCATCCTGGAAGGAAAAGTGAGAGCTATGGAGTGGTGAGTGGGCACCCACAAGGGAGTGAGATGAATACGATTTCTGAGGTCAAGCAGTGCAGGGGTCCAATACAGGAGCCAGTAGAGCAATAGGGAGCTGAGGCCAAGGTAGAGAATCCCAAGGGAAGTGAAAAGGAGGTTGGAAGTCCCTGGAAAAGTGGACCAGTCAGGAGCACAGGAACTAGAAGATGCTCTGCACTAGTGAAAGCAGTGCAACCATGTGAGCGATTTCACTACTTTGAGAATCAGACTTTCAGGCTGCTCATAACTCAAGGGGAAGACCAAGTGCACAAAGTGGCAGCTGCAGAAATTCTGGGGGAAGCTCCCACGCCATACTTGAATTCTTTTGAAATTAAAATCCACGTGCAGTCAAACTGACATGCCGGATTTCAGGAAAGCCAGCAGTACCTGATAGGTGGGAATTTTTGAACAGGGCAATTCTTAAAGGCATAAGTACATATTTTCATTCAAAGACAAGAAGTAGAAGACAGTGGGGAAAGTCTGTTCCATGTTTTTTTCACCAAATCAGATTATAAAGCTTTTGATCCTTATTTTGCAAATAAGGCAGTGGTGATGGATTTGTCCAGTGGTGATGGATGTGTCATTTATAGATTTGTCAGGAAGGAATCTGCTTATCTAATCAGATTTCACTTTTCAAGTTCCCTGGTGGACTGTGGGAACCTCCCAGGAGGATTGTGGGAATGTTGTGGATATCATCTACATAGACTTCAGCAAAGTTTTGGACAAAGTGCCCAATGGGAACATAAATAGCAAACTAGCTCCAAGCATGTTAGATAGAGCAACTCTCATCTGGATTCACAGGTGGCTACACAATCAGACTCAAACTTGCTCATCCATGGCTCCTTCACAGACCATGGATGGGTAGCAAGAGGTGACTGCAGGGTTCGGTCTGCGACCCAGTGCTCTCCCACATTTATATTCATGATTCGAATGAGGAAGTGGAGGGAATGCTGATCAGATCTGCAGATCCCACGAAAGTGAGTGGCCTACACATTAGTGCACAAGACAGAAAGAAATTTCACAGGATCTCAGTAGGAGAAACAGGAAGGTATTTAGAGGAGGACAGCAAGGATGATGGATGCACTGGAAGCAAAGGCATTGAGCAGAGTTTAGATGAACTGGGCATGTTTAGCCAGGAGATGAAAAGGAGGCATGAAGGGAGCCATGGTAGCCCTCCTCAAGTGTTCACTGGGTCGTCAGAAAGAGCAAGTTCACAATTGTTGCTTCATCATCCCAGAGGGCAGGATGTGAAACTATGGGCATGAGTGACAGGCAACCCTTCGTGGCCCCTTCCAAATCTTCTTTTCCAGGATTGCCATGAGATGCTTCAAAAAAAAAAAAAAGTTTTCTGCAGAAAGAAATCCTACTAAGTACACTAAAATGAACTCCCATATCAGAACTGAACCTTGCTGCTTCTAAGTCTTCTTGAAATGTTGTCCTAAGAGAAGATACCCTTCCTTTCCATTCAGAGATGGTGCTTCTATTCGCTGTTTCCTCAATTCCTAAAGCAGACCATGGGCATCCAGAAATGAAAAAGAAACTTGTCCATAATATGAGACATACCCAGCCATACCAAACTGGATCCAACTCTGAGAAAAAACTGGGGAATGAAATGTGTCTTCTCAAATTCTTCTGCTTTCTCTTGTTCCAGCTCCACCCCTTCCTGAGAGACCCCCAGTTTCACAATCATTCTATTGATGGAGTATATTTAGATGAGAACGGAGCCCTGGCCTCCAACTTGGACCTTGTCAGTTGGGTGAAGTTTCCTAACAGGACTGTTGTAAGAGTGAAATTTGGGAGCCTAGAAAGACGGGGCTTGTCTGGCCCCAAATTCACCATTCACCAAGATCCCATTGTGTGGCCCAGATGGCAAGATCAGGTGAAGAGAACCAATCCTTTCATTCCATTCTTTTAATTTCTCATCCTTTCACAAACATTCTGCGTAATGGGATATGCAGAGATAAATAAAATGCATGAGATATAAAAGTTGCAGTGAAAGGTGATGCATTTCATTAGTAGGGAGTGTCCCGTTGCTTCAGCTTGAGAGGATGAGATTCATTTAAGGAATCTACTGAAATCCAGATCTTCTTTCCATCCTTTCCAGCTCTGTCTTCCCAGTCCCAGCTTCCTCAGCCCAACCCTCCTCCCTTGATGCTCCTTCTCTCTCATTCAGCCACTGCCCCAGGCCAGGTGCATGGAGAGCTGCCGCCCAGGATTCTTCAAGGTGCCTCGGAAAGGAGAGCCCGTGTGCTGCTATGACTGCACTCCCTGCACACAAGGGACCATCTCCACTCAGGAAGGTGGGTGACTAAAGAAGAGAAGGCAGTTCCAGGGGGAGGGCAAAGATCCAGCCATGGTTTGGGGCACTTTTGGGGCTGCTCTGCCATTCTGCAAATATTTAGGATGACCTGGTTGTTTCCTGAGTATCAGAGCAGAAATTTTTCATCCTTGGGGTTGTGTTTACCCCCCCTTCCAGTCCAGGAAGCATTGCAAGGGCCAGCATCTGTGTGGTGTTCTCAGCTTCCCAGAATGCCACTTTCCCTCATTGCCTGAGCAGCCATACTCCTTGGCCTTCTGTCTACTGCAGGCATGTTTTCCCTTTGCTACCTCTTGCTCCTAAGCTTCCCATTTTTACAATTGGCCCTGCATCCCTCCATTTCTTCTCCATCTCTCCTGAAAAATTTCCTTCCCCTCTCTTGGGTGGTGTTTTGTCATCACACTCTTTGGTCCCTCCACAGTACCTTTCCCCTTGCAAAGGAATCGGGAGCACCCTGTGCAGCTTCCCCAAGGAAACCGAGGTGGCTTGCAGAAAACAAACTTTCTTGAGTATGAGGCACCTTTGAAGCTTCTGTTGCCTCATCTGTAAGAGCTGAAAGAGGACTTTTCCTCTTTATGGCATTGCTGGACTTGCCTTCAGGGAGGCTGCTGGGGAGGTTTACTGGGTCCAGAGGAACTTGCAAGCAATGGTTCCCATGTTGTTTGTGGCATGAGGGGATTCACATCTGCATGGGAAGGTTGGGAGGGGGAACATGTGGGTCACATCTTCCTCTGTGCATTCAGGGTTTTAGCATATTCTGAAATGGATAAGGGATTGATGAGTGTCCTTGTACTCCCAGATGTCTGCAGGGTTCCTCAGTATTCCTCATTTTTCTAACATTAAAAAGAAAGGCATAAATGGTATTAAAATTCATGTGTCTTCATCCATACTGAACAAGAAATCTCACATCATAAAGCATCCTGTATTCCCTCATTCAGTTTCTTAATATACAACCATTTTTATTTCAAAATACTCGAGGTGATTTATTTTGAGTAAATTCTATTATTATTTTCTACAAACTAAAAAAAACTAAAAAAAATAATCAATAATCAGGGACATCAGACCTGCTGGGTCAGCCTCCTTTTTTTTTTTTTTTAATAGCAGTCCATAGACATATTCAAGTCTACGCGTAGTCCCGTTTCTCTAGCCAATAGTAAAAAGAGTTCCAAGTTTGATAGAAGTACGTATCCTCTTTCTCCTTCAGAGACAAAGTCAACATATCCATTTCAGCACAGTCCAGAATCTTTTTTAAAATCAGTTCATCAGTGGGTGGTTCTTCACTCCTCCAGAGTTGGGCAAACACAATCCTTGCTGCAGTAATTACATGTAGAATCAAATACATTGCTTGTTCATCAACATCATTGGGCACAATGCCTAGTAAGAAGACCTCAGGTTTAAATATTAAAGATTAAAATATTAAACATTTCCTCAAGCCATTTATGCATTTTAGCCCAATATTTTTTTGCCTTATCACAAGTCCACCACATATGATAAAAAGTACCAAGTTTATGTTTGCATTTCCAACATCCATTTGACATTTTTCAAGGTGATTGATTTTGGAGGTGGGCAAGGTTGAGAGTCTGTGGGTGTCCCACTGTCACTGAGTGACCTCCATGGTCTGGAATAGACTATGGATGGCCTTTCTACTGCACCTTCTTTGCTCCCAGTCAAGCATGTGCAGCCAGATGTGGAATTCCGCCCAGCTGACTAATGGAGCTGAACTCTCCAACTCCCCCAACTCCCCAGTAAATCCCAACTCCTGTCTTCTTCCTCTTCTCTCCCACCTTGCTGGCCCCTGCAAAGTAGAGCTAGTTCAGAACTCCTACAACCTCCCAGATTACTTTGCAAGCAAGAGATGACCTACTGTGCCGGTTTTCCTGGATTGTTGTTGTTAGTCGCGAAGTCATGTCCGACCCATCGCAACCCCATGGACAACATTCCTCCAGGCTTTCCTGTCCTCCACCATCTCCTGGAGTCCACTTAAGCTCGCACCAACTGCTTCAGTGACTCCATCTAGCCATCTCATCCTCTGTTGTCCCCTTCCTCTTTTGCTATCTATTGTTCCTGCATTAGACTCTTCTCCAGGGAGTCCTTCCTTCTCATTAGGTGGCCAAAGTATTTGAGTTTCATCTTCACTATCTGGCCTTCTAAAGAGCAGTCAGGGTTGATCTCCTCTAGGACTGACCGGTTTGATTGCCTTGCAGTCCAAGGGACTTGCAGGTGTCTTCTCCAGCACCACAATTCAAAGGCCTCAATCCTTTTGTGCTCAGCTTTCCTTATGGTCCAGCTTTCACAACCATACATTGCAACTGGGAAAACCATTGCCATGACTATACGCACTTCTGTTGGCAGGGTGATGACTCTGCTTTTTAGTAGATAGAAAGAACTCTTTCCTGAATAGAAAGAGAGAAATCCTGAATATGTCACACAATCCAAGACCATCTGGTTCTGAGATACTTCTATGCATGGCTGTGGGGAAGGTTGGTGCAACTACTAAGAAGAAAGGGTGGACATGTATGATCAGGAGGGGGCTGGTAGTGTCCATGTGTCAGAGTCCTATTTTGGGTTCTTCTCCCTCCTCATGTCTCTGTGTATGTCAAGGGGACAGTGGAGAAAATCATTAGTAGTCCGTCCCTCTGCTCAACTCATGGAGGAGTGGTAGTCTCCGCTGAGTAGATGAGAGAAGGCATGCCTGTGGGCACCTTGTTGGAGTGCTTGTGGCAGGAGATGGTCTGGCTGGTGGCAAGGGAGGCAGGGATGGCATTACCAGGGTGCACTGCTTGATGTCTGGAGCACGGTACGACTTATGTGCACTGGACAAGTGTGTTCAGTCAGTGTCAGGCTCAATGCAACTTGAGGGCCTAGGAGTCAGGTTGGATGAGTCCTGGGTGGGAGAGAAGCTTCCCTTCCAGATTCTTCGCTGACTATCAAAGCATGGCTCAAGAGTTGGAGGTAGAGCCAGGATTAGTGCTGGGACTAGGGGAATCTCTGTAGAGTGGTACAACCCTGCATCAGATCCATCCACTCAAGTGGGATCGCAGTGAGCTTGTCAAGAGAAGTCTGGGGCCAGCCTTGCCCTGGGAATGCATGTTGTGAGCTTTCTTGATCTCCTTGAACTTCCACAGCCCATGCAGCTGCTCCCTGCTCTGTGCAAGCTTGCATAACCAAATCTGAAGCTGCAGGAATGAGGGGTGGCGGGGGAGGTGTGTAAGGGAAAAACCATGATGGGCCACTGAACAGTCAGACCAGGATTGTGCCAAATCAGACATACTCTACAGACACTTTATTACAGTCACTCCAAAATACTTGCAGACTGGAGTCCAAGCACTAGTGCTGGAGGAAGTTGCCCTCGAATGAGGGTTTGTGATGAGGCAGTGGAGGGTTCAGGTATTGGCCAACTGAACTGCATGGCCTTCCCTTCCTTCCAGGCACAGACATGTCCCCATGTTTCATCCTGGCATGTTCCACCCATGCCATTGAGACATCCAGGGATGTAGTCCCTGCCAGGTTCAGACCATTTCTGGTGTTTGCTTTGATTCATGATTGCCACACATCCTAGTGCATTTTGCAAAGTTTCTTACATGTAGTTGGGTGCCATTATAATTTATCCAAGCCAATTTACTGAGGTTGGAAAAAGGGGCCCAGAAAGTCCACTTCTGGCTGAAAAGAACTCTATATTGTCGCAATCCAGATTCATGTCACTACCAGTAGTACTGCAATAAATATCTGTAGTTGTAATAAGAACAAAAGCAATGATGTATAAAATGTAAAGAAGAGACACTGGAAGGGGCAGCAGGATGATGTTTCTTTTGATTTTGATAGATGCAGAGTATTGCCTGAAATGTCCAGAAGATCAGCACCCAAACATGGCCCGGGATTGGTGCATCCCCAAGGCCATCACATTCCTGTCCTATGAAGAATCTTTGGGGACCTTCATCGCTTGTGCAGCAATATTGTTCTCTATAGTCACAGGAAGCATTTTGGGAATCTTCAGGAAATTCCAGAAAACCCCAGTAGTCAAGGCCAACAACCGAGAGCTCTCCTACATTCTACTTATCTCCCTCCTGCTTTGCTTTTCATGCTCTTTCCTCTTCATTGGCCAGCCAAGAAGCATCACCTGCCTCCTCCGACAAGCAGCCTTCAGCATCATCTTCTCAGTGGCCATCTCTTCCCTCCTGGCCAAAACAGTCACTGTTGTGCTGGCCTTCCTGGCCACCAAGCCAGGGCATGGGGCAAGGAACTGGTTGGGGAGGACTTTAGCCAACTCCATTGTCATCTGCTGCTCCAGTGTCCAAGTAGTGCTCTCCATCATTTGGATAGGCACCTCTCCCCCCTTCCCTGACTCTGACAAGCACTCCCAGCCAGGGCAGATTGTCCTGCAGTGCAATGAAAGCTCTGTGGCCATGTTCTACGCTGCCCTTGGCTACATGGGCTTCCTGTCTGCTGTCTGCTTCACAGTGGCCTTCATGGCCAGGAAGCTGCCTGGGGCCTTCAACGAGGCCAAGCTGATCACCTTCAGCATGCTGGTTTTCTGCAGTGTCTGGGTGTCCTTCATTCCTGCCTATCTGAGCACCAAGGGCAAGTACATGGTGGCCGTGCAAGTCTTCTCCATCTTGGCCTCCAGTGCTGGGCTGCTGGGCTGCATCTTTCTCCCCAAGTGCTACATTATTCTAGTGAGACCTGCCATGAACACCAAGGAGCATCTCATGATGAAAAGTAAAGAATAAAGTGTATTTGTATTATTCATCAACAGCATAAGAATGTGAATGAGAATCTGCTGAGAGATCCATTTTTGGTATATGAGCAGGATAGAAATGAAACAAATGGAATAGAATTCTTTTGCACTTTTGCAAGGGAAAAGCTCCATTTTATGCCTTGCAGAGAAGCATGCAAGACATTTTTCCATTTTTATCTCATTAGCTAAGCTTTGTGTTTTTCTTTTTTACAAATAGTTTCTGTTTTTAGTCTTTGGCATCTTCATTGCTATGTTTTGAAATTTTAGGATACAAATCCTTGTTTAGAATAACTTTGCAGGAAAACAAGAATGCAGCTTCTCAGTTTTTTTAAAAACTTTATCTTCCTATAACGGGAAATGTATTTTTATCACTAATGTAATGTGAGGACTGTACATCTCCCTTCCCAAATGTTCTTGCACCTAAATTCAGGGCCCACAAGCCTACTCAGTGTCCAATCGAAGCTGCTTAACTTTACAATTTTCTTGTGAAGCAGAACAGGCACAAAGAGCATCCAGAACACTTGTTGTTGGAACTGAAATTAAGAAATCGTTCTTTCACTCACCATCAGAAGTGTATCAGGATCCTCATCTGCACACTGGAAATATTGCAACCAGATGTCTGGAGGAGATTTGGAGATTCCTACGCTTCAGTTCCTTATTTGCATGGAATCAGACACCTTCAGAAGACTTTTTCAGTTGAGCAAAAAGAAAGACACCCTCTCCCAATGCCCAGCAAATGGTCCACAGGGGGTCTCCGGCCTCCTGTCCCAGCTGCCTCCAGCTCACCTGCCTTCCTCCTTGCTCCTTCCTGCAGAGTGAGCAACTCGTCCCCAGCAGAGCAGCTCACAAAGGGAGGGATCCTGCCCCTCACACAGAGCAGTCAGTGGAAGGGGAAATAGCCTAAATAAAAAGGCAGAAGAGGGAGAGCGGGAGGGAGAGTGGGAGGGAGTTGAAATATTATTTCTCAGAAAAAGTTTGGATGCACAATTTACAATAGGAGAAAATGAACCAATGAGAAGAAATATAGCCATCTTAAAGAAATAAAGCATTGATAATCCAATCTTGTTCTTTGTATTCTTTGTTTTTTTATGGGAAGACAATTAATAGAGTTCCCTTTACCTTGCTTTTTTACAGTTCCATTCTCGTTTCAGGGTGGGTGGACAGCTTACTTCCTGACTAACCAATTAAAGAAGACATGGAAGGACATGACTCAGGGGCCTTTTGAAGGAGATGCTTCCAAAATCTTAAGACTACCAGAAGCTCTGATTACTGGAAAGAGAAGAGATTGTGTGAACTGCATTGGCAGAGTAAAGTCTGCTGAAAGAGAGAGAGAGAGAGAGAGAATGCCCCCTATACAAAAGTACCTGACATATAAGACCTGCCCAAGAAATTAACTAGAGATTTCCATCTCCATATCCTGGCTGCATTTACATGGAAGAGTAGCAAACCACTGGTCAATTTATCCATGATTTCCCATGGCTTGTGCTGTCATACTTTTGCGCCTGCAGTTGGCTGGATGAGAGGTTGCTCCATGGCATCTGAGTTGGGGCCCACGGTTGACCTGGCAAGCCATGGGCAAGCCAGAGTGATGTCATGTTTATGAGTGTGGGACGGTGGCTTGGGCCACCTGGGTTCTCGGGTCTCCACTCGGCCATGGAGAGCACTGGCTGACTGTCAGCCAGACAAAGACTCGCAGCCCAACCTACCTGGCAGGGTTGTTGTTTTGGGGATATGATTGGGAGCAGGAGGAGGAGAATGGCAGAAGCCAATTTGAGTACATAAGAAAAAAGCAGGCTATAAATCAAATAAATAGATGAATGCTGGTCAGATCTGAGTTGTTTTGACCAATGTATGACCCATAGTATTCCAGTTCAGACATCATCGAATGACCTCCACTTTGGCCAGCTGGAGACTGCATCTGGAAAATGGTGTTGGCCTGATCCCAGCATTGGCCATGGCAGATAAATGAAAAGAATTAAATCAAACTGGCAAACCAGTCTCTTGTTGGGAGCTGAGTATCCCCTTCCTGCAGTTAAAGACACCAGTGCTTCTTTCCAAATGTCTTTTTTAACATACAAGTCTCTGACCATACACAAAGTGAAAAGTTGAATCCTGTCTTCCCCCTTCCCCAAAACTCTGCTGATGTATCCTTCTGTGCCTGTTTTGGGAGGAAGAAGCACTGTGGACCCTGGCATGCCTGCTTTCTCCTCTCTGAGATTACAATTGGGCCATTGTGTGCCTGTCATTCTGGGCTTTTGGGTCCCCCTCCTCAGGAGGCTGGAGTTCTCCATCTAATGGTCTCATCTTTAAATCCCCCCACCCTGAGGCTGTTGTGGCTCTTCTTGGTCCCCACAGGTGGGCTGAATGGGCCCATGGCTGCCCTTGAACTCAGCTCTTCCCTCACAGGCACAGCCATGTACACAAAGCCATGACTGCAGCTGGAGCAATGTTTGTTTCGACAACCATCTTGCTATCAGAGCCCAAGCTGTTGGTCTTGCCGGGATCAAACAATCCCCTCCATTCAGGTCATTCTCAGAGTCTGAACTGTCAGTCCTGTCAAAACAGTGAACAAGTGGTATATAGGGAAAAGCTTGGAGCAAGTCCTTTTCCTTGCTAGAAATGGCAACACTTGTGTCTGATACATTATTGGCATCTGTCCAAAACTGCACAAGTGTTTAAGGCACCCTGCGACCTTCCTAATTGCAGCGCCCCTAGACAAGCAGCTTTTCCTTTGACTGGGATAAAGGCTTGCAGTTGCTGAAAGGGAGGCCAAAGGGGAGGTGGCTGGTGGCTGGTTTGCATTAGCTGGAAGAAGCCACAAGGGGCTGAGAATTCCCATGTGGGCACCCAAGGGACTCCCAGAAAGAGGAAAGGCAAAGATCTGGTGAAACCATCAGTAGTGCACTGTGATGACTTTGCCCAGCACTTCAAGGAGAAAATTGTTCACATCTGGCACGAGCTAGACTGCACTGTTGGTAGGATTCCAGAACGGGAGGCGTCCAGAGCCCCACCATTGTTGGATGAGTTCCAGTTGTTGCGGCCTGAGGAAGTGCACAAGGTGCTTGGGCTGGTACTCCCTCCCACCAGTTTACTTGACCCTTGCCCTTCATGACTGCTTCCTAGAGCCAGACATGGAATTGGTACCTGGGTCCAATGGGTCATCAATGCCTCACTGAGAGAGCCCCTTTAAAGGAGGCATTGATCACACATATTTCTTAGGAATATCATGCATTCCCAATATAGTCCATAATACTACCCTGTTTTAAGTATCTGTTTTACAGCAACATTTAAAAAATGGCAAACTTTTTCTGGGCTCTCTTTTCATACCCAGCCCATTAATGCTACAGGATAGAATACTGCAGGCAGAAAATTGATGGATGGGGCCAAACACAATGCCTTGTAGTAGGCTAATGTTTGCAGAAGGGTGGGCCACTTTGTCACCCAAGGATGTGGGTGGCTTGAAGGGCGAAGGAGCAATACACCTCCTGCTAGAACTTTTCCATGAGCATCAGTATTCATTCTGTCCAAATGCCCAAGCCTCAGTGGTTTGGTTGAAGTGTGTGCTAGTTCAGCTTTGCTTGTATTCACAATGAGTTGGGGCATTTTGAACCAGTGTATAAAGGCCAATAACAGCAGTGTCGATAATAAATTGTGGGAAACTTGATTCTCATTGTCTGTAAACTCCATCAGAGAGCACCTTTTCCTTTAGGCAGGGCAAGCAGCAGATTTTCTTTGTCATGTTTGTGCACTTTGTGTTGGGTAGACTGATACAGCAACCCAGAACTTGTAAGACCATGCTCAGAAGACTTGTGCTGGGACAGAGATATAAAGGCCGGAGACTTTCCATCTTCTTTCCCAAATCTCCACAGTTTCATCCTCAACTAATGTGAGTCTTCAAAACATCCTGAGAGCAGGCAAAGCCATCTCGTGCCTATGGCAAGCTTCTGTGAGAGGTGTAAAGACTTTTTTCATTCACCAGTTATGGACTTTACTCCTCCAGAACCCAGATGAACTGTGCCTTCCATTGCAGCTGAGAGGCTAAGCATGTGCACAGACCCCTCGGAGGAAGAATCTTCCATCACCCCTCAGGGAAAGGTCCACACAATGCCCCCATGTTACTCTCGGTTCCAGGAACTGCAGTGACAGTGATGGAGGCCACTGGAATCCATTTCTGCATCCTGCTTCAATCCTTACTTGAACCACAAGAAATGAAAGACTCAAACAACCAGGCTAACTGTGAGAAATGAGGGCACTCTAAAACCTCACCTCCAAAGCAGAAGGCTGAGTGAAGTCTAGGCTGTGAAATCTTGAAGAATTGGGATGGCGGGTGGGGAGAAAGTGTGCGATGCAGCAGATCAAGCATTGGAAGCCCATGTCAGTGCATACGGCAGAAGGAGTCCCTTGATTCTGTTTACCTCTAAGGGGCCACATGGGAGAGTTCCCAGAAGTGTGTTTTCCCCAGCTGTGTATTTGCACACGGGAGTGAGGAAATTGTTCAGGAAGCCAGAGAGGTGCTCCTGCCATGGGGCTGCATATTTAGAAAAATGATACTGCATTACTGGCCATCTTGAAAAATCTCATGGGGTCCCCTACCCCAGGAGCATCCAGAGTCCCCTGATGCAAAGATGAGAACAAAGGATTGTGTCCGAGATGCAGTCACAAAAGGGAAGGCACATCATTCCTGCTTTTCTTTCTCAGAGCTCAGCTGGCGTTAAGGGCAAGTGAAGAGGCCTCCTTTAAGGCAATTCTTCTCCTTCCCTCTGGCTGAAGCATTGGCTGGCCAGCACCAAATCCATTTTGGAAGGAAGTTATTCTTCTCATTGTTCCTCTATTAGGTTGAACGGGGCAGGATGGAGGCTGGGTCAAGTGCCGGCAGAATGGCAAAGTTCATCCTGCTGCTTCTGCTCCTTCCAGAGACCTGTTGTGAGGGGCTAAAGGTCAAATGCCCCTGGAACTGGTGCAAGACTGAGCTGCAGCCACAGAATTATTTTTGACCAGGAGAATATGTCTTCAGAGCCAGCATCTCTGGAGCACAAGGTCGCTTTAGAGCACACAGCTTCAAGAAACCTGCCTCTAATGAAAAGATTGCATAAGTCATTGGTCAGCTTGACATGATACCACAAAGCACCATGGGCAGCCAGGCAGTGCACTTTTCAGTGGCATGCAAAGCCAGAACACCTTCTTCCAGCTGGCCTCTCTCTCGTGAATACCCAGCCAGTGAACTCAGAGGCAGCAAAGCCCAGGGAGTAGTCCAGGGCAATGGGACGCCCCAGGCCAAAGAACAACTTCCACATTTCTTGCTTCTGCACTCCTCTGAGTTCCCTTCTCCTTCAGTGTGAATGGCTTACCTTGCTGGGCTCCTGCCTGGGATGGGCCCCTTTGCTGCAGGTGTCTTGTCATGAGGAATAGACCTAAACTTGGATGGGAAACAGGTGTGCTGAACCACTGGAATCCCAGCAGGAATTCTGCAGGAATCAGCTCTTGTGCTCTTACTTTCAGTTGGGGCCAGACTGAGCAGGTGGAATCTAAGAAGCAAGTTGTAGCCTGAAAAGGCAATGGAAGGATTCCCGCACAGGGTGGGCAGGGTGACCCACTTGATATATTTTTTTCAGGTTGGACTCAACATAATATGGGAAGATCCTCTCCTTCCTGTTTGCCATCCAGGAGGTCAAGCAGAATCCCAACTTCTTGCCCAATATCACCCTGGGCTACAACTTCTATGACAGCCTTCATGATTCTAGACTGACATCAGATGCCAACATAGACCTGCTCTCAACCACCCAAGCCCATGTCCCCAACTACAAGTGTGGCAGGAAAAATCATGTGCTGGCTGCCCTTGAAGAATCTGACTCTGACAACTCCATGCAGGTTTCCAACATGCTGGGCATCTTCAAAATCCCTCAGGTGAGAGACTTGGGAGAAACAGTATGAGATGGAATCCAGAGAAAGCAAAAGATTCCCCAAATAATTTGCATGCATGATCTCCATCCCAGGACAACAGACAATCCTGTTCTGTCCCAAGATGAAAAGGGTTAAAGCCACCTAAGCCCCACACCAGGCACCCATCTGGTACTGTTAGTGGTAAGGATTAACGAAAAGATCCCTTTTGCTCCTTGTTTGACCATGAGAGAGATGGCAGCACGAACAAGGAACTGCATAAAAAAGACCCCTGCTGCAGGTACAAAACCAAGAACCACATGTTGAATATTACTATAGTGGAGTAAGCTGGAACCAGGGACTTTTTGATTTGCTTTGCTTCCATGTTTCTCTGTTTCTAATTCAGAGTCAGCCCATCTCCAGACGAGCTGCTATAACCACCATATCCAGGGATTCCACATGTTCAGTTTCTTGCAATGATTACATGTAGAGGGAGCTTCAAGGAAATAACAATTGCACGGAGTTATCAAGCTAAACTTCTCGAATCGAAACAACAGGCTCCAGGCTGGTTCTTTACATATTCTGAACTTCTCGGTAGAGTTTTTATCTTCAACAGCTTATGTCTTTCCATAAAGAACTGATGCTTGATGTGCAGTCATCAGTAAAATTTGCATCCTTAATAGGATCAGATGTGGAGCAAATAATTCTACATTTCAGGGCCAAGGATATCATGGGCTGCCAAGATAGTTTCCTTTACTCTCCCATCATCGCATGCAGAAGGGCAGAGGAGACTCAGACCCCAAGAAGGTGTCCACGGCATCTGTGTTTGACCCACCCTATGAACCATTTCCTCTCCCATTTATGGGATGAAGTCTTGGGAAATTTAAAACAGGATGGAACATCTAGAGATAGTCAAGGGTTTAGGTTACACCCAGGCTCCTTTCCTATGCTTTAAACTTCTTTTTCAGAATTTTTTTCATTTTTCAGAAAATTACAAGCTTTGCTTTCTTTAAAATCATGTTTCATGCAGATAAAGGTTTATTCGAATGAAATGAGGAACTATGATTTGCTACTGAAATGAAGTAGTCCATCAGTCTCTGTCTCTCTTTCCCAGGTCACTTATGCTTTCACTTCTCAGGTCCAGAAAGAAAAGGGTCAGTTCCTTTCCTTCTACAGGATGGTCCCTGAAGAAGGCATCCAGTACCCAGGGATTGTCAGGCTGTTGCTGCACTTCAGGTGGAAAATGGTTGGTCTCTTTTCACTGGACACTGAGAATGGAGAGAAGTTCATGAGAACCTTGAAACTGGAGCTCCTCAGGAATGGAATTTGTGTGATTTTTTTCACACAGAATCTCACAGCTAAAATCAGGCAATGCAAAACTCAAATTTCGGCCACTGAAGGAGTTAATAGAAATCAATGTCTTCATTTATTTTGAAGAGTTCCTTTTCTACTTCTATGGAATACAAATTGTTGAAAGAGTTATTAAAATGGTTATGAAACCTGTTAATGGAAAAATCTGGATCACCACAGCTTTGTCCGACTTTACCTTGGATTTAGCTTATTTAAATAGAATAAGTACATACCAGCACGTGTTTGCATATTTTTCCTTCCTTCCCCAAAAAAGGAAAAGGACCAACTATGATGGTGTTAATGATTTGTATAAATCCATGCATGCATTTGTGGAGAAAGCATTCAAGTGTTCGCATTCTGAGCATGTGCTGTCAGTGAAAGAGTGGACAAGATGCAGAGAGAAGGAGGAACCAGAAGGCCTGTCCAAAGTGGACAAGGAGCAAATACTTTCTCTGGATAGCTACTTCTCTTACAGCACAGTCCAGGCTCTGGCTCATGTAGTGAATGTGGCTGTTTCCTCCAGATACAGGAGGAAGGACATGGAATGTGGAGGCATGCAAGGTGTGCACAGACTCCATCCATGGCAGGTATTTCCCAAAACCACCACTTCCTTAGCTATTAAACATACAACATGAGAAGTTTACCAAATGAAGGGGCAGCTGGAACACTCTCTGTTCTGGTCCCTCTTCTGGTCCCCTCTACTGGCTTCTCAGGACTGAGGAAATTGTGGGGGTTTCATCTATACAGACTTCCTCAAAGCTTTGGACAAAGTGTCCCATGAGATCATGCTTACTCAAGCATCTCCAAGCAGTGTAAGTAGACCGACTCTCAGCTGCATGCACAGTTGGCTACAGAATTGGACTCAAGTGTGTTCATCAAAGGCCCATTTTCAGAACAAGGAAGGTAACAAATGTGGTACTGCAGAGTTTGGTCTGTGGCTCTGTTCTCTTCCACATTTGTATTGATGGTTTGAATGAGGAAGTGCAGAAAATGCTGATTAAATATGGAGATCTCACGACAGAAAGAGGCTAGCGAATACCTTGGAAGACACAAAGAAATTTCACAGGTTATCAGTAGGAGAAAAGGGAAAGCATCCATCAGGAGGAGAGCAAGGAGGATGTGAAGACTGGGAACAGAGCCATATGAGGAGAGATTGAATGAACTGGACATGTTTAGCCTGGAGATGAAAAAACTGAGGGGAACTATGATAGCAATCTCTGTTTGATCATCCCAGAGTGCAGGATGTGGAACAAAGGGCTCATGGGACAGGAAGCCCTTCTTGTTGTTAGTTGCGAAGTCACATCCGACTCAACACAACCTCATGGACAACACTCCTCCAGGCCTTCCTGTCTTCACCATCTCCTGGAGTCCACTTAAGTTCACACCAACTGCTTCAGTGACTCCATCTAGCCACCTCATCCTTTGCCATCCCCTTCTTTTTTTTGCCTTCTATTGTTCTCAGGAGTAGGGTCTTCTCCAGTGAGTCCTTCCTTCAAAATAGGTGGCCAAAGTACTAGTTTCATCTTCTGTATCTCACCTACTAAAGAGCACTCAGGGTTGATCTCCTCTAAGACTGACTTGTTTGATCTCCCTGCAGTCCAAGGGACTTGCTGGAGTCTTCTCCTGCACCACAATTCAAAGGCCTCAATTCTTTTTTCTTTCCAAATTTTACTATTTTCTCTACAAATCTAAAACTAAAACAGCAATTATCACCAAGACATTGGGTTGACATCTTACTCTTTTTTACAATCAATAACCATATTCAATTCTAGTCCCATTCTAGTCCCATTTCTTTAACCAACAATAAAAAGAGTTCCAAGTTTGATAGAAGTATTTATCTTCCTTCTCCTTCAAAAACAAAGTCAATCTGTCCATTTCCATGCAATCCAAAGCCTTTTTTAAGATCAGCTCCTCGGTAGGTGACTCTTCATTCCTTCAGTGTTGGGCAAATGCAATCCTCACCGTGGTAATTACATGTAAGATCAGCTATATACATTGTTTCTTAAAGTCATCAGGGATAAAGTCTAAAGACTTCAGGTTTAAATATTGAAGGTGTTTGTAGCATTTCCTCAAGCCATTTATGTATTTTAACCCAATTTTTTTTTTCCTTAACACAAATCCACCACATATGATAAAAAGTACCCCATTTGTGTTTACATTCCAACATCAATTTGAAGCAGGCCATCCCATTTGTAAATCATGCCCTTTAAGATACAAATTTCTCTTATTTCTTAGCTTTATTCGTTCTTTTAACCACATTAAAACACAAGCTTGACAATACAGCATCCAATCAGGAAGGCCAAAGCCCCCATTCCCTTTGGCCTCCTGGATCATTTAAATTTAATTATTGATTTCTTCTTTTGCCATATAAATCTCAAAACCTTGGTATTTAAATCATCAAAAAACTTTTTATCATGTTTTACAGGAATTGTTTGAAAAAAAAAGCTTTGGTAATATACTCATTTTAACTTTTGCTATTCTTCACAACAGTGATAATTGCAAATTAGCCCGTTTTTCTAGATCACTCTTAATCTCCTTACATAATTTAACATAGTTAAATTTTTCACTAACAGTTTAGTCTTTTCTCTATTTATTTTCATCCCGGTAACTTCACCATAGTCTTCTATCTTTTTTAAGAGTTTAGGCATCGTTACCAAAGGATGTTCTAGGATAAAAACTAGGTCATTGTTAAATGCTTGAAGTTTATAGCTTTCATCTCTGATACTAGCACCTTTAAATAGCCTTTAGTGTCTTCTCTAACATTTGTTTTAAATTTCAAGAATCAATATAAATAACAATGGTGATAAAGGACATCCTTGTCTTGTGCCCTTTTGAATGTCTTTAGTGTCTGTAAATTCTCCATTGATTATTATTCTAGCAATCTGTTTTTGATAGATACTTAATATTGCATGAATAAATTTTCTACCAAATTCCATTAGTCATAATTATTGTTCATGAATTGCCAATTAACATTATCAAAGGCCTTCTTTGCATCTACAAACAATAGTGTCTTTGATTTTTCAGAATGGACTTCATAGTATTCTAAGATATCCAAGATGATGCTCACATTGTTCCTAATTTGTCTTTTAGGTAAATAACCTTTTGATCTGTATGTATAAAGTCTATTAAGTATATCTTCAGTCTTTCTGCCATTACAGAGGCAAAAAATTTATAATCTACATTTAGAAGTGATATAAGTCTATACTTTTGGATCTTTGTCAAGTCCGTGTCTTCTTTTGGAATTAAGGTAATATTTGTCACAATCCAGGTATTTGGTATGTTAGCATCTGACAATACAGCATTGCATATATCCTTTAGTGGTGTACATTAAATTCCTTCAAAAGATTTATAATACTCCTCTGATAATTCATATGGGCCAGGGGTTTTATCATTCTTTTTCTCTTGATTGCCTCAGTTACTTCTGTCATTGTTATTTCCTCATTTAATATTTTTTGATATTTCTCTGGCAATTTTGGTAGATTTTCCTTTTGAATATATTCATAAGCCTTTTCGATTGATATTTCTTTAGCTTGGTACAGCTTTGTAAAGAAATTTTCCAATATTTTCTTAATTAATGCACTTTGTACCTGTAGTTGTCCTTCTCCATCTTTCAACTTAAGTATTAGTCTCTTTCCTTCTTTAATTTACAGGCTAACCATCTTCCCGGTTTGTTAGCATTTTCAAAGAAGTTCTGTTTGGTCCATTTCATTAGTTTAGCTAATTCATTTGTGTCTAACAGTTTTAATTTATGATTTAGAGTGTTCATCTGTATCGTGAGATCCTTTTTTGATGGGTCTTTCTGTAACTCCTGTTCAAGCTTCAAAAGCTCATCTATTAGTTTAAGTCGTTCTTGTTTACTCTTTTTATTTGTTTTTGCTGAATATGTTATAATCAAGCCTCTAACATATGCTTTCACTCTTATTCCAGACATTTTGTAGAGACATTTCTTCAACTTTATTTTCTTGGGGAAAAAAAATTAATTCCTTTGTTATTTCTTCTTTAAAATTTTTTATCTTTTAATAAAGATTTATTGAATGTCCATCTAGGTGTTTTTGTTGTTCCTTTCAAGGTCATGGTTATACAATTGTGATCAGGCCAGACATTTGTCTCTATTACAGCTTCTAACAAATCTGGAATTAAATCTGGGGTTATCCAAATCATATCAATTCTAGGCCACTACCTATGTCTGTTTGAGTAAAAAGTATTCTTGGCTGAAGTTGTTGTTTTTTGTTTTTTTGTAATAAGTTTTATTCAAAATTATAACCCTAACTGAAAACAACATCAATCATCAAAAACATCTGACCTGCTGGGTCAGCTCCTAATTTTTTTTTTCCATTTATGATGACTTAAAAACATATTAAAACCTATACAAAGTCCCGTTTCTCCAGCCAATAATAAAAAGAGTCCCAAGTTTGATAGAAATCAGTATCTTCCTTCTCCTTCAATGACAAAAACAATCTATCTATTTCTGCACCATCCAAGATCTTTTTTTTTTTTTTGGATCAGTTCATCGGTGGGTGGTTCTTCACTTTTCCAGCATTGAACAAATTCAATCTTCGCAACAGTAATACATATAAAAGCCAATACATTTCTTGTTTACTAATATCAATAGTTTTAGTGCCTAATAAAAAGACTTCAAGTTTAAAAGCTAAAGATTTTTGCAACATTTCCTCAAGCCATTTATGTATTTTAATCCAATATTTTTTCACATTATCACAAGTCCACTACACATGATAGTACCAATTTATGTTTACATGTCCAACATCTATTTCACATATTTGAAGACATCTTAGCTAATCCATTTGGTGACAGATACCATCTTTAAAAAGAAAGGGACTACAGGTGGCGCAATGGTTGAAACCGCTCTGCTGCTGGACTGGTTGATCGAAAGGTCACCAGTTCGAATCTGCACAACGGGGTGAGTTCCCGTTGCTCCGTCCCAGCTCCTGCCAACATTGCAGTTTGAAAGCATGCAAATGCAAGTAGATAAAAAGGTACCACTTCAGTGGGCAGGTAAAAGCATTCCATGCACTTTGGTGTTTAGTCATGCCAGCCTCATGACCACAGAGACTGTCTGCGGACAAACGCTGGCTCCCTTGGCTAAGAAATGGAGATGAGCACCACCCCCTAGAGTCAGGCATGACTGGACTTAATGTCAAGGGGAAGCCTTTACCTTTTACCGTTTTTACCATCTATAAAGCATTTTATACAGGTTTTCTTTATACAAAGTTGCTAATGTTACCAATCCTCCATCCTTATCCAGAATGTCATCATATCTTATGATCCCTTCAAAGTTCAATGCATTTGGATATACAAGAGCTTCCATAAGTGAAAACCATCTTGGTAATTTATTATACAATTTTGTCTTTAACTTTTCCCACCCCAACATTAATGATTTCCTAATATAGTAACTGAAGAAAGAGCCATGTAGCTTAGCCTTTTCATATCACATATAAGCATGCCAACTCATTTGCAAATCATGCCCTTCAAGATATAAAACCAAAGCCCCCATTCTCTTTAGCCTCCTGAAGTATTTTTAGTTTGATCCTTGGTTTCTTCTTTCGCCATATAAGTCTTAAGATTTGAAAGTTTAAATCATCAAAAAAATTTCTATCAATTTTTATGGGAATAATTTGAAATAAAAAGGAAAGCTTTGGTAATATATTCATTTTAACTAGTGCTATTCTTCCCAGCAAAGGTAATTGCAAATTAGCCCATTTTTCCAAACACTCTTAATATCCTTAAATAGTTTATCATAATTGTCTTCTTTCAGAGTGGTACACTTAACTGTAAGGTAAATTCCCAAATACTTAACCTTGTTAACAATCTGCAATTCCACTTGTTCCTGTGTGAGATTTTTTACTGACAATAACATGGTAATCATTAATTCCTGTAGGACCTCATTCTTTCTTTTGGGTATATTCTGAAATCTCAAATAATTAAATGCCTTCTCCATCTCTAATATAGCCAATAAATCCCATAATGGCTTGCTTGTTTGCTGTATTAATTGTGTTTCTTTGTCTAGTGTTTCAATTTTATTATGTGCTTGTTGTATTTTTTGTGTATTCTGTTCAGTTTTAAGTCGAACATCTGCCAGTTGAGTTGATACATCCTTAACAGGACTATCCAGTTTGTCAAGATGTTCTCTTTGTTCATTTGCAAAGTTTTTCTGCTTAGCTGACATATTCCTCATTTCTGTTAATAAATCCCTCTGTTCTAAACTTAATTTTGATATAGAATTTTGGATAGACTCTTGGGATTCTTGCATAGCTATTAAAGATGTTTGTATCACCAAAAGAATCATTTGTAGATCTTTTGATATTTTTCGGCATCTCAGGCTTTGAACTGATGAGATGAACTCTGAGCAGCTGATGTAGATGCTGAAGAGGAGGAAGAGTGTATTTTTTCAATAATGATGATAGTTTTTTGCCAGTAATTACAAAGCAGGAACAAGAAAAAAAAGAGAAGGAGAAAAGAGAAAAAAGAAGAAGAAATCTCCAAAAAAAGAGGAAGGAGACTTCTTATAAGTCCAATAGCCACAGGATGGCAGCAAAGATGGCAGCATATAAAGACATTTGTGTCTTTATATGATGTCACAAAGAAGACTAAATAAAAATCTCACAAGAAAATGGCAGTTCATCAGAAATAAGTAAGAATTTGTCCTTCTTTCACTTAATCCACAATAGTTTTTTATTCAGATTCTTCGCCCTTGGGGAGTTAGGAAAAGGAAAGCTTACTTTCCAGCCTCGTACTTTCAAAAATCCTCCGTTCCTCTCTCCTAGATTAATCACCTCTTAAACTCCATGGGGGGAGGGGGAATTCCTCCCTCCATTGAAGGGGCTTTTCTTTCTTCTTTCTTGCAATTAATATCCACTTCAGTTCTTTCACAGGTAGTATTGAAAAGGTAGAAATGCTCACCCAGCAGGTCCAATGAACTCCAAGCTGTTATTCTGTGCTATATCCGGTTGTCTATGGCTTGTAGGGAGCTGATCTCTCCCCTATGTTGTTCGATTGAGAAAACCTCGAATGTCTCCCAGTAAAGGTGGAGCCGCTGCCCCACATTGCCCAGAAGAGTGCTCGGGCATCTAATCCCTGCCCCAACAGGGCTTGGATGAGCCTCTAGCAGCTCACTGTTGAACAAATACTGGAGTGATTACGGGAGCCCCCATTCTTCACAGCCATCTCACCATGACGCCAACTGGAAGTCAGCTGAAGATTTATTTTTGTGTCTCCACATATCTGTTAGTCTAAATTCCTCTAATGTATTAAAGAAGGACTTTGGAAGCATTCTACTTTCTTTCTTCCCATTAATGTCACTCTTGTGGTCTATTTTTCTGTCAACAATTGTATTAAAGTCTCTCATTAAACACAAAGTTTGATACTCAGTTGGTAGGAATAAAGTATGTAATTTTTGGTAGAAAGCTTCTTGGTGGTCATTTGGTGCATAGATCGCCACTAAAAGCACCTTCTTGTATTTTATTGTCGCTTCAACCAGTAGAATTCTATCATCTTCATCCAAAAGAATATACTTAGGATCCCACTTTTCTTTAATATATGAAGCCAAACCTCTTTTCTTTTGATGAGCGGAAGATATTAATAACTTGTCAAGTTTTGGATTTTCCAGAAGTTTATGGTGTTGTCTTTTTATGTTTTTCTTGTAAACAAATTACATCTAATTTCAATTTTTGAAATTGAGAAAAGTCCTTTTCCACTTAGAGGGTGAGTTTAATCCATTTAAGTTCAGAGAAAATAATTCGATTCCTCCTTCCATTTTAAGAGCAGAATTTGTTACACACACACACACACACACACACACATTTGTATTTAGGTTTTATGCTTCTACCTTTTCTTTTGGTTCCAATAACTGTTCATCCACTTGTTGGTCTATAGTTGCTCTTTCTCCTTCTTCTGGGTGATAAGTTGCTACAGCCATTGCCTCGCCATCTTTCCTTCTTTCCTTTTCTTCAGTATGCTCTTCATCGTCAAATGAACTTCTAATTTTTTCATAAAATTCTTGTGCCTTGAAGATTGAATCCAGTCTATATCTTGTGGAATTCCAAGCAAAAACATCTCTTCTGGTTTTATCCATCTGAACATAATTCCTTTCTTTATCAACTTGGAAGTGAGAACTTGATACTTCTTCTACCCTTCTCTGATTCTCCATGGTATTTGTTTCAAAATGATTACATTGTGTTCATCATCAAATTTTAATGGTTTATCATGTGAAGCTCTGAGGACATGATCTCTTACAGATCTTTTTGTAAATTTAACATGAACTTCCCTCGGATGTGTATGCCTTCTTTCATACCTTGAGTTAACTCTATGAACCAGGTCATTCTCTTTGTCAAGCTCTTCCTTTTCCAAGTCAAGAGCATCTGCTAACATAGTGTTTATTAAGTCACTTACATTTTCATTTTTTGCCTCTGATATAGTCTGAAATCTTAGATAGTTAGCTGCCTTCTCTATCTCCAGTGTAGCAACTGAATGCCATAGTGACTTATTTGTTTGTGTTAGTTCTTACATCTCTTTATTCATCTTTCCAGTTTCCTTATCAATATCTTCAATCCTCTTTACCATTTCTTGTATTTTTTGTTCATTTCCTCCTGTTTTGAATTGAATATCTGTAAGTTGATTATTCATGTCCAAAACATGATTATCCAATTTATCCAATCTTTCATTTTGTTTGGAGGCCAATGTTTGAATGGCATTTTGAATAGACTCTTGAGACACTTGCATTGCCGAAATTGTCATCTGAAACTCTTTGATATTTTTCTGAATCCATAGTTTTTGATTGATGTATTGGGTTTTGTAATGCAGATGAGGGTGCTGCTAATGATGCATGATTTTTTTTCATGATGAAGATAAAAAATTTATTAGGACAATTTATTGAAATAGCATGTTATGGTGCTAAAAGGCCAGAAGGTGGCAGCAGAGAGTCACAAAACTTTTTGGTAGACAATGTACCTATTGTGAAATAAAATGAACACAAGGTGGTGGCAAAGGGTTATTTCTTGTTATAACAAAAGAAGTGGTTTCACGTTCAATCACAAACTCCAGAAATGATCAGATCTCCATGTCGTCTCTGAAAGAGGCATATAGAAAGAAAACTAAAGAGAATTTTTTTTCCTACCACTTAATGTACAGTAAGCTCCAATTTGATTCTTTGCCCTTGGGGAGATTAAACAAAAAGAATCTCTTCTTTTCCAAATCTTGAATTTACCCAGTTTCACTTAATCTCCCCTAGATTTTTCACCACTTAAACTCCACGGGTGGGGGGGGGGTTCCTGCTCCATCCAGAAGGGCTTTTTATTTAAGTTGGTGCTTGTTTCACAAGTTCTTTGAAGGGCAATAATTTCAAAAGATTATTTGTTAACGAAGCAGGTCCAATGTCCACTTTTAAGTTTTCCTTCTTTGCTATTAAGATGGTGCTGACAGCTAATGAGAGGGAGCACTCCTCTTGTCAGTTCAGTGAGAATCCACAAGCTTCTCCCAGCGGGTGGGGGACCATTACCCCCCACAAACCAGAAGTCTGCTCGGACTTCTAATCCCTGTCCCAACAGGGCTTGGATGGGCCTCCTAAGCCCCACTGTAGAATGGATTTCAGCATGAAGTATGGAGCTCCCATTCTTCATTCCTGATCTCACTGCGACGTGACTCAGAAGTCCAAAGGCCTCAGTTCTTTAGCACTCAGCGTTCTTTATGGTCCAGCTTTCACAGCCATGCATTGCAACTGGGAAAACCATAGTCTTGACTATCTGCACTTTTGTCGGCAGGGTCATGTCTCTGCTTTTTAGGATGCTGTCTAGATTTGCCATAGCTTTCCTCCCCAGGAGCAAGCATCTTTTAATTTCTTGGCTGCAGTCCCCGTCTGCGGTGATCTTGGAGCCCAGGAAAATAAAATCTGTCAATACCTCCATTTCTTCCCCATCTATTTGCCAGGAAGTGAGAGGACTGGATGCCAACATTAGTTTTCTTAATGTTGAGTTTCAGGCCAACTTTTGCACTCTCCTCTTTCACCTGCATCAAGAGGCTCTTTAGTTCCTCTTCACTTTCTGCCATGAGACTGGTATCATCTGCATATCTGAGGTTGTTGATATTTCTCCCAGCAATCTTAATTCCAACTGGTGATTCATCTAGCCCCACTTTCTCATGATGTGCGCTTCATATAAGTTTAATAATGGGAATTGGATTGTATTGTTTGTATTTTGTTAATTGCAGCCAGAGTGGAATTGTCAATTTCTCTATTTTATTTTGATTTTTATTGTAAGCAGCAGAGACGAAAGTAATGGATGGCATACAAAATTTATAAATAAATAAATAAATAAATAGGAAGGGTGACAGTATACAGTCTTGCCAAACTCGTTTTTCAATGTTCACCCAATTAGTGGTTCCATGTCCAGTTCTCACTGTTGCTTCTTGACCTGCATACAGGTTTCTCAAGAGACAAATAAGATGGTTTGGTACTCCCATCTCTTCAAGAACTTGCCACAATTTGTTGCGATCCACACAATCAAAGTCTTTAGCATAGTCAATGAAGCAGAAGTAGATGTTTTTTGGAACTCCCTAGCTTTCTCCATGATCCAGCATATGTTAGCAATTTGGTCTCTAGCTCCTCTGCCTCTTCAAAACCCTGCCTGTACTTCTGGTAGTTCTCGGTCCACATACTGCTGGGGACTGGCTTGTAGGATTTTGAGCATAACTTTGCTAGCATGAGAAATGAGTGCAATCGAGCCGTAGTTTGCACATTCGTTGGTATTGCCCTTCTTTGGGGTGGGAATGTAAACTGACCTTTTTCAATTCTGTGGCCACTGTTGAGTTTTCCAAGTTTGTTGGCATATTGAGTGTAGCACTTTTACTGCATCGTTTTTTAGGATTTTGAATAGCTCACCTAGAATACTGTCTCTTCCACTAGTTTTGTTGTTGCTAGACTTCCAAATTTGTTGTTACTAGGCTTCCAAAGGCCCATTTGACTTCACATTCCAAGATGCCTGACTTGTGCTCAGTGACCACCCCATCATGGTTATCAAGAACGTTAAGATCATTCTTGTTTAGTTCTGCTGTGTAATCTTGCGACCTCTTCTTAATCTCTTCTGCCTCTATTAGGTCCCTGCCATCTTGGTCCTTTATTTAGCATGAAACATTCCCTTCATTCCTCCAATTTTCTTGAAGAGATCTCTGGTCCTCCCAAATCTATTGTTCTACTGTTTTCTTCTATTTCTTCACATTGTTCATTGAAGAAGGCATTCTTATCTCTTCTAGCTATTCTCTGGAATTCTGCATTGAATTCGGTATATCTTTCTCTTTCTCCCTTGCCTTTCGCTTCCCTTCTTTCCTCAGCTATTTGTAAAGCTTCCTCAGACTGCCAGTTTGCTTTCTTGCATTTCTTTTTCTTTGGGATGGTTTTAGTTGCTACCTCTAGTACAATGTTGTGAACCTCCATCCATAGTTCTTCAGGAACTCTGTCTTTCAGGTCTAATTCCTTAAATCTATTTATCACCTCTTCTGTATATTCCTCAGGAATATGATTTCTATCGTACATGAGTGGCCTAGTGATTTTCCCTACTTTCTGCAATTTGCCTGAATTTTGCAAGAAGAAGCTTAAGTTCTGAAACAAAGTCAGCTTCTGGGCTTGTTTTTACTGACTATATAGAACTTCTCCATCTTTGTCTGCAGAGCACATAGTCAATCTGATTTCTGTGTTGACCGTCTGGTGATGTCCATGTGTAGAGTCATCTCTTGGGTTGTTGGAAGAGGGTGTTTATTATGACCATTATATTCCCTTGACAAAATTGTACCAGCCTGTGCCCTGGTCATTTTGTACTCCAAGGCCAAACTTGCCTTTTATTCTGGCTATCTTTTGGCTTCCTACTTTAGCATTCCAATCCCCCATGATGATAAGGACATCATTTTTTGGTGTTAATTCTAGAAGATGTTATAGGCCTTTATAGAACCTGTCAGATACAGCCTGTTCAGGATCTGTGGTTGGGGCACAGACGTGGACTACTGTGATGTTGAATGGTTTGCCTTGGATTCCAACACAGATCATTCTGTCATTTTGGAGATTGTATCCCAGTACTGTATTTCCTACTCTTTTATTGACTTTGGAGGCTACTCCATGTCTTCTGAGGGATTCTTGCTCGCAGTAGTATACCTGATGGTCATCTGAATTAAATTCACCCAATTCTGTCCATTTTAGTTCACTGATTTCTAAGATGTCAATGTTCAGTCTTGTCATCTCTTGTTTGACCACATCCAGCTTGCCTTGATTCATGGATCTTACATTCCAGGTTCCTATGGAGTATAGATCTTTACAGCATTGGACTCTCCTTTCACCACCACATACATCCACAACTTAGTGTCCTTTCGGGTTTGACCCAGTCACTTCATTCTGTTTGGTTCTACTAATAGTTGCCCTCTGCTCTTCTCCAGTAGCACACTGGACAGCTTCAGACCTGAGGGACTCATCTTCCAGTGTCATACTTTTACCTCTATGCTTCTTTCAATGGGGTTTTCATGGCAAGGATACTGGAGTTTGTTGCCATTTCCTTCTCTGGTGGATCACTTTTTTTTCAGAGGTCTCTACTATGTCCTGTCTGTTTTGGGTGGCCCTGCATGGCATAGCTCATAGCTTCACTGAGCTACAAAAACACCTTCACCACAACAAGGCAGTGATCCATGAAGGGGGGAAGCCCTTCTTGGCCCCTTCCAAATCCCCTGCTCTGGGAAACCTGTGAGATTCCTTAGAAAGAAATCCTAGAAGTCCTAAATCAGCTTCTGAAGAACCTCAGGCTCCAGAGCAGAACTGTTGATTTTCTACTTCCTGAAATATTCCCCTAAGGGAAGGTACCTTCCCTTCCCCTCCTGTGATGAGGCGAGCATTCTCCGCTTCTTAAATTCCTCATTTGAACATGGACAACCATGAATGAAATTAGAAACTGCTCCATAGTAAGAGTCATATGCTGCCAAATAAACTGGAACCCATTATTTGCAAAAACCTGGGTTTGAAATACATCTTCTCAAATGCTTCTGCTTTCTCTGTTGTTCCAGCTCCATCCTTTCCTGAGAGACCCACAGTTTCACAATCATTCTATTGATGGGGTGTATTTGGATGAGAACAGAGAGCTGGCAGTCAACTTGGACTTGATCAATTGGGTGCTGTTTCCCAACAAGACTGTTGTAGCAAATAAAGCTGGGAGTCTAGAAAGACAGGGCTTACCAGGTCCCACATTCACCATTCAGCAAGATCTGATTGTTTGGCCCAGTTGGCAAGATCAGGTGAAAAAAACCATCTGCATCATTTTTTTGTTTAAATTTCCCTTCCCTGCACTAACATTCTACCTAATGGGACGTGCAGTCATTTCATACATCAATACAAAGCATGAGATGTCAAAGATGTTGTGAATGCAGGTGAATAATTCCATATGGAGGGAATGTCCAGCTGCTTCAACTTCAGAGAATGGGATTCATTTAGGGGAGGGGATTTCAACCCGCATTTCCTTCCAGTCCGTGGAAGAGTCATTGTGGGCTCATCATGCTCTGGCTCCACATTCCTGCCCAGGGAGGGTAGGAGGAGCTCAGAGGGAGCCCACTGGAGTCATGCCATGCCAGGCCTGCCCTCTGGGTGGGGAACAAGGCCAGACTTCTCTTTGCTCTGATGTGTTTTCTGCTGGGAAGGGCAATGCTGAGCTGGGCTCAGCCACACTGTGCTCTTATGTGCGCAGGATTGGGGGTGGGCGCTATCTTTCCATATTTGACATTATGAATATCATTGTATTAAGTAACTTTGATTGATTTTGGATACCTCTGCTGTTAATATTAGAATTTCTATTTCCTATAAATATAATATTGCAGTTATGTTGATTTTGTACTTTCCTGTTGTTAATTTTTGATCAAGTATTCTTGAATAGAAGCAACAGCAGGTTTCACAGTAGCCCTATCTGAAGTACATATTGCTGCCTAAGAATTACTGTTGCATTCGATTACATTGAATTTCAATGTTGTATTCTTTTATTAGTATTTGCTACTGGTCAGTTTCTGGTTATTTTAGAAAAAAAATCTTTTTTTTTGTACTATGTTTATAAATGAATGCACAAAATACTATATTGTGCATATAAGGCCTTTCTGACTCAGCAGTCCCTGAAATACTTTTCCAATTATTTGTGGCCCCAATGGTAAAAAGGTTGAAAACCACTGATTTAGGGAATCCGCTGAACTGCTGGAGGTCTACCCCTCTCGGTCTTTCCTGCTCAGTCTCCCCAGTCCCAGCTTCTTCAGCCCAACCCTCCTCCCTTGATGTTCCCTCTCTCTCGCTCAGCCACTGCCACACGCCAGGTGTGTGGAGAGCTGCCACCCGGGATTCTTCAAGGTGGCCCGGGAAGGACAGCCCCTTTGCTGCTATGACTGCACTCCCTGCGCAGAAGGAACCATCTCCACTGGGGAAGGTGGGTGAGTGTGGCAGAAAAGGCAATATTCGAACATGGTAGGGCACTCATTTAGGGGTGCTAGGCCATCCTGAAAAGAATTTTCGTCTGGCCTGGTTGTTTCTGGAGAATCTGAATGGAAATTCTCTTCCTTGGGAGTGCTTTTACCCACCCTTTCCTTCCAGTCCTGGAAGTATTACAAGGGCCAACTCCTGCCTGGTGTTCTGTGCTTCCCAGAATGCCTCATTTATTGATTGCTGCAGCAGCCACATACTCCTTGCCATTCTGTCTACTGCAGGAATGATTTCCCTTTGGAACCTCTTGCTCCTAAGCCTCCCCTGAATTACTCCTTGTCTCCTCCATCTCTCCAGAAAACTTTTTTCCCATCTTGTGGGTGCTGTTCTTTCGGTACACCTTTTTGTACACCATAGTATTTCACATGGCACTTTGGCAGTCATTTCCCTCCACTTAAAAAGGAACCAAGAACCCCCTGTGCAGCTTCCCCAAGGAGAACTTCATGGCTTGCAGAGAAGGATAATTCCTGAGCATGAGAAACATTTAGATCGTCTGTTTCCTCATCTGGAAGACCCAGAGGAGGACTTCACCTCTTGCTGGCACTGCAGGGCTTGCCAACAGGAAGGATGCTGGGGAGGATTATTCCCAGAGGATTACGCAAGCAGTGGTTCCCATGTTGTTTAGGGGATTCACATTGTATGGGAAGGTTGGGAGGGAGGGCACGTGGGTCTGATCTTCAGCTGTGCATGCTGGGTTTCAGCATATTCTCAGATAGGCTGGGGAGTGATGTGCTTCCATGACATTACATATTTATCTAACAGTAAAAAAACAAGTTGCACTGGGTGATACTGCTGAGCATGCCATATCATAAAGCATCTGGTATCTCTTTATTCAGTTTCTTTACATCCAGCCATGTTTTAACAAGAATCCCAAGGTGATTCATGAAGCTTTACTCCTCCTTCTCTCACTGCTATCCGAACAGCAACCCTTTCAGTTTGACTGGGCTGACAGTCTGTGAGGGGCCCACAGTCACCCAATGAGCTCTATGGTGGAGTGAGGTCTAGACTCTGGATCACCTTTCTCCTGGACTGTCTTGGCTCCCAGTCAGGCAGGCGTTGCCAAGTTTGGAATTTCACCCACCCCACTCAGGGAGCTGAGCTCCATCTACCTATGCACAACCTCCCACACCCAGTCTATTTCCTCTTCTCTCTCACTCTGATGACCTCTGAAAAGTAGAGCTAGTCCAGAACTCACAGAACCTCCAACAATAATGTGCAAATATGAAATGACCCACTTGGAAGGCTTTCTTGAGCAGATAGAGCCAAATCCAGACATGTCCTTTTGCCCCTGACAATTTGTCTCTGAGCTGGTTCACTGCAGGTCTATGGAGAAGGTCAATGAAACTACAAAGTAGGAAAGGGCAGAAAAGTCAGATCGGGGATTGGCAATGCCCACGTGTCAGGGTCCCCTTTAGGGTCCATCTTCATCTGCCACATTGGTCAGTCAAGGGGATGGCTGATAAATTGTTCTTGCTCAGATGCAAAAGTTGTTACTGAGTCTTTGCAATCCCATGGACAACATTCCTCCATACATTCTTGTCCTCCGCCATCCCTTGGAGTCCACCCAGACTCTCACACACTTCCTCACTGATTCCATCTAGCTAGCTCATCCTCCACCATACCTTTCTTCTTTTGCTATCAATTGTTCGCAGCATTAGGGTCTCCAGTGGGTTCTTCTTTCTCATTAGGTGGTCAAAGTATTTGTGTTTCATCTTTGGTATCTCGCCTTGTAAAGAGCAGTCAGAGTTGATCTTTCAAGACTGACTGGTTTGATCTCCTTGCAGTCCAGGAGACTCACAGGATTCCTCTCCAGCACCACAATCCAAGAGTCTCAATTCTTTGGCATTCAGCCTTCCTTATGGTACAACTTTCACAGCCACACATTGCAACTGGAAAAACCATAGCCATGAATATGCTAACTTTTTTCGGCAGGGGAATGTCTCTGCTTTTTAGTATGCTGTCTAGATTTGCCATAGCTTTCCTCCCCAGGAGCAAGCAACTTTTAATTTCTTGGCTGCAGTCACCATCTGCGGTGATCTTGGAGCCCAGGAAAATAAAATCTCTCACTACCTCCATTTCTTCCCCATCTATTTGCCAGGAAGTGAGAGGACCAGATTCCATGATCTTGGTTTTCTTATTGTTGAGTTTCAAGCAAACTTTTGGGCTCTTCTTTTTCACTTTCATGAGGAAGCTCTTCAAATCCTCTTCACTTTCTGCCATTTTCAAATAACTGCTTCCAATTCCTTAGTCTATCCAAAAGGCTCCTCTGCTCAACTCATGAAGGGGTGGGAGTCTCCACTGAGCAGAGGGGTGAGTGGGGCTTCTCATGCTGGAACAGAACCTTGTTGGAGATCTTGTGGCAAAAAATGGGCTGGCTGGTGGCCGTGGAGGCAGGGATGGAATTCCCAGGGTGCACAACTGGTGCTATGGAATCAGTCTCATGATGGCCTTAGTGTTGCTTGGGTGCACTACTCATTGGTGCCCCGCCTGTATCAGGCTCATTGCATCCTGAGGGCCTGGGAGTCAGGGTGGATGAGTCCTGGGTGGGGGATCAGAACTCCTTCTACCCTCTTTCCTTTCAATTAAAAGTTGGTTCAAGCACAGTAGCAACAACTGGGATTAGGGCTGGGACTATGGGAATCCCAGTAGAATGCAACATTGCTTCTTCCCACTCAAGCAGGATTGCAGTGAGCTGGTCATTAAAGTACTGGGTGCCTGGATTGACCTGAAAATGCCAAACCCATGATATGTCTTCTGAAAATGGGGAGTCAGAGTGGGATAGTGTAAACCCAGTCATAATCTACAGAGACTTTATTTCAGCAGTTCCTAAAACTTTTCAACTGCAGTCTAAGCACCGATGCCGGATGATGTCGCGCTCCATGTGGGTTTGTGGTGAAGCAATGGATGATCCAGAGATCGGTCTGACCAGACTGCACAGCCTTCCTGCACTATCAGGCTCCAAAACCACTCCATGTTATCTCTCACACCAAAATTATGACCCTACTACAACTAATAAAATTGATGATAATAGTAGTCATAAGAACAACAACAATAATGAATAAAATGCAAAAAGCTAGAAGTCGAACTGATGACAGAGTGCGGTTTCTCTTTGTTTGACAGATGCATAGCATTGCCTGAAGTGTCCAGAAGATCAGCATCCAAAAAAGGTCCAGGATCAGTGCATATCCAAGGTCATCACTTTCCTGTCCTATGAAGAATAATTGGGATCCTTCCTCACTGGAATTGCCCTACTCTTTTCTATAGTTTCAGGAAGCATATTGGGGATCTTCAGAAAATTCCAAGAGACTCCAGTAGTCAAGGCCAACAACCGAGACCTCTCCTATATTCTGCTTGTTTACCTCCAGCTTTGCATGCTCCTTCCACTTCATTGGCCAGCCAAGAAGCATCACCTGCCTCCTCCGACAAGCAGCCTTCAGCATCATCTTCTCAGTGGCCATCTCTTCCCTCTTGGCCAAAACAGACACTGTGGTACTGGCCTTCCTGGCTTCCAAGCCAGGCAACAGAGCTAGGAACTGGTTGAGGAAGACACTGGCCAAATCCATTGTCATCTCCTGTTCCGGCGTTCAAGTAGTTCTCTCCATCATCTGGCTGGGCACCTCTCCTCCATTCCCTGACTCTGACAAGCACTCCCAGCCTGGGCAGATTGTCCTGTAGTGCAATGAAGGCTTCATGGCCATGTTCTCCACTGCCCTCGGCTACATGGGCTTGCTGGCTGCCGTCTGCTTCACAGTGGCCTTCCTAGCCAGGAAGCTGCCTGGGGCCTTCAATGATGCCAAGCTCATCACCTTCAGCATGCTGGTCTTCTGCAGTGTCTGGGTGTCCTTCGTGACCACCTACCTCAGCACCAAGGGCAAGTACATGGTGGCCGTGCAGGTCTTCTCCATCTTGGCCTCCAGTGTTGGGCTGCTGGGCTGCATCTTCCTTCCCAAGTGCTACATTATTCTAGTGAGGCCTGACCTGAACACCAAAGAGCACCTCATGTTGAAAAGCAAAGCATGAATTGTGCTTTTATTGTTCATCAACAGCTCATGATTTGAACTTTTGTGATCTTCCCAGAGATCCATTTTTGGTATATGTACAGTATAGAATGGAAGCAATTGAAAAAATCATCCTTTGCACTTTTCATTAGTTGGGAAAATTAAAAGCTCTGTTTCATACATGGGGGAAGCAGCATGCAAGAAATTTTCTCTTGTTAGTCTCATCAGCTAAGCATTGTGTTTTCCAGCTTTGTGTCTATGAATTCCGTGTTCAGTCTTTGACATTTTCATGCCATATTCTCAAGTGTGAGCAGATGAGTAATTACTGCCAAGAACATTACAGGGTAACAGGAATGAAGCCTCTCAGTTTCTAAAACATTTTCAAGTAACCTGGAAATTCCTCCAGCTCATTTTCCAGGGGGGATTCCTGTGGGGTGGGAGGCTTCCTCAGTGAAGGTACATCCAGCGTTGCAGATCACTTCCCTTGCTGTCCTGCTCAGTGATGGCTCCCCAGGACATTCTCACAAACATGCGTGACTGCCAAACACACTGACACATGCTTCATACTATTGCTGCAGGGAGGTCTTGAAAGATCAAGAGCAGGCAATGTCTTTCTCAAGGTGAGGATTAATTGAAGAAGTCCTTTTTGCAGCCCTGAAATCTCAGGGTTTACTCGACAGTTGGCAGACACACAAAGGGTCAATGTTGCCCTTCTTGGAGCAGGAGTCCAGCCAGACTCCTCATGTTTTAGCAACCTTAGTTTTGCTTGCAGCTTGGAATCCTTCTAGGAAAGTAGCAGCATGGCTGGGGATGGCTGGTCATTTGCATGATCCCCTCAAGTTTTACAGGAGGGCTTCTATGTCGGTGAGGGTGTTCAAACATAGACATGCCCATGTTGTGCATGCTGTGAGCAGAGCCGGCTGTAGCTGGGGGTCAGACTAGATGGCCCGGGTGGCTCCTTCTGACTCGCTCTGTTTCTGTGTTTCTATGTTTAGGTCCTTGGGAGGAGGGATCTCCTGCACCCTCAAGGCCTGCATGGAAAGGTCTGCACCAGCCCACAAACTTACATCAGTGAGGAAAAGAAGCCTGTGGGGGGAACCTTGTGCTGCATTTCCCCCCTGCCTTTTGTCATTGTGCCAAGCAGGCAAGAGGTGCCCAGGCCTGTCTCCTCTCCTTTTGATGTCCCCAACAACCACAACCCTGTGAGGTAAGCAAACTCAGTGGGAGTGATTGGCCAAGCATCTACAGGGAGCTTTGTGGATGAAGCAGGAGTGGAACTGGGAACTCTCATGTCTCCTGCTTGGCATTTGACCCATCAGGCCACACTGCCTCTCAGAAGACACTAAAATCTCCCTCAGGCCTTCCCTGCCACAGTTCGACTCTTCAGCTTGGGTAATTTTTTCTGGTCCATTATTTTCTCCCTACATATAACAGGCTGTGTGGAGAATATGATATGTCTGGGGAATGCTGCTGGTTTCCAGTTGAAACCCTGCAAGTTAGGATGGTGCCTTCACTAGCATGGATGCTCCATCAGCCTCACAGCATCTGGGATTCCTCTCTGGGGAACAGAGCCCTAGGACATCGGTCGCCACGCTGTTCTGGAAGCCACACAGCTCCAAGGCTTCCTTTGGTGTAACCAGGCATCTCTGCAGCACTTTGCACAGAATGGCCACAATCCTGGAATGTTGGAGCTGCAGTGGAATGGGAAAAGCATTACTGCACCATGTGCATGTAAAGACTCTCATTAGGCTCTGGAGACAGGGACACAGGGATGCCCCATTGTCTGAAACCTTAAATACGAGCAAAAGTCCCATCATTTCTGCAAATCATGGCTGCCAAACCTGAGACTCTAGAGCAGGGAAATCTCCACATTCGTGATGAGGTACCTCTAATAATATTTTTACCACCACAGTCACTATTATTAGTAGTATCACCTTGCACTTAAACAGTGTCCTTTTTCATGTATGAGGAAAGCTAGCAGTTTGCCTATGTCTCCTCTCCATTCTTAACCTGACATGAACAACCCTGTCAGGCAGGCCAGGTTGAGAGTGTGTCTGGCCAACAGTCACCCAGAGATCTGAAGCAATGAGTGGGTATTCAGACATGGATCTCACATTCCCCATCCCACTAATTACACACTGGATCCCACAGATGGATGCACAGCCAAATGCCCCCTGCTTCATCTTCTCAAATAAGAACAGTTCCGGTTCTGCTTGTAGACATGTCTGTTCTAAAACTGGTTTCATCTCCAGGATAAACTAGAAGGAAACATGCAGTCCCAGCACACACCCTCCCCCAAGGAAAACAGGGTGGTAGTAAAGGGGAAAAGAGAAACATTTTCCCAGAGATATGGGGGGGGGGGGAGAGGAGAAGAGAAAGGGAAAGTGGCTTCCCCCCCAGTCTTTCAGGGATTGTTAAGATGGGGTGAACAGGCTTGTTCCTCTATCAGGCAATTTTCCTCTTCATGCCTTTCTTGGCTGGCTCTGCTGGAGCAACATTTTGACAGAATCACAGCCTGTCCCATCCCTGGAGCTCAAGGTGGGCCCCGAGGGAAAATTTGTCTGACTCATGAGGATGACAGTCCTCTGAGCTGGAGATGCCCTGACCAGGACCTCTAGGAACCTAGTTGAGCACAAAAAGTGGGAAAGCGCAAAGTGAAAGAGAATTTTTGATGCACCTGCTTCCCTCACTGCTGAAGCAATAAAGGAGGGGAAAAGAGCAAATGTCAGATGCAGCAGGTCACACCTTCAAGGCCAGTGGCAGACTGCATGACCAAAAGAGTCCCTTGATCTTGCTTGCCTCAAAGGAGCTGCAACAGCAAGTTCTCAGAACATGTCTTTCCTGCCCATGGGACTGAGGAGAACATTCAGGGAGCCCCAGAGTTGAACCAGCCCTGTGGCTGTAAAATTATGGAAATTAATGATCTTCTTGCTAAAGCTCAACGGGTCCCCTCCCCCAAGACCATCCTGAACACCCTGAGGCACACAAGTATTGCAGGGGTGTTTTGAGTCCAGATGCAAAGAGGAAGGCACCTCATTCCCTCACACCCTGCTCAGGGATTGGGACAGGGTGAAGGCAGGAGAGGAGTCTGAAGTGCAGGGCACTTATTCTCCTTCCCTTCTGCTGGAGTGTTGGCTAGTCGGGCTCCTCATCCATTTCAGAAGCAAATTCGTCCAACGGTGCCTCGGTTTCGTTGAAAGGGGCAGGATGGAGGCCGTGTCAAGTGCCAGCACGATGGCATTCTTCTTCCTGCTGCTGCTGCTCCTCCCAGAGGGCTCCTGTGGGATTCTGGAGGCCAAATGCCCCTGGAACTGGCACAGGTCTGAGCTGCAGCCACGGATTTATTACCAACCAGGAGACATCGTCTTCAGTGCCAGCATCTCTGCAACAGAGGGCCGATTTAGAGCACACACTTTCAAAAAACCTGCCTCTAATGAACTGGTTTGGTAAGTCACTGCCCTGCTTGAAATTATACCAAAAGGCACCATGGGCAGCTGGGCAGGGCAACTTGGAGGTAATGCAATGCCAGAGGAGTTTCTTCCAACTGGCCTTTCACTCAGGAACACCCAGTCCGCAAACTCATGGGTAGCAAAGCTCAGCCACTGAGCACTAGGCGAACAAAGCCCAGAGAGGAGTCAAGGGCAACAGGAACACACCAGGACCCAAAAGGCATGCAGTGATCCTTGCCTCTCCCCTCCCCTGTCTTCACTTCCCATTCTGTGTGAATGTATGCACTTGCTAGGCTCTTGCTGAGATCTGCACCATTGCTGTGTGTGCCTTGTAATAGGGAATGGATATGGACTGCAAGCAGAAGTAGGTCTGCCTGCCCAAGGGAATCCTGCCAGAAATTCCACAGGAATTGGCAGCTGGGCTCTTGCTTTGGGTTGGGACTACGATGGAAGCCTGAGAAGCACACTGCAAAGGGCATTGGAAGGATTCATGAACAGGGATGGAAAGGCAAACCATTTGTTTTCTTCCTTCCTTCCTTCCTTCCTTCCTTCCTTCCTTCCTTCCTTCCTTCCTTTAGGTTGGAAGCCACACTTTACTGGAAGATCCTCTCCTTCCTCTTTGCTGTCCAGGACATCAACCAGAATCCCAGCCTCTTGCCCAATGTCACCCTTGGCTACAGCATCTATGACAGCCTTCATGATGTTAGACTGATGTCTGATGCAACCGTAGACCTGCTCTCGACCCCCCCAGACCCACGTTCCCAACTATAAATGTGGCAGGCAAAATCATCTGCTGGCAGTCCTTGAAGAATCTGACTCTGACAACTCCATGCAGCTTTCCAACATGCTGGGCATCTTCAAAATTCCACAGGTGAGAGGATTGGGAGGAGTGGTATGAGGTTTCATGTAGAGAAAGCCAAAGATTTGCGAAGTCATTTGCATTCATGGTATCACTCCCAGGACTACAGACCATCCCACTCAGCCTTCAGTCAAGGATTAATAAAAGGCATCTCTCCTTCATTTTCTCACCATGAGAGAGGAAACTCCAACAACTGATTGTATAAAAAGTTTCTTTAAAGTAGGTGCACACCCCATTAGAGAGTGAGCCCATCTCCAGTTGAGATCAGCAGCCACAACCATCAGGCATGGGGCATTTTTATGCTCTGCTTTTTGCAATGAACAGATGTAGAGAGAAGATAATGCAAGTTACTTTTGTATACAGTTATCTTAAGCTCTGTTTCTGGTGCGAAATGAACTGGCCCCAGGCCAATCTTTCCCACATTCAAATCTTCTTGACAGAGGTTAATATTTTCAAATCTCTCCTGTGTCTTTGATAGAACACGAAGATTTTACCCCTGCTGTTTGGTTTTCAGGGAAAAAAATGGAATCATCATTAGGAGCAGTTTAGAACAAATAATTCTGCACATCGGGGTAAATCACATCATGGACATCAGGCTATTTCCCCTTTCATTCCCATGAATGAAATGCAGAAGGGCAAGGACGATTCTGAGACTCCAGGGATGTGTTCACAGCATCTGTGTCTGGCCAAACCTCCAAACCAAATTCTTCTCCCATGTATGTGATATAGGACTGGGAAGATTGTTTGCAGATGGAAAATCTGGAGAAGCTCAAGAATTCACATTACTCCAAGCACCCAGTTGTCAGTGTTTTAAACTTATGGTGCTAAAATGCATTATTTTTCAGAAAATAATAAGCAGTGCTTTTTTAAAAATCTTGTTTCATGTATACAATTAAAGGTTAAGTGGTTTATTATCATGTGTGCAGGAATTTTGATTTGATGCTGAAGTGAAGCAATCCACCAGTCTCTTCCTTTCTTTCCCAGGTAACTTATGCCTTCACTTCTCAGATTCAGGGAAAAAATACTCGGTCCCCTTTCTTATACAGGATGGTCCCTGAAGAAGGCATCCAGTACCCCGGGATTGTCAGACTGCTGTTGCATTTCAGGTGGATGATGGTGGGTCTCTTTTCACTGGACACTGAGAATGGAGACACGTTCATGAGAACCATGAAAGCGGAGCTCCTCAGGAATGGCATTTGTGTGATTTTTTCTCACAGTGTCTCTGAAATGAAATCAGGTGATATACCAGCAAAGGTGCCTCGGCAGTTTGTAGAAATCAATGTCTTCATATATTTTCAAGAGTTGCTTCCCTTCTTCTATGGAATACTCATTCTGGAGAGAGCTATCAAAATTTTAATGAAACCAGTTTACGGGAAAGTCTGGATATCCACAAGTTTGTGTGACTTTACCTTGGCTATAGCGTATGGAAATCATGATTTCCAGCATGTCTATTTATATTTTTCATTCCTTCCCCAAACAAGTAAAAGAATCAATTATAATGGTTTACGAGATTTATATTTCTCTATAGGGAAATTTGTAAAGAGAGCATTCAAGTGTCCCTATTCAAAACATGTTCTGTCAGTAAAAGAGTGGGCAAGATGCAGAGAGAAGGAGAACCTGGTAGGCATGCCCCAAGAGGACAAGGATCGAACACTGTCTCTGGACAACTTCTTCTCTTACAACACAGTCCAGGCTGTGGCCCGTGCTGTGGATGCAGCAGTGTCCTCCACATCGAGGAGGAAGTCCATGGAACATGGAGGCAGATTAGATGTGCACCGGTTTCATCCATGGCAGGTATTCTCTCCCCTTCTTGGGGACTGAATTCATAAAATGAGAAATTCAGATGAGATTTTCCAATTGAAGCTGCAGCTGGAACACTCTGTTCTGCTCTTTGATTTGGACATTTCTACTGGCTTGTCGGGACTGAGTCCAGCTGGTCGTGGCTGATAGAGCTGCTTTAAGTCATCCTGAAGAAGAACATGGAAGGAGTGTGAGGACTGTACAAGCGCATGCTTGGATTCCTTGACCTAAAATTAATCGGGGTTGCTATCTTGCCTGGGTTCAGAACACAAGGCTATCCCTGTTTGACCTGCTATGCCTGGCTGAACAGAGCCTACCCTTAGTTGTGTCTGCATTCCTGATCCCAGCAATCATGTGGTAGCAATCAGCAACCTACATTTAGGTTCCAAGCTGGGAAGAGCACTGAATGGGTCTCCAGCTGGTCTAGAACTTTCTAGAGAAGCAAGCGAGCCCACTTGGAGAGGTAGATTATAAAGCTAGTGGTCATCAGACACCTGGCAAATAATGCAATGATGCCCAGAGGCCAGTAGGGATTTGTCAGGAATAAATCAGTTTATCTAATCAGATTTCACCTTTTGATTGAGTAGCCTTCCTGGTGGACTGTGGGAATCCTGTGGACATCATCTATCTGGAATTCAGCACAGCCTTCCACAAAGTGCCCCATGATGTTGCAATTAGGAAACTAGCTCCAAGCAAGTAAGGTACTACAACTCTCAGCTGGATGCACTGTTGGCTCCAGAATTGGGCTCAAAATGTGCTCACCAATGGCCCCTTTTGAAACCAAAGAGAGGTAATGAGTGGGGTATGGAGGGGATCAATTCCACACTTTTCCAATTTTGTAGCAAGTGGGCTATCTAATAACTTGGGAGACAGAAGGAAATTTCACAGGTTCTCAGTAGGAGAAACAGGAATGCATTCAGTGGAGGTAAGCAAGGATGATGCATGGACTGGAAACAAAGAACTGAGTTCACATTGAAAGTACTTGGCACATTAAACCTGGAGATGAAAAAACTGAAAGGGAGTATGGTAGCAATCTCTGCTTGATCATCCCAGAATGCAGAAATGGAATAAAGGTCTGAAGTGAAAGGAAGCCCTTTGGGGCCCTTTCCAAATCCCCTGTTCTGTGATTCCCATGAGATGCCTCAGAAAGAAATCCCATTAAAACATGCTATAATGAACTCCCAGGTCATCTGCTGAAGGACTGCACACTCTAGATTCCTGAAAAATTTCCATCAGAGAAGCTGCCCTCCCTTTCCCTTCAGTGATGAGGCTTCTACTGTCTAGTTCCTAAATTCCTAAAGCAGACCGTGGACACTCAGCAGTGAAATCATAATCCTGACCTTAGTAATACCCAGTCACATTTAACAGGGTCTAGCTCTTAGCAAACCTGGGGTATGAAACAAGTCTTCTCAACTGCTTTTGCTTTCTTTTTTGTTCCAGCTCCACCCTTTCCTGAGAGACCCCCAGTTTCACAATCATTCTATTGATGGAGTGTATTTAGATGAGAATGGAGACTTGGCAGCCAACTTGGACCTTTTTAATTGGGTGGGTTTTCCAAACAAGACTGCTCTGAAAGTGAAGGTTGGAAGTCTAGAAAGAAGGGGCTTGCCTGGACGCAAGCTGACCATTCACCGAGATCCCATTGCATGGCCAAGATGGAAACATCAGGTGAAGAAATCCATCCCCATTATTCCATTGTTTTCATTTCCAATCCCTTCACTAACATTCTGGATAATCAGAGCTATAGATACTTAATAAGTGAATAAATAGCATGAGATGTAACAGGTGATATATTTCATTTGGAGGGAATGTCCAGCTGCTTCACCTTCACCTCTGGGGGTTCAGTGATGGAATCCACTGAAATGCTGGAGATCCTTCCCCTCTCTGTCCTTTCCAGCTCTGTCTCAGCCTCCAATTCCCTCAGCCCAACTCTCCTCCCTTGACGCTCTTTCTCCCTTGCTCAGCCCCTGTCCTTGGCCAGGTGTGTGAAGAGCTGCCGCCCAGGATTCTTCAAGGTGGCTCGGGAAAGACAGCCTGTTTGCTGCTATGACTGTGCTCCATGTGCAGAAGGGACCATCTCCACTTGGGAAGGTGGGTGAGTGCAGAGCAAAATGCCATGCCTTGGAGGGTGGCAAAGATTTGTAATGCAGAACATTCATCATCCTGCAAAGCATTTTTGATGGTCTGGTTTCTTCTGGAGTAACAGAGAGGAAAACCTTCCTAGCTTTTGGATTTTCCCTCCCCATGCTGGATGGGTGGCATGACCAAATGTCTGTATATTTTTCTCTACTTTCCAGAATGCCTTATTGCATTACTCCTTGGCATTCCATCTACTGTAGACATGTTTTCCCTTTGGTTCCACTTTCTGCTAAGCCTCTCCTGCCCAACAGTGCCCCTGCATTCCTCCTTCAGTCCTCCATCTCTCCAGAAAGTCTTCCCTCCCACTATCAATCCAAGTCTCCTCCTCCTCTCAATGCTATCCTCACAACAACCCTATGAGGTAGGCAGAGCTGAGAGTCTGTCAGTGGCACAGAGCCACCTAGTGACCGGCATGGCTGAGTCAAGGCTGGAATCAAGATCACTTTCTCCTGCTCCTTCTTGGCCTCAAGTCGGGCAGGAATTGCCAGGTGTGGAATTCAACCCACCCCACTGGGGGAGCTGAACTCTCTCTAACAAATCTCAATGACCCCCCTTGTCCCATCTCACTCCAAACGCTGATGACTTCTGTGAAGTACAGTGAGTTCAGAAGTCACAGAACCTCCCAGAATACTTTGCAAACACAAGATGACCCACACAGAAGGTTTTCCTGGGAAGAAAGAGAGAACATTGAATGTGTCACTTGGTTCAAGAACAATTGATTCCAAGATGTTCTATGTATGGCTGTGGATGATGATGCAACTATTCTGTTGGAAGGGCACAGAAGGAATATCGGGGGCTGTCAGTGCTCCTGTGTTGGTATCCTCTTCTAGGTCCCTCTCATTCACACATTACCTGGTCAGGCAAGGGGATGACTGGCCAAATGACCAGTCCCAATTTCTTAATTTGCACAGACTGTACCTCAGCTCAACTCCTGGAGGGGTGGTGGCCTCCCTTTAGCAGACATGAGAAGGATGGACTGTAGGTACCAGCAAATTGCCCTTTTGGAGAGCTTGTGGCAGAAGAGGGGCTGGCTGGTGGCTGGGGAGGCAGGGATGGAATTTCCAGGGTGCACAGCTGGAGCCTTGAAAACAGCTTCAGGATCCACCCCGGTGTGGCTTCCTTGCACTCATGGTGGGTGCACAGCTAGTGTTAGTCTCAATGAATTCTGATGGTCTCAGAGTCAGGCTGGATGAGTCCTGGGTGGGAGAGTAGCACCCCCTCCAGCATCTTACCTGACCCTTGAGTTAGAGGTAGGATTCTGGGTGGGACTACGGAAACCCCAGAGGAGTTGTGCACCCTTGCTTCATATCCCACTACTCCAGCAGGATTGCAGCAAGCTTGCCATGGAAAGCCTGTGTGCATAGCTTGACCTGGGAAAGTTGTTTTGTGCTGCCATGATATCTGTGAAATACTTGAGATGGTGCAGATGCATGGGAAGCACTCCCTGCCAGCATCAGACATTTCCTGGTGCATGAATGTATTACTGATTGCCACATATCCTAGTGCAATTTGTGCCTTCCAGGTATTACGCTGCCATGACAATTGCTGTGAGGACTTTTATTGACTTTAGAGAAAGGGTCTCCAAACTATGGCCCATAGGCCAGATACGGCCCACCAAAATCATTTACCCGCCCACCGCAGAGCATTCAGACTCTTTCAGAGAAAACAACATCTGAATGAGTCCAAAATCTATTAGCCAGTGCAGACGTTCTCTGAAACTATTTCAGTTTCGGAGATTAGCAGAGAGCCAGCTCCCGAACCAAATTGTGACAGCTCCCATCTACTGTGGGTGCGCCAGCTCTCTCTGCTAGCTCTGTCTAGTTCCTGCTGCTTTGCTGGCCAAGAAAGCATGAATTGTGCACGTGCTGGCACTTCCTGCTGTATTATGCATGCGTTGGAGAATGGAACGGAGGAGCTAGAATACAGAAGTGAGGACATAATATGGAACTGGGCATTGAACATGTCATTAGCCAAAAGCAGGCCAATACTTCCAATTGAAATACTAATAAGTTTCTGCTGATTACAATTGTTCTTTATTTTAAATATTACTTTGATTTTCCTTTTTTTTTTTTTTTTTTGCAATACTAATTGGATATGTGCAGTGTGCATAGAAATTCATTCATATTGTTTTCCAACTACAGTCTGCCCCCCCCAAAAGTGTGAGGAACAATGAACTGGCCCCCTGTTTAAAAAGTCTGAGGACCCCTGCTTTAGAGAATAAAGGGGCCCATCAAGTCTACGCATGGCAGGAAAACACTCTATTTTGGCTCTCACACAATAATCATGCCTCTCCCAGCAGTGCTGCCATTTCTACTAATACTCATCATAAGAATGATAACAGTAATGAATACAATGTACAGTACAGAGACTGTACTGGCTGTTGGGGTGCTGTTTCTCTTGCTTTTCACAGATGCAGAGCATTGCGTGAAGTGTCCAGAAGATCAGCATCCAAACTCATCCCGGAATCAATGCATTCCGAAGGTCATCACCTTCCTATCATATGATGAATATTTGGGGATCTTCCTCACTTGTGTAATCCTACTCTTCTCTGTAGCCACAGGAATACTTTTAGGAATCTTCAGGAAATTCCAAGAAACCCCAGTAGTCAAGGCTAACAACCGAGACCTCTCCTACATTCTGCTAGTCTCCCTCCTGTTTTGCTTTGCGTGCTCTTTCCTCTTCATTGGCCAGCCAAGAGGCATCACATGCCTCCTGCGACAAGCAGCCTTCAGCATCATCTTCTCAGTGGCCATCTCTTCACTTCTTGCCAAAACTGTCACTGTGGTGCTGGCCTTCCTGGCCACCAAGCCAGAACACAGGGCAAGGAACTGGTTGGGGAGGACTTTGGCCAACTCCATTGTCATGTCCTGTTCCAGCATCCAAGTACTCATCTCGACCATCTGGCTGGGCATCTCCCCACCATTCCCTGACTCAGACAAGCACTCCCAGGCAGGGCAGATCATCCTGCAGTGCAACGAAGGTTCCGTGGCCATGTTCTACACTGCCCTGGGCTACATGGGCTTCCTGGCTGCCATTTGCTTCACGGTGGCCTTCCTGGCCAGGAAGCTGCCCGGGGCCTTCAACGAGGCCAAGCTGATCACCTTCAGCATGCTGGTCTTTTGCAGTGTCTGGGTGTCCTTCGTGCCCACCTACCTCAGCAGCAAGGGCAAATACATGGTGGCTGTGCAGGTCTTCTCCATTGTGGCCTCCAGTGCTGGGCTGCTGGGCTGCATCTTCCTCCCCAAGTGCTACATTATTCTAGTGAGGCCTGACCTGAATAGCAAGGAGCATCTCATGATGAAAAGCAAAGAATAAAGTTGATTTTTTTTTCATCGACAACTCAATGTTCTGACATTTCTTAACAACCAGAGATCTATTTTCTGTATGTGAACAGTATAGAAATGAAAGGAATGAAAGAGAATTGTTTTGCACTTTTCAAACACAGCAGGTAAAAAAGATCCAATTCATATATGGGGAGCCACAATGCTAGAAATGTTCCCTAATTAATCTCATGATCTGAGCTTTGTATTTATTTATTTATTTATTTATTTATTTATATTCTTTCATTTATTCATTCATTTATTTATGTTTCTCTCCTCAATCATGGCGGTTCTCCTGGTCTTCCAGCTTCACCCTTTCCTGATGAACTCCCAGTTTCATGACACTTCCATGGGCAGAGTGTATTTGGATGAGGACAGAGTGCCGGGGCAGACTTTGACTTTGTGATCTAAGTAGTGTTTCTCAATCAGCCTTCCTTGCCCAAGGACAGGATGGAGGAGAGTTGGGATAGCTTTTTTGCTGGACCCTACAGTCTCCACCAATCCAAAATTGTTTCCCAAGTCCCCCACTTTGAGCTTGCGTTCCTGACCTTTTGAAGCAGCCTGTGCCATTCTTTCCATTCCAGCTGCATGTGGGAAATGGAGGGTGGTTGGTTCTCGGATTCCCATTTCCATGGCCAGACTGCAGGCTTTAAACATATATCTAGGATTCTAAACCAACCATTGGCTCCTTGTACACTCTCGATGTGTACACTCGCTCCTTGTACACTTTCATACTCCAGAATGCCAAGAGGAGACAGTGGTAACAAAAACTTGTATTTCCTCTTCACCCTCAGACATGGGTTAAATTACTGGGTTGCCTCTGATGTTTTCCATCACATAACATCCTGTTCTTCCGAGCAGTGGAACAGGGAAGCTCTAGCTTGTTGAACTTCTCACAGTTCCACCTGCAGTTCATACTACCTCCCTTTGATTCCCTGCTGTGAACATTTGTGGCTGTCATTCTTGTTCTGTGAATGGTAAAATGTGCATTTGGGAATGCGGTATTTAAGGCACGTGCCCAAATGTGCCTTAAATGTCCTTCTCTGCATTGAATTAAAGAGCCAGTCATTTGTGTGAAAGGATTTGTAGGGCACTTTGGACTTTTACTCAGATGCATTGAAAATGACAGAGAGCAACGCTGACCTCCAAATGTGCCAAAAAACCTAGAGACTGATTGTAGTCATGTGCTGAAAGTCTAGATATGTGGAAGGATTCTGTGAAATAGGCCCAGTTTGCTGCATTTCCGCAGAATCTGGTTGTAAATAGATGAAGAGGAGCAGGATGAGGATGATGATGATGATGATGACAATAATGACAAGGAGGAGGACAACAAGGAGGAGTTTGTTCCTGGCAAACACACCCAGTATTGCTGAGCTCTTGCCAAGAATTGAGTCCCGTGTGTTGTGCTAGCAGCACCCCTCCCATGTGCCAGGAGCAGCTGCTGCTTGAGTGCCACTGAAGAAGGCTGGTTGCGAGGGTTGAAATGTCTCTGTTGCTGAATACCGTTCCATGCTGGCCAGGCATGTCTGTAGAATCTAGAAAGAGCCAGCATGTATCAGACAAGGGACCATGTAGTCTAACCAAGGTCTCCCTGCAACCAGTGTGCACAGGGATGTTGCCTCTGATCTGGAGGTAGCCCTTGCCCAGCAAGGCTGCTAGCCATGATAGCTGCCTCTTCCTCCCACCCCTCAAATCCCTCCAATCACCTTTGAAAGGTGCCCAAATTGGTGAGTACCACCACCTCCTGAATGCCAGTTCCATAGTTCAGCTATACAGTGTGTGGAGAAATTTATTTATTTATTTATTTAGAGTACTTCTATGCTGCCCCATTTGCAGAAGCCTTGGGGTGGCTCACAAATGTAAATAAATAAATACAATATGAAACAATATAATTTAAGTTGCCCTGGCCAAAGAATAAAATAAATGAAAAGTATCAACAATTAAAATAACGTTTGAATAAAAAGGTCATCGCCTGGCACTGAAAAACAAAGACTGCACCAGGGGGACCTCTCTGGGGACCACATTCCATATATTGGGCGCCACCACAGAGAAAGCCCTCCTTCGAGTACTTACCCTCCTAATATCCTTCTGGAAGTGTTCCCAGAGAAGGGCCTCTCCCGCTGATCTCAAGGGGCGGGCGGGCATATATGGACGTAAGCGCTCCATCAGTTAACCAGGACCCAAGCCGTTAAGGGCTTTATAGGTCATACCTAACACCTTGAATTGGGCCTGGACTTCAATGGGGAGACAGTGAAGCTGACGGAGAACTGCAGTCATGTGAACATAATGCCCAGTCCCAGTCAGCATCCTGGTAGCTCTATTTTGAACCAATTGAAGTATCCAGACTGTTTTCAAGGGCAGCCCCAAGTAGAGGGCATTACAGAAGTCAAGTCAGAAAATCACCAACGTGTGTGTCATTGTCGCCAGGCAGTCATTCTCCAGGTAGGGGCGCAGCTGGTGGATCACCCAAAGCTGATAGAAAGCGCTCTTCGTCACTGCTGTCACCTGAGCTTCCAATGAAAGCTCTGAGTCGAGCAGCACTCCCAAGCTGCAGACATTGTCCCTAAGAGGGAGTGCAACCTCATTCAGGACTATGTTCAATTCCCCTTCCCCAAAGCCCAATCCGCCAACCAACAGGACCTCCGTCTTCTCTGGATTGAGCTTCAGTTTATTGTTCCTCATCCAGCCCATTACCTTGGCCAGGCACCAGTTCAGTACAGCCACTGCCTCATCTGGATTGGTAGAGAACAAGAGGTAGAGCTGGGTATCATCAGCGTACTGATGATTCCACAGCCCACACCTCAAGATGACCTCTCCCAGCAGTTTCATGTAGACGTTAAATAGCAAAGGGAACAAAATGGATCTCTGCGGTACTCCGTGGCATAGCTGCCATGGCGCAGAGTCATAGTCCCCCAGCACCACCTTCTGGAATCAGCCATTGAGATAGGAGCGGAACAACTGCAAAGCAGTGCCTCTGACCCCCAGTCCTGCTAGCCTATCCAGAAGGATACCATGGTCAATGTTATCGAAAGCCACTGAGAGGTCCAGGAGAACCAACAGGGACACACTCCCCCTGTCTTTCTCCCTGCACAGGTCATTGTAGAGGGTGACAAAGGCAGATTCAGTACCGTACCTGGGTCTGAAGCCGGATTGAAATGGGTCCAAATAATTAGTTTCATCCAAGAGTGCTTGGGGTTTTCCTGCCACCACCCATTCCAACACCGTGCCCAGAAATGGGATATTGGCTACCGGTCTGTAATTAGGAGCCATCTCTGGATCCAGTGACGCCTTCTTCAGAACCGGTTGGACTACCGCTGCCTTTAAAGGGGCAGGTACCTGGCTCTCACTCAGAGAAGCATTCACCACTTCCAAGGTTGAGGTCCCAATCCTGTGCTTGGCGTTTTTAATTAGCCAAGATGGGCAAGGGTCCAATAGGCAAGTGGTGGGATGTAATCCAAGCTCCTTGTCCACATCATCAGGCCGCAATAACTGAAATTCATCCATTAATTTTGGAGAAGACGGCGACATTGGTATCTCCGCAGAAGCCTCTGAATCACTTGTGGAGTCCAGCTCGTGACAAATCTGAGCAATTTTCTCCCTGAAATGTTTGGCAAAGTTGTCACAGTGGAACTTCAAGGGTGGAACCAGATCTTTCTTAGGGCCAGGATGAACCATCCCTTGTACCACCTGAAAATTATCCGCCAGACGGCATTTTGAGGAGGCAATGGAAATGGAGAAGAATTTCTTTTTCAGCATCCTCACTGCCACAGCATAGGCCCAATAATGGGCTCTTGTGTTCAGTCAGATTCCTCCCGTGATCTCCTCTACCTGTGCTCTAGACGTCTCCCAATTGAGTGATCGCTTCATCGCCCACAATTCAGGTGTATTCCAAGGGAAGAGTGGGCTCTACTCAGTGGGAGAGGATGCTTAGGAGCGATTGTGTCAACAGCCCTGGTCATTTCCCCATTCCATAGTTTGACCAGAGCCTCGAGCACCAGTCTTGTCAGCCGGAAACTCCCCAAGGGCCATCAGGAATCCATCTGGATCCATCCTGCTCCGGGGGCGGACCCACACAATCAGATCCGCACCTTTACAGAGGCTGCGCTTGGGCACAAACCTCACAAGGAAGTGATCTGACCATGACAGGGTTGTCAGACATAAATTCCTCACCCTCAGACCACCCTCTTCCTGCCCCGTCAAGAAAACCAGGTCCAGTGTGTGTCCACGTTCATGGGTCGGGCCTGTGACATGTTGAGACAGCCCCATGGCTGTCATGGAGGTCATGATTTCCTGAACCACCTAACTCAGACCAGTCTCGGCATGGAGATTGAAGTCCCCCAGGACCAGCATCCTGGGGGTCCTCAACACCAGGTCTGAGACGATCTCAGTCAGCACAGACAGGGAGTCTGTTGGGCAGAGAGTGCACGGTACACCAACAGAATCCCCAATCTGTCTCGGTTGTCCAACACCAAGTAGAGGCACTCTAGCCCTGGCCTTGAAGGAACTGGAAACCCCGTGAGGGGGATGGAGTCTTGATAAACCAAAGCAACCCCCCTCCTCTCCCCTCCAGGCATGGACGGTGCTGAATCAGATACCCGGGCAGACACATTTGAGAGAGGGCAACATCACCCCCCTCTCCCACCCAGGTCTCTGTTATGCAAGCCAGGTTGGCCCCCTCATCCACAATGAAGTCATGAATGAGGGAAGATTTATTGTGGACTTATCTAGCATTAAGCAGCAGCACCATCAGGCCCGGGAGGCGGTTGACAAGACTACCTGGAACACAATGGCTGGGGGTAAAACCCAAAGGAGGGATTGGTGTCAGCCTTCTTTCCCTTCTTCTTCTATGCAGACACGTTAGACCCGCACCGCTGTAACATCCATTGCCCGTGACCACCACAATGGCAGCGCGCATGCACTCACCAGGTTACTCAGACCTCAAAGTGGCCAGGGACAACTCCATAAAAACACATTAAAATACAATAAAACATTAAAACAGTGTAAAACTCCCTGTCTACACCCCCAATATAATATTACACACACCAACAGAGTCCCACGCCAGCCCAGCCCCGCATGGCCATGAACGGCCACAAATGGCGGTGACCGCCCTTTGGCCGCCGGCCCTGGCCATTTCCTGTGGGTTAAGCCTCCGCTCACCCATGCCCCCCACCCCCCAGTCCAGCGTTGCTCTCACCGACTCTGGAGGGGGGGGTGCAGCGACGGGCACGGAAACCCACCAGGTGGCAAGATGGCAGCGCCCTCCTCCATGACGTCGTCAATCTTCAGACGGTGGCCCTGGCGTGGCCCTGGCATCCTCCGTCCCCGGGGTGGTCCAGTGGTAGCCACAGGAGTGGCATCAGCTGACCTCCAGGCTCAGTGGGGGGCCTCAGGCCTGGCATGGGCGGTGGTGGCAGCAGCGGCAGCACAGCACAGCAGGTGTTCAGGGAGGGAGGGGAGGGGGCTCAGATGCTCTTTTTATTTTTCCTGAATCCTCTGAGGATGAATTTGGTGTGCACTAACATCAGGAGACCATGTTAGTTTTCCAAAGGTGCTGCTCATTGGGTTCATTTTAAAAAAGTAATTTCAGGAGCAAGAAAGAGGACAAAGGACTCTCTCTGCTGCAAAGAGCTCTCTTGTTCTTCCTCACGATGGAGCCTCAACCACTTCCTTTGGAAGCCCATTCCATATCCTAGGAATCCTGATCATCAGGAAATACTTCCTGACTTCCAACCTGAAGCCTGGTTCCTTGAGCTTTGCTCCCTTAGATTGTGTCCTGCCCTCCACCGCAGAAAAGAACAGGCCATGGCCCTCATCCAGATGACATCCCCTCAGCTACCTGTAATTCATTAAAAAATCACCTCGGAGCCTCCTCTCCTAGAGCCTGAAAGGAACCAGTTCCCTCAACATCTCCTCTTATGTGATCCCTCCAAACCTGGCTTCCTTTCTTGTGACCCTACACTGAACCAATTCGAACCTGCCTATGTCTCTCTTATAACATGGAGCCCAGAACTGGATGATGTACTCCATTTGTGGGTTCAGCAGAGTCATAGAGAGTCGTATCAACACCTCTGTAGATCTGGAAGCCACACGTGGTGTTTGCCTTCTTAACTGTCACATCACAGCACTGGCTCATGTTCAGCCTGCTGTTGACAAGAACACCAAGATCCCTCTCACAAGTGCTGCTCACCATCCACATGCCCCCATCCTGTCCTTTTGACACCTGCTCCTGTGTCCCAAGTACAAGACTTGCACTTATCCACATGGAATGCCATCCTGTTATCCCTCACCCACTTTCACAGCCTAGCCAGATCCTTCTGGATCTGGATCACCAGTTCCCCAATTGATGCCATGGTCTCTACTTTGGTATCATCTGCAAATTTAGTCAGCAGACAGGTTATCTCCTCCTCCAGGTCATTGATAAAAAGGTTGAGCTGAATTGGTCCCAGAACTGATTGCTGGGTCTTTGGTGTCTGAGAGTTTTGAGAAGCTTGATCTATGTAAATGCTGGTTTGGTGCATGAGGAATGAAAGAAATGGGGAAAGGAATGCAGTTGCTGGACCTTTGGAAGAAGAAAACAGAAAGGAGAAAAATGGGGGATCTGCCTTGCTAGCTTAGAGCAGCCATTGATTTTTGGCCAGCCTGTCTCAGGGAATGTCAGGGGGACACTTTGTACAAACTCTTGGCTCTGTGGCCTTGGCCAGGGCATACAGCTAAGAAAAAGGCAGGATGTTCTGGCAGGAAAGTATCACTGCTCTGTGAGCATGGTAGTGTGCACAGAGCCCCTGAGCATGTATAAACCTCAAAGTGCCTGTGGGAGTTAGATCAGCTGTGCTTCCAGCCACAGGTGGAGGCAGGCGTCAGCTAACACTCAAAAGAAATCTTGGTGGGACTAGGGGTATTTGTTCTACTGAAAGGAAGCCTTCTAAAGTGATGTTGTGAGCATTCATCAATGATTGTGTGAACGACCAGACAAGAAGAAGGAAGCAAAAGAGTCAAGCTTTCTGCTCAGTCCAGGGACCAAATGTCTTTCTTCTCATACTCACGTGGGATCTGGGTCGGGCATAAAAGACATGTTCTGAAACATGAGTTTACCAACTTGTCATTGTAAAGTCACAATGGAATGGTTGGAAGGGAATTGATGAAATTCTTGGGTGGGTGCATACATGGGTGTGTGTCTGTGGAGATACCCCTACCCAAATCCCAATGAGGCTACTTTTCCCCTTGGGTAAACAAGAAGTCAGGTTCTTTTTAGAAATATTGCCAAAGTTATTTATTTATATGTTTAAAACTTTTCTGTACCATCCCCCACAAAAAGATCTCAGGACAGTCTTCCAATAAAACAAAGTGGAGCACAGCGTCCATTCTCTAGAATAAAACCCCTCTTTTTTAAAAAAACACAACCTTAAAATACAAGAAAAATAAAACAGTTTTGCCCTGGTGCTGAAAAGAATACAGTGTCGGCACCAGGTGAACCTCTCTGGGGAGCAAATTCCATAACAGGGGCACCACCACTGAGAATGCCCTCCTCCAGGAAACCACCCTCCTAATCTCCTTCAAGGAAGGCTCCTGAAGAAGGACCTCTGACCCAGAAACCAAGGGGCAGGCAGGCACATCGAGAAGGAGATGCTCCTTCAGATACCCAGGTCAAAATACTGCTGATCAGGCACCAAAATTCACAAAGTGAGCCCTGGAACCAGCAGAGTGTGTTTTGCACCTCCATTAAACATGGCAAAATTAAGATGGCCTGGTTTTGTCTAGGCTTTCTTCCCATACTGAGCCCATGCATGTCCTAGAATACAGCAGGCAGGAAAAAAGCAAACTGCAAGCTCAGTGGTGCCAAATCATCAGCATCCTTACAATAGCCTAATGTTTGCTGTTGGGTGAGTCCATTTGTCAGCTCAAGGATATGGGCAGCTTGAAATGTAAAGCAGCAATACAGCTCCTCCTAGAATTTTTTTAATGATCATAGACATTCATTTAATCCTAATGCACAAGCACTGGTTTTTCTTTTGAAATGTGTGCGAGTTCATGTTTCTGACTATTCACAATGAGTCAGGGCATTTATGCAGGGCACTACCATCACTGTAGATACACATTTGTGCGCTTTGTGTTGACTGGACTGATACAAAACCCAGAATATTTGAGACTGTGCTCAAGGGACTTGTGCTGAGATAGAGTTAAAAAGCCCAGAGACTTTCCATCTTCTTTCCCAACTTTCCACAATTTCTTCCCCAACTAATGTGAGTCTTCAAACTATCCTGAGAGCTGCTACCTACCATAAGTTTCTGCGAAGTGCGAAAGGTCTTTTTCCTTCACTTGTTTTAAGCTGTGCTCTGCCAGGACCCAGGTGAATTGTGCCATCCACTGCAGCTGAGAGAATCAGGATGTGTACAGACACCTCAGAGGAAGAATCTTCCCTTCAGGCCCGGAAGAAAGGTTCTGACCACATTCTCATGCTACTCAGGGACTGCAATGATGGTGATGGAGGCCAGTGGAATCGATTTCTGTGTCCTGGCTCAGTTCTTACTTCCAACAAAAGAAATAAAACACGCAAGGAAACAGGCAAACTATGAGAGCCGACTGCACTCTAAAGCCTCAGGTCCAATGCAGGGAAGACTGAGTGAAGTCTTCTTCATGAATTTTATGGAGAAATCATGAAAACTTGAAGAATTGCCCAAAGACAAGCCAAAGGACTGACAAGTGCACCAGACAATTGCCTCACCTCATCCTGCACCCCATCATAAAAATCAGGCTGCCCAGAAGTGATAAAGACCTCAGGCAGAATATACATCACCATGAGGGACTCTACCCAGATGAGGATGAAACTCTCAGGCTGCAGTGGCTGAAAGAGGCCTCGGGAGTCAAGGAATCCTGGCATCTCGCTCAACAGGACCAAATGGAGCTCACTGCACCCCCTGCCAATTGCCGTCTCTTCCTCGGCAAGGGGGTGGGAGGGGGAGTGGCAACTCAGTGGGAGCCACCCTGGGCCAGGTCTGCCTCTGGGTGGGGACTAAGAGCGGCCCTCCCTTCTCTCTGCCACGTTCTCTGCTGGGGAGGGAAGCACTGAGGCTGGTGAAGAGAGCATTTTCTCAGCCAGGCAGGACTGATGGGTCTGGGGGTTGGAAAGGGGTTCTTGTAGTTCTGTATTGAACATTGTGATTATTGTATTAAATCACTTTGTTTGACTGTGTGTTGCTCTGGAGTCAAAATGGTACCTGAATTCCTATTAGATATAAATATACTATTGCATTTCTATTGATTTTGTGCTTTGCTATTGTGAATTTTTAAGTGATTATACTTGAAAAGAAGCAACAGCAGATCTCGCAAGAGCTCTCTAAAAATTTAACTTGTGTCCAATTATATGTAATTTCAATATTTTATTCTTTTATTAGCATTTTTACTTCTAAGTTTCTGGTTATTTTAGGAGAATTTGCTTTCCTTTTTTTTGTACTAGGTCTGAAAACGAATACACAAAATACTATATCATGCATATCATGCTTTTTATTTTTGCCTCAGTGGTCCCCGAAATAATTTTCCTATTTTTGCCAGTCCCCAAGTGTAAAAAGGATGAAACTCACTTCCACAGAAGTCTCCCTGCAGATCAGAGTGGACATCCTTACAGGCTGCAAACTCGGATTCCCTGACACTGCCAGGTGCAGGAGCTGCAGTTATGCACATGGGCCTCAGCAAAGCTGCCCCTCTCATTTATTTGCATCTTTTCCACAGGACCAAAATCCAAGTCATGCTCACTTACTGCCTGTTCTCTCCCTGATTGCTTACACATTCAAAACACCAATGGGGCAGGGCAGATTTGAATGGATCCTGGGATCCCAGGAGAGAAGTGAATTGACTTTGGGTGAATTTTCACCATGGAGTACTTCCATTAATATTCTTCCCATCGGTGGCACTATGATCCTTGGCATCACATTGCACTTCTATCCTGATGTGTTCCATGCATGAGGAAGGCAAGCACTTTGCATGCTTCACCCATCGTTCTTTTCCTGACAACAACAACCCTGCCAGGATAGGCTGAGAATGGAAACTGGCTTCATTTCCTAGATTGACTGGTGGGAAACACACAGTCCCAGCACATGCACCCCAAGGGAAACAGGATGCCAGAAATGAACAGTGGCCACAGCAGTTAGGAAAAAAGAAACTTTTCCTGAGGGAAAGAGGGATGGGAGAGAAGAGAGAGGGAAAGTGCCTTCCCTCTCAGTCCTTCAGGGACAGCTGGGATGGAACTGACAGGATTGTTCCTCCATCAGAGAGTTTCCTTCTTGCTGCCCTTCTTGGTGATCCCTGCAGGAGCAACATTTTGACAAAATCACAGCCTGCCTATCCCTGGAGGTGAAGCTGGGCACAAAGGGCAAATAAGACGACACTGTGATGATGGTGCAGCACTTGGATGGCGTGAGCACACCATCCAGGGACCAAGCTGAGTGCACAAAAATGGGAAGGGAAAAAGCAAGGCAGGGGTCATGCAGGGCTAATATCCTGACTCTCAGAGTGTGCCTTTCTTGCAAATCAGAGTGAGGAAGGTTTTCAGGAAGCCACAGAGGTGCTGCAGCCATGCGGCTGTATAACTGTGGAAATCATACTGTATTACTATCCTCTTGCTAAGCGTCATGGGGTGCCCTCCCCAGGACCATCCTGAATCCCTGATGCAAACAAGAGATTGCAGAGGTGTGTCTTGCCTCCAGGCACAAAAGGGAAGGCACATCATTCCCTAAGTCCTTCTCAGAGCTAGGGAGAGGTTGAGGGCAGGGGAGGAGGCCTCTGTGCAGGGCCCTTTTTCTCTTTACCTTTGGCTGGAGCCATGGAAGCAAATTGTTCTTCAAATTGATGCTCCCTTTGGTTGGAAGGGGCAGGATGGAGGCCATACCAAGCACCGGCAGAATGGCCCTCTTCTTCCTGCTGCTGCTGCTCCTCCCAGAGGCCTCCTGTGGGGTGCTGGAGGCCAAATGCTCCTGTAGGTGGCACAGGGATGAGCTGCAGCCCCAGAATTATTACCAACAAGGAGACTACATCTTCAGTGCCAGCATCTCTGCAGCACAAGGCCTATTTGGACCACACACTTTCAATAAACCTGCTTCTAATGAACAGCGTCAGTAAGTCATTGGCCTACTTGACCTGATACCAAAATCGCCATGGGCATCTGGGCATCACAGCTTGCAGGGCATGCAAAGCCAGAGCAATTCCTTTCAGCTGGCTTCTCTCTTATGAACACCCAGCTAGCAAACTCACGGGCAGTGAAGTCCCAGGCCCAAGGGGAGTCCAAGGTAATGGGGGGCAACAGGTTCCAGAACAGGTGACACATCCTTGCCTCTGCACTCCTCCACCTTCCCTTCTCCTTCAGTGTGAATTGCTGCACTTTCTGGGCTCCTACCTCAGATGGGCAATTTTCTTGCAGATGTCTTGAATGGGAAATACTCCTGCACTCAGACAGGAAAAAGGGCTGCCCCACCCAATAGAATCCCACCAGGAATTCTCCAAAAATTGGCAGTTGTGCTCTTCCTTTGGGTTGGGACCAGGATGACTGGGTGGAAACCTGCGAAGGAGGGTACAGTGTTAAAGAGCTGATGAAGTATTCATGAGCAGGGATGGCACAGTGACCTGCTTCTTTTCTTTTTTCAGATTGGGCTCCACAGATTACTGGAAGATCCTCTCCTTCCTCTTTGCCACCCAGGAGATCAACCAGAATCCCAGCCTCTTGCCCAACATCACCCTGGGCTACAACATCTATAACAGCCTTTATGATGTCAGACTGACATCTGATGCAGCCATAGATCTGCTCTCAACCTCTCAGGCCCACGTTCCCAACTACAAGTGTGGCAGACAAAATCATCTGCTGGCTGTCCTTGAGGAATCTGACTCCGACAACTCCATGCAGCTTTCCAACCTGCTGGGCATCTTCAAAATCCCACAGGTGAGAGACTTCAGAGAAGTGATGAGGTGCCATGCAAAGAAAGCCAAAGAGTCTCCAAATCATTTGCATGCATAGTATCCCTCCCAGGACGAGAGACAGTCCTACTCAATCCCTAGATTGTTGTATGTTTTTATAATTAACCTGGAGATGGGCCAGTTTTTAATATTGTATATGTTTTTAGTGATTGTGAGCCGCCCCGAGGCTGTTGCAAGGGGCGGCATATAAATATTTAAATAAATAAATAAATAAATAAATAAATAAATAAATAAATTAGATGAAAAGTATTCAAGCCCCTCTGCTCTCCACCAGGTACCCATCCGGTACCATTAGTGGTCCCAAAATGTTTTGCATGCATGATATCACTCCCAGGGGAAGAGATAATCCTACTCAATCCCAAAATGAAAAGGGTTGATGCCCCCTCTGCCTCAATCCATGAACCCATCTGGCACTTTTAGTGTTCAGGATTAGCAAAAATGTCCCTCTTGTTCATTTTCTGACTGTGAGAGAGAAAGGCAACACCAGCAAGAAATTGTGTACAAGAGTCTCTTGTAGAGTCATTCCCACAATCAAAAGTGAGCCCACCTGCAGTTGAGAACAGCTGCCATGGCCATCACACACATGGCTTTCATGTATTCAGCTTTCTACAATGATTAGAAGTAGGGAGAACACCATGCATGTTACTTTTGCACAGGGTGAGCTTAAGCTTCACTTCTCAAATCTTCCTTTTGGTTATCTCAAGCTACACTAATGGCTCCCAGCCGGTCTTTTACACATTCTGACCTTCTGGGCAGAGTTTTTATTTTTGACTCTCTTATTTCTCCCTGAGAGAACCCTAAAATAATTTACCCTTTATGTTTTCTCATCAGCCTAAATTTGTGTTCTTCATTAGGATCGGATTTAGTACAAAGAATTCTTCAATTTATTGTCAATCATATCATGGGCATCCATGGGTTTTTTTTCTTCCTCATGCATCAAATTGAAAAGGGCAAGGAGGATAGTGAAACCCCAAAAAGGTGTCCATGGTCTCTGTTTTTGACCCACCCTATGAACAAATTTTACTCCCATTTATGGGATGAAGTGCTAGGAAAGTTATTCCAGGGTGATAAATCTGGACATGTTCAGTAGTTCAATATTGTAAACTCATGATGATAAAACAATATGTCTTTCAGAAAATAATACACACTACTTCCTTTTGAATCATATTTCATGCAGATAATTAAGGTTTATTTGAATGAGATGGAGAACTTTGATTTGGTACTGAAATGAAGCATTCCATCAGTCTCTGCCTCTCTTTCCCAGGTCACTTACGTTTTCACTTCTCAGGTCCGGAGAGAAAAAAGTCAGTCCCCTTCCTTCTACAGGATGGTCCCTGAAGAAGGCATTCAGTACCCAGGAATTGTCAGGCTGCTGCAGCACTTCAGGTGGATGATGGTCGGTCTCTTTGCACTGGACACTGACAATGGAGAGAAGTTCATGAGAACCTTGAAACCAGAGCTCCTCAGGAATGGCATTTGTGTGATGTTTTCACGCAGCATCCCACAGCTGAAATCAGGCAATGCAGAGATCAAGCTGCAGTCCCTTAAGGAGTTGGCAGAAATCAATGTCTTTATTTATTTTGAAGATTTACTTTTCTCGTTCTATGGAATAGGGCTTGTACAAACATTTATTGGAAGGTTTATGAACCATGTTAATGGGAAAGTCTGGATCAACACAGCATTACGTGACTTTACCTTGCCTTTAGTTGTTTCAAACTGTGATTTCCAGCATGTCTATGCATACTTTTCCTTCATTCCCCAAACAAGCAAATGGTTCAACTATGATGGTTTTGAAGATTTCTATATCGCTATGCATGTACTTGTGAAGAAAGCATTTAAGTGTTCCTATTCAAAGCACATATGGTCAGTGAAAGAGTGGAAAAGATGCAAAGAGGAGGATAAACCGGTGGGCCTGCCCCGAGTGGACAAGGGGAGAATATTGCATCTAGACAGCTTCTTCTCTTACAACACAGTCCAGGCTGTGGCCCGTGCAGTGGATGCAGCTGTTTCCTCCAGATACCGGAGGAAGTCCATGGAATGTGGAAGCAGGCCAGACATGCTCCAGCTCCATCCATGGCAGGTATTCCCTCCCCTTCTTAGGCACTGAATTTAGAATTTGAGAAATTGTGATGAGATTTTCCAAATGCATGAAAGAAATTTCAAAGTATCTCAGTAGGAGAAACAAGAAAACATTTGGAGGAGCACATGCATGGATGGGAACAGAGGCATATGAAGTGAGATTAAATGATCTGGGCATGTTTAACAAGGAGATGAAAATACTGAAGGGAGGTATGATAGCATACCTCAAGTACTTGATGGTTGTTCAAAAAACCAGGGCTGCAATCTCTGCTTGATCATCCCAGAGAGCAGGACATGGAAGAGAATGTCCAAATAACAGGAAGATCTTTTTTTGCCCCTTAAAAAGCATTTGTTCTGGGATTGCTGTGAAACTGCTTAGAAAGAAGTCCAATTAAGCCTGCTACAATGAAATCCAAGGACAGCTACTGAAAGACTGTAGGCTCTGGGCAGAAATTTCCATTTGCTGCTTCTAATGATTTCTGAAATATCGCCTTTGGAAAAGTTGCCATTCTTGTCCCTTCAGGAACAATGCTTCTTTTCTTTGTTTCCTAAATTCCCAAAGGTGACTGTGGACATCCAGCATTGAAATCAGAATCCTCTCCATTATAAGAGTCATACCCATCACATTAAACTGGGACCAGCTCTTAGCAAAAACTGGAGTATGAAACATGCCTTCTCAAATGCTGTTGCTCCCTCTGTTGTTGCAGCTCCACCCTTTTCTGAGACACTCCCAGTTTCACAATCTTTCTATCGAGGGGGTGTATTTTGATGAAGATGGAGACTTGGCAGCCAACTTGGACCTTCTCAGTTGGGTGAGGTTTTCCAACAAGACGGTTGACAGAGTGAAAGTTGGGAGTCTAGAAAGGTGGGGTTTGCCTGACCCCAAATTCACCATTTACAGAGATCCCATTGTGTGGCCCAGATGGCAAGATCAGGTGAAGACAATCATCCCCATTATTCCATTGTTTTCATTTCCCATCCATTCATTAACTTGTTAGGGAACAGGATGTACATAAATTTAATAAATAAATAAAATACATGAGATATAAAAGGAGCAAAGAATAAAGGCAATGCATTTCCTCTGGACAGAATGTCCAGATGCTCATCTTCAACCGATGAGATTCAGTTATGGAATCCAAGGAAATGCTGAAGGTTCTCTCTCTTTTGTCAGTTCCTGCTCTGTCTCCTCAGTCCACAGCTTCATCAGCCCCAACCCTAGTTTTTTATGCTCCTCTCTTGCTCAGCCGCTGCCCCAGGCCAGATGCGTGAAGAGCTGTCACCCAGGATTCTTCAAGGTGGCTCGGGAAGGAGAGCCCATGTGCTGCTATGACTGCTCTCCATGTGCAGAAGGGACCATCTCCATTCAGGAAGGTGGGTGTGCTGAGGAAAAGGCAGTGCTTGGGAGAGGAGCAAAAATCCAACCATGGCATGGGGCACATTTGGGTGTGCTAAGCCATCCTGTGAAGAATTTATGATGGCCTGTTTGTTGTGGTGTTGCAGGACACCACATTACACCACATTACACCCCCTGGTGTTGCAGGACACCACATTACACCATCCAACTCAGATGGCTGTCCATTTCAGCCTTGAAATTCACTAGTGTGGGAGAGCCCACCACCTCTCCAGGCCGCTGGTTGCACCATTGTGTTGTGCTGGCAGTGAGGAAGATTTTCCTGATGTCCAGCCTGAATCTGTGCTGTCTCAACTTGAACTGTTTGTTCCATGTCCTACACTCTGGTATCAGCAAGAATAGATTTTGACCTTGCTCTTTGTTACAGCCTTTGAGGTGCTTATATAGGGTTATCATGTCCCCCCAGTCTCTTTTCTCAAGCTCAACATGCCCAGTTCTCTCAGTCTCTCCTCATAAGGCAGTGTTTCCAACCCCTGGATCATTTTTGTTGCTCTCCCCTGGACCCTTTCTAGTTTCCTGCATCTTTCTTAAATTTTGGTGCTCAGAATTAGTCACAGTATTCCAGGTGAAGTCTAACTAGTGAGGAAAATACAGGAACTGCTACTTCTTGTGATTTGGATGTAATACTTCTGCTAATGCATCCCAAAATAGCATTTGCCCTTTTGGCAGCTGCCTCACATTGTTGTCTCATGTTTAGCCAATTACTCCAAGATATTTCTCTTGTTCAGTTTGGTCTTGGAGTGATGCCTTTGCTTTTTTTTTCCCAGGTGGAGGACTTGGCACTTGACCTTATTGAATCTCATTCTGTTGCTTGACTGGTGCCAATTCCTCAATCTGTCCTGACTCTTGCTTTGCTCAACTCTTAGAGGGGAGGAAGTCTCTGTTAAGCAGAGGAAAGTGGGCAGGGCTGGTGGTGCTGGAAAAATGCCTTGTTGGAGAGCTTGTGGCAGTGGATGGGCTGGCAGGTGACTGGGGAGACAGGGAAGCAATGTCAGGATGGCCCCCTTGTGGCTTGGGAGCACTGGTGGTGGGTGCTCAGCCAGCATCAGGCTCAATGCATCTTGAAGACTTGTTACCTGACTCTTGATGGGTGGCTCAAGAGTTGGAGTGAGCTGGGATTAGGGATGGGATTAGGGGAACCTCAGAAGAGTGGTGCAACCTTGCATCATGTCCCTCCAAATATGGATGCATGTCATTAGAAGACTGCCTACACGGCGTCACCTTGGAGTGCATTTTGTGTGGTGTCTCGATCTCCTTGAACTTCTCCAACCAATGCAGCTGCTCCTTTCCCTGTTCCCTGCTGGTAAAAGCAAGTATGGAGGTGCAGGAAGCAGGGACAGGGCTTGCGTGCAATGGGACAACCATGATTGACAACCATGCAGTCAGAGGGGGATCGCCCAAACCCAGTCATCTTGTACAGAGACTTTATTTTGGGTGTTCCTATTTCATTTCAGAATGGAGTGTAAGCATCAATGCAGGATGGTGTCACCCTCCGTTTGGGTTTCTGGTGAGGCCATGGATTGTCCAGAGATCCGCCCCACCAGAGTGCATGGTCTTCCTGCACTTTCAGGAACAGATGTGTCCCCCTCACTTCATCCTCAGATGTTCATACCACTCTATCGAGACTTTAAAGGGATGGAGTCCCTGCCAGGGACAGACAATATCTGGTGCATGAATTTATTCCTTTAAAAAAATAAAAAACAACTTAGTCCACTTTGCAAATTGCTCTCCTGGTATTTGGCTGCCATGATTGCTTATATGAAGAAATGTGCTAACTTTGGAGAATGAATGGGCACAGAAAGTCCACCCCCAGCCAGAAAGACCTCCTTATTTATTTATTTATTTATTTATCCTGCCTTTTTCTTACAAAGGGCTCATGGCAGCTTACATCATTCTCCTCCTCCATCTTATCCCCACAACAACAACCCTGTGAGGTAGGTTGGGCTGAGAGTCTGTGACTGGCCCAAAGTCACCCAGTTGGCTCCATGGCTGAGCGGGGACTCGAACTCAGATGGTCAGAGTCCCAGTCCCATGCTTTTAACCACTACACCACACTGGCTCTCACTATACCACACTGGCTCTTTATGTTGCCTCTTAAAGCAGAATCAAGCCCTTAGTTTTAATACCACAATTAACTATTACACTAGTAATAAGAGAAACAACAAGGATGAATGAAATGTAAAGAACCAAGACTGGAATGGATGTCAGAGTAATAGGGTTTGTTTGTTTGTTTGTTTGCTTTCTACAGATGCAAAGCATTGCCTGAAGTGTCCAGAAGACCAGCATCCAAACAAGGCTCGGGATCACTGCATCCCCAAAGTCATCACCTTCCTCTCCTATGAAGAATATTTGGGGACCTTCCTCACTGGCATGGCTGTACTCTTCTCCATAGCCACAGGAGTCATATTAGGAATCTTTTGGAAATCCCAAGAAACTCCGGTAGTCAAAGCCAACAACAGAGACCTCTCCTACATTCTTCTTGTCTCTCTCCTGCTTTGCTTTGCATGCTCTTTCCTCTTCATTGGCCAGCCAAGAAGCATCACATGCCTCCTCCAACAAGCAGGCTTCAGCATCATCTTCTCGGTCGCCATCTCTTCCGTCCTGGCCAAAACTGTCACGGTGGTGCTGGCCTTCCTAGCCACCAAGCCAGGCAACAGGGCACGGAACTGGTTGGGGAGGACTTTGGCCAACTCCATTGTCATCTGCTGTTCCAGTGTCCAAGTAGTCCTCTCCACCATCTGGCTGGGGACTGTTCCCCCATTCCCTGACTCAGACAAGCAGTCCCAGCCTGGACAGATTGTCGTGCAGTGCAACCAAGGTTCTGTGGCCATGTTCTACTCTGCCCTGGGCTACATGGGATTCCTGGCTGCCATTTGCTTCATGGTGGCCTTCCTGGCCAGGAAGCTGCCTGGGGTCTTCAACGAGGCCAAGCTGATCACTTTCAGCATGCTGGTCTTCTGTAGTGTCTGGGTATCCTTCGTGCCCACCTACCTCAGCACCAGGGGCAAGTACATGGTGGCTGTGCAGGTGTTCTCCATCTTGGCTTCCAGTGCTGGACTGCTGGGCTGCATCTTCCTGCCCAAGTGCTATATCATTCTATGGAGGCCTGACCTGAACACCAAGGAGCATCTCATGATGAAAAACATAGAATAAATTGTGTTTCTATTTTTCCTCAGCAGCTGAAGAACCTCACATTTGTGAACAGCACAGAGATCCATTTTAGGTATATCGACAGTATAGAAATGAAAATATTGGGGAAAAAATCTTTTGCACTTTTCATTACTTTTCAAATACAAGGATAGTCCATGACTTCCCCTCTCCTATGAATGAGCCACCAACACACGGACCAGGTGCCAGATCAGGCAGCAGGTGGCCTCTCCAGTGGTGAGATCCTTCCAGATGCCTTGTCAAGCTCTGAGCTCTGGAAAATGGATTGGCCATCAAGTCACAACTCTGCAGCATCTCCCTGGACTGTTGCACAGCTGAATTCCCTGGAAAGGCTTAGTAGGTGGTCACTGTGGGGGCAATGCACACAGGAGCAAGCATCATTTCCAAAATCCTGCAGAATCTGGCCAACCAGCTGTGAAAGAGATATGTGAAGGGGTGTCACACAGTGGATGGCCTTTACATTTTCTCCTCTGGTGTGGAGGAAATGACACCGTCCAATGGAGCAAAGCTCAAGTAACTGGGTTTCAGGATGGATGTCAGGAAGTACTTCCTGACGCTCAGGATGCATTGGATGTGGAATGGGCTTCCAAGGAAGGTGGTTGAGGCTCCATCAGTGAGGGTATTGAAGGACATATTGGGGACTGCATGAGCAGAGCTGGCTGGAGCAAGGGGCAGACTAGATGGCCCAGGAGACACCTTCTGATTCACTATGTTTCTATGCATCCATCTGCTGGAATAAGCACAAGTGTAAAGAAAACTGAGAGGAAGGAAATGGATCCATGTGATACTTGCTACTTCGAGAATATCCTGGACCAACAGAAAGACAAACAAGACAGTCCCAGATCATATCAAGCCAGAATTTGTCCTGGAAACTAAAATGACAATATTGAGGCTGCCACACTTTAGACACCTCGTGAGAAGGTCAGACTCCCTGGAGAAGACCTTCATAGTTGGGGAAGTCAAAGGCAGAGGAGGAAGAGGACAGCCATTGAGATGCATTGACCCCATCAAGGCAGCCACAGCCTTGAGTTTGCAGAGTGGAACAGGGCTGTCAGGAACAGGGCATTTCTGAGGGCATGCAGAGGGCTTCCAGAGGCCAGAGATGACTTGATGGCACACACAGCAACAGCAGCACCAGTCCTTTGACCACAAACCCACCTCCTGGAACATGGATGGAGTAGTGGTATAAGTTCATATCCATGCTTTGGCATTGAAATCTCTCATAAAAAAGTGTGTTTCTGTTTCTCTTAGGGATTTGTTCTGGAAAGAAATATGAAAGACAATATCCGTTCTGTGATTGATGCAATTGAATGGATCAAGAAGAAAAGGAAAAAAGCTGCATTTATCTTTTTAGATGTGGGGAAAGCCTTTGATAATGCAGCTTGGCCTTTAGTAGTGAAAACCTCTGACATTTAGACCCTGGCTCAAGCTTTTTGAATTGGATGCCGGCAGTTTATGCTAGACAACATGCAAAGATTTTAATCAATGGTGTACTAACAGCTTTGAAATGGAGAAGGGAACACGTGAAGGATGCTCTTGATTCCCTCTTTTATTTAATCTTGTATTGGAAATCATGGCAAAAAGATAAGACAGCATCCAAAAATTAAAGGCTTTAAAACAGGTGGAGAAGAATATAAAATAAAATGTTACACAGATGATATAGTCTGGACTATTTTGGATCAACATCAATCCATACAGCACATACAGCACATAATGGAGCAAGTTGAAAAATCTGGATTTTATTCAGGATATAAGATCAATAAGAACAACATTGTATTAAAATTTGTAACAAATTGAGAATAGGAAAAAACCCAAAAACAAATCTCAGGATGTGAAATAAGTTCAAACCCAGTTAAATACTTAGGGATAAACATCACAGGACATAAAGACACTTTTTCAAGACAATTTTCAAACAATTTGGATGAAGATTCTAAAAGACTTACAAAAATGGACTGAAATAAAAGCATCTTGGTTGGGGAGAATTTCAATTATACAAATGAATGCCTTACCTGAACTGAACTCTCCTTTTCAGATGATACCAATTGTGATACAGGAAAAAGTCTTTCAAGATTGGCAGAGACAATTGAATCGTTTTATGTAGAATAGCAAGAAACCGAGGATCAGATTAAAAATTCTCCAGGATGAAAAGGTAAAAGGAGGCCTTGCTGTACCTAATCTGAAGTTATATTATTATGCAGCACACCTGGTCTATATTACTGATTGGACTGTAAGTGCTAAGGAGAGGTGAGTGAAGTTGGAGTACTTGATTGTATGTGTCCACTGAAATCAAGTATTCATTCCAAGCAGCTCTGGAATCCTGACAGATAGCAACAAGGATGGGATTGGTGGTTCTCCCATATCAGTCCTGGCCCATAGGAAGGCAAGCCACAGCTGCATCTCCCAGGGGCAAAAAGAGGACCCTTTCCTCTTGCATTCCAAAGGGCCAGGATGCCAGGAGAGACTTGTGGGGTCCTTCCAGCCCTCCCTGTACTCAGGTTCCTTTGCAGCAACAGCAGAAGCTTCAGGATGGTCAGGATCTCCTGAAGTCCCCTGCAGTGCACCAGTGGAAACAGTTTGCAGGGTTTGGCTACCTGGGTAGGACACAGCCCAGAGCATCAAGGAAAAATTGGTATAGCGATGTGGACATCTGCATGCGGGATCTTGTACTGGAGCACCAGGAGCCACAAATGTGGGATTTGTACAGGACCTGTTTGCACTCGTTTTCTGCAAGTCTTGTGCTTGTGTCTGTCTTCTTTGTGTTGCACCCATGTAAGCCTTTGTTTCAAAGTATTCCCCTTTCAGGGCAGCAGCAGTAGCTCTGAGTGGGTGGCCAGGGGCACATCAGGAACTGAAGCCCCCTTGCAGCCACACCCCCTGTCCTGCTAGGTCGATTGGCTGAGGATCAAGCCTGGGCTGAAAGAGAGGGCATGAGGGGCATGACTGTCCCAGGGAGGAGGGTGTGCGCAACCCTCACATGGTTCAGGCAAATGTCCATGCGGCAGCTGCTTGAGCCCAAGTGAGGTGGAGTTTTGCTGGGGGAAGGCGGTGATCAGGCCATGTGTGTGTGTGTGTGTGTGTGTGTGTGTGTGTGTATAATCCTTTCCTTCCCTCACCCCACCTGCTGTGATGGGAATGAGCCACAACCGGGAAGTAGCGAAATGTTTGCCCTCTTAACTGGGTCTGTAGCACGGGATTCAGTAAGTCATCAAATTATCCCCATGGAGCCAACAACATAAAAACTGGCCTCCAAGATTCAACGAACAAGTTCTGCAATGCTGTCAATTAATAAATGTCTGTCAATTAATAAAGAAAAGCAATTTCAAAGTCCTGAAAAGTAATATATTTGCACTTTCTGCCTCAAACTGTGGCTCAGTGTGTCATAGGCTTTTTTCAAACTATTTTTTCCAGCTGCAGTCATTGTATTTACGACATTTCTATGCTGCTTGTAACTGAAACTCTCTGGGTGGTTCACAACAGGATATGAAAAACAAAGCAAGCAAACAAATTAACAGTGCATAACAAGCAGTTAAAACACCCAGGCCTCCAGCTTCCCCGTGGCTGCACTAGGCACCTCTGCAGCGCTTTGCCCAGAGCAGCCCCAGTTTTCTGGCATTTTGGAGCTGCAACATGTGGAATGGAAAGTTGCCTCTTTATTCTCAAGGGAAAGGGGCACAGGGATGCCCCTTCACTGAAGTGCTAAAATGGAAGAACAACACTGAACAAAAATCCTATCATTATACGTTTCAGGATTCAGCAAGGTGTCAAACCATATCCACGGAGCAAATAACTTGAAAACTGGCATCCAGGATTGAATGGTTGAATTCTGGCATGCTACCAAAGGACCTCAAACTGTATAGGAAAAGCTAGTTAATGGGCTGAAAAGTTATGTGTGTGCACTTTACTCCTCAAACCGTGACTCAAGGTGTCAGGACTAGTAGCATTTTTTTTCATTTCTATAGCACCTGCACCTGAAGCTCTGTGGGTGGTTCACAACAGGATATAAAAACAAGCAAGGAAACACACAATGCATAAAGCAGCATTTGGAACATTTTAAAATAAATTAAAAGAGCTATCTGTGGAGGAAACAAATACCATATTATACTAACAACAATGTAAATAATGAAGCATAATATAGTTTAACCAATATGATCACACAAAAGCCCCCCCACATCCGCATCACTCACATCAATCCAGAAGGTAACCCAAGTTCACAGTTTTCAAACTGTTAAAAGGGACAATAGCTTTAAACATGGGTCTTCAAACTACAGCCCGGAGGCAGAATCTGGCCCACCATGGCCATTTATCTGGCCCGCCTCAGACGTTTTCAACGTGCTGTGTGCCCACCACAACCCGCCTCGTCCCATGTGTGGGGAGGTAGCTGCTTGCTCATGAGGAGATCATTTTGGACTTGCTTGGAGAAAATGATCTTCAAGTGAGCAAGCCTCTGCAAAGTGGCTTACCTTTCATCTTCACTCCAGGATTTCAGATCATATATGGATGTTCTTTGATGTTTCATACATATCTTTAATAGAAGTTGGAGTGGAACCTTTCTGAGTCCACTCCTTGAGCATCATTGGACTTCCTTTCCTCCTGGTCCTGTCCTCTGTGCAGCCAAGGCAAGGGGATGCCTGTGGCCACTCGTCGGGTGTGCAGCTGACCAAAGGAAAAGCTGGGCTGGGACCATAAGAGAGGGACCACTTGTGCAGCTTGTGGGGCTTGATTCCTTGCAAGTGGGATCCAGAACTCGGGGTCACCCCTCTCCCCCCAAAATCAGACTGGAATCCCAAGGCCTGAGAGCAGGGAATCTGATCTCTTCCTGCCATTGGCCTGTTCTTATTAATATATTTCATTTTTTATCATTATATGATGCATAGTTCATCTAACAAACATGGTGTGGCTTGCTTCACTCTTGCACTACCCATCCCAGTCTTGTCTCCACAACAACAATCCTGAGAGGTCGGTTGGACTGAGAGTGTCTGAGTGGCTCAAAGTCATCCAGTTCGTTCCATGGCTGAGCGGGGAGTAGACTGAGATCACCCAATTCCAAGTCCCTTCCTCTTAACTGCTACACCACAAGGTCTCTTTTCTATGTATTCTGGGACCAATTTGCTCACCTCACTGAGCAGCCAAACCTCTGCTTCCTTTCTCTGCCTTCTCCTGTCAACATACCAGGAAAAAGCCTGTGTGTTTCTTTTGTATTCATTACTAGCCTCAGCTCATTCTCTACTTAAACCTTCCTGATGTCATTCTGGCACTTCTGTGCCCACTGTCGTGAGGCCGTAACTCACATACCAATTACTCACACAGACACAGGCAATAAAAGTTAGTCCTTTATTCCAAACGACTACAAGATTTATGTTTACAACAGATAGTGCAGGAGCTACCGCAGAGAGCTCTGAGCAACACAGTTGCTCCTTCCTTTCTGACCTCTCTGAGATTTGATACATGGATCTCAGTCTCCTCATCCATCCCTCCCGGGGGCTGGATAAACTTCCCTATCTTCTCCTTTCACTTTGCCTCTCTTCTAATTGGTCTAAGCATCGAAGTCTTCTCCTCAGCTGCGCACTCTCCATGGCAACCAACTGCCCAGCCTGACTTCCAGGAACTGGCTCAAAAACTCCAGAATCAGGTGGCTGGGGGTGGGGGGGTTGTTGTGTCATGGCCACCAAGTATAAATCTTCCTGCTCTAAAGCCTGATCCTTGCTGGGGGCTCCTGGCCCTCTTCCGCGTGCTAACGACTCCTCCAAGTCATTAGGCACTTCACCCACAGACTGCACTCTACTTTTCTCACTGGGTGGAAACTTTATTCCCATGCATGCCTTTTCTATATTTATTTTATCCCACCTTGAAGCTTTGGGCTCCTTTTGCTTGCCTCGCTGAGAAATTTGCCCTCCATGCTCCCCTGGAAGGCTCTCCACTTCCACACTTGCAATGAATGCCAGTGCCTCGAGTGGCATGAAGGATCCCCTTGCACAGAGTCTCCATGTCTCAACCTGGGGTGAGATGCACCAAACACCCTGCAATGCAGGTCCCTCACTCTGCCCCAGAGGCCATTCCCACAGCTGCAAATTCCACAGTTTCACTACAGTTAGACTTAATGTGGACCTATGGAACCTAATGGGACTGGAAGCATTCCTAACTGTTTTAAGTCCCTTTCACTGAAATGGGTGTACTCTAATCTGGATCAAACCCTTTGTCAGCAATACAAAATGATCTGAGGATGACTCTGGATGACTAATGGCAGAAGATGTAATTTTAAACTCCAGAGAACTTCTTTGACCCCAAAGGAGGAGGTAGTGCTTTTGTCAGCAACTACAGCAGTTGCATAACTATAGTGGCAAGACATATGGACACTCCCCACCCTGTGTGCAGTTAGTGCCTGTAGTGAGCAACCTTGCATCAGATCCCTCCACTCCAGCTGCCTTGCATTGAGCTTGTCATGAGAAGGCTGGTGCCTGTCTTGACCTGGGAAGGCTTGAGTGGGGGCTTGAGCTCCTCCACCTTCCACAGCACATGCAGCTGCTCCGTGCCCTGGGCAAGCTGCAAGAGCAAATCTGCAGCTGCTGGGAGGAGGGACAGGGGATCTGTGGAACAGGACAACTGTGATGTCCTATCCCTCTAGTAGCAGTCTGACAGGGATGCCACAAGTCAAGTCACACTCCACAGTGTGACTTCTTTGCACTGAAGGACAACCATCACGGGGCTGCAACAGCTCCCTGTGAGGATATGGTGGAACAGCTGGGACTGTTCAAAAACAGTCCTGGCTGTTAGAAAAATGGTGAGAAAAGAGGGATATGATAGAGGTGTGGAGAAAGTAGAGAGAGAGGCCTGCTTCTCCATATCTCATGGTGAGAAATTTCAAATACATCCTCAAATAAAAAGATGTGCCTTCATCTGTCCTGTAATATAAAATCTGGCAGCAGTGCCCTTCCACCTCTCCACTCAAAGGAACTAGCATTTTTGCCCAACTCCACACCCCTGGGTCAAGCAGGCAGCGCTGGGGGTTCCATTCTTCCTGCAGTTTCTTGCAGGGCAACCCATATTCACCAGAGGCTATGTTTAGCAGGAAGGCTGATTGTGGTAAGCCATTAGGTAGTCCCAGAGGTAGCGGGGGTGGGGACCAGCTCTGAGAACAGAGACTAGCTCTGGAAATGGGACTTGCACCTTCCTGCCCACACAAGGAACTGCTGTGGAAGCCCACCTGGCCAGCCAGATAAGACACTGTGTTGGAAAATCAAGTGCACACCCAGAACATGTCATGATTCATGTGCCTTCCTGATTGCCATGTCAATTCTATGTAATCACCAATATTTACTGCACCAGTAGGTCATGTAAACCCTGTTATTTTGCATACTGTTTTTGCGCCTGAGTGAATTTTCTGTGGAAATGGACCTATTTTTCATTCATCATCAACTCCACCCTGCATATGTGCCTGGAAACCTATAAAACATTCTGTATATCATTCATGACATAGGGTTGCAGCTGGCACTCCTCTGAGCTAGAGCTGCCCTGAGCAGGACCTCCAGGGACCCAGATGAACTTGCCACTACCCGGAAGGGAAAAAGCAAAGCAGAGTTTTTGCAGGGCCAAATGCCCTTGCTACAGAGGCAATAATTGGGGGGAGATGGGCAAATAGCCAGTGAGTGATTCATGAAGTCAGCCCTCTGAGGCCAATTACACACTCCATGACCAAAGGAATCCCTTGATCCTGCCTGCCTCCAAGGGGCTGCATCGGTAAATTCTCAGAGCATGCCTTTCTTGCACAGAGGACTGAGGGAGGGATTCAGGAAGTCAGACAGCTGCAGCAGCCATGTGGCTGTATAATTACAGAAATCAGAATGCATTACCATCCTGTTGCTGAACGTCATGGAGTGCCCTCCCCCAGGACCATCCTGAAACCCCTTATGCACACCTACGATTGCAGAGATGTGTCCTGCATCCAGGCACAAAAGGGAAGGCACCTCATTCTCTGCTGTCTTTCTCAGGAGAGGGTGAGGGAAGGGGAGGAGGCCTCCATATAGAGCACTTCTTCTCCTTCCCTTTGGTGATGCCTTGGCTGTCCAGACACCACCATCATATCAGAAGCTCTTCTAAATGTTCCTCTGTTTTGTTGAAATGGGCAGGATGGAGGCCATGCCAAGGGCCAGCAGCATGACACTCTTCTTCCTGCTGCTGCTGCTGCTCCCAGAGGCCTGCTGTGGGAAGCTGCAGTCCAAATGCCCCTGGAGCTGGTACCCATATGAGCTGCAGCCACAGAATTATTATCGGCCAGGAGATTTCATCCTCAGTGCCAGCATCTCTGCAGCACAAGGCCTATTTAGACCACACACTTTCAGGAAACCAGCCTCTAATGAACAGCATCGGTAAGTCATTGGCCTGCTTGTCCTGATATAACAAAGTGCCATGGGCAGCTGGGCAGGGCAGCCTGCAATGGCTTGCAAGACCAGAGCAATTCCTTCCAGCTGGCTCCTTTCCAATGAACACCCAGACAAGGAACTCACAGGCAGCAAAGCCCAGGGGAGAGTCCAGGCTCTGAAAAGTGAGCCGCATTTCCTGCCTCTGCACTCCCCTGCCTTCCCTTCCCCTTCAGTGGGGATGGTTGCACTTGCTGGGCTCCCGCCTGGCTGGGCACCTTTGCTGCAAGTGTCTTGAATCACTCTGGACACAGACCAGAAATAGGCCTGAATGCCCACTGGAATCCCACCAGGAATTCTTCAGGAATCAGCAGGTGGGCTCTGGCTTGGTCTTGGGAGGAAGCTGAGCTTGTGGAAGCCTGTGAAGCAGGATGCAGCCTCAAGGGCAGTGGAAGGATTCACGAGCAGGGATGGCAGGGTGACCCATTTATATTATTTTTTCAGGAGGAAATCCACAGAATACTGGAAGATCCTCTCCTTCCTCATTGCCATCCAGGAGGTCAACCAGAATCCCAGCCTCTTGCCCAACATCACCCTGGGCTACAACATCTATGACACTTTACTTGATGCTAGACTGACGTCCGATGCAGCCATAGACCTGCTCTCCACCTCTGAGGCCCATGTTCCCAACTACAAGTGTGGCAGACGAAACCATCTGCTGGCAGTCCTTGAAGAATCTGACTCTGACAACTCCATGCAGCTTTCCAACATGCTGGGCATCTTCAAGATCCCACAGGTGAGAGACTTGGGAGAAGGGATATGAGGTGCCATGGAGAGAAAGCCAAAGATTCTCCAAATCACTTGCATGCATGGTATCCCTCCCAGAACAACAGACAGTCATGCTCAATTCTGAGATGAAAAGGGTTCAAACCCCTCTGAACTGCTGCCATGCCAGTCATCAATCTGGTACTGGTAGTGATAAAGATTAGCAGAAGATCCTTCTTCATTTTCTGACTGTGAGAGAGACAGGAAACTTCAGCAAGTAATGGTATAACAAGTCTCTTATTCTAGGTGAACACCCACCTTAGAGAGTGAGCCCATCTACCGTCGAGAGCAGTGGCCAGACAGTATGCACAGGGCTTTTTTTTATGGTCATCTGTTTGCCATGATTAGATGCAGAGAGAATATAATGCAGGTTACTTTGTACACAGTTATCTTAAGCTATTCCTCTGGCGTCAAATGAACTGACTCCAGGCTGATCTTTCACACATTGCAACCTTCTTGTTAGAGATTTATATTTTTGACTGTCTTCTGTCTCCTGGATAGAACCCTAAATACCTAACCCCCATTGTTTGACCATTAGGAATAAATTGTATTCTTCATTAGGACCAGATGTAGAGCAAATACTTCTGCCCTTCAAGGTCAATCATATGATGGATATCCAATATAGTTGCCTTTCCTTCCCATGCATCAAATGTGGAGGGGAATAATGATACTGAGATCCCAGAAAGGTGTCCACAGCATCTGTATTTTACCAACTCTACAAACCACATTCTTCTCTCATTTATATGAAGTAGTTTTCAGAAGTTTGTTTGCTGAAGGTAAATCAGGAGATGCTCAAAAGTTTACTTTAATCCTAGCATCCACTTTTCAGTGTTGAAAAGTGAACTTATGAAGCAAAAATACTTTATTTTTCAGAAAATAATAAGCATTGCTTCTTTTTGAACCATGTTTCATGTATGTAATTAAAGGTTAAGTGGTTTATTATCATGTGTGCAGGAATTTTGATTTGGTGCTGAAGTGAAGCAATCCACCAGTTTCTTCCTTTCTTTCCCAGGTAACTTATGCCTTCACTTCTCAGATTCAGGGAAAAATTAGTCGGTCCCCTTTCTTATACAGGATGGTCCCTGAAGAAGGCATCCAGTACTCAGGAATTGTCAGACTGCTGCTGCATTTCAGGTGGATGATGGTTGGTCTCTTTTCTGTGGACACTGAGAATGGAGACAAGTTCATGGGAACCTTGAAACCTGAGCTCCTCAGAAATGGCATTTGTGTGCTTTTTTCACTCAGCGTCTCACAACTGAAATCCGGAAAAATACCACTCAACATGAAGTCAGTGCAGAAATTGGGAGAAATCAATGTCTTTGTTTGTTTTGAAGAATTGCTTTTCTCATTCTATGGAATACTAATTGTACAAACAGCTATTGAAAGATTCAAGCAACCTGTTAATGGGAAAGTCTGGATCACAACAGCTTTGTGTGACTTCACCTTGCTTTTAGCTCATGGAGAATGTGATGTTGAACATATCTATGCATATTTTTCCTTCATTCCCCAAACAAGTAAAAGGTTCAAGTACGATGGTTTTCGAGATTTCTATTTCACTATCATTAAATTTCTTCAGTGGGCTTTCGAATGTTCCTATTCAAACCATGATTTGTCAGTGAAACAGTGGGGAAGATGCAGAGAGGAGGCAAACCTGGAGGGCCTGCACCAATTGGACAAGGAGCGAACACTGTCTCTGGACAGCTTCTTCTCTTACAACACAGTCCATGCCGTAGCCCGTGTGGTGCATGCAGCTGTTTCCTCCAGAACCAGGAGGAAGGGCATAGAAAATGGAGGCAGGCAAGATGTGCTCCAGCTTCATCCATGGCAGGTATTCCCCCCACTTCTTCGGTATTGAATTCAGAGTTTGAGAATCAAACTCATCCTAAAACAAAAAGGATGAGTTCAGATTGAATGAACTTTCCACATTTATCCTGGAGATGAAGAGACTGAATGTGGTCTGATAGCAATCTATGTTTGATCATCCCAGACTGCAGGACTGGAATTAAAGGCTCAAAGACAGGGAGCTCTTCTTGGCCCCACCTAATTCCCATTTCTGGGATTCCCATGAGACTGCTCAGGAGGAAATCTCCTTAAACATGATACAATGAACCCCCAGGTCATCTACTGAAGGACTGCAGGCTCTGGAGTGGAAGTGCCCCTTTGCTGTTTCTGAGGATTCCTGAAAAATTTCCCTCAGAAAAGCGGCCCTCCTTTTCCCTTCAGTGATGAGGCTTGTACTGTCTATTTCCTAAATTCCTAAACCAGACCATGAGCATCCAGCCGTGAAATCATAATCCTGTCCATTATAGGAGTCATATCCAGCCACATTAAACTGGAACTAGCTCTTAGCGAAAACTGGGATATCAAATGGGTCTTCTCAAATGCTGTTGCTTTCTGTCTTCTTCCAGCTCCACCCCTTCCTGAGAGACCCCCAGTTTCACAATCATTCTGTTCACGGGGTGTATTTAGATGAGAAAGGAGACTTGGCAGCCAACTTGGACCTTCTCAGTTGGGTGAGGTTCTCAAATGAGACAGCTGTACAAGTGAAAATTGGGAGTCTAGAAAGATGTGGCTTGCCTGACCCCAAGTTGACCATTCACCGAGATCCCATTGCGTGGCCAAGATGGATAGATCAGGTGAAGAAACCCATCTGCATTATTCCATTGTTTGCATTTACCATCCCTTGACTAACATTCTGGAGAACAAAAGGTACAGATCTTTAATAAATAAATCAATAGCCTGAGAAACAATGTGATGCTTTCCATTTGGAGGTAATGTCCAGTTGCTTCAGCTCCATAAGGTGGGGTTCAGTTACAAGGGTCCACTGAAATGCTGGAGGTCCTCTCCTTCCTGTCCATTCCTTCTTGGGCTCCACAGTTTCCTGCTTCCTCATCCCCAACCCTCCTTTCTTTTCTTTTTTTTATAATTTTTTTATTAAATTTTTTAAACTAACACTAAAAACATCAAACATCACATACATCAGATTTACTGGGTCAACCTCCTACTACATATTTTTTAATATTCTAAAGTCAAATTCAAATCAATTTATAATAATTTGAAAACATCTGTAAGTTTACACCAAGTCCCGTTTCTCCAGCCAATTATAGAAAGAATCCCAAGTTCGATAGAAGTCAGTATCCTCTTTCTCCTTCAATGATAAAGTCAATCTATCCATTTCTGCGCAGGCTAAGATCTTTCTTACAATCAGTCCATCAGTGGGCAGCTCCTCACTTTTCCAATATTGAGCAAATGCAATCCTCGCTGCTGTAATTAGGTGCAGCATCAGATACATTTCCTGTCTGTTAACATCTTCGGGTATGATGCCTACCAAGAAAACTTCGAGTTTAAAAGCAAAGGGATTTGTAATATTTCCTCCATCCATCTATGTATTTTAATTCAATATTTTTTCACCTTATCACAAGTCCACCACATATGATAAAAAGTACCCACTTTATGTTTACATTTCCAACATCTATTTGACATATTTGGAAACATCTTAGCTAATCGACTTGGTGACAAATAGCATCTATAGAACATTTTATATAAATTTTCTTTATACGAAGTTGCTAATGTTACCTTAATGTTTCTTTCCCATAGTTTTTGCCACTTTTCTAGTTCAACATTAAATCCAAAGTTTTGTGCCCATGTTATCATAGTTTCCTTAACCTGTTCCCCTTCCATTTTCCTGTCAAGTAAAAAATTATATAGTGTTTTAATAATTTTCTCATCTGTTTTAAGCATCACTTGATCAAACTCTGTTAGGTCTTTGTAGAACCCCCATGCTTTACAGTCTTTAGCATATCTCGATTGCATCTGCACCTTATACCACCAAGAAATATTAAGTCCCCGTTCTTGTATTTCTTGCTCCAGTTCTTATCCAAGATATCATCGTACCTTACAATCTTTTCAAAGTTCAATACACTTGGATATATGAAAGCTTCCATAGGTGAAAGCCATCTTGGTAATTTATTATACAGTTTTAGCTTTAGTTTTTCCCAAATTCCAGTTGCCACCTGGTGGCAGCAAAAAATTGTTAAAAAAGAAAATCCTTTTCTTTTTTTTTCACAGTCCTCTCTGATTACCCAGTCTGGAATTTATTTTGGCAGTCATCCAATTTTTTCTTTTTCTTTTGGCAGAAGTCTCAGAAAAGGAGTAGATGGCCAAGAAAAAAAAAAGCCACTTTCAACAAATTATATTCTAATGTCGCTTAATTTCACTGTACTTGTTTCTTTAGTTTTTTGCCCTTGAAGAGGTTATAAGAACACAATTTCAGCTTTTACACAAGGCTTAAGTCCTCCCCCCCCCCCGTAACATTAGATTGCCATGGGGCGGGGGAGAGAGGGAAAGCTTCCTCCCTCCCTCAAAGGGACTTTCCTTCCTTTGTTCTTATGCCAATTACCAACAAATACAGCTTTTCCACAAATATTCTTCTAAGAAGGGAAAGCAATGCTCACCCAAAAGTAATCACAATAGGGAGAAAAACGCCACACAGTATGAAAGTTTCTTGGCAGATATCCAAATATCCTTGGCAACAATTCAGTCTAGAGAAAGATCCTTCTATCATTCAATTTATCATTCAATTTCACAGTAAATTATTTATCTTTAATTATTCGCCCTTGGAGAGATTAAAAAAAAAAAACTTTTCCTTTACTTACAAACAGCTCCATCTCTCTCTTTCATCTCAGTTGCCGCTTGCAGTTCCGTGGGGGGGGGGGGGGGACTCTCCTTCATCCAAAGGACTTTTCCTTTTTTTCCCTTATATGAGTTAGCAAAAAAAACCCCCACTTTCCCACAGGTAATATTGTAAAAAGGAACAAGAGATAAATGTGTTCCAGTAAATCTGACAATTATAGCTAAATTCCTAAACTAAACAATCGGTATGTCAGAGACTTGTGGAAGGCTGATCTCCTTCCTGTGTTGTCCGGCTGAAAGATGTCTGATTTTCTCCCAGCAGATATGGGATTGCCATCCCACACCATCTAGGAGATTTCCCAAGCACTTTATCTTCAGCCTCGACAGGGCTTAGATTGGGTTTGTGGCCCACCACCAGACATTTACCAGCGTGATAACAGAGTTTCATTAATCACATCTGTCTTGTCTCAATGCCATTACCATAACCCCCAACCCTCCTTTCTGATGCTCCTTCTCTCTCCCTCAGCCACTGACCCAGTCCAGGTGTGTGGAGAGCTGCATCCCGGGATTCTTCAAGGTTGCTCAGGAAGGACAGCCCATTTGCTGTTATGACTGCACTCCATGTGCAGAAGGGACCATCTCCACTTTGGAAGGTCGGTGATTACAGAGGAAAAGGCAGTGCCAGGGAGGGGGGCAAAATTCCAACCACTGTATAGGGCACAGGTGCGGGTGCTAAGCCATCCTGCAAAGAATTTCAAATGGCCTGGTTGTTTCTGGAGTTGCAGAGCAGATAATCATAGTCCGTGGGGTGATATTACCACCCCCATCCTCCCCTCTTGGAAGAATTACAAGATCCCTGTTCTGAGTGGTGTTCTCTGCTTCCCAGAATGCCCCATCTCCTTCTTGCTTCTATTGCCACGTGCTCCTTGGCTCTCAGGCCATTATAAGCATGGTTTCCTTTTGGTACCTCTTGCTGTTAAATGTTCACAGTCCATGCATAGCTATGTGCCTTCTCCATCTTTCTGCACCACCTCTGTGCAGCTCCACCAAAGAGAACTGAGTAGCTTGGAGAAAAGGAACATTCTTGAGAATGAGGAGCTTTTGGAGCTTCTTTGTCCTCATCTGGAAGAACTGGAAGAGGACTTCTCTCACTGGTATGGCAGGACTTGCCTTCAGAAAGATGCTAGGGAGGATGGCTGGGCCAAGAGGATTATGCCAGCAAAAGGTTTTTGGGAATGGGTGGTTCACAGATGCATGGGAAGGATGGGAGGGGGAACAGGTTGTTCAGATCTTCAGCTGTGCATGCTGGGCTTCATGGAGCTCTTGATGAGTAGAGGAATTCCATGATATTCTGTATTTTTCTAACAGTGAAAAAATAAAAAGCAAGGCAGAAAAAGTGTTAAAATGAAAATGACTTCATATATATGGAACTGGGCACAAAATATAATAAAGTATCCTGAGTTTCTTTATTCAGTTTCATTATATCCTGCCATTTTCTTTAAAGAAAGTCAAGGTGGTATATCTAACTCTGCTCCTCCAGTCAATGGTATCCTCACAACAACCCTGTGAGGTTGGCAGGGTTGAGAGTCTGTTGGTGGCCCAGAGCCACCCAGTGACCTGCATGGCTGAGGAAGGGCTAGAATCAAGATCACTTTTTACTGCAACATCTTGGCTTCCTGTTGGGAAGCGATTGCCTGGATTGAAATTCCCCCTCACCAATAGGGAAGCTCAACTCCCTCGAGCAAACCGCAACTACCCACGCCCTGTCTTCCTCCAATCTCACTCCCACCATGATGACTTCTGTGAAGTAGAGAGAGTTCAGAACTCATACAAACCTCAAAGCATACATTGCAAATGTGAGTTGACCCAATCGGAAGGTTTTCCTGGAAAGAAGGAGCAAAACATTCAACGTGTCACTTGGTTCAAGAATATTTGATACCAAGTTTGTTCTGTGTATGCCTGTGGTTGAGGTTGATGCAACTAGTAAGTAGGAAGGGCAGAAAAGTAACATTGGGAGCTGGTAGTGCCCATGTGTCAGCATCCAGTTTTGGGTCATTCGCCATTCACATGTCACCTGGGACAGTCAAGGATTGCTGACCAAATGACCAGTCCCAAATGACCATCCATTTCTGCAACTCATGGAGGGGTAGGAGTCTGCACTGAGCAGAGGGGAGCAGGCAGGGCTGCTGGTGCTGGAATGCCTTGTTCCAGAGCTTGTAGTGGAAGATTGGCTGGATGGTGACCGGGGTAGCAGGGATGGAATTTCCAGGGTGCACAGCTGGAGGGTTGCAAACACCTTCAGGATGGACCCTGATGTTGTTTGCATCCAATGGCGGTGAGTGTTCAGCCAGTATCACACTCTATGAATCCTGAGGGCCTGAGAGTCAGGCTGGATGAGACCTGGGTGGAAGAGCAGAACCCTTTCCACCCTCTTACCTGACTCTCAAAGGCTTCCCCAAGCACTTGAGTTAGAGCTGGGCTTAGGCCTGGAACTAGAGAAATGAAAGTGAGGTTGTGCTCCCATTTATCATATCCCACCACTCAAGCAGGACTGCAGAGAGCTTCTCATGAGAAAGCTGCTGCCTGGCTTGACCTTTGAAAGCTTGTTCAGGGCTTTCATGATCTCCATGAAATACTCCAGAGGGTGGAGATGCATGTGGTGGAGTCCCTGCCAGGATCAGACATTTTTGTTGCATGAATTCATTCATGATTGCCACACATCCTAGTCCAATTTGCAAAGTGCCTTCCAGATATTTGTCTGCCATGATAATTGATCTTAGGACATTAGTTCATCTAAGAAAATGAAGATGCCCATCAAGTCCACGCAGGGCAATAATGCACTCTATGTGGCCTCTCCCACCAGGATCTTGCCCCTACCAGCAGTACTACCATTTATACTAATAGTCTTAATAAGAAGGACAACCATAAGGAATAATATGGACAGAGCAGAGACTGGAAAGGCTGTTGGGGTGCTGTTTCTCTTGCTTTTGACAGATGCAGAGCATTGCCTGAAGTGTCCAGAAGATCAGCATCCAAACATGGCCCGGGACAAGTGCATCCCCAAGGTCATCACATTCCTGTCCTATGAGGAAAATTTGGGGACCTTCCTCACTTGTGTGGCCATAGTCTTCTCTATAGCAACAGGAAGCATTTTGGGAATCTTCAGGAAATTTCAAGAAACGCCAGTAGTCAAGGCCAACAACCGAGACCTTTCCTACATTCTGCTTGTCTGCCTCCTGCTTTCCTTTGCATGCTCTTTCCTCTTCATTGGCCAGCCAAGAAGCATCACATGCCTCCTGCGACAAGCAGCCTTCAGCATCATCTTCTCAGTGGCCATCTCTTGCCTCCTGGCCAAAACTGTCACTGTGGTGCTGGCCTTCCTGGCCACCAAGCCAGGAAACAGGGCAAGGAACTGGTTGGGGAAGAGTCTGGCCAACTCCATTGTCATCTGCTGTTCCAGTGTCCAAGTAGTGCTCTCCATCATCTGGCTAGGGACCTCTCCCCCATTCCCTGTCTCTGACAAGTACTCCCAGCCAGGGCAGATCATCCTGCTGTGCAATGTAGGGTCTGTGGCCATGTTCTATGCTGCCCTTGGCTACATGGGCTTCCTGGCTGCCATCTGCTTCACGGTAGCCTTCCTGGCTAGGAAGCTGCCTGGGGCCTTCAATGAGGCCAAGCTGATCACCTTCAGCATGCTGGTCTTCTGCAGCGTCTGGGTGTCCTTTGTGCCCACCTACCTCAGCACCAAGGGCAAGTACATGGTGGCCGTGCAGGTCTTCTCCATCTTGGCCTCCAGTGTTGGGCTGCTGGGCTGCATCTTCCTCCCCAAGTGCTACATTATTCTAGTGAGGCCTGACCTGAACACCAAGGAGCATCTCATGATGAAAATCAAAGCATAAATTGTATTGTATTGTTCACTTACAGCTCAAGGCCCTGAAATTTGTGAACAGCCCAGAAATCCACTTTATGAATATGGAGCATATCAAGTTGAAAGAAATGGGGAAAAAAATCCTTTGCCCTTTTTAGTACTTTGGAAAAATGAAAGCTCTATTTCATATGCGGGGAAACAGCATGTAAGCAATTTCCCCTTTTCAATCCCCTTAGATAATTTTTGTGTTTTTTCTTGCTTTGTTCCTATGTATAATTTCTGTTTTCAGTCCTTGAGATTTTCATGGTTTTGCCCAGAACTTGTCTGGGTAATGGGAAGACAGCTCCTAAATTTTTACAACATTTTCACATCCCTGGTAATCCCTCCAGGATGTTTTCCAGGGTGGGGTCCTTGTGGGTGGGATGGTTCCTTGGTGAAGTTCCATGTGGCATTGCAAATCATTTCACTTGCTGGCTTGCTCAGGGTGGGCTCCATGGGAGATTCTCATAAACATGCTTGGCTCCAAAAACACATTGGCAACAGTATCCTGCCAGAGCTGTGGGGAGGTCCCCAAGACTGCCCTTGAGAGCAGGAAAAGAAAGATCAGGAGGCGGGAATGTCTCGCTCCACATGAGGTAGAATTGAAGCAGTCCTTTCCCAGTCCTACTAATTTAGGCTTCATTTGTGAGTCAGCAGTGACACTGCACCAAGGGTGGTTGCCCTTTCTGGAGCAGATATCAAGCCAGACTCCTGTATTAGCAACCTTGGCCATGTCCAAGGCTTGGACTCCTTCTGGAGAGGAGCCACATGGCTGGGGCCTGCTGGGGACCACTGCATCAGCTCCTGCCTCACATTTCCTGAGATGTGTTGGGGGCAACTGGGCTGCCAAACTCAGTACACCATTTCTGTGATCCTCTCATTTTTGTAGGCCAGACGTATATGTCCTCAGGGGAGTCCCCTTGCCTTTCTTCTGAAGGAGTGCAGCAGCCCACTACTGACCTCAGGGGGAGAATAGGAAGTGTATTATGGGGAGCAGAGAGGGGAGGAGTTTGAGGCTCTGCATTTTATGTTCCTGCTGCAGTCATTCCCTGACTTTTTCCCTCTTGCCCTGCCCCCAAGTTGCCTACACATTTCTCCCCTCTACAACCAACACCCTACAAGGGAGGCAACCTCAGAGGGAGTGATTGGCCAAGAATCTGCAGGGAGCTTTGAGGATAAGGGGAGCTTGAACTGGGCCTCCACCCACAAGGTCACCATGCCTCTTAGAGGACCCTGCAGACTCCCTCATGCTTTCCTGCCACAGTTCAGCTGTTCACTTTGTAGGAATTTTGTTTCATCCCCTATTTTCACCCTGCAAGTAATAGGCCAGCCAGGAAGAGGTGGCTCCCAGTGTTGGTGGGCCCCCTCAGGCAGGAAACAGGAAACCCACACCCCAGCCTCAGGTCTCAGGTCCTTTCCTGCAATATGCAAAATGGAGAGGTGCCTCATTATTCTCCAGGGACACAGGGATGCCCCCTTTGATGGAGTGATAAAATGGAGCAGCACAACACAAAAATCCAATCATGAGAATGCAGTGGATTCAGCCAGTCATGAAATCACACCCCTGGAGCCAACCATGTAAAAACTGGTACCCAAGATAAGCCATTAGATACTCCCAGAGGAAGTGGGGGTAGGGCAGAGCCCTGAGAATTGAGAAGAGCTCTTGACATGGGTCTGGTGCCTTCCTGCCCACTCAAGGGACTGCTGCTGGAAGTCCACCTTGTCAGACAGGTGAGACACTGTGTTGGGAAAGTGAGGCTTACATCCAGTACCTGTTATGATCCAGGTGCCTTCCTTGTTGCCATGTCAGCTCTCTGCAATCACCAATAATTACTGTGCCATTATGTCCAGTCTGTTCAGCAGTTTCTCATATTGTGTTGACTCATGAACAAATTATCTGTTGAAATGTACCTATTCTCCCCTCATCAGCAACTCCACTAATGTGTACATGACAAGAAAACTAAAAAAAATATTCTGTATATCCTCTGCAAGCTTGTACTTTTTTGTGCTGGGAGTGTGTCCTGTGGGAGAGAGATTGTGTGAGGTGGAGGATTGGCCTGGGATGCTCCCTGATTGCTTGTGCTTGGCATGTGAGAGGCTTTTAGAGGCTTGACCCATGTGAAGGGAGAGTTGGTGCACAAGGGAGAGAATGAAAGATATGGGAAAAGGGATGCAGTAGATGAAACTGGAAAAGGAAAAGAAAATCAGGAAAAGGGGGGTCTGCCTTGCTTCCCACGAGCAGCCAGTGATGTGAGGGAACACCTGCAGTTCTTCCCTGGGTTTGGTTTGGCCAGCCTGACTCAGGGAATGTCAGGGGGACACTTTGCACAAACTCTTGGCTCTGCAGCCATTGCCAGTGCAGAGGTCTAAGAAAAAGGGGGATGCTCTGGCAGGAAGATATCACCGCTTTGTGAGTGTGGTAATGTGCACACAGAGTCCCTGAGTACATGCAAAGCACAAAGTGCCTTTGTGAGTCAGATCAGGTCTGCATTCAGCCACAGCTGGAGGCAGGCTTGGGCTAACACTCCAAAGAAATCTGGGTGTGCCTAAAACACAGAGGGTTTGGGCAAAGGAGGCAAGGCAGTTTCAGAAGATGTAGGGAGATGCTCTGAGTGTTTGGAGCTTATGCTGCCTCCTGCAGAGCATCTGTGTGGAGAAAGGATTGGTTTAAAAGAAAAGACCCTTTAAGCACTCCCAGTGAGGATGTTGGTGATCAGGCCCTAAAATGCACAGAGAGAGTCCTTGTGGCTATAGGGTGTGTTTTCTCCTTTTGGGTCCTGGGTGGGGCACTTCAGGCTCAAGGTGTCTCCCATAGTTTTCAATCCACAGCAACAGTTTCTTTATCCTTCCATTCAAGATTGATACTTCTTAGTTAATTCTGGAATGGTTGACATATGGCCATTTTTGGTCCTCCTCTCCTTCTCTGACAGAGTGGTATCCCATCCATTGCGATCTTAGCAGAGCGTTGCTTATTCATGTGGAACGCATGTCCAGAAAAATATATTCTTTCACTCAGAGAGTCTTCCGGTAGCTCCTCTTTGCAATGCTTCCTCATTTGTAATATGATCCCAACATGTAATGTGTAATAAATTTCAGAGGCAACATTGCTGAAAGACATTTCTCGCTAATTTTTGTAGTAAACTTCCAGGTCTCACTTGCAATCAGCACAGCAATGGCATTAATTGATCTGTACTTACTTGTAATAACCTCAGTGGACATGCTCCAAATGAGCACATTTGTTGCAACACAGCAGTTGATTTGGCTATCCGGCCTTTTACATCTGCTTCTGTTCCAACCCCCCCGCCCCACATCCATAATACTGCCAAGGTAATGAAATTGTCCCCTTCATGGATCACAGCCTTGCCATGATGAAGCGGCTTGCATAGCTAAAAGAAGCTATGAGCTAAGTGGTATAGGGGCACCCAAGACAGAAAGGTCATAGCAGAGAGCTATGACAAAGCTGATCCACTGGAGAAGGAAATATAATATAATGCCAGAAGATGAGCGCCTCAGGTCAGAAGGTGTCCAATGTGCTATTAGGGAAGAGCAGTAGGCTAGTACTAGTAGCACCAGAATCAAAGCAGAAAGGACACTCAGTTGCAGATGGATCTGGTGGTGAAAGAAAAAACCAATGGTGTACAGATCTATACTCCATAGGAACCTGGAATGTAAGATCCATGAATCAAGGCAAGCTGGATGTGGTCAAACACGAGATGACAAGACTGAACATTGACAACTTAGGAAGCAGTGCACTGAAATGGACAGGAATGGGTGAATTTAATTCAGATGACCATCAGGTATATACTACTGCGGGCAAGAATCCCTCAGAAGAAATGAAGTAGCCTTCATAGTCAATAAAAGAGTAGGAAAAGCAGCACTGGGATACAATCTCCAAAATGACAGAATGATCTCAGTTCGAATCCAAGACAAACCATTCAAATCACAGTAGTCCAAGTCTACGCCCCAACCACTGGTGCTGAAGAGGCTTAAGTTGACCAGTTCTCTGAAGGCCTACAACACCTTCTAAAAATAACACCAAAACTGATGTCCATATCACCATGGGGAATTGGAATGCTAAAGTAGGAAGCCAAAAGATAACCAGAATAACAGGCAAGTTTGGCTTTAGAGGACAAAATGAAGCAGGGCACAGGCTGATAGAATTTTGTCAAGTGAATACGATGGTAACAGCAAACACTCTTTTCCAACAACCCAAGCAATGAGTCTACCCATGGACATCACCAGACGGCCAACACAGAAATTGATATATTTGACAATAGATTGACTATTTGCTCTACAACCAAAGATGGAGAAGCTCTATGCAGTCAGTAAAAACAAGACCAGGAGCTATCTATGGCTCAGATCATGAGCACCTTCTTGCAAAATTTAGACTTAAATTGAAGAAAGTAGGGAAAAGCATTAGGCCACATAAGAATGACCTAAATCATATTCCTGATGATTATACAATAGAGATGACAAATAGATTTAAGGAATTAGATCTGATAGAGTGCCTGAAGAACTTTGGACAGAGGTTTGCAACATTGTACAAGAGGTAGCAACTAAAACCATCCCAAAGAAAAAGACATGCAAGAAAGCAAAATGGCTGTCTGAGGAAGCTTTACAAATAACTGAGGAAAGAAGGGAAGCAAAAGGCAAAGGAGAAAGAGAAAGATACACCTAATTGAATGCAGAATTCCAGAGAATAGCTAGAAGAGATGAGAATGCCTTCTTCAATGAACAGTGCAAAGAAACAGAATAGGGAGGACAAGAGTTCTCTTCAAGAAAATTGGAGATATGAAGGGAACCTTTCATGCAAAGATGGACATGAAAAGTTGTGAGCCGCCCCAAGGCTTGTGGCAAGGGGTGGCATATAAATCTGTTAATAAAATAAAAAAATAAAATAAAAAAGGATCAAAATGGCAGGGACCTAACAGAGGCAGAAGAGACATCCTGGAATGAGACGTCAAATGGATCTGAGGAAGTCTGAACAATAAAGCTAGAGGAGGTGACAGTATTCCAGCTGAGCTATTCAAAATCCTAAAAGCTGATGCAGTTAAAGTGCTACACTCAATATGACAGCAAATTTCGAAAACACAACAGTGGCCACAGGATTGGAAAAGGTCAGTTTACATTCCAATTTCAAAGAAGAGCAATGCCAAAGAATGTTCAAACTACCGCACCATTGCACTCATTTCACATGCTAGCAAAGTGATGCTCAAAATCCTACAAGCTAGGCTCCAGCAGTATGTGGACCAAGAAATACCAGAACTACAGGCAGGGTTTCAAATAGGCTGAGGAACTAGAGATCAAATTGCCAACATATGCTGGATCATGGAGAAAGCTAGGGAGTTCCAGAAAAACATCTACTAAGGACTCACTGGAGAAGAGTGTAATGCTGGGAACAATTGAAGGCAAAAGAAGAAGGGGACGGGAGAGAATGAAGGGGCTCGATGGAGTCCCTGAAGCAGTCGGCGTGAGCTTAAGTAGACTCCAGCTGATGTTGGAGTACAGGAAGGCCTGGAGGACTTTTGTCCACAGGGTTGTGAAGGGTCAGACATGACTTCATGACTATTAACAACAACATGCTTCAGTGATTCTGCTAAAGCCTTTGTTGTGTGGATCTCAACCAATTGTGTCAAGTTCTTAGAAAGATGGGAGTCCCAGACCATCTTATTTGTCTCTTGAGAAACCTGGATGTGGGTCAAGAAGCAACAGTGAGAACTGGACATGGAGATACTGAGTGGTTCAAAATTGAGAATGTTGTAAGGCAAGGCTTTATATTGTCGCCCTGTCTGTTTAACTTATATGCAGAGCACATCATACAAAAGGCTGGGCTAGATGAATCACAAATTGGAATTGTGATTGCCAAGAGAAATATCAACAACCTCAGATATGCAGATGACACCACTAAAGAGGAACTAAAGAGCCTCTTGATGCAGGTGAAAAAGGAGAGTGCAAAAGTTAGCTTGAAACTCAACAAGAAAACTAGGACCATGGCAACCGGTCCTATCACTTCCTAGCGGTAGTGACAGATTTTATTTTCCTGGGCTCTAAGATCACTGCAGACAGGGACTGCAGCCAAGAAATTAAAAGATGCTTGCTCCTGGGGAGAAAAGCTATGGCAAATCTAGGTCGCATACTAAAAAGCAGGGACATCACCCTGCTGACAAAAGTTTGTATAGTCCAGGCTATGTTTTTCCCAGTTGCAATGTATGGCTGTGAAATTTGGACCATAAGGAAGGATGAGTGCCAAAGAATTGAGGCCTTTGATTTGTGGTGCTGGAGGAGACTCCTGCTAGTCACTCATACCGGTCACTCTTAGAGGAGATCCACCCTGACTGCTTTTTAGAAGCCAAGATACTGAAGATGAAACTCACTTTGGTCACCTAATGAGAAGGAAAGCCTCACTGGAAAAGACCCTGATGCTGGGAACAATTGATGGCAAAAGAAGAAGGGGACGGCAGAGAATGAATTGGCTAGATCGTTTCACTGAAGCAGTCGGCATGAGCTTAAGTGGACTCTGGCTGATGGTGAACAGGAAAGCCTGGAGGAATGTTGTCCATGAGGTCGCGAAGGGTCAGGCATGACTTCATAACTAGCAACAACAACACAATTGCTTCAAATTTTAGAACTTTGCCTCCTGCCCTTACTGGGGTGCTCTCTGGCTTGCATCACTAATTTTTCAGCCCATTTTACGTGCCTCTGTTTCAAATGCCCATGTCAAGTCTCTCCACTGTGCTGTGGCATTTGCAAGTAGAGCCATGTCAGCTGCAAAATCCATTTCGGTCAGATTGCCTTGTTTGTTCCACGCGATCCTGAAGTCTGAGCTCTTCATTGCTTTTCTCATGGCATAATTCAGAATGATCAAAAACCAAAACTGGGAATCACATGCAGCCTGTCTGCCATGGTATCAATTGTGCAAAGGTAAGTGGTGCCAGTTTCAATTCTCCCACAGTATCTAGAATTATTCTGAAGGTTTTTAGAAATGTTGACATATTTCCTAGGAACGCCATATATTTGCGATATATTCCACAATTATTCTCTGCTTAAATGGTGTGTTTTACACCATTTGAAAATTGGCAAAATTTAAAAATAAACATACTGCAAGCTTGATGGATAACTGTTAAAAAAAAAATTTACATTAGCATAAAGATTGCACTTTGGTGAGCCCCATTATCAGCCCAAGAATGCAGGCACTTCTAATGAAAAACCACGAAACACCTCCTAGAACATTTTCATGAGCATTTTCATGAGCATCAGCTCATTAGCTAAATTAACATTTAGCTAATTCATCCCAACACTAAGCTTTGTTTTTTTGGTTCAAGTGTGTGCTAGTTCTGGTTTGTGCGTATTCACCATGAGGTGAGACATTTTGTCCCTGTGTATACAGGAAAACGCCATCAGTGTGGATAAGAAATTGAGGGAAATTTCATTCTCTTTGTCCATAAACTCCACTGAGGTCACATTTTCCTTTAGCCAAGCAAGCAGCAGGTTTTCTTTGTCATTTTGTGTGCACTTTGTGTTTGTTGGACTGATACAACAATGCAGAACATTCAAGACTGTGCTTAAGAGGCTTGTGCTGGGACATAGTTATAAAGGCCAGAGACTTTCCATCTTCTTTCCCATCTCTCCACAGTTTCTTCCCCAACTTATGTGAGTCTTCAAAAATCCTGAGAGTCGGTGAAGTCATCTCCTGCCTATCACAAACTTCTTTGAAGTGTGAAAGCTCTTTTCCCTTCCCCAGTTCTAAGCTAGAACACAGATGATCACACGCCATCCATCACAGGCATCCATTCATTGTGCATACAGACACCTTAAAGCTCCCACGGAAAGTTACTTTGTGCCCCTTCTTGTTTGGCTGCAGCAAAGCTGCTCTGACTAAGTTTGCTCATTCTGTTCCAATCACATTTGCGTACTTGCTCAAGCTCACACTCCAGATCTGTTTGTTTGTTCATTTAAAACTTTTGTTCCATTACTGGCGTCTCAGGACATTTAACAGTTCTATCTATCTATCTATCTATCTATCTATCTATCTATCTATCTATCTACATACAGCATCCTAACATTTAGCTAATAATAAAATCCCAATTAAAACAGTCAGGTCTTAAAACATTGGGAAAATAAAAAAGGTTTTGGCCTGGTGTTGAACAGACTAAAGTGAAGATGCTAGGCAAATCTCTCTGGAGAATGAATTCCACAATTGGGGTGTCACCCCAGACAAGGCCCTTCTCCAGGTAGTCACACTCCTAATCTCCTTCAGGGAGGGCTCCCAGACAAAGGTGTCTGCCCCAGATCGTACAGGGCAGGCAGGTACATATTGAAGAAGATGGTCCTTCGGGACCTGTTATGATTCTGGTTCAATATTCTGTAATCATTGGTACTTACTGCAACATTATCTCATAGCCACTTTGCAGTTGACCTGTATTGCTCTGTGTATGGATGCAATCTCTCTCGAAATGGACCTAGTTTTCTTGTGTCTACATCCCTGCTCTGTTTATGTGACTAGAAGCTTATAAAATACTCTGCACATGTTCTGGAAATGTGTCGTTCATAGGCCTATCACTATCCGGCAGCACTGTCCGTGAAGGCTTGTCTCTGCAGAGGGCTTTTCTGCCCAGGTCAGCAACAGAGGGCAGTAGTCTGCAACTGCCAGTCTGAGATTGGCACAAGGCCACCAGCATTCCCTGCTGTTCCAGGGAAGAGCCACCGCCATATGTGCCCGACAGCTGCGTCTCACTCACCAGGACCACATGGGACTCGCTGTACCCCTGCCAGTTGCCTGCCTCTTCCTTGACCAAGGGGGTGGGAGGCGGAGAGGCAGTTCAGTGGGACTGGGCTGGGGCTGCCTCTGGCCGGGGGCCAAGACTGGCCTTCCCCACTCTGTCGTGTTCTCTGCTGGGGAGGTAAGCACCAAGGGGGGCTAGTGTGGGGACCGTTTTCTTGGCCAGGCTGGGCTGGTGACTGTGAAGGTTGGGTGCGGGGGTGTCATTGTATTTCACATTGTGATTATTGTATTAAGTCGCTTTTGTTTGTATGTTGCTCTGGTGTCAATATCATACTGGAATTCCTGTTATCTATAAGTATATTATTGCATTTACATAGTTTTTGTGCTTTGGTATTGTCAATTTTTGAGCAATTGTTCTTGAAAAGAAGCAACAGCAGATCTCACAGTCACTCTAGAAAAATTTCACTTGTATCCTATTAGTTCTAATTTCAATATTTTATTCTTTTATTAGCATTTTTACTGCCCAGTTTCTCATTTTAAGAGAACTGTCTTTCCTTTTTTCGTACTATGTTTTAAAATTAATACACAAAATACTATATTATGTATACAATGCTTTTTATTTCTGCCCCAGTGGTCCTTGAAATAATTTCCCTATGTTTGCCAGTTCCCAGCTCTTCACAGGTTGAAAGCTGCTGCCTCAGAGCTCTCCCTGTGGATAAAAGGAGAGATTTCACAGGCTGTAAGATCAGATTCCCTGGCACTGCCAGTTGCAGGAGCTTCAGGTACACACATGGGCACAAGCAAGGCTTCCCCTCTGATTTCTCCACTGCAGGACCAAAATCTCTGTCATGCTCATTTACTGTCTTTTCTCTCCCTGATTCCTCACACAGTCAAACCCCCAATGGGGCAAGACAAATTTGAATGGATCCCAGGAAAAAGAGCTGAGCAGAGAGGGAAGTGTGTTGCTGGAGATGCTTCCAGATGCCATAATGTAATCCTGGAAGAAACCTCCCATGAGGGCTGTGGAGTTCCCAGGGCCAATCTCTTCCATGCCCCACCACCTCACCTGGGGGGCTGGCCCTGCGCATGCAACGGGAAGCATTCCAGAAAAACCATCTTGACACCCGGGATGTGGGCTTCTCTCCTGCAACCTCATATTGGCTGCCAGGGGTTGTGGTTCCATGGCTGCACATCACTGGGCCAGCCCAGGTCAGAATGCTCAACTCCTCCCCAGCTGCCTTGATGTGGCAGGAAGTCTGAAAACGTGACAATGGGCAGGCCATTTCCTGGCAGCCTGGATGCTCACCTGGCCCATGAGTTCTCACTGAAGCATCTTCTGGTGAATTTGTTTATTTATTTATTATTTGTTTTTAATTATTATTTATTTATTTAAAACATTTCTATGCCAGCCCCATTGCAACAAAGCCTTGGGGCGGCTCACAACATCCATAAACATAAAAATACAATCAATAATTTAAAAACTGGTACCATCTCGGCTATATATTAAAATCTATAAATACAATAATAATAAATTAACAGTTAAAATAACTTTTAATAAAAAGGTCTTCACCTGGCACCAAAAAGCAAATAATGATGGCACCAGGCAGACGTCTCTGGGGAGCGCATTCCATAGGTGGGGCACCAAAACAGAAAAGGCCCTCCTCTGGGTACTCACCCTCCTAATATCCTTCATGGAGGGTTCCCAGAGAAGGACATCTGCTGCTGATCGTAGGGGGCAGGCAGACATATATGGACACAGACGTTCCTTTAGATAACCAGGTCCCAAGCCGTTATGGGCTTTATAGGTCATAACCAACACCTTGAATTGGGCCTGGACTTCAATAGGGAGCCAGCGGAACTGACAGAGAACTGGGGTTATATGAGAACAATGCCCAGTCCCTGTCAGCAACCTGGCAGCTCTATTTTGCACCAATTGAAGTATCTGGACCATGTTCAAGTGTAGCCCCGCATAGAGCGTGTTACAGAAATCTAGTCAGGAAGTTACCAATACCATGTCACCAGGCAGTTGTTCTCCAGATAGGGATGCAGCTGATGCATCAGCTGGAGCTGAAGGAAGGTGCTCCTCAGCACCGCCGTCACCTGAGCTTCTAGAGACAGCTCAGGGTCGAGGAGCACTCCCAAGCTGCGAACTCTGTCCCTCAGAGGGAGTGCAACCCTATTGAGGACAAGGCCCAAGTCCCCCACCCCAAAGCCCAAACCACCCACCAACAGGACCTCTGACTTGTCTGGATTGAGCTTCAGTTTATTGGCCCTCATCCAGCCCATTACCTCGGCCAGGCACCGGTTCAGTACAGCCACTGCCTCACCTGGATTGGTGGAGAACAAGAGGTAGAGCTGGGTATCATCAGCGTACTGATGACTCCACAGCCCACACCTCCTGATGACCTCTCCCAGTGGTTTCTTGTAGATGTTAAATAGCAAGGGGGACACAATGGACCCCTGTGGTACTCCATGGCATAACTGCCATGGCGCAGAGCCATAGTCCCCCAGCACCACCTTCTGGAATCGGCCATTGAGATAGGAGCAGAACCACCACAAAGCGGTGCCTCCAACTCCCAATCCCGCTAGCCTATCCAGAAGGATACCATGGTCAATGGTATCGAAAGCTGCTGAGAGGTCCAGGAGAACCAACAGGGACGCACTCCCCCTGACTCTCTCCCTGCACAGGTCATTGTACAGGGCAACCAAGGCAGATTCAGTACCATACCTGGATCTGAAGCCGGACTGAAATGGGTCCAGATAATCAGTTTCATCCAAGAGTGCTTGGAGTTGTCCCCCCACCACCCGCTCTAGCACCTTGCCCAGGAACAGAAAGTTGGCCACCGGTCTATAATTGGTGACCACCTCTGGATCCAGGGATGCCTTCTTTAGGACTGGCCAGACTACTGCCTCCTTTAAAGGGGCAGGTACCCAGTCGTCTCTAAAAGAGGCGTTGACCACCTCCAGGATCCAGGTCACAATCCCGTCCTTGGTGCTCTTTAACAGCCAAGATGGGCAAGGGTCTAGTAAGCAGGTGGTAGGATGTACTTGTCCAAGCACCTTGTCCACATCATCAGGCTGCAGCAACTCAAATTCATCATGAAGTATTTCTATTAATACTCTTAGCATTGATGGCACTATGTTTACTGCACCACATTGCACTTCTCTCCTGACCTTTTCCATGCATGAGGAAAGCAAGCACTTTGCTGAGGTGAGGATATTAATCCCTCCCATTTGTTGCTTGGTCACCAAAACCGAAAGCAGTCCGGGATTTTCCAACCTCCAGCCAGCTGGACAAAAGCCCAACCAGAAGCTTCCTGGTCCCTTAATCCAGAACTGGCCTCTGGATTCAGCACAACACACAGACAAGCTCGGTGGACAAAGCACTGTATTTAAATGACAGAAAATAAGGGTGGAGGTTCTAATACTTCCAGGCCAAAAAGATAAAACAGGAGAAGAGATGAGAAGGTTCCTGGGGGAACAGGAGGGCTGAGGAGGGCTAAGGAATTCCCTGGGCCTCGCACCCTCCTTGCACCTCTGCCTTACCCATGCTGGGAGCTCCTCGGGGGCTGCCTGCCCACACTCCAGAGGGGGTTGCCAGGGCATCCAGGGTGCCCAGAAAGCTCAGACTGTCTTCCAGGGGCTCATGGTCCCATTTCTGCTCATCTCACCTGCCAGGAACTATGATTGCATCCCAGGGTCATCTCCACAGTGGCCTCAATGTGGCATGAAGTCTGAAAACTTCACAATGGGAAGGCTGTATCATGGCAGCCTGGAGTGCTCACTGAAGCATTTCTGTTTAATTTTCATGATCGGATACTTCTGTTAATATTCCTATCATCACTGGTACTGTTATTATTCATATCACATTGCTCTTACATCCTGTCTGCACCCATGCATGAGGAAAGCAAGCACTTTGCATGCTTCTCTCAATTCCTTTCCAGACAATAACAACCCTTCAGGTAGGTTAGGCTGAGGGTGAGTGGCTGGCCAAAAGTCACTCAGAGATCTTCCAGGATCTTCTAGCATTCAGATCTGGCTCTCTCAGTCCCCACCCCACTTATTGAACACTCAATCCCATGCTTGGATGCACACCCAAACTCCCTCTGCTTCATCTGTCAACCAGACTGGTTTGGGTTCTGCTTGTAGACACACCTGTCCTCAAACTGGCTTCCACTCCTGGTAGTAGTGGTAAGCATGCAGTCCCAGCACACACATCAAAAGGGGAACAGGCTGCCAGTAATTGGCAGTTGGCAAAGGTGGAAGGAAAGGAGATACATTTTGCAAGGGAAATAGGAGGAGAGAGGAGAAGAGAGGAAAAGTGCCTTCCCTCCTAGTTCTTCAGAGATAACTGGGATGGGATGGACAGGATCTTTCCTCCATCAGGGCCTTTCCCTCTTGCTGTCCTTCTTGGCTGGCTTTGGTAGAGCTGGCTTTTGACAGAATCATAGCTAGTCCCATCCCTGCAGCACAACCTGAACACTGAGGGGAAACTTAGTGTACAACATGGTGATGGGAATCCTCTGAGCTAGAGATGCTCTGCACAGGACTTCCAGGTAGTCACCAGAGTGCACCAAAAATGGGATGGGACAAGGCAACACAGAGCATTTGCAGGGTTAAATTAACACACTACAGAGGGAATAAGGGTGGGAGATAGCAAGCTGTGATGCAGCTGATCACCCATTGAGACTAATTAAGAAGGACACAACTGAAGCAGTCCATTGATCGTGCTTGCCTCGAAGGGGCTTCATCAGGAAGTTCTCATAGCATACCATTCCTGCATGTGGGACAGAAAAAGCATTCAAAAGTCACAGAGGTGCTCTTTCCATGTGGCAGTATAATTATGGAAATCATACTTCATTACTGGTCCTCCTGCTAAAATTCATGGGGTCGCCTCCCCCAAGACAATCCTGAGCCCATGATGCACATCGGAGATTGGAGAGGTGTGTCTTGCATCCAGACACAAAAGGGAAGGCACCACATTCCCTGCTGTCACACTCACAGCTTGGGAGAGACTGAGGGCAGGGGAGGAGGCCTCCATGCAGGGCACTTCTCCTTCCCTTCAGCTAAATCCTTGGCTGGACAGACACTGCATCCATTTTGGAAGGAAGTTATTCTTCTAATTGTGCCTCTATTAGGTTGAAAGGGGCAGGATGGAGGCCAAATCAAGTGCCAGAAGAATGGCAAAGTTTGTCCTGCTGCTGCTGCTGCTCCCAGAGGCCTGCTGTCGGGTGCTGGAGGCCAAATGCCCCTGGAGCTGGGACAGGGATGAGCTGCAGCCCCGGAATTACTACCGGACAGGAGACTTGATCTTCAGTGTCAGCATCTCTGCAACAGATGGCCATTTTAGACCACATGCTTTCAATAAACCTGCCTCTAATGAGCAGCTTGGGTAAGTCATTGGCCTGCTTGACACGATACCACAAAATGCCACAGGTGGTCAGGCATTGCACTTTGCAGTGGTATGAAAAGCCAGAATGATTTCTTCCAACTGGCTTCTTCCCATGAAGACCCAGGCAACCATGAACTCACAGGCTGCAAAGCCCAGGGGGAGTCCAGGGAACTTCAAAGCCCCAGGCCCCAGAACATGCACCTCATTTCTTGTCTCTGCACTCCTTTGCCTTCCCTTCTCCTTCAGTGTCAACAGCTGCACTCGTGCGCTCCTGCATGGAATGCGCACCTTCACATCTTGAATTTGGGGATGGATCTGGACTCTGACCAGAAATAGGCCAGTCCACCCACTGGAATCCCAGCAGGAATTCTGTAGGAATCAGCTGTTTGGCTCATGATTCAGTTGGGACCATGCAAAGCATGTGGAAGCCTGAGAAGAAAGATTCAACCTCAAAAGGCAGTGTAAGGATTCATGAGCAGGGATGGAAGGGTGACCCTTTCTTCTACTTTCCTTCAGGTTGGGATCAACCTATTACTGGAAGATCCTCTCTTTCCTCTTTGCCATCCAGGAGATCAACCAGAATCCCAGCCTCTTGTCCAACCTCACCCTAGGCTACAACATCTATGACAGCCTTCATGATGTCAGACTGACGTCTGATGCAGCCATAGACCTGTTCTCAACCACCCAGGCCCATGTTCCCAACTACAAGTGTGGCAGGCAAAATCATCTGCTGGCTGTCCTTGAAGAATCTGACTCTGACAACTCCATGCAGCTTTCCAACATTCTAGGCATCTTCAAAATCCCACAGGTGAGAGACATGGGAGAAGCAATATGAGGTGCCATGCAGAGAAAACAAAAGATCCTCCAAATCACTTGCATGCATAGTATCCCTCCCAGGACAAGAGACAGTCCTACTCAATCCCTAGATGAAAAGGGTTCAAGCCCCTCTACCCCACACCAGGCACCCATCTGACACTGTTAGTGGTAAGGATTAACAGAAAGATCCCTCTTCTTCTTTTTCTGACTGTGAGAGTGACAGGAAACTCCAGTAAGTAATTGTATACACTACCAGTAACCACTTATTAGTGTCTACATGAGTGGAGCTGGCTGGAGTCAGGGGTCAGACTAGATGGCCCAGGGAACCCCTTCTGACTTGCTTTCTCTCTATGTTTCTATATTTGTAATTGAAGGTGAGCCCCTATCCAGTTGAGACCAGCGGTCATATGCATCATGCGCAGAACTTGTATAAGTTTAGATTTTTGCAGTGATTAAATGTAGTGAACAACATGCATGTTCTTGTTGCACACAAACTTAAACTACATTTCTCGTGTCAAAACATCTGGTCAAGGCTTATTTTTACACTTTCTATCCTTATTGGCAGAGCTGTAGATTTTCATCTCATTTATATCTCAGTGATAGAACAGTAAGTAATTGTCCTTTTTTTTTTTTTTTGTGCTCAGGAAATATCTGTATTCTTCGTTAGCACTAGATGTAGAGCAAATAATTCTGCCATTCATGGTCAATCATATAATGGACACCAAGATAGTTTCCCGTTTTTTCTCCATACTTCAAATGCAGAGGGGCAAGGGCACTTCTGAATCCTCAGGAAGATGTCCATGGCATGTGTGTTTGACCAACTCTAGAAACCAATTCTTCTCCCATTTCTGGGGTCAAGTCTTGGGAAATGTATAAGAGGAAGGAAAATCTGAAGATGCTCAAGAGTTCAGGCTACTCCCAACATCCATTTGTCATTGTTTTAAACTTATAATGATAAAGCACTTTATTGTTCTGGAAATAAAATGCATTACTTCTTTTTAAATCATGTTTGATTAAGATAATTTAAATTTACATGACTTATTCTCATGGGTTGAGGAACTTTGACTTGCTGCTGAAATGAAGCAATCCATTAGTCTTTTCTTCTCTTTCCCAGGTCACTTATGCTTTCACTTCTCAGGTCCAGAGAGAAAGAACTCACTCCCCTTCCTTCTACAGGACGGTTCCTGAAGAAGGCATCCAGTGCCCAGGGATTGTCAGTCTACTGCAGCATTTCAGGTGGACGATGGTTGGTCTCCTTGCACTGGACACTGAGAATGGAGAGAAGTTCATGAGAACCTTGAAACCAGAGCTCCTCGGGAATGGCATTTGTGTGAGTTTTGCACTCAGCATCTCACAGCTGAAATCGGGCAATGTAGAAATCCAGGTGGATTCACTGGAGGAGTTAGTAGAAATCAATGTCTTCATTTGTTTTGCAGAGATCTATTTCTTGCTCTATGGAATAAAATTTGTGCAAGTCGTTATTGAAATGGTTATGAAACCTGTTAATGGGAAAGTCTGGATCACCACCACTTTGTCTGACTTTACCTTGAATTTATCTTATACAAATAGTATAAGTATATTGCAGCATGTCTATTCATATTTTTCCTTCATTCCCCAAACAAGTGAAAGGATCAACTATGAAGGTTTCCAAGATTTGTATATCGCTATGTGTGAATTTGTGAAAAGAGCATTCAAGTGCTCCAATTCAAAGCATGTGCTGTCGGTAAAAGGGTGGACAAGATGCAGAGAAAAGGACGAACCAGAGGGCCTACCCCAAGTGGCCAAGGAGAGAATCCTGTCTCTGGAAACCTTCTCGTACTGCACAATCCAGGCTGTGGCCCATGCTGTGGATGAGGCTGTGTCCTCCAGATCCAGGAGGAAGTCCATGGAATGTGGAAGCAGGCTGGGTGTGCAGCGACTTCATCCATGGCAGGTATTTCCCCCCTTTCTTGGGTATAGAATTTAGAATGTGAGAAATTGAGTTGAGATTTTTCACATGAAGGGGCAGCTGGAACACTCCCTGTTCTGGTCTGTGATTTGCTCCCTTTTACTGGTTGTTTCCCATAGAGTTGCTTCCCATAGAGTTGCTTTGTTCTGCTTCAAGTCTTGAAGCAGAACAAAGAAGGAGTGTGAGGATTGTACAGGTCCTTGCAGAGATTCCTTGACCAAAGAAGAAGAGGGCTTGCTGTCTTGCCTGGGTTCAGAACACAAGGCAATCCATATAGGACCTGCTATGCCCAGCTGAACAAAATCTGCCCTTAGTTGTGTCTGCACGCCTGATCCCAGGATACATTCAGGTTCCCAGCTGAGAAGAACAGGGAATGGTGCACCAGTCTTGACAGGCAAGAAGCTTACAGTGAGCGAAATAGAGACTTCGCAGGAAGTGGAGTTTGGAAGTGGAGTTGTACAAGAAGGGGCAAGACAGAGCAAAGAACAAGACAGAGCAAAGTGGATTCCGCAGGTCACCTTCAGGGAGGAGAAGAGATAGAGTTGAATCTTGCTACATGGAGAGAAAGGTAGAATCCAAATCAGAGAATATGGACCTAGGAACCTCCCCAGCAGTAGTGGCCTGCAACGTCCTTGCAATGTCTGGTTTTGTTCCTAAGGTCAGAGTGGCAAGAATGTGCAAGAAGTGCAAGCAAGCAGCCCTGCTGGAAGAAAAAGTGAGAATGCTGGAGTGAGAAAGGGGAACATGCATGGGAGTAAGATGATGATGAGTTTTGAAGGCAAGCTATGCAACAGTTAGCTGAGGCCAAGGAAGAGAATCTGTAGGGAATTGAAAATCACGAGCAAAGTCTCTGGAAAATGGGGCAGTGAAAAGCAAAAGCATTAGCAGATGCTCTGCACTACTGGAAGCCATGGGACTGTGGGCCAGCTTTCAGCACCTTGAAATTCAGACTCACAGGCAGCATTGTTCTGTCTGTCTGAAATTGGGCTTCCCTGACATTCAGACTGTCCATTTGGCTACACTTGCATTTGCCTTCTGTAAACATTCAAGTAAGGCACGGACGCTTTCCCCAGAATTTCTGTAGCTGCCCTTTGTCCACTAAGTCTGTCCTGCTGGTTACATGCAGCCTCTGCACTCCTTTGCCTTCCCTTCTCCATGAACAGCTGCACTCGCTGGGCTGCCGTCTGGAATGGGCACCTTTGCATCTTCAAGTTTGGAATGAATCTGGACTCTGACCTGAAATAGGCCAGCCCACTCACTGGAATCCCACTAGGAATTCTGCTGGAATCAGAAGGCAAATGCAAGTGTAGCCAAACTGACAGCTTGAATGTCAGGAAAGCCCATTTTAAGACAGTCAGAACAATGCTAAGTAAAGACCCATGGCAAATGACTGTAAGAAGAAAAGCAGTCCCTGATGAATGGGGATTTTATAAACGCAATTCTAAAGGTAGAATTATGTATTTTTCCATTCAAGAAAAGAAGAAGACAACCAAGAAAGTCTCTTCCATGTGTTTGCCCCAAAAAAGGCTCTGATGGTGATCTGAAAACCAACTCACCCAACAAAAAGTGGCATCTCTAGGAAGTGGAAGGAAGGCCAAGTTACAACAGGAAAATGCATGCAGGTGGCATAGAAGGGAAGGGGTGGTGTCAGGAGAATAAGAGGGGTTAGTAAAGGATGTTAACATCAACCAGAAGTCCCTGCAGGCGGCAGAATGGTGACAGAGGACCAAAAAGTCCAAAATTCTCAGTTCTTTCTTTGACTCTGTCTTGTCCCAAAAGAGGAATAAGGAAGTCCCTGTGGAAGTGAAGGACAAGCAGAAGGAGCATGATGACTGATCAAGTTAGATAGGAAAAGGCTAAATGATCTTCTACCCACAATGAAGGATTCAGTCTCCTGGGCCTGATGAACTTCATTCAAATGTTAGAACAAAGCTGACAGAACAAGCCTTGCAACCGCTACCTTAATCTCTTTGAGAAGTGCCAGATGGCTGGAGAAGGCCTAGTGTTGTCCTCATCTTGAGGAAGTTCAAGAAGCGGGGGTCATGGAATGACAGAACAGCCCATCTGACTGCAGTGCTTGTGAAAAATCTGGAGAAGATTATAAAGGTGGTGATCTTAAGACACCTGACAAATAATGCAAATAATGCAGTGATGCCAAGAAACCTGTATGGATTTGCCAGGAAGAAATCCTTGAATCAAGTCAGATATCACTGTTCAATTGGGAAACCTCACTGCTGAACTGTGGGAATGATGTGGATATCATCTATCTGGATGTCAGCAAACCTTTGGGTAGAATGTCCCATGTTATCATGTTTAGCAGATTTAGTGTAGGCAGGTTAGAAGCGACAACTCTCAGCTGGATGCACAGCTGGCTACAGAATGAGGTGTGCTCATTCAGAGGAGTTCAGCAAGGATGATGTGCTTAGTGGAAACCAATGCATCTGAGGAGAGAGTGGATGAGCTGGGAATGTTGAGCCTGGAGATGAAAAGACTGGAGGCAGGTAAGAGAGCCATCTTCACAGACTCGATGAGTTGTCACAAAGAGCAAGGCCATAATCTCTGCTTGACCATTCCAGAGTGCAAGATGTGGAATACAGGGCTCAAGTGAAAGGAAGGCCCTCTTCATCACTTCCAAATCCCCTGTTCTTGGCTTCCCATGAGACTCTGCAGAAGGGAATCCTATTAAGTACACTAAAATGAATTCCCAGATCAGCTTCTGAAGTATTGCTGTTTCTGGAGCAGAAATGACCATTTGGGGCTTCTAAGGATTCCTGAAATATTGCTTTCAGTAAAGCTGCCCTCACTTTCCCTACAATCCAGATGCTTCTATTCTCTTTTTCCTAATTTCCTAAAGCAGACCATGGGCATCCAGCAATGAAATCAGAAACTTGTCCATAATAGGAGTCATATCCAGACAAATTAATCTGGAACCTGCTCTTAGCAGCAACAAGGTTATGAAACGTGTCTTCTCAAATGCTTTGGCTTTCTCTGTTATTGCAGCTCCACCCTTTCCTGAGAGACCCTCAGTTTCACAATCATTCTATTGAGGGGGTGTTTTTAGATGACAACGGAGACTTGGCAGTCAACTTGGACCTCTTTAACTGGGTGCTGTTTCCCAACAAGACTGTTGTAAGTGAGAAAGTTGGGAGTCTACGAAGATGGGGGTTCCCTGTCCCCAAGCTGATCATTCACCGAGATCCTGTTGTGTGGCCCCGATGGAAAGATCAGGTGTAGAAGATCATCTCCACCATTCCATTTCTTTAATTTCCCATCCTTTCACTAACATTCTGGGAGGTACAGAAATTTAATAAATAAATGAATAAACATTTCATGTAACAGGTGTAGTGAATAAAAGTGATGCATTTAACTTGGAATAGCCAGCCGCTTAAGCTTCACAGGGTTGGATTCAGTTAGAAAATCTGCTCAAATTCTCGACCTCCTCTCCTCTCCATCCTTTTCAGCTCTGTCTCCCCATCCCTCAGATTCCTCATTTGAACCCTCCTCCCTTGATGCTCCTTCTCTCTCGCTCAGCCCCTGCCCCAGTCCAGGTGTGTGGAGAGCTGCCACCCAGGATTCTTCAAGGTGCCTCTGGAAGGACAGCCCATTTGCTGCTATGACTGTGCTCCATGTGCTGAAGGGACCATCTCCACTCGGGAAGGTGGGTAAGTGAAGAGGAAAAGGCAGTGCCTGGGTGGTGGGCAAAGATCCAACGGTGGTATGACGCACATTTAGGGGTGCTCTTCCGGCCTGCACAGAACCTAGGATGGCCTGGTTGTTTCTGGGGTATCAGAGCATAAAATCTTCCTTGGGGGTGGTTTTGCACATGTCCTGCACCCACTTCTGGATGGGTTACATGGGCCAACACCTGTATGCCATTCTCTGCTTCCCAGATTGTCTCATAGAATCATAGAATACTGCAGGCAGAAGGGGTAATAAAGGCCATCAAGTCCAAACCCCTGCTGATGGGACATCAAGTTCCACTATCCCATTCAGAGGGCTGCCCAGTTTCTTTTTGAATGTCTCTAGTGTGGGAGAACCCACCACCTCTCTAGGCAGCTGGTTCCACTGCTGTATTGGTCTGACAGTGAGGAAGATTTTCCTGATGTCCAGCCTGAATCTGGGTTGTTGCAATTTGAACTGATTATTCCATGTCCTGCACTCTGGCATCAACAAGAAGAGAGCTTGACCTTCCTCTTTGTGACAGCCTTTGAAGTATTTATAGAGAGATATCATGTTCCCCCTCAGTCCTCCCTTCTCAAGTTCCCTCAGTCTCTTCTCACAGGGCAATATTTCCAAACCCTGGATCTTTTCATTGCCCTTCACTGGACCCTTTCCATTTCATTCCCTCCTTCATTCAGGAGACATGTACTGCTTGCAGTCATGTTTACTGCAGGCACATTTTCCCTTTAGTACCTCTTGCTGCTGAGGATCCTGTGTTCACAACTGCCCCTGCATTCCTCCTTGTCTTTTCAATCTCTCCAAAAAATTTGCCTTCCACTTTGTTCATGCTCTTTTGTCAGTACACATTAATCTCCCTCCATAGTTACCCTCATGACATCTTCACACATGAAGCCAAACCTATTGTGCAGTCATTCCCCTACCCTTACAAGGGAACCAAGAGAGCCCTGTGCAGCTCCCCCAAGGAGGACTGGGTGACTTGTAGAGGAGGAAGATTCCTGAGCATGAGGAGCTGAAGAGCTGGAAGAGGACTTCTCCTCTTGCTGGCATTGCACAGCTTGCCTTCAGGGAGGCTGACGGGGAGCATCAGTTGGGTCAAAGGATTAAGCAAGCAATGCTTCCAGTATTGTTTGGGGTATGGGGGATTCACCTACGTAAGGGAAGATTGGGAGAAAGGGCATGTGGGTTGGATCTTCAGCTATGTATGCTAGGCTTCAGCATATTCTGAAATGGGCAGGAGAATGATATGCTTGCTTGGAGCCCAAGATAACTGGAGAGTTACATGTTATTCTATATTTTTCTAACAGTAAAAAGCAAGGCATAAAAGGTATTAAAATAGAGGTGCCTTCATGTATACTGAATTGGGGTGCCACATGATAAAGCTTCCTGCATTTCTGTATCAATTTTCTTTATATCCATCCATGTTCTTTCAAGAAACTTGAGATGGTTTATATAGCACTCCTCCCCCTTCTCTCAATGCTATTCTCAAAAGAACCCTGTGAGGTAGGCTGCGCTGAGAGTGTAAGAGTGGCCCCCAGGCACCCAGTGAGCTCCATGGCTGAGTCAGGACTAGCAGATGGATTGCCTTTCTACTGAACCAAATTGGTTGAAGTCCAACCCCCCCCCCCTCTAGTCTTCTTCCTCTTTTCTCACACCCTGATGATCTCAGTGAACTAGAGCTACTTCAGAACTCACAGCACCTCACAGAATACCTGGGCAGAAGAAAGCAAAGGCTAAAAATACCATTTGGTCCCACCTTATGTGGTTCTGAGATGATTCTCTGTAAGGCTATGAAGAAGCCTGATGCATGTGCTAAGTAGAGAGGGGCAAAAAAGACAGATTGGGTCCTGTCAGTTCCCCTGTGTCAGTCTCCTCTTTTGGGTCCCTCTCCATCCACATGTCACCTGAGACAGTCAAGAGGATGGCTGACCAAAGGACCAGTCCCAGTTCCTCAGTTTCTATAGACTGTCCTGCTGCTCAACTCATTGAGGGGTGGTGGTCTCTGCTGAGCAGAGGAGAGTAGACAGGGTGGCTGGTGCTGTGAAAGTGCCTTGTTGGAGTGCTTGTGGCAGAAGATGTGCTGACTTGTGGCTGGGGAGGCAGGGAAGGAATTCCCAGGGTGAACAGCTGGAGCTTGGAAACAGTGTCAGGATGGACCCCAGTGTGACTTGCACGCACTCGTGGTGGGTGTTCAGCTAGAGTCAGCCTTAATGCATTCTGAGCACCTGGGAGTCAAGCTGGATGAGTCTGGGGTGGAGGAACAGCATCCCTTCCAGCCATTTATCTGACTCTCAAAGGCTGACTCAAGCATTGGAATTAGACTTGGGATTCAAGTTGCGACTGGGAAATCTCTGTAGAGTTGTGCACCCTTGCTTCATATCCCTCCACTCAAGCAGGATTGCAGTGAGCTTGTCATGAGATGGCTGTGTGCCTGGCTTGACTTAGCAATGCTTCCCTTGGGCTCTTGTGATCTCCTTGAAATACTCCAGAGAGTGCAGATGCAAAGGGAGGAGTCCTTGCCAGTGTCAGACATTTTCTTGTGCATACATTTATTCATGATTGCCATGCATCCTAGTCCAATTTGCAATGTGCATTCCAGGTAGTTGGCAAACATGAGGATTCTTCTCAGAAAATTTGTTAACATTGGAGAATAAAGGGGCCCAGCATGTGGATGCCCATCAGGAAAGTTCTTTATATTGCCTCTCACACCAAAATCATGTGCCTACCAGCAGTACTACCATTTATACTAATAGTCATAATAAAAAGGACAACCCTAAGGAACAAAATGGACAGCAGAGACTGGAAAGGCTGTCAGGGTGCTGTTTCTCTTGCTTCTGACAGATGCAGAACATTGCCTGAAGTGCCCAGAAGATCAGCATCCAAACATGGCCCGGGACAACTGCATCCCCAAGGTCATCACATTCCTGTCCTATGAGGAAAATTTGGGGACCTTCCTCACTTGTGTGGCCATAGTCTTCTCTATAGCAACAGGAAGCATTTTGGGAATCTTCAGGAAATTTCAAGAAACCCCAGTAGTCAAGGCCAACAACCGAGACCTCTCCTACATTCTGCTTGTCTGCATCCTGCTTTGCTTTGCCTGCTCTTTCCTCTTCATTGGCCAGCCAAGAAGCATCACCTGCCTCCTTCGACAAGCAGCCTTCAGCATCATCTTCTCAGTGGCCATCTCTTCGCTCCTGGCCAAAACTGTCACTGTGGTGCTGGCCTTCCTGGCCACCAAGCCAGGCAACAGGGCTAGGAACTGGTTGGGGAGGAGTTTGGCCAACTCCATTGTCATCTGCTGTTCCAGTGTCCAAGTAGTTCTCTCCACCATCTGGCTGGGGACCTCTCCCCCCTCCCCTGACTCAGACAAGCATTCCCAGCCTGGTCAGATCATCCTGCAGTGCAACAAAGGCTCTGTGGCCATGTTCTATGCTGCCCTCAGCTACATGGGCTTCCTGGCTGCCATCTGCTTCACGGTAGCCTTCCTGGCTAGGAAGCTGCCTGGGGCCTTCAATGAGGCCAAGCTGATCACCTTCAGCATGCTGGTCTTCTGCAGTGTCTGGGTGTCCTTTGTACCCACCTACCTGAGCACCAGAGGCATGTACATGGTGGCTGTGCAGGTCTTCTCCATCTTGGCCTCCAGCGCTGGGCTTCTGGGCTGCATCTTCCTCCCCAAGTGCTACATTATTCTAGCAAGGCCTGACCTGAATACCAAAGAGCATCTCATGAGGAAAAGCAAAGCATGAATTGTGTTTCATTGTTCTCAAGATACTGACAGTTGTGAAAAGCCCAAAGATCCATTTTGGGTATATGGACAGTATGGAAATAAATGAAACAGGGAGCAGGGGGGTCTTTTCACATTTCAGTACTTAAAAATAGAAGCTCAATTTCATACATTGGGAAGCAGCATGAATGAAGTTTTTCCCTCATAGTCTAAAGAGACTAAAAATTGGTTTTGTGTTTTTTTCTTTTTATGTTTCTACTCTTTTCTGTTTTCAGTCTTTGAGATATTCACACTATGTTTTGAATTGTGAGCAGACAAATCCTTCTTGCGCAGAGCTTGATATTGTAGCAAGAATGCAGCTTCTCAGTTTTTAAAACATCTCTAAGTTGCCATTCTCACGGAAGTCTCTCCAGCACATTTTGCAGTGTGGGTCTTTGGGGCAGGGTGGGAGGGTTCCTCGGTGGAAATCTGTCCTGCATTGTGGATCCCTTCCCTTGCTGACCTGCTCATGGCTGGCTGCCTGGGATGTGCTCACAAGCAGGCTTGGCTGCAAAAGTGCACCTGCACTGTCATCCTGCCAGTGCAGCACTTAGGTCTCCAGGACTGCCACCAGGAGCAGGAAGAGAAAGATCAGGAGCAGAGAATGTCTTGCTCCATCTGATGATGGCTTGAGGAAGAAGTCCTTTCCCCAGGACTGAGAGCTCAGGTTCCCTCAGAGTTGGCAGGGGCACTGCTCTGAGGGCAGATGTAGCCATTTTTGGAGCAGAAGCCCTGGCCAGATTCCTTTTGTATTAGCAACCTCGGCCTTGCCCCAGGCTCGAATGCCTTCTGGAGAGCTTCCAGGGTTGGTTGGACCACTTGGCCAGGAAGGAAGAAACACACATCCCAGCCTCAGTTCTCCAGACAGTGGTCCAAACTTCCACAGGCTCCAGATATGTCGGCAGCTCAACAAGCTTTGTCAGGGAGCAAGATGAGCCAACTGGACCCTCCCAGGAATGGAGCAAATAGCCTTTCTCTCTCCTACATTATCCACCCAAGGGAAGTTCCACCAACCCATAAGGTGCTGGACCCCCTCCCAGAGGACTCCTTTGCTCCTGGGGCCCTTTGCCTGCAGGCCATGGCTGTTACCTCTAGCAGCCTCAAGGCCTTTATTATGGACAGTTCAGAGGAGTCGACTCCCAAGGCATTGGGCCATGTTCGCACTAGGCTGTCCCCTGGATCTATAGCATTTTCCCGGGTGCAGAATCAACCCTTCCCTTTCTCTCTGGAGCCCCCAAGTCAGTTCCATGTGCAGTCAGTTACGGATTTGTTTCTAATGCTCTGAGAGACAAAACTTGTTTCCCTTTTACCTGCCCGATGGTCCTAATTCCTGGGGTCTGCACAACTGCACCAATATGTTAAAAGTAATAGATAGCATTACATCAATGTAAAGTAATACATTAGATAGTGTCACATTATATTTCATTTCTGATATGCCAAAAATCAAAAAATGGGCACAATCTCTGTTTAAAAAGTTTGTGGAAGTATGAATTTATTTTTATATTCCACCAAGTAGTTCAGAGAGAATCTCTAAGTGGAGAGCAAGAGAAAAATCACCTCTAGGCACAGATTCCTTCTCCAGTGGAGAAGGAAATGGCAACCCACTCCAGTATCTTTGCCATGAAAACCCCATGGACATGAAAACCAAAAGGCAAAACAATATGACACCGGAAGATGAGCCCCTCAGGTCGGAAGGTGTCCAATGTGCTACTGGGGAAGAGCGGAGGGCTAGTACTAGTAGCGCCAGAAAGAATGAAGCGACTGGGTCAAAGCCGAAAGGACACTCAGTTGCCGATGTATCTGGAGGTGAAAGGAAAGTCCGATGCGGCAAAGATCTTTACTCCATAGGAACCTGGAATGTAAGATCCATGAATCAAGGCAAGCTGGATGTGGTCAAACAAGAGATGACAAGACTGAACATCGACATCTTAGGAATCAGTGAACTAAAATGGACAGGCATGGGTGAATTTAGTTCAGATGACCATCAGGTATACTACTGCGGGCAAGAATCCCTCAGAAGAAATGGAGTAGCCTTCATAGTCAATAAAAGAGTAGGGAAAGCAGTACTGGGATACAATCTCCAAAATGACAGAATGATCTCAGTTCGAATCCAAGGCAAACCATTCAACATCACAATAGTCCAAGTCTATGCCCCAACCACTGGTGCTGAAGAGGCTGCAGTTGACCGGTTCTATGAAGGCCTACAACACCTGCTAGAATTAACTCCAAAACATGATGTCCTTATCATCATGGGGGATTGGAATGCTAAAGTAGGAAACCAAAAGATAAACAGAATAAGTTTGGCCTTGGAATACAAAATGAAGCAGGGCACAGGCTGGTAGAATTTTGTCAAGAGAATACGGTGGTCATAACAAACACTCTTTTCCAACAACCCAAGAGACGTCTCTACACATGGACATCACCAGATGGTCAACACAGAAATCAGATTGACTATGTGCTCTGCAGCCAAAGATGGAGAAGTTCTATACAGTCAGTAAAAACTAGACCAGGAGCTGACTGTGGCTCCGATCATGAGCTTCTGGTGGCAAAATTTAGGCTTAAGTTGAAGAAAGTAGGGAAAAGCACTAGGCCACTCAGGTATGACATAAATCATATCCCTGATGAATATACAGTAGAGGTGACAGATTTAAGGAATTAGATCTGATAGACAGAGTGCCTGAAGAACTATGGACGGAGGTTCGCAACATTGTACAAGAGGCAGCAACTAAAACCATCCCAAAGAAAAAGAAAGGCAAGAAAGCAAAATGGCTGTCTTTACAAATAGCTGAGGAAAGAAGGGAAGCGAAAGGCAAGGGAGAAAGAGAAAGATACAAACAATTGAATGCAGAATTCCAGAGAACAGATAGAAGAGATAAGAATGCCTTCCTAAATGAACAGTGCAAAGAAATAGAAGAAAACAATAGAATAGGGAGGACGAGAGATCTCTTCAAGAAAATTAGAGATATGAAGGGAACATTTCATGCAAAGATGGGCATAATAAAGGACCAAAATGGCAGGGACCTAACAGAGGCAGAAGAGATTAAGAAGAGGTGGCAAGATTACACAGAAGAACTATACAAGAAAGAGCTTAACATCCCTGATAACCGCAATGGGGTGGTCACTGACCTCGAGGCAGACATCCTGGAATGTGAAGTGAAATGGGCCTTAGGAAGTCTGAGCAACAACAAAGCTAGTAGAGGTGACAGCATTCCAGGTGAGCTATTCAAAATCCTGAAAGACAATGCAGTTAAAGTGCTACACTCAATATGCCAGCAAATTTGGAAAACTCAACAGTGGCCACAGGATTGGAAAAGGTCAGTTTACATTCCGATCCCCAAGAAGGGGAATGCCAAAGAATGTTCAAACTACCGCACCATTGCACTCATTTCACATGCTAGCAAAGTGATGCTCAAAATCCTACAAGCTAGGCTCCAGCAGTATGTGGACCGAGAACTACCAGAAGTACAGGCAGGATTTCGAAGAGGGAGAGAACTAGAGATCAAATTGCCAACATACGCTGGATCATGGAGAAAGCCAGGGAGTTCCACAAAAAGATCTACTTCTGCTTCATTGACTACGCTAAAGCCTTTGATTGTGTGGATCACAACAAATTGTGGCAAGTTCTTAAAGAGATGGGAGTACCAGACCATCTTATTTGTCTCTTGAGAAACCTATATGCAGGTCAAGAAGCAACAGTGAGAACCGGACACGGAACCACTGATTGGTTCAAAATTGAGAAAGGAGTTTGGCAAGGCTGTATACTGTCACCCTGCCTATTTAACTTATATGCAGAGCACATCATGAGAAAGGCAGGGCTAGATGAATCACCAGTTGGAATCAAGATTGCCGGTAGAAATATCAACAACCTCAGATATGCAGATGATACCACTCTCATGGCAGAAAGTGAAGAGGAACTGAAGAGCCTCTTGATGCGGGTGAAGGGGGAGAGCGCAAAAGTTGGCTTGAAACTCAACATTAAGAAAACTAAGATCATGGCATCTGGTCCTCTCACTTCCTGGCAAATAGATGAGGAAGAAATGGAGGTAGTGACAGATTTTATTTTCCTGGGCTCCAAGATCACGGTAGACGGGGACTGCAGCCAAGAAATTAAAAGACGCTTGCTTCTGGGGAGGAAAGCTATGGCAAATCTAGATAGCATACTAAAAAGCAGAGACATCACCCTGCCAACAAAAGTGCGTATAGTCAAGGCTATGGTTTTCCCAGTTGCAATGTATGGCTGTGAAAGCTGGACAATAAGGAAGGCTGAGCGCAAAAGGATTGAGGCCTTTGAGTTGTGGTGCTGGAGAAGACTCCTGCGAGTCCCTTGGACCGCAAGGCGATCAAACCGGTCAGTCCTAGAGGCGATCAACCTTGACTGCTCTTTAGAAGGCCAGATAGTGAAGATGAAACTCAAATACTTTGGCCACCTAATGAGAAGGAAGGACTCCCTGGAGAAGAGTCTAATGCTGGGAACAATAGATGGCAAAAGAAGAAGGGGACGGCAGAGGATGAGGTGGCTGGATGGAGTCACTGAGGTGGTTGGTGTGAGCTTGAGTGGACTCCGGGGGATGGTGGAGGACAGGAGGGCCTGGAGGAATGTTGTCCATGGGGTCGCGATGGGTCGGACTCGACTTCGCGACTAACAACAACAACAACAAGGCACAGATTTCAGAATGTCATTGCTTTGGTTCCCCTTTCCCTCTCCTTGCTGAGAATATGGAGCTTCCCTTTGGGGATGGTGCTGGTTTCCAGTTGCCACCCAGCAATTTGGGATGGAGCCTAAAGTAACACAAATGCTCCAGCCACACAGATCTCAGGCTTCCCCTTGGATCAACCAGGCATCCCTGCAGTGCTTTGCCCAAATGACCCCCATTTTCTGGCAGAATTCCAGAGAATAGCTAGAAGAGATAAGAATGCCTTCTTCAATGAACAGTGCAAAGAAATAGAGGAAAACAATAGAATAGGGAGGACCAGAGACCTCTTCAGGAAAATTAGAGATATGAAGGAAACGTTTCATGCGAAGATGGGGAAGATAAAGGACAAAAATGGCAGGGACATAACAGAGGCAGAAGAGATTAAGGAGAGGTGGCAAGATTACACAGAGGAACTATACAAGAAAGACCTTAACATCCCTGATAACCATGATGGGGTGGTCACTGACCTCAAGCCAGACATCCTGGAATGGGAAGTCAAATGGGCCTTAGGAAGTCTGAGCAACAACAAAGCTAGTGGAGGTGACAGTATTCCAGCTGAGCTATTCAAAATCCTAAAAGATGATGCGGTAAAAGTGTTGCACTCAATATGCCAGCAAATTTGGAAAACGCAACAGTGGCCACAGGATTGGAAAAGGTCAGTTTACATTCCGATCCCCAAGAAGGGCAATGCCAAAGAATGTTCAAACTACCGCACCATTGCACTCATTTCACATGCTAGCAAAGTGATGCTCAAAATCCTACAAGCTAGGCTCCAGCAGTATGTGGACCGTGAACTACCAGAAGTACAGGCAGGATTTCAAAGAGGCAGAGGAACTAGAGATCAAATTGCCAACATAAATTGAGTCATGGAGAAAGCTAGGGAATTCCAGAAAAACATCTACTTCTGCTTCATTGACTATGCTAAAGCCTTTGATTGTGTGGATCACAGCAAATTGTGGCAACTTCTTAAAGAGATGTAACAGAACATCTTATTTGTCTGTTGAGAAAACTGTGTGTGGGTCAAGAAGCAACAGTGAGAACAGGACATGGAAGCACTGATTGGTTCAAAATTGAGAAAGGAGTTCGGCAAGGCTGTATACTGTTGCCCTGTCTATTTAACTTACATGCAGAGCACATCATGAGAAAGGCAGGGCTAGATGAATCACCAGTTGGAATTAAGATTGCTGGGAGAAATATCAACAACCTCAGATATGCAGATGATACCACTCTCATGGCAGAAAGTGAAGAGGAACTAAAGAGCCTCTTGATGCAGGTGAAGGAGGAGAGTGCAAAAGTTGGCTTGAAACTCAACATTAAGAAAACTAAGATCATGGCATCCAGTCCTCTCACTTCCTCGCAAATAGATGGGGAAGAAATGGAGATAGTGACAGATTTTATTTTCCTGGACGCCAAGATCACGGTAGACGGGGACTGCAGCCAAGAAATTAAAAGACGCTTGCTCCTGGGGAGGAAAGCTATGGCAAATCTAGACAGCATACTAAAAAGCAGAGACATCACCCTGCCAACAAAAGTGCTTACATGCAAGGCTATGGTCTTCCCAGTTGCAATGTATGGCTGTGAAAGCTGGACCATAAGGAAGGCTGAGCACAAAAGGATTGAGGCCTTTGAGTTGTGGTGCTGGAGAAGACTCCTGCGAGTCCCTTGGACCTCAAGGCGATCAAAGCGGTCAGTCCTAGAGGAGATCAACCCTGACTGCTCTTTAGAAGGCCAGATGCTGAAGATGAAACTCAAATACTTTGACCACCTAATGAGAAGGAAGGACTCCCTGGAGAGCCTAATGCTGGAAACAATTGAGGGCAAAAGAAGAAGGGGATGACAGAGAATGAGGTGGATAGCTGGAGTCACTGAAGCAGTTGGTGTGAGATTAGGTGGACTCTGGGAGATGGTGGATGACAGGTGAACCTAGAGGAATGTTGTTCATGGGGTCATGGTGGGTTGGACATTTCTTTGCAACTAACAACAACAACATATTGAAACCCAATGTAGTTAAACTAGTAAAATCACATATCAGACACATGCCGCCTCCCCCTCAATCTACACTACCCACAAAAATCCACATGTTGACCCTAGTTCACAAACTACTGAAACCATTCAAAGGGAGAACTTTGGCTTTGCAAAAGTCTGTGGAAACCTGGTCAATGGCCAGAGGATTCCTGGAGGAAACATCCCAGCAGCATGTGGGGGAACAGGCAAACTGAAGAGGGCCTAGGATTTTTCGGGGCAAAACTCCCTCACTGCAACTCTGCCTCATCCACACTGGGAGCTCCTTGGTCACTGTCCTCCTGTACTCCAGAGGGAGCTGTCGGGTGTCCAGGGTGCCAGCTTCTTTCCAGCAGGCTCTGATCGGCAGCTGGAGGCTCATGGTCCCATTTCTGCTCATAGCTGGTGCCAAACCTGTGACTCTAGCCCAGGGCTGTCTCCAATGTGCCATGGAATCCAGAAACTTCACAATGGGCATGGGGTTTCCTTGCAGCCCAGATGCCCCCAGGTCCATGAGTGCTCACTGAAGCTCTTCCGTTTAATTTTCCTGTTGGAGTACTTCTATCAGTATTCTCACCATTCTCTATCAGTATTCTCTTGCATGAGGTAAGGAAGCAGCTTGCATGCTTATCCTACCCATTCATTTGCTGGCAACAACAACCCTCTCAGGTAGGTTAGTTGGAGATGGAGTGTCTGGCCAAAAGTCATGCAGTGATCTTCAGGGATGAGTGGGGATTTAGGCCTAGATCTCGCAGTGTCTACCCCACTTAATTACGCATGGGATCCCACAGACGGATGCACACCCAAACTCCCCCTGCTTCATCTTCTCAACCAAGAATGGTTTGGGTTCTGCTCGTAGACCTGCCTGTCCTGAAACTGGCTTCAACACCTGGATTCACGAGCAGGAAACATGCAGTCCTGGGATGTACATGGCAAGGGAAAGAGGACACCAGAAATGGGCTGTGGGCTCAGCCAGGAGGAAAGAAGAAGCATTTTCCAAGGGAAATAGTAGGGGAAAGGAGAAGAAAGAGGGACAGGGCCTTCCCTCCCTGCTATTCAGTGTTTGCTGGGATTTGGACAGGGCCATTCCCTCCTCCTGTCCTTTTTGGCTCTCTCTCCAGGAGCAACATTTTGACAGGTTAGAGATTGCTGGGATGTGTCTGGCAGAATTATTCCTCCAGCAGGGACTTTCCCTCTTGCTACCCTTCTTGGCTGGCTCTGCTGGAGCAATGTTTGAACATAATCACAGCCTGTCCCATCCCTGGAGCTTATCCTGGGCACGGAAAGAAAATGAGTCTGCACTGTGATGATGGCCATCCTCTGAGCTAGAGATGCCATGAGCACAATCTCCAGGGTCCCTTCTGAGCCCAACAAAACTTGGAATTAACAACCAAAGCAGAGTTTCATCAGGGCCAAATTCTCTCTCTAATTAGGCAGTACTGAAGGGCGGATGGGGTGGGGGGAAAGCAAGTCCTTGATGTGGCAGATGACCCCTTCAAGGCCAATTACAGAGCACATGACCAAAGGAATCCCTTGAACCCACTTGCATCGAAGGGGCCGCATTGGTGAGTTCTCAGAGGGTGCCTTCTTGCACATGGGACTGAGGAAGGTGCCTAGGAAACCACAGAGATGTGCCAGCCTTGTGGCTGTAGAATTATGAAAATAATGATGTATTACTGGTCCTCTTGCTAAACCTCATGGGGCCCACTCCCCCAGGACCATCCTGAATCCCTGATGCAAACATGTGATTACAGAGCTCTGTCTTGCATCCAGGCGCAAAAGGGAAGGCACAGAGTTGCCTGCTGTCACGCTCAGAGCTCGGGAGGGGTTGATGGCAGGAAGCAGGCTTCCATTCAGGGCACTTCTTCTCCTGCTCTTCACCTGAAGCCTTGGCAGACCCGGCACCACATTCATTTGTGAAGCAAATTACTCTTCTAATTGTTCCTCTAATCAATTGAGAGGGGCAGAATGGAGGCCAGTTCAAGCACCACTGGAATGGAACTCATTCTGCTGCTGTGGCTGCTGCTCCCAGAGGCCTCCTGTAGGGTGATGAAGGCCAAATGCCCCTGGAGGTGGCACAGGGATGAGCAGCAGCCCCAGAATATTTACCGACAAGGAGATTACATCTTCAGTACCAGCATCTCTGCAGCACAAGGTCAATTTGGACCACACACTTTCAATAGACCTGCCTCTAATGAACAGCTTGGGTAAGTCATTGGCCTGCTTGACACAATACCGCAAAGCTGCATGAGGAGCTGGGCATCAGAGCTTGCAGGGTATGCAAAGCCAGAGCAATTTCTTCTAGCTTGCTCCTTTCTCATTAAGACACAGCTGGTGAACTCATGGGCAGCAAAGACCAGTGGGGAGCCCAGGGCTATGGGGAGGCCCCAGGCCCCAGAAAGTGCACCACATTCATTGCCTCTGCACTCCTCCTCCTTCCCTTCTTCTACGGTATTACTGGCTGCACTTACTGGTCTCCTGCCTAGGATGTGCACCTTTGCTTCAGGCAACTTGTCATGGGGAATGGATCCAGACCCTCGAGGAAAACAGGCCAGCCCACCCACTGAAATTCCACCAGGAATTCTGTAGGAATCAGCTCTTATGCTCTTGATTCAGTTGGGACCATGCAGAGCATGTGGAAGCCTAAGAAGCAAGATCCAAACTCAAAAGGCAGTGTAAAGATTCATGAGCAGGGATGGAAGGGTGACCCTCTCTTCTACTTTCCTTCAGGTTGGGATCAACCTATTACTGGAAGATACTCTCCTTCCTCTTTGCCATCCAGGAGATCAACCAGAATCTCAGCCTCTTGCCCAACATCACCCTGGGCTACAGCATCTATGACAGCCTTCATGATGCCAGACTGACATCCGATGCAGCCATAGATCTGCTCTCAACCTCTCAGGCCCATGTTCCCAACTACAAGTGTGGCAGGCGAAATCATCTGCTGGCTGTCCTGGAAGAATCTGACTCTGACAACTCCAGGCAGCTATCCAACATGTTGGGCATCTTCAAAATCCCACAGGTGAGAGGCTAGGTCAAAGCAATTAAGAGGTGCAATGCAGAGAAAGCTGAAGATTCCCCAAATTATTTGTATGCATGTGTAGTGGGATCAGGAGGCAAGGGCACTTTGAAGACATCTTGTTACCTGCACAACTCAGGGGTGGAGGGGAGGAAACGAGTTCACCCAGCAGGTCCCTTATTAATGGTTTACAGCTTCCATTGTTGTGCTGTCTAAGGCACTGAGCTCCTCCTCGCCCGGACCCTTCCTCACCCCTGGTTTTAAGGCAAGGAGCGACATCACCTCTGCATTTCTCATGTCAAACCAACTAGCTCCAGGCTGATCTTTCATACATTTGGAGAATCTTGGCAGTGGTTTATATTTTCAACTCTCTTATGTCTCTCTGATAGAATCCTAAAGAATAGATGCCTCTTCTTTGCTCATCAGGAAAAATTAATATTCTTCACAAGGTCCTGATGTAGAGCAAACAATTCTGCTCTTCAGGGCTATCATACCATTGACATCCAAGGTAGTTTCATTTTTTTCTCAGGAATCAAATGCGGAAGGATAAGGATAATTCTGAGACCCGAGAAAGAGGTCCATGACATCTGTTTCTGACCAACTCTAAAAAAAAAATTCTTCTCTCACCTATGGGATGAAGCCTTGGGAAATGTATTTCAGGGTGGAAAATCTGGTGATGCTCAGCAGTTCATGCTGCTTCTGGCATCCATTTGTCATTATTTTAAACTTATGGTGATAAAAAAATTCATGGTTTAGAAAATAGTAAGCATTACTTCTTTCTAATCATGCATCATCCAGATAATTAAAGGTTAAGTGTTTCATTCTCTTGACATGTGGAACTTGTCACTGATTTGGTGCTGAAATTAAGCACTAGATCAGTCTCTTCCTCTCTTTCCAAGGTCACTTATGCCTTCACTTCTCAGATCCGGGAAGAAAAAAGCAAGACCCCTTTCTTCTACAGGATGGTCCCTGAAGAAGGCATCCAATACCCAGGGATTGTCAGGCTGCTGCTGCATTTCAGGTGGACAATGGTGGGTCTCTTTTCTCTGGACACTGAGAATGGAGACAAGTTCATGAGAACCTTGAAACCAGAGCTCCTCAGGAATGGCATTTGTGCCATTTTTTCACACAGCATCTCACAGCTGAAATCAGGTCATGCAGCAATTAGGAATCTTTCACTGAAGGAGTTGGCACAAATCAACATATTCATTTATTTTGAAGAGATCTTTTTCACATTCTATGGATTACAGATTTTAGAAAATGTTGCTAAAATACATATGAAACCTATTCATGGAAAAGTCTGGCTATCCACATGTTTGCATGATTTTACCTTGGGTTTATATTGTAGAAATTGTGATTTCCAGCATGTCTGTGCATATTTTTCCTTCCATCCCCAAACAAGTAAGAGAACCAGCTATGATGGTTTTATATATTTGTATAATACTATACATGCCTTTGTGAAGAGTGCATTCAAGTGTTCGTACTCAAAGCATGTGCTGTCAGTAAAAGAGTGGGGAAGATGCAGAGAGAAGGAGAAACTGGTAGACATGCTCCAAGAGGACAAGGAGCAAACTCTGTCACTGGACAGCTTCTTCTCTTACAACACAATCCATGCTGTGGCCCGTGTCATGAATGTGGCTGTTTCCTCCAGATCCAGGAGGAAGGACATGGAACGTGGAGGCAGGCTAGATGTGCTCCGGCTTCATCCATGGCAGGTATTCCCTCACCTTCTTAGGTACTGAACTTAGAATGTGATAAATTGAGATGAGATTTGCAAATGAAGGGGCAGCTGGAACACTCTCTGTCCTGTCCCTGTTTTGGTCCCTTCCCAGAACTGTGTCCATCTGATCATGGCCTGTAGATTTGCCTCAAGTCATCCTGAAACAGAACATAGGAGTGTGAGGAGTGTATGCGTCCTTGCTCAGATTTCTTTACATAAATATTATAGGGCTGGCTGTCTTAACTGCTGGGTTCAGAACACCAGGCAATCAGTGTTGGACGTCCTATGCCTGGCTGAAAACAAACTACACTCAGTTTTGACTGCACTCCTGATCCCAGAATACATTCAGGTTCCCAGCTGAGAAGAGCAGGCACTTGTCTCCCAGCTGGAGTGTGCAGAAGTTTCACAGTGGACTTGTATTGGAAGAGTAGATGAGGGCAGAAGAAAGCAGACTCTACAAGTCAGCTTGGCAGAGGAGAGGAGAAGGGTGAGAATGCTACAACATGCAGAGAAAGACAGAATCCAAAATGAAGGAATAGGGACCTAGAAAACTCTCAAATGGAGAGCAGCAACCCCTGTGCCATGTCCCAGTTTTGGTCAAAGATCAGAAAGGAAGACACATGCAACAAGTGCAAGGCAGCAGCGATCTTGGAAGAAAAAGGGACAGCATCTCTGAAAAGATTGAATGAACTGGTTGTCTTCAGAATGGAGATGAAAAGACAGAGGGGAGGAATGAAAGGACTCTTTGAGTAATATATGAGCTCTCAGAAAGAGCAAGTTCATGATTTCTGCTTCATCATCCCAAAATAAAGTTGGGTAAAGGACTCAAGTGACAGGAAGCACTTCTTGGCCCATTTCAAATCTTCTCTTCTAGGATTTCTGCTAGACTGGTCAGAAAGAAATCCTACTAAGTATACTGTAATGAACTCCCAGTTCACTTTAGGAAGGACTGGAAGCTGTGGAGAGAACTGTCTAAGGAGAACTGTCTAAGCTACTAAGGATTTCTGAAATATTGCCCTCAGAAAAGCTGCACATCCAGCAATGAAATTAGAATCTTGTCTGTAATGGAGTCATAACCAGCCACATTAAACCTGAACCAGCTCTTTAAAAAAGAGGGTCATCAGTGGTCATCAGACACTTTGCAAATAATGCAGTGATGCCAAGAAAACAAGAAGGATTTATCAGGAAGAAATCCATTTATCTAATCAGATTTCACTTTTTGATTCGGTAGCCTCTCTGGTGGACTGTGAGAATGCTGTGCAGAGCAGCTATCTGGACTTCAGCAAGCTTTGAACAAAGTGCCCCATGTTGTTCTGATTAGCAATCTAGCTCCAAGCAGGATAGATACCATTCTCTGCTGGATGCACAGTTGGCTACAGAATTGTATTCAAAATGTGTTCATCAATGGTCCCTTCTGAAACTAAGGAGAGGTACCAAGTGGGGTATTGAAGAGATCAATCCAGCATTCATCAAATTTGTAGCAACAGGTCCAGCTAATAACCTGGAAGCCAGAAGGGAATTTCACAGTAGGAGAGATAGGAAAGCATTCAGAGGAAGGCTACAAAGATGGTGCATGGACTGAAAACAAAGACGGGTGAGTTCAGATTGAATGAACTTGCCACTTTTAGCCTGAAGATGCAAAGACTGAAGGGAGGTATTACACCAATCTCTCCTTGATCATCCCAGAGGGAGGAATTGAAATACATAGCTTAAGTGATGGGAAGCCCTTCTTGGCCCTTTCAAATTCCTCTGTTCTGCAATTCCCATGTGATTCCTCAGGAGAAAATCCCGTCAAACACACTACAGTGAATTCCCAGGTCATCTACTGAAGGACTGCAGCCTCTGGAGCAGAAGGGCCCCTGTGCTGTTTCTAAGGATTCGTGAAAAATTTCCCTGAGAAAATGCCCTCCGTTTCTCTTCAGTGAGAAGGCTTCTACTGTTTGTCTCCTAAATTCCTAGAGCAGGCCATGGGCATCCAGCAGTGAAATGACAATTCAATACATAATAAGAGTCATACCCAGCACATTAAACTTGGACCAGCTCTTAGCAAGCACTGGGGTATGAAATGTGCCTTATCAAATGCTTTTTCTTTCTCTGTTTCTCCAGCTCCACCCTTTCCTGAGAGACCCCCAGTTTCACAATCATTCCATTGATGGGGTGTATTTAGATGAGAATGGAGACTTGGCAGCCAACTTGGACCTTTTCAGTTGGGTGAAGTTTCCCAACAAGACAGTTGACAGAGTGAAAGTTGGGAGTCTAGAAAGGCGGGGCTTGCCTGACCCCAAATTCACCATTTACAGAGATCCCATTGTGTGGCCCAGATGGCAAGATCAGGTGAAGAAAACCACCCCATTATTCCATTGTTCTGGTTTCAATCCCTTCACTAACATTCTGGATCATCAGCAGTACAATACTTAATAAATAAATCAATAGCCTGAGTGGCATTTCTTTTTGAGGGAATGCCCAGCTGCTTCAGCTTCACAGGCTGGGATTCAGTTACAGCGTCCATTGAAATGCTTGAGGTCCTCTCCTCTGCATGCTTTCCAGCTCCATTTTTGCAGTCCCAGCTTGCTCAGTCAAAACCTGCTCCCTCAATGCTCCTTCTCTCTCTTTTAGCCCCTGCCCCAGGCCAGGTGCATGGAGAGCTGCCGCCCAGGATTCTTCAAGGTGGCTCGGGAAGGAGAGCCCCTTTGCTGCTATGACTGCATTCCATGTGCAGAAGGGACCATCTCCACTCGGGAAGGTGGGTGAGTGCAGAGGGAAAGGCAGTGTCAGGCTGTATTCATCCTGAGGGACTGGGAGCCAGGCTGGTTGAGTCCGGAGTGGGAGAGCAACACCCCTTCCAGACTGTTCCCTGACTCTCGAAGACTAGCTCAAGCATTGGAGTTAGAGCTGGATTACGACTGGCACTAGGGAAATCCCAGTGGAGTTGTGCAGCCCCGCCCCCCATTATCCCACCATTTAAGCAGGATGGCAGAGAGCTTGTCATGAGAAAGCTGGTGCCTGACTAGACCTATGTGGCCACTCACACCACAATCATGCCCATACCAGCAATACAACCATTTCTAATAATGCTTGTAATAGGAAGGACAACCATGATGAAGAAAATGTACAGAGCAGTGACTGGAATGCCTGTTGGGGTGATGTTTCTCTTGCTTTTGACAGATGCAGGGCATTGCCTGAAGTGTCCAGAAGATCAGCATCCAAACAAAGCCCAGGATAAGTGCATCCTCAAGGTCATCACCTTCCTCTCCTATGAAGAATATTTGGGGATCTTCCTCACTTCTATTGCTATTCTTTTATCCACACTTACATTAGGCATATTGGGAATCTTCAGGAAATTCCAGGAAACACCAGTGGTCAAGGCCAACAACCGAGACCTCTCCTATGTTCTTCTTGTCTCCCTCCTGCTTTGCTTTGCGTGCTCTTTCCTCTTCATTGGCCGGCCAAGAAGCATCACCTGCCTCCTCCGACAAACAGCCTTCAGCATCATCTTCTCAGTGGCCATCTCTTCCCTCCTAGCCAAAACAGTCACTGTGGTGCTGGCCTTCCTGGCCACCAAGCCAGGCAACAGGGCTAGGAACTGGTTGGGGAGGAGTTTGGCCAACTCCATTGTCATCTCCTGTTCCAGCATCCAAGTAGTCCTCTCCACCATCTGGCTGGGCACCTCTCCCCCCTTTCCTGACTCTGACAAGCACTCCCAGCCTGGGCAGATCATCCTCCAGTGCAACGAAGGCTCTGTGGCCATGTTCTACGCTGCCATCAGTTACATGGGCTTCCTGGCTGCTGTCTGCTTCATGGTGGCCTTCCTGGCTAGGAAGCTGCCTGGGGCCTTCAACGAGGCCAAGCTGATCACCTTCAGCATGCTGGTCTTCTGCAGCGTCTGGGTGTCCTTTGTGCCCACCTACCTGAGCACCAGGGGCAAGTACATGGTGGCTGTGCAGGTCTTCTCCATCTTGGCCTCCAGTGCTGGGCTTCTGGGTTGCATCTTCCTCCCCAAGTGCTACGTCATTCTAGTGAGTTCTGACCTGAATACCAAGGAGCACGTCATAATGAAAAGCAGAGGATGAATAATGTTTGTATTATACAAGATCTCAGGATGGCTTACAATATTTAAAAAGACAATGGAAACAATTTCAATACATAATAAAACGGAAAAAAAAATCACAAAACGAACAGAGTGACTAAACGTCAAAGCTGTTACATTTTAAAATACTGTTTAAATAAAAAGGTTTTGGCCTGGTGCCAAAATGAGTATAAACTTGCCCAAGTCCTAAGCCATTTAGGGCTTTATGGGTCAAAACCAGCACCTTGAATTGGGTCCGGACTTCAACTGGAAGCCAGTGGAGCTGGTAGAGGACCAGCATTATGGGAGAGTAATGGCCAGTCCCCGTCAGCAGCCTGTCAGCTCTATTATGTACCAGCTGAAGTATCCGGACCATCTTCAAGGGCAGCCCCACATAGAGTACATTACAGTAGTACAAGTGGGAAGTTACCAGAACATGCATCACTGTTGCTAGGGAGAGCTTATGCAGGTAAAAACACAGCTGATGGATCATTCAAAGTTGTAGGAAAGCACTCCCTGCTACAGCCACCACCTGGAACTCCAGTAACAGCTCTGGGTCAAGGATTGATCAAAATCACCTACCTGGAGACCCACACCACCCATGCTATTTACATGAAACCACTGGGAGAGGTGATTAGGAGGTTTGGGCTGCAGGGTCATCAGTATACTGATGACACCCACCTCTACCTCTCGTTCTCTACCGATCCAGGTGAGGCAGTGGCTGTGCTGAACCGGTGCCTGGCCGAGGTAATGGGCTGGATGAGGGCCAATAAACTGAAGCTCAATCCAGACAAGATGGAGGTCCTGTTGGTGGGCAGTTCGGGCCTTGGAATGGGGGCCTTGGGCCTTGTCCTGGATGGGGTTGCACTCCCTCTAAAGGACAAGGTCTGCAGCTTGGGAGTACTCCTTGACCCAGAGCTGTTATTGGAAGCTCATGTGACTGCGGTGGCGAGGAGTGCTTTCCTTCATCTTTGGCTAATCCATCAGCTGCATCCCCACCTGGAGGAAGTTTGCCTAGCAACAGTTACATATGCATTGGTTACTTCCCGGTTGGATTTCTGTGCTCCAGCCACACAAACTCCATGTGTCCCCGCCAGGAACAGACCCTGTGGGACATTGGTCTCCCACTCAGCCCCAGCAGCCACACAGCTCTGAGGCTTCCCCTTGGATGAACCAGGCATCTCTGCTGCGCTTTGCCCAACCGGCCCCCATTTTCTGGCCTTCTGGACCTGGAGTGGATCTGGAAAAACCTTCCTGCAACACGCGAATGGCAAGGTGCCCCATTATTCTCCAGAGACCAGGACACACGGATGCTATCTCCGTTGAAGTGTAAAAACAGAGCAACACAAAGCAAACATCCCATCATGATAAGTCTCAGGATTCAGCATGTGGTCAAATCATACCCACAGAGCAAGCAACGTAAAATTGGCGCTGAGATTGAATGAATGAGACCTGCAGTGCTGCCAAATTATAAATGACTAAATTATAAATGAAAAGCAAGTTAAAACCACTGAAAATACATTTGCCTTCATTCCTGATACTTTCCCTCAGTATGTCAAAGATTTTTTTTTTTTCAAATTATTATTAGCAGCAGTTGTACTATTTACTGGATTCCCATGTCACCTCTAAGTGAAGCTCTCTGGGTGGTTATTAACTTGATTTGCAAACAAAACAAGCAAACACAAAAAAGCAGCATTTAAACATTTTCCAGTTGATTAAAACAGCTCTCTGGGCAGGTTGAAAATACAATAGTATAATGATATCATTGTACTTAATAAAACACAGTGTAGTTAAACCAATAAAATCACATATTAAATGCAATCCACCTTCCCCACAATTCACGCCATCCACAAAAATCCACATGGTGACCCTAGTCCACAAACTACTGAAACCACTAAAAGAGACAAGAGCATTTGCTTTGCCAAAGTGTGTGGAAACCACATCCGTGGCCTGAGAAGACCTGGAGGAAACACCCCAGCAGCACGTGGGGAAACTGGAGGGCTGCGGAGGGCCGAGGAGTCCCCATGGCCTCACCCCCTCCCTGCATCTCTGCCTCATCCACACCTCCAGAGGAGGCTGCCAGGTATCCATGGTGCTGGCTTCTCTCCAGCATACTCAGACTGGTAGCCAGGGGCTCATGGCCCCATTTCTGCACATCATGGCTGGCAAACCTGTGACTCCAGCCTAGGGCTGTCCCCACAACTGTCTCAATGTGTCATGAAATCCAAAAACTTCAGAATGGGCACAGGGTTGCCACCAGGTCCCTGAGTGCTCACTGAAGCTCTTCTGTTGAATTTTCATGAAGGAGTACTTCTACCAGTATTCTCACCATCACTGTCAAAATCATTCCTAGTATGATGTTGCACTTATATCCTGTCCTTTTCCTTGCATGAGGTAAGGAAGCAGTTTTCATGCTTCTCCTCTACCCTCTTTTCCTGACAACAACAACTCTATCAGGTAGTTTAGGCTGAGGGTGAGTGACTGGCCAAAAGTCATGCAGCAATCTTGAAGGATGAGTGGGGATTCAGACCTGATCTCACAGTCCCCATCCCACTTATTACACATGGGACCCCACAGATGGATGCACACCCAAACTCCCCCTGCTGCATCTTCTCAACCAAGAATGGTTTGGTTTCTGCTTGTAGGCATGCCTGTCCTCAAACAGGCTTCATCTCCTGGATTCACATGCAGTCCCAGGATATACACTGCAAGGAAAAAAGGATGCCAGAAATGGGTAGTGGGCACAGCTGGTAGGAAAGAAGAAAATTGTTCCAAGGGAAAAGGAAGGGGGAGGAGAAGGCAGAAGGAAAGTTCCTTTCCACCCTGTCCTTCAGAGAGTGCTGGGATGGAGACAGGGCCTTTCCCTCCTCTTGTCCTTTTTGGCTATCTATCTGGCAGCAACATTTTGACCAAATCAAACCCTGGCCCATCCCTGGACCTCAAGCTGGGCACTGGGGGATAATCAGTCTGCACCATGATGGTGGCCTTCCTCTGAGCAAGCGATTCCTTAGCATGATCTCCCAGGTCCCTGTTGTCCATTGGAATGGACAAAGCAAAGTTTTAGCAAGGCCAAATTCTGTCTCTAATTAGGCCAAACAGCGGGGGGGGGGGGGTTAGCAAGTTCATGATGCAGAAAGTCCATGATGCAGCGGAAGACCCTTTGAGGCCAATTACATAGCACATGAACAAAGGAGTCCCTTGAACCTGCTTGTCTCAAACGGTCCACATGGGTGATTTCTCAGAGTGTGCCTGTATTGCTCATGGGCCTGAGGGAAGTGCATAGGAAGCCACAGAGGTGCTGTAGCCCCAAGGCTGTACAATTATGGAAATCATAATGCATTACTGGTTCTCTTGCGTAACCTCATGGGGCCCCATTCCCCAGGACCCTCCTGAATCCCTGATGCAAACATGAGATTGCAGAGGTGTGTTTCGAATCCAGGCAGAAAAAGGAAGGCATCTCATTCACTGATGTCATACTCAGAGCTCCAAAGAGGTTGAGGGCAGGGGAAGAGGCCTCCATGCAGGGTGCTTCTTCTCATTCCCTTTAGCTGAAGGCTCAGTTGGCTGGGCACCACTTCTATTTTGGAAGGAAGCCATTCTTCTAACTGTTCCTCTACTTGGCTGAGAGGGACAGGATGGGGGCCGTGCCAAGCGCCAGCAAAATGGCCTGCCTGTTGCTGCTGCTCCTCCAAGAGGCCTGCTATGGGATGCTGCTGGTCAAATGCCCCTGGAGCTGGCACAGGTATGAGCAGCATCCACAGAACTATTTCCAGAAAGGAGACTTCATCTTCAGTGCCAGCATCTTTGCAGCAGAAGGCGATTACAGACCACACAGTTTCAATAAACCTGCCTCTAATGAAAAGATTCTGTAAGTCATTTGCCTGCTTGATCTGATACCACAAAGCTCCACGGGCAGTTGAGAAGCACAGTTTGCAGAGCAATTTCTACCAGCCAGCTTCTCCCTCATGAATGCCCAGCCAGCAAACTCACAGGAAATAAAGCCCAGGGGAAGTCCAGGGCAATGGGGGCAAAGATGCGCCACATTCCTTGCCTCTGCACTCCTCTGCCTTGCCTTTCTCCTTCAGTGTGAACAGCTGCACTTGCTGGGCAGGAATCTTGTGATAAGGATTGGATCTACACTCGGACTGAATTCTGCAGGAATCTGCTCTTGGCCTCTTGCTTCAGGTTGGAACCATGCTGAGCTTGCAGAATCCTGAGAAGCAGAAAACAATCTCCAAGGGCAGTTGAAGGATTCACACTCAGGGATTGCAGACTGACTCTTTTTTATTTTATTTTTTTCAGCTTAGGATCCACATATTACTGGAAGATCCTCTCCTTCCTCTTTGCCATCCAGGAGCTCAACCAGAATCCCAACCTGTTGCACAACATCACCCTGGGCTACAGCATCTATGACAGCCTTCATGATGTTAGACTGACGTCCGACACAGCCATAGACCTGCTCTCGACCTCTCAGGTCCATGTTCCCAACTACAAGTGCAGCGGGCAAAATCATCTGCTGGCTGTCCTTGAAGAATCTGACTCTGACAACTCCAGGCAGCTTTCCAACATGTTGGGCATCTTCAAAATCCCACAGGTGAGAGGATTGGGAGGAGCAGTATGAGGTGCCATGTAGAGAAAGCAAAAGATTCCCCCTAAATTTGGCATAAATGATATGCCTTCCAGGACAAGAGACCATCCTACTCAATCCTGGGCTGTAAAGGGTTCAAGCCCCTCTGCCCCACACAAGGCACTCATCAGGCATTGTTAGATTTGAGGATTAACAACAAGGTCCCTCTTGTATGTTAACTGATCATGAGAAATAGAGGCCAAACCAGTAAGCAATATTATATCAAAGACACTTTATTGTAGGTGCACACCCACAAATGAGAGTGAGCCCACCTCCAGTCGAGAGAACATCATGAATCTTCCCTGTGGACATGGTTACCTCAAGTTACACTTCAGGTGTCAAAACAGGTGGCTCCAGGCTGATCATTTACACATTCTGACCTTCCTGGCAAAGCATGATGATCTTTTTGACTCTCCTGTTCCTTTCTGATAGATCCCTGAACAATTGACCCTTCCTTTTTGGTCATCAGGAAATATTTATATTCTTCATTAGGACCAGATGTAGAGCAAATAATTTCTTACCATGGGGTTAGTCATATCATGGACACCAAGATAGTTTCCCTTTTTTTCCCCATGCATCAAATGCAGAGGGGCAAGGACACTTCTGAATCCTCAGGAAGATATTCATGGCATGTGTGTTTGACCAACTCTAGAACCCAATTCTTCTCCCATTTCTGGGGTCAAGTCTTGGGAAATGTATAAGAGGAAGGAAAATCTGAAGATGCTCAAGAGTTCAGGCTACTCCCAACATCCATTTGTCAGTGTTTACAACTTATGAAGCTAAAACACTCATTTTAAAAAAATAACTAGCATTACGTGAATCATGTTTCAAACAAATATTTAATGGCGAAATGGTCGATTCTCAAGAGTTGAGGAACTTTGATTTGGTCCTGAAATGAAGAAATTGATCAGTCTCTTCTTTTCTTTTTCAGGTCAGCTACGCATTCACTTCTCAGGTTCTGACAGAAAATAGTTGGTCCCCTTCCTTCTACAGGATGGTCCCAGAAGAAGGCATCCAGTACCCAGGGATTGTCATGCTGCTGCTGCACTTCAGGTGGACGATGGTTGGCCTCTTTGCACTGGATACCGAGAATGGAGAGAAGTTCATGAGAACCTTGAAACCGGAGCTTTTCAGGAATGGCATTTGCGTGATTTTTTCACACAGCATCTCACAACTGAAATCAGGCAATGCAGGAATCCAGGTGCGGTCACTGGAGGAGTTGGTAGAAATCGATGTCTTTGTTTGCTTTGCAGAGATCTATTTCTTGTTCTATGGAACAGAATTTGTGCAAAGGGCTATTAAAATGCTTCTGAAACCTGTTAATGGGAAAGTCTGGATCATCACAACTTTGAGTGACTTTACCTTGGATTTAGCTTATACAAATATTTTAACTATATTCCAGCATGTCTATGCATATTTTTCCTTCATTCCACAAACATTTAAAAGATTCAACTATAATGGTTTTCAATATTTGTATATCTCTATGGAGGAATTTGTAAAGAGAGCATTCAAGTGTTCATACTCAAAGCATGTGCTGTCAGTGAAAGAGTGGAAAAGATGCAGAGAGAAGGAGAACCCGGAGGGCCTGCCCCAAGTGGACAAGGAGAGAATACTGGCTCTGGACAGCTTTTTATCTTACAACACAGTCCATGCTGTGGCCCATGCCATGGATGTGGCTGTTTCCTCAAGATCCAATAGGAATTCCATGGAACATGGAAGCAGGCTAGATGTGCACCAGCTTCATCCATGGCAGGTATTTCTTTCCCTTCTTGGGCATTGACTTTGACTGTGAGAAATGGGGAGGTGCTTTTCCAAATGAAGAGGCAGCAGGAGCATTCTCTGTTCTGGTCCCTCTTTTGGTCCCTCTACTGACTACACGAATCTGAGTTTATCTGGTTGTGCCCTGTGGAGTTGCATCGAGTCATCCTGTAATGGATTTAGTAAGAGTTTGAGGACTATACAGGTTCTTGCTCAGATTCCTTGACCTGAAATAATAGGGTTTGCTGTATTGCCTTTGTTCAGAACGCAGAGTAATCCATGTTTGACCTGCTATGCGTTGCTGAACACAACCCACATTCAGTTGTGTCTGCATTCCTTATCCTCGGATACTTTCATGTTCATAGCTGAGAAGAGCAGGGGCTTCTGTCCCAGCTGGTCTGGCACTTTCCAGACGAGCAAGCAAGTTCCAGTGAGCAAGATGACATGGAGACTTAGCCAGAGTTTGTCAGTGGAGTTCTAGTGGAAGAGGAGACCAAGAAAGAGGAAAGTGAGCTGCACTGGTCTCCTTCTTTAGCCATTTTGGAAGGACAAGTGAGAATGCTGCAGCAGTGAATGTGAACCCTCAAGGCAATGAGACGATGGTGCATTTGAGGTCAAGCAGAGCAGCTGCAACTTTCAGTGTAGTACGGGAGCCAGAAGAGCGACAGGGATCAGTGGGTGAAAAAGAGAATCCTGAGCAAGTGAAGATGAGGAGGGAAGTTCCTGGAATAGAGGGGCAGTCAGGAGCAAAAGAAACAGAAGATGATTTGCACTACTGAAAGAGGAAGAACCATGCGACCACTTTCAGCACTTCGAAAGACAGACTCAAAGTCTGCATGTAACCAGCAGGACAGACCTAGTGGACAAAGCAGCAGCTGCAATAACCCTGGGGAAAGTGCCCATACTAAACTTGAATTCCTATTGAAGGCAAATCCAAGTGTAGGCAAACTGACAGCTGGAATGTCAGGAAAGCCCATATGAAGACATTCAGAAAGATCCTAACTCAAGTCCCATGGCAAATGACTCTGAGGAGGAAAGCAGTCCCTGATAGATGGATTTTTTTAAAAAGCAATTCTAAAGGCAGAATTATATACTTTTCAATCCAAGATAAGAAAAAGAAGACAACCAAGAAAGCCTCTTCCATGCATTTTCCTCAAAAGAGGCTCTGATGATGATCTGAACACCAACCTGCCCAACCCACAGTGACATCTCTAGGAAGCAGGAAGAAGGACAAGCTACAAGAGGAGAAAGCAAGCAAGAAGCACAGAAGGAAAGGGGTAGCATCAGGAAGATTAAGTGGAGAATGAGAGGGGTTAGTAAGGAATACAAAAAGCAACCCAAAGTCGCTGCAGATGGCGAAACGATGACAGAATTCAAGAAAGGCTGATGTTTTCAGCTCGTTATTAGACTCTGTCTTGTCTCAAAAGAGGGGAAAGGAACCCCTGTAGGACAGAAGGATATGCAGAAGAAGCATGATGGGAGATCAAGTTTGATAGGAAAAGGATAAATGATCTTCTACCCACAATGAAGGAGCCAATCTCCAGGGCCTGATGAACTGCATCCAAATGTTAGAAAGGAACTGGCAGAAAAGGTATAACAACCACTGTCTTGCTCTCCTTGAGAAGTGCCAGATGGCTGCAGAAAGCCTAATTTTGACCTCACCTTGAGGAAGGGAAAGCCGGAGGTTTCTTAGAATGACAGAACAGTCGATCTGATTACAATGCTACAGAAAAATCTGGAGCAGATTGTAAACCTACTGATCTTGAGACACCTTGGAAATAATGCAGTGATGCTGAGAAACCTGTATGGATTTATCAGGAAGAAATCCTTTTTATCTAATCAGATTTTGCTTTTCGATTGGGTAACCTCCCTGGAGGAAAGTGGGAATGCTGTGCACATCATCTCTCTGGACTTCAGCAAAGCTTTGGGCAAAGTGCTCCACATTATGATTAGCAAACTAACTCCAAGTGAGGTAAATAGAACAACTCTCAGCTGGATGCTCCTTTGGCTGGAGAATTGGACCCAAAGTGTGTTCAGAAATGGCCTCTTCTGAGACCAAGGAGAGGTAACATGTAGAGTACTTAAGGGTTATGTACATGGCCCAGTGCTCGTCAACATTTGCTTTGATGATTTGAATAAGGAAGTGCGGGGAATGCTGATCAGACCTGCAGATCTCATGTATTCTTTATGGTACCACTGTAGACAGAAATTGAATGTATAGGATCTCAGAAGAAGAAATAGGAAAGCATTCACCGCAGCCGCCAGACTGACCACCTCAGTTGGCCCCCCCACGATGCTGCGACGCTGCACGGTGCACACGGGCGCCGCTCCTGCCGATGCTCCTGCCACCGCCACCGCCCGGAACACCGCCAGCCCGGGACCCGTCCTCGGCCGCCCGGCACGGGTGAGAGGCGTGCCGGGAGGGGCAGGCAAGCAGCAGGCGGTGGGCAGGCAGGGCGAGCGAGGGGAGGAGCCACGTGGACCCTGAAAGCACCGGCGCTGCCAGCGGCCAAAGGGCAGTGGCCAAAGGGCACCGCCGTTTGGGTCACTGTTCGGGGGGCCGCTTGGGGGCTGGGCTAGCCAGAGGTCCTGGCCCATGGAAGACAGGCTTTGGCGGTGATCCATAAGTTTTAAGTAGGGGATTTTAAATGCTATAGTTTTAAATTTCTGTTGGTGCATCTTGGCTGTTGTTTTGTCTGTTGTTATGTCATTGCCTGGGGAGCGCGGGGGCGCTGCCATTGGGGTGGTGATGCGCAGGGGGCATTACAGCGGTAGGAGATTAACATGTCCGCCTAGAAGAAGGATGGGGCGGGATATAAGCATTTTAATGAATAAAAATAAAAGGAGGGACAGATGGGTAACACCTGTCCCTCGTTCTGGTTATTCTCCCATCCGGTGGGTTCCCGGTAGCCATGTCAGCTGCACCCTGGGCCTGTCGGTGCTGTTGTTGAATGCCAGGTCGGTCCATAATAAATTTGTCCCCATCCACGACCTGATCGTGGATGAGGGGGCTGACCTGGCCTGTATCACCGAGACCTGGGTGGGAGAGGTGGGGGGATGTCTCCCTCTCACAACTCTGCCCACCCTGGTACCTAATTCAGCACCACCCACGCCCGGAGGGGATGGAAGGGGGAGTTGCTCTGGTTTATCGGGCATCAATTTCCCTTGTGGGGCTTCCTGTTCCCTCGAGACCGGGGCTGGAGTGCCTCCACTTGGTGTTGGGCGACCAAGACAGATTGGGGATTCTTTTGGTGTACCATGCACCCTTCTGCCCAACAGACTCCCTGCCTGAGCTGACGGAGGTCGTCTCGGACCTGGTGTTGAAGACCCCCAGGATGGTGGTCCTGGGTGACTTCAATCTCCATGCCGAGACAGCTCTTACCGGGGCGGCTCAGGACTTCATGGCCTCCATGATGGGCATGGGGCTGCCTCAACACGTCATTGGCCCGACTCATGAACGTGGACACACTCTGGACCTGGTTTTCTTGATGGGGCAGGAAGAGGGTGATCTGAGGGTGAGGAATTTAAGCGTATCACCCTTGTCATGGTCGGATCACTTCCTCATAAGGTTTGAGCTCAAGAGCGGCCTCTCCCTCTGCAAGGGTGCGGACCCAACTTTGTGGGTCCGCTCTCAGAGCAGGATGGATCCTGAAGGATTCCTGAATGCTCTGGGGGGTTTTCCGGCTGACAGGGCTGGTGATCCTGTTGACGCCCTGGTAGAATTGTGGAATGAGGAGATGACCAGGGCCATTGACACGAGTGCTCCCAAGCGTCCTCTTCCGTCTAGCCGAACCCGTTCATCTCCGTGGTATACGATCGACTTACAGGCAATGAAGCAGGCAGGGAGACGACTAGAGGACAGGTGGAGGTGATCACGACAGGTATCTGACCGAACACACTTGTGTGCGCATTATCGCGCCTATGTTGTGACGGTGAGGATGGCGAAGAGGAAATTCTACTCCATCTCCATTGCTTCCTCACAATGCTGTCTGGCACAGCTCTTTCGAGGGGTTCAGGGCCTAGTGCATCCTGGCCCGAAGAAAGATCTGGTGCCGCCCTCGGAAGCCCGCTGTGACGAGTTTGTCCAGCATTTTCGGGAGAAAATCATTCAGATACGCTGCGAGCTCGACTCTGCTTTGGAAACAGATTCTGCTGTGGAGTTGCCTTCGACACCATCTGGTCCATGCTTAATGGATGAATTTCTGCTGTTGCGGCCTGATGATGTGGACAAGATGCTTGGACGAGTATGTCCTACCACTTGCTTACTAGACCAATGTCCTTCCTGGCTACTTAACACAGCCAAGGACGGGATTGGACCCTGGATCCGGGAGGTAGTCAATGCCTCTTTAAGAGACGACCGGGTGCCTGCACTCCTAAAGGAGGCGGTGGTCCGGCCAGTCCTAAAGAAGGCATCCCTGGATCCAGAGGTGGCTGCCAATTATAGACCGGTGGCCAACATCCCGTTTTTGGGCAAGGTACTAGAGCAGGTGGTGGGGGGACAACTCCAAGCACTCTTGGAGGAAACGGATTATCTGGACCCATTTCAGCCCGGTTTCAGACCCGGGTATGGCACTGAATCTGCCTTGGTCGCCCTGTACGATGACCTGTGCAGGGAGAGAGACAGGGGGAGTGAGTCCCTGTTGGTTCTCCTGGACCTCTCAGCGGCTTTCGATACCATCGACCATGGTATCCTTCTGGATAGGCTGGCTGGGTTGGGAATTGGAGGCACCGCTTGGCGGTGGTTCCGCTCCTACCTCGACGGCCGATTCCAGAGGGTGGTGCTGGGGGACTATGGCTCTGCACCATGGCAGTTATGGCAGGTGCCAGGTAGCCTTGTCAACTGCCCCACGGGCCTGACGGTGCTGCTGCATTTTGTCCCCCATGCTATTTAACATCTACATGAAACCACTGGGAGAGGTCATCAGGAGGTCTGGGCTGCGGAGTCATCAGTACACTGATGACACCCAGCTCTACCTCTCGTTCTCTACCGATCCAGGTGAGGCGGTGGCTGTGCTGAACCGGTGCCTGGCTGAGGTAATGGGCTGGATGAGGGTCAATAAACTGAAGCTCAATCCAGACAAGACGGAGGTCCTGTTGGTGGGTGGCTTGGGTCTAGGGGCGGGGGACTTGGGCCTTGTCCTGGATGGGGTTGCACTCCCTCTAAAGGACAAGGTCCACAGTTTGAGGGTACTCCTTGACCCGGAGCTGTCGTTACAGGCCCAGGTGACGGCAGCGGCGAGGAGTGCTTTCCTGCAGTTATGACTGGTACATCAGCTATGTCCCTTCCTGGACCGGGACTGCCTGGCGACAGTGACACACGCAGCATCTTCTCAGCTAGATTTCTGTAACACCCTCTACGTGGGGCTGCCCTTGAAGACGGTCCGGATACTTCAGTTGGTACAAAATAGAGCTGCCAGGTTGCTGATGGGGGCTGGGCATTATTCTCATATAACCCCAGTCCTCCGTCAGCTCCACTGGCTCCCAATTGAAGTCCGGGCCAAATTCAAGGTTTTGGTGTTAACCTAGAAAGCCCTAAATGGTTTGGGACCCGGATACCTAATGGACCACTTGCGCCCTTATGTGCCCTCCCACCCACTAAGATCTGCAACAGTGGCCCTCCTCCGGGAGCCTCCTGTGAGGGAGGTGAAGTGGGTGAGCACCCGGAGGAGGGCTTTTTCAGCGGTAGCGCCCCAACTATGGAATACGCTCCCTGGAGAGGTTCTCCTGGCACCTTCGTTATATGCTTTTCAGCGCCAGGCGAAGATCTTTTTATTTAAGTCTGATTTTAATTGTTAGTGTTGAGTTTGAGTGTATTTCTGTTTAGTGGTTTAGAAGTTATGTATGCTTAATATTTGTGTTGGTTAGGGGTTGTATTTTAGGTGGGTTTGGTTTGGTTGTATGGGGTATTTATTTATTTATTTATATTTAGTGGCCGAGATGCACCAAGGTGGGGTGGGATAAATTATTTTAATATTTGTATCATTTTATATTTTAATTTATGCTGTAAGTCACCCCGAGGCTTTGTTGCAATGGGGTGGCCTATAAATGTAACAATAAATAAATAAATAATTCAGAAGAGACTGCAAGGATGATCTGTGGATCTGAAACTAAGGTGTGTGAGGAAAGATTGAATGAACTGGACATGCTAAACCTAGAGATGAAAGGACTGAAGGGAGTTATCATAATACTCTTCAAGGACTGGATGGGTTGTCACTACGTGCAAGTCCACAATCTCTGATTGATCATTCCAGAGTGCAGGATTGGAATAAAGGCCTCAAGTGACAGGAGGCACTTCTTGGGCCCTTCCAAATTCACTGTTGTAGGATTCCTGTGATACCCCTCAGAAAGAAAACCAATTTAACATGCTAAAATGAACTTTCAGATCAGCTTCTAACAGATGGCAGGTTTTGAAACAGAAACATCCATTTGCTCCTCCTAAGACTCCTGAACTATTGGCTTCAGAGAAGCTGCCCTTACTTTTCCCTCAGTGACAATGCTGATAGTCAATGTTCTTCAGGCTCCTACTTAGATGATGGGCATCCACAAATGCTATCAGAAACTTGTCCATAATGCAAGCCAAACCAAGCCACATTAAACTGGAACTGACTCTTAGCAAAAAACAAGGGAATGAAATGTGCCTGGTCAAATGCTGCTTCTTTCTTTGTTCCTCCAGCTCCACCCTTTCCTGAGAGACCCCCAGTTTCACAACCATTCCATTGAGGGGGTGTATTTAGATGATAACGGAGACCTGGCAGCCAACTTGGACCTTATCAATTGGGTGATGTTTCCCAACAAGACTATTGCAAGAGTAAAAGTTGGGAGTCTAGAAAGACGGGGCTTGCCTGGCCCCAAATTAACAATTCACCGAGATCCCATTGTGTGGCCCAGATGGCAAGATCAGGTGAAGAAAACCATCTCCGTCTTTCCAGTTTTTAAATTTTCCATCCTTGCTCAAACATGCTGAATAATGGGAGGCACAATAATTCAGTATGTTAATAAAAAGCATGAGATGTAAATGGTGTAGTGAATAAAGGCTATGCAATTCACTTTAAGGAAATGTACAGCTTTGCAGGGTGCGGTTTAGTTACAGAATCTGCTGAAAACCTGGACCTGCTCTCCTTCCTTTCAAGCCTGTCTCCCCCATCCACAGCTTCCTTAGTCCCCACTCTCCTCCCCTCATGCTCCTCTTTCTCGCTCAGCCCCTGCCCCAGGCCAGGTGTGTGAAGAGCTGCTGCCCGGGATTCTTCAAGGTAGCTCGGGAAGGACAGCCCATTTGCTGCTATGATTGCACTCAGTGTGCAGAAGGGACCATCTCCAAGGGGGAAGGTGGGTGAGTACACAGGAAAAGGCACTAACTGGGAGGAGGGAAGGATACGACAATGGTAGAGTCCTCATTTAGGGGTGCCAGGCCATCCTGAAAACAATTTGGCCTAGTTGTTTCTGGAATATTAAAGCAGAAAATCTTTGTTTGTGGGGTTAATTTTACAACCCCTAACCCCAGTCCTGGAAGCATTTCAATGCCTCAACTCCTGTGTGGTATTCCTTGCTTCCCAGAATGCCTCATTTCCTCTTTGCTTCATCAGCCACATGTTCCTTGACCTTTGGGCACTGCAGGGATGTTTTCTCTTTGGTACCAGTTGCTGTTAAGCCTCCCATGTTCACAACTGCCCAGTATTCCTCCTATTCCTGTCCATCTCTCCACCTCCTTCTCCCTCCACAGTACCTCTCATGACATCCCGGCACATAAAGCAAACTTTGTCATGCAGTGGTTCCCCTCCACCTGCAGAGGAAGCAAAAGCGCCCTGTGCAGTTCCCAAAGGAGAACTGGATGGCTTGCAGAGAAGAAACATTCTTGATCATAAGGAGCTTTTGGAGCTTCTGCTGCCTCATCTAAGAGCTGAAAGAGGACTTCTCTTGCTGGCATTGCAGGGCTTGCCATCTGGAAGGATCCTGGGGAAAGACCCTGTGGATTTTTTCAGCAATGGTTCCTGTTGGGGTATGGGGTTTTCAGATATGTATGGATAGGTTGGATGGAAGGACATGTGGACATGATCTTCAGCTGTGCATGCTGGGCTTCAGCCCATTCTGAAATGAGCAGGGGACAGAAATGTTTCCATGGAGTCCAAGGTGAGTTGAGTGTTTCATGATATTCCTTATTTATCTATCAGTAAAAAACAAAGTATAAATGGTGGTACAATGAAAGTGTCTTCAAGTATAATGAACTTGAAGTGCCAGATCATAAAGCATCTGGGATACATTTATTCAGTGTCCGTATAACCCTCCATTTTCTTTCCAGAAACTCAAGGTGGTTTCTGCAGAGGTCATTTCCTCCTTCTGTCAGTGCTTTCCTAAAAGCAACCCTGTGAGGTTGGCTGGTCTGCGAATCTTTGAATGGCCCACAGTCACCCAGTGAGCAGTATGGCTGAATCAGAACTAGACTCTGGCTTGACTTTCTACTGTACCATGTTGGCAGGTGTTGCCAGTTCTGGAAATCCAGCCACCACACTGGGGGAGCAGAACGCCCTCCACCACCTTAGAACCCACCACCCCCAGACTACGTCCTCTTCTCTCCTACCCTTCCCACCACTGAGAAGTAGAGCTAGTGCAGAATGCACAGAACTGTGCAAACATGAGATGAATCAATCAGAAGGTTTTCCTGGGCAGAAGGATCCAAATGTTGAACTTGTCATTCGTTTCCAGCCTATTTCGTTCTGAGATGGTCCTCTGCAAGGCTGTGCAGAAGGTAGAAACAACTATTAAGCAGGGCGGGGCAGAAAAGGCAGATCAGGGGTTGGCAGTGCCCATGTGTCAGCATCCTCTTTTGGGTGCTTCTCCACCCACACATCGCTTGGGTCAATCAAGGGGAAGGCTGACCAAATTACAATTCCCAAGTAATACTGATAAGAACAAGGACAATAATGAATAAAATATACACAGCAGCAACTAGAAGGGATGTCAGGTTGCTGTTTCTCTTGCTTTCGACAGATGCAGAGCATTGCCTGAAGTGTCCAGAAGATCAGCATCCAAACAAGACCCGGGATAAGTGTATCCCCAAGGTCATCACCTTCCTGTCTTATGGAGAAAATTTGGGGAACTTCCTCACTTGTGCAGCCCTTCTTTTCTCCATTGCCACAGGAAGCATAATGGGAATCTTCAGGAAATTTCAAGAGACACCAGTAGTCAAGGCCAACAACCGAGATCTCTCCTACATTCTGCTTATCTCCCTCTTGCTTTGCTTTGCATGCTCCTTCCTCTTCATTGGCCAGCCAAGAAGCATCACCTGCCTCCTCCGACAAACAGCCTTCAGTATCATCTTCTCAGTGGCCATCTCTTCCCTCCTGGCCAAAACAGTCACAGTGGTTCTGGCTTTCCTGGCCACCAAGCCAGGCAACAGGGCTAGGAACTGGTTGGGGAGAGGTTTGGCATACTCTGTTGTCATCTGCTGTTCCAGCGTCCAAGTAGTCCTCTCCACCATCTGGTTGGGTACATCTCCTCCTTTCCCTGACTCTAACAAGCACTCTCAGCCTGGGCAGATCATCTTGCAGTGCAACGAAGGATCTGTGGCCCTGTTCTATGCTGCCCTCGGCTACATGGGATTCCTGTCTGCCATCTGCTTCACAGTGGCCTTCCTGGCCAGGAAGCTGCCCGGGGCCTTCAATGAGGCCAAGCTGATCACCTTCAGCATGCTGGTCTTCTGCAGCATCTGGGTATCCTTCGTGCCCACCTACCTGAGCACAAGGGGCAAGTACATGGTGGCCGTCCAGGTCTTCTCCATCTTGGCTTCCAGTGCGGGGCTGCTGGGCTGCATCTTCCTCCCCAAGTGCTACATCATTCTGTGGAGGCCTGACCTGAACACCAAGGAGCATCTCATGATGAAAAGCAAAACATAAACTGCACTTGTATTGTTTCTCAGGAGCTCAAGAGTCTGACGTTTGTGGTCATCCCAGGGATCCATTTTGGGAATATGGACAGTATAGAAATGAAACAAATGAAAAAAAAAATCTTTGCACTGTTTAGTACTCGGAGAAACAGTCAAGCTCCATTTCGTACATGGGGAAGCAGCATGCAAGAATTTTTCTCATGTTACTCTCATTTGTTAAGCTTGTTGTTTTTTTCCCTCCCCGTCCCCAAGAGTTCCTTTTTTTAGTCTTTGAGTTTTTCATGCTATCTTTTGCAGTGTCAGCAGACAAATCCTTGTTGAGTGGAGTTTCACAGGATAACAAAAGTGCAGCTTCTCAGTTTTTGGAAACATTTTTTCTACACTGGGAGAAATTTTGTCATCAGTATTTTAATGTGAAGAGTGTAAACCTCCCTTCTCAAAAATGCTTGCACCTGAATAAAGGGTACATGGTCCTACCCAGTGTCCAATTAAATCTGCTTAACTTCATAACTTTCCTGTAAGAGGAACAGGTGCAAGAATCATCAAGAACATTTTTGTTTTTGCTGTTAATTGTCAGGCTATAAAATTAAGAAAGCATTCATTCACACACCCTCAAAAGTTTATCAGGAGACTCACCTGCACTCTGGAAACATGGCACCCAGATGTCAGTGGAGAGGATTTGCAGGCTGCTGCACTTCAATGCCTCCTTTGTGTGGAAGCAGGCACCTTCAGAAGACTTCTTCAAGTGAGCTAAAGGAAAAGCACCTGCTCCCTAAGCCCTCCAACTGGTCCACACGGGCTCTCTGGCCTCCTGTCCCAGCTCCCTCCCGCTCAGCTGCCTTCCCCCTTGCTCCTTCCTTGCAGCATGAGCACCTCATCCCCAACAGAGCAGCCCATGGAGGGAGGGATTCTGCACCTCCCAGAGAGCAGTCAATGGAGGGGGAGGCTGCCCTAAAGGTAAAGGCAGGAGCAGAAAAGTGAAGGAGGGAAGGAAAGATTGACAGACAAAGGAAGGAAGGAAGAGATAGAGTTTCTTTGAAAAGATTGGGTTGAATCATTTACAACAGAAGAAAATGAAATGTATACTGATGAGAATATAGTCATTTTAAGTATATGCATATCTATTATGTTATTGTTGTTAGTCGCAAAATCATGCCCTACCCATCACAACCTCATGGACAACATTCCTCCAGGCCTTCCTGTCCTCCACCATCCCCCAGAGTCCACCTAAGCTCACATCGACTGCTTCAGTAACTCCATCTAGCCAACTCATTCTCTGCCATCCCCTTCTTCTTCTTCTTTTTTTATAAAGATTTTTATTAAGATTTTAAACTAAAAACTAAAAAAAATCAATCATCAAGTACATCGGACGAGCTGAGTCAGCCCCCTATAGTATATCTTTTAACATTCTATAATCATATTCAAATCAATTTATAAAAACTTAAAGACATCTTTAAATCCATTTCTTCAGTCAATCATAAAAAAAATCCCAAGTTTGATAGAAATCAGTATCCTCTTTCTCCTTCGGTAACAGAGTCAGTCTGTCCATTTCTGCACAGTCCAAAATCTTTTTCAAAATCAGTTCCTCAGTGGGTAGTTCCTCACTCTTCCAGTATTGAGCAAGCCAAATCCTCGCCGCTGTGATTAAATGCAGTATCAAATACATTTCTTGTTTGCTAATATTTTCCGGTACAATACCTAACAAGAAAATTGCAGGTTTAAAAGCTAAGGGTTTTTGTAGCATTTCCTCACGCCATTTATGTATTTTAATCCAATACTTTTTCACATCTTCACAAATCCACCACATATGATAAAAAGTACCCACATCATGTTTACATTTTCAACATCTGTTTGACATATTTGAAACATCTTAGCTGATCGATTTGGTAAAAAATACCATCTATAAAATATTTTATATAAATTTTCTTTATACGAAGTTGCTAAGGTTACCTTAATATTTCTCTCCCAAAGCTTCTGCCACTTTTCTAATTCAATATTATATCCAAAATTTTGTAACCATGTTATCATAGTTTCCTTAACCTGTTCCCCTTCCATTTTCCTGTCAAGTAAGAACTCATAAATTCTTTTAATCATTTTCTCATCAGTTTTTAACATTTTTATTTATTTATTTATTTATTTACATATTTATATGCCCCCCCTTGCAAAGAAGCCTCAGGGCGGCTTAACAACAATAAATAAATACATTAAAAACAATTACACTACTTAAAAACTGGCCCATCTCAAGTTCAAATATTAAAAATACAATAAATATAACAAAAATAAATTAACAAATTAACAATTAAAATATCTCTTAAATAAAAAGGTCTTCGCCTGATGCCGAAAAGCAAATAATGATGGTGCCAGGCGAGCCTCTCTGGGAAGTGCATTCCATAAGTGGGGCGCCACCACAGAGAAAGCCCTCCTCCAGATACTCACCCTCCTTATTTCCCTCACAGAGGGTTCCCGGAGGAGGGCATCAGCTGCAGATCGTAGGGGGTGGGAGGGCATATAAGGTTGCAGGCGCTCCTTTAGGTAGCCAGGACCTAAGCCATTAAGGGCTTTATAGGTAAGAACCAACACCTTGAATTGGGCCTGGACTTCAATAGGGAGCCAGTGTAGCTGATGGAGAACTGGGGTGATATGAGAACCATGCCCAGTCCCCGTCAGCAACCTGGCAGCTCTATTTTGTACCAATTGAAGTATCTGAACCGTCTTCAAGGGTAGCCCCACGTAGAGCGCATTACAGAAACCTAAACAGGAAGTCACCAACGCATGGGTCATGGTTGCCAGGTAGTCGAACTCCAGGAAGGGACACAGCTGATGGATCAGCCAAAGCTGATGGAAGTGCTCCTCGCCACTGCTGACACTTGAGCTACCAAGGTCAGCTCCAGGTCGAGGAGCACTCCCAGGCTGCAGACCCTGTCTTTCAGAGGGAGTGCAACCCCATTTAAGACAAGGGTCAGGTCCCCTCCTCCAAAGCCCGATCCACTCACCAACAGGACCTCCGTCATGTCTGGATTGAGCTTCAGTTTATTGGCCCTCATTCAGCCCATTACCTCCGCCAGGCACCAGTTCAACACAGCCACTGCCTCACCTGGATTGGTGGAAAACGAGAGGTAGAGCTGGGTATCATCAGCGTACTGATGATTCCACAGCCCACACCTCCTGATGACCTCTCCCAGCAGTTTCATGTAGATGTTAAAAAGCAAGGGGGACAAAATGCAGCAGCACCGTCAGGCCCGTGGGGCAGTTGACAAGGCTACCTGGCACCTGCCGGCTGGGGGAATTACCAGAAGGAGGGATGGGTGTTTACCATCAGTCCTGCCTTCTTCTAGGCTGAACTGTTAAACCCCACCACCATAGTGACCATCGCGCATCACCACCCCTATGGTGGCCCCCACGTGCTCCCCAGGGATTTGTTAGCCACCCCGAGGCTTGTTGCAGGGGGCGGCATATAAATCTGTCAAATAAATAAATTAAATAAATAAATAAGCATCTCTATGCTAACTTGAGATGGGCCCCTAAAAACTAGCTTAAAAGATTAAAACAAACTAAAAGCCCCACCCACCATTTACACCCAGCAGCCGGTCTGCAGAGCCTCAGCCAGAGTCCCCAGCCAGCCCAGCCCCCAAGTGGTTCCAATGGCCCTAACATCACTTGATCAAAGGCTGTTAGATCTTTATAAAACCCCCATATTTTGCAATCTTTAGCATATCTTGATTGCATCTGCACCTTATACCACCAAGAGATACTGAGTCCCTGTTCTTGTATTTCTTGATCCAGTTTCAGGCCTCCATTCTTATCTAATATATCATCATATCTTATGATCCCTTCACAATTCAAAACATTTGGACACACAAAGGCTTCCATAGGTCTGTCCCCTTCTTCTTTTGTCATCAATTGTTCCCAGCATTAGGCTCTTCTCCAGTGTGTCCTTCCTTCTCATTAGGTGACCAAAGTATTTGAGTTTCATCTTCAGCATCTGGCCTTCTAGAGAGCAGTCAGGGTTGATCTCCTCTAGGACTGACCAGTTTGATCACCTTGCAGCCCAAGGGACTCATAGGAGTCCTCTCCAGCACCACAATTCAAAGGCCTCAATTCTTAATTATATGACAGACGCAATCTTCTAGTTTATTGGACAGGTGCCAGATACTGGCCATTTTTCTTCTTTGTCTCTTGAAATGCTTGGACCTCTGCCAAGGGTGTAAAATCACTGCTAATATGGAAGCATTTAATACGGAAACCAAAAACTTTTCAAAGATAATTTTGGAATTACATAATTCCTTAAAAGCCATACAAAGTTTCCAGGAGAATGTCTTAATTAAGCAACTTGACTGTTTACTAATGGAATCAAAAGCTGGCTTTGACAAGATTGACTTTTCTATTAATCAAACTCTGACCAAACAATTCGTATCTGAGCAGAATAAGCAAAATATCCAGCAAACAGAAGGGAAATTTGAAGCAGAGAAGACAACAAATGAACTATTACAGAATGGGACTATAAATAGACAACAATTTAAGTTGGAGAAGAAGACAATTGGAGTACAAGAAATAATGAGTGGATACGATCTAACACATGATTTATTACAGGCATGTGTTTTTGTGCGAATGGAGAAACTGGCACAATCAGAGGAGTTAAGCTTGCTTGCTATGATGGAGAAAAAGAAAACAGTTAACCATTTAACGCGATTTTATAACCTGAAGACAGATATATTTGGTAGAGGTGTAAAGAAGAAATTTAGAGGAGAGATAGGAGAACTCTGTTCTTGTTGTTTCAAAAAGGGGTGATGCATTGAGGTTGGCGTGCTCATATGTAACATAGAAAAACCGTGCTATTGTTTTTGGTGAAGCATTATACTTTTGATTTCATCTGTATTTGAAAATAAGGGAATTTATTATAGGTATTAATGGTCACTAAATAGAGGATGCTCTTGAGGCTATTCCTAACTATAAGGAGTTCTCTCTCTTTTTCTTTGTTTCGCTTTCTATTTTTTTTAAAGGGATGATTTAAATAGACTGCTATGTAGCTTTTAAGCTAAGATGAAATATAAAGCTATTACCAAACAGGGTATAGTGACCAAATAGAGTTGTTAAGCTGTTATTAGACAGGATAAATGGATGTTTTGGATGTTATTTGTAATCGTAAGGAGTTATTTTTCTCTTTCTCTTTTTTCCTCTTTCTATTTTAAAAAGGAATGATTTAAATAGACTGGTATGTAGATATGAGATAAAGAAAGGCTGACTTAATAACTTAGCTTAATGAAACAGTGTTAAATGGGTATCCCTAACTATATCTGAAATTGACACTCAGCCTTCCTTATGGTCCAACTTTCACAGCCATACCTTGCAACTGGGAAAACCATAGCCTTGACTAGATGCACTTTTTTTGTTAGGGTAATGTCTCTGCTTTTTAGCATGCTGTCTAGACTTGCCATAGCTTTCCTCCCCAGGAGCAAGCATCTTTTAATTTCTTGGCTGCAGTCCCCATCTGAGGTGATCTTGGAGCCCAGGAAAATAAAATCTGTCATTAATATCTATTATATCAGTAAATCAAACATTGCTAATTCATTTTTTTATTTTTGTAGGCAGACAGTTAATAGAGTTCCATTTATTGATATCTTTCTCTTTTGCACTTCCATACTTTGTTTGAGGGATGGGCGAGCTTACTCACTAAGGAACCTGTAAAAAAAATGCTGGAAGGACATGACCCAGGGCCTTTTTAAAGAGGTGTTTCCAAAGTCTTAAGGCTATCCGAAACTAGAACAGATTCTGCGTATAGCAATTGAGGGACAGGAGACTCCCAGGCATATAGTCAACCAAGGTTCTTCTGAAAATTCCTGCAAATGGAGGTCTGTGACTAGAGGGATCCTGCAGGGTTCCATATTGGGAGGAAAGGTGTGGTCAAGTCTTGGGTTCTGAAAGACACTGAAGAAAATCCAAAGATCATTCTGTGCTTTTTGGACTACAGCAACTATGTACCCACTTCCCAGTTGCATTGCCAACATGCACTGGAGTAGTCATTATTCATATAATTCAATTTAACTGGCATTAAGTACCATTTTGATTGTTCAGTGCTAATATTTCTTTTAAAATCTATTTCCCAAGACTATTTAAGATAATCATATCAGTCCTCCACTTCTAGCAATATGTTGTAAATTTTACCTCTCCTTCCTCTCATCCACATATTATCTTGTTCTTCTTTCTGTAAAATTAGATCTTCAGATTTAGCACATTGTCTACATTTTCCAGTTTTCTTCAAGAAGTCTTAGTCCAATGATCTAGTTGAAGTAAATTATACTGAGCCACTTTACCCTTTCCCACTACTGCTTGTATCATTTCTTTACTCTTCATTTTCTCTAAGCAATCTTTCAATCTAATAACATGTTTACTCTTCCATACCTCCCTCAAACCACTCCTCAATTTCTCTGGGAATCTTTCTAATTCCCTAATTGGCTATAAAGGCAAAATCAATGAGATAAATATGTCCCTCTATGTATCCCAAATTCTTACCATATTCTTAAAAAGGGGGTTTCCTATCTTTTAAATAATATTTTTATTATCTTGTTCAAAAATATTTAATAAGGATCCCTCTACATCTTGATATTTTACATTTAATACAGATAACCTTCCAATTTTCTGGGTCATATGCCATCTTTTTTTCCCCTTACATGTATATTCAGTTCTATTTCATCCTCTTCTAGTCAAATCTGCCATCTGCCTGCCTATTATAAAACTGCTTTGATCCATATTAACATAATTACCAATAAAATTACTCATCCTCTTTGCAAATATTGCTGCAAAAAATTTTGCATCGCATCTTGGTTATTCAAGGATATAGGTCTATAGGCTCCAGGATCAGTCAAATCTTTGTTGGGGTTTGGAATTAAAACTATTGCAGAGCATTTCCAAGAGGCTGGCATCCTACCTCCTTCCAATATATGTCTAAATGAAGATTTTAATTTGGGAATCAACACCTTTTTAAATGTTTTATAATTCTCTAGACCAAAACCATCTATCCCAGGAGTTTTTCCTACTTTTAACTTGTCAGTAATATCTTCTGTCTCCTACTTTCTAACAAGTTGTTCCATCAGCTCCCTGTCCATTTGCTGTAGTTTTTCCCCGCAACATCTCTCTATGCTTGATCGAACTTTATCAAGTGAGAACTTTTCACTTGAATACAAGTTAGAAAAAAATCTAAAAATTATTCCTAATTTGTAATTTGTTAAGTTGCCCTTTTGACCACTCTCATCTTTAACTAATCCTATTATATTTTTTACCTTTCTTTTTGTGTGGCTGTAGCCAGCAATCTCGAATTCTTGTTACTAAATCCAAATATTCTCTTTTTAAGAATATTAAGTCTCTCTGAATTTTTTTCAGTTTCAGTAATTTGCTACTCTTTTCTTTTAGTCTGAATTACTGTTAAAATATTTATGTCCCTATTTTCCATATACTTTTCCTCCAACTCTTTTATTTGTCCCTCTAAAATTTCCACATGTTTCTTTGTCTTCTTAAATTGTATGCTTCTTCAGTACTAAACCCTGTTGCAACTGCCTTCATTGTATCCCAAATCAAGCTTTCTTGACTACCTTCTCTAGCATTAATCTCCCATATTTCTTTTATTTGTTCCATTCTATCTGCTATATCTTTATGTTGTAAAATATTTACATCCATTTTTCATCTTTTAACATCTTTAGAATCATATTTAATTTAAAGAACCATATTTACCAAAGCATGATCTGTCACTTTTATCAAATCTATATCTGAGTTACACACTCTAGATAACAAATCATTAGACACAAAATATATAAGCCATTCTCTAATACGTCTTATGAACTGAAGAATAAAATATTTACCCCTTTTCATTTCCCTTTAACTCACTCCATACATCTTTCAAATCTGTTTTGTTTACCATTTTAGTCAACACTGTAGTACTATATATTCTTTCTTCTTTACTAGAGTTTGTTTCACTATATCCATTACCATATTTAAATCTAAAGCCATTATTACAGATCCCTGTCTTGTATCATCTCTCTTTAAGCACTTTTTTGAAGAAAGCCATCTGATTTTCATTCTGTGAATAAATATTAATTAAGGTATAGTTCTCCCCTCTCAATTCTCCCTGTTTTATCAAATGTCTAATTTTTTGTCTTTTTAATTTTATTTAATTTAAATTTCTTCATCTTTCTTAGATATAATTGCCATTCCCCTTGACTTAGACCTTCCTTATGTGTTCTCATAAATATTGGACCATGATACCTTTAACTCTTTAACATCTCTTTTCTTTGATGCATCTCTTGCAAAAATACACTATCTGCTTTATCTTTATTATAGCTTCATTTTTTCCCTTTTCATTACATTCCACAAGCATTTAACATTCAAAGATAACACTCCTACAGTTTTAACCATTTCATATTTAAAACACATATTGTTGCTGGTCCTTTGTGCACCCTCACAAGTATTCCTAAAGAAACAAACACAAAACTGTTTTTTAAAAAGGAAAAAAAATACCTTAACCCCCCAAAATACCTCCCTTCCAAAAAAGACCACCTGCCCTCTTTCCCACAGAATATCTTTATCCTGAGCCTTAGTACCACCTCCACAGAAGGGGGAAGCGGGGAGAGAACCCACTGGTCTGCTTGACTCTGAGTGTCTGCTTCCCATTGCCTCTATACACCTTTTACCTTAAAGATTTTCAATTCTATTATTCCTTAAATTCTCAATGCTACCTTTCCTAGTTATACTTCACATATTCAAAAATGTCTCCTTCCTTATATGCCCTCACACCCCGTAAGATCTGCAGGAGAAGCCTTACTCTGGGAACCCTCTCTAAGAGAGGTAAAAAGGTCATCAACTCAGAATAGGGCCTTCCCTGCTATGGCACCCATACTCTGGAATGTACTCCCCAGAGAGGTACACCTGGTGCCAAGTTTATGCTTTTTTCGGCACCAGGCCAAAACTTTTTATTTAAACAGTATTTTAAACTCTAATAGTTTTTTTAGTTTAGTCACTCTGGTTTATTTTTTTGTTCTGATTTATTATTGATATTTAATGCTTTTAATGTTAGTTTTTAATGTTTTGAATATTGTTCCTTGGATGTTTTATTTGTGGTTGTGAGCCACGTCGAGGCTTGTTGCAAGGGCCAGCATACAAATTTTTAAATAAATAAATATTGTTGTTTAATTGTCCTTTTAAAAATTGTAAGCCATCCTGAGATCTTGTATAATAGGATGGCATACAAAAGCTTTTAATTAATAAATAAATTCATCTATTATCACATTTAGCTCATTTAAAGTTAGTACTCTACCTGATTTATAAATCTTTTATCTTACTTTTAAACTTTTGTGTTTAGTGACTAAGTCATGCCCAACCCTTCACAACCCCATGGACAACATTCCTCTAGGCTATTTTAAACCTATAATAAATTGTACCTAATAATTACCCACACACATATAGAAGAGTGTTAATAATCTTCCAGCTCCCAAATATTAAGTAGAAAGCCTCTTCTTCAACTCATTTAGTGGTCTAAATTAGAGAAAGACACCCCACTGCCTCTTTCCACTCCTGTCTTTCCTTTTCATCCTGGAGAAGCTTCAAACTGTGGCAAGATCTGCTTCTTTGTAGTCAATAACCAGGAGCAAAGAAACTCCACTAGCTGCTCCATTTCCTTTTCTTGAAAGAAATTCTTGATCTTGTCTTCTGTTCTGGCCACTGCTCTTCATCTATAAGGTCCCATTCAGGTGGCAATTTGAAACCTTGTTCCAGCAACTCTATTTTGTGATGTTTTCCATCATGCCTGACTCCCATATACGTACACTTGGTATTCCCAAGTATATTTAATATTATTCTTCAACAAAGTAATCTAGAATGCTTGCAGTGAATGTCTGAATGAAATTGTCTGGAAACAAATTTTGAAACACTTGAATAGGTGCATTCTTAAACTTGAGTTGACCCAAATGGTCTCTCAACTTTCTCATCAGCCTCTCCTTCTTATAGAAGTTGGAGAAACTTATCAACACATCTCTCAGAGTTAGTCTAACCCAGTGTGGGAGGCCAACACGATGTATTCTCTCTCTTCTTTAAACTATGCAGGTACATCACTTCTAAGATTCTTTTCTTCAGTTGGTGGTCATCCTGGCATATTTCTCAACCGTAAATGCATTCAACAGTCTCCATCCTCTGAATTAATCACCCTTTTCTCCAGCTCTGTTATTTTGTCAAAATGGCAGGTTACCATATTTTTCGCTTTATAAGATGCACCTGACCATAAGTCGCACCTAGTTTTTAGAGGAGGAAAACAAGAAAAAAAATATTCTGAATCAAATGGGCACATAATCACAGGCATATTCCCCATCACTTCCCCATGGGCTGTACATCTGACAGACTTACTGCACACACATATTCGCTCTATAGGACACACAGACATTTCCCCTTACTTTTGAGGGGGAAAAAAGTGAGTCTTATAGAGCAAAAAATACGGTATATCCAATGTACTAGCTTCAGCCAATGCCTCTGTTTCTTCAAATTGTTCTCCATCGTCTTCATTTGATTTAGCATTTTGGTAAAAGCTTTCTGTTTTTCAGTTTTTATCCGATTAATAGCCAGTTTGTTCATTAATATCTCCTTTCCACTGCTCTCTCATCCCCTTCAATTCCTGAGAATTATCCTCCTTCCTGAATCCAGAATCTTTTTAAAAGCTTTCAAGGTCTTTTCTTTAGCCATAACACTTTCCAAGACTCCCTCCAATTTCTCTTCACTCTCTGTATATGTTCATCTAGGAGTTCTAATTAGACTCAAATCTGATGGTCTTCTTTTTTCACATCTCCAGGAAGACTTAGTTTTTGTCGTGCAGTCTTTGTGACATCAACAATTTGAGATCCACAAATCCATAATCCAAATCCAATTAAATAATATATTCTTTAAGCTTTATTCCACCAGATTTTTAAAAGCTATTCAACATTCTTCCAGCAGATGGAACACTAAATCCATGTCAAGTTAATGACATGTCAAGTTAATCAAGATTGCTGGGAGAAATATCAACAACCTCAGATATGCAGATGATACCACTCTCATGGCAGAAAGTGAAGAGGAACTAAAGAGCCTCTTGATGCGGGTAAAGGGGGAGAGCGCAAAAGTTGGCTTGAAACTCAACATTAAGAAAACTAAGATCATGGCATCTGGTCCTCTCACTTCCTGGCAAATAGATGGGGAAGAAATGGAGGTAGTGACAGATTTTATTTTCCTGGGCTCCAAGATCACCGCAGATGGGGACTGCAGCCAAGAAATTAAAAGACGCTTGCTTCTGGGGAGGAAAGCTATGGCAAATCTAGATAGCATACTAAAAAGCAGAGACATCACTCTGCCAACAAAAGTGCGTATAGTCAAGGCTATGGTTTTCCCAGTTGCAATGTATGGCTGTGAAAGCTGGACAATAAGGAAGGCTGAGCGCAAAAGGATTGAGGCCTTTGAGTTGTGGTGCTGGAGAAGACTCCTGCGAGTCCCTTGGACCGCAAGGCGATCAAACCGGTCAGTCCTAGAGGAGATCAACCCTGACTGCTCTTTAGAAGGCCAGATAGTGAAGATGAAACTCAAATACTTTGGCCACCTAATGAGAAGGAAGGACTCCCTGGAGAAGAGTCTAATGCTGGGAACAATAGATGGCAAAAGAAGAAGGGGACGGCAGAGGATGAGGTGGCTAGATGGAGTCACTGAGGTGGTTGGTGTGAGCTTGAGTGGACTCCGGGGGATGGTGGAGGACAGGAGGGCCTGGAGGAATGTTGTCCATGGGGTCGCGATGGGTCGGACTCGACTTCGCGACTAACAACAACAACAACAAGTTAATTTAAAATGTATAATCATTTTAAATTTCACCAATTTAAAATGATTATACATCATTCATCCAACACAGGGAGCACTCAATGACTTCTTTGCTAGTATTTTGTTTTTCCTCTAGACTTAACAATATACATCAGTTGCTGATGAATTCAGCATATCATAATCTCCATTGTTGATAGCTTGTAAAATATCCATATAAATTATAAGTCTTTATATTTTACTTATTTAAAGATTCAATTTCACTGAACACTTTAAACAATTGAGAATGAAGCTTTTACTTTCTTTCCCAGACCACCAGCCAGTCCTGTTAGTATTGTTTATGATATCTGTATTTACACTGGAGTTGAGCTGAATTTAGTTAAGTTCAAGTGCTGGAACTTTTACAGTCAGTAAGCCAATGACTCTTTAAATTGCCTGAAGTTTCAAGGTCCATTTTCCCGTTTTCAGCCTAATCTCTGTCTTACTTCAACACAGTCATGATCACTCCCACCAATGAAGCTGTATCTTTTTCAGTGGGAGTTCAAAAATTGAATTCATTTACTATCCATGCATCAGTACCTCCTTTTAAAACACTTTTCAGGAAACAGTATCCTTCTCCTTCAAATTGCATCCACCACACTCTATTCTCTCCAGCTTTAGCTTGTTAATCTTAACTAGGCAGTGGGAACTTTTGCCCATCCAAAAGAGGAGGAATGGAACAGGATTCATTTGGATTAAATCACTTGCTTTGTAATTGCAGGGCGAGCAACAAAGAGGGGGTTTGGGGAAAGTTCCAATACATCTTTGAAGAGAAGGATGCTTACATGTGCCTCCATGATCTGAAATCAATCCAGCAGTATCCATGTTCCTCTTGCCCAGGAAGAGCCAGAATTCTCAGGCAGGCCTATTTTTCTGTGAAACTTGATTAGTCATCTGTTCATTTAAGAGACTAAGACTCTCCACTCACCTGAGGCAGCTGCTACAGTTAGTGGGCAAGGTAATCCTCAGGGGAAAGCAGTTCCCAAGAAAAGTTACTTTGTGTCCATTTTTCTGCTGACTACAGCAAAGTTGCTCTGACTGGTTTGCTCATTTTGTTGCAATTGCCTTTGCTTCCTTGGTCAAGTTCACACACCAGACGTCTTACGATTCATATGTCTCACTGAGGGTCATATCAATACTCTGTAATCCCTGATATTCATGTCATGGTCCCTCTGAAGTAAACTCATTTTGTATTGTTCATGGATGCATTGTCTTTCAAAATGAACCTATTCTTCCTCCATCATCAACTGTACTCCTGTGTACATGACTCAAAACCTAATTAAAAAAAAAACAAAACTCTGCACATGTTCTGGAACGTTGTAGCTGGTGGGTGTGCCTCAACCAGGCAGTGCTGTTTGTGAAGGTTTGACTCTGCAGAAGGGTTTCATGGGTGTTCTCAAGAGTAAAACTACTGAGGTTTGCATCATGGAGGTCTCCCTATCAGATCTGAACATACAATCTTGCGGGCTGCAAAACCAGATTCCCTGACACTTCTAATGGCAGAAGTTGCAGTTCCAAGCACAGGGGCCCAAGCAAGGAATCTCATCTCAATTCTCTGCCTCTTTCCCACAGGAACAAAGCCCATGTCAGGCTCACCTACTGCCTCTGCTCCCCCTGCTTCCTCAAACAGTAAAATGTTGCAGGGCAGCTTTGAAATGCATTGCAGGAAAGGGCTTAGCAGAGAGGGAAGCATGGAGCTGGAGTTGCTTCCATAATGCCAGCCTGGAAGAAATATCCCAGCAGCACATGGGGGAAGAGGAGGGCAAGATTCCCAGGGCCACACACCCTCCCTGTACCACCACCTCACCCACACATGGAGCTCCTCGGGGGGCTGCTGGCAGGCCCCATGTGAGCAACAGGAAGCACTCCTGAGGAAGCCAGCATGGCAAGCTGGATGTGGGTTTCTCTTCCACAACTTCACACTGTTTGCCAGGGACTCATGGTTACTTTTCTACACATCACTGGGGCCTGCCTGGACCACGACCCTCCACTTATCCATACCATGAGTGGTGCTTGAATCCCCATCCTGAGGGTGTTCAAGGATAGACTGGACATGCGCATGGTAAGCATATGATGAGCAGAGCCCACTGGAGCCAGGGGTCAGACTAGATGGCCTGGGAGGTCCCTTCTAACTCACTCTTTTTCCATGTTCCCATGACTCCTGCCCAGCACTATCTGCACATTTCTCTCTAAGTGGCATGAAATGTGAAAACTTCACAATGGGCAGGCAATGGTTTCCTGGCAGCCTGGTTGCCCACCTGGTGCATGAGTGCTCATTGGAGCATCTTCCAGTTAATTTTTGTGATGGAGTACTTCTTTTAATATTTTACCATCACTGTTACTATTATTGTCAGTATCACACTGCACTTAAATCCTGTCCTTTTCCATGCATGAGGAAAGCAAGCTGTTTGCATGCTTCTCCTCTTCATCCTTTTCCTGACAAACACAAGCCTGTCAGGCAGGTCAGGCTGAGCGAGAGTGACGGGCCAAAAGTCACGCAGGAACCTTCAGGGATGAGTGGGAATTCAGACCCCTTTCAGTCCCCACCCCACTTATTGCACACTTGATCACACAAGCGGACGCACACCCGAGTTCCCTCTGCTTCATCTTGTCAACCAAGAATGGTTTGGGTTCTGCTTTCAGACATGCCTATCCAAGAACTGGCCTCGTCTCCTGGACACACATGTGGGAAACATGCAGTCCCAGCACATGCACCCCAAGGGGAATATGGTGCCAGAAATGGCCAGTGGACACAGCAAGAAGCAAAGGAGAAACATTAGTGGGGGGGCGGGGAAGACAAAAGGAAAGTGCCTTCCCTCACAGTCCTTCAGAGAGAGCTGGGATGGGACAGGTGGAATCATTACTCCGTCGGGGACTTTCACTCATGCTCTCCCTCTGCTTGTTCTGTTGGAGCAACATTTTGAAAGAAGCAGAGTGTGTCCCATTCCTGGAGCTCAGGCTGGGTGCAGAAAGGACAATTATTCTGCCCCGTGAGGATGGTAGCACTCTGAGCTAGAGATGCCCTGCTTGGACTTCCAGGGTCCCAGCTAAGCTTTAAAAAAATGGGCAAGAACAAAGTGAAGCAGAGTTTCTGCTGGGACTAATTCCATCCCTTTGAGGAAATGCTGGGGGTGGGGGAATAGCAAGTGTATGTTGTAATGGATTGTGCCTTCAAGGCCAGCTACAGGGCACAAGACTGAAGGAGTCCCCTGCACATGTGACTGAGGAAAATGTTCAGGAAGCCACAGAGGTGATGCAGCCATGTGGCTGTACAGTTAGGAAAATGCATTACTGGTCTTCTTGCAAAACCTCATGGGCTGCCCTCCCACAAGTCCATCCTGAACCCCCTGGTGCATGCCTGAGATTGCAGAGGTGTGTCTGGCATCCAGGCACAAAAGGGAAGGCACCTCATTCCATCCTGTCTTGCTCAGAGCCCAGGAGAGGTTGAGGGCAGGTGAGCAGGGCCTTCTTCTCCTGCCCTTCAACTGAAGCCTTGGCTGGCTGGGGACCACATCCATTTCGGAAGATTTTTTTTTTCCTAATTGTTCATCTAATTCATTGAAAGGGGCAGGTTGGAGCCCATGTCACATGCTGGCAGAATGGCACTCTTCTTCCTGCTGCTACTGCTGGTGGTCCCTGAGGCCTGCTGTGGGAAGCTGGAGACCAAATGCCCCTGGAGCTGGCACAGGGATGAGATGCAGCCACAGAATTACTACCGGCCAGGAGACTTCATCTTCAGTGCCAGCATCTCTGCAGGAGAAGTCCTATTTAGACCACACACTTTCAATAAACCTGCCTCACATGGACAGCCTCGGTAAGTCATTGGCCTGCTTGTGCCAGGCAGTGCAGTGTACAGTGGCATGCAAAGCCAAAGCAATTCCTTCCAGCTTGCTTCTCCCTCATGAAGACCCAGCCAGCAAACTCATGGGCAGCAAGGACAAGGGGGATTCCAGGGCAATGGGAAGGCCCCAGGGCCCAGAAAGTGTGCCACCTTTCCTGCCTCTGCACTCCTCTGCTTTCCCTTCCTTTTCAGTGTGAATGGGTGAACATGCTGGGCTCCTACCAGGGATGTGCAACTTTCCTGCATGTATGTAGTCAAGGGGAAGGGATCTGGACTCGGACTGAAAATAGGCATGTCTGCCCACTGGAATTCCACCAGAAATTCCAAAGGAAAGCATTGTTGGGCTCTTGGTTTGAGTGGGGACCACACTGAGCAAGTGGAAGTTTGAGAAGCAGGATGCAGCCTGAAAGGGCTGTTCATGGATTCATGAGCAGGGCTGTCAGGGAGACCTGTTTCTTTCCTTTTTTCAGGTTGGGAGGCACCTATTACTGGAAGATCCTCTCCTTCCTCTTTGCCATCCTGGAGGTCAACCAGAATCCCAGCCTCTTGCCCAACATCACCATGGGCTACAACATCTATGATAGCCTTCATGATGCTAGACTGACATCTGACGCAGCCATAGACCTGCTCTCGACCACTCAGACCCATGTTCCCAACTACAAGTGTGGCAGGCGAAATCACCTGCTGGCCGTCCTTGAAGAAACTGACTCAGACAACTCCATGCAGCTTTCCAACATGCTGGCCATCTTCAAACTCCCACAGGTTTGGTAGCAATATGGGAGGCATGGGTGGGAGCAATATGAGGTGCCATGTAAGGAAAGCAAAAAATTCTTTAAATAGTTTGTATGCATGTTATCCTTCCCAGGACAAAAGACCACCCTACTGAATCCAAGATAAAATGGGTTCAAGTCCCTCTGCCCCATACCAGGCACCCACCTGGTATTGTCAGTGTTGAAAATTAATAAACACACCTGTCTTGCTTGTTGTTCGACCATGAGCGAGACAGACAGCACCAGAAAGTAATTGTATAAAAATGACTATTTAACTTAATTTCCTGCCCACAATCAAGGATGATGCCTTGTCCAGTCAAGTCCAGCAGCCACAGCCATCATGCACAGGACTTTTAAGTCTTCAGCTTTACAATGATTAGAGGTAGGGAGACCATCATGCATGTTACTATTGTACATGGATATCTTAAGCTACACACCTCAAGTCACAACAACTGGCTCCAGGCTGATATTTTACACATCCTGACCATCTCCGCAGAGGTTAATATTATGGAATGTCTTATGTCTCTCTGAGAGAACCCTAAATAATTGATGCTGGCTGTTAGGTCATCAGGAAATAAATTTATTCTTGATCGGGAGCAAATGTAGAGCAAATTCTTCTGCACTTCAGTGTTAGCAATATCATGGTCATCCAAGATAGGAAAATCTGGAGATGCTGAAGGCCTCATGCTACTCCTGGCTTGCATCTGTCAGTGGTGTAAACTTATGATGCTAAAAAACTTTATTTTTCAGTAAATAATATACATTGCTTCCTTTTGAATCATGTTACATGCAGATAAGTAAATGTTCAGTGTTTTAATCTCCTGACTTGAGGAACATTGATTTGGCACTGAAATTAGGCAATCCATCAGACGTGCCCTTTCTTTCCCAGGTCACTTACGCTTTCACTGCTCAGGTTGGGAGACAAAAGAGCCAGTCCCTGTCCTTCTACAGGATGCTCCCTGAAGAAGGCATCCAGTACCCAGGGATTGTCAAGCTGCTGCTGCACTTCAGGTGGAGGATGGTCGGTCTCTTTGCACTGGACACTGAGAATGGAGACAAGTTCATGAGAACCTTGAAACCGGAGCTCCTCAGGAATGGCATTTGTGTGATTTTTTCAAGCAGCATCTCACAGCTGAAATCGGGCTATACACCAATCAAGTATCCATCAGTAGAGAAGTTTGTAGAAATCAATGTCTTTGTTTATTTTGAAGAGTTCTCTTTCACATTCTATGGAATACGGATTCTAGAAAAAGTTATTCGTATGTTTATGAAACCTGTTAATGGGAAAATCTGGATCACCACCACTTTGTTTGATTTTTCCTTGGAGTTATCTTGTAAAAATTGTGATTTCTGGCATGTCCATGCATATTTTTCCTTTATTCCCCAAACAAGTAAAAGGAGGAACTTGCATGGTTTTGACGATTTGTATGTTGCTATGCATGAATTTATGAGCAGAGCATTCAAGTGTTCATATTTGAAGCAAGTGCTGTCAGTGAAACAGTGGACACGATGCCAAGAGAATAAGAAATTGGAGGGCCTGCCCCAAGTGAACAAGGAGAGGACACAGTCCCTGGACAGCTTCTTCTCTTACAACACAGTCCATGCTGTAGCCCGTGCTGTGGATGCAGCTGTTTCCTCCCGATCCAGGGGGAAGTCCATGGAATGTGGAGGCAGGCTAGATGCGCTCCAGCTTCATCCATGGCAGGTATTCCCTCCATTTCCTAGGAATTGAATTTAGAGTGTGAGAAATCCAGATGAGATTTTCAAATGCACAGAGCAGCTAGAACATTCTTTTTCCTGGCCATACTTATGCTCCCTTCTCCTGGCTTCCCAGGCGTCATGCCATGGGGGGCGCCCACAGAGTTGCTTGGAGTCATCCTGAAGCATAACATTGAAGGACCCTGAGGACTGGACAGGTCCTTGCTCAGATTCCTTGACTGAAGGAACACAAGGCAATTTGTGTTCAGCCGGCTATGCCCAGCTGAACACAACCTTGTTTGCTTTGTTCGCATACCTGAACCCAGGATACATTCAGGTCCCGAGCTAAGAAAAGCAGGGAATGGTGCCCCAGATCTTCTGGACTTTCTAGACAAGCAAGCAAGTTTCCAGCAAGTGAGCCAACATGGAGAGTTTGCAGGAGTTTTGCAGTTGGGTTTGCAGCAGAAGAGGAGACCAAAGCAGGGGAAAAGGAAATCCACTCATAACCTTCATGGAGGAGAGGGGAAAACACAGAATATTGCAACATGGAGAGAAAGGTAGATTCCAAAATCAGAGAATGAAAGCTCCCCAATGGAAGTGGCCTGCAACCTCCTTGCCATGTCTGGTTTTCTACGTAAGGTTAGAATGGCAGGAACATGCAACAAGTGGAAGCCAGCAGCCATCTTGGAAGAACAAGTGAGAGTGCTGGAGTGGTGAGTGAGCACCTCAAGGCAATGAGAAGATGATGAGTTTTGAGATCAAGCAGTGTATCCGCAACTCTAAGTGCAGTACAGGAGCTAGAAGAGCAAAACAAGCTGAGGCCAAAGAAGAGAATGCTGAGGGAAGTGAAAGCGAGGTGTAGAGTCCTGAGCAAGGAAAGATGAGGAGGAAAATTCCTGGAAAAGGGGGGCACATCATGAGCAAAGGAACTAGAAGATGCTCTGCACTGCTGAAAGCAGTGGAACCAAGCAAACTCTTCCAGCACCTCAAAAATCAGACTCGCAGGCTGCACATAACAAAAGGGGAAGGCCTAGTAGACAAAGTAGCTGCAACAGGAACTCTGGGGAAAAGGCCCATGGCTTGCTTGAATTCTTACAGAAAACAATCCAAGTGTATTCAAACTGACAGATCGAAAGTCAGGAAAGTCAGCAGTCCTCAATTGGTGGAAATTTTTAATAGGTAATTCTATAAGCACAATTATATACTTTTCACTCAAGAAAGTAGAAGGCAACAGAGGAAGTCTGTTGCATGTGTTTTCACCAAAAGAGGCTCTGATGGTGATCTGAAAACCAACAATTCCCACCCATAATTGCATCTCTAGGAAGTGGAAGAAAGGCCAAGCAACAACAGAGGAATGCCGGCAGAAAGCACAGAATGGAAGGAATGGCATTGGGGGACTAAAGTGGAGAAGGAGTGGTGCTTAGTGAGGGATGCTAAAAGTGACCAAAAGCCTTCTCCAGATGCATCCTGAGTAAAAGGCAAAAGAAAGCTGCTGTGGTTCAGGTTGTCCCTGCAGATGGAAAATGATGACAGAGGAGAAGGAAAGCCCAAAATCCTCAGGTGCTTCTTTGTGTTGTTCCAAAGGAGGAATAAGGAACTCCCTGAGGAAGGAAAGGAAAAGCAGGAGAATGATGGGAGATCAAGTTTGATAGGAAAAGGGTTAATGATCTGCTACCCATAATGAAAGAGTCAGTCTCCTCAGCCTGATGAACTTCATCCCAAGTTAGAAAGGAGCTGGCAGAAGTCTTGGAATCACAGTCTTATTCTCCAAGAGTAATCATGGAGGATGTGAAAAGAGCCAGATGGCTGTAGAAGGCATAATGCTGCTCTCACCTTGAAGAAGGGAAAGAAGGAGACCTTCTGGAACTAGAGAACATTCAATCCAACTACAGTACTTGGGGAAAAAAATGGAGCAGATGATAAAGCTAGTGGTCTTCAGAAAGCTTGAAAATTGGATTAAGTAACCTCCCTGAGGGACATTGGGAATGCTGTGGATATCCTCTAGGTGAACTTTAACAAAGTTTTAGACAAAGTGCCCCATGACATCATGATTAACAATTTACCTCCAAGCAGGGGAGAGACAACAACTCTCAGCAGTATGCAGAGCTGGCTACAGAATCAGATGCAAAGGGTGTTCATCAATTGTACTGAAGGGTTCAATCCATGAGCCAGTGCTCTTCAACGTTTCCATTGATGACTTGAATGAGGAAGTGCAGGGAATGTGTATCAGATTCTCAGCGCTCACAAAAGCAGTTTGGCTAGCTTGGAAGACAGAAATGATTTTCACAGGATGTCACTAGGAGAAACAGGAAAGCATTCAGAGGAGGACAGCATGGATGATGTGTAGACTGGAGAAAAAGGCGTATGAGGAGAGATGGAATGAACTGAGCATAATTAGCCTGGAGATGAAAAGAAAGAGGGGAGGTACGACTGCAGTCTTCAAGTACTTGATGGGTTGTCACAAACAGCAAGGCCACAATCCCTGCTTCATAATCCCAGAGTGCAGTACTTGGAACAAAAGGCTCAGGTGACAAGAAGCCCTTCTTGGCCCTTTCCAAATCCCCTGCTCTGCAATTCTTGTGAGACTCCTCAGGAAGAGATCCTATTAGTACACTAAAATGGACTGCCAGTAAGCTTCTGAAGGATTACAGGCTCTGGAGCAGAACTGTCCATTTGCTGCTTCTAAAGGTAGATGAAATATTGCCCTCAGAGAGGCTGTCCATCATTTCCCTTCAGTGATGAGGCTTCTATTCTTGGTTTCCTAAATTCCAAAATCAGACCATGGTCATTCACCCCTGAAATCAGAATCCTGTCCATAATAAGAATCAGACACAGCCGCATTAAACTGGGACCAGCTCTTAGCATAAAGAGGGACATGAAACGTGTCTTCTAAAATGCTTTTGCGTTCTCTTTTCCAGCTCCACCCTTTCCTGAGAGACCCCCAGTTTCACAATCATTCTATTGATGGGGTGTATTTAGATGAGAATGGAGACTTGGCAGCCAACTTGGACCTTGTCAATTGGGTGAGGTTTCCCAACAAGACAGTGGCAAGAGTAAAAGTTGGCAGTCTAGAGAGACGGGGCTTGCCTGGCCCCAAATTCACCATTCAGCAAGATCCCATTGCGTGGCCCAGATGGCAAGATCAGGTGAGGAAAACCATCCCCATCATCCCCATGTTTTAATTTCCCATCCCTCCACTAACGTTCAGGACAATGGGATGTGCAGACATTTAATACATAAATAAAAAGCCTGAGATGTAAAAGGTCTCATAAATAAAGGTGATGTTTTTCACTTGGACGGAATGTCCAGCTGTTTCATCCTCACAAGATGGGGAATCGGTTATGGAATCCAGTGAAATGCTGGAACACCTCCCATCTCTGTCCATTCCTGCTCTGTCTCCACAGTTCCCTCAGCTGCAGACCTCATCCACTGATCCTCCTTCTCTCTCGTTCAGCCACTGCCACAGGCCAGTTGTGTCGAGAGCTGCCACCCAGGATTCTTCAAGGTGGCTCGGGAAGGAGAGCCCATGTGCTGCTATGACTGTGCTCCATGTGCCAAAGGGGCCATCTCCACTTTGGAAGGTAGGTGACTCCAAAGGAGAAGGCAGTGCCTGGGGGAGGACAAAGATCCAAGCACAGTATGGGGCATATTTGGCAGTGTTAAATCATCCTGGGAGGAAATTAGGATGGCTTGAAGGATCAGAACAAAAAAATTTCATGTCTGAGGGAGCTTTTGCCCATCCCCTTCTTCCAGTCCTGGAAGTATTACGTGGACCAAGCCCAGGGGTGGGGGGGAGTGTTTCCTGCTTCTCAGAATGCCTTGTTCCCTCTTTCCTTCAGCATCTGCAGACTCCTTGTCCTTCAGGAGACTTCAAGCATGTTTTCTCTTCACTGCTTCTTCCTGCTAAGCCTCCCCTGCCCACCCCTATCCACCATTGCTCCTTGTCTTCTACATCTCCCCAGAAACATTCCCTCCCACTTTTGCATGTGCTGTTGTGTCAGTACACATTTTCTCCCTCCACAGTACCCTTCACAATGCCTTAGCACATGAAGCCAACCTTATTTTGCTATTGTTTCCCTCCACTTACAAGCAACCCACCCACCCTGAGCAGCTCCCCTAAGGATAAGTGGGTGGCTTGCAGAAAAGGAACTTCAATAAGCATGAGTAGCTTTTGGACCTTCTATTGCCTCCTTTGGAAGAGCTGAAGGAGGACATCTTGTTAGCACTGAAGTGCTTCACATCAGGAAGGATTCTGGGCAGGGTTGCTGGGTCCAGGGGATTATGCAACCAGCAGTTCCCTTGCTTTTTAGGCATGGGGCAGAAGGTTAACATTCCTATGGCAGCGTAGGGTGGAAGGACATTTTGCTTGGATCATCCACTGCGCATGCTGGGCTTCAGTATATTGATATGGGAGAGGGACAGATGTGCTTCCATGCAGTCCAAGATGATTGTAGGGTTCCACAACATTCTGTATTTTTCTAAAAGTGAAAAGCAAGGCATAAAAGGTAATACAGTGAATGTGTCTTAAAGTCTACTGAATGTGGAATGCCACACCAAAAGGCATCCAGTATTTCTTAACTCAATTTCTTCATATCCAGCCATTTCTTTCAAGAAACCCAAGCAGGTTCATGGAATTCTCCTCCTCTTCTCAATGCTATCAAGAACCCTCTGTGGTCAGCTGGGAAGAGAGATTGTGGGTGGCCCCCCCGACTTCACAGCTGAGTCAGGACTAGACTCTGGATAGCCTTCCTACTAGATGATCTTAGCCCTCAGTCAAGCAGGTGCTGCCAGTTGTGGAATTCCCCCACCCTGTTAGGGGATTTCAACTCCCTTAACAAACTCAGAACCCGCCACCCCAGATTACTTCCCCTTCTCTCCCATCCTGATGACATCTGTGAAGATGAGCTAGTTGAGAACTCACTGACTTTCTAGAATACTTTGCAAATATGAGATGACTGACTTGGGCAGAAGGAGTAAATTCTGAACTTGTCATTTGGTCCCAGCCGATCTGGTTCCAAGAAGGTTCTATGCATGATTGTGGAGAAGGGTGATGCAACAATTACGTAGGGAGGGGCAGAAAAGGGAGATCAGAGTCTGGCGGTGCCCATGTGTCAGCTTCCTCCTTTGGGTCCTTCTCCATCCACATGTCACCTGCATCAGTCAAGGGGATGGCTAAACAATAACCAGTCCCAATTCCCCAATCTGTCGAGACTGTCCCTCTGCTCACCTCATGGAGGGGTGGTGGACTCCATTGAGCTGAGGGGAGTAGACAGGGCAGCAGGTACCTTGCTGGAGATCTTTTGGTGGAGATGGGCTGGCTGGTTGCTCAGGAGGCAGAGATGGCATTCCCAGGGTGCCCAGCAGCCACCGTAAAAACAGCATTGTAGAAATATGGAAAAACCAGTGAGTTAGAGTGGATTGCAGGATTGCAGGAAGGTTCTCATGAGAAGGCAGCTTACTTGGCTCAACCATAGACAGCTTGTTGTGGGCTGTCTTGATCTCCTTGAACTTCCATAGCCCAAGAAGCTCCTCCTTGCTCTGTGCAAGCTTGCATAAGCAAATTCAAAGCTGAAAGAAGCAGGGAAGGAGTGTGTGTAAGGCAAAAGCCATGATGGACCACTGAGCAGTCAGTGTACGGTTGTGCCAATCCAGATATACACTACAGATGTTTTGTTTCAGCCATTCATCAATCATTTCAGAGAGGACTCAAAGCATTGATGTTGAGGATGTCACCCCCCCATGTGGGTTTGTGGTGAGGCAGTAGATGGTTGAGGGATCCACCCCACCAGACTCCAGGGTCTTCCTGTACTTCCACTCTGGAAAGCATGCTATGTTATCTCTCACACCAAATTCTGGCCCCAGTAGTACTACCACAATGGATAATACTGTTCATAATAAGAACAAGTATGATACTGTATAGAACGTAAAGAGCAGAGACTAGAAAGGATGTCAGGTGCTGTTTCTCTTGCTTTTGATAGATGCAGAGCATTGCCCTAAGTGTCCAGAAGATCAGCATCCAAACATGGCCCAGGATCAGTGCATCCCCAAGATCATCACCTTCCTGTCCTACGAGGAATATTTGGGGTCCTTCCTCACTGGCATGGCCCTATTCTTCTCTATAGCAACAGGAACCATTTTAGGAATCTTCAGGAAATTCCAGGAAACCCCAGTAGTCAGGGCCAACAACAGAGATCTCTCCTACATTCTGCTTGTTTGCCTCCTGCTTTGCTTTGCATGCTCCTTCCTCTTCATTGGCCAGCCAAGAAGCATCGTCTGCCTCCTCCGACAAGCAGCCTTCAGCATCATCTTCTCAGTGGCCATCTCATCCCTCCTGGCCAAAACTGTCACTGTGGTGCTGGCCTTTCTGGCCACCAAGCCAGGCAACAGAGCAAGGAACTGGTTAGGGAGGAGTTTGGCCAACTCCATTGTCATCTGCGCTTCCAGTGTCCAAGTAATCCTCTCCATCATCTGGCTGGGCACCTCTCCCCCCTTCCCTGACTCAGACAAGCACTTCCAGGCTGGACAGATCATTCTGCAGTGCAATGAAGGATCCGTGGCCATGTTCTACACTGCCCTCGGCTACATGGGCCTGCTTGCTACCATCTGCTTCACAGTGGCTTTCCTGGCCAGGAAGCTGCCTGGGGCCTTCAACGAGGCCAAGCTGATCACCTTCAGCATGCTGGTCTTCTGCAGTGTTTGGGTGTCCTTCGTGCCTGCCTACCTCAGCACCAGGGGCAAGTACATGGTGGCTGTGCAGGTCTTCTCCATCTTGGCCTCCAGTGTTGGGCTGCTGGGCTGCATCTTCCTCCCCAAGTGCTACATCATTCTAGTGAGGCCTGACCTGAATACCAAGGAGCACCTCATGATGAAAAGCAAAGCATGAAGTGTGTTCATATTGTTTGTTGACAGCTCAAGAGTTCAACTTTTGTGAACAGCCCAGCAATCTATTGAAAGAGATTTAAACAATTGAAAAAGATTGTTACATTGAAACAATTGAAAAAAATCATCCTTTGCACTTTTCAGTACTTGGAAAAAATAAAAGCTCCATTTCAAACATGGGGAAACAGCATGCAAGAAATTTTCCCTTGTTAATCTCCTTGGCTAAGCTCTGTGTTTTGTTTTGTTTTGTTTTGTTTTGTTTTCTATAAATAGTTTCTGTTTTAAGTCTTTGACATTTTCATACAGTATTTTGAAGTGTGAGCAGACAAATAATTTTTGCCCAGAACTTGACAGGGTACCGGGAATGCAGCATCTCAGTTTATAAATATTTTCAAGTCACTTGGATATCCCTCCAGTTCACTTTCCAGGGTGGGGCTCTTTCCTTTCCACTTTTCAGTAGTTAGGAAAAATAAAAACTCCGTTCCATACATGGGGAAGCTGCATGGAAGAAATATTCCTTTGTTAAACTCATTAGCTAAGCTTTGTGTTTTGTCTTTTTTGTTTGTATGTATGAATAGTTTCTCTTTTCAGTATTTGAAATTTTCATGCTCTATTTTGAAGTTTGTTCAGACAAATAATTTTAGCCAGGAACTTGATAGGGTAACAGGAAGCAGCATCTCAGTTTTTAATCATTTTCATGTCACCTGGAAATCCCTCCAGCTAGTTTTCGAGGGTGCAGTTTTTGAGGGATGGGAGGGTTCCATGGGGAACCTCCATCTGGCATTGTGGATCCCTTCCCTTGGCAGATTGTACAGGACTGGCTCCCCTGGACGTACTCACAAATGTGCTTTGCTACATAATTACCGAAGCCACATGACTGGAGACTGCTGGGAAACACTGCTTCAGGTTGTGACCTGCAATTTATGGGCCATGTGGGAGGCAACTGGCCTGCTGAACTCAATGCATTTCTATGGTCAGCTCAGTTCTTACATGCCAGGAGTCTGTGTCCCCATGGGGCCCCCTTGCCCATTATTTAAAGGAGTGCAGCTGCCCAAAACTGGACTCAGGGGGAGAAAAGAAAGTGTGTTGGTTTGAGCAGAGAGGGGAGGAGTTTGGGCTCAAAATTGTATCTTTATGTTGAGTTTATTCCCTGCCTTTCTTTTTACTCTTGCCAAGCACCCAAGTGGCTTACAAGTGTGTCCTCTTCCTTTTTTCCCTCTTCAACCATAACCCTGTGACTGAGGTGAACTCAGAGCGAGTGAATGGCCAAGCGTCTGCAGGGAGCTTTGAGGATGGGGGCCTGGAACTGAGACCACCCAGACCTCCCATTTGGCACTCACCGCAAGAGGCCATCCTGCCTCTCAGAAGACCCTCCAGTCTCCCTCAGGCCTTCCCTGCCACAGCTTGACTCTTCAGCTTGGGGGAATTTGTTTTTTCCCTTTTTTTCATCCTGCAATAGGTTGCCGTAGCAGTGCAAAAGATCAAAGGGGTGCAGTTTCTACTTTGCTGGGCTGAAGACCCTTTCATTCTTTGCTTGGTCAGCATAACGGAAAGCAGGCAGGAATTCTCTGTTCCTTGACCAACTTGGAAAACTCCTGCCTGGAATTCCCTGTTCCATCAATCCAGGGTCAGCCTCTGGATTCAGCACACCACACATCCAAGCTGGGGGAACAGAGCAGTGCATTATAGATATAAAAAGATGGGTGGGGAGCTCTGAAGCATCCAGTCTGAAAGAATAAAAAAGGGTCAAAGAGGGGAAGGGATAGGAAGGGGAGCTTGGGCAGCAGCCGCAGCACATGGCATGCGGCCAGCCAGGAACATGTGGGTCCCAGGGCTGGTCAGCCCACTTGGGCAGGAAACAGGAAACCCACATCGTGGCACCAGTACTCTGGACAGAGCTTCGGGATTCCAGATGCTTTCCTGCAATACATGACATGGGGAGGTGCCTCATTATCCTCCAGAGACACAGGAATGTCCCCTTTGATGCAGTGAGAAAATGGAACAGCACAAAACTAAAATCCCATCACTAGAAGACATGGGATTTAGCCAGTCATTCAATCATTCCTATGGATCCAACAACGTAAAAACTGGCACCTGAGTTAAACCATTAAATGGTCCCAGAGGCAGTGGGGGGTGGGGAGGGTGCCCCGAAAATTTGGACTAGCACTGGACATGAGTCTGGTGCCTTCCAGCCCACCCAAGGGACAGCTGTTGGAAGTCCACCTTGTCAGACAGGCAAAACACTCTGTTGGGAAAGTCAAGCTTACATCCAGGACTTGTTATGATTCTTGTGCCTTCCTTGTTGCCATGCCAATTCTCTGTAATCACCAATAATTACTGTACCATTATGTCCAGTCCTCTCAGCAGTTTCTCTTATTGTCTTCACTCATGCATGTACTGTCTGTTGAAATGTCCCTACTCTTCCTTCATCATCAACTCCGATCCTGTGTGCATGACTAAAAAACTAGAAAACACTTTTTATATGCTCTGGAAGCTTATAATTTGTTGTGCTGGAAGTGTGCCCTGTGGGAGAGAGATTGTGTGAGGTGGAGGATTGGCCTGGGATGCTTTCTGATTGCTGGTGCTTGGCAGGTGAGAGGCTTTGGGAGGCTTGACTGGTGAGAATGGAGATTTGGTGCATAAGGGAAAGAGAATGAAAGAAATGGGGAAAGGGATGCAGTTGCTGGACCTTTGGAAAAAGCCAACAAAAACAAACCTTTTAGCACTCTCAGTGAGGAGATGGGGGGATTTAATTCTATAAGGAAGGGAAGCCTTCTAAAAGTAATGTTGTGAGCATGCACCAACGATTGTGTCCATCCCCAGAAAAGAAGAAGTGAAAGAGCCAAGCTTGCCCCTCTTTCCAGAGTTCTTCATTGCTTTTCTCATGGGAGAATCCATAATGATCAAAAAACGAAACTGGGGATCACATGCAGCCCTGTCTGCTTGTGGGTTCCACCAGGGACACTGTGGGTTCTCCCTCACTGGATGCCTTCAGAAAGCACCTGGACTGCCATCTGAATGGGATCGTGTAATTCTGTGTCCTGCAATATCTGGAGGTTGAACTTGAAGGTCTTCCAACCCCTTCCAAGTGTATGATTCCTTGATTCTATGAGTATGAAGGATGGTCAAATTCAAGACAATCACATTCACAAGCATGCTGCTCTGCGAAGTCTGATTAAAATAAATAAATGAATCAGTAAAGCTGCCCAAGGGGAGTTCAGGCACCCCCACTGACACCTTGGGGAGATGCCCACAGCCTTCACCCCAACCTTTGCCATCTGGACAAAGGGGGGAGCAGTTCTAGTGAGCAGAGTGGAGCAGGATGGGCAACTAGAAGGGATTTCTGGGCCGCACAATCACTGAATACGCAGGGGGAAAAAATAAGAAATGTATAAGTTGGTGGGAGCAAAAGAAGTGTGACACCTCCCACCCCATCTGCACCAGGGTGGCCAGATGCTGCCGTAGTTTGGAAGTGAGAATTGATCCAGTGTGGTTGCCCCCAACGCCCCCACCTGGAAAACCTTTCCAGGGAATTCAGCTGTGCAGTGCAGGGAGGACCCGTATGACTGTGACCGCTCTATCGGCCACCACTCAGAGCTTGACGTGGCACCTGATGGAAACTTCTCATCCCCTCCCACTAACTGTTCAGAGCAAAATTCATCCATGAGAAAGTTTCCCTTCCTCATAGAAACATAGAAACATAGAAACAGAGCGAGTCAGAAGGGGTCTCCTGGGCCATCTAGTCTGACCTCCGGCACCAGCCGGCTCCGCTCATGACATGCCCACCATGTGCATGTCCAGCCTGTCTTTGAACACCCTCACCGATGGGGCCTCAACGACCTCCCATGGAAGCCCATTCCACGCCCTCGGGGTCCTAACAGTCAGGAAGTGCTTCCTGGCATCCAAATTGAACCTTGGCTCCCTGAGCTTTGCTCCATTGGAGCGCGTCCTGCTTTCCTCTGCAGGGGAGAACAGGCCTCTCCCCATCTCCATGTGACACCCCCTCACATACCTGTATGTTGCCAACATATCCCCTCTGAGTCTCCTCTTCTCCAGGCTGAAGAGACCCAGTTCCCTCAGTCTCGCCTCATACCCCATCCCCTGCAAACCAGCCACCATCCTTGTGGCCCTACGCTGCACTGACTCCAACCTGGCTATATCCTTTCTGTAATAAGGGGCCCAAAACTGAACACAATACTCCAGTTGCGGGCGCACCAGAGTCATGTAGAGTGGTAGTAATACCTCTCTTGATCTAGAAGCCACACTTCTGGCTATGCAACCAAGGGTGGAATTCGCCCTCTTGACCACCGCATCACACTGCTGACTCATGTTTAGCCTGCGGTCAACCAGTACCCCGAGGTCCCTTTCACAAGTGCTGCTCTCCAGCCACTTGTCCCCTAACCTGTACTTATGACAGCTATTCCTATGCCCCAAGTGCAAGACCTTGCACTTCTCCACATTGAACGCCATCCTGTTGTCTCCTGCCCACTTCCATAGTCTGTCCAGATCCTTTTGGATCTGGTGTATCTGCTCCTCAGTTGTGGCCACTGCTCCAGTTTTAGTGTTTCTGCGAATTTGATCAGCAGACTGTTCACCCCTTCTTCCATGTCGTTAATGAAAAGATTAAACAGGATCGGCCCCAGGACAGAGCCCTGGGGGACCCCGCTTGTCACTGGCTGCCATCCCGACGATTCCCCGCTAATGGTTACCTTCTGCTTTCGGTCAGTCAACCATGCCCTAATCCACAGGACAGTGCTTTGGTCTATCCCAAAACTCCTCAGTTTCTCCACCAGGATATCATGGGGCACTTTGTCAAAGGCCTTGCTGAAATCCAGGTATACCACATCCACTGCATCCCCTCCATCTAGCCATCTTGAAACCTTGTCATAGAATTCCACAAGGTTTGTCTGGCAGGACCTGTTTCTGCGGAAGCCATGTTGTGTGGCTGTCAGCCTCCCTTCCCTATCTAGCATCACTAGATCTCTCTCTATTATGAGCCTTTCCATTGTTTTTCCTACAATGGACGTAAGGCTAACCGGTCTATAATTCCCCATGTCCTTCCTACTACACTTTTTGAAAATTGGGACCACCGATGCCACCCTCCAGTCCTCTGGAACTTCACCTTTTCTCCACGAGGCCTCAAAAATGGAGGCCAGCGGGCGTGAGAGAACCCCTGCCAACTCTCTAAGTACTCTTGGGTGTAACCCATCAGGGCCTGGCGCCTTTGTAATGTCCAATGCCCTGAGGAGCCCCTCGACTTCAAGGGGGGTGACTCTAATCTCTGCCCCTAAGTCCCCAGCCTCATCCAATCTCCTATACGGATATCCCCCGTCCTGCTTTGGGGAGAACACAGAGGCAAAATAGTCATTTAGCATCTGTGCCTGTTCCCTCATGTCAGTCACTGGATCTCCTTCCTCCTTATTTAGTGGTCCCACCACTTGTCTCCCCTTCCTTTTCCTATTTACATGCTGGAAGAAGCCCTTTTTGTTGCTCTTGATATTCTTGGCAAGTCTCAGCTCATAATCAGCCTTAGCCTTGCGAAGAATCCTTCTGCAACGGGCCTCCTCCTCCCGGTATACCCTTTTGTCTATTTCCCCCAGTACCCATTTCCTATGGAGGCTCCTCTTTCGTCTAATCCCCCTAACCACCTCCTTTCGCATCCATGGCGGCAGTCTCCTCCGCCTCCCCACCTTACTGACTAGAGGTATCGTCAGGGCTTGCGCCTGCAAAACCTCCCTTTTGAGTGCCATCCACCCCTCCTCAACTCGCTTACCTTCCAGTAACCTATCCCAGGAGACTTTCCCCAGCCTGGCCTTCAGTTTGCCAAAGTTGGCCCTCTTGAAGTCCCAGCTTCTAGTGCTCGCCCTGCTGCACGGCCCCAGTCCCCTGATCTCAAAGCAAAGGATGGAGTGATCACTCGCATCCAGAGCTCCCCTAATCTGTACTTCATCTATCAGCTCCTCCCTATTGGTCAAGACCAAGTCCAGGATGTTTCCCCCCCTCGTCGCCTCTCGGACCCTCTGTGTGAAAAACCCACCCTCTAGAGCTTCTAGGAAGCGACGTGACCTGGCTGTCACCGCCGAGTGAGTCTCCCACGTAATATCCGGGAGATTGAAATCCCCCATAATTACTGCATCTCTCCCCCGAGATATCCTTAGAGTCTGGCCTGTCAGGACATCATCCAGGGTCTCAAGTTGCCCTGGAGGGCGATAACATACCCCCACTGTCAGGTCTCTTTCTCTGTCAAAACCCCTAAGTTTCACCCAGACTGCCTCTACCGAATCCCCATCTGTGCTGCACTCTATCTCACTGCATCCTATCCCTTCCCTGACATATAAAGCCACACTCATCTTCAACCTGGTTCCCCCATCAGGGTAAGTTGGCATACAGAAGCCAATGAAACTACAAGTGTTGTTGCAGGAAGCACCTTCCTCTGTTTTCATATATGGAGAAGCAAGTGGGGAGAGGATTTCAACATGGGCATTCCCAGAGAGGCTGTATGGGCTGGGCTGCATCAAATTGACCAGTGTCAGGAGACTGAATCTCCGAAGGCAAATGTCCAGACTCAGACCAAGTCACTGAAGAGCCTGACAATGACACTGATGTTCACAGAAGTCAGTCTGGTGAACCATCCTAATGGGAGTTGCAGGTGGAATGTCTTCAGTCATCACAGCCATTCCAGCCATCTGTGCCCCTTCACTGCTAGAACCCAGAGCTGCCCCTCCCTTCCTATCCAACAATATTGCTAAGATCCTTGGCCCAAGCAGAGTCTCCTTCCTGACTGATGGGGATCTGATTTTCAGTGTTCAAGGGACAGAAAGGACCAGTCATTCCCTGAAGGTCCACACAGAAGGTAAAAGTGATGAGAATTGCTTATTCTGCCTCCAGGCCTCTTGGACTCTGCTTATTTTCCTCCCCTGCAATGATGGAAAACACTTGAGCAATCCCACATGGGTTTCCATCCAGCAAGTTAATAACAAAGAAATCCCTGAGAAAGCATGCTGAATATGAATGTGCCCTGAGCTCTTTTGGTGGAGGCTGCAGCTGCATCTGGCACCTGGCCACCTGCACTTCTCTTCCAGAGATTCACTCCTCCTGGTGAGGCTGCAAAGTCAACTCTTCCTCTGCTTCTTGGTAACTGAGGAGAGAGAGCTTCCCTGCTCCCCTATGATTGTCCTGCTCTTACTGCTGCTTTGGCTCCTGCCTCAGGCCACTCAGAGGATGATGAGCACAAGTTGTTTAGTGACCCAGTTATTTAAGAAGTTAAGAGACTATTACAGACCAGGAGATCTGATTGTTGGTGGGAATTTACTACTTGGAAGATATTCCTATGCAGAACGAGAAGAGTTTCATACATCACCAGGAATGACACGCAATGTTAATCCACTGTAGGTTTCCCTTAAAGGGATCTGGGATGCATGTGTGCATGTTTGCTTTTGCATCAGGGGCTCATTCCAGGGAGGTGTGTCAGGGATGCTGCTCAAGAGGACATGGTCAGTATGAGAGTCACAGAGCCTTGCCAGAGAACCCTTGACCAAAAGGGAGAGCCAGAATTGGGATGTCTTCATGGGACTTTTTCTGAGGGGTACTAGGAATGCAGCAGAGTGAGAGGGAACCAGCAGTTTGTACTCAGGTTGACAATCTTTTTAAAATGAAAGGTCTCCCTGCCATTCCTGCCCCAAGCAGACTCCGTCCAAGACAGAGATGGGAAGGTGGGGCTCTGCTCTGAGACCTTACCCTTTTAGATCTGCTGAATCAGCTGGCAGATTGCTTGAGCACCAAGAGAAACTCAGCAAGCCTTTCTCACTACCAGTTCTTTCAAAATAGCAGTGACATGCATTCCTGCTTTTTCAGGCTATTTCAACGGTGGTGCCCCAACTATGGAATGCGCTCCCTGGAGAGGTTCACCTGGTGCCATCGTTATATGCTTTTCGGTGCCAGGCGAAGACCTTTTTATTTAAGTCTTATTTTAATTGTTAGTTTGATTTTGCTTTAGTTTATTTATATTTAGATGTTTGTATGTTTAATGGTTGTTCTATTTTGTTGAGCGGTTTATATTTGATTTTGAAGTGGATTTTGTTTTATTTTAATTTATTTTGGTTTGCTTTGTATGTACTTTAATTATATTCTTAGTTGCCGAGATGCACCGAGAGGGGGAGGGATAAAGTTATATGTTTTAATGTATTTTAACCTATGTTGTAAGCTGCCCCGAGGCTTTGTTGCGATGGGGCGGCCTATAAATGTTTTAATAAATAAATAAATTCCCTCCTATCCTGAATTATGCACCTCAAAAGAAGGAAACTCTGGTGTAAGCTTCATTGGGTTTCTGTGCTGAAGACCTCTGGGCTCAGTTTGACTTCCTTCCTCAGAAGAGTCTTCTGGCTCTAGCCCTGACCTCAATGGATTAATGGCCATGACTTTCAGGCAGTGCACAGGCTCCAGATAGAAGACCTCAAGCAGCTGATACAAACAAAGCAGATGAGCTGCTCCTTCCCTTCCTTGAACCCCAAGAGGTCATTTGACACACAACTCCCAGCATTCCCAGCTAGATCCAGGGCATGTCTTGAGATCGCCACAGCTGCATGCACTGGGCAATTCTGGGCTGTCGACGCGAGCCTTTTGCATGCAGGATTCTCTGGGTGGGTGCCACAGCTGCACAACAAGGAGATCTACTAAATGGGGCTGAGATAATTTATTTCCAGGCAGCAGTATATTTATTGCATGGAGTAACACTTGTGCAATGCAGATCAAATATTCTGAAATACAGGTTACGTTCAAGAATAGCATTGTCTCCCTTCCAGGAAAAAAGTCCCCAAAGAAAGACTCTGTCCTCAGTTACCCTTTCTGCTCTTCTCCTTCAGAAAGTGCAGGTCTTTTCCTGATGCAGGCAGCAAATGCTCCCCTCCCCACTCTAAATCTCAACATTCCTGCACAATATTTGTCTTCTAGCCTAAAATATAGTCTAGGCTAAAAGATGGGGGGATTCCTCTGTAACTACTTGGAATTAGACCTTATGAAAATTAAGAGAGGCAGCCAGAGAGCTTCCTTCTCGGCAAACAGAACCTCAGTCCATCTAGTTCAGCCTCTCCTGCTACCGGTTTCAGTGGGTTTCCCTCCCTGGATGCTAGAGTGTGTGAAGTGATTCAGCCTTACTCCTTTGGCAAAAACAAATGCATGATGCTTGTCCTCATGTGTCTGCATCAAGGGTTACTTTGAAAAGTATCACCAAGGGAACCCTCATGCTGCTTTAGGTAGGCAATCTTCTCAAGGTCAGTATCTAGGAGGGCTCCTCTGCAGATGTGGTGGGATCTCTCTCCCTCCCTCCCTCCCTCCCAGAATGATCTATACTTGCCAGGGGCTGAGCCAGGGGGAATCTGCATTTGAAGGAGTTGCTCAGTCTTACATGTAATTTAAAAAAAAAAAAATCCACTCCATGCAGACTTTGTCAGAAGGTGTTTTACATCGAGGAAGGTCTTCCAAGCCCACCCTGGACATGCCAGGATCCATCCTCACACTCCCTGCATGAGAAGCAGGGCCCCCAGCCTGCCCCATGGTCCTTCCTGTGATGAGGTCTGAATCATTGTGCAAAAGATGATCTGCTTTGCAGAGTTTGGCCATGCAATGATGGTTCCTGGAATTAAGTTGCCTTGGGAAAGGCTCAGGTGAATTTCTGGAGGATTGAAGGTTGGAGGCTCTCCAGAATGATCTCTAAGCAGAGGTTCCATTCTAGGAGGCTTTTTAGGTACATGGGGCAGATGAGAAACCATGGTTCTTGCTTTCACCACCACCTTCTGGGGTGCTCCATAAACACCTTGGCTGCCCTGTATGGGAACAATTTCCTCTTATCTGGGAAAGTTCCTACAATCTTGTTCCTGTGTTTGACTATGACAAATTATTGAACTTGCTTGGTTCAAAAAAAGGGTGTTTAGTCAGAGTAAATCAGGAAATAATTCACCTGTGAAAGGGAGCCTGGTGAACTGTTGCATAAGAAAAGAGAAGATTCTGTTTGCTTGCATGATTGTTCTCTTTGAAAGTCAGCTCAGAAGAATTTGCCTGCTGAGAAAGGGAACCTCAGCACTGCCTGAAAATCAGCTAAAATGGAAATGCAGTGAAGCAGAGCTTAGATCCAGCTGGGCTTGTGGGAAGATCACATCAAAACATGCAGCAAGATTGTAGATGTATATTTGTGAACAGAGAACTTCTCTGTGAACCCTTAAGGTATGACTGCTTTGGGTAAAATGATCCAACTCTCCTCAAAGTAGGTTGAATCAGATAGACCTTCAAAGCCTCCACTTCTCACCAATTTGATGCTTCTCCAAATCCTTGCCATAACTTCCCTCTTGCCATTACTGGCTGTTAGTCCAGAACTATCAAAGAATTCTGGCTTTGGCCTTTGCCATCACAGTGCTCAACAAAAATCTGGCCCTCCTTCCTAACACGACACTTGGCTTCTGCATGTATGAGCACATGGGCCTGGTCAGAAACAAGTTACGACAACTTCATCCTCCTGTCCATTTGGGAGAGAGGAGTTCTGAATTATAAATGAGAAAGGAAGGATCATCTGCTCTTAGTGGGGATTTTGACTCCAAATCCTTCTCAGAAATGACAGCCTTTAGGGGGCTCTTCAAGATCCCACTGATAAATTTATCCTTCTGAGGTCAGTGTGGATGACCAAGAGAGCTGAGAAACAGTAGAAAGAATAGGGCAATCTCCAAGAAGGATATTTCCCTGCAGTGGGTATTTTGACTTTCTTTTGGATTGTGAGGTTTGAGCTCAGGACCATTGCCTCTGTAACGGTGCAGACCCTATGAAGATGGCCCACCCCCGGAGCCTCATGGATCCTGATAGTTTCCTGAAGGCTTTGGGGAATTTTCCAGTTGATAGTGCAAGCACTCCTGTCGATGCTCTGGTTGATTTGTGGAATGGCACAATGGTCAGGGCAATCGACACAATACACAGTTAAGTCGTAGATGTGGGATGTCCTTTTTGGGCCAACATGGCATTCAACAGTAGCACCACCAAGCCTGAGAGCCAGTTGATATCACTTCCTGGAACCTTCTGGTTGGGGGAGAAACATGAGGGGAGGGCAGATACTAAACATCTGTCCCTCCCTCTTCTGGAAAGACATGTAAAACCCCCAGTGCCATATCCTTCCCTGACCATAACCACCCCTATGGGGGCACCCACCTGCTCCCCAGGATCTCCCATAACAATTAAAACAAAACAAAAAAATCCAAAAAATAAAGTTAAAAACAAACAAAACCAGGATGCAGTGTGGTTAAAATGGAGCCCTATACACAGTACTTCAGCTCCAGAAATAAAATAACAAATAAAATAAAAATCAACAGAACCCTGAGCCTCGCCCAGCCCTGATCGGCCCCGACCAGCCCTAAACGGCTCACGCCCTTAAGCTGCTGCCCTTCAGCTGCCACCATTCAGCTGCTGTGTATGGCACCCGTGCCCTGGTGTGGCTCTCACCCACCCCAGAAACAGTAAGAAGTGGAGAGAGGTGGGGTTGGTGCAGGTCCTGCCAGGCAGCAATGGCAAGAGCATCCCTGGGCCCCACGGCAGGTCTGGTGTCAGAGGCAGGCAGCTCTAGAGTGAGGGGTGATGGAGAGCTGGCCAAGCTCATCCCTAGCTTAGCTTCCTGATGCCTTCCCTGCAATTCTGTGCAACCTGCCTGCATTTGTCCTGCACAGCCTGGCCTTCCTTCCACTTCCTGTCCATGTTCCTTGGTGTTTTCAGATGATCTCTTGGCTTTTCATGAAGCTACATCTGCCTCCTCTGTCATCTTCTACACCTTCCTGTTAGAAGTATTTGAACTTGTGCCTGAAGCATTTCCTATTTATATTTTAAAGATATTCCACCTTTCTTGAGCTCATTTTCACTTTAAGAGTGGCTTGGCATTTTTACCCTGAATTGGTAAAAGTCGGGGTTTTTTTTTAAATCCAGGGTGCATGTTTGGCTATCTTTACTTTTAGTTTCCTCATTCTAGTCAGCAGGTTTGGATAGAAGCTGTCTTCTACCATCTCAGGGTGTTGGTGCACTTGAATTCACTGTGCCTGTACTGAGAAGGAGCTGCAGTTCAGGTGTTTGAGGGAGGGTCTTCTTGAGGTTTCCTGAAGATGTCAGGACTGACCTTGGTGCCTCCTGCATGGGCAGTAGGGGCCCCAGCCTGTCCCATGGTCCTTCCCTTGATGAGGTCTGGATGACTCTGCAGCACAGAGAGTTTGGGTATGCCCTTATGACTCTTGGATTTAGCATTGCTTGGAAAAGGCTCAGGGGAATTCCTGGAGGATGGAAAGGGGATCTCCTGCCTGATCCCTACAGAGAGGTTCCATTCTAGGAGTGCATCTACTATATGGGGAAGGGGGAAAGGAAAGGAAGTTCTTGTGTACACCTCTTCCTTGTGCGGTTCCCCATCATCTCTTTGGCTGAATAAGGGCAATGCTCATTGATTTCCTGGATGGAAAAATTTTCTTCTGCAGAAAGAAAGAAAGAAAGAAAACTCTCCTGTGTTTTCCTTTGACAAATTATTGAAGGAGGTATGTTCAATAAAAAGTGTTCAGCCAGAGATGCCTTTGGTAAGGCACCCTGGGGGAAAGGATCCTGGCACACTTTTCTTGAAGAAAATTATTTCACCAGTTCTGTGCTTGTCCTCATCTGTGTCCCAATGTTGCTCCCAACATGGCAGATCAATAATAAGGAACTACCAGCACATCCTGGCTTTCGTGTTTGCCATAACTGAGCTCAACAAGGATCCAGACCTCCTTCCCAACATAACACTTGGCTTCCGCATCTATCAGCATGAGGACCTGGTCAGAGTAGTGCATATGAACAACATTCACCTGCTGTCTACACGGGGCAGAATGATTCCCAATTACAAATGTGACAAGCAGGATCAACTAATCTCCATCATACAGGATTTTGACTCCAAATCTTCATCAGACAATGCTGCCTTAATGGGCATCTACAAGATCCCAGAGGTGAATGCATTCATCTGGAGACAGATGAGAGGGACCTGTAGAGAGAAGGGTCAGCTCTGAGAACAGATTCATCCCTGCAGTGCATGTTTTTCTTTTATACTGGATGAAAAGGTAGGGGGGCCTCTCACATGGTGAGGTTGCTGTTTGACTACCAAAGAATGGAATGGTTTTTACCAAGTATGGCTGATGGAGACTGGCCCTAAGGCCCCAACGTTCTGCAGATGCATACAAGGATATGCATCCCTCAAGTGTGAATAGATTGTGCATTTTGCCATGAGTAGTCCTTCTGCCAGGGCAAGGTCCATCTCACTCCTGATGTTTGTAGACACGTCTGCGCTATGGGTGGACATTTGCTTGTGTTGTTGCTGAAGACACCCATGGTGCATGGGGCGGAGAGGGGGAAAACTTAGATTTTCCCTTTGTACTCTTGTATCCCAGCTGAAAGAGGAATGCCTTTTGTGGGATAGTATTCCATGCAATTCAACTCATGGCTCCTAGAGGATGGAAGCTTAATGCATAAAAGAATCATCCTTGGTTTCAAAATGCATCCAAATAAGTGTTATGAAGGACGATCAGGAATTTGTTGCTTCAGCTTGTAACCCAATTGCTCAATTATATTCAGGGCAAAAGCAGTCCATTCCTCTTTTTCTTCCAGATTAATCCCCAAGAAATCCCTCAGTACAGGGGCCTAGTCTGGCTGCTGCTGCATTTCCACTGGAACTGGATCGGGCTGCTTGTTCAGAGCAATGACCATGGCGAGCATTTCCTCCAGGCACTGACTCCCCTGCTGCAGCAGGAGGACATCTGCATTGCATTCACTGAAATGTTCTCAACAATTGGTCCTGCACAGATGCATGAAATCACGACAGGATACATTCCTCATGTATGGTTAGAAGTGGAAGTCATAGTATACTTTGGTGACAACATTGCAACAATACAGTTAACCATCCGGTTACAAAATCATGAAGAAAGTGCAAGGATCCCATTTTGGAAGGCCTGGATCCTGACCTCACATTCAGAATTTGAAGCAAGTGTTCCCTCTGAGTCTGGAATAATTTTAAAGACCCTTCATGGAGCTTTGCACTTCAGAGCCCACACAAGGGATATTCCAGCATTCAAGACTTTTTTCCTGTCTTTAGATCCATTCCACCCTCAAGGAGACATTTTTCTTCAAGTGTGGTGGAAATTGGCATTTCAGTGTGCCTTTCTGAGATCAGGAAAACCCCCACCATATTCAGATCCAGTGTGTACAGCAAGGGAGATGCAAATGGACCCAAGGGAGTTCCAGTTCAAATTGGGCATGTCCACTTCCAGCTATTGCATCTACAATGCCATCTACTGTGTGGCACATGTGCTACATGGCCTGTCCTCATCCAGAATGAAATTCTCACAGGTGGGGGAAAGGAAGCAGCTTCTGAATATTCAGCCATGGCAGGTAATACTCACATTCAGATGTCATAAACTTATCCAAGGAACCCTGGTGGTTGCTCATTCAATGATCTTGGAGAGAAAGGATTGTCTGTGAAGAAGCAAAATTTAGAGAACTCATGAGAAACTTTCCCTGTGGATTTATCTCCATGGATGCAATTTCCTTGAATGAACATTCAGCGTAAGCACATTCAGCAGGGAATGCTGGTGCATTGGTGGATTGTACATATTGAGAATAGAAGAAGCATTCAAGCTCCAGTCGCAGATAGGTTGTTCCAGTTCAATATAATTATGCAGAAAGGGCTGTGGGCCTGCCTAACTCAGAATATTTCTTTGTGGGCAGCTGGGGCAGGACCCACATGCTGGACACCTGGCTGCTCTGGGCAAATGATTTCTTTCTCCCTTGTCATGGTATGAGGACATTTGTAGGAAACAGGCAGCAGGCAAAGATGCCTAAGCCAGTGTGCAAGCTTGCCTGCCAAGGTATCACCAAAATAGTATGAATCAAACGAATAAAGTTCACGATAGTATAACAAGGGAAAGCAGGTCTCTGAAATTGATTGGACTTAGAGAGTATTATAAAATGCTTCCCCTTAGTCTCCCCTGCTCTGAATATTTTTGCTTTTTCAGATACTGAATCCTCTGAGGAATGTCCGGTTTAACAACAGTGCTGGGGAGGAAGTCTTTTTCACCAAAAAAGAGAGGAGATATGAGATCCTGAACTGGAGGTGGTCTCCAAATGGAACTTTGTACCCTGTGAAGGTTGGATGGGTTGATCATGGTGCTCCCCCAGGCCAGAACTTCTCCATCCACTCTGCAGCAATTGTGTGGGCCACAAAGGTGGGGCTGGAGTGAGCCATTTAGGTCATGGAAGCAGAAACATGGCAGAATTCCACTCCTTCAGAAAAGATACTGTGCTTTTGGTGACCTAAGTCCCACTCTGTGTGTGGAAGTGGGATGCCATTGCCCATTTGTAAATGACAACTTTTGCTCACCAGAAATCCCATGTTCTGTCCCTGGACACTGCAGGGAGGTTCAAAATCTTGGCCCATGCCTGAGGTACTGCTAGTGATAGACAAGAAGGGGCATGATGGATCTAGGGTTTGACCCAGGAGAAGGCAGGATTCAAAATTCCTGGCTGTGCCTGATAGAATCCTCTGTTCTTGTGTTGCTGTGGAAGCAGGACACATCCAGAAATTGTTCATTCCACTGGATGTGTGACCCCATCTGCCAAGCAATGCAAAACACATGCTGATGGAGTGTCTGTTGAGTAGCTCTTCATTGTATTTCTCTCTTTAAAATATTTTGAAGTCTTTCTTTATTTCAATTTTAGATAATGCCAAAGGGGAGGTGTGTGGAGAGGTGCATTCCTGGGCACTGGAGAAGAGTTCCAGAGGGAAAACTGGTTTGCTGCTATAGATGTGAAAACTGTGCAGAAGGGAAGGTTTCCATCTACACAGGTACCTCATAGAGCAATAGCAATGCATAAATGCAGAAAATAATGAAATAAGAGTGGTGCGGGACCCAGAAAATGTTCCCAGATTGTATTGTTATTGAAGGTTTTATCCCCTCTCTATACTGCAGACATCTCTTTTTTGCTTTACAATGTGTTCAACATTTCCAGAAGATATGTTCTTTGCAAATAATGCAAATTATGCCCAGTACCTTATGAATGCCATTATTCAAAGATTCTTATCCATCCTTATATTTCCTAATGCTTCCAAAGCTCCTGTTTCTAACCTGGCTGGGTTTATATGAGACCTAAAAGTGTTTGGTCAAAACTCAGGGCAACTAGAGGTTCCCATTTGCAAGATTTTACTGCAATCAGAACCAGATTGCCCCTTTTTCTGTACTGGTTTCTGCAGCCTCAGCACAGCTTAGTACAAAATAAGAAAAGAAATCATGCTTAATATGCTGCCTTTAGTTTTTGCCCAAATGCACTTCTTAATGACAAAAGACTGAACATAAATCATATAAAAGTACCGTATTTTTCGCTCTATAAGACGCACCTGACCATAAGACGCACCTAGTTTTTAGAGGAGGAAAACAAGAAAAAAATATTCTGAATCAAATGGGCACATAATCACAGGTACATTCCCCATCACTTCCTCATGGGCTGCACATCTGACAGACGTACTGCACACACATATTCGCTCTATAAGACACACAGACATTTCCCCTTACTTTTGAGGGGGGAAAAAGTGAGTCTTATAGAGCAAAAAATACGGTATGTGAGGAGGGGATTTTTTTTAAATTTTTTATACCTATGGTCTATTACTCAAATCTTAAATAAATTAATTGATTATGGGAGGAAAACGAGATTTCCAGATCTTCCTTTGACCGTGGGGGCTTCCCCCAGATAAAGTATTCTGGGTCAAGGTTGAGATGGTTCCACAGCTATTGCCCTTTTCAGATGCAGCTCACTGTGTTCCGTGCCCACAAGACCAGCACTCAAACAAGAACCATGACAGGTGCGTCCCCAAGAGCATCCACTTCCTTTCCCATGAAGAGACACTTGGCATCCTTCTAGTTTCTCTTGTTCTTTTCCTCTGTCTTGGCACATCTGCTGTGTGGGCAACTTTCATTAAACATCATGACACACCCATTGTCAAAGCAAACAACCGAGGCCTCAGCTACACCCTGCTCTTGTCTCTCCTCCTCTGTTTCCTCTCCTCCTTCCTCTTCATTGGTCAACCCACAAAGGTCACCTGTCTTCTACGACAAGCTGCTTTTGGCATCACCTTCTCTCTTGCAGTTTCTTGTGTGTTGGCCAAAACTGTCATGGTGGTATTGGTCTTCATGGCCACCAAGCCAGGAAACAAGGCAAGTTGGCTCTTGGGGGGACCACTGACAACCTCCATTGTGCTTGTCTGTCCCCTCATCCAAGTGGTGATCTGTGCTGTCTGGTTGCTGACCTCTCCCCCTTTCCCCAACTTGGACTTCCATTCCCTATCTAGGGAAATCATCGTGGAATGCAATGAAGGCTCCGTCACTATGTTTTATGCTGTCCTGGCTTACATGAGCTTCCTGGCTCTTCTCAGCTTCAGCGTGGCTTTCCTGGCCAGGAAACTTCCTAACGGCTTCAACGAAGCCAAGTTCATCACCTTCAGCATGCTGGTCTTCTGCAACGTGTGGGTCTCCTTTGTGCCCACCTACCTGAGCACCAAGGGGAAGTATGCAGTGGCCGTGGAGGTCTTCTCCATCTTGGCCTCTGGGGCTGGTCTCCTGGGATGCGTCTTTCTCCCCAAATGCTACATCATTCTCTTGAGGCCCAGTCTCAATAGTAGAGACCATCTCACAAGAAAAACCTAATCACAACATTTCAATATTTATTGTAATTGTGTTCATTATTTGCATCTGAATAAATCAATATTCTGAATTACCTTTTTTCACCACTGGATTCAATGAGGCACCCCCTAACGACAGCTATTACTTAAGAAAAATCATCCTTACTCTTATGGGTATTATCACCCTGTCAGTATCCTCTGATAATACCCGGATTAAGGGGAGAGTTTATTACACACAAAGGTATTTGGACAAAATTCAAATGTTATTCCTGGGAATTGCTTATTTGTGATCACTAGACAAGTAGCCACAGAAATGGGTACAGTTTGAGGATGAAATTCAGCATGGATTTAGGAATGGATTCCCCTAGAATATAGCATTACTTGCAGGGAAGAAGTTTCCCACACATCATTCTACCTTCTTGCCCTATTTTATGAAAATACAGGAGTTTCTTACACTGTAACTCAGCAGCTCCTAGCTCCTTCCATTACTGCCACTGCAGTCCTGCAGCATGAGGAAGTGTATGGACCTTTCCCCAGGGCTGAAGGGAAGACTCTTCTCTCTGATGTTTTTATGCACGCACTTCATCTCTCAGCTGCAATTGATGGCACAGTTCAGCTGGATTCTGGAAGAGTTCAGCTTAAAATAGGGGAATGAAAGGCCTGTACACACTTCAGAGAAGCTTCTAATACACAGCATCTTGATTTGTCTGCCTTCAAGATATTTTGATGACTCCCATTAGTTGGGTATGAAATTGTTAAAACATAAAAGCATAGAAACAGAATGAGTTAGAAGGGGTCTGCCAGGCCATCTAGTCTCACGCTCAGCTCCAGCCCTTCCCACTCATGACATGCCTATATTGGAAAAGAGGAGGGAAAGTCTCTGGTCATTCTACCTCTGTCCGAGCACAAGTCTCTATACCACAGTTGCAAAACATCTGTGCTGTTGTATCCATCCAACCAACACAAAATGCACACAACATGAAAACGCAATCTTTGCTGAATTGGGTGCTCTATATACCGGCTGCTTGCTTTCTCTAAAGAAAAATGTGCTCTCTGATGGAGTTTATGCACAGTGAGAATCAAGTTTGCAACAAGTTCTTGTCTGCAGTGATGGTGTGGGCCACGTACATAGGTACACAGTGCTCCAGCTCATTCTGAATACATGCAAACCTGAATTAGCACTCATTTCAAACAAGCAACCATTGTGCAGCCTTTTGGATGAAATGAATGCCTCCAGGAAAACATTCTAGGATGCAATCAGTGCTTTGCTCCTTTGTCTTTTGAACCTGCCAACATCCTTGGTCTGACAAAGGGAGTGCATAGTAGGCTAATATGCACTACTATGCAACATTTGGTGCCTTCGATCAATCTTTGCAGTTTTTCTACCCACAAAACTCATGGGCCATTGATGGAAAGGATGCTTTGGCAAAAATAGGCTGTTTTAGCTCTGCCACCCTTTGATACTGGATGCAAAACTCACCCTGCTGTCTCCAGGATTCTCTTTTCTGAATTTGCAGCCTTATTAGGGTGCATCAGCAATATTTGGCAATATAGCTACAGGGAACCAACTTCTTGTTAATGAAAGGTAAAATAGCCTCAGAAATAAGGATTAGGGTAAGGAATCTTCTCCACCTGACAGCCTCCTCCAAAAGTTTCATCCATGCCTATCCAATTAGTTGTGGCATTGCAGTGACAGGTTGGTAGACTCGGGAGTCAGAAGATGGGCTTTTAATCAGGCCCAGAGAAAGAGAACAAAGTCATCCAGTCTTTGGACAGAGACAAAGCTTGGGTCTGAACACTTAAACTGAACAGGTTGACTCACCTGATCAAATGCGGCAATTTGGGTTGCCCATTATTTCATTTCCAGAGGCCAGTCACCCCATCCCCAATACTTTGGATACCAGAGTGTAAGAATGATCAAGTTGCTGCTCCAAGGACATCATTGGCAGCTGGGAAAGAGAAGGTTTGCAAACAGAAATTAGAGGAGCAATCCTATGCTTAGACAGAAAAGGTGCTACAAATTCCTTGTCTTGCACTTTTCCGGTGGTTGAAACAAACATGCATACTCACAACATTGGTTTTAGAAGACTTCCTTCCTTAAAATTCCCCTAGCCCCTGTTAAAAGTACTTAAAATGTCCTTTGTTGAAACCAATCCTCTCTCCACGAGGCAAAATAAGATTTAAATACTTGAAGATTCTCCTCCATTCAAAACTGCCTTGCCTCTTTCAGTGTTAGCCCAAGCCTTTCTCCACCCTGAGGATGAAAGCAGAGTGGATCTAACTCCCAAAGGAACTTTGTAGTTTGCTCATGCACAGGGCCTCTGTGTCCATGCTACTTCTGTGCCTCTAAGTGGTGATACCGTTCTGATAGAGCATCTTCCTTGTTCTCAGCTCTATTGACTTGCCATGCAGCTAAGAACTTGGTAGAGTTTCCAACTGGAAGGCCTGCTGCAGGCTGGGCTAGCCAGGCCTCTTCCCACCTCCAAGGAAAAACCACCCTGATTTCCTCTTAGTCATCAGTTGTTCTAGCAAACAAGGTAAATTCTTGTGACTTCTTGGTCAAAAATCAAACATGTGTCTCCCAGAGCTACCCCCTTCTTTTTCCTCTTCCAAAGGATGCGAAGTGGCATTCTACTCCCCTTTTCTTTCCTTCTGTCGCCTTCATGCACCAAATCACCATTTACATGGTCACAACTCTCAAGCTCTCCCACACATCATGCACCCCAGAAATCAGGGAGCTGTCCTCCCTCAACCCCCGCCATCTAGGGTTAGTAGCTCTCTTGCTATTGTGAGCCTTTCCATTGTTTTTCCTACAATGGACATGAGGTTAACTGGTCTGTAAGACCCCATGTCCCCTCTACAACCCTTTTTTGAAAATTGGGACCACTGACACAGACCACTGAGGTCTCCACAAGGCCTCAAAAATAGAGAACAGTGGTCATGAAAGAACCCCCATCAACTTTTGAAGTACTCTCGGGTGTAATCCATCAGGCCTGGCACCTTTGCAATGTCCAGTGCACTGAGGAGCTCCTCAGCTTCTGGGGGGGGGGGGCGGTGACTCTAATCTGTGCCCCTAAATCCCCGGACATCTAATCTCCCAGAGGAGTTCTAGGTGAGATTTTTCCCAGTTGGTCAAGGTTACAGAGAATCCCTGCCTGCTTTCTGTTATGCTAACCAAACAAAGAATGACAGAACCTTTGCTCCAGCAAAGTAGGAAATGCACCCCTCCCTTTCTGCACTGCAGTGGCAACCTATTACTTGCATGGAGAAAATAACTGACTCAGCATAATTCCCCCAAAGCTGAAGAATTGAACTGTGCCAGGAAAGGCCTGAAGGAGGTGGGAGTCAGGATGGCCTGGTGGTTTGGGTGCTGAGTGGTAGACGTGAGAGGTCCTTGCTCCACTCCATGCTCATCCTCAAAGCTCCCTGAATGGCAGGCAGGAGCAGAACCAAGGTCCCCACCAGGCCCAGCCATGCAGCTGACCTAGTGCTGGAGGGGCTTTGAAGAGGTTGGTGACCAGAACATTTTTTCAAATACTGTCAAACTGTATTCGTGTTGCCCTGTCAAACTCCGATTAACAAGATTTCTTAGCTGACTCTTCTGGAAATCTCTAAGACTGAAAACAAAAAGTATTAGTAGGGGGGTGGGGGGAGACAAAACACAAAGCTTAGCTAAAGAGACTAATGGGAAAATTTTTCACATGCTGCTTCCCCATGTATGAAATGGAGGTTTTATTTTTCCAGAGTATTGAAAAATGCAAAACAGTTTTGTTCACTTGTTTCATTTATATACTGTCCATATACCTCAATTGGTTCACAAAAATCAGACTCTTGAGCTCTTGATGGACAATATAAAAGCAATTTATGCTTTGCTTTTCATCATGAGATGCTCCTTGGTATTCAGGTCAGGTCTCACTAGAATAACGTAGCACTTGGGGAGGAAGATGCAGCCCAGCAGCCCAGTACCGGAGGCCAAGATGGAGAAGACCTGCACAGCCACCATGTACTTGCCCCTGGTGCTCAGGTAGGTGGGCACGAAGGACACCCAGACACTGCAGAAGACCAGCATGCTGAAGGTGATCAGCTTGGCCTCATTGAAGGTCCCAGGCAGCTTCCTGGCCAGGAAGGCCACCATGAAGCAGATGGCAGCCGGGAAGCCCATGTAGCCGAGGGCAACATAGAACATGGCCACAGAGCCTTCGCTGCAATGCAGGACAATCTGCCCAGGCTGGGAGTGCTTGTCAGAGTCAGGGAAGGTGGGAGAGGTGCCCAGCCAGATGGTGGAGAGGATTACTTGGACACTGGTACAGCAGATGACAATGGAGTTGCACAAACCCTTTCCCAACCAGTTCCTTGCCATGTTGCCTGGCTTGGTGGCCAGGAAGGCCAGCACCACAGTGACGGTTTTGGCCAGGAGGGAAGAGATGGCCACTGAAAAGATGATACTGAAGGCTGCTTGTCGCAGGAGGCAGGTGATACTTCTTGGCTGGCCAATGAAGAGGAAAGAGCATGCAAAGCAAAGCAGGAGGGAGGCAAGCACAATGTAGGAGAGGCCTCGGTTGTTGGCCTTGACCGTTGGTGTTTCTTTGAATTTCCAAAAGATTCCCAATATGCTTCCTGTGCTTATGGACAAGAATAGGGCCACGCAAGTTAGGCACATCCCCAAAGATTCTTCATAGGACAAGAAGATGATGACCTTGGGGATGCACTGAGCCCGGGCCTTGTTTGCATGCTGATCTTCTGGACATTTCAGGCAAAGTTCAGCATCTGTCAAAAGCAAAAGAAACAGCACCCTGACATCCATTCCCACCTATATTCTTTACATTTTATTCATTATTGTTGTTATTACTATTATCACTGGTACTCAAAGTTGTGGCATTATTGTGGTGTTATCAACTGCATTGGGAGCTTTCTTGCTGGGCTCAGAATTGCTGGGCCCCTATGTACTCCAAAGACAACAAATTCATACATATGCTTTCTCATGGCAGCCAGCAATTGGAAGCCACTTTTTAAACTGGACTAGGATGTGTGGCCATCTATTGTTCTGATCAATTATGAATAAACTTTTTCAATAGAAAATGTCTGCACCCTGGCAGGGACTCCAAGCCTTGCATGTCTCAGTGGAGGGGGGAGAACATCCCATAATGAAGCATGGGAGACACATCTGTGCCTGAAAGTGCAGGAAGTCTGTGTAGTCTGGTGGGCAGATCTCTGGACAGTGCACTGCCTCAAAGAAGAACCCACATGAAGGGTGACACCATCCAGCATCGGTGCTTAGACTTCAGGATGAAAAGATTTAAGAACAGCAGAATATTACTGGGTTTGCACAATCCCTGTGCAACTTTTGGGTTATCAATCACAGTGTTCATTTTACACAAACCCCGAGTCCTTACTTCTGCCAAGGTGATTGAGTCCTGGGGATCAAGCCACCCTCCCACTCTCTGCCTTTCCATGAACAGGGCACTCAGCCAAGATCTGTTTGTGCGTCCCTCAAGTACTGAACAGCTCTGAGTTCGGTGTAAGAGTTACCATGGGGAGTTGTTCAGGGGGCTGGGGCTGACCCTGTTAGTGGAGGGAAACAGCTGCAGGATAAATTTGGATTCAATTGCATGAGGGTTACTGTGGAGGCAGAAATTGTATAGCAAAAAACACCACCCATGGAAGGGGAAGGATGAGTGGGGAGAGGGAGGGAGGGGTGTTAAAGCCATCCCCATAGTCCATGATTTTATGTTCTGATACTCCAGGAAAAGTTCTGCCTTTCTAAATTCTTTGCAGGATGGTACAGCACCCCCAAAAGGGTCCCTTACCACAGGTGGATCTGTGCCCTCCTCTCAGGCACTGCCTTTTCCTCTATTCTCACCCACCTTCCCGAGTGGAGATGGTCCCTTCAGGGCATGAAGCACAGTCATAGCAGCAAATGGGCTGTCCTTCTCGAGCCACCTTGAAGAATCCTGGGTGGCAGCTCTCCACGCACCTGGCCTGGGGCAGCGGCTGAGCGAGAGAGAAGGAGCATCAGGGGAGGAGGGTTCGGGCACATTAGGTTGTGTAATATGGAGACAGAGGAGAAAAGGGTGGAGCAGGGAGGACCTCCAGGATTTCATAGGGTTTTGTAACAGAACTCCATTCTGTGAAACTGAAGCAGTAACTCAACATTCCTTCTGAATTTTTATTCACTACACCTCTTATATCTAATACATCTTTCGTTATTAAATGTCTGCACATCTCATTACCTGTATGTTAGTGAAGGGGTGGGAAATTAAAACAATGGAATGCAGAAGATGGTTTCTTCACCTGATCTTGCCATCTGGGCCATGCAATGGGATCTTGGTGAATGGTTAACTTGGGGCCAGGTAAGCCCTGTCTTTCTAGACTCCCAATTTTCACTCCTACAACAGTCACATTGGGAAACTTCACCCAGTTCACAAGGTCCAGGTTGACTCCCAAGTCTCCGTTCTCATCTAAATACACCCCATCTATAGAATGATTGTGAAACTGGGGGTCGCTCAGGAAAGGGTGAAGCTGAAACAAGAGAGAAAGCAGAAGCATTTGAGAAGACACATTTCATATCCCACTTTCTGCTAAGAGATGATCCCAGCTTAAAGTGGTTGGGTATGACTCAGAACATGATTCTGATTTTATTCCTGGATGCCTGTACTCTAATTAGGAATTTAGGAAACAGAGAATAGAAGCATCTTCCCTGAAGGCAAGGGAGACCTGCTTCTCTGAGGGAAAAGTTTCAGGAATCCCTTGGAACAGCAAAAGGACAGTTCTGCTCCAGAGCCTGCTGTCCTTCAGAAGTGGACCTGCGAGTTTATTTTCGTGTACTTAATAGGATTGGTTTCTAAGGAAGATCATAACAATCCTATAGCAGGGGATGTGGAAGGGGTCAAGAGGATCATCATAGCAATCTCATTTTTGGAGAGGACTCCAAGTTAAACCATTCCTCTGATATGGCCATCAAATGTCATCTCAAATGTCCCCAATGAGAGAGGGCCCACAAAGTCCCCTGGTGATTGTTTCCATCACCAAACCTCTCTAACAGTCAGGAATTTCTCCCTGAGGTACAGCTGGAATTTGGCTTCCTGTCACTTCAGCCCTTTATTCCATGTCTTGCACTCTGAGATGATCAAGCAGATCATTGTCTTGTTCTTTGTGACAACTCTTCAAACACTTGAAGAATGCTAATATATCCCCCTTCAGTCTTCTTACCTCCAGGCTAAACATGCCCAGGTCATTCAAACTCTCCTCATCTGGCTTTGTTTACAATCCACATGTCATCCTTGCCATCCTCCTCGGAATGCATTCATTTTCCTCCTACTGAGATCCTGTGAACTTAGTTTCTGTCTTCCAGGGCATTAGCTAGCTCACTCACTGTCCTATCATCAGCAAATCTGATCAGCATTTTCTGCACTTCCTCATACAAACCATTAATACATATGCTGAAGAGCACGTGGTCCGAGAATCAACCCTGGTACCCCACTAGTTACTTCTTCCTGGCCTGAGAAGGGGCCATTGATGAGCACCCTTGAGTCTGATTCTGCAGCCAACTGTGCCTCCAGCTGAGAGTTGTATCTAACCTCCTTACACCAGCTTTGCTAATCATGATATCATAGGGTGTGTGGTCCAAAGCTTTGCTTTATCCAGATAGATGACATCCACAGCATTCCCACAGTCCACCAGGGAGGTTACCCAATTGCAAAGTGAAATCTGATTTGATTGACAGGAAGCCTTCCTAACAAATCCATATTGGTTTCATGGCATCACAGCAGTATTTGCAAGGTGTCTGAGGATTGACAGTTTGATAATCTGTTGCAGAATTTTCCCAATGACTGAAGGCAAACTGTTCTGTAGTTCCAAGAGGCCTCCTTTCACTTCCTCAAGGTGAGCACAACATTAGGCCTTCTGAAACTACGTGGCACTTCTCCCATGCTCGAGGAGAGTAAGACAGCACTTCCTAGACTTCTTCTGCCAGATCATTTTGGTTGAAGTTTCTCAGGACCAAGAGAATCTCTCCTTCCTTGTGAGCAGACAATCATGGACCCTTTTCCCATCACACTTGATCTGCCATTGTGCTCCTTCTGCTTGTACTTTTCTCCTCAGGGAACTCCTTATTCCTATTTTGGAACAAGATAGAGTCAAAGAAGGCCTGAGAACTTCAGGCTTTCCTTGTTCTCTGCCATCATTTTCCCATCTGCAGGAACTACCTGAACCACAGCACCTTTCCTCTGCCTTTTCCTCTGGACATATCTGGAGAAAACTTTTGGTTGTTTTAGCATCCCTCACTGACCTCCACTAATTCTCCATTGTTTGCAGCTTCTCTGTCCAACCTCCAGATCATAATCTTCTCATTCCCTTGAGTGTGCACACTCACCGCACAAGCACTCTCCCTTTTTCATCGAAGATGGCTACTAGTTTGCACTTTTTGCATTTTTCAGCCATATTGACCACAGGCAAGCAGACAGACATTGCATGGAGGTTGCACATCTCCATCAATGGGGAGGTTTCTCAGTCTATAGTCCCTCATTTTGGATTCTACCTTGCTCTTCATGTTTTAACATCCTGTGCTTACTCCTCTCTTCCCTGAAGGAGCCAGTAGAGATCCCCCTTTTTCTACAACTCCACTGCCAGACTCCAGCTGAGTCTCTGTTTTGGCTCTCTCACTGGAAACTTGGCTGATTGAACAGAAAGTGCCAGACCATCAGGGACACCATTCCTGCTCTGCTCAGCAAGGGACATAAATGTATCCTGGGACCAGGAATCCAGAGAGAAACAAACATGTGCTGTGTTCAGTTTAGCACAGTAAATGGAATATGGGTTGGGTTGTATTCTGACACCAGCCGAGGAAGCAAACTCTCCTTTGCTCACCACAAAGAACCCATGAAGAAAATCAGTGATTTCTGCTGTGTTGTGCTCACTGCAATTTGTTCTGCATGCTGGGATGAGACAAACAGCTCATGTTTCAGCAAGTAGCCATGAGTTAGACACAAGCCAGAGTCAACCACTGAAATTACATTCTCATGCAGTTATAATATTATGATGATGCAATATTAGTTCAAGGAAATCTGAGCAAAGACACTTATGGTCCTTCCACTACTTCAATGTTCTGCTTCAGGGTGGCTCAAAGCAAGTCTAGAGGCCAGGACCAGAAGGACTCCAATCCAGAAAGCCAGGAGAAGGGGTGAAAAGACGGGCTAGCAGACAGAGCCTTCCAGCAGCCTCATGCAAATGGAAAATCTCACCTCAATTTCACATTCTAAATTCAGTACCTAAGAAGGGGAGGGAATACCTGCCATGGATGAAACCACTGCATATCTAGCCTGCCTCCACATTGCATAGAATTCCTTCTGGATCTGGAGGAAAAAGCTGCATCCACAGCATGGGCCACAGCCTGGACAGTGTTGGAAGAGAAGACGTCCATAGAGAGTGTTCTCATCTTGTCCACTTCAGGCAGGCCCTCCAGTTTCTCCTTCTCTCTGCATCTTTTCCACTCTTTCACTGACAGTTCGTGCTTGGAATAGGAACACTCAAATGCTGTATTCACAAATTTATGCATAGAGATATATAAATCTTCAAAACCATCATAGTTCATCATTTTACTTGTCTGGGGAATGAAGGAAATGTATGCATAAATATGGTCAACATTTATTTCAGTATAACGCAAATTCATGGAAAAGTCCCACAAAGTTGTGGTGATCCAGACTACCCCATTAATAGGTTTCACCAACTTTGCAAAAGGTCCTTGTAGAAATGTTATTCCATAGAAAAACATATTGCTCTCTGCAAAATAAATTAAGATATTGATGTCTCCCAACTTCTCCACTGACTGCAGGTTCATATGCATAGCACCCGATTTCATCTGTGAGATGCTGCGTGAAAAAATCACACAAATGCCATTCCTGATTAGTTCCAGTTTCATGGTTGTCATGAACTTCTCTCCATTCTCAGTGTCCAGTGCAAAGAGACCCACCATCATCCACCTGAAGTGCAGCAGCAGCCTGACAATCCCTGGGTACTGGATGCCTTCTTTAGGGACCATCCTGTAGAAGGAAGGGGAGTGGCTTTTTTCTCCCTGGGCCTGAGAAGTGAAAGCATAAGTGACCTGGGAAAGAAAGGAAGAGACTGGTGGATTGCTTCACTTCAGCACCAAATCAGTGTTTCTCATCACATGAGAATAAATGTTTGATTATCTGAATGAAACTTGATTCAAAAGGAAGTGATGTTTAACATTTTCTGAAAAATTGACTTTACAGGCATAAGTTTGCAACACTGAAGAATAAATGCTTTGAGTTACCTGAACTCTTGAGCATTTCCAGATTTTGCATCCTGGAGCAAAGTTCCCAAGTCTTGATCTCATAGATGGGAGGAAAATGGTTCAAAGAGTTGGTAAAAAAAAAGATCCTGTGGACATCTTCCTGGAGTCTCAGGGTTCTCTTTTCCCTTCTGCATTTGTTTCATGTCCATGATGAGATTGACCCTGAGGGTCAGAAATACTGACTCTAAAGAGAAAGTGCCAAATTGTATGCACTGCTTCTCATCCTAACGGTAGCCAAATGGTTCCACCTGTAGGTCATAAGGGGCTTTAAGCCCTTTCACCCCAGGATTGATTAGGATTGTCTATTGTCTTTTTTTTTTTTTTGCTTCAGGAAAATGCTTCAGGAAACCAAAAAGAATGGGGGTTTTGGTTTACCGGACTGGATGTTGTATTATCAAGTGTCTATTTGTACTTGGCTAAAAGAATGGATAATCTTGCGAAATAAGAGAATTTTGTACATTGAAGGTCATGATTTGCAAATGGGTTGGCATGCTTATATGTGGTATGAGAAGGTTAAGTCACAGGGGACTTTTCTAAGTCACTTTATTAGAAGATCACTAATGTCAGTATCTCCTTCATGGATCACTGCCTTGTCGTGGCAAAGAGGCTTGCGTAGCTCAATGAAGCTATGAGCTATGCCATGCAGGGTCACCCAAGATGGACAGGTCATAGCAGAGAGCTCTGACAAAACGTGATCCACTGGAGAAGGAAATGGCAACCCACTCCAGTATCTTTGCCATGAAAACCCCATGGACAGTACCAAAAGGCAAAACGATATGACACTGGAAGATGAGCCCCTCAGGTCGGAAGGTGTCCAATATGCTACTGGGGAAGAGCAGAGGACTAGTACTAGTAGCGCCAGAAAGAATGAAGCGACTGGGTCAAAGCCGAAAGGACACTCAGTTGCCGATGTATCTGGAGGTGAAAGGAAAGTCCGATGCTGCAAAGATCTTTACTCCATAGGAACCTGGAATGTAAGATCCATGAATCAAGGCAAGCTGGATGTGGTCAAACAAGAGATGACAAGACTGAACATCGACATCTTAGGAATCAGTGAACTAAAATGGACAGGCATGGGTGAATTTAGTTCAGATGACCATCAGGTATACTACTGTGGGCAAGAATCCCTCAGAAGAAATGCAGTAGCCTTCATAGTCAATAAAAGAGTAGGGAAAGCAGTACTGGGATACAATCTCCAAAATGACAGAATGATCTCAGTTTGATTCCAAGGCAAACCATTCAACATCACAATAGTCCAAGTCTATGCCCCAACCACTGGTGCTGAAGAGGCTGAAGCTGACCAGTTCTATGAAGGCCTACAACACCTTCTAGAATTAACTCCAAAAAATGATGTCCTTATCATCATAGGGGATTGGAATGCTAAAGTAGGAAGCCAAAAGATAACTGGAATAACAGGCAAGTTTGGCCTTGGAGTACAAAATGAAGCAGGGCACAAACTGCTGGAATTTTGTCAAGAGAATACAATGGTCATAGCAAACACTCTTTTCCAACAACCCAAGAGACGACTCTACACATGGACATCACCAGACGGTCAACACAGAAATCAGATTGACTATGTGCTCTGCAGCCAAAGATGGAGAAGTTCTATACAGTCAGTAAAAACTAGACCAGGAGCTGACTGTGGCTCAGATCATGAGCTTCTGGGGGCAAAATTTAGACTTAAATTGAAGAAAGTAGGGAAAAGCACTAGGCCACTCAGGTATGACATAAATCATATCCCTGATGAATATACAGTAGAGGTGAGAAATAGATTTAAGGAATTAGATCTGATAGAGTGCCTGAAGAACTATGGACGGAGGTTCGCAACATTGTACAAGAGGCAGCAGCTAAAACCATCCCAAAGAAAAAGAAAGGCAAGAAAGCAAAATGGCTGTCTGAGGAAGCTTTACAAATAGCTGAGGAAAGAAGGGAAGTGAAAGGAAAGGGACAAAAAATTGAATGCAGAATTCCAGAGAACAGCTAGAAGAGATAAGAATGCCTTCCTAAATGAACAGTGCAAAGAAATACAAGAAAACAATAGAATAGGGAGGACGAGAGATCTCTTCAAGAAAATTAGAGATATGAAGGGAACATTTCATGCAAAGATGGGCATAATAAAGGACCAAAATGGCAGGGACCTAACAGAGGCAGAAGAGATTAAGAAGAGGTGGCAAGATTACACAGAAGAACTATACAAGAAAGAGCTTAACATCCCTGATAACCACGATGGGGTGGTCACTGACCTCGAGCCAGACATCCTGGAATGTGAAGTGAAATGGGCCTTAGGAAGTCTGCGCAACAACAAAGCTAGTGGAGGTGACAGCATTCCAGCTGAGCTATTCAAAATCCTGAAAGACGATGCAGTTAAAGTGCTACACTCAATATGCCAGCAAATTTGGAAAACTCAACAGTGGCCACAGGATTGGAAAAGGTCAGTTTACATTCCCATCCCCAAGAAGGGGAATGCCAAAGAATGTTCAAACTACTGCACCATTGCACTCATTTCACATGCTAGCAAAGTGATGTTCAAAATCCTACAAGCTAGGCTCCAGCAGTATGTGGACCGAGAACTACCAGAAGTACAGGCAGGATTTCGAAGAGGGAGAGGAACTAGAGATCAAATTGACAACATACGCTGGATCATGGAGAAAGCTAGAGAGTTCCAGAAAAACATCTACTTCTGCTTCATTGACTATGCTAAAGCCTTTGATTGTGTGGATCACAACAAATTGTGGCAAGTTCTTAAAGAGATGGGAGTACCAGACCATCTTCTTTGTCTCTTGAGAAACCTATATGCAGGTGAAGAAGCAACAGTGAGAACTGGACACGGAACCACTGATTGGTTCAAATTTGAGAAAGGAGTTCGGCAAGGCTGTATACTGTCACCCTGCCTATTTAACTTATATGCAGAGCACATCATGAGAAAGGCAGGGCTAGATGAATCACCAGTTGGAATCAAGATTGCTGGGAGAAATATCAACAACCTCAGATATGCAGATGATACCACTCTCATGGCAGAAAGTGAAGAGGAAGAAAAAGCCTCTTGATGCGGGTGAAGGAGGAGAGCACAAAAGTTGGCTTGAAACTCAACATTAAGAAAACTAAGATCATGGCATCCGGTCCTCTCACTTCCTGGCAAATAGATGGGGAAGAAATGGAGGTAGTGACAGATTTTCTTTTCCTGGGCTCCAAGATCACCGCAGACGGAGACTGCAGCCAAGAAATTAAAAGACGCTTGCTCCTGGGGAGGAAAGCTATGGCAAATCTGGATAGCATACTAAAAAGCAGAGACATCACCTTGCCAACAAAAGTGTGTATAGTCAAGGCTATGGTTTTCCCAGTTGCAATGTATGGCTGTGAAAGCTGGACCATAAGGAAGGCCGAGCGCAAAAGGATTGAGGCCTTTGAGTTGTGGTGCTGGAGGAGACTCCTGCGAGTCCCTTGGACCGCAAGGCGATCAAACCGGTCAGTCCTAGAGGAGATCAACCCTGACTGCTCTTTAGAAGGCCAGATAGTGAAGATGAAACTCAAATACTTTGGCCACCTAATGAGAAGGAAGGACTCCCTGGAGAAGAGCCTAATGCTGGGAACAATAGATGGCAAAAGAAGAAGGGGACGGCAGAGGATGAGGTGGCTGGATGGTCACAGAGGTAGTTGGTGTGAGCTTGAGTGGACTCTGGGGGATGGTGGAGGACAGGAAGGCCTGGAGGAATGTTGTCCATGGGGTCGCGATGGGTCAGATGCGACTTCGCGACTAACAACAACAACAATGTCAGTATGGGAAAAGTTAAAGCTAAAATTGTATAATAAGTTACCCAGATGGCTTTCACCTATGGAAGCCTTTGTGTATCCAAATGTATTGAATTTTGAAGGGATTATAAGATATGATGATATTTTGGATAAGGATGGAGGCCTAAAACTGGAGCAAGAAATACAAGAACAAGGACTTAATATATTGTGGTGGTATAAGGTGCAGATGCAGTCAAGATATGCCAAAGACTGCAAAATATGGGGGGGTTTATAAAGCTCTAACAGACTTTGATCAAGTGATGTTAAAAGCAGATGAGAAAATGATTAAAAGAATCTATGAGTTTTTGCTTGGCAGGAAAATGGAAGGGAAACAGGTCAAGGACACTATGATAACATGGGCACAAAACTTCGGATATAATATTGAATTAGAAAAGTGGCAAAAGCTGTGGGAGAGAAATATTAAGGTAACCTTAGCAACCTCATATAAAGAAAATTTATATAAAATGTTGTATAGATGGTATTTGTCACCAAATCGATTAGCTAAGATGTTTCCAAATATGTCTAACAGATGCTGGAAATGTAAACACGGTGTGGGTACATTTTATCATATGTGGTGGACCTGTGAATATGTGAAAAAGTATTGGATTAAAATACATAAATGGCTTGAGGAAATGCTACAAAAATCTTTAGCCTTTAAACCTGAGGTTTTCTTGTTAGGCATTGTACCAGAAAATATTAGTAAACAAAAAATGTATCTGATACTACATTTAATCACAGCGGCGAGGATCATGCTTGCTCAATACTGAAAGAGTGAGGAACTACCCACTGAGGAACTGATTTTGAAAAAGATCCTGGATTGTGCAGAAATGGATAGACTGACTCTATCACTGAAGAAGAAGGAAGACACTGACTTTTACCAAACCTGGGACCTTTTTTTACAACTGGCTAGAGAAACAGCACTTGACTTAGATTTAAAGATCTCTTTAAACTTTTATAAATTGATTTGATTTTTTTTCAATTTATATCCTGCCTTTTTCCTCAAAGGGCTCAAGGCAGCTTACATCATTCTCCTCCTCCATCTCATCTCCACAACAACCCTGTGAAGTAGGTTGGGCTGAAAGTCTGTGACTGACCCAAAGTCACCCAGTTGGCTCCATGGCCGAGCAGGGACTAGAACCCAGGTTTTATGAATCCCAGTCCCATGCTCTTAACCACTACACCACACTGGCTCACACTGTTTTTAATTTGTAGTTTAAAATTTTAATAAAATCTTCTTTAAAAAAAAAAAAAGGATTGTCTATTGTCCTGGGAGGGACATCATGCATGAAAATTATTTGGAGAATGCTTTGCTTTCTCTAGAAGGCCCCAGAAATTGTTTCCCCCAACATCCCCACCTGTGGGATTTTGAAGATGCCCAGAATGTTGGAAAGCTGCATTGAGTGGTCAGAGTCAGATTCTTCAAGGACAGTCAGCAGATGATCTCGCCTGCCACACTTGTAGTTGGGCACGTGGGCCTGGGTGGTTGACAGCAGGTCTATGGCTGCATCGGACATCAGTCTAACATCACTAAGGCTGTCATAAAAGTTGTAGCCCAGGGTGAGGTTGGGCAAGAGGCTGGGATTCTGGTTGACCTCCTGGATGGCAAACAGGAAGGAGAGGATCTTCCAGTAATATGTGAATATGATCCTGAGAAAAAGAAAACAAGTGGTTCCTGCTGCCATCCCATTCAGTGAATACTTCCTCTGTTGCCTTTTGAAGTGGAATTCATCTTTGCATCCTGCTTCCCTGGCTTCCATATGCTCAACTTGGCCCCAACCCAAAGAACAGCCCAACTACGAATTCCTGAAGAATTTCTAGTGGGATTCCATTAGGTAGCCAAGCCTATTTCTGGTCCGAGTCCAGATCCATTCCCCATTACTTTGTTTGCAGCAAAGGTGCCCATGCCAGCCGGAGCCCATCAAGGGCAGCCATTCACACTGATGGAGAGGGAAGGCAGAGGAGTGCAAGAAATGGGGCTCGTTGTAGAACCCAGTGCCCTGCCATTGCCAGAGACTCCTCCCTGGGATCTTGCTGCCCATGTGTTTGCTGACTGAATCTTCCTGAGGAAGAAGCCAGCTGAAAGAAAATGCTTGGTCTTTGCTTGCCACTTCAGGTGGCATAGCCTGGCTGCCCATGGCAAATTGTCATATCATGTGACACAGTGACTTACCGAAGCAGTCCATTAGAGGCAGGTTTTTTGAAAGTGTGTTGTCTAAAATAGGCATGCACTGCAGAGATGCTGGCACTGAAGACAAAGTCTCCTAGCCAGTAGTAATTCCGTGGCTGCAGCTCATCTGTGTGCCAGCTCCAGAAACATTAGGCCTCCAGCATCCCACAGCAGGCCTCTGGGAGCAGCAGCAGGAGGAAGAAGAGTCCTATTCTGCCAGCACGTGACATGGTCTCCATCAAGCACCTTTCAATCAACTAGAGGGTCAATTAGAAGAATAATTTGCTTCTCAAATGGAGGTGGAGTCCAGGCAGCCAAGAATGGGAAGAAGATCCCTGCAGGGATGCCTCCTCCCCTGTCCTCAACCTGTCCTGAGCTCTGAGTGTGACAGCAGGTGACTGTGTGCCTTCCATTTTGTGCCTGGAGGCAAGACACACCACTGCAATCTCAGGCATGCCTCAGGGGGTTCAGGATGGTCTTGGGGGAGGGGACCCCATGAGGTTTAGCGAGAAGACGAGTTGTGCATCATGATTTCCATTAATTATACAGTCACATGGATGCAGAACCTCTGCGGCTTCCTGAACACTTTCCTCAGTCCCTTGCACAAGAACACAGCTGGAGAAAGACACGCTCCAAGAACTTGCCAATGTAGCCCCTTTGAGGCAAGCAGCATCAAGGAAATTCTTTGGTCATGTGCTCAGGAATTGATTGATTGATTGATTGATTTATATCCTGCATTTTTCCTACAAAGGGCTCAAGGCAGCTTACATCATTCTACTCCTCCATCTTATCCCCACAACAACAACTCTGTGAGGTAGGTTGGGCTGAGAGTCTGTGACTGGCCCAAAGTCACCCAGTTGGCTCCATGGCTGAGCGGGGACTAGAACCCAGATCGTCTGAGTCCCAGTCCCATGCTCTTAACCACTACACCACACTGGCTCTCTCGAAGGTGTGACCCACTGCAGCATACTCCCTAACTAGCACTGGATCTGTAGGGAGGCAATTTGGCCCTGCAAAAAGTGTGCTTCACTTCATCCCCTTCCATTTTTGGTGAGCTCTGCTTGGTCCCTGGAGATCCTGCTCAGGGCATCTCTCACTCTGGGGACTGCAATCTTCACAGTGCAGACTAAGTGCCCAGATTGAGCTCCAGGGATGGGAGAAGCTGTAATTCTGTCAAAAAGTTGCTCCAGCAGAGCTTGCCAAAATGGTCAGCAAGAAAGAAAGCCCCTGCTGGAGGAATGATCCAGTCTGTCCCATCCCAGCAATCTCTGAAGGACTGTGAGGGAAGGCACTTTCGTTCTCTATTCCCTCCCTTCCTATTTCCCTTGGAAAATGTTTCTCCTTCACTACCAGTTGTGGCCACTGCCCATTTCTGGCATCCTGTTCACTTGAAGGTAGGGGTTCGTGTGCTGGACTCCATGTTTCCTGCTTGTGTATCCAGGTGCTGAATCCTGTTTTAGGATAAACAACTCTTAAAACAGAACCTAACCCATTCTTGTTTGACAAGATGAAGCAGAGGGCGTTTGGGTGTGCTTCTGTCCATTGGGCACAGTGTGCAATAAGTGGGGTGGGGACTGAGAGAGCAAGTTTGAATTTACACTCATCCCTGATGTCACTGCATGACTTCTGGCTGGTCATTTATTCTCAGGCTATCCTATCCGCCAGGGTTGTTGTCAGGAAGAGAAGGAAGAGGAGCGGCATGCAAACTGCTTCCTTTCCTCATGAAGGGAAAAGGACAGGATATAGGTGCAAGGTGATACTAAGAATCATAGTGACTCTGAGGGCAAGAATATGAGTACAAGTACTCCATCATGATAATTAATTGGAAGATGCTTACAAGGGAAATAGGAGCAGGGAGAGAAGACAGATGGAAAGTGCCTCCCTCCCAGTGCTTCAACAATACCTGGGGTGGGACAGACCTCCATCTGTGACTTTCCATCTTGCTGCCCTGCTTTGTTTGCTTTTCAGCAGCAATAGTTTGACAACCTCATCACCTGTCCCATTATTGGAGCTCAGGCTGGCCACCAAGGGAAAACTAGTCTGAACCATGAAGATGGCAGTCCTCTCAGCTAAAGATGTCCTACACCGGACGCCCAGGGTCCCAGCTGAGTGTGCCAAAAATGGGAAAGAACACAGTGAAGCAGAGTTTTTGCAGGGCCAAATTCACTCAGGACAGGGGGAATACTGGGGGTAAATAGCAAGTGTGTGATGCAGCAGATCTCCTCTTCGAGGCCGATTACAAAGTACACAACTGAGGGAGACCCTTGACCCCATTGGCCTCAAAGGGGCAGCAGTGACCAATTATCAGAGTTTTCTCTTCTTGCACAAGGAACTGAGGAAAGTGCTCAGGAAGCCACAGAAGTGCTCTTGCAATGTGGCTGTACAATTATGAAAATCATAATGCATTCCTGGTCTGCTTGCTAAACCTCATGGGGTTTCCTCCCCCAGGACCATCCTGAAACCCCTGATGCAAACACGAGATTGCAGAGGTATGTCTTGCCTCCAGGCACAAAAGGAAAGGGACCTTATTCCCTGCTGTCACACTCAGAGCTCGGGAGAAACTGAGGGCAGGGGAGGAAGCCTCCATGCAGGGTGCTTCTTCTCCTTCCCTTTGGCTAAAGCCTTGGCTGGCTGGGTACCACCTAAGTATTCTTCTGTTTCTCTACTTGGTTGGAAGGGGCTGGATGGAGGCCATGCCAAGCACGGGCAGAATGGCATTCGCCTTCCTGCTGCTGCTGCTCCTCCCAGAGGGCTGCTGTGGGATGCTGGAGGCCAAATGCCCCTGGAGCTGGCACAGGGATGAGCTGCAGCCACAGAATTACTACCTGCCAGGAGACTACATCTTCGGTGTCACCATTCCTGTGGCCAAAGGAAAATTTGGACCACACTCTTTCCATAAGCCTGCCTCTAATGAAAAGCGTTCGTAAGTCATTGGCCTGCTTGACTTGACACCACAAAGCACCAAGGAACGCAAAGCCTGAGCCATTTCATTCAGTGGGCTTCTTTCTCATGAAGATCCAGCCAGACCTGTCCCTCCCGCTGGAATCCCACCAGGAATTCTGCAGGAATCAGTTGTTGGGCTCTTGCTTTGGGTTGGGACCAGGCTGAGCATGTGGAAGCCTAAGAAGCAGGATGCAGCCCCAAAGGGAGATGAACAATTCATGGGCAGGTGACCCATTTGTTTCCTTTTTTCAGGTTGGGAGCCAGAGATTACTGGAAGATCCTCTCCTTCCTGTTTGCCATCCAGGAGGTCAACCAGAATCCCAGCCTCTTGCCCAACCTCACCCTGGGCTACAGCATCTATGACACCCTTCTTGATGTTAGACTGACGTCCGACGCAACCATAGACATGCTCTCCACCGCTCAGGCCCATGTTCCCAACTACAAGTGTGGCAGGCGAGATCATCTGCTGACTGTCCTTGAAGAATCTGTCTCTGACAACTCCATGCAGCTTTCCAACATGCTGGGCATCTTCAAAATTCCACAGGTGGGTGGACTGGGAGAAGCAATGTGAGGTGCCATGTAGAGAAAACAAAAGATTGTCACCAAATCATTTGCATGCATGATATCCCTCCCAGGACAACAGACCATCCTACTCAATCCCGAAATGAAAGGGTTCAAGCCCCCCTCCCCCGCCCCAAATCAGGCACCCATCTGGTTTTCTTAACACTGAGGATTAACAAAAAAAGGTTGCTCTTGTTTATTGTCTGACTGTGAAAGAGACAGACAAGTAATTTTATTAAAAAAAAAAAACTTTTCTGTAGGTGCACACTAGCAATAACCGCATGAGGGGGATTGCAGGAGCAGAGCCAGCTGGAACCCAGAGTCAGAATGAAGAGGAGACCTCTTCTGACTCGCTTTATTTCTGTTTCTAATCAAGTTTGAGCCCATCTCCAGTTGAGACCAGCAGCCACAGCCATCATGCCCAGGGCTTTCACATGTTCAGCTTTTTGCAATGATTAGATGTACAGAGAACATCATGAATATTACTTTTGTACATGGTTATGTTATGCTACACTTCTGTTGTTAAAGCAACTGGCTCCAGGCTGATCTTTTACATATTCTGACCATCTTTGCAGAGGTTTATAGTTTCAACTCTCTTATGTCTCTCTGATAGAACCCTATATTATTGACCCTTGATGTTTTGCAGTCAGGAAAAAATTGTAATCGTCATAAGATATAGGGCAAATAATTCTGCACTTCAGGGTCTGTCATTTCATTGACATTCATGATAATTTTCTTTTCTTTCCCATGCATCCCATGCAGAAGGGGAAGGATGATTCTGAGACCACAGGGAGATGTCCAAGGCATCTGTGTTTGAACAAATCTACAAAACAGTTTTTTCCCATTTCTGCTAAGAATGTGGGGAAATTTATTCCAGGATCAAAAATCTGGATATGATCAAGAGTTCAGATTTCTCCCAGCATACATTTTTCAGTGTTGTAAACGTTTGATACTTAAACATATTATTTTACAGAAAATGATCAAGATTTCTTCCTTTCCAAACATGCTTCATGCTGATGATTAAATATTAAGTGGTGTGTTCTTATGAGATGAGAAAATCTGACTTAGTGCTGAAGTGAAGCAACCTATCAGTCTCTTCCTTTCTTTCCCAGGTTACATATGCTTTCACTTCTCAGGTTCTTAGAGAAAATAGTCAGTCCTCTTCCTTCTACAGGATGGTCCCCGAAGAAGGCATCCAGTACCCAGGGATTGTCAGGCTGCTGCTGCATTTCAGGTGGACAATGGTGGGTCTCTTTTCACTGGACACTGAGAATGGAGACAAGTTCATGAGAACCTTGAAACCTGAGCTCCTCAGGAATGGCATTTGCGTGACTTTTTCACGGAGTGTCTCACAGCTGAAATCAGGCAATGCAGAAATCACAGTGCGGTCCATGAAGGAGTTGGTACAAATCAATGTCTTTGTTTGTTTTGAAGAGTCCCTTTTCTCATTCTATGGAATACGGATAGTAGAAATAGGTATTGAAATGATTATGAAACCTGTTCATGGGAAAGTCTGGATCACCACAACTTTATATGATTTTCTCTTGGCTTTACCTTCTCCATTTTGTGATTTCCAGCATGTCTATACATACTTCTCCTTTCTTCCCCAAACAAATAAAAGAATGAACTATCATGGTTTTAATGATTTGTACATCTCTATGAGGCAATTCATGAGTAGAGCATTCAGGTGTTCCTATTCACAGCATGTGCTGTCAGTGAAAGAGTGGGCAAGATGCAGAGAGAAGGAGAAACCGGAGGGCCTGCCCCAAGTGGACAAGGAGAGAATACTGGCTCTGGACAGCTTCTTTTCCTACAACACAGTCCAGGCTGTGGCCCATGCCATGGATGCGGCTGTTTCCTCCAGATCCAAGAGGAAGGACATGGAACAAGGAGGCAGGTTTGATGTGCACTGGCTTCATCCATGGCAGGTATTCCCTCCTCTTCTTTGGTTTTGAATTTAGAATGTGAGAAATAGGAATGAGATTTTCCAAGTGCAGGGGCAGCTGGAGCACTCTCTGTTCTGGTCCCTGCTTTGATCCTTTCTACTGGCTTCCTGGGACTGAGTCCATCTGGTCATGGCCCATAGAGTTGCTTTGAGCCATCCTGAACCCAAACATAGAAGGAGTGTAGGAATTGTGTAAGTCCTTGCTCAAGTTCCTTGACCTAGGAATAATAGTCCTTGCTCCCTTTCCTGGGTTTGAAACACAAGACAACATTTGACCTTCTATGCCCAGCTGAATACAACCTACACTTAGTTGGATCTGCTTTCCAGATTCCAGGATACTTTCAGGCTCCTAGCTGAGAAGAGCAAGGTTTCAGCAGGCTAGCCAAAATGGACAGTTCACAGGTGTTTTGCAATGGAGTTGTAGTGGAACAGGATACCAAGGCAGAGCAAAGGGATTCTGCTGGTCAACTTCAGGGAGGAGAGGAGAAAATCCAGAATGTCACCATGTGGAGAGAAAGGTAGAACCCAAAATCAGGGAATTTGGATCAATAAACCTCCCCAATGGTAGTGGCCTGCAACCTCCATCCAATGTCTGGTTTTCTGCCTAAGGTCAGAGTGGCAGCCACACACAATGATTGCAGGGTAGCAGCCATCATGGAGACAGAGTGAGAGTGCTGGAGCAGTGAGTGGGCTCTCAAGGGAAAGAGAGGATGATGAGCCTTGAGGTCGAGCAATGAGGCAGTGATGTTAAGTGTATCACGCAAGAGCAACTGGGAGCTGAGGCTGAGGAAGAGAATCTAGAGGGAAGTGAAAATGAGGAGGGAAGTTGCTGGAAAAGAGGGGCAGTCAGCAGCAGAGGAACCAGACGATGCTTTGCACTACTGAAAGCAGTGGAACCATGCAACTGCTTTCAGCAACTTGTACATCAGACTTGAAGGCTGCATGCAGCCAAAGGGGAAGACCTCATGGACAAAGAGGCAACTACAGGAACTGTGGGGAATGTGCCTGTGCCATACTTGAATTCCTACGGAAGGCAAATCCAAGTGTAGCCAAACTGACAGCCTGAAAATCAGGAAAGCCCATTTTAAAATGCTCAGAACAATGCAAAGTAAAGTCTTAAGAAAAATTAATAAGTAAAGCAGTCCTTGAAGTGTGGGAATTTCTTAAAAACGTAATCTTAAATGCACAATTATATACCCTCCATTCAAAGAAAAGAAGTAGAAGATAACATAGCAAGTTGTTTCACATGTTTTCAACATGAAAGGTGCTGAAGGTAGCTTGAAACCAACGCTGCCTGCCTGCAGTGAAATCTCTATGAGGTGGAAGGAAGGCCAGGCTACAACAGAAGAATACAGGCAGGTAACCCAAAATTTCAGGGATGGCATCAGGGAGACTAAAGTGGAGAAAGAGTGGAGATTAGTGAGGGATGCTAAAAGCAACCACAATCCTTCTCCAGATAAGTTCAGTGTAGAAGGCAGGAGAAAGATGTTGTGGTTCAGGTAGTCCCTGCAGAGGGCAAAATGATGACAGAGGAAAAGGAATGCCTGAAGTTCCGAGTTCTTTGAATCTGTCTTGTCCAAAAAAGAAACATGGAAGTCCCTGAGGAAGGAGCATGCGGTAGATCAAGATAGGGAAAGGGTAAATGATCTACTCACAATGAATGAATCCGTCAACAGGGCCTGATGAACTTCATCCAAAATTAGAAAGGAGCTTGCAGAAGTAATCCCTTAAGGACCCTGGCAAGGCTGTGTACATCATCTATCTAGGCAAAGAAAAGCTTTGGATTGAGTCCCCCATGAAAATATGATTAGCAATCTAGTTCCAAGCAGGTGAGCTCCAAGAATGTTAGATACTACAACTCTTGGCTTGACACACAGTGGGCTACAGAATCAAACTCAAAGTGTGTTCAAGAATGGCCCCTTCTAAGATTAAGCTTAGGTAACAAATGTGATTCTGCAGGGTTCAGTCCATGGCCCAGTGTTCTTCAACGTTTGTATTTATGATTTGAATAAGGAAATGTAGGGAATGCTGATCAAATCTACAGATCACAAGAAAGCAAGTAAGCTAGCTAATACCTTGGAAGACAAGAACTTTCACAGGATCCCAGTAGGAGAAACAGGAAAACATTCAAAGGAGGACAGCAAGGATGATGTGTGGACTGGAAACAGAACCACATGAGGAGAGATTGAATGAAGTGAGCATATTTAGCCTGGATATGAAACGACTGAGGGGAGTATGACAGCACTCTTCAAGTTCTTGATGAATTGTCAGAAAGAGCAAGGCCATAATCCCTGCTTGATCATCCCAGAGAGCATGATGTGGAACAAAGGGCCCAAGTGACAGGAAGCCCTTCTTGGCCCCTTTCAAATCCCCTGTTCTGGGATTCCTGTGAGACTCCTGAGAAAGAAATTCCATGAAGTGCACTCCCAGGTCACTTTCTGAAGGAGTATATGCTCTGGAGCAGAACTGTCCATTTGCTTCTTCAGAATGTACTCCCAAGAGAAGCTACCCTTTAATTCTCTTCAGTGAAAAGGCTTCTCTTCTCTGATTCCCAAATTCCTAAAGCAGAGCATGGACATCCAGCAATTAAATCAGAAACTCATCCATAATAAGAGTCATTCCCAGCCACATTAATGTGGAAGCAGCTCTTAGCAAAAACTGGGGTATGAAATATGTCTTCTCAACTGCTTCTGCTTTCCTTGTCGTTCCAGCTCCACCCTTTCCTGAGAGACCCCCAGTTTCACAATCATTCTATTGACGAGGTGTATTTAGATGAGAATGGAGATTTGGCTGTCAACTTGGACCTTGTCAGTTGGGTGAGGTTTCCCAATAGGACTGCTATAAGAGAGAAAATTGGGAGTCTAGAAAGGTGGGGCTTGCCTGGCCCCAAATTCACCATTCAGCAAGATCCCATTGTGTGGCCCCGATGGCAAGATCAGGTGAAGACATCCATCCCCATCATTCCAATCTTTTAATTCTCCATCCCTTCACTAACATTCTGGCTAATGGGAGGGCAGAAATTTAATAAAGAAATAAAATGCATGAGATGTAACAGGTGTAATGAATAAAAGTGATGCCTTTCACAGTCCCGTTTCACAGGGTGGGCTTCCATTATGCAATCTGCTAAAATGCTGGCAGTCCTCTCCTCTGCATCCTTACCTGCTCTGCCTCCCTGCTGACAGCATCCTCAGCCCAACCCTCCTCCCCTGATGCTCCTTCTCTCTTGCTCAGCCGCTGCCCCAGGCCAGGTGTGTGGAGAGCTGCTGCTCGGGATTCTTCAAGGTGGCTCGAGAAGGACAGCCCATTTGCTGCTATGACTGTGCTCCCTGTGCGGAAGGGACCATCTCCACTCAGGAAGGTGGGTGAGTGCAGAGGGAAATGCAGTGCCTTGCAGGAGGACAAAGATTTGTTATGGGGAATATTTATTTATTTATTTTATTAAAACACTTATATGCCGTCCCATCGCAACAAAGCCTCGGGGTGGCTCACAACAATAAAAATGCAAACAGTATATTAAAAGCTTAAACTATCTATCCCCACCACATGCATCTCGGTCAACCTAAAAATACAATCCAATACACAAAAGCAAACAACACACCACGCCATATAAATTAATAAACAACAATTAAACTATAACAAATAATAAAACCCAATTAGCTAAACAAAATAAATACATAAATACATAACAATACACTAAAACAAATTAACAAATTAACACTTAAAATAAGATTTGAATAAAAAGGTTGAATATTTGTCATCCTGCAAAGAATTTAGGATGGTCCAGTTGTTTCTGGAGTATCAGAGCACAAAACTTCCTGCACCCAGTCCTAGATGGGCTGCATTGCTGAACTTCTGTGTGTTTTTCCCTGCTTTCCAGAATGCCCTATTGCCTCTTTGCTTCAGCAGCCATGTACTCCTTGGCATTCTTTCTACTGCAGGCATGTTTTCCCTTTGGTACCCCTTGCTGCTAAGCCTCCCCTGCCCAGCACTGCCCCTGCACTCCTCCTCCATCTCTCCAGAAAACTTTCCCTCCCTTCTCGTGAGTGGTATTTTGTCGGCACACCTGTTTGTCCCTCCACAATACCCCTCACTGCACCTTGGCATGTGAAGCCAACCTGATTGTGCTGTTGTTCCCTCCCTTTACAAAGGAACCAAGTGTGCCCTGTGCAGCTCCCTCAGCATGACTGGGTGGCTTGCAGAAAAGCAAAATTCTTGAGCAAGAGTTGCTTTTGCACTTTCTGTTGCCTCATCCAAGGGCTGAAAGGGGGCTTCTCTTGCTAGCATTGCCAGGCTTGCCTTCAGGGAGGATGCTTGGGAGGGTTGCTGAGCCCAGAGGATTACTTAAACAATGACTCCCAGGTTGTTTGGGGTATGGGGAATTCACAGATGTATGGGAAGGTTGGGAGGGAGGAGATGTGGGTTGGGCCTTCAGCTCTGCCTGCTGGTCTTCATCATATTCCGAAACGTGCAGGGGCTGGTGTGCTTTCACAGAGTCCAAGATGAATAGAAGAATTCCATGATATTTTCAATTTGTTTATCATTAAAAAGAAGGTGTAATGATTAAAATTATTGAAAGAAGGCACATTATTAAACCTCATGTATACAGAATGAGGAATGCCATATCATAAAACAGCCTGTATTTCTTTCTTCAGTTTCTTTATATCCTTCCATTTTCTTTTGTGAAACTCATGGTGGCTTATGTAATTCTGCTCCTCGTCCTCTCAATGCTATCCTAAGAGCAAGCCTGTGTGTTCAGCTGGGCTGAGTCTGTGGGTGGCCCACATTCCCTACTGACCTCCATGGCTGAGTCAGGACTAGACTCTGGATCACCTTTCTTCTGCACCATTTGGCCCCCAGTCAGGCAGGTGTTGCCAGGTGGGAAACTTCACCCACCCCACTTGGGGAGCTGATCACACTCTAGCAACTCACAGCCCCTCACTCCCAGACCCCATCCTCTTCCCTCCCACACAGAAGACCTCTGTGAACTAGAGCTAGATGAGAACTGACAGAATCTCCCAGAAAACTTTGCAAACACGAGATGACCGACTCAGAAGTTTTACCTGGGCAGAACTAGGCAAATGCTCAAAGTGTCATTCAGTCCCAGCCCATTTGGTTCTGAGATGGTTCTGTGAATTGCAGGTGATGAAGCAGGCTGGGAGACGACTAGAGTGCAGGTGGAGGAAATCCCATGCTGAATCTCATGGAATGCTAATTAGGGCTCATTGTCAAGCCTATGCTGTGATGGTAGGAGCAATGAAAAAGGAAGTCTTCTCCACTTCCATTGCATCCTCACAGGGTCATCCAGTTGAGCTTGTCTGGGTGGTACAGGGCCTGGAACATTCTGGGCCAAAATAAACCCAGAATGTTGCGACCTGAGAATGTGGTCAAGGTGCCTGGACAAGGCTGACCAACCACCTGTTTATTTGATCCTTGCCCTACATGGCTACTCATCAAAGGCAAGAAAGGGATGTGCACCTGGGTTTAGGAGGTTGTTCACTCTTCTCTCAGGGAGGTTCAGGTCCCAGACTCCTTGAAAGAGGTGATAATTAGCCCTCCCCTCAAGGGGGGGAACATCAACCCAGAGATGGCCACCAACTTAATACTGGTAGCTAACTTCCCGTTCTTGAGCAAGGGTTCTTGAGTGGGTGATGAATCCATTCCAGTGTGGTTTCAGGCCTGGCTATGGGACTGAACTGCATTGGTTGTCCTGTGAAGGGATTATCTGGACCCATTTCAATCCAGCTTCAGACCCGGGTACGGCACTGAATCTGCCTTGGTCGCCCTGTACGATGACCTGTGCAGGGAGAGAGACAGGGGGAGTGCATCCCTGTTGGTTCTCCTGGACCTCTCAGAGGCTTTTGATGCCATCAACCATGGTATCCTTCTGGATAGGCTGGCTGACTTGTGGGTTGGAGGTGGTGGTTCCACTCTTACTAGACTGGCAGATTCCAGGAGGAGGTGCTGGGGCATTGTGGCTCTGTACCATGGCAGCTTTGCCATGAAGTTCTGCAGGGTTCCATTTATCCCTCATGCTCTTTAACATCTACCTGGAACCACTGGGAGAGGTCATCTGGAGGTCTGGGCTGTGGAGTCATCAGTCACAGAATACACCCAGCTCCACCTCATTTTTACATCAAATCCTGATGAGGCAGTGGCTGTCCTTAACTGGTTTCTGGCCAGGGTGATGGGCTGGATGAGGGCCAATGAACTGAGGCTTCAACCTGACAAGACCAAGGCCCTGTTGGTAGGTGAGTCAGCATTTCTGCTAAGTGATTTTATGCCCCTATTAGTACTACTAAAGTTAATACTAATATGAGTAATAAAAACAATAATGAATAAAATGTAAAGAGCAGACACTGAAAGTGATGTCAGGGTGCTGTTTCTCTTGCTTTCAACAGACGCAGAGCAATGCCTGAAGTGTCCAGAAGATCAGCATCCAAACACGGCCCGGGATCAGTGCATCCCCAAGACCATCACATTCCTGTCCTATGAAGACATTTTGGGGTCCTTCCTCACTGGCATGGCCCTACTCTTCTCCATCACTACAGGAAGCATACTGGGGATCTTCTGGAAATTCCAAGAAACCTCAGTAGTTAAGGTCAACAACCGAGACCTCTCCTATGTTCTTCTTGTGTCCCTCCTGCTTTGCTTTTTGTGCTCTTTCCTCTTCATTGGCCAGCCAAGCAGCATCACCTGCCTCCTCCGACAAACAGCCTTCAGTATCATCTTCTCAATGGCCATCTCTTCCCTCCTGGCCAAAACAGTCACTGTGGTGCTGGCCTTCCTGGCCACCAAGCCAGGCAACAGGGCTAGGAACTGGTTGGGGAAGAGTTTGGCCAACTCCATTGTCATCTCCTGTTCCAGCATCCAAGTAGTCCTCTCCATTATCTGGTTGGGTACCTCTCCCCCATTCCCTGACTTGGACAAGCACTCGCAGCCTGGACAGATCATCCTGCAGTGCAATGAAGGCTCCGTGGCCATGTTCTACACTGCCCTCGGCTACATGGGCTTCCTGGCTGCCATCTGCTTCACAGTGGCCTTCCTGGCCAGGAAGCTGCCTGGGGCCTTCAATGAGGCCAAGTTGATCACCTTCAGCATGCTGGTCTTCTGCAGCGTCTGGGTGTCCTTCATGCCTGCCTACCTGAGCACCAAGGGCAAGTACATGGTGGCCGTGCAGGTCTTCTCCATCTTGGCCTCCAGTGCTGGGCTGCTGGGCTGCATCTTCCTCCCCAAGTGCTACATCATTCTAGTGAGGCCTGACCTGAATACCAAGAAGAACCTCATGATGAAAAGCACAGCATAAAATGTGTTTGTATTGTTTGTCTGCAGCTCAAGATTTTCACAGCCCAAAGATCCATTATGGGTGAATGGACAGTACAGAAACAAAAGAAATGGGGAAAAAATCCTTTGCACTTTTCAGTACTTGGAAAAAATAAAAGCTGCATTTCACACATGAGGAAGCAGCATGTGAGAAATTTTCCCCTCTCCATCCCTTCAGCTAAGCTGTGTTGTGTCTTTTTTCCCCCCTACAAATATTTTTTTGTTTTCTGTCCTTGAGATTTTCATGCTGTATTTGAAGTGTCAGCTTCACAGTCTTTGGAACCATGTTCAGGTCACCAACCTCCCCTAAGCTCCCCCAGCATGAGAGCAGCTGCACAGCTGGGCCTGCTGGGCACCACTGCTTCAGCTCCTGGCTTCCTTTCAGGGAGCTTTGAGGATGAGTGTGGAGTGGAGCCAGGGCCCCTCACATCTCCCATGTGGCACCCAACCCACCAGGCCACCCTGCCTCTCAGAGGACACTCCCGTCTCCTTCAGGCTTCCCTTTCACAGTTTGACTCTCTAGCTTGGAGAAATTTTGTTTAGTCAGTTATTTTCTCCCTGCAAGTAATGAGTTGCTCCTGATGGGCAAGAAAGGGAAGGGGTGCATTTGCTACCTTGCTGGGGTGAGGTGTGATAGAAGCAGGCAGGGATACTCTGTTCCTGGCCAACTGGGAAAAATCCCTCCTGGATCCTCCCTGTCCGCTCAGTGCAGAACTGGCCTCAGTTCTAAGCACAAAACACACACAAGGTTGGGGAACAAATCTATGTTTTCAAAGGATGAAAATAGGGATTGGGGGTTCTGATGCATCCAGGCTGAAAGGATAAAACAGGGCAAAAGAGGGGAAGGATGGGGAAGGGGAGCTTGGGCAGCAGCTGCAGAAATGCATGCGGTCAGCTGTGAGCTACTGGCTCCCAGTTCTGGTCAGCGCACTCAGACAGGAAACAAGAGACCCACATCCCAGCCTCAGCTCTCCAGACAGAGGTCCAACCTTCCACAGCTCAGGACATGCAGGCAGCACAGCAACCTTTGTCAGGGAGCAAGAGCAGCTGACTGGAACCTCCAGGAGAGGAGCAAAGACCCTCCCTCCCTTCTGGCTTTATCTGCTCCAGGCAAGGTCCACTGAGCCTTACGGTGCTGACCCCTCTTCCGAGCCTTGGGGCCAGGTGTTTGCTCTTGGTGCATGGGTTAGCAAGCCATGGCTGTTACCACTGGCATCCTGGAGGCCACCATTTCAGAAAGCACTTCAAACAGGAGGGGGCAACTCCCAGGCCTTGGGCGAGATTCCTGCTGGGCTGGCCCCTGATTTGCAGACTTTTCCATGCTCCAAATTTAACCCTTCCTTAGCTGTCTGGACCCCCCAAGCCAGCTCACCTGACACTCAGTTACAGTTTTGTTTTACAGATCTGGATGATAAAACTCAATTCACTTAAATCTACTGGACAATGATGGTACTTGGGGACTGTCCAACTGCATCATTCTGTTACATGTAATAAATTACATTTTAATAATGTAAAGTAATGGATTAGATAATATTGCATTAAAATACATTTCTGCTATGCTCAGAATCAAAAAATGGGCACAGCCTCTGTTAAGAAATTTCATGTGTGCATGTCATGTGTGATTAGGCAACACTCTTCCAATCATCATTGATTGGGGTCCCTTGCCCTCGCATTGCTGAGTATGAAGCTCATGGGAAATACCCTGACTCCAGAGGGGACTTTTGCACATGCTGACCTCCTTGAGAAAAAAATTTGAAAGATTTATGACCTGCGCCATTGCTGGAGATCAAAAGGGGAGAAGGGACCATTCTTCTGCATCATGAAGTTTGCAGTCCTCCAAGGGCCCAAGCTGAGCTCACCAAAAATTGGCAGGGGCAAAGTGAAGAACAGTTTTTGTAGGGCCAAAATCCATCCCTACTGAGGCAATCCTGGGCGACAGGGTGCGGGGGGGGGGGGTCACAACTTCAAGGCCAATTACAGAGCACATGACTGAAGGAGTCTCTTGATCCTGGTTGTCTCAAAGGGGCCACATGGGAGAGCTCTCAGATGTGTGCATCTCCCCAGCTCAGTCTTTCAGCAAGGGACTGAGGAAAGTGCCCAGGAAGCCTCAGAGGCACCCCAGCCATGTGGCCATATAATTATGGAAATCATAATGCATTACTGGATCTCTTGCTAAACTTCATGGGGTGGTTTCCCCCAAGACCAACCTGAATTCCTGATGCAAACATCAGATTGCGGAGGTGTGTCTTGTATCCAGTTGCAAAAGGGAAGGCGCCTCATTCCCTGCAGTTCTGCTCAAAGGTCCAAAGAGGTTGAGGGCAGGGGAGGAGGCCTCCGTGCAGGGCACTTCTCCTGCCCTTAGCTGAAGCATTGGCTAGCCAGGCACCACATCCTTCTAAAAGGCAAATTATTCTTCTAACAGTTCCTCTACTTGGTTGAAAGGGACATGGTGGAGGCCGTGCCAAGTGCCGGCAGAATGGCACTTGCCTTCCTGCTGCTGCTCCTCCTCCCAGAGGCCTCCTGTGGGGTGCTGGAGGCCAAATGCCCCTGGAGCTGGCACCGGGATGAGCTGCAGCCACAGAATTACTACCTGGCAGGAGACTATGTCATCAGTGCCAGCATCTTGGCAGGACAAAGCCAGTTTGGACCACACAAATTCAATAAACCTGCCTCTAATGAAAAGATTGCGTGAGTCATTGGCCTGCTTGACATGATACCACAAAGCACGAAGGGCAGCAAGGCAGCACAGCTGGCGCCTTCCCCAGGAAGACCCAGCCAGCAAACTCAAGTGTAACAAAGCCCTGGGGGGGGTGGGGGGAGTCCAGGGCAATGGGAGGTCTCCAGGCCCTAGAACATGCCCCATATTTTTGCCTTGGCACTCCTCTGCCTTCCCTTCTCCTTCAGTGTTAGTGGCCGCACTTGGTGGGCTCCTGCCTGGGATGGGCACCTTTGTTGCAGGTGTCTTGTCCTGAGGAAGAGAACTGAATTCGGATGGGAAATTGGCCTGCCCACCCACTGGAATCCTACCAGAAATTCCAAAGGAATTCGCTGTTGGGATCTTGGTTTCAGTGGAGACCAGACTGAGCATGTGGAAGTCTAAGAAGCAGGTTGCAGCTTCAAAGGACACTGGAAGGATTCACGAGCAAGGATGGCAGGGCAAACTGTTTGTTTTCTTTTTGTTTTAGGTTGGAAGACACATATTACTGGAAGATCCTCCCCTTCCTTTTTTCGATCCAGGAGGTCAACCAGAATCCCAGCCTCTTGCCCAATGTCACCTTGGGCTACAACATCTATGACAGCCTTCTTGATGCTAGACTGATGTCCGATGCAGCCATAGACCTGCTCTCGACCACTCAGGCCCACGTTCCCAACTACAAGTGTGGCAGGCAAGATCATCTGCTGGCTGTCCTTGAAGAATCTGACTCTGACAACTCCAGGCAGCTTTCCAACATGCTGGGCATCTTCAAAATCCCACAGGCAGGGCATTTTCTCTCATAGAATGCACCAGAACAGTGTTCTGGCACCTTTTTTTTCCAATGGATTTTACGAAGTGATTTTGAATCACCTGTCAGGCATAGCAGATCAGCAGCAAACATCATTAACATAGTGCCTGCTGGCTGCTTTTGTGTCTGCGGCTGATAGTGAGACCACTGCTCGGCTTGGGATTGGTGTGTGTGGTCACACGCTTAGTGCTTACTGCCAGCGGCGACCATTATGTTTATGTATGTATAGAGTGACTGGCTATAAGTGTGTATAGAGTGACTGGCTTTAAACTAAAAATCTTTTTTAGTGTAAAAGTGTGACCCCAAGATGTGAGTTCAGGCACTTTTTTTTTTTTTTATTGAAAGAGCACTGCCCACAGGTGTGCAGCTTGGGATAAATACTGTGAGGTGCCATGTAGAGAAAGCCAAAAATTCCCCAATTCATTACCATACATGTGTAATGAGATTAGGAGGGAGGGGACCATTGAAGCCACCTTGTTCCCTGTAAATCTCATGAGGAAGCAACCTCACCCAGCAGATCCTTTTCTTCGCAGATCCTTTTCTTCATGGTTTAGAACTTCGCACAGAGCCCTCCATTCCCCTGGACACTTCCTTGCCCTTGGTACTAAGGCAAAGAGTGACTCGCCTCTGGAGAAGGGCAGGGCTGTGTGTCTGAGGCACATGGTATGACCTTGGTGCCCCTGTCTTGGCTCTCTGCACATTGCAACAATGCCAGCCGCTTCCAGCTTTCTCCCTGTGACTGCTCTTTCATGTCACCTCATCCTTTCCTTCCCTCCTCTACTCTCTCACTCACTCTCTCCTCCTCTGTCCACCACCCCCTCCTGTTAATCTCAGTGCTGCCTGTATTCCCCTTCCCCAGCACAGCTGTCCCTGCTCTGCCCCCCCAATACTGTGCAGCTGCATGTGGGCTCATGCATTCCCACTGAGTCCCATGCCTTGTTCCTCCCAAGCAGACTCCAGGCCAGGCACCACTGCCTCTGGAGGCTCTCCAGGTTCTGCCATGGGGAGATGAGCGACTCCTCCACCTCTTCCCAGCATGACTACCCTCCCAGGACAGCATGCAATCCAACTCAGTCCTAAGATTAAAAGGATTCAAGACCCCTCTGCCCCACACCAGACATTCTTCTGGTATTCTTAATGCTGAGGTCCCTCAATTTTATTGTCTGACTGTGAAAAAGCAAGTAATTGTATACAACAGACTTTATTGTAAATTCATACCCACAATTGAGAATGAGACCATCTGCAATCAAGACAAGCTGCCACGGCCATCATGCAAATCACTTTTATAAGTTCAGCTTTTTGCTATGAGTGGATGTAGGGAGAACATCATGGATGTGACTTTTGTACATGGCTATCTTAAGCTACACTTCTGGTGTCAGATCAACTGGCTCCAGGCTGAGCTTTCACACATTCGGTGGTTCTTGGCAGAGGTTTATATTTTCCACTCTCTTATGTCTCTCTGATAGAACCCTAAAAAATAGATCACTGTTGTTTGGTCATTAGCAAAAATTTATATTCTTCGCTGGGTTCTGATGTAGAGCAAATAATTCTATACTTCAGGGTTATCATATCATGGGCATCAAAGATATATCTGGAGATGGTGAAGAGTTCAGGCTACTCATGGCATCCATTTGTCATTTCTTTAAACTTATGATGCTAAAACACTTAATTTACCAGAAAATTAGAAGTGTTGAATCAAGGTTATGTAGTTAATTCTAGTGATATGAGGAAGATTGATTTGTTGTGGAAATGAGGCAATCCATCAGTTTCTTCCTTTCTTTCCCAGGTCTCTTATGCTTTCACTTCTCAGATTCTGAGAGAAAATAGCCAGTCCCCTTCCTTCTACAGGATGGTCCCTGAAGAAGGCATCCAGTACCCAGGGATTGTCAGGCTGCTGCTTCATTTCAGGTGGACAATGGTGGGTCTCTTTGCACTGGACACTGAGAATGGAGATAAGTTCATGAGAACCTTGAAACCAGAGCTCCTCAGGAATGGCATTTGTGTGATTTTTTCACACAGCATCTCACAACTGAAATCAGGTTTTCTACTGAGCAAGTTGCTGTCAATGAAGGAGTTGGCAGAAATCAATGTCTTCATTTATTTTGAAGAGTTCCTTTTCACATTCTATGGAATACGCATTCAAGGAAAAGTTATTGAAATGATGGTGAAACCTGTTAATGGGAAAATCTGGATCACCACGACATTGTCCGACTTTACCTTGGCTTTAGCTTATGCAAATTGTGATTTCCAGCATGTCTATGCTTATTTTTCCTTCATTCCCCGAACAAGTAAAAGGACAAGCTATGATGGTTTTGAAGATTTGTATATCACTCTGCAGGAATTTGTGAAGAGATCTTTCCAGTGTTCCTATTCAAAATACGTGAGTTCAGTGAAAGAGTGGAGAAGATGCAGTGAGAAGGAGAAACTGGAGGGCCTTGTGGAAGTGGACAAGGAGCGAACACTGGCTCTGGACAGCCCCTTCTCTTACAGCACAGTACAGGCTGTGACCCGTGCTGTGGATACGGCTGTTTCCTCTGGATCCAAGAGGAAGTACATGGAACATGGAGGCAGGCAAGATGTGTACCGACTCCATCCATGGCAGGTAATCCCTCCCTTTCTTAGCTATTAAATCCAGAGTGTGAGAAATCGAGATAAGATCTTCCAAATGGATTGGGCAGCTGGAACACTCTCTGTTCTGGTCCCTGAATGCTCCCTTCTATTGGCTTCCCAGGACTAAGTCCAGCTGGTTGTGCCCATAGAGTGGCTTCGGGTCATTGGAATATAAAATATAGAAAGAGCATGAGAATGGTAAAAGTCATTGCTCAGGTTCCTTGACCTGAGAATATTAGGGCTTGGTGCCTTGCCTGGGTTTAGAACAGAAGGCAATCCATATTTGACCTGCTGTGTCCTGCTCAACACAACCTAAAGTGCAATACAGGAACCAGAAGAGCAGCAGTGAGCTGAGGCCAGAGAAGTTAATCTTACAATGGGGGAAATGAAAATGAAGAAAGAGTTCCATGGAAAGGGGGTGGGGGCGCATCAGGAGCAAAAAACCTAGAAGATGCTCTTCACTGCTGAGAGCAATGCAAGCAAGCAAACAATTTCAGCTCTTGGAAATCAGACTTGCAAGCTACATGCAACCAGGAGGGAAGAGTGAGTGGACAGAGTGGCAGCTACAGGAGCTCTGGGGCAATGCACCCATGCCATGCTTGAATTCTGACTGAAGGCCAATTCAAGTGCAGTCAAACTGATGCCTCGAATGGCAGGAAAGCCCATTTTAGGACACTCAGACCAATGCTGAGGACAGGCTCAGGCAAATGACTCTGAAGAGAAATGCAGTCCCTCCTCAGGGGGTGGAGATTTTTAAAATATGCAATTCTAAAGGCACTGTTACACAATTTCCATTCTAAGAAAAAAGAGAAGAGAGAAAGTTTGTTCCAGGAGTTTTCCCCAAAAAGGTTCTGATGATGATCTGAAAACCAACCCTCCCCACCCAAAATGGCATCTCTAAGAAGTGGAAGGAAGGCCAAGCTACCACAGGAGAATGCAGGCAGGAGGCATAGAAGGGAAGCAGTGGCATCAGGAAGCCTAAAGTGGAGAATGAATGGAGGTCCATGAGGGATGCTATAAGCACCAAAAGTCTACTCCAGATACATCCGGAGGAAAACGCAAAGGAAAGAGGACATGGTTCAGGGAGTCCCTGAAGATGGCATGATGATGACAGAGGACAAAGAAAGCCTGAAGTTCTGACCTGTTTCCTTGATTCTGTCTTGCTCCAAAAGAGGAATAAGGAATTTCCTGAGACAGGCAAGGACTAGAAAAAAGAGCATGATATGAGATAAAGTTTGACAGGAGAAGGGTAAATGATCTACTCACTATGCAAGGGTCAGTCCCCTGGACCATCTGACTTCAGTGCCTGGGAAAAATCGGAACAGCTGATGAAGAAAGTCATCTTCAGACACCTTTCAAATAAAGTGGTACCTCACCTCACAAACATCTCAGTTCAAGACCAAATCCAGTAGCGAACAAAAATTTCATAAAAAATTTGACTCAGGTCGCAAACTCTGCATTAGGTGGCAACCACGATCACTGCCATCCCCCCCCCCTCCCCGAGTATGGAGATGGCTGCAATCGTGCTGGGGGCAGAGGGGAGATAGCTAAGATCACACCCGTCTTTCCTGCACGGGTGCAACTGAGATCTTGGTCATCTCCCCCCCCACAACAATCGTGCCTGTCTCTCCCCCCAACCACCACACATGCCGGGATGAAGGGTGCATGCAGGGATGACAGGCTTGATTGCAGTCGTGTTGGGAGGGAGGGGAGATGGCCACCCTCATGCTCAGGGTAGTGGTGGGGTGGTGGAGATGGCCACAATCTTTGTTGTTCTTTGTCACTTTGCTTCATATTTTTCTGAATTAAAAAAATAGTTACAGAATGGATTAACTTTCTTTACATTGAACCTTATGGGGAAATTTAACTTGGCTCATGACCAATTTGGGTCACAACTAGAATCCTGGAATGGATTAAGTTCATGAGCCAAGGTACTACTGTAATGCCATGATACCAAGAAACCAGAATGGATATGTCAGGAAGATATACATATATCTATTCACATTACATCTTTTGATTGGGTTACCTCCCTGGTGGACGAAGGGAATGCTGTGGATTTCATCTATCCAGACTTCAGCCAAGCTTTGGAAAAAGTGCCACATGAGACCATGATTAACAAACCAGCTCCAAGTAGTGTAGGTAAAAAAACTCTCAGATGCATTAACAGTTGGCTACAGAATCAGACTCAAGTCTGCTCATCAATGGCCCATTCTCAGACCAAGGAGAAGTAATAAGTGGGGTAATGCAGTTTTCATCCCATGACTCAGTGAGCTTCAGCATTTGTACTGATGATTTGAATGAAGAAGTATGTTTATCACATCTTCACATCTCACAAAAGCAATTAGGCTAGTCAATAGCTTGAAAAATTTCACAGGTTATCTGAAGGAGAAACAGGAAAGCATTCAAAGGAGGAAAACTAGGATGATGTGTGGACTGGAAACAGAGCCATATGAGGAGTGATTGGATGAACTGGGCATTCTTAGCCTGAGGATGGAAGGACTGAAGGGAGTTATCAAAGTACTCTTCAAGGACTGGATGGGTTCTCACAAAGAGCAAGGCCACAATCTCTGATTGATCATTCCAGAGTGTAGAATTGAAATAAAGGGCTCAAGTGACAGGAAGCCCTCCTTGGTCATTTCCAAATCCTTTTGTGGGATTCCTGTTAGACTCCTCAGGAAGAAATCCTATTAAGCATGGTAAAATGAACTCCTGGGTCAGCTTCAGAAGGGCTGCAGGCTCTGGAGCCAAAATGTCCATTTGCTGCTTCAAAGGATTCCTGCATTATTGCTCTCAGAGAAGCTGCCCTCTCTTCCCCCTCAGTGACAATTCTTCTGTTCTCTGCTTCCAATATTCCTAAAACAGACCATGGGCATCCTGCAATGAAATCAAAATCCTGGCCATTAACAAGAGTCATACTAGCCATATTAAACCTAGACACATTCTTAGCAAAAACTGGGGTATTAAATGTGTCTTCTCAAAAGCTTCTGCTTTCTCTCTTGTTCCAGCTCCACCCTTTCCTGAAAGATCCCCAGTTTCACAATTGTACTATAGATGGGGTGTATTTAGATGAGAACGGAGACCTAGCAGTCAACTTGGACCTTGTGAATTGGGTGAGGTTTCCCAACAGGACTGCTGTAAAAGTGAATGTTGGGAGTCTGGAAAGACAGGTGTTGCCTGGTCCCAAATTCATCATTCATCAAGATCCTGTTGTGTGGCCCCAATGGCAAGATCAGGTGAAGAAAACCATCTCTAGCATTTCCTTGTTTTAATTTCCCATCCCTTCAATCCCATTCTGCCTGTTGGTAAGTAAAAAGCAGAAGATGTAAAAGGTGTAGTGAATAAAACAATGCCTTTCACTTGGAGGGAAGGTCCAGCTGTTTCAGCTACATTAGGTGCAGTTCACTGATGGAATATACTGAAAGCCTGTCCCTCCTCTCCATCCTTTCCAGCTCTGTCCCCAGACTTGTCAGCTTCCTCTGCCCAAACCCTTCTTTCCTGATGCTCCTTCTCTCTTACTCAGCCCCTGCCCCAGGCCAGGTGCGTAGAGAGCTGCCGCCCGGGATTCTTCAAGGTGCCTCAGGAAGGACAGCCTGTGTGCTGCTATGACTGCACTTCATGTGCAGAAGGGACCTTCTCCACTCAGGAAGGTGGGTGAGTGCAAAGGAAAAGGCACTGTCTGTGAGGAGGGAAAAGATCTGACCATGGTTTGGGAAGCATTTAGTGGTGATAAACCATCCTGCAAAGAATTTAGAATGGCATGGTTGTTTTTGGAGTATCAGAGCAAAACATTCCACACCCTCAGAGTATCAGAGCACTTCTTCCACACCCTCCCTCCAATCCTGGAAGCACTGCAGAGCCCTACTCCTTTTTGGTAATCTCTGCTTTGCAGAATGCCTCATTCCCTCTTTGCCTCAGCAGTCATGTACTCCTAGGCTTTCAGGGCAGTGCAGGCATGTTTTCCCTTGAATGCTTCCTGCTGCTAAGCCTCCCCTGCCACCACTTCCCCTGCATTCCTCCTTGTCTTCTCCATCTCCCAAGAAAAATTTCCTCCCCTCTCATGGGTGGAACGTTGTCAGTACAACTTCTTCTCCCACAACAGTACCTCCCATGACATCCCGGCAAATGAAGCCAACCTTATCATGCCGTCACTCCATTCCCCTCCAGTTCCAAAGGAACGAGTGCCCTGGGCAGCTCCCCAAACAGGACTGGGTGGTTTTGTAGAGAAGGAACAGCAGGAGCTTTTGGACCTTCTGTTGCCACATCTGGAGGAGGTGGAAGAGAAGTTCTCATCTTGCTGCCATTGCAGGACTTTCCCCCAGGGAGGATGCTGGGCAGTCTTGCTAGGCCTGGAGGACTATGCAAGCAACAGTTCCCAAGTTGTTTGGGGTATGAGGGACTTTCAGATGTAGGGCCAGGTGGGGAGGGAGGGCATGTGGGTCACATCCTCAGCTGTGCATGGTGGGCCTCAGCATAGTATGAAATGGGCAGGAGACTAACAAAGTCCAAGATGAGGAGAGTAATTCCATGAGATTCTATACTGTTCTAAAAGTAAAAAGCAAGACATTAAAGGTATTAAAATGAATGTATCTTCATGTATACACAACGTATACACAATACCATATCATAAAGCATCCTGTATTTCTTTTTTCAGTTTCTTCATATCCAGCCATTTCTTTCAAGGAACTCAAGGTGGTTTGTGTACTTCCCTTCCTCATCCTCCTCTCAGTGCTTTCCTAAAAGCAAGCCTGTGAGATTGGCTGGGCTGTGAGTCCACCGAGGGACCTCCATGGTTGAGTCAGGAGTAGAATCTGGATGCCCTTCCTACTGCAACATTTTGGCCCCCCATCAGACAAGACACTGCCAAGGGTGCAATTCCACCCACCCCACCGGGGGAGTTGAACTCCCACTACCAATTCCAACCCTGCTTCCCCAGTCTTTTTCCTCTTCTCTCCCACCCTGATGACCTCTGTGCAGTACAGCTAGGTCAGAATTCAAAGAACATTCCAGCATACTTTTCAAACACAAGATGATGCACTTGGAACATTTTGCTGGGCAGAAGGAGCCAAAGGCTGAACGTTTCATTCTGTCTTAGCCAGTCTTGTCTGAGGAAGCTCTGTGCATGGCTGTGAAGAATGTGGATGCACCTACATAATCAGAGGCTGGCAATGCCCATGTGTCAGTGTCATCTTTGGGGTCCTTCTCCATTTACACTTCACCTGGGACAGTCAAGGGGATGGTTGACCAAATGCCCGGCCCCAATTCCCAGTTTGTCCAGACCGTGCCTCTGCTCAACTCCTGGAGGGATGGTGGCCTCTGCTGAGCTGACAGGAGTGGGCAGGGCTGTGGCTATTGGGAAAATGCCTTGTTGGAGAGTTTGTGCCAGAAGATGGGCTAGCTGGTGGGTGGGGAGGCAGGGATGGAATTTCCAGGGTGCACAGCTGCAGCCTTGGAAACAGTGTCATAGAAACACAGATATAGTGTGAGTCAGGGGTCCGCCTGGGACATCTAGTCTGATCCCCAGCTCCAGCCGGCTCAACGCAGGACATGCCAACCATGATAGACCCCTGTGTGGCTCAGGGGAACTGGGGGGGGGCGGGGCTCAGCCTGTGTCAATCTCAATGCCAAGGGGAGTTGACTGGGTTACTGGGACTGGAAACATACCTTGGGGTAGTGCTTGTGGCAGAGGCTGGTCTTGATGGTGGCTAGGGAGATGGAGATTCCAGGGTGCACAGCTGGACGCTTGGAAACAGTGTTAGGATGGATCCTGGTGTGGCTTGGATGCACCGTTGATGTGTGCTCAGTCAGAGTCAGGCTCAATGCACCCTAAGGGGCCTGGGAGACAGACTGGATGAGTATTGGGTGGGAGAGCAGCACCCCTTCCATCTTCTTCCCTGACTCTCAAAGGCTGGCTCAAGCACTGGAGTTATAGCTGGGATTAGGGCTGGGACTAGGGGAGTTCCAATACCTTTGCATCGTATTCCTAAACTCAAGCAGCATTGTAGTGAGCTTGACATAAGAAGACTGGTGCCTGCCTTTACCTGGGAATGTGTATTGTGGGCTTTCTTGATCTGCTACAACTTTCAGAGCCCAGGCAGCTGCTCCTTCCCTGTGCAAGCTTGCAATAGCAACTCTGCACCTGCAGGAAGCTGGCACATCGGTTCTGTGTAGTGCAATAATCATGATGGACAGCCCAGCCGTCAGAAAAGCGTTGCACAAACCCAGTCATTACAGAGGCTTTGTTTCAGCCATTTCTAAATCTTTTCACACTGCAGTCTAAGCACAGGTGCTAGGGGATGTCACCCTCAAATACGGGTTTGTGATGAGTCAGTGGATAATCCTGGGATTCACTCCATTAGGCTCCACAGTCTTCCTGCACTTCCATGCTGGAAAGCAATCTCTGTGAACTCTCAGAACAAAATAATTACCCCAGTAGTACTACCACAATTGATAATAGTAAGAAGAACAAAAATGATATTGAATATGGAAATGGAATGGATGGAATGGAAAGAGATGACAGGGTGCTGTTTCTTTTGCTTTCGACAGATGCAGAGTATTGTCTGAAGTGTCCAGAAGATCATCATCCAAACACGGCCCAGGATCAGTGCATCCCCAAGGTCATCACCTTCCTGTCATATGAAGAATATTTGGGGATCTTCCTCACTGGCATGGCCCTACTCTTCTTTATACTATCAGGAAGCATTTTGGGGATCTTCTGGAAATTCCAAGAAACCCCAGTAGTCAAGGCAAACAACCGGGACCTCTCCTACATTCTGCTTGTCTCCCTCCTGCTTTGCTTTGCATGCTCTTTCCTCTTCATTGGCCAGCCAAGAAGCATCACATGCCTCCTCCAACAAGCAGCCTTCAGCATCATCTTCTCAGTGGCCATCTCTTCCCTCCTGGCCAAAACTGTCACTGTGGTGCTGGCCTTCCTGGCCACCAAGCCAGGCAACAGGGCAAGGAACTGGTTGGGGAGGAATTTGGCCTACTCGGCTGTCATCTCCTTTTCCAGTGTCCAAGTAGTCCTCTCCACCATCTGGCTGGGCACCTCTCCCCCCTTCCCTGACTCAGACAAGCACTCGCAGCCTGGACAGATCATCCTGCAGTGCAATGAAGGCTCTGTGGCCATGTTCTACACTGCCCTCAGCTACATGGGTTTCCTGGCTGCCATTTGCTTCACGGTGGCCTTCCTGGCCAGGAAGTTGCCTGGGGCCTTCAACGAGGCCAAGCTGATCACTTTCAGCATGCTGGTCTTCTGCAGCGTCTGGCTGTCCTTTGTGCCTGCCTACCTGAGCACCAAGGGCAAGTACATGGTGGCCGTGCAGGTCTTCTCCATCTTGTCCTCCAGTGCTGGGCTGCTGGGCTGCATCTTCCTCCCCAAGTGCTACATCATTCTAGTGAGGCCTGACCTGAATACCAAGGAGCACCTCATGATGAAAGACAAAGCATAAATTGTGTTTTCATTGTTCATCTACAGCTCAAGGTTCTGACATTTGTGAACAGGCCAAAAATCCATTTTATGTAATGTATATGGTGAGTGTAGAAATGAAAGAAATGAAGGAAAAGTCCTTTGCACTTTTTAGTACTTTGGAAAAGTTAGACCTGTATTTCATATATGGGGAAGCATCATATAAGCAATTTCCCCTTGTTAATCACATTAGCTACGCTTTGTGTGTTGTCTTGGTTTGTTTCTGTGAATAGTTTCTGTTTTCAGTCTTTGATATTTTCATGCCATATTTTCAAGTGTGAACTGATGAATAAGTTTTGCCCAGAACTTGACAGGGTAACAGGAACACAGCTTCTGAGTTTTTGAAACATTTTCAAATCACCTGGAAATCCCTCCAGGACATTTCCCAGGGTGGGGTCCTTGGGGTGTGGGAGGGTTCCTCAGTGAATACTTCTCTGGCATTGTGGATCCCCTTCCCCTGCCAGCCTGCTTGAGGCTGGTTCCCTGGGACATGCTCACAAACATGGAGGCACTCAGTACTGCCCTTGAGAGCAAGAAGAGAAAGTTCAGGAGCAGGGAATGTATTGATCCACATGAGGAAGGATTTGAAGAAGTCCTTTTCCAGCATTGAGAGCTCAGGCTTCACTCGGAGTCAGCAGGGACATTGCTCCAAGGGTGGAGGTCATCCTTTCTGGAGCAGAAGTCCAGTCAGACTCTTCCTGTATTAGCACCTTTGGCCTTGCCCTGGCTCAGGCCCCTTCTGAAGAGCAGCTGCGTGACTGGGGCCGGCTGAGGACCACCACTTCAGCTCCTGCCATGCGCTCCCTGGGCCATGTGGGAGATAACCAGCCTGATGAACTCAGTGCACCATTTCTATAATCCTCCTATTTTTGGAGGTCAGGACTCTATATCCTCAGGGGGTCCCCCTGCTCCTCATTTCAGGGAGTGCAGTAGCCCACAATTGACCTGAGGGGTGTAAAGTCAGCAGGTGGGGGAAGCAGTGAAGGTCTGAGGGTGGACAGGAGTCTATGTCCTTATTAGGAGGTCCCCCTGCCCCACATTTGGAGGAGTGCAGCAGCCCAAAACTGGACTCCAGTTAAGAAAAGTGAGTGTGTTGGTGGGAACACACAGGGGGGAGGTTGGGGCTTGACATTTTATGTTTATGCTTTATTCCATCCTTTTTCTCTCTTGTCATGCACCCAAGTGGCTTCCAAGTTTGTCCTCCTTATCTTTTTATCCCCCATACAACCCCAACCCTGAGAGAAGGCATGCTAAGAGGGAGTGATTGGCCAAGTATCTGCAGTGAGCTGTGAGGGTGCAGGGATGGAACAAGGACCTCCCTGGCCTCCTGCTTGGCATTCACCCCATCTGGCCACCCAGTATCTCAGAAGACACTGCAGCCTTCCTCAGGCCTTCCCTGCCACAGGTTGATTCTTCAGCAAGGGGGAAATTTGTTTCATCCCTTGTTTTCTCCCTGCAAGTAAAAGGTGGCCAGTGCTGTGCAAACAAGGGAAGGGGTGCATTTCCTACTTTGCTGGGGCAAAGGGTCTTTCATTCTTTGCTTGGTGAACATAACGGAGAGCAGGCAGGAATTCTCTGTTCCTTGACCAACTAGGAAAAATCCTGCCTTCCCTCTTCCCTCTATCCAGAACCAGCCTCTGGATTCAGCACACCTCACACCCAAGCTGGGGGAACAGAGCAGTGGATTAAAGGGATAAAACTAGGAGTGGAAGGCTCTGAAGCATCCAGGCTGAGAGGATAAACAAGGGTCAAAGATGGGAAGGGATGGGAAGGTGAGCTTGGGGAGAAGCCACAGCATGGCATGTGGTCAGCCAAGAACATGCAGCTCCCAAGGCTGGTCAGCCCCCTTGGGCAGAAAGCAAGAAACCCAAATCCCAGCCTCAGCACTCCAGACAGAGCTTCGAGATTCCAGAAGCTTTCCTGCAGTACACTACATGGGGAGGTGTCTCATTATCCTTCAAGGACACCAGGATGCCCCCTTTGATGCAGTGAGAAAATGGAACAGCACAAAACTAAAATCCCATCACTAAAAGACATGGGATTCAGCCAGTCATCCAATCATCCTCATGGAGCCAGCAATGTAAAGACTGGCACCCACAATAAGCCATTAGATGATCCCAGAGGCAGTGGAAGGGGAGGAGCCCTGAGCATTGAGACAAGCTCTGGAGACAGGTCTGGTGCCTTCCTGCCCTCTCAAGGAACTGCTGTTGGAAATTCACCTGGCCTGGCAGGTGTCAGAATCCCGGAATTTCAATTTGAGAAGAGGGAATAAAACTCAGGTTCATGGGAAAGACCAAGCATCCAGACCATCTGAGGCTTTATTGTATTTACCCCAAGGTTCCCGTGGTACTCTCACAATGCATGCATTACCGGGCAGGCAGAGTGAACTCTGCTGCAAAACTTCAACACAACTAGAGAGTTTTTATACACTCCCAGTCACATATAGGTACACGGCAATTGATGACAAAATGCCAAGATTACAATAAGATTCTGAGGTCATCACATACAGAACAGATAAAGAAATGTCAGTCAATCACACAGTAACAATGATATTGCAACATTTCTAATTGCCTGTATTGACACTTTAGTTCAATAGCTTGAACCCATCTCTAGGTCTGCTTGGACATGTAAATTCAAGCAACCGAAATTATGCATGAACTCGAACTTATCTACTCTAGACATTCTGAATTTGCCAGGGCACATGGAGCCTCTGGGCTATCAAAAGATACTTCCTTGTAAACTGAATTCCAACAATGACTATTTACAATGTATATTTGGACTGAATGGCCTGTCTACTGTAACCCACAGCTAAAGGTGAGAGAAAGGAGCAGGGAAATGCCATTTTAAATAGTGACAGCTTGGTTTTGGGAAGGAAGACAGGATTTGATCCCACAATGCAAAAAAGCACACAGAAGTAATGCTTTTCAGACAGGATTTATCCAAATTTTCCCAACATAGGCAAGACACTCTGTTGGGAAAATGCAGCTGCCATGCAGGACCTAGTATGATTCATGTGCCTTCCTTGTTGCCATGTCAACTCTCTGTAATCACCCATAATTACTGGGCCATTATGTCCAGTCCATTCTGCAATTTCTCATATTGTCTTTACTCATGAACACATTATCTGTTGAAATGCACCTTTTCTTCCCTCATCATCAACTCTGCTCCAGTGTGCATGACTAGAAAACTGGAAAGCACTCTGTATATGCTCTGGAAGCTTGTAGGTTTTTTGTGCTGGGAGTGTGTCCTGTGGGAGAGATATTGTGTGAGGTGGAGGATTGGCCTGGGATGCTCCCTGATTGCTGGTGCTGGGCGTGTGAGAGGCTTTGAGAGGCTTGACTGGTGAGGATGAGATTTGGTGCATAAGGGAGAGAGAGTGAAAGAAATTCAGAAAGGAACACTGAACCTTTGGAAAAGGACAACAAAAATGAGAAGAAAGGAGGGTCTGCCTTACTTGCAAAGAGCAGCAGCCCAAAATTGACCTCAGGGGTGCAAATGCAGCATTTGGGGGGAGCAGAAAGGCGAGGAATTGACATTTTCTGTTCACTCTGCATTTATTCTGTGCCTTTTTCCTTTTTACAAGTTTGTCCTCCTCCCCCTTTTATTCCCCCTACAACCAGAACCCTGTGAGGGAGGCGAACTCAGAGGGAGTGGTTAGCCAAGCATCTGCAGGGAGCTTTGAGGATGGAGCAGGCTGGAACTGGGACCTCCCAGATCCCCCACTTGGCATTTGCCCCAGCAGACCACCCAGACTCTCAGAAGACCCTGCAGTCTCCCTCAGGCCTTCTATGTACTGGTCGACTCTTCAGCTTGGGGGAATTTTGTTTCATCCGTTACTTTCTCTCTTCAAGTAATAGGTTGCCACTGCAGTGTAAAAATGGAAGGGGCACATTTCCTTTTTTGCTCAGGAGAAGATCCTGTCATTCTTTGCTTGGTGAGCATAAAAGAAAGTGGGCAGGGATTCCCTGATCCTCAACCAACTGGGCAAAATTCCACCTGGAATTTCCTGTTCCATCAATCCAGGACCCACCTCTGGATTCAGCACACCAAACACCAAGCTCTGGGAACAGAGCAGTGTATTCAAGGGATAAACATAGGAGTGGGGGCCTCTGAAGCATATAGGCTGCAATGATAAAGGAGGGTCAAAGAGGGGAAGGGATGGGAAGGGGAGCTTGGGCAGCAGCAGCCATAAACCCTTGTCTCCCAGGGCCCTGTTGGCTCACTTGGGCAGGAAGCAAGAAACCCACATCCAGGCCACAGCTCTCCAGACAGAGGTCCAACCTTCTACAGCTCAGAATATGCAGGCAGCACAGCAGCCTTCGGCAGGGAGCAAGCACAGCTGACTGGAACCTCCAGGAGAGGAGCAAAGACCCTCCCTCCCTTCTGGCTTTATCTGCCCCAGGCAAGGTCCACTGACCTGTGGGGTGCTGGCCCCTCTCCTGAGCCTTGGTGTCAGGCGTTTGCTCCTGGTGCCTGGGGTTAGCAGGCCATAGCTATTTCCACTGGTGTCCTCGAGGCCACAATTTCAGACAGTTCACTTCAAATGGGAGGAAGCACATCCCACACCTTGGGTCAGATCCCTGCTGGGCTGGCTGCAGATCTGTAGACTTTTCCAGGCCCCAAAGCTAACCCTTTCCTAGCTGTCCAGAGCCCCCAAGCTGGCTCACTTGACACTCTGTTATGGTTTTGTTTCTAAAGCTCTGGATGATGAAACTCAATTCCCTTAAATTTACTGGACAGTCCCTGATGCTTTGGGACTGCCCAACTGCATCATTCTGTTACACGTTCTATATTATATTTTAGTAAGTTGAAGTTATGCATCAGATAATATAACATTACATTACATTTCTAATATGATAATAATCAAAAAATGGGCACAATCTCATTTTAGAAATGGTATGTGTGCAGGTCTTTATTTGTATAAGCCCCCCTGTATTTCATTTAGTCTCTCTCAACACTCGCAACAACACTATTACCACTAGGCAACACGGTTCCAACCATCATTGAGTGGAACCTCTTTCACTCACCTTGCTGAGTCTGTCCCTCAGGTGGAATACCCCACCTTCAGGGGGGTGGTGATGGGTTCCAGTTGCACCTGACAGTGATGGATGGAGCCTTCCGTGGCATGGATGCTACAGCCACAAAGACTCTGAGCGTCCCCTCCAGGGATCTGACACTCGGCATGTCGGTCATCTGTTCTCCCTGGCAGCCACGCAGCTCCAGGACATGCCTTGGCTGAACAAGGCATCCCTGCAGTGCTTCACCTGAATGGCCCCCATTTTCTGGGATCCTGGAGCTGCAGTGGATTTGGAAAACCCTTCCTGCAACACACAAATGGCAAGATGATCCATCATTCTCCAGAGACAGGGACCCAGGAATGACCCTTCATTGCAGTGTTTAAATGGAGCAACACAAAGCTAAAATCCCTTCATTATAAGTCTCAGGTTTCAGTAAGTTTCCAAATTATTCCCATGGAGCCAAGAACATGCAAACTGGCATCCAAGACTGAACAGATGAGTTCTGCAATGCTGCCAGATGATACGTAAATGTCATGCCGTATAAGAAAAGCAAGTTAAGAGTGCTGAAGCCTAATATTTTTGCACTTTGTACCTCAGCTGTGGCTCCATATGTCATAGATTTTTTTCAAATTATCATCATCATCAACAGCAGCAGTATTTATTACATTTCTATGCAGCCTGTGACTGAAGCTGTCTGTGTGGTTCACAACGAGAGATTTACAACATTTTAAAATTAAGCAAAACAGGCCCCTGGGCAGGCTATAAATATAACATTATAACACTAAGAAGTGCATAACGATACACAATATAGTTTAACCAATAAAATCACATATCAGACACAATTCGCCTCCCCTTGAATCCACGCCACCCGCAAAAATCCACATGATAATCCTAGTCCACAAACTATTGAAACCATTCAAAGGGACAAGAGCTTTGGCTTTGCAAAAGTGTATGGAAACCTGGTCAGTTAACTGAAGACACTTGGAGGAAGCATCCCAGCAGCATGTGGGGGAACAGGCAGGCCAAGGAGGACCATGGAGTTTCTGGGGCCTCACACCCTCACTGCCCCTCTGCCTCTTCCTCATTGGGAGCTCTGCGGGGGCTGCCTTCCTGCACTCCAGAGGGGGCTGCCAGGGCATCCATGGTGCTGGCTTCTCCCCAGTGAGCTGAGACTGGCTGCCAGGGGTTCATGGCCACATTTCTGCTAGACAGGACTGCCAGAACCAGAAGTTGCAGCCACCTCCATCTACACAGCTGTCTCAATGTGCCATGAAATCTGGACTCTTCAAAATGGGCAGGCCATTTCCAGGCAGTCTGGATGTCCATGTGGTCCATGAGCACTCACTGAAGTGTCTTCCAGTTAATTTTTGTCATGGGGTACTTCCCCTAATATTCTTACAATCACTGTCAGTATTCTTAGTATCACCTCCACTTATATCCTGTCCTTTTCCATGCATGAGGAAAGCTAGCACTTTTCGTTCTTCTCCTCTCCATTATTTTCCTGACAGCAAGAACCCTGTCAGGTAGGTGAGTGAGAGTGAGTGACTGGCCAAAAGCCACCCACGGATCTTCAGCGATGAGTGGGGATTCAGACCTCTATCTAACAGTCCCCATCTCACTTATTGCACATGGGATCCTACACACAGATGCACACTCAAACTCCCCCATCTTCTCAAACAAGAATGGTTTGGATTCTGCTTTTAGACATGCCTATCCTCAAAATCCCCTTCATGGATCACTGTCTTGCCATGGCAAGGCAGCTTTTGTAGCTCAATGAAGCTCTGAGATGTGCCGTGCAGGGGCACACAAGATGGACAGGTTATAGCAGAGAGCTCTGACAAAAGCTGACCGATTGGAGAAGGAAATGGCAACCCACTCCAGTGCCCTTGCCATGAAAACCCCATGGACAGTACCAAAAGGCAAGAAGATATGATGCTGGAAGATGAGCCCCTCAGGTTGGAAGGTGTCCAATATGCTACTGGGGAAGAGCAGAGGGCTAGTACTAGTAGCGCCAGAAAGAATGAAGCGACTGGGTCAAAACCGAAAGGACACTCAGTTGTGGATGTATCTGGTGGTGAAAGATACTGGAGTGGCTTGCCACAGGTGATACGGTAAAGAACAATATTACATAGAAACCTGGAATGTAAGATCTATGAATCAAGGAAAGATGGAGGTGGTCAACCAATAGATGACAAGACTGAATATTGACATCTCAGGAATCAGTGGACTAAAATGACAGGAATGGATGAATTTAATTCAGATGACCATCAGGAATACTATTGTGGGTAAGAATCCCTCAGAAGAAATGGAGTAGCCATCATAATTAATAAAAGAGTATGAAAAGCAGTACTAAGATACAATCTCCAAAATGACAGAATGAACTCTGTTCAAATCCAAGGCAAACCATTCAACATCACAGTAGTCCAAGTCCATGCCCCAACCAGTGATGCTGAAGAGGCTGAAGTTGACCGATTCTATGAAGGCCTACAACACGTTGTTGAAATAACACCAAAAATGATGTCCTTATCATCATGGGGGATTGGAATGCTAAAGTAGAAAGCCAAAAGATAATGGGAATAACAGGCAAGTTTGGCCTTGGAAAACTCAACAGTGGCCACAGGATTGGAAAAGGTCAGTTTACATTCCTATTCCAAAGAAGGACAATGCCAAACAGCATTCAAACTACTGCACCATTGTACTCATTTTACATGCTAGCAAAGTTATGCTCAAAATCCTACAAGCTAGGCTCCAGCAGTATGTGGACCAAGAAATACCAGAAGTACAGGAACGATTTCGAAGAGGGAGAGGAACTAGAGATCAAACTGCCAACATATGTTGGATCATGGAGAAAGCTAGGGAGTTCCAGAAAAACATCTACTTCTGCTTCATTGACTAAGCTAAATCCTTTGATTGTGTGGATCACAACAAATTGTGGCAAATTCTTAAAGAGATGGGAGTATCAGACCATCTTATTTGGCTCTTGAGAAACCTATATGTGGGTCAAGAAGCAACAGTGAGAACTGGACATGGAATTGCTGATTGGTTCAAATTTGAGAAAGGAGTTTGGCAAGGCTGTATACTGTCGCCCTGCCTATTTAACTTATATGCAGAGCACATCATGAGAAAGACGGAGCTAGATAAATCTCAAGTTGGAAGTAAGATTGCCAGGAGAAATATCAACAACCTCAGATATGCAGGTGATACCACTCTCATGGCAGAAAGTGAAGAGGAATTAAAGAGCCTCATGATGTAGGTGAAAGAGGAGAGTGAAAATGTTGGCTTGAAATTCAACATTAAGAAAACTAAGATCATGGCATACGGTCCAATCACTCCAAGTCAAATAGATGAGGAAGAAATGGAGGTAGTGACATATTTTATTTTCCTGGGCTCCAAGTTCACTGCAGATGGTTACTGCAGCCAAGGAATTAAAAGATGCTTGCTCCTTGGGAGGAAAGCTAGGCAAATCTAGGCAAAAAAGCAGAGACATCACCCTGCCAGCAAAAGTGTGTATAGTCAAGGCGAAGGTTTTCCCAGTTATAATGTATGGCTGTGAAAGCTGGAGCATAAGGAAGGCTGAGTGCAAAAGGATTGAGGCCTTTGAATTGTAGTAGTGGAGAAGACTTCTGCGAGTCCCTTGAACTGCACAGAGATCAAACCAGTCAATCCTAGAGGAGATCAACCCTAACTGCTCTTTTGAAGGCCAGATACTGAAGATGAAACTCAAATATTATGGCCACCTAATGAGAAGGAAGGACTCCCTGGAGAAGAGCCTAATGCTGGGAACAATTGACGGCAAAAGAAGGGGACAGCAGAGAATTAGGTGGCTAGATGGAGTCACTGAAGCAATTGGTGTGAGCTTAAGTGGACTCCGGGGGATGGTGGAGGACAGGAAGGCCTGGAGGAATGATGCCCATGGGTTCATGATGGGTCAGACGAGACTTCGCACCTGGCAACAACAATCTTTAGTCTCAAATGAAGATAAATTTATGCACTTCCATGTGGTACCATTTTTATTGTTCACCCATACTTTGTCAACAAGTTATGAGGCATCATTATCATCAGACACCTCCCTCCCTTGTAGGCAAATATACACACCTGTGTATAAATCTTCACTGTGATATACCTTGAAAACTTTGGCCAACCAGCACCTTTATCACCTGTTTTCTAATTCATCTAATCAAGATATGTAAGAATTAGCACACTTTATCTCAATGGTCAATAATTTCCCACAATTTGTAGACCAATGTTATAGAATCATAATGCATTACCAGTCCTCTTGCTAAACCTCATGGGGTCCCCTCCTCCAAGACCATCCTGAATCACTTATGCAACAAGAGATTGTAGGGGTGTGTCTTGCATCAGGGTGCAAAAGGGAAGGCACGTTATTCCTTGCTTTCCTGCTCAGAGCTCCAGAGAGGATGAGGGCAGGGGAGGAGGCTTCCATGCCAGGCACCTCTATCGCTCTCTTCAGCTGAAACCATGGCTGGGCAGGCACCAAGTTCATTCTGGAAGCAAATTAGTCTTCTAATTGTTACTCTACCAGGTTGAAAGGGGCAGGATGGAGGCCCTGCAATGAGCCGGCAGAATGGCACTCTTCTTCCTGCTGCTCCTACTGATTTTCCCAGAGGTCTGCTGTGGGATGCTGAAGGCCAAATGCCCCTGGAGCTGGCACAGGGATGAGCTTCAGCCATGGAATTTTTTCTGGCCAGGAGACATTGCCTTCTCTGTCAGCATCTCTGCAGGACATGGAGGTTTTAGGCCACACATTTTCAACAAACCTGCCTCTAATGAACAGCTTTGGTAAGTCATTGGCCTGCTTGAGCTAATACGACAAAGTGCCATGTGCAGCCAGGCAGCACACACTGCAGTGGCATGTAATGCCAGAGCACTTATTTCCAGCTGGCTTCTCTCTCATGAATATCCACCAGCTGAGGATATTGGGCAGCTAAGCCCAGGGGGAGTTCAGGGCAATGTGGGCCCTACAAAGAGAGCCACGTTTCTTGTCTCTGCACTCCTCCACCTTCCCTTTTCCTTGAGCATTAGTGGCTGCACTTGCTGGGCTCCTGCCTGGTATGAGCCCCTTTGCTGCAGGCATCTTGTCATGGGGACTAGATTTGGATTCGGACAGGAAATAGGCCTTCCCCACTCAATGGAATCCCACTGAGAACTTCCACAGGAATCAGCAGTTGGACTCTTGCTTTGGGTTAGGATCAGGTTGAGAAGCCTGAGAAGCAGGATCCAGCCCCAAAGGGCAGTTGAAGGATTCATGAGTAAGGATGGCAGGGTGACTCAACTGATTTCTTTTCTATCAGGTGGTCAAGCACATATACCTGGAAAATCTTCTCCTTCCTGTTTACCATCCAGGAGGTCAACCAGAATCCCACCCTCTTGCCCAACGTCACCCTGGGCTACAGCATCTATGACAGCCTTCATGATGTTAGACTGACGTCCGATGCAGCCATAGACCTGCTCTCCACTGCTCAAGCCCATGTTCCCAACTACAAGTGCAGCAGACAAGATCATCTGCTAGCCGTCCTTCAAGAATCTGACTCTGACAACTCCATGCATCTTTCTAACATGCTGGGCATCTTCAAAATCCCACAGGTGGGAGGACTGGAAGAAGCAATGTGAGAAAGCAAAAGACTCACCAAATCATTTGCATGCATGATATCCCTCCCAGGACAATAGACGATCCCATGCAATCCTGAGATGAAAGAGATTCAAGCCCCCTCTGCCCCAACCCAAGTCACCCATCAGGTTTGGTTATTGTTGAGGTTTAATAAAAAGGTGTCTCTGTTCATTGTCTGACCACAAGGGACACAGGCAATATGGACAAGTATTTTTTTATAAAACAAACTCTTTATTGTAGGTGCACCCCTGCATTAGAGAGTGAGCCCATTTCCAGTCGAGACAAGCAGCCCCAGCAATCACACACAGTGCTTTTACAAGTTCAGCTTTTTGCAATGATTAGATGTAGAGATACCTTCATGCATGTTACTTTTGGACATGGTTATCTTAAACTACAGTTCTCCAGTCAAAACAACTGACTCCAGGATTATCTTTTACACATTTTGGCCTTTTTGGCAGAGACTTATACATTTTACTTTACATCAGAAAAAAAATGTATTCTTCAATAGTATCAGATGTACAGCAAATAATACGGTACAGTCAATTATGTTATGGGCATCCAAGATTGTTTCCTTTTCTTTCTTTCCCATTCATGAAATACAGAAGGGCATGGTAGATTCTGAGACCCTGTGAAAGTGTCCACAGCATCTGTGTTCAATGAACCCCAAAAACCTATTCCTCTCCCATTTATTGGATGAAGTCTTGGGAAATTTATTCCAGGATGGAAAATCTGCTTAATATTAGTAAAAAGAAAAGATTTGGAATTGCATGTTAGGCTGAAATCCTTTATCTGATATTACCTATACAAAGTGTGGAGAGTCTTTTCTCTAATATGGAAAACAGGACTTTGCAAGAAATGGAGGACTGATGCTGTCATAGAAGGAGAAAGAAGATGGTGACCTCTATCAAGTTTGGGAATCTTGTTTGTTATCAGCTGGAGAAACAGGATCAGGCTTTGATCTAAAAAAGATTTTGTAAGACTTTTCAGACAGAGTTGAAATGATCATAGAATGTTGGAGGATGTGTAGTGAGAAGCTGACTCAGTAGTTCTGATGTTTGTGATGATGGATGTCTTAATATTGTTGTGAAAACTAATAAAAAGTTGTTAAAAAAAAATCTGCTCAGGAGTACAGGCTACTCCCAGAATCCTTTTGCCAGTGTTTTAAACTCATGATGGTAAAACACTTTATTTTTCAGAAAATACTAAGCATTGCTTCCTGTCAAGTCATATTCATGCAGATAGTTTAAGGGTAATTGGTTTATTCTGAAGAGTTAAGGAACTTTGATTTGGTGTGAAATGAAGCAATCCATCACTCTCTTCCTTTCTTTCCCAGGTCACTTATGCTTTCACTTCTCAGGGTCTGAGAGAAAAAAGTTCATCCCCTTCCTTCTACAGGATGGTCCCTGAAGAAGGCATCCAGTACCCAGGGATTGTCAGGCTACTGCTGCACTTCAAATGGAGGATGGTTGGCCTCTTTGCACTGGACACTGAGAATGGAGATAAGTTCATGAGAACCTTAAAACCAGAGCTCCTCAGGAATGGCATTTGTGTGATATTTTCATGCAGCGTCTCAGAGCTGAAATCAGGCAAAATAAAAATTGCACTGGATTCACCAAAGCAGTTGGCAGAAATCAATGTCTTTGTTTATTTTGAAGAGTTCCGTTTCTTGTTCTATGGAATACAGATTGTACAAAGATATTTTGAATTGTATAAGAAACCTGTTAATGGGAAAATCTGGATCACCACAACTTTGTATGACTTTACCTTGGCTTTATCTTATGGAAATCGGAATTTCCATCTTGTCTATGGATATTTTTCCTTCCTTCCCCAAAGAAGTAAATGGAGGAACTATAATGGCATGGAAGATTTCTATATATCTATGGAGGAATTCATGACAAGAGCATTCAAGTGTTCCTATTCAACACATATGCTGTCAGTGAAAGTGTGGAGAAGATGTAGACAGAATGAAAAACCGGAGGGGCTGCACCAAATGGACAAGGAGCGAACACTGTCTCTGGACTACTTTGCTTACAACACAGTCCAGGCAGTGGCTCGTGTTGTGGATGCGGCTGTTTCCTCCAGATCCAGCAGGAGGTACAGGGAACGTGGAGGCAGGCTAGACGTGCTCCAGCTTCATGCATGGCAGGTATTCCTTCCCCTTCTTGGGCACTGAATCCAAATATGAAAAATTGAGGTGAGCTTTTCCAAATGAAGGGGCACCTGGAACACTCTCAGTTTTGCCCCTTCTTCTGGCTTTCCAGGATCGAGTCCAGCTGGTAGTGGCCCATAGAGTTGCTTTGAGTCACCCTGAAGTGGAAAGTAGAAGGAGAATGAGGACTGTATGTGTCCTTGCTCAGGTTCCTTGACTTAAAAATAATAGGCCTTGCCTGGCTTCAGAACACAAGCCAATCCATGTTGGACCTGGTATGCCTGGTTGAACACAACCTACACTTGGTTATGTCTACATTCCTGGTCCTAGGATACATTCAGGTTCCTACCTGAGAAGAACAGAGAATTCTGCCAGGAGCTGGTCTAGGACTTTCTAGACAAGCAAGCAAGCTTCTGGCAAGCAAATCGATATGGCAGTGGAGTCGTAGTGGAAGGGGAAATGGGAAACCAAAGCAGAGGAAAGTGGACTCCACTGGTCAACTTCCGGGAGGAGGAAGCACAGAACGTTGCAACATGGGGAGAAAGGTAGAATCCACAATCAGAGAATATGGACTTAGAAACCTCCCCAATGGTAGTGGCCTGGAACATCCATGCCATGAATGGTTTTCTGCCTAAGGTGAAAGCCAGCAGCCATCTTGGAGGAAAAAGTGAGAGTGCTGGAGAGGCAAGTGGGCACCCTTTAGGCAATGAGACGATGACAAGCGTTGAGATCAGGCAGCGCAGCTGCAACCCTTCATGTAGTACTGGAGACAGAAGAGCATTGAGGAACTGAGGCCGAAGAATTCTGAGAGAACTGAAAATGAGGATGGAAGTTCCTGGAAAGGCGGGCAGTGAGGAGCAAAGAGCTAGTAGAAACTCTGCAGTACTGAAAGCAGAAGAACCAAGTGACCTCTTTCAGCACCTTGACATTCAGACTCTCGTGTTGCATGTAACCAGCAGGGCAGATTTAGTGGACAAATAGGAGCTACGGGAACTCAGGGGAAAGCAGTCATACTTCCGTGAATTATTATACAAAACAAATCTAAGTGTAGCCCAACTGACAGCCTGAATGTCAGGAAAGCCCATTTGAAGATGCTCAGAAAGATGCTAAGTCAAGTCGCATGGCAAATGATTCTAAGGAGAAAAGCAGTCAGTTGTCGCTGGGTGGGTATTTTTTAAAATGGCAATTCAAAATGCACGATTCTATACTATTCTTTCAAGGAAAAGAATGAGAAGTTAACAGGGAAAGTCTGCTCCACATGTTTTCATCCAAAATGCCATCTGCAGCAAGTAGAAGGCAGGCCAAGCTACAACAGGAGAATGCAGGCAGGAGGCAGAGAAGGGAAGGGGTAGGTGTCAGGAAGACTAATGTGGAGAATGAGTGGAGGTCAGTGAGGGATGCTAAAAACAACCTAAGCAGTTCCCCGGATATGTTTAGAGTAAAAGCAGAGGAGTGATGTCTTAGTTCAGGTAGTCCCTGCAGGTGGCAAAATGATGACAGAGGACAAGGAAAGCCCAAATTTCTCAGTTCTTTCTTTAACTCTGTCTTGTCCAAAAAGAGGAATACGGTAGCCCCTGAGAAAGGGAAGGACAAGCAGAAGGAGCAAGATGGGGAAACAAGTTTGACAGCAGAAGGATAAATGAACTTGTACACACAATGAAGGAGCTGGTCTCCTGGACATGATGAACTTCATCCAATTGTTAGAAAGGACTTGGCAGAAAGAGTTTCACAAAAACATTCTTATGCTCCTTTAGTAATCATGAAGGATAAGAGAAGTGGCAGATGGGTGTAGGTGGCCTAATGTTGTTCCCACCTTGAGGAAGGGAAAGCAGGAAGCCTCTTGGAATGACAGACGAGTCCATCTGGATTCAGTGCTCTGAAAACCTTGCAAATAGTGCAGTCATCCCAAGGTACCCATATGAATTTTTCCGAAGTAAATCCTTTTATTTAATTGGATTTCACTTTTTGCTTGGGTAGCCTCCCTGGTGGACTGTGGGAATGCTTTGGCTATCATCTGTCTGGTCTTCAGGAAAGCTTTGCACAAAGTTCCTTATGATATCATGATTGGTAAACTAGCTCCACACAGGTGAGATACAAAAACTCTCAGCTGGATGCACACTTGGCTACAGAATCGTACTCAAAGTGTGCTCATCAATGACCCCTTCCGCACCAAGAAGAGGTAAGGAGTGGAGCACTGCAGAGTACAGTCCATGGCCCAGTGTTCTTCAACATTTGTATTCATGAATTGAAGGAGGAAATGCAGGGTATGGTGATTAGATCTGCAGATCTCACAGAAGTCAGTGGGCTAGCTAAGAGCTTAGAACAAAGAAAGAAATTTCACAGGATCTCAGTAGGAGAAACAGGAAAGCATTCAGAGGAGAATGGCAAGGATGACATGTGGACTGGAAAGAAAGCCAGATGAGGAAAGATTGAATGAACTGGGCATGTTTAGCCTGAAGAAGAAAAGACTGGGGTGGAGTGGGGAGGTATGATTGCAATCTTCAAGTACTTGATGGGTTGTCACAAAGAGCAAGACCACAATCTCTGCTTGATCATCCCAGAGTGCAGGACAGGGATCAAAGGGCTCAAATGACAGGAAAGCCTTCTTGGCCCATTCCAAAGCTTCTCTTCTATAATTCCTGTGAGACTCCTCACAAACAAATCCTATTGGGTATTCCATAATGAACTTCCAGGTCACTTTCTGAAGGACTCCAGACTCTGGAGCTGAGCTGTCCATTTGCTGCTTCTAAGGATTCCTGAAATCTTGCCTTCAGAAAAGCTGCCATTCCTGTCCCTTCATTTATGAGGGTTCTATTCTATTTCTTAAATTCCTAAAGCAGACCATGGGCATCCAGCAATGAAATTAGTAACTTGTCAATAAGAGTCAAACCCAGCCACATCAATCTGGAACATGTTCGTTGTTAATAACGGGGTATGAAATGTATCTTCTCAAATGCTTGTTCTTTCTCTGTTGTTCCAGCTCCACCCTTTCCTGAGAGACCCCCAGTTTCACAACCATTCCATTGAGGGGGTGTATTTAGATGAGAACAGAGACTTGGCAGTCAACTTGGACCTTGTCAATTGGGTGAAGTTTCCCAACAGGACTGTTGTAAGAGTGAAAGTTGGGAGTCTAGAAAGACATGGGTTGCCTGGCCCCAAATTCACCATTCACCAAGATCCCATTGTGTGGCCCCAGTGGCAAGATCAGGTGAAGAAAATCATCCCCATTGTTCCATTGTTTTAATTTCCCTTCCCTTCACCAACATTCTGTCTTATGGGATGTGCAGACATTTAATACATAAATAAAATGCAGGAATCGTAAAAGGTGTGGTGAACACATTGATGCATTTCACTTGGAGGGAATGTCCACCTGCTTCAGCTTCACAGAAAGGAGTTCAGTTTTGAAATCCACTGAAATCCTGGAGGCCCTATGCTCTTTCTCATTTCTAGCCTGTCTGCCCAGTTCCCAGTTTCATCAGCCCAAACCCTCCTCCCTTGATGCTCCTTCTCTCTTGCTCAGCCCCTGCCCCAGTCCAGGTGTGTGGAGAGCTGCAACCCAGGATTCTTCAAGGTGCCTCGGGAAGGACAGCCCTTGTGCTGTTATGATTGCACTCCATGCACGGAAGGGACTATCTCCACTCAGGAAGGTGGGTGAGTGCAGAGGAAAAGTCAGTGGCTTGGGCAAGGGCAAAGATCCGACCATGGTATCAGGTGCATAGAAGGGTGCTCTGAGATGGTTCTATGCATGGCTGTGCAGGAGGTTGATGCAACTGCTTAGTAGGGTCCAGATTGTCCCTCTGCTCAATTTATGGAGGGATGGGTGTCCCCACTGAGCAGAGGGGAGTAGGCAGGGCTTCTTGTCCTAGAAAAGCACCCTGTTGGAGGGCTTGTGACAGAAGATGGGCTGGTTGGTGACTCGGGAGATGGAATTCCCAGGGTGAAAAACTGGAGCCTTGGAAACTGAGGAAGGAGAGACCTCAGTGTGGTTTGGGTGACCTGGAGGTGGATGCTCAGCAAGGTTCATTTCACATTTAGAGGCTGGAAGTCAGGCTGGATGAGTACTGGGTGGGAGAGCAGCACCCCTTACAGTCCCTTCCCTGACTCTTGAATGCTGGCTCAAGCATTGGAGTTAGATCTGGGATTAGGGCTGGGACTAGGGGAATCCCAGTAGTGTGGTGAAACCTATCTTCACTCAAGCGGGATTGCAGTGAGGTTGTCATGAGAAGGCTGTTTGCCTAGTTTGATCTGCGAATGCTTGCTATGGGCAGCCTTGACCTCTTTGAAATTCTCCAACCCATGCAGCTGTTTCTTGCCCTGTGCAAGCTTGCAAGAGCAAATTTGGAGCTGCAGGAAGCAGCAATACTGGTTTTGTGTACTATGAAAACCATGCTGGACAACTGAGCATGGGGACGGTGGAAACTCATTCATACTCCATAGAGGCTTTGCTCAGGCTGCTCCACAATAATTTCGCACTGGAGTCTAAGCAACAATGCTGGGTTGTGTCACCCTCCTTGTGGGTTTGTGGTGAGACTGTGGATGGTCCAGGGATCTGAGGAAATTTGGTGAGTTTGGAGAAAGAAGGAGTCCAGCAAGTCCATGCCCAGCTGGAAAGCACTCTCTGTTTCTCTCCCACCAAAATTATGACACTACTAATTTTACTACAATTAATAAAAATACTAGAAATAAAAACAAGAAAGTGAATAAAATGTACAGAAGAGAAACTGTAAGGGATATCAGGGTGCAGTTTCTATTGTTTTCAGCAGATGCAGAGCATTGCCTGAAGTGTTCAGAAGACCACCATCAAAACAAGGCCCAGGATCAGTGCATCCCCAAGATTATCACCTTCCTGTCCTATGAAGACTTTTTGGGGTCCTTCCTCACCGGCATGGCCCTACTCTTCTCCATCACTACAGGAAGCATACTGGGGATCTTCTGGAAATTCCAAGAAACCCCAGTAGTCAAGGCCAACAACAGAGACCTGTCCTACATTCTCCTTGCCTCCCTCCTGCTTTGCTTTGCATGCTCTTTCCTCTTCATTGGCCAGCCAAGAAGCATCACATGCCTCCTCCAACAAGCAGCCTTCAGCATCATCTTCTCAGTGGCCGTCTCTTCCCTCCTGGCCAAAACTGTCACTGTGGTGCTGGCCTTCCTGGCCACCAAGCCAGGCAACAGGGCATGGAACTGGTTGGGGAGGAATTTGGCCTACTCGGTTGTCATCTCTTTTTCCAGTGTCCAAGTAGTCCTCTCCACCATCTGGCTGGGCACCTCTCCCCCATTCCCTGACTCAGACAAGCACTCACAGCCTGGGCAGATCATCCTGCAGTGCAATGAAGGCTCTGTGGCCATGTTCTACACTGCCCTCGGCTACATGGGCATCCTGGCTGCCATTTGCTTCACAGTGGCCTTCCTGGCCAGGAAGTTGCCTGGGGCCTTCAACGAGGCCAAGCTGATCACCTTCAGCATGCTGGTCTTCTGCAGTGTCTGGGTGTCCTTTGTGCCCGCCTACCTGAGCACCAGGGGGAAGTACATGGTGGCTGTGCAGGTCTTCTCCATCTTGTCCTCCAGTGCTGGGCTGCTGGGCTGCATCTTCCTCCCCAAGTGCTATATTATTCTAGTGAGGGCTGACCTGAACACGAAAGAACACCTCATGATGAAAAGCAAAGCATGAATTGTGTTTTCATTGTTCTCCTACAGCTCAATATTCTGACATTTGTGAACAGCCCAAAGATCCATTTTGGGAATACGGACAGTATGGAATTGGAAGAAATGGAAATAAAATCTTTTGCACTTTTCAGTACTTGGGAAAAATAAAAGCTCTATTTTATGCATGGGGAAGCAGCATGCAATACATTGTCCCATGTTAATCACATTAGTTCAGCTTGCTTCTTGTCTTTTTTTGTTTTGTCTCTACTGATTATTTCTGTTTTCAGTCTTTGGGATTTTTATCCTTTATTTTTAAGTGTCTGCAGACAAATCCTTTTTGACTAGAACTTGACTAGCCACTAGAAAACGTCTTCTCAGTTTTTCAAACCATTTTCCAGTGGCCATTCTCCTGGAAGTCCCTCCAGCACATTTTCCAGGATGGTGTTCTTTGGGGGGTGGCAAGGCTCCTAGGGAAGCTCCATTCAGCATTGTGGATCCCTTCTCTTGCTGGCCTACTCAGGGTGGCTCCCTGGGACATGCTCACAAACAGGCTTTGCTGCAAAAGCACACCGGCACAGGCATCCTGCCAGAGATGTAGGGAGGTCTCCAGGACTGCTCTTGAGAGCAGGAAGAGAATATTAGGAGCAGGGGAAGTCTTACTGTACAGGAAGAAGAATTGAAGACATCCTTTCCCAGCACTGAGAGCTCAGGCTTCACTCTCAGGAGTCAGCAGGGTCTCTGCTCTGAGGGATGCTGATGCTAACCACCTTGAGCACCTTGTCTCTGTCCTTGGAGGTCTCCTGTCCCCTCACAGCCCACATGGAAAGAAGTGCAGCAGTCCAAAATTGACATCAGGTGTCTAAATGCAGCATGTAGGGGGAGCAGAAAGGGGAGCAATTTGGGGCTTGACATTTTATGTGTATGCTGCATGTATTCCCTGCCTTTTTCCCTCTTGCCAAGCACCCAAGTGATTTACAAGTTGGTCCTCCACTCCTTTTTATCCCCCCCACCAAGTGCAACAACCCTGTGAGAGAAGTACAGCTCAGTGATTGGCCAAGCATCTTCATGTAGCTTCAAGGATGAATGTGGAGTGGAACCAGGATTTCCCAGGTTTCCCGCTCAGCACTCCACCCACCAGGCCACCCTGCCTCTCAGAAGACAGTGCAGTCTCCTCCAGACCTTCCCTGCCACATTTCAACTCTTCAGCTTGGAGGAATTTTGTTTAACCCACTCTCTCTACATGTGATGGGTTGCCGCTGCAGTGCAAAAAATGGAAGGAGAACATTTGCTCCCTTTCTCGGGTGAGGATATTAATCCCTCCCATTATTTGCTTGGTCTGCATAATCAAAACCATTTAGGGATTCTTTGCTCCCCAGAACACACCCAAGCTTGAGGAACAAAACAGTGTGTTGAAAGAATAAACATGGGGGGTGCTGTTCTTATGCATGCAGTCTGCAAGGATAAACAGGTTCAAAGAGGGGAAGGCAAGGGAAGGGGAGCTTGGGGAGCTGCAGTGCACGGCATGTGGCCAGTCATTAACTCTTGGCTCCCAGGGCCCCATTGGCCCAGTTGAGCAGGAAGCAAGAAACCCACATCCCAGCCTCAGCTCTATGGACAAAGGTTCGACCTTCCACAGGCTCTGGATAAGCAGGCAGCAGAGCAACCTTCAGCACACAGCAGGACCAGCTGACCAGGTCCTGCCAGAAGTGGAGCAAAGAGCCTCCCCTGCTCCTGGCTTTATCTGCCACAGGCAAGGTCTGCCAACCTTTGGGGTGCCGGCCCCTCTCCCAGGCCTTGGGGCCAGGTGTTTGCTCCTGGTGCCGAGGGTTAGCAAGCCATGGCTATTTCCACTGGTGTCCTCAAGGCAGTAATTTCAGGCAGTTCAGATTTTATTTCCCTGGGCTTCAAGTTCACTGCAGCCAAGAAATTAAAAGATACTTGCTCCTTGGGAGGAAAGCTATGGCAAATCTAGACAGCATACTAAGAAGCAGAGACATCACCCTGCCGACAAAAGTGCGTATAGTCAAGGCTATGGTTTTCCCAGTTGCAATGTATGGCTGTGAAAGCTGGACCATAAGGAAGGCTGAGCGCCGAAGAATTGAAGCCTTTGAATTGTGGTGCTGGAGAAGACTCCTGCGAGTTCCATGGACTCCAAGATCAAAACAGTCAGTCCTAGAGGAGATCAACCCTGACTGCTCCTTAGAAGGCCAGATCCTGAAGATGAAACTCAAATACTTTGGCCACCTAATGAGAAGGAAGGACTAACTGGAGAACAGCCTAATGCTGGGAACAATTGTCGGCAGAGTAAGAAGGGGACGACAGAGAATGTGGTGGCTAGATGGAGTCACTGAAGCAGTTGGTGTGAGCTTAAGTGGACTCCGGGGGATGGTGGAGGACAGGAAGGCCTGGAGGAACATTGTCCATGGGGTTGTGATGGGTCGGACATGACTTCGCGACAAACAACAAGAGGAGGGCAAACTGATAAGACATCCATCTCCTCTTCTCCTTTGTTACTCCCCATCACCATACTTCCCTCTACCAATAATCACAGTGACAAGGGCACCCCTTTGCTTCCAAAATTCCAGCATTGCTCTTTTGTGAAAATAGGAATAATGCTTGGCCAGGAAGCCTCTTCCTTTGGGGTCATCAGGCTCAGTTCCTCCAAGACTGACCTTCGCCATTCTAGGCCAGTAACATTGAACCTGGAGAAGAGCTTGGTTTCAACATCTCATTTGTGTACAATGAAACATTTGTGCTATTCTCTTGGCAAATCAAGTCGGCATCCTGGGGGAAAACTATGAAAATCCAGACTCTTCAGTAGTACCAGGTTCTCAGATGGAATTTTCTCCCCCACTGAGGTTCTATATTAGTCTTTGGTGTTTTTCTCACTTCAGATATAATAAGCTCTGTTTGTTGATTATTCCTTCAATGAACTGTGGGAAGAAATCAAAATAAGTGGGCTGAAAGCACTTTGAAGACTAAGAATATTAATGGGCATATTCATAGAAAGCAATCTTTCAATACTGGTTCAGAGAAAGGCCTTTCATTCATGATGGTCCAACCTAGTGCAGCTTTCCCTTGGTCACTAGCTCAGGTGGTGTCCCTGAGGGTTCTTGCAAAGCCCTTTCCCCCCAGCAGAACCCTTGCAAATGGAGAGCAACACCAGCCTCAGGAAGTTGCAGAGTTGATGCAAAATCTTCCTGGAGAGTTCCAGAGGAAGCCCCCACAAAGTGTTTTGTTCTGTGTTTTGTTCCCTCCAGAGCCAAAGGGCTTCCCCAGAGCTCCTGTTTGAATTCCCTGGAGTAATTAGGGAGGGAATGAAGGTGATGGGCATGGAAGGGCTGGCTCACAATTGTTTCCTGCCACTGGGAGCCTGGGTGGGGGTTAAGAGCAGCTGAGGAAGATCCTCTGTGCAGTTTGCTCATTATCACCCCCTTAAAACAAGAAGCTTTTCTGTTTCAGCTCCATCTGTCCAGGAAAGTGACTCAAGTCTTGGTCTCATGGTGTGTGTGCTCGTTACTCTCCTAATGAGCTGAGAAGAGCAGGCACAAAGGTGGAGGTTATCCTAGCATGCTGCTTCTGCATTTATTGCTTCTGCTACCTTGCTCTCCCTGTGGGATGCTCAAGGCCACATGCCCCTTGACTTGGCACAGGGGTCGAGAGGAGCCATTTAATTTTTACCGGCCAGGTGACCTCCTCATAGGTGGGGTCATCTCTACTGCACAAACTGTATTTGAGCCATTCACTTTCTACAAGCCTCCCTCTCCCAGACATGGCTGGTGAGTCTCCAGGTGTGTGATGCAGTCACTCCTTTCAGTGCAGATCTCCTGATCTTCAACCTCCCTTATTAAAGCCTTGAGACCCTGAGAGATGCTGCCTCAGGAACTGATGGGTACCTTCTCCTGGAGGGCTTTCTACAGAGGCTGAATGACCCAATTCTCTCATTTTTGCTTCTAGGAAAAGTTCCCACTGGATTTGCTTTGGAGACTCACTTGTTTGGCGCTGTGCTGGTTCAGGCCATTTGCCAAGCCCTCCTCCAGCACTATGTTTCAAGCACATCATTTTCCTGCCCGTCAGCCTTCTTCATAGTCCATTTTTCACATCTATACAGGGTGGCTGAGAATACAAGAGAAGGGACTATTTTGTCCTTGGTCTCCAGTGAAATATCTCCCTCACCATGTTAGGACATGCATCCAAGAGGCAGAAAATGCAGACAAAGTGATGCAAAATGAAAGCTGTCAGATGAAGTAAGCAGTGCAGCAAGCTAAGGGAATGTGCCAGGGAAGCACATTTGGATGAGTACAGAAAATGTTTTAAGGACTGCTGTACAACAAGGAGTATTTGGAGGCTTGTGGCCCTGTTTTAGGAAAGAGAATTCCAGCTCCCCATCTTCTTTCATGCAGGACATTGAACTCCCACTGGAGAAATGCCTATTTATTTTTGTAAAGTCTGGTGGACTTCAGTGGGCAGAGGAGTGCCTTCTGAATTGTCATGGAGAGGAAACATCAGAAGTGGGCTGCATGAGCCTCAACATACTGCCCCTTCCCAAAATGGTACCAGCACCCCTTCCCACAACCAAGAAGCCATGATCACAAAGCATGAACTGTTTCTGGTGCTTCTGGCTTTGGGTCTGCATGAGTGCTGGCAGGAGGAACACTTGAAAGAGTTAAGCAGGGACATACATTGCCTGGATGGCTCATGTGCAGAGAGAAGCAACCTCTGAACAGTTTGGTTTCAATGTCATCTGTTTTCTACAGGGCCCTGCATACCAAGCCCTGGAACTTCTTCTCCTTCTTGTTTGCCATTCAGGACATCAACCGGAATTCCAGCATCTTACCCAATATCACTCTGGGCTACAGCATCTATGAGAATTATTTTGATGCAAGAATAACTTCCGAGGCCATGCTAGACCTGCTTTCTACTGGGCAGGCATTTGTGCCAAACTACAGATGTGGAAGAAGGACTAGCCTGTTGGCTGTTCTTGAAGGGGCCAACTCAGAGAAGTCCATGCAAATTTCCTCAATGTTGAGCATCTACAAAATCCCACAGGTAGGCTGGAATAGGGCTTTCTCCTGAGAAATCACAAAATTCTCCCAAAAACTTCAGTGAGAGCATCTCCTCCCCATGTAAATAAGTGGTGTTTGTGTGTATATGTACATATATGTGAGCATGTTTGAGCTGGCTTTTCCCCTGATATGAATAGATGAAAGCCTCAGAGAACAAGACTGTCAAATACTTGATTTTGGGGGTAATCCTTGATTTATGGGGTGTGTGAAAGCAGGCCTGGTTTTGTTCCCATGCATAGGCTTGCAGGCAGAAAATTCATGGGCACAAGTGCTTGTGTGGGGAGGGGCATATCTCCCACTGCTTCTCATCACCTGATCACCTTTCAGGATAAATTAGAGTCCAATTGATTAGAAAATGAATTGAAAGCTGTTCTAAAAGTGCTTGAAATAAAGCACCAGAGTAGGCAGGAGACCTCTGAGAACTGACTGTAGCTGCCATCAGCTGTGTTCTCTGGCCACCATGTTGTAGGTGGGACAACAGCTGTCATGCCAAGATGCTGTCCTGTTCTGGGCTTCCTAGCAAGATGAGTTGTGCTTGCCAGGCTTGGATGGCAGAACCAGCCATGGTTGGACAAAGAAACCATTGAGAAAACCCCTGTGGGACATGGGAAGACTCAAGATTCCACCCTGAAACACCAAGACTGGTTTTGGCTGACACGACAGCCCAACCATGAGAAAGAACTTCTGTGGCTTCTTGCGTCATGCAACCCACCCAATGGTTTTGTGCTCCATAGAAGGACAACGGAATTCTTCACATGGGGAATAAATGTGTGAACTTCGATGGGAAAATTAATGCAATCTTCATCTCTTCCTTCCTTCATAGATCACCTATGATTTTGTTTCCCAAGCTCAGAAGGACAAAGGCTGGTTCCCTTTTTTCTACCGGGCAGTTCCCAAAGGAGGAATCCTCTACCTGGAGATGTCCCAACTGCTTCAGCATTTCAAGTGGACACTGGTTGCCCTCGTTGCTCCAGACACTGAGGATGGAGAGACCTTCATAAGGGCTTTCAGGCCTATCCTCCTCCGAAACGGCATTTGCCCTGTTATCACAGTTACCCTCCCAGCACTTAATAGGAAAAAACTAAAATTGCCTGAGGCTTCATTCCGCAAATGGAGACAAGTCAATATCTTTGTGAGCTATGCAGAGACTACTTCTTTCTTATTAGTAATTGCTGTTATCCACACTGCAGTTGAACGATGGGTAAAACCCTTTGCAGGGAAAATCTGGATCTTAACAGCTTCATGGGAACTCACATTGCCATTTACTTATCTTGGTAGGTTTGCTGAAAATATCCATGGAATATTTTCCTTCCCTGTTAAGAGTACAGTTAAGTCTCTGAATTACACTGACCTGCATATGTTTTTCAATGCTTTGGAAGAGCTTTCAGACAAAGCATTTCAGTGTTCCGACTCCATGCATGCACATTCAGTGAAAATCTGGGTTAGATGCAGAGAAAATGAGAAGCTGGAGGCGGTGCCCCAGGATGACATGGACAGGATCCTGACTCAGGATGGCTACCTCCTCTACAGCACCATTCAGGCTGTGGCCCATGCCGTGGATGCCGCTTATTGGTCCAGATCCAGGAGCAGGGTGCTGGAGGGTGGAGAGAGCCTGGACATTCTCAGGGTGCAGCCCTGGCAGGTATACACTCTTTGACCATCAATATTCATGCTGAATCAACTGTGCAATCAACCCTGCTATTCATGGAGAGATTGTGGCCTTCCTCTTTGTGACCGCCTTTCAAGAGCTTGTAAAGCCCAGTTTCTCCAGTGTCACCTCAGAGGACCTTGTTTCCAGTCCCCAGATCATCCTTGTTGCCCTCTGCTAAAGCCTCGTCTGCATCTTTCTCAAAATGTGGTACCCAGAACCAGACACAGGTCTCTAAATACAGCCTAGCCAATGCTGAATATAGGGAAACCAGTAGATCATGGAATTTGGAAGTGATACTTTTATTAATGCATCCTAAAATATCATTTGCCCTTTTTATAGCTACATCACATTGTCGACTCATATTTAGCATGTCACCTACAACAATTTCAAGATCTTTCTCACTTTCAGTATTGTTGAGCGAAGTATTCTTTCTCTTGTAATAATGAGTTTGTTATGTTTTTTCCCCAGGTGCAGGACTTAGGTTTTTTCCCTATTGAATTGTATTCTGTTGTTTTCAGCCCAGTGCTCCAACCTATCAATAGCAGCTTGAATCTTCTTTCTGGCTTCGAGGTTATTAGCCTTCTCACCCTTTTTTTTTTTTGGTCATTTGCAAAGGTCCCCTACATTTCCTTATAAAAATCCATGCGTAAGAAAAATGTTGAAGAGCTCTGGACACAGGAATGACCCCTGCAGTGCCCCACTTGCTGAAAAAGCATGTCTGAGGAACACTTCTGAGGCCAGCTTTGAATCTCTCTACCACAAAATCAGGGTACCATGGGTACTTCATCAAAAGCTTTGCTGAAGTCACAATAGATGAGTTCCACAGCATTCCAACAGTCTACCTGGGAAGTTATCCTGCCAAAAACTGAAATCAGATTAGTCTGCCAGGATTAGTTCTTGAGAAAACCATCTTGGCTTCTAGTAATCACTACAGTGTTTCCCAGGTGTTTGCAGACAGACTGCTTTAGATCATGCTCCAGAATTTTCCCAAGAATTGATGTCAGACTGACTGCTGTTTCTCCCAGGCTCTTCCTTTCTAGAAGCTGGGACAACATTAACCCTTCTCCAGTCATTGGGCACTTTGCCTGTGCTTACTCAGAGGGAATAGACTGTGGTTCTGAGAGTTTGTCCACAATCTCCTTTATCAGATGGAGTTTATCAGGCCTAGAGATTTGAACTCATTTAGCCTAATTAGATGATCTTGGACCATTTGCCAATCAATCCAGAGCTGCCATCCTGCTCTTTCATCTCATGGTTCCCACTTCATCAAGGTCATAGATCCTCTTTTGGGAGAAGACAGAGCCAAAGTAGGAATTCAGAACTTCTGCCTTTCTTTGGCATCTGTTACGTACCATTTTGCCATCCACATTGAGTAAACTCTCATTTTGCCATCCACATTGAATAGCTAAAACCCATTTTCTTTCTTCTCTCTTTTACTATGAATCTTTATACATGAACAGGCACACATGTACATCCCAAGAAATTCAGTATGATTTTCTCCAGCTGCACATATGTAGGACTGCAGCATTTGATAACATGAGTGACAATCTCCAATCTGCCGATGGAGCTGAAATGGTGTGCTGTGAAGTGATGCCCTGACTTTGCCTCAGAAGGCAGCCAGGGCCAGCTAGCAAATTTTCTTGAAAGTGCAAACTATCTAGAAACTTCTTAAAGTGATAAAATTGGTGAAAGGTGCTTGGCAATGAAGCCCAATCCAAATATAATGCAAACATTCACACACCCATGCAAACATTAATGGGGGGTGAGGGAAACAGAGACAGAGAGAATCCTCAGCAACAGTAGAGAGATCAAAGCTGGAAATGGGTAGGAGTGAGAGGTCCACTTCAGCAACCTCTTTCCTCAACCATGCTGTTTCTTCTGCTGTTCCAGCTTCACCCTTTCCTGGAGAGCTCCCAATTTCACAACACTTCCACACTCAAAGTGCATTTGGGGAAGAACAGGGAGCTGGCAGCAGATGCTGACATCGTGAACTGGGTGGTGTTTCCCAATCTGTCTGCTGTTCGGGTAAAATTTGGGAGCATAGAAAGGCAGGAATCTGCAGACTGCAAGATCACCATTAATGAGGATGCCATTGTGTGGCCCAGATGGCTCAACAAGGCAAGGAAGAGCATTCATTTCTTTCTCTCCACTTTTCATCTCATACACAGGGCTAAATCTCCCAGCCTTTGGGTTGGAGTGTTTTGATCGCCTTCCAGTTCTGAGTGGAAACAGTCATGGAACATTGGAGAGAGAGGCGAGTGTTCTCTAATTTCTACCACCCAGATCACCATCAGAAATACTGCCTTGAAACATTGTCTGGTGATTACTCAGTATGTAGTTTGATTCTATCACACCAACACAGTGAGTACACAGTGATTTCCAGACCTCCCATCAACAAGTCCCTGCTCCAGTAAAGTCTAGAGAGAAAAAATGTTTTAAATATGAAAGAGATGTAGAAGTTGTTTCAATGGCATTCCTTGAGGAGTTAGAACAAGCTGGGATTTAAGACAAGTTAAAGCTGCAGCTATTGGACCCCTGGGCCCTTTCAATGTCTCCCTTTCCTATACCTTGAGAACTTTGCTCAGCCACGTATCCTTGTTTTTGCACATAGACCCTGCCACCTTCCAGGTGTGTGGAGAGTTGCCAGCCTGGATTTGCCAAGCAGGTTCGGGAAGGACAGCCGGTTTGCTGCTACTCCTGTGCTCCCTGCGCAGAAGGCACCATCTCCACTCAGGAAGGTGGGTGGCTCTGGAGGAAGAGCAGGCTCCTGGGGAAAGGGGAAAAACTGCACTCCAACATTACTTGCAGGGATGGTGCTCAGGACATGTCTGAACCTAGATCCTTTCCTGCAAGAGCCATAATGGATTTCACACAGCGCATCACATGAGGTTATCCAAAACTGATGGGGCATCTTAGGACATCCTGTATTTACAAAGCAGAATGTCGGTAGAGAGGAAAGGAGGCAGTGAGATCCACTAGTCCAGGAAATTCCATTTATCTGGGTTCCTCCATCTTTCTTTCAGCCATTTGTCATTTTTCTCCACAAAATGAAAAGCAGGATCATTCAAATATCTTTCTGTTACCTGACACCAAGTGTGATGACAAGGGAGCTGCACCCACACTCTGGCAAGTCAGGGCAAGCTGGTACCTTGCCCTTTGTTCACCGACATAGATTAGCTTGCCCTGAACTCAGTTCCTGCAGCTGAACCCTTCTTTCAGAGTATCCCGCTGCAAATTTCCCCCAGGTATGGGGCTGGGGACAGATGGGAGGAGATGGCGGGTGAGAATGTCCCCTGGCATTCTGTTTGACATGCAAGCAGCCAGGAAACATTTTGTCCCTTGTTGGGCCACCTTGCCTTACAGGGGCACCTGGGCAATTGTCCTGAAACAATGTGGGGCAGGTCTGGGCAGAGTCAGGCTCCCTCTGAGAAAGCCAGGCAATGTTGGACTCTGGACTTCACTGAGATGATGGGCAGTCTGAGGAAGGAAAGATGAGAGACCCTTTCTAATTTAAAGGCTGATGTTTTCATGCTATAGTACTTACTAATAATCTCTAAGAATGATTTATGAGGGTAATTCCAAATCTCCTGAATCCAGAGGGAAGAAGGCCTGCAATCAGGTAGGAAAGGGCAACTCAGGCACCTTGAAAGAGTTGGACCACAGCTCAGAACTAGAGCACATGCCCATGAGTTCCTTCCCTACAACCCCCATGTGTTTGAAGTTCTGTTTGCTTCCAGATGTCAGTAGCAAACCTGGAAACCTCTTCAAACCAGGAGTGCCCTTGATCAATTCACCTCTAATATTCAACATGTTACATCTTGTGAATTTGTGACCTGTCCTCCCACCTGATTTTCTGGCTCTAAGGTATCATAAGCTCTCTATCTTGAAAGTAACAGAAGTGAGACAGATAGCAGATGTAAGGGAGGCATTGTTCTTGTTCTTGGCAGATGCAGCTGTCTGTACCAAGTGTTCAGAAAATCAGCACCCCAACAAGGACAAGGATAGATGTGTGCCCAAGATCATCAGCTTCCTGTCTTATAGAGAACCCCTGGGAACCACCCTGGCTTCCTTTGCACTATTCCTGTCCTTCAGCATGGGCTTTGTGTTGGCAATCTTCACTCACTTCCTGAATACTCCAATAGTGAAAGCTAATAACTGGGACCTCTCCTTCATTCTGCTCATCTCCCTCCTGCTTTCCTTCTTGTCCTCCTTCCTGTTCATTGGCCGGCCAAGGAAAGTGACCTGCCTCCTCCGACAAGTGGCCTTCAGCATCATCTTCTCTGTGGCTGTCTCTTCCCTCCTGGCCAAAACTGTCACTGTGGTGTTGGCCTTCCTGGCCACCAAACCAGGCAACAGAGCAAGGAAGTGGCTGGGGAAGAGTTTGGCCAACTCCATTGTCACCTGCTGTTCCAGTGTCCAAGTAGTCCTCTGCACCATCTGGCTGGGGACCACTCCACCCTTCCCTGAGTCTGACATGCACTCCCAAGCAGGACATATCATCCTGCAGTGCAACGAAGGCTCCGTGGCCATGTTCTACACTGCCCTCGGCTACATGGGCTTCCTGGCTGCCATCTGCTTCACAGTGGCTTTCCAGGCCAGGAAGCTGCCTGGGGCCTTCAACGAAGCCAAGCTGATCTCCTTCAGCATGTTGGTTTTCTGCAGCGTCTGGGTGTCCTTTGTGCCTGCCTACCTGAGCACCAGGGGGAAGTACATGGTGGCTGTGCAGGTCTTCTCCATCTTGGCCTCCAGTGCTGGGCTGCTGGGCTGCATCTTCCTCCCCAAGTGCTACATTATTTTGCTGAGAGCTGATCTGAATACAAAAGAGCACCTGATGGTCAAAGGAAAAATAAATGTGTAATGTGCATGGAATTCTTTTACAGGTGCCTTCTTTAACAACCAGAAATGGTCTGCTCCCCATTCACCTCCCCTCCAGGGTTTCAGATCATATATGGACATTTGTTGGGGTTGCATACATACCTGTAAGAAAAGTTGGGAGTGAACCTTTCAGAGTCCATCCCTTGAGCATCTGTGGACTTCCTTTTCCACTGACCCAGTCCTGCTATGTCAGCCAAGGCAAGAGGAAGCCTGTGGACACTCATGGTTGTGCATCTGGCATGCTTCTCCATCAGGTGGAGCTGCCCAAAAGAAAGGCTGGGCTGAGCAATGAAGTGGGATCCAGAATTCAATGTCAGCCCCCCTGCTAATCAGACTGGAGGCCGGAGGGCTGAGACCAGGGAACCTGATGTCTTCCTGTCATTGGCTTCTTCTTCTTCTTCATTTCATTATATGCTGCTTATTTGTTATAACAAACTCAATGTGACTTTCATAATTCTCATCCTGCCGATCTCAGTCTTCTGCCCACAACCACAACCCAAGGTAGGTTGGGCTGAGATCATCTTAGTGGCTCAAATACATCCAGGAGATTCCATGGCTGAGCAGGGACTGGAACCAGACCACCTGAGCACAAGGTCTCTTTTCTTAGTCTTCTTTGACAAATTTGCCCTCCTCACTGAGCAGTCAAACCACCATTTCTTTTCTCTGCTGTGTCCTGTCAACATACCTGGAAAAAGCCTTATGTGTTTCTTTGGGCACCCCTTGCTAGCCTCAGCTCATTCTCTGTGTGAGCCTTCCTGAGGTCATTCCAGCATTTCTGGACTGCCTTTCTGCACTGCCCTTTTTTCACTGGCCATTCACTCCCCTTCCCATACATGTCTGTATTTTCTTTCTTTTATTTCGGCTTGAATCTTCAGGCTCCTTGTGCTTGCCTCGCTGAGAATGTGGCCTTGCATTCTCCCCCAGGCTGCTGTCCAGTTCCACCCTTGCAACGTGGCCAGTGCCTTGAGTGACATGAAAGCTCTCATTGCACAGACTCTGCATGCCTGCTCCTGGAATGCGATGCACCAAGCACCCTCGAATGTCAGTTGACCCCTCTGTCCCAGAAGTCACAAGGTCTGAAGCAATGCCTTGCTGACTGATGCATCTTGGAAGTGCCTTGCCCAGAATGGCCACTGTTTTCTGACATTTGGGACATAGGGAGTTGAGAGATATGAAGAACCACACTGGACCCACAGGCAATCTCGTCCAGCACTGAGCACTGAAGTAGCTGCCCACACAATCCCCCAGCAGGATGAGTGCACACCTCCTTCTGCCCAAGCTTCTCAGTAACTGGTGCATGCAGGCAAGCCACAATTGGGAAAAGAGGAAGCACATGGCTAGCAAGGCTAGTAGCCCCTGATAGAATGGCAGAAAGTTCCAGGTTCAATTCACATCACCTGTCAAAGGTAGAAAACCATCTGCCAGGTAGCTGGGGCTTGGAAAGCTGTCCTTGCCATCTTGTAGTTCTGTGATCACGGCTGTAATAATTAATATGAAATTACGTTGATGTGATGCCTGCTGTCCTTCCTTCCTTCTGTCCTTCCTCTTGTAAGGAAGAGGAAGGTGGTGTATGTAATTATCATCCTCTCCATTTCACCCTCATGAAGAATATTTTTTCTCTTTATGATTTTAATAACAAGACTCAGACAAGGTTAAGGAAGATATAAAATAATCCTTGATCAAGAAAGTTAGAATTTGTTCCCAAAGAGAAGCAGATGTTTTGGCACCAAGGAAAGAAGAACAAAGAGGAGAACTCTGTAAAAAAAGTAACTGCACTTCTTATGCTTTCTTTCCTAATAAGGGATGCATCCTGCCGCTATAAGGAAATGCATCGTGTTAGGAGATTTCCTGCCACTGCCAAATAACTGTATATATAAGGTATATACCAGCAGTCCACGTCCTGTGCCACACCAGGCATAAAAACAGGGATGAAACTCAAATATTTTGGCCACCTAATGAGAAGGAAGAGAACACCCTGATTCTTTTGTAATAGATGGCAAAAGAAGAAGGGGACGGCAGAGGATGAGGTGGCTAGATGGAGCCATTGAAGCAGTCGGTGTGAGTTTAAGTGGACTGCAGGGGATGGTGGGGGGCAGGAAGGCCTGCAGGAATGTTGACCATGGGGCCCTGATGGGTCAGACATGACTTCGCAACTAACAACAACAACAAAGGAAAAACCACTTTGGAGCAGACCAAAGGCTGGTGCAATCCATCCTTTCAGCCACACAGTAGCGAACCAGCCCACTGGATCCCCATGCAAGCTGGGCTTTCTGCTGGAATCCATTTGAAGGATGAGATTTGCAAACTTCCCAGTGTTTTAAAAGTGAATTTGCTTTCAGTGGGCCTCTAGCTCATCAAGAAAGATATAACAGGAAACATTACTTCTGTAATCAGTAAGTAAATATGAAAACTTACTTTATTCATGCCTCTTGTTGTTAGTCGCAAAGTCATGTCCAACCCATCCTGACCCCATGGACAACATTCCTCAAGGCCTTCCTGTCCTTCACCATATTCTGGAGTCCACCGAAGCTCATGCCGACTGCTTCAGTGACTCCATCTAGCCACCTCATTCTCTACCGTCCCCTTCTTCTTTTGCCATCTATTGTTCCCAGAATTAGGCTCTTCTCCAGGGAGTCCTTCCTTCTCATTAGGTGGCCAAAGTATTTGAGTTTCATCTTCAGTATCTGGCCTTCTAAAGAGCAGTCAGGGTTGATCTCCTCTAAGACAGACTGGTTTGATCGCCTTACAGTCCAAGGGACTCACAGGAGTCTCCTCCAGCACCACAATTCAAAGGCCTCAATCCTTCGGCACTCAGCCTTCCTTATGGTCCAGCTTTCACAGCCATACATTGCAACTGGGAAAACCATAGCCTTGACTTTTGTTGACAGGGTGATGTCTCTGCTTTTTAGTATGCTGTCTAGATTTGCCATAGCTTTTCTCCCCAGGAGCAAGCATCTTTTAATTTCTTGGCTGCAGTCCCCATCTGCAGTGATCTTGGCGCCCAGGAAAATAAAATCTGTCACTACCTCCATTTCTTCCCCATCTATTTGCCAGGGAGTGATAGGATCAGATGCCATGATCTTAGTTTTCTTAATGTTGAGTTTCAAGCCAACTTTTGTGCTCTCCTCCTTCACCCGCATCAAGAAGCTCTTTAGTTCCTCTTCACTTCCTGCTATGAGAGTGGTATCATCTGCATATCTGAGGTTGTTGATATTTCTTCCAGCAATCTTGATTCCAACTGGTGATTCATCTAGCCCTGCCTTTCTCATGATGTGCTTTGCATATAAGTTAAATAGGCAGGGCAACAGTATACAGCCTTGCCGAACTCCTTTCTCAAATTTGAACCAATCAGTGGTTCTGTGACCAGTTCTCACTGTTGCTTCTTGACCCACATATAGGTTTCTCAAGAGACAAATAAGGCGGTCTGCTACTCCCATCTCTTTAAGAACTTGCCACAATTTGTTGTGATCCACACAGTGAAAGCCTTTAGCACAGTCAATGAAGCAGAAGCAGATGTTTTTCTGGAACTCCCTAGCTTTCTCCATGATCCAGCGTATGTTGACAATTTGACCTCTAGTTCCCCTGCCTCTTCGAAATCCTGCCTGTACTTCTGGTAGTTCTCGGTCCACATACTGCTGGAGTCTAGCTTGAAGGATTTTGAGCATAACTTTGCTAGTATGTGAAATGAGTGCAATGGTGCGGTAATTTGAACATTCTTTGGCATTGCCCTTCTTTGGGATCGGAATGTAAACTGACCTTTTCCAGTCCTATGGCCACTGCTGAGTTTTCCAAGTTTGTTGGCATATTGAGTGTAGCACTTTTACTGCATCGTCTTTTAGGATTTTGAATAGCTCAGCTGGAATACTGTCACCTCCACTAGCTTTGTTGTTGCTCAGACTTTCTCAGGCTCATTTGACTTCACATTCCAGGATGTCTGGCTTGAGGTCAGTGACCACCCCATTGTGATTATCAGGGACATTAAGCTCCTCCTTGTATAGTTCCTCTGTGTAATCTTGCCATCTCTTCTTAATCTCTTCTGCCTCTGTTAGGTCCCTGTTGGTCCTTTATCATCCCTGACTTTGTTTTAAGTTCCCTTCAGATCTCCAATTTTCTTGAAGAGATCTCTGGTCCTCCCTATTCTATTGTTTTCTTATATTTCTTTGCACTGTTCATTTAAGAAGACTTTCTTTTCTCTTCCAGGTATCCTCTGGAATTCTGCATTCAATTGGGTGTATCTTTCTCTTTCTCCCTTGCCCTTCACTTCCCTTTTTTCCTCAACTATTTGTAAAGCTTCCTCAGACAGCCTCTAAGCTTTCTCAGACAGCTTAGATTCATGCCTCTAAGCAGTTTCAAAATGCAGTGTTCCCAATAAAAATGGATGTCTAACTATTCAGCTATGCAGCATGGGAAAGATCATAATTCATGAGCAGATTAACTGGGCTGCCCCAACACTCAGGCAAGGCTTGAGTGACGTGCCTGGTCCCTGGAGAAGTGTGTGCCCATCTCCCCAGCCACTGGGGCGCATAGGCAGGGGGGAACAGCTGCACCCTCTTGCATGAGTGGTTCTGCAGGCAGCTGGTTGCCTCTTGTGCATGGGATACTGGGCTGCCTGAAGCCCCATCCAATCCAGGGGGACTTGCCTCTGAGGTGACTGCAGGCAGATACCGTCCTCTGCAGAGCCTTTGCATGGAGAAAAAGCAGGTGCAGGAAGGGGCTCCTGTCACTTCATCCTGACCAACCCCTCCCTTGGCTCAGCAATAAGAGAAAAAAGGAAAGGTGTTTATCCAAACCTGTCATGAAAGAACTTGATAAAGCACGTGTTGTGAAAATCCCAAATCCATTTCCTGCCATTTAACTGGTTTCATAGAAGTGTTGGACTGGATCAAGGATAGGCTGGACAGGCACATGGCAGGCATGTCATGAGTGGAGCCAGCTGGAGCCAGGGGTCAGACTAGATGGCCCAGAAGACCCCTTTTGACTGGCTCTGTTTCTATGTTTCTATGAGATGTTTGAGAAAATTGCATTTTCTCTGGTAATGCATAATTGTTCCATGCAAGTCATTCCACCTACTCATGTTTCCAGTAATGGTTATACATAGGAATACTCTCTCTGTATAACCAATTGGAGGTCATATTTTGCCCTCCGGACCAGCAGACATTAATAGCTTTATTCCCCACATGATTTTAGCTAATTCCCTGTTAAAGACATTCAAGTGGATGGCCTTCACAGTCCAAACTAGATTCACAAAAGGAATAATAAATCTGGGAAGATGCCAAAGACTGCACAAAAGTTTCGCTGCTCTGCATCCAGGTACCATAAGAAACACTCAGGGTTAGGATTGGTTTGGGTTCAAGTCCCCTCTCTGATTTGCCCTCAGCAGCTGTCCTTGACCCTCTGGAAGAACAAATGCAGTATCTGTGGTGCCCCCTCTCCCAAAATTTTCATGAGGATAAACAGGACGAAGGCCAGAAAACTTCATCCAAGTCAGGTATCAATTAGTTTTCAATGTCCTGTTTAGACTGCAACACTAATAAGGATTTTTGCAGAAGAACAAAATTGTTGCTGAATAACCAGCCATATAAATATTCATAGAGGAAATCCCCATGGATTTGTGATTTCCCCCATCGCTGACCCATGTCATAATATAATGCTACCTTGCTGAGTATCTTACCAACATGTGATATGTTTCTCTCAAACTATACTTACACCCAGAACCAGACAGGGAGTCAGCAACAGAAATAATTCTCCCCTAATAATTATTACAAGCATAGGGATTCATTGGTCTCCTCTCTAAAGTTCAAGGGATTTTTGGAAGTTCACCTCTGAGACCACTAGCCAGTAACATAAACATCTGAATTGAGAGCAAGATGATGCAACATTGTGTAACAAACCTGAAACGCTTGGTCCACAAATGCCTCCAGTGCCATGGGAGACCGTGGAAAGGCGGGGAGGGCCACATCTGTGTGGCATGATTTAATTTTGGCCACAGTGATTCTACAGCCAAGGATGGCTTCCAGCAGCAAGTCCTGGCAGTCTTGCTCTTGCAAGAGGGATTGACAGATCATGAAGAACAGTTCCAAAGCAGGCAATTGCAGCCTGCGTAGCCAAATCACCATGCTGCTGCTCCTATTGCTGCTCTTTCCACACACAGTCTGGGGGGTGCAGGTGGCAAAATGCCCCCTGAACTTAGCAAGGGATCGAGCTGACCCATTTAATTACTACAGACCAGGAGATTATCTCATCAGCGGGATCATATCTGCCACCAATGCCATATTCCTAATCAACAACTTTTCCTACCCTCCCTGCACTCAGCTTTACTCGTAAGTAATGAGAAAGTGGTTGATTTATTCTAATTTCCACCCATCCTGATTCCATATGCTCTGATTGTCATTTATTTACGGGAAACACTGCCTTCTCTTTAGTGTCTGCCCCCTTTAGACACACCTCTCCTGCTTTCACCCTGTATTGATTTGAGGATAAAGAGGGGACCAAGGATTTCCAGCTATGCAAGGTTGATGCACATGTCCTGCTGTTGTCTCACTCCGATAGGGCTTCATATCCTGGAAAGTATTGTGAATTGTTTCCCAGGAGCTTTGGAATATGACTGGGAACTTTGATATGACTCACCCAGGGGGATCTGGTAGATCTATGATCTACCTTGACAAGTGAACTTCTGTGCTCCTGGAGAGAACGCTTGCTTAAGGGAGTATTTTCCAGCTGGAGCCCTACAATGACTTTCTCCATCACCCAACCAATGTTTTCCTCTGCAAAGCGACTGTATATGAGACTGGTCCCTGAGGTCATGCTTTCAGAACCTTCCTTTCTATCTGGCTAACCAAAAGAAAATCATGGCAGCATGGAAGCATAGAGTAGGAGAGTTGGAAGGGGCCAGAGGGCCTTTGGATTCAACCCCTGAGCAGTGCAGGACTCCAAATTAAACCATCCCTTACAGATGGCTGTCCAGTTGCATTTGAATGCCTCGAGTGTGGGAGAGCTCACAAACTCCTGGGACATTAGTTCTGTTGTTATACTGCTCTGCCAGCCAGGGCATTTTTCCTAATATCTATCCAGAGTCTGGCTTCCTGTAACTTGTGTCCATTATTCTACGTCCTGCACTCTTGGATAATTGAGACGAGATCCTGTACTTCCTCTGAGTGACAGGCATTCAGGGACTTGTCATATCTCAGTTTTCTCTTCTCCAGGCTAAATATGCCCAATTCTTTCCATCTCTCCTCAGTAGCTCAAATCTTAAGGAGTTCCCTGTTTCTGCGCTGCTGAGCTACTTTTCATGCAGCTTAAAGGACACATGTACAAGTTTTGCATGGGTCAAAGGAACATAAGCTTACTTGCATCCTTCCATTGCATGAATTCTTACATGTTTAGAGTGTAAATGTTCCCAGAAACACTAGCATTGCTGTCTGGAAAGCAGTTCTTGTATATTTTCTGTCTAAACATGCATAGGATAGGATGGCATAATTACTGGATGTTGTTTAGTAAACTTTAGTTACTGGGCAGTTGAGAAATGTAATAGGATGGGGGAAGGGTTTGAGGGATGAATGCTGTGATCTCCTTTTCCACAGTACTGAATTGGGGTGCCCATCCATCCCGAGTTTGCTTTTATATGGAGAATGGTCATGAGCTCGTCTTAAGGCCTGCCATCTCTTCTTCCCTGCACCTGAACCTCTAACCCATGATGTGGCTGTTGGCTTCTGTGTTCCTAGCATGAATATATAATTTAGGAGCAAAGCCCAGAAGATGGAATGGGTCACATTGTCATCCTTTGAATGAAAGTTGGCAATAGGACCCGTATCTTTTGTTGCAGATTAATAGACATGAGGTCCTGGCACATCCTGCCCTTCTCCCTTGCCACTCAGGAGGTCAACCAGAACCCTCGGGTCTTACCCAACCTCACCCTGGGCTACAATGTCTATGAGAACTATTTCAATGCAAGGATGACTTATGAAGCCACAGTAGACCTGGTCTCTAGTGGGCAGAAAAATATTCCAAACTACTCCTGTGGAAGGAGAAATCATTTGGTGGCTGTGCTTGAGGGAGCTGAACCTGAAATATCCAACCACATTTCAACAATGTTGAACATCTACAAAATCCCACAGGTATGGATGAGGGCATGGGAAAGGAAAAAGCAAAGTCTAATTCCACTGTTCTAGTCCATACAGAAAAGTTGAAGAAAGGAAGAAGCTCTGGGCATTAAAAAGGGCTTCTGAAAACTCATACTGGTTTTTAGAAGGGACTGAGCAGAGCTGGGGAAATGTCACTCCCTGAACCTCTTTGCACCATGGTCAACTCTGTTTGGTGAGGGGCAGCTGAGACCACCACCAGCAGATCATTGATGGAACATAAGAACATTAGAAGAGCCATGCTGGATCAGCATTCAGTTCATATACTGCTCAGCCAGCATCAGGGGAATTTCCAGGAAGGTGTGGGAAAGCCTCTACCTTAAACCCTGGAACTTGTCAGTACCACTGGACCAGACACAGTGATCTTCTATAGGTATAATCCAACTTCCTGTTTTCCTTTTTTAATCAGCTTTCACCTCTCTGGGAAATACCATCTCCATCTCCATTACATAACTGGATTCAATAAAAATGAATTATCACTTCATCCTTACCATGCTAACTTTTCTGCCCTCTCTCTTGTATTCAAACAAAGAACAAATGGAGATATTTAATGCAAGCTTGAGCAGAAAGACAATGTCCTTCTAGAGCACTGAAAATGAAGAGCAACATTCCAGCTTGACCAGAGTTAAGCTCTAGGTTCGTATGGACATTAAAATATGCACTTCGCATGTCTAATTGGAGTTCTAGCCAAAACAATGCCATTTGGATGGTGGACAAATATCTAGAGAAGGTTCAGGTGGCTTGGGCAGGAGTGATCGGGAAGGCATTGAAAGAAGAAAAACCAAGTTGCTGAGGAACCCACATGTTGTCTACACATCACAACACATTTGCCATATGTGGTCAGCAACATACAACAGCTTCAGGGATAAAAGGAGGATGTCCCCTTCTCCCATTCCCATTTTGCTCTTTTGGATGGTGCCTAGACCATTTAGCCGGTGCATCCTCCAGTGAAGAAGACCATTCTATTGTCTTGGGGTTCAAATGGATGGTGTATTGGACCCCATCCTTTGCTGTTCTCCTATTTCTCTTGCATTTTTACTGTTTTTCTTACATGCTTCAATATTTAATTGCTTTTATATTCAATATTGATTTTTAACTTTCATTTTTAGCCACCTTGGAAGTTTGTGGGAGGTAAAAGGTAGGAGGAAAAGTTTTTAACAAGCAAATGTTCCTTATCAAAAACAAGCATTTTGAAAGTTAGTTACATTGATTATTAAGATATTAAGAGAGGTTGTGTGCTCCACCACACAAGAAGATGGACAGTTATCTAAGGGGGATGGTGTAAGTAGTATCCTGCACCATCAGGGAGCTGCACTTGATTGCCTTCTTGGCCCCTTTCGACTCTACAGTGCTATGATTCTGCTATTATGAAAATAGTGACACTCTCTGAAGGCCTCTGGGCTCAGTCATGAAACCAGAACCAAACTCGTCTTTTCCTTTCCTTTCTTCACTAGGTCAACTACGATTTTGCTTCTCCTGCTGCCCATGATAAGACCCAGTTCCCTTTTGTCTACCAGATGGTCCCAACAGCCCAGGCCAAGTACTGGGCCATTGCCAAGCTGCTCCTCCATTTTGGTTGGACGTGGATTGGACTCATTGCTCCAGACAATGACAATGGTGAAAGATTCATGAGGATACTGAATGCTGTGCTCACCAGGAATAGGATCTGTGTGGACTTCTCTGAAAAAATCCCAATATTAAGCTTGCACAGAGACTATTCACACATGTTTTCTTTCCTCAAGCAGAAAAAAATTAATGTTGCCATTTTTTCGGGGGACTCCCAAACAATGTTCGGTCTAGCTCTGGTCATTTATCATGCCGTAAAAAACAAGCAACCCGCTGTAGGGAAAGTTTGGATCACAACTGATCTGCAGGACATCCATTTGAATGCGTTTTACAAAATCTTTCAGTTTCAAAACATCCATACCAGTTTTGCTTTCTTCTTACAGACCCAGCAAAGAACGGATCAGGAAAATGTTCAGTCACAGGTTGGGAATAAATCTTTTCGCTGTATTAATTCCAAGCATACACTGTCCATCAAGGACCGGACCAGATGTGCCGAGAGAGCAGAGGCCCCATCCAAAGCATTGCCTAGAAGTAGTCTTCTCCGGGACAGCTACAGCATCTACAGCCTTCTGCAGGCTGTAGTGAGAGCCTTAAATGCAGCACACTCGTCCAGATCCAAGTTCATGGATATGAACAGCCAGAGGATACAGCCGTGGCAGGTAGTCCCTTTTCTTCAAGGTGCTTCTATTGAAAACTCAACATCCAGACAATATTTCAACTGTAGTGTTTAGGGTGAAAACATCTGTTTCTGTGTGTTTCTTTGATATCACTGCTCTACAAGGAGAAAGCCTCAGAAATGAAAGTAGCTAAATTTTATCAGAACTGGGTCACTAATAAAGGAAAAGTAAGTCCTGAGTATTAATTGGCTCCAGGTTCCAAGATACAGCTTCAGGTCAAAATTGCATCGAAATAATGCAAAATTATGAGGACGTTGTACGATTATGTGCCATAACTTTTCTGCAAAATGTGATACTGCAATGAGAATGGTGCCACATCAATCATTATAAATTTATCTTTTTATTTAGACCAATAACATAACTTCCCATTCATTTATTGGTTTTTAATTGGGGGAACATGCAAAATTAGTGGTCGCTACTATGATTGGTGGGTTCCCTCCACACTGTTGGGACTGCGAAAGGCATGGACTTTTTCTTGTTGTTTAGCCAATGATGCAGATAAATTGCACATGTCATGCAACAATGATGAGGGGCCCAACTCTTATCCTGATCCCCTATTTTGCATCCAAAATATAGGTGGTCTGCCTTTTTGACCACTGCCGTCATACTGCACTTTTGAGATGAAAATGAAACCTCGCCACAAATGTAGCAGAAGTTATCTGTGTTGTTTACACAGTTTCAAGGCATCTTGGCTTCTGAGGGAAAATATCACGCAACTGTTTCTTGGAAATGTTAGGCAACGGCACTTTCACAAGCCACCAGATGTAACTGTATCATGCGTAGATTTGACAGATGTACCATGCAATAAAAGAACAATAAATTTCAGTTAGGTAATCATCTTTAGTCTCAAAGTGAAGATAAATTTATACACTTCCATATGGTACCATTTTCATTGTACTACCATACTTTGCCAAGAAGTTACAAGGCATCATGATCATCAGACACCTCCCTCCCTTGTAGGCAAATATACTCACCTGTATATAAATCTTTATTGTGAAATAACATGAAAACTTTAGCCAAGCAGCACCCTTATCACCTGTTTTCTAATTCATCTAAACAAAATATGTAAGCATTAGCACATTTTATCTCAGACGTCGATAATTTCCCAAAATTTGTAGACCATTGTATTCTGGCTTGATTCCACAAAACTCCTGTGATTCTTTCTTGCTCCCACCTCCATTTTATCCTCACAGCAACCTTCTTAGGTCAATGAGGGGCTGGATCAAAAACTGGGAAATCGGAGGACAGTAGGCAAGTAGTCTCCTTTAAGTCACACACCTGAAGGGAATTCCATTTCTCTGTGTGATGGAGAAACTACCTCTGGCATGGTATAAAATCCCTGGACATGACCCAGATGGAACCAGTGGTGGTGGGAGGTGGTGGGCTCTTCCACATTGGTGCCACTCAAGAGGCAGCTGGACAGCCATCAGTCAGGAATACTTGAACTTGGAGGCCTGCACTCCAGCAGGGGATTGGACTCCATGGCCTTTTGGCCCCTCCCAACTCTAGTCATTCTGAAATTATGTCAGATGGACAGCTTGCACTGATTGGAAAGAAGTGATGGACATTAGAAGAGACCAAGGTGGTTGAGTTGACCAGACTTTAGACATCTGATCAATATATCTGATTCCAGCCAAGCATTCCTGCTCAGTGGATCCGACTGACAAAATATAAACTACTATATAAGGCAGAAACTAAAGATGGTGCTTCACTCACCACATAGTTCAAATTAGCTTTGACTTAAATGATATTTTTCCTACCTTCTTATGATATCTACAATCTAATGCCTCCCATTGGCTCACAGCACAACTGATATTGCTTGTTGAATTCTCAGGTGGCAGTAAAAGCAAGCTTTTGTGCTGAAAACACTATCCAGAATTTGATTCTATGTAGTCTCACTACCAAATGTTAGGTGGACATATAATAGAGACACTCACCTAGTTCACACAACATCACAAGCATCACTTCCAAATCATGTGAAGTCTCAGCTTGTCTTTACTCAATACTGGTCAGACCTCATCTGGAGTCCTGTGTCCAGTTCTGAGTATCACAGTTTAAGAGTCCAGGCCCAGTTGCAGTCCAGGGACAATTCGAGGTGCTGATACTAACCTATAAAGCCCTAAATGGCTTGGGACCAGGATACCTGAAGGAACATCTCCTTCTACATATACCCTCACACCCCTTAAGATTGGTGGGAGAGGCCCTGCTCCAGGAACCCTCCCTGAAGGAGGTAAAGAGGACGTCTACCCAGAGGAGGGCCTTCTCTACAGTGGTGCCCAGACTGTGGAATGTGCTCCCCAGAGAGGTTCACCTGGCGCTGACTTTATACTCTTTTCAGCACTAGATGAAAGCCTTTCTTTTTAAACATAATTTTAAGAATAAAGGATTTTAGATGTTTAAGATTACAGTCATTTTTTTCTTTCTTTTTAGTTTTGCTGAATTATGAATGTGATTTATTTATTCCTTTATTTATTGTTTTAATTACTGTATCAACATTGTTGATTGTACTTGTATTATTATTACTGTTTTAAATTATTGTAAGCCATCCTGAGATGTTTTATCGGGAAGGACAGGGTAAAAATGTTTTAAATAAATAAAAGGGATGGAAACAGGCAGGAAAGGTTTCAGAGGAGGGCAAGTAGGATGATCTGGAGGATGGAAACAAAGTCCTGTGGGGAGGGATTGAGAGAATTGGACATGTTTAGCCTGGGGAAGAGAAGACTGAGGGGAGATAGGATAACTCTACAAGTACTTGAAAGGCTGTCACAAAGAGGAAGACCAGTATCTCTTCTCAGTCATTCAAGAGTGCAGAACATGGAATAACTATTGCTGTGAGCCACCCCGAGGCTTGTCGCAAGGGGGCGGCATACAAATTTTTAAATAAATAAATAAATAAATAAATAACAAGTTCAAATTACAGGAAGCCAGATTCCAGCTGGACATCAGGAAGAACTTTCTGGCTGTTTAGAGAAGTATGGGAATGGACCCCATGATCTGGGGAGATGGTGGGCTCTCCCACACTAGACGCATTCAAGATGCAACTGGACAGCCATCTGAGAGGGACAGCTAAATTTGAGAGTCCTGCAATTATATTCTCTCCCTGGACAGGGGTCCTGTAAGGCAAGCCTATGTGACAACACCCTCCCTCCAACCTTGTTTCTTGTGTTCTCATGGCTGGTGCTTCCTTTGCTTCTCCAGCTTCACCCTTTCCTAGGAAAGGCCTGGTTTTACAATGCTTCGACGGATGATGTATACATGGATGAGAAAGGAGACCTGGCAGCCAACTTTGACATCATGAACTTGTTGGTGTTTCCCAATAATGTGTCAGTTGCTGAAGTAAAAGTGGGGAGAATAGAGAGAAGGGCACCTGGAGGGGCATTGCTTGCCATTGACCAAGGAGGCATCCTTTGGCCCCGGGGGTTCAACCAGGTGGGGAAAGACTGCATCATTTCTCTGTCTTCCTTTCTTCTTGCATTCCGATAACATTCAGCCTTCCTCAATCCAGTCCCTTCCAGATATGCTGGATTACAAATCTCAGGATATCTCAAGATGCTAGGAGCTGTAGTTCAACACACCCTGAGCAACACAGCTTGGGAGAGTCTGCTTTAAATCATTGAATAAGTTCCTACCAAAATAGTTTGCTGCCTAACAACACTTGGGGTCTGAAGGGCAGGAGATTGCATGATGGACTAAAGGATCTCCCAGGTCCCTTTCCAAGGGATGACTACACACAATATGAATAATCGCACGGGGGACACATGAACAAAACTCAGAAGGCAACATCAGGACAGGAGAGCTGGAAACCATTAGAGTGACATTTGGAAAGTAGCAGTTGGGGAGTGACAGCTGGACGAGAGCAGAGGGTAGGCTGGGTGCAAAAAGGGTTATCAAATTAATAGATTAGACTGGATGTGGGAGAAAAATATAACGGGTGTAGTTTCTGTGCTGCATCAAGCACCAAAATCAAAACCCATGTGCCATGGCTCAACAAAAAAGCACCAGAAAGGCTCAAAAGTACCAGAAAGGCTTTTCCTCTTGGTGGAAAAGACAAAGTTGAGCCAAAAGGCATCTCTTGAGCCTTTCTGGTACTCTGACTCTGTTTGCTTGACATGAAGGTGGCCGGTAATTACAGTGGCTTCTTAACCACCCCTTCATGTGCCTCCACCTAGTGCAAGATGCTGTGAAGCCCAAACCCAGTGATGCATTCTCAAACCACCCCACAGCTCTCCAGCAGGCCATGCACAACAACACAAAGGTAATTAGGGAAATCAGCCAACCTGCACCCAACATGTGCAGGGCCAATTATCAAGCCCTCATGGTTTATCAACCATACTTGTGCTATGTGAACCTTTTCCTCAGACTGATCAGACAACCACGGGCAGAAATACCCTTAACATGTTCTTCTTTTGATGTCCCTTCTCTTCACAAGCAGGCCGTGCCTTATTCAAGGTGTACGGAAAGCTGTCACCAGGGGACCGCCAAGGTGATTCAGGAAGGGAAGCCATTTTGTTGTTATGGCTGTGCACCATGTACAGAAGGAATGATCTCCAATCAGGAAGGTAGGTGACCCCAGAGGGAAAGACTGACCTAGAGGAAAGGGGCAATATTTTGCAATATGTGGAGGAAAATGCAATATTGATCAGCAAGAGGGAATTACTATGAATTCCATCTATCTGTATTAGGAAGTATGTAGTCAACAGTTCACAAATTGCAGCATTCAGTCTCCTTGAAATGCATCATGCGTAGAAGATGAAGTGCTGTTTACATATGCTGGACCTCTCCAAGAACTGATCAAGCTTAAATAGATGTTACTCTGCTCTTAACCAAGCCAGAACTTGCCATGGAAGCAAACATGACAAAACTGAAGCAGGTGTACTTCAGGCACATCATGAGAAGACAAGATTCCCTGGAGAAAACCATCATGATAGGGAAAGTCAAAGGCAGAAGAAGACTAGGAAGACCAGATATGAGATGGATGGACTCCACAAAAGAAGCCACAGCTTTGAATTGACAAGAGCTGAGCAGGCCTGTGGAGGACAAGACATTTTGGAGGATCTTCATTCATAAGGCTACCTTAAGTTGAAGACAGCTTGACAGCAACAACAAAGTCTGCTCCTATTCTTGTTTTATTTCAGTTCCTCACACATTTCTACACAAAATATACTCATGATGATATACAAATGTGTCCTCATGAACACAAAATGAGAAAATACAAGAGAACACCATCAACAAAGTTACATATCTACCTGAATGGAAGTTTCCATTGTATATTAAAGCAAAGCAAATCTTCCCAAAGAGGATCTCCTACAATGATGCAGTAGGAGCTCCTGAGCAAGAAGATGCTACTGCTAGATAGACCTTTGGTCTAATCCAACATGGTTCTTCTTACATTCTCAAGTGGGGTGTCATTGCTAAGCAAGCTCTCTCCCTGGTGACCCTCATGGCATAAGGCAAGAAAGCTAAGTATCAGTGGTCTTATCTTAAACCCTGGGAGGTTAAGACAGCAAAGAGAAACATCCAGCCAGTCCCTCAGTCCATAGAAGTGATGGCTCCCTCTCTGGCCCCCTCCACAAGGCCCACCACCAGGACCAGATCACAAATTGGAGGCATCAAAGTAAAGAAGATCAGCAAAGTGGGTTTGTGATGCAGATGCTGCAAGTCCCAACATGCCCACTGAGGAACAAGTGACTTCAGAGAGTGTGGACTCATCTCTGACACCATTCAACTTTCACAGGGTTTGATGCGGTTCATGTCATCCCCGCATTCAGGTTGCCCACTCCTACCTAAAGGTAGCATGGTCCTGGGCTCTTGAGAGTTTTAAGCTGGTATCAGAATCTCTGAAGGCATAGACATCAGCAGAATAGGGTTCTGTTCTCTGCCCCCAGGCTTGTCTTGGGAGGAAGAAATGCCTTCTGGAGTCCAAGAAACAGCATAAAAGTCAGTAGTGTGATAGGGCAGGAGAAGGGCTCACTTCCTTTGAAGTTCCTCCTAATGTTGAAGTTCTTAAGGTGGGTCCTTCATGAGGGTGCTTAAGGAACCAGCTTTCTCCATTCTCTATGTCTTCAGATTCCTAGTCACATGTGGGAGAATGGGTCCCAAGCCTTGATAACTAAACCCAACCTTACCACATATTGTCATTCTGCTTTTCTTGACCATTCCTGACTTGCCTAGCTCTGGGAAATATTTGTTCACTAGGGAAAGTCAAAGCCAGGAGAAGAAAAGGAAGATCAAATATGAGATGGGTTGATCCATCGAGGAAGCCACAGTCTTGAACATGTTAGGAGCAAAACATGGATGTCAAAAACAGGACACTTTGGAGGGCTGTCACTCATAGGTTACTATACGTTGGAGACAATGTGCTGGCACATAACAGCAGATCACTATGAATATAGGGCAAAGATACTGAAGTCATTCTTTTTATTTTCAGATGCAGATCTCTGCATCAAGTGTCCAGAAGATCAGTACCCAAACAAGAACCAAACTCAATGTATCCCCAGAGTTATTACCTTCCTCTCCTATGAAGAATATTTGGGGATCATCCTGGCTTCTGTTGCTCTGTTCTTGTCCTTAACCACAGGCTTTGTCTTAGGAATTTTCATTAAATTTCTAGAAACTCCCATAGTCAAAGCCAACAACCGGGACCTCTCCTACATTCTTCTCATTTCCCTCCTGCTCTCCTTCTTGTCCTCCCTCCTCTTCATTGGCCAACCAAGGAAAGCCACCTGCCTTCTCCGACAAACATCCTTTGGTATAATCTTCTCAGTCGCTGTCTCTTCTGTGCTGGCAAAAACCATCACTGTGGTGCTGGCCTTCCTGGCCACCAAGCCTGGGAACAGGGTGAGGAGATGGTTGGGAAAGAGTTTGGCCAACTCTATTGTCATTTCCTGTTCCATTGTTCAAGTTGTGATCTGCACCATCTGGCTGGGGACTTCTCCTCCATTCCCTGACTCAGACAAGCACTCACAGGCTGGACAGATCATCCTGCAGTGCAACGAAGGCTCTGTGGCCATGTTCTACGCTGCCCTTGGCTACATGGGCTTCCTGGCTGCCGTCTGCTTCACGGTGGCTTTCCAGGCCAGGAAGCTGCCCGGGGCCTTCAACGAGGCCAAGCTGATCACCTTCAGCATGCTGGTCTTCTGCAGCGTCTGGATCTCCTTTGTGCCCACCTACCTGAGCACCAGGGGCAAGTACATGGTGGCTGTGCAGGTCTTTTCCATCTTGGCCTCCAGCTCTGGGCTACTGGGCTGCATCTTCCTCCCCAAGTGCTACATCATTCTAGTGAGGCCTGATCTGAATACGAAGGAGCATCTCATGATGAAAGTTAAAGATGGCATCTGATACATGATACTAGGTACAGTGAAGAATTCAACCCCCTCCATGGTCTAGTCTTGGACCATGGCTTCTGGCAGAAGCACATAGAGCAACTCATGAATGAATGAATGAATGAATGAAAACTATCATCAGAGTTCTCACGGTTCCAAAAAAGAATAAAAAAGAAATACATTAACCGCAGTGATAAAACGCATTAACACTCTTTACAAAGTGCTGGAAGCAGAACCCACGATGCCTGCACTGCGCTCCCTCTTATCATGTCAGACTTTGGCAGGATGAAAAGGCCTTCTCTTTGCAGGATCTCAGCTGCAGCAGCAGCAGAGAAATGATTCCATGAAGGAAAGTATTGTAAAGAAGGTGACAGAGCAAAGTGCCCCCACCCACTCCTCTGGGAAGGGCCTTCCCTAATTCAATACAGGCCAGGTTGTTTTGCTCCAGAGAAGCACCATGCATGCAAGTGATGGGGAAGGTATTTCCTTTGAAGCTGCAAATAAAGTTCTATTGTAAAGCATCATTAACTTTTTAAAAACTATGGGTGAATCTTCGTGTCTTGAGTATAATCCCCACCACCTCCAGAGATCCCTGTTAACCATGCTGCCTGGATATGATGAACATGCAGTCTCATTAATCTGGAAGGAACCACAGTGTGGAAGGTCTTAGCAAGATTGGCTCTTCTGTGGTCATACCCTGCCATGTGCTGCTATCTCTGAGGGTTGCACTCTGTCCTTGTACTCCACCAGTACATTCTCTACTAGTATTTATTGGATGTCTGCATGTAGGGGTGTGTGTGTGTGTGAGCCCTTTTTGATTGAAATATTTCAAAGTGGGAGAAGCCAGGTCCACACCAGCCCTGCAACTCTTTCAGTCAGACAACCATAAGATCGAGAAACTGTCTCTTGGCTTGTTTATTCATAAACTGCATTGATATACCCACTCTGCATTCTATTCAGTGTTCATTGTATGAGGTCTTGTTCCTTCCTGAGCATCCTTGAGTCTTAAGTACAAGGACTTGGCTGGAACAAGCCCCAGGACTGGTGTCATACAGTCCCCCACCATACCTCATAATGATGAGCTCTTCACACACATGACCTTGTAAAGATGGGGAGACGATGCTCTTGCAAGGGGCCTTTCTTCCCTGAAGCAGATCAGAAACACCAAAGCTCCCAAATCCACCCTCTGTATGATGTCTTTGTTTTGTTGGGACTAGGCAGAGGGCCTCTCAAAGCAAAGCAACATAAAGAGGTAGGCTCAGAATGTGGAGCAATGGTGATGTTCCCATTAAAATGGAAACACTTCTCATTCAAGCAACAGAGAAGGGCCAGATCCCATCACAGCCCAAACATGGCCCTTCTTCACTAGACTGCCGAACTAGGAGGGAAGGGGACCTGTTATGGACTGCGTGTGAGGCAGAAGTCAAGGAGAATTCCAAAAGGTCTTTGAGGATGCAACCAAATTATGTTGATGGCTTCCATTCTCCATGTGGGGCAGAATTCTTGCCCTCAGGATGGGGCTCCCACATGCTTACCACAGCTTCAATGGTCAGACTGCTGGTCCTTTCCTGAAAGGAGAATGATGAGGATGGTCAGTGACTTGGGACACACAGGTAGCGATGGGGGCCTCTTCTTCTTATCTTTTCCCTCCAATACCCCCATTTCCCATCCAGTCAGGTCAAAACACATCCCACGAATGTGCACAATCAGAAATTCAAAGCTGCTGGCCTCAGGGGAAGGCATGAAATCCACGGGAATACTGAGGTGTCCAATCCAGAGAGCAAATCCTTCCCTGGAACCCAAACAAGGATCTCTTTCAGACCATGGTGGCCTCTGATTTTCAAGGAGGCACAGAAAGGAAATTCTCTAAGGCACACCTGAGGAACCTTGGCAACTGCAGGTGCTGTTGGACTCCCATCAGACCAGACTAGTACAATTAGTGGCCAGGGAATCCAACAACATCAATCCAACATCAGTGGATTAATTAGCACTAATTAAAGGATTCCTCTTTCCTTCAATTAATGGGTTTGAGAAATGACTGAAAATCATTGCAAACCACAACGGCTAGAACGAAATATGCCGAGCTTTGATGGGTTCTCCTGTTGGATGCATCTTGGCCACCATCAAAGCCACTGCTTTTCCAAAGTTATAGGAGTGGAAAGGTAGACTTCTTTGCTTCTCCTTTAAAGAAGATCCCAGGAGACTGGGCTACAGAAGGCTCCAGCCTGGAAATCTGAGAGCCCCTGGGATGATGACATCCATCATCATCATCATCATCATCATCATCATCATACTTTTCCACTTTGAGTGGATCTGGCTAGCTTAGCCCAGACACTAATCCTACCAGCCACAACTGGAGAGTGGAGGAGGAGAAGGAGCTGTGTGGAATGGGCTTCCACGGGAGGTCGTTGAGGCCCCATCGGTGAGGGTGTTCAAAGATAGGCTGGACATGTACATGGTGGGCATGTCATGAGCGGAGCTGGCTGGTGCCGGAGGTCAGACTAGATGGCTCAGGAGGCCCCTTCTGACTCGCTCTGTTTCTATGTTTCTATGTTACTCTTCCCAATACCAGGATGGGGGGTGCAGCCCCTCCCTTGGAAGAATGCTGGAATTGGGAGGGGCAGGGGCTCTGCACCACCACTTCTCTTGGAGGGCCAGGTGATGGCCATGGCCAGGAGCGCCTTTGCCCAGCTTGGGCCACGTGTTAATCTTGACTATAGTTGTGATGCATTATTGATGCTGTTATATTGGGTTTATCATTTTATTTTATTATGACGATTATTGGTTGTTTATAAGTCTTTAAATTTGTAAACTGCCAGGAGAAATTTCAGATTACGGGGTGCTATAGAAGTACAAATCATCATTGTTAGATAATGCTCTTTCCTTTCCTTTGGAAGAGAAAAATATCCCAGGCAGGCAGACTTCTTTTTAAAACTTTATTGCAACAAAGGGAACAAAAGGGAATGACTTCCTTTCCATTGTTCTGTTCACCTGAGCACATGCTCACACAGGCTTTTTGAACCCCTGCGCCCGGCCGCTTGGTCCCTCCCCCCTTCCCCTAATTGGCTGGGTACTGAGAGGTTACACTCTTTCCGCCCGCCTACTCCACGCTGCTCCAACACCAGCCCTTCTTCCCAATCCAGTCCTGCCCCCGGTGGGCTACAATAGGTCATTTGTCCTGCCAAGCTTGTCAATTAAACAATCAGGAAGTATTTGGCCCTCCTCTGCCTACATGCCTGCTTCCCCACACCTTGTTGTATCAGATTTTGGCCCCTCCCCACCTTTGGACTAAGTAATTTTCTTTGCTACCCTTTTAAAGCATTTACTCCCTTGTTTCAAATCATCTTTTCACACCTATCGATCATCATCTGAAAAACAGTTTTTTAAACAGTTTTATGTTTTGTATATCAGGATGTTTATTTTTATTTATTTATTTCTACATTTGTATGCTGCCAAACTACTCTAACAGGGATCTGTAAGAGGCTGCATGCTCCTGCATTCCTATTTTAATGCTGTATTTGATTTTTATTATTATTTCTTCCGTTACTGTCCCTCTTACGATTTTCCGTAAATTGCCAAGAGAGCTTTGGCTGCTGAACAGTATAGAAATGAAACTGATGGGGGGTGATAACAGAAATCTCCTATGCCAGCTCTCACCACTAGAGGGACCCCTATTCAGCGCACAGAAGAGTAGCTTTGGGTCGGACACGACTTTGCGACTAACAGCAAAAACAAGGCCTGCAGAGGAAACAGCAGATGTGCTTTGCACATGGTCTCCAGCCAGCAGCCCTTCTTGTTCACACTCCAAACGTTCAAATGGACTTTGCCATTGCTGCACAGAAGGATGACTCTTCCCCACAATCCAAGACAATTTCCCCCCCAAAACACCCCACCCTACCTTGTGGCAACAGAGAGAGCAAGCAATGTCCCTGGTCCGGCCTGGTTCTCTCCACAGGCCAAGGTGTTTTCCTACCGGGCATGCAGACCTTCAGGTGTGGGGTGAGTCTGGATGGAGCTCTATCCAAACTTGCACCCTGTGCAACTGGATGATTCCAGGAAAGGTTTCCTTGTGTCAGAAAATCCCAGAATTTCAATTCGTGAGGAGGAAATAAAACTTGGGTTTGTTGGAATGATCAAGTGTCCAGACCATCCATGGCTTTATTGTTTGGCCCAGGTTCCCATGGTAGACTCACGGTAATGCATTACCAGGCAGGCAGAGGTAAACTCGCTGCAAGGTTTCAATACAACTACAAAAGGATTGAGGCCTTTGAGTTGTGGTGCTGGAGAAGACTCCTGTGAGTCCCTTGGACTGCAAGGCGATCAAACCGGTCAGTCCTAGAGGAGATCAACCCTGACTGCTCTTTAGAAGGCCAGATCCTGAAGATGAAACTCAAACACTTTGGCCACCTAATGAGAAGGAAGGACTCCCTGGAGAAGAGTCTAATGCTGGGAACAATAGATGGCAAAAGAAGAAGGGGATGGCAGAGGATGAGGTGGCTGGATGGAGTCACAGAGGCAGTTGGTGTTAGCTTGAGTGGACTCCAGGGGATGGTGGAGGACAGGAAGGCCTGGAGGAATGTTGTCCATGGGGTCACGATGGGTCGGACACGACTTCGCGACTAACAACAACAACAACAGGGTATTTTATACCCTCCTGGTCACGTACACAGGTACAGAGCAATTGATGACAGAATGCAAACATTACATTAAGGTTCTGAGATCATCATATACAGAACAGATAAAGGAATGTCAGTCGATCATACAATGACAATGAGATTACAATATTTCTAATTGCAGTGTATTGACACTTTAGTTGAGTAACTTGAACCCATCTCCAGGTCAACATCCAGGGGCCTTTCTTCAGAAAAAAAAAAAAATCTGTTTGCCTTTTTCAAACCTCACATTCCAAACAGTTGCAAGTTCAACAGGGGGAGAAAAACCAGCCAATTTGGGCAGAAATATTTATTAATGGTTAACTGCAATCTGTCTTCCCCTGATTTTACACTCTGCCCTGTGGAACTCCAGCCTGCTACTGCTCAGGCTAATTGCTAAGCGCAACCATCCAATTTCCACTATTTTTCCAAAAACCTCCTCAACACCTAAAAGAAACCCTTCCCTTCTGCATATTTGCTTCACTTTTCCTTTCTTTTTTTCCCCTTTCTTTCTCTGGGAATCCCTTCAGGATAAGCAGGATTCCCCCCCCACACACACACACACACCTTTTCTTTCATTGCCACAATCCATCTGCTCACTTGCCTCTACTTTCACTTGCAACAATCTACTACAAAATTCCAATCCAAACCATGAAATTACAACCACACCACAGTGCTTTTCTCTTGCACGTGTTTCCTCCTGAACAAATCCTCTTCCTTCTTTCCTACCATGCCTTCCTTCACAAATATTCTCCAGCAATATCTGATGGGCTGGATTTCCTGAATCCATTTAGCCTCTGCAGCCCCTCAGATGCAGTTCTCACCTTTCTTGGTACAAAGTACAACCCAAAAGCTATCCCAGAACCATAAAATCCTCCCCAGAAACTTGCAAGGAAAGCATTTTTAGAGGCTGAAAAAACTTTCAAGACATTAAAACAGTGTTCCTGGTTTCTGACAAGGAAAGGACCTGCATAAAAATATTTCTATATAACCCCTCTTTCATACAGGGCTTTCACACAGGATAAGCTTATTGAGGATGTTCAGAAAACTGGGTAGGATCTATGTTTGCAAGCCCAATTCAAAGGCCACACATTTCCTTACTTCCCAGTTCTAGCTCATATAGAAGGAATGGGGGAAGGAAAAAATCTCTCACACACACATTCCCTGACCACCACCTTTTTCCCAGCCTGACTCAGCCATGCTTGGGCTCAGGCAAATGACCTCATAAATCTATTTCTCAATCAAGGCCAGGTTCACACATTCTCATCTCAGGGGCAAGAACACCCATCCATGCCCTTGCTTTCAACCATGCTCTGAAGAGGACAGATTGGTGCCGCTGAGTGGGGAGCTTCTAATTCCTGAGGAGCCCCCACAACCCACTCTGGGCTAGGCCTACCTCCCAGAAAGGAGAACACTTTAAAATACAAACAGACAAGACAGAAAACACAGGCAGCAACAATGAACACAAGACTTTTACAAACAGTAAACATAAAACCCTACACAACCCCCAGTGCAGACATGTACTCACACGTGTAGATCTTTCCTAGTGCACCAATACCATATTATACCTTTTTCACCTCCACCAGCTTGGACCAAACCAACCTGTATTCCATCTCTTTAGGATGTATTTCTTCCAGATGCTTTTGCAAGAGGTGTAGCCAATTCTAATCAAATGAGCCCTCTGGGGCCAATTTAGATTGGAATCTCTGAGTTAGGTTTGACCATGCTGTTTTACATCAAAATACCAAGCGCTTCCATGACAACACAACAACCCAGCAGGTGTCACCCATGGCAATCCACACCACCCCGGATTTTGATGCAGAGGGGTTCATGGGGTAGTACGCCAAGATTCTGAAATCCCCATGCTAACTGGGTGTCCACAACAAAAGCCAATGTACAATGAAACCAGATCTAATTACATTGACCTGCCTGCAAAACAGAAGAGATGGCCAGTATCTGTGCTCCCACAGTGGAGAGAATTTTGGCCAAACTTAACATCTCTCCCACCCAGGATAAAGGACCAAAAACCCATGACCCCACCTTCGTCACCAAATTGTCAGAAAATGGAGGTGGGAGTGTCCCTCCATGATACTCAGAGAGACACACCATCAAAGCCATACACCCCAAGGCACACCTATTACCCAAGATGATGCAACCTCTCCTTATGGAATAGTATGATATTTATTTATTTATAACTTTTATATGCCGTCCCCTCATGCCTCGGCATCTCAGGACAGCTTACAACATAGAATTAAAACATTAAAACAGTAACAAATACGGTAAAATTATATAAAAACCAAAACAAACACAACAAGCGACTGTTAATGATAAAATTAATTTTTAAAATAGCCATTAAATAAAAAGATTTTAACCTGGCACTGAAAATAATGTAGACTTGGTGCCAGGTGCACCTCTCCAGAAAGCGCATTCCATAATCTGGGCACCACTGCAGAGAAGGCCCTGCTCAGGGTAGTTGTTCTTTTTATCTCTATAGAGGGCTCCTGGAGCAAAGCCTCTCCTGCAGATCTTAAGGGGTGTGAGGGCATGTAAGGGAAGAGGCGCCCATTCAGGTATCCTGGTCCCAAGCCGTTCAGGGCTTTATAGGTTAAAACCAGCACCTAATATAATATACAAGATTCAACAGTTTTCCTCCTGTCCTGGGCACCAGAGGCAGTGATATTCTCTCAAGAGAGGCTGTCCACAGAACACACATGTGAATGCCCAGCAGGCCTCGCCAGCACGCGAGTTCCCGGAAACTGTACCCCAGTTCTTAGCCCGTTCAAGTCAGGAATGTGACACGTGCCGCCACCCAGTGCGCCCCTTCCCCTCCAGGCCCGCACCCCTCTGTCCGGGCTCGGCTCTCGTGCTCCCTCTCGTGCCCACCTTGCTGGCGATCGGCCTGCGCCCTTCAGGAAGGGGCCTGCACAGGCCTCGTGACACCTTCGATCAGGAGACTTTCCGGGGATGGCGGGGACATGTCCATGGAGGAAGAAGCCTCCCTCCTTCCCGGGGTGGCAAGCCGGCATGCAAGTATCGCTGAGGGCCCGGGAGGAGGCGCTCTCGCCCGCCCTGCCTGGGGACCCCGCTCCGTGCTGCCGAGGGAAGACCTTAGTCGCCTGCGGTCCTACCCGGCGTGGCCTTTCCCATCCTCTTCGGACTGGCATCGCGGTGTGCTTGGGCTCCCAGGCCCGGTGGGTCTCTTCCCCCTCAAAGGCTCCCCGAATATTTCTCCGGATCCCCCTTTGGCACCCCGGTTTTGTGGCTTGGTTCATGCGGGCGATGCGCCCCGATCTTCCTTGCGTTTATGGGAGGCCTCCCCGTGCAAAACAAGGGGGAATGCAGCGCATCCGGACGTGCAGGATCCGGGATCCGGCTTTTCGTGGTCTCCCGGCAGGGAGACGGGCATGGGAAAAGAGGGAGGGGGAGGGAAGGGATCGGGGGGGATCGGGGGAGATGGAAGCCGAGCATGGAAGGGTGTTGGTAGGAGCGGAAGGACAGCAGAGGGTGTCTAGAAACTGGGAGCTGTTTGACTGGAGTGAAGGGTAGAAACGCAATAAAAGAGTGGCTACGATATAAAGAAGTTTATAAGCTTTCATCTCTTCACTGCAAAAAGAGATACTATCATCTCGCATTTGTTCTCCCCAGAAATTCAAGTCACGGGGCCTTTGATGGAGCCAGGCCTTCTGGTGGGGCTCTGACGATCATACAGGGGGTCAACACACCTAAAAATTTGCCCCCAAACCACCTCTCTGGGCCCAGTTCCCCTCTTGGGCACCAGTCTAGGACCCTCTGCATCCCCGTTTTGCAGCGGGCGCACAGAAGCGATGCTACCCCGGAGTTTGGGGCTCACTTGGAGGCCTAGGCGCTGCGTGCATTGGGTGCAGTTCTGGAGACTGCTCCGCGCAGAACCAGAGAAATGCGGCACATCCCAGGGGGACTCCGAAATCCGGCTTTTCCGGCCCTCCCGGGGAAGCAGTGGCGGAGTGGGCGGGCAGCAGGAGGCTCGCTTCGCTTCCTCTCCAGCTCCGGGTCTAGAGTGCGCGAGAAGGATCCCTGCGCTGCCTGGAGAGGCGGGAAGACCCGCGGACGCCCCGGCCCTGGTGCTCCAGGCAGCGAGATGGGCTCGGAAAAAGTCAAAGTGGGTTCGTGGGGGTGGGGGAGCGGGGGGAAGTAGCGGCTCGGGAGAAGGACCGGAGCGCGGAAGGGGAAGCGGGGGGAGAGTCCCCTTCTCTTGGTTTTGCAGGGCAGAGCGTCAGGCCTGATCCGGACTCCCCGGGTGCAAAGCGCCGCAGGGTTTGCTTTGCCCGATCTTCCCCAGGATGTTATGGGGCACCGGGCGCGGTGCGGCCGGCGGGTCTTGCATGGGGCAGCAGGGGGCTGCTTCCACTCAGGAACTCCCGGCGAGCTCTGAGGCCCGGAAGGCGGAACGGAATGGCGGGCGCGGTGCAGGCGCGGAGCTGCGGGGAGCCGGGCTGGACTTTGCTTCCCTTGAGCAGCCGCGTCATTTTCCACCCTGCTGGTGTGCAGGATGGGGCCGAGACTGGGGGGCGGCGGGAATCCGGGCAGACGCTGCTGGGCCTCACCAGGTGGGGCTTGTGGGGGCGCCCGCTGGAGCTGCTGCTCCAGGAAAGAGTCTCGGAGGGAGGGGGCAGTCCTGGCAACGGGCTTCGTGTCCACCCCCCAACAGAGCCATCCTGGCTCATGGCGCCCTCCCACGATGGTGCCGGTATGAACTCCTTTGGAGGCGGCCCTGAGGGACCCCCGCTCGGATCCCTCCTCGGAGCCGAGGCCAGCTGCGGCTGCGTTGCGAGGCCCGCTTCCGTGAGCGGGAGCGATTCCCAGCATTGCTGGTCGGGCGGCGTGGAAACGTTCCCCCTGTATTGTGGGTCTTGCAAAGCTTCCCTTCCCGGGCCATCCCCCGTGGCTGAGCTGATGTGGAGCAGAAGCGGGAGGGGCGTGCGTGCCCCTCTGAATACCCGGCGGGGGTTGTGCACGAACAGCCATCGGGGCCTGGTTTCCACCTGCCTATCCCCCTCCAGGCAGCAGCAGTCGAGCACCGATCCACACCCCTGCCTCCTGGTGCTGGAGTGCCCCACTTTTGCTTGGCAGACTGTCCTTCTGGGGGGTGGGAAACGAATATTCGTACCTGGTCCCTTTTCATGCGATGTGGCCAGATCTCAACAGGGGCCAGGGGGCAGGCCATGAACTCCTCCCGCTATTTTGCTCTCCTGCAGACCTTCCTACCATCCTTCCCGGTGCAACCATGAAGAGCAGTCCACACCCCACCCCGTTTTCCAAAGGGACCAATCCACGCCCTCCCTGCAAGTCCCTGCAGCTTTCTGGGAAAGGGGCTTTGGCGTGTATGTTGGGACCTTCTCTTGCCCGGATCAGGGGGGCCCCTGGGCGGTGTTGCTCAGCTTGTGTGCCACCTTCCTGGGGCAGACCTGGTGGCTGCATCGGCTCTCTTGCCCCCTCTTGCCCCTCCTGGGGCTTCTGGTGGGGGAGCAGTGGGCTGCCCAGGGGATGAACTGCCTCGCTGTGGCTTATCCTTCCACCTCCACTGAACCTGCCATGGATATCGCTGAGGAGGGGCAACAGTGGAAGCGCCCCCTGTTGGCAGGACAGGCATGTGTTCCACACACAGTGCGGCTTGTGTGCCCATCCAGGATGTTTTAACCTGCAGTGCCTCAGCAAGGGCTGCTGGGTGAAGAGTGGACTCCTGGGAGCTGCCTTGCAGGATGGCCGGTTCTGGCACACATGGTAGGCATGCCATGAGTGGAGCCGGCTGGAGATGGGGTCAGACTAGATGGCCCAGGAGCCCCTTCTGACTCTCTCTGTTTCTATGTCTCTTCCTACGTGGCTCTGGCACCATTTGGCTCATCCCATGGATTGCTCTGTCCATTTAGTTCAGAGAAGTCAAAAGCTGGAGGTTCAAACAAAGCCTGACTAAATATCAGCCTGGACCTGCTGCTGCTGCTCCCCGCAAAGGCAACTTATCTCCAGGAATTGTGGTGAAGGTTACCCGGAACTTCTGCGCTGGAGCTGAAGGGGGCCAAAGGCCTTGCATGGATGGCACTTCCTTTGCAGCACTGGCAGCTGACAGGCGGGTGTTTCCTCCTCTTTTCAGAGCAGCCAGCTCTGCCCTCCCTCACAGCTTCCACTGCACCCCAGAGCGTTCCTCAGGACAGCCCGTAAGCGGGTCACCAGGCTCCCCAGCAGGTCTGCAACCTGGGTAACCACCAAGGCAATCGGAGCGAGGCGCTGGCTTTTCTGACTGCCATCCACGACAGCACAGCCTTGGCCCATCCATCAATCCATTGCTCGCAACGCCAGTCGCAACTCCTGGTGGGTTGTATTGTGCTCATGGATGGAGCTGGGCAGGGTGTGCTTCTTACAGTGACAAAGCTGTGATCTGGATGTCATCAAATCTCCCACCTCTATCAAGGGAGGCTTTCCCTGTAAGCAACAGCGGCCTTTGCTCTCCGTCCGTTGCAGCAGGTCGAGCCTCACGCATTGATGGTTGCTGTTCCTCAGTGCAGGGTAGGTGCTGCAAGTCATCAGTATCTCTCCCTGACAGAAACGCTGGATTTGGCAGAGGGTTTCTTTGGGTCCTCAGAAGCTCTGAGCCCCCAGCATGGGGCTACACCCAAGTCCAGATCCAGGCATCCTCTGGTAAGGATGCAAAAATTCCTGAGCGAAAATGCCGAGGTCTAGAAGAAGGCCTGGTTGTGAGTGGCTTGTCTGCCTGCAAGGGCCTGGATCCCCTCTTCCCTGTGACAGTCCTTGAGATTTGGTGCAGAGGTGTCTGCCTTCCCAATTTGTGTTTGACAGATGGAACCTGCTCTCTCTGAGGTCCTTTGATGTGAATATTTACTGTGCATGCAACACCCTTGAAACTTAGTTTCTCTTTCTCCCTGCCAAGATATCTAGGGAAAATAGAGCTCACCTAAATAGAAACATAGAAACACAGAAACAGAGCAAAGGGCCACCAGGGCCATCTAGTCTGACCCCAGACTCTTCATAACATGCCTACCTTGTGCATGTCCAGCCTATCCTTGAACACCCTCACTGATGGGGCCTCAATCACCTCCTGTGGAAGCCCATTCCTTACCCTCAGCGTCCTGTCAGGAAGTGCTTCCTGGAATCCAAATGGAACCTTGGTTCCTTGAGCTTCGCTCTGTTGGAGCACATCCTGAACTCCTCAGGGGAGAACAGATCTCTACCCACCTCCATGTGACACCCCCTCACATACCTGTATGTCGCCAAGCAATCCCCTCTGAGTATCCTCATACAGCTCTCCCTACATACAGGTCACCAACATTGCGGCCCTACGCTGCACTGACTCTAACCTGCCTATAGCCTTCCTGTAACAAGGGGCCCAAAAATGAGCAAAATACTCCAGTTGCGGGCGCACCAGAGTTGTATAGAGCAGTAGCAATACCTCGCTCGATCTAGAAGCCACGCTTCTGGCTATGCAACCAAGGATGGCGTTCGCCCTCTTGACCACCGCATCACACTGCTGACTCACATTTAGCCTGCAGTTAACCAGCACCCCAAGATCCCCTTCACAAGTGCTGTTCTCCAGCCACTTGTCCCCTAACCTGTACTTATGACACCCATTCCTATGCCCCACATGCAAGACCTTGCACTTGACCACATTGAGTGCCATCCTGTTCTCTCTTGCCCCCTTCCATAGTCTGTCTGGGGGTTTTTTTGCATCTGGAGTAGCTGCTCCTCAGTTGTGGCCACTGCCCCAGTATTACTATCGTCTGTGAATGTGACCCCTTCTTCCATGTCATTGATGAAAAGATTAAAGAGGATCGGCCCCAAGACAGAGCCCTAGAGGACCCTGCTTGTCACTGGCTGCCATCCCAATGATTCCTCATTAATGGTTACCCTTTGCTTTCAGTCAGTCAACCATGCCCTAATCCACCGGACAGTGCTTTGGTGTATCCCAAAACTCCTCAGTTTCTCAGCCTGGATATCATGGAGCACTTTGTCAAAGGCCTTGCTGAAATCCAGGTAAACCACATCCACCATGTCCCCTCCATCTAGTCACCTCAAAACCTTGTCATACAATTGCACAAGATTTGTCTGGCAGGATCAGTTTTTGCAGAAGCCGTGTTGTGTGGCCGCCAGCCTCCCTTCCCTCTCTAGCATCAATAGATCTCTCACTATTATAAGCCTTTTCATTGTTTTTCCTGCAATGGACATAAGGCTAACTAGTCTGTAATTCCCCATGTCCCTTCTATTACCCTTTTTCAAAATGGAGACCACTGATACCACGCTCCTGTCCTCTGGAAATTCACTCATCTCCCAGTGCCTTTGTAACATCCAGTGCCCTGAAGAGTTCCTTGACTTCTAGGGGGATGACTCTGATCTGTGCCCCTAAGACTCCATCCTCATCAAATCTTCCATGAGGATCTCCCCCATCCTGCTTTGGGCAGAACACAGAGGCAAAACAGTCATTTAGCATCTGTGCCTGTTCCCTTGCATCAGTCACTGGATCACCTTTCTCCTTATTTAGTGGTCCCACTACCTCTCTCCCCTTCCTTTTGCTATTTACATGCTGGTGGAAGTCCCTCTGGTTGCTCTTGATATTCTTTTCAAGTCTCAGCTTGTAATCACCCTTAGCCTTGCAAAGAATCCTTCTACACCGGGCCTCCTCCTGGTATACCCTTTTGTCTATTTGCCCTAGTACCCATTTCCTATGGAGGTTCCTCTTGCATCCAATCCCTCTAACTCCCTCCTTTCACTTGAATGGCAGCACTTTCCTTCACCTCCCTGCCTTACTAACCAGAGGTATCGTCAAGACATGCACCTCCAAAACCTCTCTTTTGAGTGCCATCTACCCCTCCTCAGTTCCCTTGCCTTCCAGTAACCTATCCCAGGAGACTTTCCCCAATCTGGCCTTCAACTGGCCAAAGTTGGCCCTATTGAAGTCCCAGCTTCTAGTGCTCAACTTGCTGCATGTCCCCATTCCCTTGTCTCAAAGCAAAGGGTAGAGTGATCACTCGCATCCAAAGCTCCCCTAATCTGCATCCTAAGTCAAGGATGCCCACCCACCTCCCGTTGTGTGCCTGGCAGGCAACAGACCTCCCTCACCTCAAGGTCAGGGCAGCACACCACCAAAATCCTGCCCTCCTCCTGTAGGTGACATACCTCCATGTCAGCTGTTCCTCACATGACCCCTCCCACAACCATCTTGCTAGAGGGAGAATTCTCCAGCTCCTCTAGGAGGGTCACAAGCTTGCACCGAGGGCAAGTGTATCCCTGCCTCTCCTGAGGAAGATGGGTGAACATGTTGCAGCAGACAGCAACACCTGTGATTCCCGTCAAGGCCATCTCCTGGCCTGACATTAGAAACCCCTCAGACACCCTACCTTGTTCCCCTGCATTGTCTTTCCTGCACTACTCCTAATCTTCCAAACGAACCCACACACAGACAAGGACAAAATAAAACCCTGCCCCCAGGGAAGGGCATCCCCAGGCAACCTGGGCCAAAGCTAAGTGACACAGACAAGGGATGACGCCCCATCCCTCTGCTTCCTCCTGGCTCTTTGGCCCCACCTCCTTCCTTTCTGCTCTTCCTGCCCCCCACAACTCTGTCCAGGTCCTACCTTGCCTTTGCCAGTCCCCTGGCCACCCTCAGCACACTCTCCCAGCCCCTGCTGCTCCACTGCTCTGCCAAGAGGCAAGAGCCAAAATATGTTGCTGTATGTGATAACTTCAGTGTAAATGCAATCCTTGAGAAAGCTGCTTTGGGGGTGGTGGGGCATTCAATGAGGAAGAGGGATAATATTGGAGGTGCTGACATGAAAATGCCACATTTGCCTTGTACCCAAATGAGCATCCTTTTCAGACATTATCTCCTAACCAATTTTTCATTGGGTCTGTCTTCCCAAGCAGGTGAATGGCAAGACAATAGAAATGATACACTTCCATGTGTCCCCGCATCAGAAACAAGTGAGCACAAAGTGAGAAAAGAGACACTGGCAAAACCAATCAGGATCAAAAAAGCATTAGTGAATCCAAGTGAGGAATGTGAGGAAACAATCCTGCATTTCTCACGGTGCTGGAAACCTTTAATAACCCTTAATTCCAGAAGGTTGCAAAAGAAGGAGGAGGGGAAGGGATCTAGGGTGTGGCAATTTTCCAAAAGACAGATAGAACAACCACAGAAACTGTAGAAAATCCAGAGACCAAATGAACTGCTTGGAAGATTATACATAGGCATCCAAGAATCCACACCGGAGAGAAGCCATATGGATGCCCAGAATGTGGAAAGACCTGCCAATTTCTCCACAGCAACTGATGCACATTGGGAAGAAGCCATACAAATGCATACAGTGTGGCAATAGTTGCAGCCCGAATAAACTTCTTATGAATCATCAAAGAACCCATATTGGCAAGAGGCTGTACAGGTGCATGGAATGTGGAAAGAATTTCACTGACCGTGGAGGTATTATGAAACATCAAATAATCCACACTGGGCAGAGGCCCTACAGATGTATGGACTGTGGAAAGAACTTCAGAAATAGTCAAACTCTTAGAAAACATCAAAATACTCACACTGGGGAGAGGCCGTATACATGCATGGAATGTGGAAAAAGCTTCAACCAGAGTGGTCATCTTATGAGACATCAAAGAATCCACACTGGAGAAAGGCCTTTTACATGCATGGAATGTGGAAAGAGCTTCATCCAGAGTGGTCAACTTCAATGCCATCAAATAACCCACACTGGGGAGAGGCCCTATACATGCATGGAATGCGGAAAGAGCTTCAGCCAAAGTGGTCTTCTTACGGACCATCACAGAACCCACACTGGGGAAAAGCCTTTTAAATGCATAGAGTGTGGAAAGAGCTTCAATCAAAATAATAATCTTACAAGACATAAAAGGACCCATACTGGGGACAGGCCCTACACCTGCTTTGAATGTGGAAAGAACTTCAGCCAAAGCTCTGATCTTACAAACCATCAAAGAACCCACACGGGGGAGAAGCCGTTCAAATGCAGCAAATGTGGAAAGAGCTTCAGCCAGAGCCAAACTCTTTGGAGACATCAAAGAACTCACACTGGGGAGAGGCCCTATACATGCATGGAATGTGGAAAGAGCTTCAGCCAGAGTGGTCATCTTACAAGCCACCAAAGGACCCACACTGGTGAAAAGCCTTTTAAGTGCATACAGTGTGGAAAGAGCTTCCATAAAAATACACATCTTGCAAGGCATCGAAGGACCCATACTGGGGAGAGGCCCTATACCTGCTTGGAATGTGGAAAGAGCTTCACTGTAAAGGGAAACCTTTCCACACATCAAAGAATACACACTGGGGAGAGGCCCTATACCTGCATGGAATGTGGAAAGAGCTTCAGCCAGAGTGGTTCCCTTATAATGCATCATAGAATCCATACTGGGGAGAAGCTGTTTAAATGCATCGAATGCAGAAAGAGCTTCAGCTGTAGTCGTTCTCTTATGAATCATCAAAGAGCTCATACTGGGTAGAGGCTATATAAATGTGTACAGGGTGGAATCAATATCTGCCGGAGTGATCATTTCATGAACCATCAAAGGACAATACTGGCAGAAAGCCTTTCAAATGCATGGAATCCGGAAGAAGTTGCCGTTTAAGTGGCAGTCTTTAAAACTGTCAAAGAATCCACACAGGATAGAGACCGTATAAGTGCATGGTATGTGGAAAGAGCTTCAGAGCAGAATCTTCATCTTATCTTCATTATTGAAGGCATGGGAATTCAGGAGGAGTGTATGGCCCCAAAAAGGGAAGTCTTGGAGGTGCCAGCCTTGATGATGCCACTGGTTGGGCAGGGGAGAAGGCATAGGGGGTAACTGCTGTGGATATGAAGAGAGTTGGTGAGATGGCTTAGAAGGAAGATGGACCTTCACAGAAAATGGACACTGGGGCAAGTAGTCAAAAGTGTATAGCAGGAGGAGGCAGCATGATGCAGAAGGATTCTTTGCAAGGCTAAGGCAGATTATGAGCTGAGACTTGCGGGAAATGTCAAGAGCAACACAAAGGACTTCTACCATCATGTAAATAGGAAGAAGAAGAGGAGAGGACTTCCAGTTGGCATCATGGTGAGATGGCTGTGAATAGCAGGGGCTCCCATTATCACACCAGTAGCTGTTCGACAGAGAGCCATGGGAGGCTCATCTAAGCCCTGTCGGGGCAAAGATTAGATTGTTCAAGCATTCTTCTGGTTGGTGTGGGGTGGCGGCTCCGCATTTACTGGGAGAAATTCGGGCTTTTTGCAATCAAAAAACACAGCGGAGTGATCAGCTCCCTGTAAGCCATAGATGACCGGGAATAATAGCATAGAATAATAGCTAGAAGTTCATTGGACCTGCTGGGAGAGCATTTCTATTTTTTTCTTCTTCAATATTACCCGTAAAAGAGCTGCAGTAGTTACTAATTGGCATAAAGAAGAAAGGAAAGGCCCTTTGATGGAGGGAGGAATCCCTCCTCCCCCCACAGAGTTTTGAGGGCCATACATGAGAACCTTTAAAGGTGGATGATTGCCATGAGGTGACAGTTCTGAAGAAAATACCATGGAGGATTAGAGAAGGACAAAAGAAATACCTATTCCTTCCTACATAGATGATCAAGGAAGAGATTATGTTTAGGTGGCTAACGCCAGAAAGAATATTTTTCACTTGGAACTCTACAAGGTATAAATTGGACTTGATTTTTAAGGCACAAGAGTTTTATGAAAAATTTAGAAGTATGCTTGAAGAGGAAGAGCCAGGTGCCTCAAAAGGAGGAGGAAAAGGTGCCGAACCAATGGAACTAATAACATGTCACTCTGAGGAAGGAGAAATAGTGAATACTGACTCGCAACAAGAAGTACAGTCACTAGAAAAAACAAAGGAAAAGAGAAGGGGTAGAGCTGTAAAGAAGAAATAAGAGAATTTTCTATTTTGAAGGGAATGATTTGCAAATGGGCTGGCACGCTTGTATGTGGTACGTGAAGGCTAAATCACATGGTTCTTTTTTAAGTTACTATATTAGGAAATCATTAATGTTGGTGTGGGAAAAGTTAAAGATAAAACTGTATAATAAATTACCAAGATGGCTTTCACCCAGGGAACCCTTTGTGTATCCAAATGCATTGCATTTTGAAGGGATTATAAAATATGATGGCATTTTGGATAAGGATGGAGGATTGAAATTGAATTAAGAAGCACAGGAACAGGGAGCTGATATCTCTTGGTGGCGTAAGGTGCAGATAGAATTGAGATATGCTAAAGATTGTAAAGTGTGGGATTTTTATAAGGACTTAACTGCGTTTGAGCAAATGATGCTTAAATCAGATGAGAAAATGATTAAAAGATTATATATGACTTCTTATTTTATAGATGGTATCTGTCACCAAATAGATTGGCTAAGATGTTTCCAATTATGTCAAATGGATGTTGGATATGTAAACATAAATTGGGTACTTTTTATCACATGTGGTGAACTTGCGATAATGTGAAAAGTATTGGATTTCAAATACATAAATGGCTCGAGGAAATGTTACAAAAATCCTTAGCTATTAAACTTGAAGTTCTTTTTATTGGGCATTATACTGGAGGACATTAATAACTAAGAAATGCATTTGATTTCACGTATAATTACTGTGATGATGGTTGCATTCATTCAACACTGGAAAGGTGAAGAACTACCCACTGATGAACTGACTCTAAAAAAGAAAAAGATGATGATCCTGGACTATGCAGAAACGGATAGATTGATTTTATCGTTGAAGGTGAAGGAAGATACTGACTCCTATCAAACTTAGGAATCTTTTTATTATTGGCTAGAGAAACGGGACTTCGCATAGATTTAAATATGTTTTTAAGTTATCATAAATGGAAAAAGAAGGGTGTGGGGGCTGACCCTTCGGGCTCGATGTGTTTGATGATGGATGTTGTTTGTAGTTTTCTTTTTGTTTTTTTAGGAATATAATTTCTCAAAATGTATTTTTTTTAAAAAGGAAGAGGATGGGGAGACAGGTGGTGGGACCACTTAAGAGTGAGAGGATCTGGTAACTGATATAAGAGAACAGGCACAGATGATCACTTATTAATTAGGGTCTCTGTTCTTCCCAAAGTGAGTTGGGGAGATCAAACTGGAGGGGGGAGCGCTAGATGAGATTGGGGTTATGGGGCACATCTTGGAGTTACCCCGTAGAAGCTGAGGAGCTCTGGTCCTGGATGTCACAAAGGCACTGGGCCCTAGTGGGCTACACTCAAGAGTGTTCAGGAATTGGCAGAAGTGCTCTTGCAACCGTTGCCATACATTTTGGGAGCTTCATGCAAAACATGAGAAGTTCTGGAGGATTGGAGGGCAGCATGAGTGGCTCCAGTGTTCAAAAATGGTAGCAGAGGGGATATGGGGAATTACAGGCCTGGTTAGCATTATGTCCATTCTCAGAAAGACAGTGGTAATGCACATAATGAGGAAAACTGTACAAAGCCTAGATAGGGATGGGAGCTTGGCAGCCGCGCCTCATGGGTTCCATGAAAACAGATCCTGTCAGAGAACCTTATGGAATTCCAGGATAAGGTCTTGAGGTGGCTAGGCAGAGGGGATGCAGTGGATGTAGCTTACCTGTGCACTTCAATGAGGAAAGAACTTGAGTGCTAATGGAAACCTTAGTGTGCATTTAAGAATGCAACCTGAGGAGAGGCCACATAAAAACATGGAAAGTGGACACAACTTCAGCAAAAATCAAATTGCAAACCATCAAAGAACCCACATTGGGAAAAACCATTTCGATGTCCTACTCCACATCAGAGAATGCACACTGAATGGAAGCCACACAAATGCATGGATTACATAGTTTGAAAATCTACTGTATAAGTTCTATTAAAAATAGCAATCAACGTTCACAATCCATCAAACCAAAACCACATTATTTTGAAACTTTATTGACCCATAATTTCATAGATTCATAGAACAGCAGAGTTGGATGGCGCCATGAAGGCCATCGGGTCCAACCTGCTGCTGCTGCAGATCACCAATTTACACCATCCCACTCAGATGATTTTCCAGCTTCTACTGTACGTTGCTACTGTGGGTGAGTCACAACCTCTCCAGGCAACAGGTTCCACTGTTGAATTTCCCTGAGAGTGTAGAAGCTTTTCCTGATGTCCAGCCTGAATCTGCGTTATCAAAACTTGAGCTGATTATTCTGTGTCCCACAGTCTGTAATCAGCAGGAAGAGATCTTGACCTTCCTCTTTGTGATGGCCTTTGAGGCACTGAGAGTGGGATTTCATGTCCCCCCACTCCCAGTCTTCTCAAGGCTGCACAGTTTCAATTCTCCCAGTGTTTGGCATTGTTTCCAAATCCTGTATCAGTTTTGTTGCCCTCCAGGGGCAACAGCATAAAAGGCACAACAGCAATTATAGACCAGACAAAATGAATAGCAAGGAATGTGGAAATGCCTTCAGGGCAGAATTCCCATTTTATTGTACATGGAAGAACTCCCCCTGAGGGGAAAGCATCCCACTAAAGTGGAAGTCTTGCTAAACAGGATGCTGCCAAAACGAGTGAAGGCGTAAAAATGCACAAAATGGGGAAAGCGCTTCAGGGATACAGGAGGGTGTTCTTAATGTTGACCAATCCACCCCAGAGAGAGTGTTGAAAGGCACAGGATAGGGAAAGTGTCGCAGGGATGGGGGAAAGCACAATAGCACTCTATTCAGAGGCGGTTTCAATGTTGAGCACGCGCATTTGGATGAGATTCCCAGGCACACACGAGGGACATCTGGTCTTGATGGGACTGATAGCTCCAACTCTGAGGATGAGGTGGGGATGGCTGAACTGGAACAGGTTCGGAGCTCACCCTCCAATAACATAATTGCTTTTATAATAGGCAGGCTGGCACTGGCAGACTCGCTCCGGCAGTACCAGTCCGAGTCTTCTCTGGATGAGAGTAGCCGAAGGACACCAGTGGAACTCAGTCTCCCTCCTGGCTGTGGGAATGAGGCAGATGAAAGCTGGAGTGAGAAGATTTCTCAGATGGAGAACACAAGCCTCAAGACATGGACCTTCGAGTCCGTCATCACAACCACAAGATGGACCAGTGAGGGGCTCAGAGAGCAGAATGCAGGTGCACCTGTTTCCACAGTACTCCTTCCAGAGACTGGCCCTGAAGGGTTCATAAGCAAAGCTTTGGGTGAAGGGCAGCAGAGAGGCATCAACACATCCCATTGTATTCTCAGTGGCTGCTGCGAGTCCCTTGGACCACAAGGCGATCAACCCGGTGAATCATAAAGGAGATCAACCCTGACTGCTCTTTAGAAGGCCAGATCCTGAAGATGAAATTCAAATATTTTGGCCACCTAATGAGAAGGAAGGACTCCCTGGAGAAGAGCCTAATGCTGAGAACAATCGTTGGCAAAAGAAAAAGGGGATAGTAGAGGATGAGGTGGCTGGATGAAGTCACTGAAGCAGTTGGTGTGAGCTTAAGTGGACTCTGGGGGATGGTGGAGGACAGGAAGGCCTGGAGGAATGTTGTGCATGGGGTGATGATGGGTCGGACACGACTTCACGACGAACAACAAAGGGCCAGCAGAGGAAGCAGCAGATGTGCTTTGCACGTGGTCTCCAGCCAGCAGCCTACTTGTTCACACTCCAAATGTTCAAATAGGCTTTGTAAGCAATGGCCATTGCTGTACGGAAGGATGACTCTTCCCCACAATCCAAGACACCCCCCCCAAAAAAAACCCACCCTACCATGTGGCAACAGATAGAGCAAGCAATGTCTCTGGTCCGGCTTGGTTCTCTCACTCACCCTTTGCAAATAAATACAGTAAAATTATATAAAAACCAAAACAAAAGCAAAAAAACCCAAAAAAGCAACTGTTAATGATAAAATAAATTTTTAAAACAGCCATTAAATAAAAAGGTTTTCATCTGGTGCTAAAAAGAATATAGACTCAGTGCCAGGCACACCTTTCCAGGGAGCACATTCCATAATCTGAGCGCCACCACAGAGAAGACCCTCCTCCAGGTAGTTGTTCTTTTTATCTCCTTTAAAGAGAGCTCCCAGAGCAGAGCCTCTCCCACAGATCTTAAGGGGTGTGAGGGCATGTAAGGGAAGAGGCGCTCCTTCAAGTATCCTGGTCCCAAGCCATTCAGGGGTTTATAGGTTAAAACCAGCACCTAATATAACATACGAGCTTCAACAGTTTTCCTACAGTCCTGGGCTGCAGAGGCAGTGATATTCTCCCAAGAGAGGCTGTCCATGTTGACCACCACTCTTGGTTCCGTCTGTTTCTGGGCCCTTGCGTCCACGGACTTGGGGTTGGGGTGCACAGGTCTGCATGGAAGATCCCCGAGTGCCGGGTTTGGCTTCCTAGAAGATCCCACCTTATTTAACATGCCCTCCCTGGATCTGGACCGCATCCTGTGAAATGTGGCCCAAGTGAAGGAAGAGGAACTTGAGGCAAGCAGAAGCCCTGGCTAATTTTCCCCACTGATCCCAGTGAATGTACACCAGTTACGGGACGGTTTTTCTTTTCTTCCACTTTAGCCATTCTTTCTCCCAAATAATTCTGGGACTAAAAGTTACTCAAAAACTTGCATTTGCCTTCCAGACCTACAATTCCCAGGGTGGCGGATAAGTCAACCACGCTTCCCCAGGTAGCCTGGAAAATGTGCCTCTCCGGGTAATGAATAGGGAACCACTGATGACACTCCGTGCCCTTTGCAAACAATGGTCCCTGAGATTAATCTCTGCTGTGCTGCCCAGACTCTGGAATGTACTTCCCAGAGAGGTACGCCTGGCGCCAAATTTATAATCCTTTCGTCGCCCGGCCAAAAGCTTTTTATTTAAACAGTATTTTCAAATTTAACAACTTTTAACCTTCAGTCATTCTGTTTGTTTTGCGATGTATTTTTTTTCTATTTCTATTATATATTAGAAATTGTTTTAATTGTTCTTTAAAATATTGTAAGCCATCCTGAGATTTTTGTATAATAGGACAGCATACAAAAGCTTTCAATTAATTAATAAATAAAAATATCTGGGGCAGGAATGACTGAAGAGGAATACACCTGTTCTTAATGTGAGGTGCAAATGCAGGGGGGGGGGGAATGAGGTGGTCCTTGGAGCAGCAAAGGCAACCCAATCCAATGTGGCTGTACTTCAGGGGCTGGCCATGAGGGGAAGTGTCACAGAACACACGTGGGAATGCCCAACAGGCCAGGCCAGCACAGGAGTTCCCGGGACCTGTTCCCCAGTTCTTAGCCCGTTCAAGTCAGGAATGTGACACGTGGCGGCTGCCAGCGGCGACTCACCGGGCGCCGCCACGCAGCGCGCCCCTTCCCCTCCAGGCCAGCGCCTCTCCGTCAGGGCTCGGCTCTCGCACTGCCTCCGGAGCCCACCTTGCTGGCGATCGGCCTGCGTCCCTCAGGAAGGGGCCTGTACAGGCCTCGTGACGCCCCCGATCCAAACGACTTTCCGGGGTGGGGGGACACGTCCTTGGAGGAGGCCACCCGCGGAGACGAGCATCCCTCCTTCCCGGGGCGGCAAGCCGGCATGCAAGTGTCGCTGAGGGCCCAGGAGGAGGCGCTCTCGCCCGCCCAGCCTGGGGCCCTGCTCCGTGCCGCAGGGGGAAGGACTGAGCCGCCCTTCGGTCCGATCCAGCGTGCCCTTTCCCATCCTCTTCAGACTGGCATCGCGGCGCGCTTGGGCTCCCAGGCCCCGTGGGTCCCTTCCCCCTCAGAGGCTCCCCGAATATTTCTCCGAATCCCCCTTGGCACCCCTATTTTTGTGGCTCGGTTCATGCGGGCGATGCGTCTCGCTCTTCCTTGCGCTTTTGGGAGGCCTCCGCGTACAAAACCAGGGGGAATGCAGCGCATCCGGACGCCCAGGATTCGGGATCCGGCTTTTCGTGGTCTCCCAGCAGCGAAACGGGCCTGGGAAAGGGTGGAGGACGAGGGAAGGGAAGGGGTGCGGGGGAATCCGGGGAGAAGGAGGCTGAGCATGGAAGGATGTTGGTGGAGGGTCCCCTCCTTCCCCTTGGCGTCACAGCGGGGAAAGCGCCCCGGTCCGAGCGCGGCTCCCCGGCTGCACAGCTCCGCACGGCTTGCATGACCCGATCTTCTCCCCTCGGAATCACTCCCCGGACAGGACTTGAGCCCCGGGATGTTCCGATGCAGCGGAGCGGGACCTGCGTGGGGCCGGAGCAGGGAGCTCCTTTCCCTCAGGACCTCCTGGCGGGCTCTGGGCGGTGGGGCAGGAAGGGAGGAGCAGAGCAGGCGCGGATTCTGAATCTACAATTCCAGAAGCTGGGAGCTGTTTGGCTGGAGGGGAGGATAGAAATGCAATAAAAGAGTGAATATGATATAAAGAAGAAATTTTATGAAGAAGTTTTGAGCCCCAGTATAGGAACTTCTGCACCCCCGTTGTGAGATTTAAAACTCCTTGAGACAGGATTCGAGTAGGTACAAGCAGTTTATTCCATACAAAAAGGGTTTGCAAAGGCTGGCTCAATGCCTCAGTAGTCTGAGAAACAAAGAGCAATCTTTTACTGTTTACAAGAGATTTTATACATTCCTTTCCCCGATGCTCAACACTATCCCCGCTTTGCCATTGGCTGGTTACTAAGAAGTCACAATCTTCCCCATCCGCCTATATCATACTACTCCTGAATATGGTTCCCCCTCCCACTCATACATCCCATGTTGATGCTAATGAGCCTATTACCTATGAGAGGTGTGTCATTTACTACTCATGAGCCTATTAAGCTGCGCAGTACCTTCTAAGAGATCGACAGGCCGAAGTGGCCTTGGAAATTCTTACTTGACGCCAAAATGTTTTTAAATCTCATGGGGAGGATGAGATAATGAGAACAAGCCTTTCTCCAGGCTCGTTATCGCCAGTTGTAAAGTAATCCATTGTCTGCTCTCCTCCACTGAAAGTGGCAGTTTTACCACTGTCCCCCAATTTTATCCCTTCTGGTATTTTTCGGAACTTTTTATATAAGAAACATTATTACTCTTAGAACAACCATTTACATGTTTTGATTCTCAGGCTTTTTTTTTTTTTTTTTGCCTTAAGAGACTTCAATGATCCTGTCCTATTCCTGTTTTTCATCCTTAACACTTAATAAGAGTAACATTTCATTTCTCACACCGTTTTGTAGCGGGCGCACAGAAGTGATGCTAGCCGGCTCAGTTGGAGGCGTTGGCGCTGCGTGCTTTGGTTGCAGTTCAGGAGACGGTCCCGCTCTCAACCAGGGAAATGCGGTGCATCTAAGGGGGACTCCGGGATCCGGCTTTTCCGGCCCTCCCGAGGAAGCAGTTCCGGAGTGGGCGGGCAGCAGGGGGCTCGCTTCGCTTCCGCCCCGGCTCCCAGGGGCGGAGTGCACGAGGAGGATCCTTGCGCTGCCTGGAGCGGCGGGAAAGGGGCGAGGGGAGCCCCGTGGACGCCCCGGCCTGGTGGTCCCGGAAGCGAGACAGGCTCGGAGAAAGTCAAGGTGGGCTCGTGGGGGAGGGGCGGGCTGGGAGCCATGGTGAAAGGAGCGGTGCGTGGGAGAAGCAATCAGTGGGGAGAGCCCCCCCTCTCTTGGTTTTGCAGGGCAGAGCGCCGGGCCTGATCAGGACTCCCCGGGTGCAAAGCGCCGCAGGGTTTGCTTTGCCCGATCTTCCCCTCCCTGGGAGGACTTGAGCCCCAGGATTTTATGGGGCACCGGGCGCGGTGAGGCCGGCGGGTCTTGCATGGGGCAGCAGGGGGCTGCTTCCACTCAGGAACTCCCGGCGAGCTCTGAGGCCCGGGAGGCGGAACGGAATGGCGGGCGCGGTGCAGGCGCGGAGCTGCGGGGAGCCGGGCTGGACTTTGCTTGCCTTGAGCAGCCGCGTCATTTTCCACCCTGCCGGTGTGCAGGATGGGGCCGAGACTGGGGGGCGGCAGGAATCCGGGCAGACGCTGCTGGGCCTCACCAGGTGGGGCTCGTGGAGGCGCCCGCTGGAGCTACTGCTCCGAGAAAGTCTCTCCGGAGGAAAGCGGCAGCCCTAGCTGCGGGCTTCGTGTCCACCCCACAACAAAGCCATCCTGGCTCATGGCGCCCTCCCACGATGGTGCCGGTATGAACTCCTTTGGAGGCGGCCCCGAGGGACCCCCGCTCGGATTCCTCCTCGGAGCCGAGGCCAGCTGCGGCTGCGTTGCGAGGCCCGCTTCCGTGAGCGGGAGCGATTCCCAGCGACGCCGGTCGGGCGGCGTGGAAAGGTTCCCCCTGCATTGTGGGTCTTGGAAAGCGTCCCTTCCCGGGCCATTCCCCCTGGCTGAGCTGCTGTGGCGCTGAAGCGGGAGGGGCGTGCGTTTCCCTCTGAATGCGCGGCGGGGGTGGTGCACGAACAGCCATCGGGGCCCAGGGCCTGGTTTCCACCAGTCTGTCCCCCAGGTAGAAGCAGTGGGGTACTGATCCACACCCCTGCCTCTTGGTGCTGGAGTGCCCCACAGCTGCTTGGCAGGCTGCCCTGCCGGGGGGGGGGGGAATGTCCGTGCCTGGCCCCTTTCCATTCAGTGTGGCCAGACCTCAACAGGGGCTAGGCCAGAACTCCTCCCACTGGTTTGCTCTCCTGCGGACCTTCCTGGTGCAGCTTCCAAGAGCATCCGCTCCCCACCCCTTTTCCAAAGGGACAAATCCACGCCCTCCCTGCATGTCCCTGCAGGTTCCTGGGAAAGGGCCTCTGGCGTGTGTGTCGGACCTTCTCTTGCCCGGATCAGGGGGGCCTCTGGGCAGCGTTGCTCAGCTCGTGCGCCGCATTCCTGGGGAAGACCTGGGGGCTGCCTCTGCTCCCTTGCCCCCTCTTGCCCCTCCTGGGGCTTCTGGTGGGGGAGCAGTGGGCTGCCCAGGGGATGAACTGCCTCCCTGTGGCTTGTCCTTCCCCCTCCACTGAACCTTCCATGGATATCGCTTGGGAGGGGCAATGGTGGAAGCTCCCCCTGCTGGCAGGACCGGCATGTGTTCCACGCACAGACCCATCCAGGATGTTTCCACCTGCAGTGTCTCTACAAGGGCTGCTGGGTGAAGAGTGGACCCCTGGGAGCTGCCTTGCAAGACGGCCAGTTCTGGCACACATGGTAGGCATGCCATGAGTGGAGCCGGCTGGAGATGGGGTCAGACTAGATGGCCCAGGAGTCCCTGCCAACACATTCTTTTTCTGTGTCTTCCCACGTGGCTCTGGCACCATTTGGCTCACAAAAGGGATTGCTCTGTCCATTCAGTTTGGACAAGGCAGCCAGTCCTGGAGTGGCTTCCCAGCCTGGGCTCCCAGGAAGCCAAAAGCTGAGGGGCTGGCGCTGGAACTCACCTGAGAACCTCATGCGAGGCTGTCCCTCTGCAGTCTCAGTACCAGGTCACAAAGCTTTGGAGGTGCACAACTATTCGGCTTCGTTTCTACCCTGCGAAGAGGATGACAGGACTCTGCTCTTTCCCTCTTGCTTTCCCTTATAATTTACTCTGAGTAGAACACACATTGATGTTATTTCTGCTTCCTTTCAGGACATGGTGCACCACCTGGCGAAATCTCCATAAATCCATACTGAAATCCCAGGCACATGCAGGCAATGAAAAAAGAGTCTCCAGGCCTGTGGGGAACAGAGGAAGCATGACACAGACCTGGTAAAGAAAAAGGGAAAAGCAAACACCCAGCCTGGGGCAGGGTTCATTGCGGGGCAAAAGTGGACAATTCTTCTACAGCTGTTCAGTATCTTAGTAATCTGGTGCCATGGAAGAAGTCCCACTGGGGAGAACCCATAGGAATGATGGGATAGCTTACATGTACTTCCACTGTGCAGAGTGGAATCAAGTTGAGGGAGGCCTGGAGAGCATCGGGCCAGGCTGTATCTCTGCTTCCAAGCTGGACATTCAAACAAAGCCTGACTAAATATCTGCCTGGACCTGCTGCTGCTGCTCCCCACAAAGGCAACTTATCTCCAGGAATTGTGGGGAAGGTTACCTGGACCTTCTGCGCTGGAGCTGAAGGGGGCCAAAGGCCTTGCATGGATGGCACTTCCTTTGCAGCACTGGCAGCTGACAGGCGGGTGTTTCTTCCTCTTTTCAGGGCAGCCAGCTCTGCCCTCCCTCACAGCTCCCACTGCACCCAGAGCATTCCTCAGGACAGCCCGTAAGCGGGTCGCCAGGCTCCCCAGCAGGTCTGCGACCTGGGCAACCGCCAAGGCAATCAGAGCAAGGCGCTGGCTTTTCTGACTGCCATCCACGACAGCACCGCCTTGGCCCATCCATCAATCCATTGCTCGCAACGCCAGTCGCAACTCCTGGTGGGTTGTATTGTGCTCATGGATGGAGCTGGGCAGGGTTCTCACAGTGACACAGCTGTGATCTGGATGCCATCAAATCTCCCACCTCTATCAAGGGAGGCTTTCCCTGTAAGCAACAGCGGCCTTTGCTCTCCGTCCGTTGCAGCAGGTCGAGCCTCACGCATTGATGGTTGCTGTTCCTCAGTGCAGGGTAGGTGCTGCAAGTCATCAGTATCTCTCCCTGACAGAAACGCTGCATTTGGCAGAGGGTTTCTTTGGGTCCTCAGAAGCTCTGAGCCCCCAGCATGGGGCTACACCCAAGTCCAGATCCAGGCATCCTCTGGTAAGGATGCAAAAATTCCTGAGCGAAAATGCCGAGGTCTAGAAGAAGGCCTGGTTGTGAGCGGCTTGTCTGCCCTGCAAGGGCCTGGATCCCCCCTTCCCTGTGACAATCCTTGAGATTTGGTGCAGAGGTGTCTGTCTTCCCAATTTGTGTTTGACAGATGGAACCTGCTCTCTCTGAGGTCCTTTGATGTGAATATTTACTGTGCATGCAACACCCTTGAAACTTAGTTTCTCTTTCTCCCTGCCAAGATATCTAGGGAAAATAGAGCTCACCTAAATAGAAACATTGAAACACAGAAACAGAGCGAGGGGCTGCCAGGGCCATCTAGTCTGACCCCAGACTCTTCATAACATGCCTGCCTTGTGCATGTCCAGCCTATCCTTGAACACCCTCACTGATGGGGCCTCAATCACCTCCTGTGGAAGCCCATTCCTTACCCTCAGCGTCCTGTCAGGAAGTGATTCCTGGCATCCAAATAGAACCGAGGTTCCCTGAGCTTCGTTCTGCTGAAGCACATCCTGCACTCCTCTGCAGGGGAGAACAGGTATCTACCCACCTCCGTGTGTCACCCCCTCGCATACCTGTATGTCGCCAAGCAATCCCTTCTTTTTTTTTCCAGTTACTTTTTTTATTAAATTTTTAAAACAGTACTAAAAACATCAATCATAAGCCAAGCAATCCCTTCTGAGTCTCCTCATACAGCTTTCCCAACAAACAGGTCATCGACCTTGTGGCCCTACGCTGCACTGACTCTAACCTGGCTATAGCCTTCCTGTAACAAGGGGCCCAAAAATGAGCACAATACTCCAGTTGTGGGCGCACCAGAGTTGTATAGAGTGGAAGCAATACTTCTCGCAATCTAAAAGCCACACTTCTGCCTGTTCAACCATGGATGGCGTTTTCCCTCTTGACCACCGCATCACACTACTGACTCATGTTTAGCCTGCAGTTAACCAGCACCCCAAGATCCCCTTCACAAGTGCTGCTCTCCAGCCACTTGTCCCCTAACCTGTACTTATGACACCCATTCCTATGCCCCACATGCAAGACCTTGCACTTATCCACATTGAATGCCATCCTGTTGGATCCTGCCCCCTTCCATAGTCTGTCTGGATCCTTTTGGATCTGGAGTAGCTGCTCCTCAGTTGTGGCCACTGCCCCAGTTTTAGTATCGTCTGTGAATGCAACCTCTTCTTCCATGTCGTTGATGAAACGATTAAAGAGGATCGGCCCCAGGACAGAACCCTGGGGGACCCTTGTCACAGGCCACCATCCCGATGATTCTTCACTAATAGTTATCCTCTGCTTTTGGTTAGTCGACCATGCCCTAATCCACCAGATAGTGCTTTAGTGTATCCCAAAACTCCTCAGTTTCTCCACCTGGAAATCATGGGGCACTTTCTCAAAGGCCTTGCTGAAATCCAGGTAAACCACATCCACCATGTCCCCTCCATCTAGTCGCCTCAAAACCTCATCATAGAATTCCACAAGGTTTGTCAGACAGGACCTGTTTTTGCGGAAGCCGTGTTGTGTGGCCGCCAGCCTCCCTTCCCTCTCTAGCATCAATAGATCTCTCACTATTATAAGCCTTTTCATTGTTTTTCCTGCAATGAACGTAAGGCTAACTAGTCTGTAATTCCCCATATCTCTTCTACTACCCTTTTTGAAAATGGGGACCACTGATGCCATGCTCCTGTCCTCTGGAAATTCACTCATCTCCCAGTGCCTTTGTAACATCCAGTGCCCTGAAGAGCTCCTTGACTTCTAGGGGGGTGACTCTGATCTGTGCCCCTAAGTCCCCAGCCTCATCAAATCTCCCATGCAGATCTCCCCCGTCCTGCTTTGGGCAGAACACAGAGGCAAAACAGTCATTTAGCATCTGTGCCTGTTCCCTTGCATCAGTCACTGGATCGCCTTTCTCCTTATTTAGTGGTCCCACTCCCTGTCTCCCCTTCCTTTTGCTTTTTACATGCTGGTAGAAGCCCTTTTTGTTGCTCTTGATATTCTTTCCAAGTCTTAGCTTGTAATCAGCTTTAGCCTTGCAAAGAAACCTGCACTGGGCCTCCTCCTGGTATACCTTTTTGTCTATTTGCCCTAGTGCCCATTTCCTGTGGAGATTCCTCTTGTATCTAATCCCTCTACCTCCTTTCACTTCCATGGCAACACTTTCCTTCACCTCCCTGCCTTACTAACGAGAGTTATAGTCAAGGCTTGTACCTCCAAAACCTCTCTTTTGAGTGCTATTCACCCCCCTCAACTCCCTTGCCTTCCAGTAACCCATCCCAGGAGACTTTCCCCAGTCAGGCCTTCAGTTGGCCAAAGTTGGCCCTCTTGAAGTCCCAGCTTCTAGTGCTCGCCCTGCTGCACGGCCCCAGTCCTCTGATCTCAAAGCAAAGGATGGAGTGATCACTCGCATTCGGAGCTCCCCTAATCTGTACTTCATCTATCAGCTCCTCCCTATTGGTCAAGACCAAGTCCAGGATGTTTCCCCCCCCCTCGTCACCTCTTGGACCCTCTGGGTGAAAAACCCACCCTCTAGAGCTTCTAGGAAGCGACATGACCTGGTTGTCACTGCTGAGTGAGTCTAATATCCAGGAGATTGAAATCTTGCATAATTACTGTGACTCCCCCAAGATATCCTTAGAATCTGGCCTGTCAGGACATCATCCAGGGTCTCAAGTTGACCTGGAGGACAATAACATACCCCCACTGTCAGGTCTGTTTCCCTGTCAAAACCCCTAAGCCAGTCATTCACCTTGGCGACCCTCCTTTCCTGCCTGACCCAAATCCCCAGACCAGTAGCATAGATGAGAAGGCCACTTGGGCCTTTAGGCCCCTGAGTTTTTTCCCCAAGGCCTCGAAGTCTCTGGTGATTCTGCCCATACCCTGCCTAGCTGTGTCATTTGTCCCCACGTGCATCACCTGCAGTGGCTGGTGACCCCCAGAGTGAACAAGACACTCCACTCCATCCTTCACATGCCAGATGTGTGTGCCTGGCAGGCAACAGACCTCCCTCGCCTCAAGGTCAGGGCAGCACACCGCCACCTCAGTGTCCCTCAGTAGGGAGCCCCCGACAATTATCTCCCACTGCCATCTCTTCCTAGTGGTGGTGGGTGGCCGTGCCCTGGCCCTGGCCTCCCAGCAGCGGCCCCCTTGCCACTTGTGCTCCCAGGCTGGTGGTCCTGCAGGTCCCCCAAGGCCCCATCAGCCCCAACCTCAAGCAGAGAGAACCTGCTTCCCAGCTCCAGATCAGCACCAGGAGAAGGAGGAGGCCATGCTGGCCTCCTCCTCCTGCAGGTGACATACCTCCATCTCTCCTCAGCTGTCCCTCACATGACCCCTCCATCAACCCTCTTTCTGCAGGGGGACTGCTCCAGGGAGGCCTGGAGAGCCCTCTCAGCCCTCAACAACTCAGCTCCTCTAGGAGGGTCACAAGCTTGCACCGAGGGCAAGTGTATCCCTGCCTCTCCTGAGGAAGATGGGCGAACATGTTGCAGCAGACAGCAACACCTGTGATTCCCGTCAAGGCCATCTCCTGGCCTGACATTAGAAACCCCTCAGACACCCTACCTTGTTCCCCTGCATTGTCTTTCCTGCACTACTCCTAATCTTCCAAACGAACCCACACACAGACAAGGACAAAATAAAACCCTGCCCCCAGGGAAGGGCATCCCCAGGCAACCTGGGCCAAAGCTAAGTGACACAGACAAGGGATGACGCCCCATCCCTCTGCTTCCTCCTGGCTCTCTGGCCCCACCTCCTTCCTTTCTGCTCTTCCTGCCCCCCACAACTCTGTCCAGGTCCTACCTTGCCTTTGCCAGTCCCCTGGCCACCCTCAGCACACTCTCCCAGCCCCTGCTGCTCCACTGCTCTGCCAAGAGGCAAGAGCCAAAATATGTTGCTGTATGTGATAACTTCAGTGTAAATGCAATCCTTGAGAAAGCTGCTTTGGGGGTGGCGGGGCATTCAATGAGGAAGAGGGATAATATTGGAGGTGCTGACATGAAAATGCCACATTTGCCTTGTACCCAAATGAGCATCCTTTTCAGACATTATCTCCTAACCAATTTTTCATTGGGTCTGTCTTCCCAAGCAGGTGAATGGCAAGACAATAGAAATGATACACTTCCATGTGTCCCCGCATCAGAAACAAGTGAGCACAAAGTGAGAAAAGAGACACTGGCAAAACCAATCAGGATCAAAAAAGCATTAGTGAATCCAAGTGAGGAATGTGAGGAAACAATCCTGCATTTCTCACGGTGCTGGAAACCTTTAATAACCCTTAATTCCAGAAGGTTGCAAAAGAAGGAGGAGGGGAAGGGATCTAGGGTGTGGCTACCAAAAGACAGGTAGAACAACCACAGAAACTAGAAAATCCAGAGACCAAATGAACTGTTTGGAAGATTATACATAGACACGATTTCAAATGTGTATAGTGTAAAACAAGAATCAGAGACAGCACAAGCCTTAGTAAGTATCAGGAATCCCACACTTAAAGGAAGCCGTATAGAATTATGGAAAGCAGACAGAGCTGCAGTGCTGGTGGAAATCTTATTAAACATCCAAGAATCCACACTGGAGAGAAGCCATATGGTTGCCCAGAATGTGGAAAGACCTGTCAAAGTGGAAAACTTTCTTCACATCAACTGACGCACATTGGGAAGAAGCCATACAAATGCATGCAGTGTGGCAATAGTTTCAGCCAGAGTAAACGTCTTATGAATCATCAAAGAACCCATATTGGCAAAAGGCTATACAGATGCATGGAATGTGGAAAGAATTTCACTGACCGTGGAGGTATTATGAAACATCAAAGAATTCACACTGGGGAGAGGCCCTACAGATGTATGGACTGCGGAAAGCGCTTCAGACATAGTCAAACTCTTAGAAAACATCAAAATACCCACACTGGGGAGAGGCCCTATACATGCATGGAATGTGGAAAGAGCTTCAGCCAGAGTGGTCATCTTACAAGACATCAAAGAACCCACACTGGAGAAAAGCCTTATACATGCATGGAATGTGGAAAGAGCTTCATCCAGAGTGGTCAACTTCAATGCCATCAAATAACCCACACTGGGGAGAGGCCCTATACATGCATGGAATGTGGTAAGAGCTTCAGCCGGAGTGGTCTTCTTACGGACCATCACAGAACCCACACTGGAGAAAAGCCTTTTAAATGCACAGAGTGTGGAAAGAGCTTCAATCAAAATAGAACTCTTACAAGGCATCAAAGGACCCATACTGGGGACAGGCCCTATACCTGCTTGGAATGTGGAAAGAACTTCAGCCAAAGCTCTGATCTTACAAACCATCAAAGAACCCACACGGGGGAGGAGCCATTCAAATGCAGCAAATGTGGAAAGAGCTTCAGCCAGAGCCAAACTCTTTGGAGACATCAAAGAACTCACACTGGGGAGAGGCCCTATACATGCATGGAATGTGGAAAGAGCTTCAGCCGGAGTGGTCATCTTACAAGCCATCAAAGAACCCACACTGGTGAAAAGCCTTTTAAATGCATACAGTGTGGAAAGAGCTTCAATCAAAATAGAAATCTTGCAAGGCATCAAAGAACTCATACTGGGGAGAGGCCCTATACCTGCTGGGAATGTGGAAAGAGCTTCACTGGAAAGGGAAATCTTACCACACATCAAAGAATACACACTGGGGAGAGGCCCTATACATGCATGGAATGTGGAAAGAGCTTCAGCCAGAGTGGTCAACTTACAGAGCATCAAAGAACGCACACTGGGGAGAAGCTATTTAAATGCATCGAATGCGGAAAGAGCTTCAGCTGTAGTCGTTCCCTTATTAAACATCAAAGAACTCATACTGGGTAGAGGCTATATAAATGTGTACAGGGTGGAATCAATGTCTGCTGGAGTGATCATTTCATGAACCATCGAAGGACACATACTGGCAGAAAGCCTTTTAAACGCATGCAATCTGGAAGAAGTTGCCGTTTAAGTGGCAGTCTTTAAAACCATCAAAGAATCCACACAGGATACAGTCCGTATAACTGCATGGAATGTTGAAAGAGCTTCAGAGCAGAATCTTCATCTTATCTTCATTATTGAAGGCATGGGAATTCAGGAGGAGTGTATGGCCCCAAAAAGGGAAGTCTTGGAGGTGCCAGCCTTGATGATGCCACTGGTTGGGCAGGGGAGAAGGCATAGGGGGTAACTGCTGTGGATGTGAAGAGAGTTGGTGAGATGGCTTAGAAGGAAGATGGACCTTCACAGAAAATGGACATTGGGGCAGTGGTCAAAAGTGTATACCAGCAGGAGGCGGCATGATGCAGAAGGATTCTTTGCAAGACTAAGGCAGATTATGAGCTGAGACTTGCGGGAAATGTCAAGAGCAACACAAAGGACTTCTACCGTCATGTAAATAGGAAGAAGAGGAGAAGACTTCCAGTTGGCGTCATGATGAGATGGCTGTGAATAGCGGGGGCTCCCATTATCACGCTGGTAGCTGTTCAACAGAGAGCCGTGGGAGGCTCATCTAAGCCCTGTCGGGGCAAAGATTAGATTGTCTGACCATTCTTCTGGTTGGTGTGGGGCGGCAGCTCCGCATTTACTGGGAGAAATTTGGGCTTTTCACAATCGATCAACACCGGGGAGAGATCAGCGCCCTGCAAGCCATAGACTGGGAATAATAGCATAGAATAATAGGTGGAAGTTCATCGGAGCTGCTGGGTGAGCATTTCTAATTTTTTTTCTTCAATATTACCTCTGAAAGAGCTGCAGTAGTTACTAATTGGCATAAAGAAGAAAGGAAAGGCCCTTTGATGGAGGGAGGAATCCCTCCTCCCCCCACGGAGTTTTAAGCGGCGACTGATCTGGGCGAGAGGAATTGAGGGGGGGTTTTAGAGGGGGGTTTCTGGAAAGTTTGAGGCTGGAGAGAAAGGCCTCCTTTTTCTAACCTCCCCAAGGGCGAAGAATCAGAATAAATGATTACTGTGGAATAAGTGATAGAAGGACTAAGCTTAATTGCTGAATGGCCTTTTTTTTCTTTTTCTTTTTCTTTTTTTTTTTGAGCCCTTCTTGTAAACATTTTCAGCGCCAGGAATAAAAAAAGCTTGTTCCTTTTGTGAAGTCATTTAAAGACAAAAATAGCCCTTTGCTGCCACCCTGTGGCTATTGTATTTATTGCAAGTCTCTATTTTTTTTTCTTTTTTTCTCCATTTCTTTGTTGTCTTGTAATTTTTGGCAAGAAAAAATATTGTCATCATTATGAAAAAAATACATTCTTCCTCCTGTTCGGCTCCTACATCAGCTGCTCAGAGTCCTACTCATCAGTCTAAAGCGGCAGATGTTGAAAAATATCAAAAAGAGCTACAGATGATGCTTCTGGCTATACAGACATCCTTAACATCTTTGTAAGCATCCCAAGAGGCAATGTCAACATGACAGGAAAGCATTTCAATTGAACAAAGAGAATAGCTTGACAAATTTGATAACTCTATTAAGGAGGTATCAACTCAATTGGTGGACGTGCGATTTAAAACTGAACAGAATACTCAAAAAATACAACAAGCCTATGAAAAACTTGAAATGGTAGATAGGGAAACACAATTAATAAAGGAAACAAACAAGTCACTATGGGATTCGCTTGTTATACTAGAGATGGAGAAGGCATCTAACTATTTGAGATTTCAGAATATACCCGAAGGAAAGAATGAAGACTTGCGAGACTTAATGACTAACATACTGGCAGAGTTGTTAGGAATAGAAAATGAAGAGAAGGGGGCAGGGATTGATTTTATTTACAGTCAACTCAACTTATGCCAGTTAAAATAAGCTTCTGCGGGAAGTCCACATTAAATTTGCTCTAAGGTCTATAAGAGACAATGTTTTGAGGGCCATACATGAGAAACCTTTAAAGGTGGATGATTGCCATGAGGTGACGGTTCTGAAGAAAATACCTTGGAGGATTAGAGAAGGACGAAAGAAATACCTATTCCTTACTACATAGTTGATCAAGAAAGAGATTATGTTTAGGTGGCTAATGCCAGAAAGAATATTTTTCACCTGGAACTCAAAAGATATAAATTGGACTAAATTTTTAAGGCACGAGTTTTATGAAAAATTTAGAAGTATGATTGAAGAGGAAGAACCAGGTGCCTCAAAAGGAGGAGGGAAAGGTGCCGAACCAATGGAACTAATAACATGTCACTCTGAGGAAGGAGAAATAGTGAATACTGACTCGCAACAAGAAGTACAGTCACTAGAGAAAACAAAGGAAAAGAGAAGGGGTAGAGCTGTAAAGAAGAAATAAGAGAATTTTCTATTTTGAAGGGAATGATTTGCAAATGGGCTGGCACGCTTGTATGTGGTACGGGAAGGCTAAGTCACATGGTTCTTTTTTAAGTTACTATATTAGGAAATCATTAATGTTGGTGTGGGAAAAGTTAAAGATAAAACTGTATAATAAATTACCAAGATGGCTTTCACCCAGGGAACCCTTTGTGTATCCAAATGCATTGCATTTTGAAGGGATTATAAAATATGATGGCATTTTGGATAAGGATGGAGGATTGAAATTGAATTAAGAAGCACAGGAACAGGGAGCTGATATCTCTTGGTGGCGTAAGGTGCAGATAGAATTGAGATATGCTAAAGATTGTAAAGTGTGGGATTTTTATAAGGACTTAACTGCGTTTGAGCAAATGATGCTTAAATCAGATGAGAAAATGATTAAAAGATTATATATGACTTCTAATTTTATAGATGGTATCTGTCACCAAATAGATTAGCTAAGATGTTTCCAAATATGTCAAATGGATGTTGGATATGTAAACATAAATTGGTTACTTTTTATCACATGTGGTGAACTTGCGATAATGTGAAAAGTATTGGATTTCAAATACATAAATGGCTCGAGGAAATGTTACAAAAATCCTTAGCTTTTAAACCTGAAGTTCTTTTTATTGGGCATTATACTGGAGGACATTAGCAAGCAAGAAATGCATTTGATTTTACATGTAATTACTGCGGTGAGGATTGCATTCGCTCAACACTGGAAAAGTGAAGAACTACCCACTGATGAACTGACTCTAAAAAAGAAAAAGATGATGATCCTGGGCTGTGCAGAAATGGATAGATTGATTTTATCGTTGAAGGTGAAGGAAGATACTGACTCCTATCAAACTTGGGAATTTTTTTATTATTGGCTAGAGAAACGGGACTTCGCATAGATTGAAATACGTTTTTAAGTTATCATAATTAGAAAAAGAAGGGTGTGGGGGCTGACCCATCGGGCTCGATGTTTTTGATGATGGATGTTGTTTGTAGTTTTCTTTTTCTTTTTTAGGAGTATAATTTCTCAAATAAAACTTATTTAAAAAAAAAAAAAAAGGAAGAGGTCGGGGAGACAGGTGGTGGGACCACGTAAGAGTGAGAGGATCTGGTAATTGATATAGGACAGGGGTGTCCAAACTTTTTGCAAGGAGGGCCAGATTTGGTGAGGTGAAAATGTGTGGGGGCCGACCATTCAGCCTGACATTCTTTGAACCATTAACATTAAATGCAAATGAACTATTTTATGAAAGACTAAAGAAATAACTTAACTGCACTAATGTGAAGGGTGATACTGAGATCTTGACCGCATTATATAGGCCAGGTCTGGCTCAAAAACAGTGGTTTTCATGCGCAAGATGTCACGCAGGTGAAAATCACTTAGTCTCGTCCTCATGCGGTTCTTGTTAATGTTCATAACCGAGAATGTCTTCTTGCACAGGTATGTCAAACCAAACAAGCTCAGCATTTTCTTAGCAAATGTTTGAATCTCTTGGAACCTGTCTTTATCCAGCTGGTGGTAAAAGTTGACAAGAGGGAGCTGTTGGTGCCAAGTGCGACACTCGGCATCACACTGCAGCTCAATGAGCTCCAGCTGCAGGTGGTCTGGAGCATCATCAGGGTCCACAGAGAAAGGAGATGAAAAAAGGGTGATCTCCTTTTCAATAGCTGCAAAATCCTGAAAGCGCTGTTGAAACTCCTCAGCCAGAGATGAGATGTCTGCTTCATACCTCCTTATTTGCGCACCCATATTCTGTGGAAAACTGGTCATTATTTCCTGCTGCGATGGGAAATGTGTGGTATTGGGCTGCATTTGTGACAGGTGCCTTTGGAAAAGTAGCAGCTTGGTCCCAAAGGCTTTGATATGTGATTACAGTTGGCTTATTGCTGCATTTTGCCCCTGAAGGCTCATGTTCAGCACGTTCAGATGTCATGTTATGTCAGCTAAACATCCAAAACCAGGCAGCCAAACAGGATCAGATAGCTCTGGCATCGGGTGTCCCTTTTTTGCCAAGAATTGTCCGATTTCCTCCCTAAGAGAGTAGAAGAGCTGCAGTGCAGACCCCCGACTGAGCCATCTTACCTCATTGTGATACACAACATCTCCGTATTCAGCCTGGATGTCGAGTAGCAACTGTTGAAACTGGTGGTGGCACAGGGCTTTGGAGCGAATATAATTAATAGCCTTCAACACCGGTTTCATAACATGATCATATTTCAGATGTTTGGCACAAAGAACTTGTTGGTGGAGTTTTATAGCTTTGCCTCCTTTGTTGACTTTGTTACACACTAGGGTTGATAATCCACTTCGCTCGCCAGCCATGGCAGGTGCACCATCCATAATAATCCCATGGTAGTTTCATGTCATCTACAGTGGAACAAACAGAAACAAATAAATCTGTTCCTCTTGTTTGGTCCTTAAGGCTCTGGAGGTCAAGTAGCTCTTCACTCACATTCATGTCATTGTCCACTCCTCTCAAAAAAATAACTGAGCAGTGTCAGATGCATCTGTGCTTTCGTCGCAGGCTAACGAAAAAAAAGTCAGACTCCACTCCTTTTGCCTCTGTCTCTTAATATCAGATGAAACGTCTTCAATTCTCCGAACCACAGTGTTACGAGCCAGGCAAACATTGGCAAACTCTTACTTCTTCTCAGGACAAATTTTCTCCACCATTTTCATCACGCAGTCTTTAATAAATTCACCCTCAGTAAAAGGTTTGCAGTGCTTGGCAATCAGCATTGCCACCTCGCAGCTCACCTTTGTGGCATTTTCATTTGACTCATGGGCTCTTGTGAAAAAGCGCTGCTGTGCCATTAAAGCAGCTTCCAGTTCCTTCAATTTTTCACCACGTTGGTTCCCAGTTAGCTTGTTGTAGTTAGCATGTTTCATCTGGTAGTGCCTCTTGATATTGAATTCCTTGAAAACAGCCACAGTCTCATGGCAAATTAGAAAGACACAGTTGTTTCATATTTCAGTGAAAAAATACTCCAATTTCCACTTGTCCTGGAAGTGGCGGCCCTGTCAACTTTCCTTTTTTTAGGTACAGTCGCCATTTTAGAAATGGGCACACAAGCCTTGTGTCGCAAGAGTCACGCGGCAAGAGTGCTGACTCAGGTCTACTGCCATCTGGTGAAATATAACCACCAGCCTTGAAGGAGCAGGAGGCAGCAGGGGACAGCTGTGGGAACCACTGTGCGGTGAAGGGGAAAAATGCAGGCTGCCAGGCATGAGTGACAGGCTGAGCCAGCAGGGAGAAGAGGCTGTGGGCTGCTCGAAATTTGAAAACGGGCCGCAATTAGCCCCCAGGCCAGACTTTGGACATGCCTGATATACAAGAACAGGCACAGATAACTTATTTAACTTCTGTGTTCTTCCCCAAGTGGGTTAGGGGAGATCAAACCGGGGGGGAGCACTAGATGAGATTGGGGGTATGGGGCACATCTTGGGGTCACTACCTAGAAGCTGAGGAGCTCCACAGGGCCCTGGATGTCACAAAGGCACTGGGTCCTAGTGGGCTCCACTCAAGAGTGTTCAGGAATTGGCAAAGGTGCTCTTGCAACTGTTGCCATACATTTTGGGAGCTTCATGCAAAACATGAGAAGTTCTGGAGGATTGGAGGGCAGCATGAGTGGCTCCAGTGTTCAAAAATGGTAGCAGAGGGGATATGGGGAATTACAGGCCTGGTTAGCATGATGTCCATTCTCAGAAAGACAATGGTAATGCACATAATGACGAAAACTGTACAAAGCCTAGATAGGGATGGGAGCTTGGTAGCCATGCCTCATGGATTCCATGAAAACAGATCCTGTCAGAGAACCTTATGGAATTCCAGGATAAGGTCTTGAGGTGGCTAGGCAGAGGGGGTGCAGTGGATGTAGCTTACCTGTGCACTTCAATGAGGAAAGAACTTGAGTGCTAATGGAAACCTTAGTGTGCATTTAAGAATGCAACCTGAGGAGAGGCCACATAAAAACATGGAAAGTGGAAAGAACTTCAGCAAAAATCAAATTGCAAACCATCAAAGAACCCACATTGGGAAAAACCATTTGGAAGTCCTACTCCACATCAGAGAATGCACACTGAATGGAAGCCACACAAATGCATGGATTACATAGTTTGAAAATCTACTGTATAAGTTCTATTAAAAATAGGAATCAAAATTCCACTGTCGAATTTCCCTGAGAGTGTAGAAGCTTCTCCTGATGTCTAGCCTGAATCTGGGTTATCACAATTTGAGCTGATTATTCTGTGTCTGTAAGGTCAATATCTCTTCCTGCTGATTACAGTGGAAATGCCTTCAGGGCGGAATCCCCATCTGCACATGGAAGAACTCCCCCTGTGGGGAAAGCATCCCACTAAAGTGGAAGTCTTGCTAAACAGGATGCTGCTAAAACTGGAGTGAAGGCATAGAAATGCACAAAATGGGGAAAGCGCTTCAGGGATACAGAGGCTGTTCTTAAATGTTGACCAATCCACCCCTGAGAGAGCATGTTGAAAGGCACAGGATAGGGAAAGTGTCGCAGGGATGGGGGAAAGCTCAATAGCACTCTATTCAGAGGCGGTTTCAATGTTGAGCACGCGCATTTGGATGAGATTCCCAGGCACACATGAGGGACGTCCGCTCTTGGTGGGACTGATAGCTCCAACTCTGAGGATGAGGTGGGGATGGCTGAACCAGAACAGGTTCAGAGCTCACCCTCCAGTAACAGAATTGCTCTTGTAATAGGCAGGCCGGCACTGGCAGACTCGTTCCGGCAGTACCAGTCCAAGTCTTACCTGGATGAGTAGCTGAAGGACACCGTGGGACTCAGTCTCCCTCCTGGCTGTGGAAATGAAGCAGATGAAAGCTGGAGTGAGAAGATTTCTCAGATGGAGAACACAAGCCTCAAGACGTGGACCTTAGTGTCCGTCGTCACAGCCACAGGATGGACGAGTAAGGAGCTCAGAGTGCAGAATGCAGGTGCACCTGTTTCCACAGTACTCCTTCCAGAGACTGGCCCTTTGGGTGAAGGGCAGCAGAGAGGCATCAACACATCCCCTTGTGTATTCTCAGTGGCTGCTGGAAGCTTAAGATTTTTCTGTATAGAATAAAGATTTCCAAAAAGTGCTGGAGTGACTTTCTTACTTGGCAGTGGTGGGGGGACGCCTAGCTCATGACACTCAGTACCTTCAGCACTCAGGGATTACACTGTGCATCACTCAGGCAGAAAGGCAGGACTGTACCACCTGTGGGAGGAGCTTCAACATTGTCTGGCAGAGTACCCCTGACTTTCAGAGCAGGCTAGAACTGAAGGCTGCCACAACAGAACAGCAGCCAGGTGGGTCCTTGCTGGCTACAGGATCCGACTCGGAGGGTGCTTCTCAGTGGCACCTTCTCAGTCTGGGAAGGCTGGGCCAACAGCTCTGCAACATTCGCATCAGGAACTTGGACAAGGAGGTGCAGGGAATGCCGATGGTCAAACATCCCAATGCCAGAAACGGGGGGGAAAGCTAATGCTCTGGTGTAAGCAAAGAATTCACAGTGATCCAGATGGGCTGCAGCACTTAGTGAACTGGGGACAAATACCAAGTTCTCCATCTAGGAAAAGAGACATAAATGCACAGTTGCATGATGGGGGCCCTTGAGTCACGGAGACTCTCTTGCCAATTCTTTGCACATGCTCTGTCTCTCCCTTTCTTGATATCTCCTCCTCATTCTCTGCATATATAACACTGCCAGCAAGAATTCACTTCCAGTCCTGCTGATTAACCTCTCGCTCAACCTTGTGCCCAGACTGCAAGGCTCCTTGGCTGGATTACATGGTCCTGAGGATGAGACTCTGCTCAAGCACCAGTAACTCTGGGTCAGCCATCAACAAAATAGATATTCAGTTGTGCAACTAGTGGATTGGTTTCATGACATTCAAAAAGTTATTTTCTTTGTGAATAAAACAATGCATGATAACCTCAGGCATTGTTATTGCATAATTGTTAATGCATGCATGCATAATGTCATGGTTTCATGACATTCAGAAACTCATTTCTTTCATAAATAAAACAATGCATAACAGCTTCCGACTGAGTACCACAGTTTCGCTTGACAGCATTAGATGTGGCTCCATCCTCCAAGGACTCAACCTTCTTCCCTATCTTTGGGACTCATAAGTCCCGCCCACAGCACTGACAGGGATCCCAAGGAGAAGCTCAATTTCTCCGTCCCAGGCTCGGCCCCCTTCTCAGTCACCCCAAGCACCACACTCCCTCTGCAGAGAGCTGTGCAGAAGAACCAGGGGTGGGACGGGTCCCAGAGCAAGTGGGAGAACAGAGCAGCTGGCCTTCAGGTGCAGGAAGCCTTGTGTGTCCCCAGGAAGCCTCTGGGTGAAGCAGCAGCAGCAGGAAAGCAGCGTGGCTCTTGGTCTGCCAGTCATAGCCTCCAGCTTCCTCTTGCAGCTAATTCGAGAAAGAATTAGAACCAGGATCTCCCATGCAAGCGCCAGATTCTGTAGCTTTCTAAGTGAGACAGAGTCTGGACAGGCATGGCTTTGCATACAGAGGGGATGAGAAGACGTCCCATGCACTGAAACTTTCCCCAAGCACCCAGTGGCAGAGGAGGCATGGATGCGCCTCCCTTTGGCCTCTAGACCTGTGTCAGCAACTCATCTTGCCCTTGAATCAGATGTAACCATCAGTGGACTCAAGGGAGATCTGTCATGCTGGCCCATGAGGATCCCACGAGGCTGAGCAAGAATAGCAGTAAATCACTCTCATTTTCATAGTTATGAGGGGCGTTCAATGTATTCTCGGTATCAGCATGAAGAAAAGGAATAATAAATTGAAATAATTTTTATTTTTCAATGTAATCCCCCATAACATCAATACACTTATTACATCTAGAAATTAACTTTTCAATTCCCTGTAAAAAATACCCTTCCTCCTTGTCTAAAAAAGTGCATTAACTGCTGCCTAAAGCTCTTCATCATCAGAAAATCGCTTTCCACGAACATCTTTGTTTAAATTCGGGAATAGGTAGTAGTCACTGGGTGGTTTATTTCTTTGAAACCACAGTCTAGCCCAGCAGCCTTTGAAACACACATTGTGTGAACAGGAGCATTGTCGTGAAGAAGCAACACACCTGTGGTCAGTTTTTCCCACCTTTTTTCTTTAATCACTTCTCTTAAGTTAGGCAGACTGGTTGGGTAAGATACTGCATTTATGGTTTCACCTTTTTTGTGTACTCGATCAATAAAATTCCCTTTGAGTCCCAAAACACTGTGGCCATGATTTTTCTGGCCGATGGAGTGATTTTGGATTTCTTTGGAGGGTCAGCACCCTTTTGATGCCACTGCATGGACTCTTTCTTACTTTCAGGGTCATAGTGATGAACCCAAGTTTCATCTCTAGCAACAATCCGGTCAAAACTACTCAATGGATCTTCACTACAGAGCTCTAAAAACTCCCTACAGCACTCGACTCGCACTTGTTTCTGAGGCACCATGAGCATTCGTGGCACCCATCTTGCACAGACCTTTGAAAGCTTAAGATGGTCATGAAAAATAGTAAATGTACCAATGGATACGTTTGTCATCTCTGCTAACATTTTGATTTTTATTCGGGCATCTTCTAATATGAGTTTTTCTTTTCTTTTTTCACATTTTCTTTCGTAGTGGCAGTAACCGGCCTGCCCAAGTGAGCGTCATCTTCAATGCTTTCTCTGCCCCTTTTAAATTCACGTGACCACTTTTGAACAGTAGATAATGAAGGTGCAGAGTCCTGGTAAATGGCCACCATCTCTTGGTGAATGATTTTTTCACTTTTTCCTTGTTTTGTAAGGAACTTAATCACAGTGCGGTGCTCGGGTTTCTTCAACATTGTTGCATCAGTCATCATGGTCGTCTTTCGCTGAGGATTATTAGGGAACTAATGATCACACTTATTTGAAATTTTGCATGTATACCCTCAGATAGTGTCATTGGCTAATGAAATAATTAAATTACCCACATCAATAGCAAATCAACCTGATACTGAGAATACATTGAACCCCCCTCAAATATGAATATGATTGGAACATCTCTGAAACCCTCAGAATCTTTTGCTCAGTGCCACGTGCAAGGACACAGAGACACACACTGCTGATTCCCTGATGCTGCTCCTTCGAGACAAGCAGGTTCCACAGACGCTTTTGTGTGTCTGTCCTGCAATGAGCCTGGAAGGGGGGATCTTCCACCCATTCGCCTGCTAACTTCTCCCCAGCATGGCACCAATTGTCTGGCAGGATCTCCTCGTTAGAAAACCAGTGGCCCAGGAAAATCTGTTACCCTTGAATTTGTTCCTCCCCTTTTCGGAGGTCACACAAGCCCCCTGGACGTTGAACTCAGAGCATCTCTACCTGGTATGACTGCTGTCTCCATGAGGCTGAATAATATCCCCACTGTTATCCAGCCTGTGCTGGAAGGGGCCAAGAAGGCCATCAGGTACCACCCCTTGCTGTTGGAGGACACCAACTTACACCATCCCATTCAGAAGGCTGTCCTGTTTTGCCTTGAATGTCTGTAGTGTGGGAGAGGCCACCTCCTCTCTGGGCAGCTGGTTCCACTGCTGCATTTCTCTGACAGTGAGGAAACTTTTTTTAGGGCCCCTTCCAACTCTGCTATTCCATCTTTCTATGAAATCACGGATCAGTGAAGCTGTGGTTTTGGTTTGTTGGATTCTTAGATTTTATAATTTTAAATAGAACTTCAACAGAACTTTTATTGTACAGTTTAAAACTTCGTAACATGCTCAGGGTGCCTTCTTGGCTATCGTGGTAGGATAAATATTCCATAAATGCTGACAATGTCTCTCTCCAATGCAGCTTCTTTAAACAACCCAGATGCTGACTAGATATCAGGAAACGCTTCCTCACTGTCAGAGCAATCTGCAGTACAACTAGCTGCCTGGAGAGGTGGTGGGCTCTCCCACAGCAGAGGCATTCAGAAAGAAACTGGACAGCCATCTGAGTGGGGTGGTGCAAACTGGTGTCCTGCAGCAGCAGTGGATTGGACCCAATGGCCTTCATGGCCCCTTCCCACTCTATTATTCTATGATGTTGATTTCACCTAGCTAAAACCATTATACCTCCTTCAGGCAGCAGAGGGAGCTCTCAATGGCTTCTTTGTTATTGCTTACTTTTCTCTAGACATAACTATTCTTATCCAGTACGCAGGAATGAAAACATGCTTGTTGTTTCTAGTTTAACTCTACTATCCTATGATTCTAGGGATGCCCAGCTCACATGGACCCTCCATTTGAAGGCTGCTGATCTGCCATCCCCCCACTCTTTACAATGCAGTCTCTTAAACATGAGTTCGGTTCCTGTTGAACCAGCAAATGGGTTATTTTGGGGGAAGAAAATCCACACCTTCTGTATGGTGCAGAAATGTGGGGGTGCATGGACTTCTCTGTCCAAGAAGTACATCAGGACTCCTATGTGAGGTCTTTGCTAGCTGTCTCCAATGTATATGCATGGCACGGAGGCACGACTGGGCCTGCGGCCACCCAATGAGCACCGTAACAGAGGGACACTGTGAGACTGGGTCTCTTTGTTTTTGCAGCAGTGCAAACACCACACGGCACACTAGGCTCTCAGCTCACTTGTGGGTTGACCTGAGCAATGCTCGGGGTGGCAGTGGGAGTTAGAAAATTTCAATAACAATAGATCCCAACAAGCAGTATGTTTACACATGGAGAATTGACAGGCATGGGAGACAAACATGCAGACATACTGACCATGCAGCGTGTGGCACGCCGAGTTTAAACTTACATTTTCGCTGGAAATTGATTTTATTTTAATTTTCATTTAAAGTATTATATCTTCAATTGTTTTAGATGGATGCTTGTGTTCTGGTTCACAGAGAGTCTCCTGTATTGGTTCTTGTGCAAGTGTTTTGTGATTTTAATTAGGTGATTGGCATTATGCTATTTCTATTTTACTTTTGATGGTGCTTAATATTCTTCGGCCAGACTGCAGGATAGGGATTTGAGTGATCCCAGGGAATGGGTAGGCAAGGTGCAGGATTTACATACAACACTCAGCAAGAACTTGCCTACCAGGCAGGCTCCAGTCAGCTGGTACAGACACTCAGAAAAATCCCTTCAAGGAAGTTTGGAATCCAAACAGGATATAAGAGAAAATGACCAGTTTATATAGGCTGCTCATGAGAAAGGGGGTGGTGTTATGCAGGAGCCATGACTGAGCAGTGTGGTGGAACTACTGGTTTACTTTGCTAGCAAAATAAAATGAACTGGGCCCAGACCTCCCAAGACAGAAAAGGTGCCAATGAGAGGCACTCCCCAAGTCTGAAATTTTCCATGCTTTATGCAACTCAACAAGTTCTTTCTAGTGTGGATAAATCAATATTCATTGTGGATAAATCAGTACAACACCTTTCTCTATAACTGAAGCCCGTTCCACAATTGTGCCTCATCTCAACTGTAAGTATTGTATGGGTTTAAAGGTCTACCAAATTAGCTGGATATATACCATGCATTTCTATACCTATTCCAAATGGATAAATTAATGGAAAATGAGAAGATTCTCTTCTGAAGCTCATTTAACATTTCATGCAACTCTATGACTGCTCTTCAGTGTGGGTTCTTTGATGCTTCCTAAGAGATTGTCTCTGGCTGAAGCTCTTTCCACATTTAATGCATTTAAATGGCTTCCCCCAGTGTGGGATCTTTGATGGTTTCTAAAATGATCACTCTGGCTGAAACACTTTCCACATTCCATGCATGAATAATGCTTCTCGCCAGTGTGCGTTCGTTGATTCTTTCTAAGAGACTGACTATAGCTGAATTTTTTTCCACATTTGAAGCATTTAAATGGCTTCTCCCCAGTGTGGGACCTTCGATGGGTTGTAAGATGACCACTCCAGCTGAAGCTCCTTCCACATTCCTCGCAGGTATAGGGCCTCTCCCCAGTGTGGATCCTTTGATGTATTCTAAGACTTCCACTTTTGATAAAGCTCTTTCCACAGTCCATGCAGGTATGTGGCTTCTCCCAAGTATGGGTAGTTTGATGTTTAATAAGACAATGACTGTGGCTGAAGCTCTTTCCACATTTGATGCATTTAAATGGCCCCTTCTAACCCAAACAACCTCCCCAGAACCCTGCCCTGAGCCCCCATTGTCTGACTGGGATGCCCTGGGGCTTCTTGCAACCAGGGAGCTCTGATACAGGTCGGACCCACTGCTTCTGCCTGCGGATGGGGGGGGGGCGACGTAAAGGTGGAAACCAGGCCACCTCCTGGCCCTGACGGTTGTCCCTGGGCCCCGCCTGCCAGGCTTTCAGAGGTGGACACACTCCCCTCCCACTTCTTCTCCACAATAGCTAATCTGGGTGGGGTGGGGATGGCGCCTTTGCAAGACCCACAATTCAGGAAAAAGTTTCCAGGCCGACTGGCGAGGGTGGGAATCGAACTCGGCACCCGCCGCAGTGCAAGGCGAGGAACGCCCAGCCCGGCCTCTCCCGGCTCGGCCCGACGTAGCGCACCGGTCCCACCCGCGCGCACAGGGGGCGCCGCCATCCCGTCCCGCGGCCGAGGAGCTGGCAAGGAGCTCCGGAGGGGCAGAAGCGCCCCCCTCCTCCCGCGCAGCCTCGCCCCCCCCCCGCCCCCGCACCCAGCCGCTGCCCCAGGAAATCCCGGGACTCGGGCGCTGCCCGGAGCGCTCCCGGGAGCGGAGGATCGCGCAGTGCACGCCCTGCCACGCCTCGCGCGGGGAGCCGGGATCGGACGGGCGCTCTGCCGCCGCAACGCCGGGGGAGGGGGGCTCTCCGCCCTCATTCCGCCCACCTTCTCCCCCGACCCCACGATCACACCTTGTCTTTCTCCAAGCCCAGCTCGCTGCCGGGACCACCAGGCCAGCGCGTCCGCAGGGCTCCCGTCGACCCTTTCCGCTTCTCGAGTCAGCGCAGGATCCTCCTCGCGCCCTGCGGCGCCGGAGAGGAAGCGAAGCGAGCCCCCTGCTGCCCCTCACCGGGAACTGCTTCCCGCGGGAGGGCCGGAAAAGCCGGATCCCGAATCGCCGCTGGATGCGCCGCGTTTCCCTGTTTCTGGACGGCGCGGTCTTTCGATCTGCACCCAAAGCGCGCAACGCCTCCACCAAGTGAGCCCCGAAGTCAGTGGTGGCATCGTTTCTGTGCCCCCGCTACCAAAAGGGGGATTCAGAGATACTATATGCAGAGACATAATTTGTAGAGATGGACTTGGGTTGCAGGACCTAGTTGATATTCAGTGAGTTCCTCTTTTTTCTCAGCTGTTTTATATTCTTTTAATTCAAAAAATCATGATTTTAGCAGATTGAGAAGTTGCTCCCCTCCATCTCTCCTCCTCAGTTTTGCTCAAGAAAAATGAACTGCAATGCAAATTTTGATGCAGGATGCCACACGGCATGTATTCCTATGGGTGTGCACTGATGTGAGTGCAGATTTATTAGTGTCTTTTGTTTGCTATTGGAGATGGTGGTTAAAGGAGGTGGTGTGGAGGCAACAGAATGGGTCCTGGAATGGGGCCCAGGGGGGAAAGCGGCCCAGAGAGGTGGTTTGCGGACTAATTTGTGTATGTGTGTGGGGGGAGGTGTAGGATAGTCAGAGCCACACCAGAAGGTCTGGCCCCATCCAGGGCGCCGTGGTTTAATTTCTGGGGAGAGCAAGTGCCAGATGAGAGTATCTTTTTTAGGGCTGAAGAGGTGAAAGCTTGTAGAAGTTGCTTCTTTAAATCTAATTCACTCTTTTATTGTGTTTCTACCCTGCTCTCCAGCCAATTAGCTCCCAGAAGGGATACTTTGGAAACTTGACCCAGTTCAGAAGGTCCAAATTGGCTGCCAGCTGTCTGTTCTCATCCAAACACTCCCCACCAACCAAATTAGGGTGAAATGGGGGTCTCTGGAAAGGGTGAAGCTGGAATGACAGAGAAATCAAAAGCACTGTGGGAAGTAGAAACCACATTTTATATCCCAGATTTCTCTCTGGGCTGGTTCCAGAGTCATGTGGCTTGGAATGTCTCCCACTAAGACCAAGGACTCCGACTTCATCCCTGGATGCCCTTCGTCTGCTTTAGGAATTGGGAGAATGGGCACCATTGGGCTACAAACTTCTTTTGGAATCTGGGACTGATGTGAGTGCTGTCAGGGGAAACCCATGCAGAGAAATTATTCTGCCTATAATCATGTTTAAACTAGATGGGACAATCTGAGCCAGCAAGTTCTGGGGACCTAGACAATTTTAATGTTAGAACTAATTAAAATAATTTAACTTTTATAAACTTGATACCCATATATCTTATGAGACACTTATATCTAAGAGTTATCCTTGACAGTTTTCCCAGATTCTTTGTGTTCCCTGAAATATCGCATTAACACCTTCTAGAATTATACAACCACAATCAGCGCCTGCTCTGTGACCCCCATTCTGCCCCGCCACCGCAGACCCTGCCAGGAGCTCCTGAGGGGAAGGAGCTCCCCACTCCAGCCCCACACAGGACCCGCTCAGCTGCACCATGCCCCAAAACATCCCGGGGCTCAAGTCCTCTCCAGGGAGTGATCCCGAGGAAGAAGATCGGGTCATGCAAGCTGTGGGGTGCTGTGCAGCCAGGGAGACTGGATAGGACCAGGGTGCTCTCCCCACTTTGACACCAAGGGGAAGGAGGGGACCCTCCCCTGTCCTTCCACTCCCACCAACAGCCTTCCATGCTCGGCCTCCTTCGCCCCCAATTTCCCCACACCCATTTCCTCTCCCTCCACCTTTCCCCAGGCCCATCTCGCTGCCCCGAGACCATGAAAATCCAGAATCCGGAATCTGGATCTTGCGCTTCTAGATACAGCGCATTCCCCTGGTTTTGCATGGGGAGGCCTCGGAAAGGCACACGGAAGTGTGGGGCACATTGCCCGCATGAATCGAGCCACAAATAATGGGTGGAAAAGGGGGATCCAGAGAAATATTCGTGGAGCTTCTGAGGAGGGAGAGACCCACCAGGCCTGGGAGCCCAAGTGCGTCCTGATGCCAGTCCTACGAGGATGGGAAATGCCATGACCAAGGTCTTCCCTCGGCCACACGGAGCAGGCCACCCTGCAGGGCCCCCGTGCAGGGTGGTGTTAGAGCGAGTCCTTCCCCCTCCTCCCCCATCCTAGGCCCTCAATGGCACATTCCAGGCCTGGAAGGAGGGAGCCCTGGCTGGCAAAATTTGCCTATGCAGGTGGCTTCTTCCTCATGGACGTGTCCAGATTCACCCACAAATCTGTATGGATCGGGGGCATCATGAGACCTGCAGGCCCCTTCCTTACGGGCACAGCCGTAGCCAGGCATTCCCATTGTGGCCTGTTGGGCAGGCAGCAGGGGGCTCGCTCCTACTCCCAACCCAGGAGTGTCCAGCAAGGAGCGCTGCACTGCCCGAATTGGTGGAAACTGGGCAGGCGAGGCCTCAGAGATGCACCGGGACTGTTTTAGCAGCGAGACTTGTTGGAGAACTGCCTGGCGCAGCCGGAAGGTGGGCGGGAGGGAAGATGCTGGGCAAGGAACTTGGCCTGGAACCACACGGGTGGCCGGGTCCTGTGAAGCCAGTCTCTCTGCAGTCTCAGCTCCAGGTCACAGAGCTTTAGAGGTGCACAACTATTCAGCTTCATTCCTACCCTGGAAAGGGGGTGGCAGGACTTTGGTCTTTCTTTCTTGCCTTCCCTTGAAATTATCTCTGCGAAGAACATGCAATGACATTATTTCTGCTCCCTTTCAGGACATGGTGCACCGCCTGGCGAAATCTCCATAAATCCAGGTTTTAACCTGGTGCCGAAAAGAATATAGACTCAGCGCCAGGCACACCTCTCCAGGAAGCGCATTCCACAATCTGGGTGTGAGGGCATGTAAGGGAAGAGGCGCTCCTTCAAGTATCCTGGTCCCAAGCCATTCAGGGCTTTATAGGTTAAAACCAGCACCTAATATAACATACGAGCTTCAACAGTTTTCCTACAGTCCTGGGCTCCAGAGGCAGTGATATTCTCCCAAGAGAGGCTGTCCATGTTGACCACCACTCTTGGTTCCGTCTGTTTCTGTGCCCTTGCGTCCACGGACTTGGGGTTGGGGTGCACAGGTCTGCGTGGAAGATCCCCGAGTGCCGGGTTTGGCTTCCTAGAAGATCCCACCTTATTTAACATGCCCTCCCTGGATCTGGGCCGCATCCTGTGAAATGTGGCCCAAGTGAAGGAAGAGGAACTTGAGGCAAGCAGAAGCCCTGGCTAATTTTCCCCACTGATCCCAGTGAATGTACTCCAGTTATGGGACGGTTTTTCTTTTCTTCCACTTTAGCCATTCTTTCTCCCAAATAATTCTGGGACTAAAAGTTACTCAAAAACTTGCATTTGCCTTCCAGACCTACAATTCCCAGGGTGGCGGATAAGTCAACCACGCTTCCCCAGGTAGCCTGCAAAAAGGTCCCTTTCTGGGTAATGAATAGGGAACCACTGATGACACTCCGTGCCCTTTGCAAACAATGGTCCCTGAGATTAATCTCTGCTGTGCTGCCCAGACTCTGGAATGTACTTCCCAGAGAGGTACGCCTGGTGTCAAGCTTATAATCCTTTCGTCGCCCGGCCAAAAGCTTTTTATTTAAACAGTATTTTCAAATTTAACAACTTTTAACCTTCAGTCACTCTGTTTGTTTTGTGATGTATTTTTCTATTATATATTAGAAATTGTTGTTTTAATTGTTCTTTAAAATATTGTAAGCCATCCTGAGATTTTTGTATAATAGGACAGCATACAAAAGCTTTCAATTAATTAATAAATAAAAATATCTGGGGCAGGAATGACTGAAGAGGAATACACCTGTTCTTAATGTGAGGTGCAAATGCAGGGGGGGGGGAATGAGGTGGTCCTTGGAGCAGCAAAGGCAACCCAATCCCATGTGGCTGTACTTCAGGGGCTGGCCATGAGGGGAAGTGTTACAGAACACACGTGGGAATGCCCAACAGGCCAGGCCAGCACAGGAGTTCCCGGGACCTGTTCCCCAGTTCTTAGCCCGTTCAAGTCAGGAATGTGACACGTGGCGGCTGCCAGCGGCGACTCACCGGGCGCCGCCACGCAGCGCGCCCCTTCCCCTCCAGGCCAGCGCCTCTCCGTCAGGGCTCGGCTCTCGCACTGCCTCCGGAGCCCACCTTGCTGGCGATCGGCCTGCGTCCCTCAGGAAGGGGCCTGTACAGGCCTCGTGACGCCCCCGATCCGAACGACTTTCCGGGGTGGGGGGACACGTCCTTGGAGGAGGCCACCCGCGGAGACGAGCATCCCTCCTTCCCGGGGCGGCAAGCCGGCATGCAAGTGTCGCTGAGGGCCCAGGAGGAGGCGCTCTCGCCCGCCCAGCCTGGGGCCCTGCTCCGTGCCGCAGGGGGAAGGACTGAGCCGCCCTTCGGTCCGATCCAGCGTGCCCTTTCCCATCCTCTTCAGACTGGCATCGCGGCGCGCTTGGGCTCCCAGGCCCCGTGGGTCCCTTCCCCCTCAGAGGCTCCCCGAATATTTCTCCGAATCCCCCTTGGCACCCCTATTTTTGTGGCTCGGTTCATGCGGGCGATGCGTCTCGCTCTTTCTTGCGCTTTTGGGAGGCCTCCGCGTACAAAACCAGGGGGAAAGCAGCGCATCCGGACGTCCAGGATTCGGGATCCGGCTTTTCGTGGTCTCCCAGCAGCGAAACGGGCCTGGGAAAGGGTGGAGGACGAGGGAAGGGAAGGGGTGCGGGGGAATCCGGGGAGAAGGAGGCTGAGCATGGAAGGATGTTGGTGGAGGGTCCCCTCCTTCCCCTTGGCGTCACAGCGGGGAAAGCGCCCCGGTCCGAGCGCGGCTCCCCGGCTGCACAGCTCCGCACGGCTTGCATGACCCGATCTTCTCCCCTCGGAATCACTCCCCGGACAGGACTTGAGCCCCGGGATGTTCCGATGCAGCGGAGCGGGACCTGCGTGGGGCCGGAGCAGGGAGCTCCTTTCCCTCAGGACCTCCTGGCGGGCTCTGGGCGGTGGGGCAGGAAGGGAGGAGCAGAGCAGGCGCGGATTCTGAATCTACAATTCCAGAAGCTGGGAGCTGTTTGGCTGGAGGGGAGGATAGAAATGCAATAAAAGAGTGAATATGATATAAAGAAATTTTATGAAGAAGTTTTGAGCCCCAGTATAGGAACTTCTGCATCCCCGTTGTGAGATTTAAAACTCCTTGAGACAGGATTCGAGTAGGTTCAAGCAGTTTATTCCATACAAAAAGCGTTTGCAAAGGCTGGCTCAATGCCTCAGTAGTCTGAGAAACAAAGAGCAATCTTTTACTGTTTACAAGAGATTTTATACATTCCTTTCCCCGATGCTCAACACTATCCCCGCTTTGCCATTGGCTGGTTACTAAGAAGTCACAATCTTCCCCATCCGCCTATATCATACTACTCCTGAATATGGTTCCCCCTCCCACTCATACATCCCATGTTCATGCTAATGAGCCTATTATCTATTAGAGGTGTTTCATTTACTACTCATGAGCCTATTAAGCTGCGCAGTACCTTCTAAGAGATCGACAGGCCGAAGTGGCCTTGGAAATTCTTACTTGACGCCAAAATGTTTTTAAATCTCATGGGGAGGATGAGATAATGAGAACAGACCTTTCTCCAGGCTCGTTATCGCCAGTTGTAAAGTAATCCATTGTCTGCTCTCCTCCACTGAAAGTCGCAGTTTTACCACTGTCCCCCAATTTTACCCCTTTGGTATTTTTCGGAACTTTTTATATAAGAAACATTATTACTCTTAGAACAACCATTTACATGTTTTGATTCTCAGTCTTTTTTTTTTTTTTTTTTTTGCGTTAAGAGACTTCAATGATCCTGTCCTATTCCTGTTTTTCACCCTTAACACTTAATAAGAGTAACATTTCATTTCTCACACCGTTTTGTAGCGGGCGCACAGAAGTGATGCTAGCCGGCTCAGTTGGAGGCGTTGGCGCTGCGTGCTTTGGTTGAAGTCCAGGAGACCGTCCCGCTCTGAACCAGGGAAATGCGGTGCATCCAAGGGGGACTCCGGGATCCGGCTTTTCCGGCCCTCCCGAGGAAGCAGTTCCGGAGTGGGCGGGCAGCAGGGGGCTCGCTTCGCTTCCGCTCCGGCTCCCAGGGGCGGAGTACGCGAGTAGGATCCCTGCGCTGCCTGGAGCGGCGGGAAAGGGGCGAGGGGAGCCCCGTGGACGCCCCGGCCTGGTGGTCCCGGAAGCGAGACAGGCTCGGAGAAAGTCAAGGTGGGCTCGTGGGGGAGGGGAGGGGAGGGGAGGGGCGGGCTGGGAGCCCTGGTGGAAGGAGCGGTGCGTGGGAGAAGCAATCAGTGGGGAGAGCCCCCCCTCTCTTGGTTTTGCAGGGCAGAGCGCCGGGCCTGATCAGGACTCCCCGGGTGCAAAGCGCCGCAGGGTTTGCTTTGCCCGATCTTCCCCTCCCTGGGAGGACTTGAGCCCCAGGATTTTATGGGGCACCGGGCGCGGTGAGGCCGGCGGGTCTTGCATGGGGCAGCAGGGGGCTGCTTCCACTCAGGAACTCCCGGCGAGCTCTGAGGCCCGGGAGGCGGAACGGAATGGCGGGAGCGGTGCAGGCGCGGAGCTGCGGGGAGCCGGGCTGGACTTTGCTTGGTTTGAGCAGCCGCGATATTTTTCCACCTTGCCGGTGTGCAAGATGGGACCGGGCTGGGGGCGCGGCGGGAATCCGGGCAGGCGGTGATGGGCCTCACCAGGTGGGCTGCCGCTCCGAGAAAGTCTCTCCGGAGGAAAGCGGCAGCCCTAGCGGCGGGCTTCGTGTCCACCCCACAACAGAGCCATCCTGGCTCATGGCGCCTTCCGACGATGGTGCCGGCACTCCTGTGGAGGCGGCCCCGAGGGACCCCGGCTCGGGTCCCTCCTCGGAGTCGAGGGCAGGAGTGAGGCGATCCGCGGCTCCGTAGCGAGGCCGCATTCGGTGGCGGTGGCGATTCCCAGCGACGCCAGTCGGGCGGCGTGGAAACGTTCCCCCTGCATTGTGGGTCTTGGAAAGCTCCCCCGGGCCATCCCCCCTGGCTGAGCTGCTGTGGCGCTGAAGCGGGAGGGGCGTGCGTTTCCCTCTGAATGCGCGGCGGGGGTGGTGCACGAACAGCCATCGGGGCCCAGGGCCTGGTTTCCACCAGTCTGTCCCCCAGGTAGAAGCAGTGGGGTACTGATCCACACCCCTGCCTCTTGGTGCTGGAGTGCCCCACAGCTGCTTGGCAGGCTGCCCTGCCCGGGGGGGGGGGGGAATGTCCGTGCCTGGCCCCTTTCCATTCAGTGTGGCCAGACCTCAACAGGGGCTAGGCCAGAACTCCTCCCACTGGTTTGCTCTCCTGCGGACCTTCCTGGTGCAGCTTCCAAGAGCATCCGCTCCCACCCCGTTTTCCAAAGGGACCAATCCACACCCTCCCTGCATGTCCCTGCAGGTTCCTGGGAAAGGGCCTCTGGCGTGTGTGTCGGACCTTCTCTTGCCCGGATCAGGGGGGCCTCTGGGCAGCGTTGCTCAGCTCGTGCGCCGCATTCCTGGGGAAGACCTGGGGGCTGCCTCTGCTCCCTTGCCCCCTCTTGCCCCTCCTGGGGCTTCTGGTGGGGGAGCAGTGGGCTGCCCAGGGGATGAACTGCCTCCCTGTGGCTTGTCCTTCCCCCTCCACTGAACCTTCCATGGATATCGCTGACGAGGGGCAACAGTGGAAGCGCCCCCTGTTGGCAGGACAGGCATTTGTTCCACACACAATGTGGCTTGTGTGCCCATCCAGGATGTTTTCACCTGCAGTGCCTCTGCAAGGGCTGCTGGGTGAAGGGTCGACCCCTGGGAGTTGCCTTGCAAGATTCTGACGGTTCTGGCCCACACGGTAGGCATGCCAGGGATTGCTCTGTCCATTCAGTTCAGACAAGGCAGCTAGTCCTGGAGTGGCTTCCCAGCCTGGGCTCCCAGGAAGCCAAAAGCTGAGGGGCTGGCGCTGGAACTCACCTGAGAACCTCATGCGAGGCTGTCCCTCTGCAGTCTCAGTACCAGGTCACAAAGCTTTGGAGGTGCACAACTATTCGGCTTCGTTTCTACCCTGCGAAGAGGGTGACAGGACTCTGCTCTTTCTCTCTTGCTTTCCCTTATAATTTACTCTGAGTAGAACACACATTGATGTTATTTCTGCTTCCTTTCAGGACATGGTGCACCACCTGGCAAAATCTCCATAAATCCATACTGAAATCCCAGGCACATGCAGGCAATGAAAAAAGAGTCTCCAGGCCTGTGGGGAACAGAGGAAGCGTGACACAGACCTGGTAAAGAAAAAGAGAAAAGCAAACACCCAGCCTGGGGCAGGGTTCATTGCGGGGCGAAAGTGGACAATTCTTCTACACCTGTTCAGTATCTTAGTAATCTGATGCCATGGAAGAAGTCCCACTGGGGAGAACCCATAGGAATGATGGGATAGCTTACATTTACTTCCATTGTGCAGAGTGGAATCAAGTTGAGGGAGGCCTGGAGAGCATCGGGCCAGGCTGTATCTCTGCTTCCAAGCTGGACGTTCAAACAAAGCCTGACTAAATATCAGCCTGGACCTGCTGCTGCTGCTGCTCCCTGCAAAGGCAACTTATCTCCAGGAATTGTGGTGAAGGTTACCCGGAACTTCTGCGCTGGAGCTGAAGGGGGCCAAAGGCCTTGCATGGATAGCACTTCCTTTGCAGCACTGGCAGCTGACAGGCGGGTGTTTCCTCCTCTTTTTGGGGCAGCCAGCTCTGCCCTCCCTCACAGCTCCCACTGCACCCAGAGCGTTCCTCAGGACAGCCCGTAAGCGGGTCGCCAGGCTCCCCAGAAGGTCTGCGACCTGGGCAACCGCCAAGGCAATCAGAGCAAGGCGCTGGCTTTTCTGACTGCCATCCACGGCAGCACAGCCTTGGCCCATCCATCAATCCATTGCTCACAACACCAGTTGCAAGTCCTGGTGGGTTGTATTGTGCTCATGGATGGAGCTGGGCAGGGTGTGCTTCTTACAGTGACAAAGCTGTGATCTGGATGTCATCAAATCTCCCACCTCTATCAAGGGAGGCTTTCCCTGTAAGCAACAGCGGCCTTTGCTCTCCGTCCGTTGCAGCAGGTCGAGCCTCACGCGTTGATGGTTGCTGTTCCTCAGTGCAGGATAGGTGCCACAAGTCGTCAGTATCTCTCCTTGACAGCAATTCTGGATTTGGCAGAGGGTTTCTTTGGGCCCTCAGAAGCTCTGAGCCCCCAGCATGGGGCTACACCCAAGTCCAGATCCAGGCATCCCCTGGTAAGGGTGCAAAAATTGCTGAGCGAAAATGCCGAGGTCTAGAAGAAGGCCTGGTTGTGAGCAGCTTGTCTGCCCTCCAAGGGCCTGGATCACCCCTTTCCTGTGACAGTCCTTGAGATTTGGTGCAGAGATGTCTGCCTTCCTAATTTGTGTTTGACAGATGGAACCTGCTCTCTCTGAGGTCCTTTCATGTGAATATTTACTGTGCATGCAACACCCTTGAAACTTAGTTTCTCTTTCTCCCTGCCAAGATATCTAGGGAAAATAGAGCTCAGCTAAATAGAAACATTGAAACACAGAAACAGAGCGAGGGGCTGCCAGGGTTGTCTAGTCTGACCTCTGGCCTCACCTCCTTCATCTCTGCTCTTCCTGCCCCCCACAACTCTGTCCAGGTCCTACCTTGCCTTTGCCAGTCCCCTGGACACCCTCAGCACACTCTCCCAGCCTCTGTGGCGCCACTGCTCTGCCAAGAGGCAAGAGCCAAAATGTTGCTGTATGTGATAACTTCAGTGCAAATGCAATCCTTCAGAAAGCTGCTTTGGGGGTGGCGGGGCATTCAATGAGGAAGATGGATTATATTGGAGGTGCTGAAATGAAAATGCCACATTTGCCTTGTACCCAAATGAGTTCATACTTTTCAGGCATTAACTCCTAACCAATTTTTCATTGGGTCTGTTTTCCCAAGCAGGTGAATGGCAAGATAATGGAAACGATACACTTCCATGTGTCCTCTCTTCAGAAACAAGTGAGCACAAAGTGAGAAAAGAGACACTTGCAAATCCAATCAGGATCAAAAAAGCATTAGTGAATCCAAGTGAGGAATGTGAGGAAACAATCCTGCATTTCTCACAGTGCTGGAAATCATAACCCTTAATTCCAGAAGGTTGCAAAAGAAGGAGGAGGGGAAGGGATCTAGGGTGTGGCAATTTTCCAAAAGACAGATAGAACAACCACAGAAACTGTAGATAATCCAGAGACCAAATGAACTATTTGGAAGACTGAGTCAGGGATCCCACATTTAAAGGAAGCCATATAGAATTATGGAAGGCAGACAGAGCTGCAGTGCTGGTGGAAATCTTATTAAACATCCAAGAATCCACACTGTAGAGAAGACATATGGATGCCCAGAATGTGGAAAGACCTTCCGTCAAAGTGGAAAACTTTCTCCACATCAACTGACGCACATTGGGAAGAAGCCATACAAATGCATGCAGTGTGGCAATAGTTTCAGCCAGAGTAAACGTCTAATGAATCATCAAAGAACCCAAAATGTGAACAGGCTATACCGATGCATGGAATGTGGAAAGAATTTCACTGACAGTGGAGGTATTATGAAACATCAAAGAATACACACTGGGGAGAGGCCATACAGATGCATGGACTGCGGAAAGAGCTTCAACCAGAGTGGTAATCTTAGAAACCATCAGAGAACGCATACGGGTGAAAAGCCTTTTGCATGCATACAGTGTGGAAAGAGCTTCACTGGAAATGGAAATCTTACAACACATCAAAGAACCCATACTGGGGAGAGGCCCTATACATGCATTGAATGTGGAAAGAACTTTACACAGGGCAATAATCTTACAATCCATCAAAGAACCCACACAGGGGAGAAGCCATTTAAATGTATCAACTGTGGAAAGAATTTCAGACATAGTCAAACTCTTAGGAAACATCAAACAACCCACACTGGGGAGAGGCCCTATACATGCATGGAATGTGGGAAGAGCTTCAGCCGGACTGGTCATCTTACAAGCCATCAAAGAACCCACACTGGTGAAAAGCCTTTTAAATGCATAGAGTGTGGAAAGAGCTTCAATCAAAATAGAAATCTTACAAGGCATCAAAGGACTCACACTGGAGATAGGCCCTATACCTGCTTGGAATGTGGAAAGAACTTCAGCCAAAGCAATGATCTTACAAACCATCAAAGAACACACACGGGGGAGGAGCCTTTCAAATGCAGCAAATGTGGAAAGAGCTTCAGCCAGAGTCAATCTCTCAGGATACATGAAAGAACTCACACTGGGGAGAGGCCCTATACATGCATGGAATGTGGAAAGAGCTTCAGCCGGAGTGGTCATCTTACAAGCCATCAAAGAACCCACACTGGTGAAAAGCCTTTTAAATGCATATGGTGCGGAAAGAGCTTCAATCAAAATAGAAATCTTACAAGGCATCAAAGAACTCATACTGGGGAGAGACCCTATACCTGCTCAGAATGTGGAAAGAGCTTTACTGGAAAGGGAAATCTTACCACACATCAAAGAATCCACTTTGGGGAGAGGCCTTATACCTGCATGGAATGTGGAAAGAGCTTCAGCCAGAGCAATAATCTTATGAATCATAAAAGAACCCACACTGGGGAGAAGCTATTTAAATGCATCGAATCTGGAGAGAGCTTCAGCTGCAGTCATTCTCTTATGAAACACCAAAGAGCTCATACTGGGTAGAGGCTATATAAAAGTGTACGGGGTGGAATCAACGCTCCTGGAGTGATCATTTTGTGAACCATCAAAGGACACATACTGGCAGAAAGCCTTTTAAATGCATGCAATCTGGAAGAAGTTGCCCTTTAAGTGGCAGTCTTTAAAACCATCAAAGAATCCACACGGGATGCAGGCCGTATAAGTGCATGGAATGTGGAAAGAGCTTCAGAGCAGAATCTTCATCTTATCTTCATTAATGTTTTAATAAATAAATAAATAAATAAAATTATTGAAGGCATGAGAATTCTTAGTGTATGACCCCAAAAAGGGAAGTCTTGGAGGTGCCAGCCTTGACGGTGCCACTGGTTAGCAAGGGGGGAAGGCATAGGAGGTTACTGCTGTGGATGTGAAGAGAGTTGGTGAGCTGGCTTAGAAGGAAGATGGACACTGGGGCAAGTGGTCAAAAGTGTATACTAGGATGAGGTGGCATGATGCAGAAGGATTCTTTGCAAGGCTAAGGCAGATTATGAGCTGAGACTTGCGGGAAATGTCAAGAGCAACACCAAGGACTTCTACTGTCATGTGAATGGGAAGAGGAAGGGGAGACAGGTGGTGGGACCACTTAAGAGTGAGAGGATCTGGTAACTGATGTAAGAGAACAGGCACAGATGATAACTTCTTATTTAGCTTCTATGTTCTTCCCAATGTGGGTTAGGGGAGATCAAACCGGGGGCGAGCATTAGATGAGATTGGGGGTATGGGGCACATCTTGGGGTCACCACCAAGAAGCTGAGGAGCTCTTGGGAGTCTCGTGCAAGACAGAAGTTCTGGAGGATTGGAGGGTGGCATCAGTGGCTCCAGTGTTCAAAAATGGTAGCTGAGGGAATATGGAGACTTACAGGCCTGGTTAGCATTATGTCCATTCTCAGAAAGACAATGGTTATGCGCATAATGAGGAAAACTGTACAAAGCCTAGATAGGGATGGGAGCTTGGTAGCCATGCCTCATGGATTCCATGAAAACAGATCCTGTCAGAGAACCTTATGGAATTCCAGGATAAGGTCTTGAGGTGGCTAGGCAGAGGGGATGCAGTGGGTGTAGCTTACCTGTGCACTTCAATGAGGAAAGAACTTGAGTGCTAATGGAAACCTTAGTGTGCATTTAAGAATGCAACCTGAGGAGAGGCCACATAAAAACATGGAAAGTGGAAAGAACTTCAGCGAAAGTCAAATTGCAAACCATCAAAGAACCCACATTGGGAAAAACCATTTGGAATTCTTACTCCACATCAGAGAATCCACATCACAGAAGCCACACAAATGCATGGATTACATAGTTTGAAAATGTACTGTGTAAGTTCTATTAAAAATAGCAATTAAATTTAACAATCCATCAAACCAGAACCACATTATTTTGAAATTTTATTGACCCATAATTTCATAGGATCATAGAACAGCAGAGTTGGAAGGGGCCATGAAGGCCATCAGGTCCAACCTGCTGCTGCTGCAAGTCACCAATTTACACCATCCCACTCAGATGGCTTTCCAGCTTCTACTGTAGGTTGCTTGTGTGGGTGAGTCACAACCTGTCTAGGCAACAGGTTCCACTATCAGATTTCCCTGAGTGTGTAGAAGCTTTTCCTGATGTCTAGCCTGAATCTGAGTTATCACAATTTGAGCTGATTATTCTGTGTCTGTAATCAGCAGGAAGAGATCTTGACCTTCCTCTTTGTGACAGCCTTTGAGGCACTGAGAGTGGGATTTCATGTCCCCACCCCCACCCCAGTCTTATCTCCTCAAGGCTGCACATTCCCAGTTCTCCCAGATTTTGGCAGTGTTTCCAAATCCCGGATCAGTTTGGTTGCCCTCCGGGGCAACAGCATAAAAGGCACAACAGCAATTATAGACCAGGCAAAATGAATAGCACTGCCTATTCATTGCTTGAGAGTGGAAATGCCTTCAGGGCAGAATCCCCATCTTTTTGTACATGGAAGAACTTCCCCTGTGGGGAAAGCATCCCACTAAAGTGGGAGTCTTGCTAAACAGGATGCTGCCAAAACTGGAGTGAAGGCATAGAAATGCACAAAATGGGGAAAGTGCTTCAGGGATACAGGAGGCTGTTCTTAAATGTTGACCAATCCACCCCTGAGAGAGGTTGTTGAAAGGCACAGAATAGGGAAAGTGTCGCAGGGATGGGGGAAAGCACAATAGCACTCTATTCAGAGGCGGTTTCAATGTTGAGCACGCGCATTTGGATGAGATTCCCAGGTACACACGAGGGACATCCGCTCTTGGTGGAACTGATAGCTCCAACTCTGAGGATGAGGTGGGGATGGCTGAACCAGAACAGGTTCAGAGCTCACCCACCAGTAACAGAATTGCTCTTGTGATAGGCAGGCCGGCACTGGCAGACTCGCTCCGGCAGTACCAGTCCAAATCTTCTCTGGATGAGAATAGCTGAAGGACACCAGCGGGACGCAGTCTCCCTTCTGGCTGTGGAAATGAGGCAGATGAAAGCTGGAGTGAGAAGATTTCTCAGATGGAGAACAGAAGCCTCAAGACATGGACCTTAGGGTTCGTCATCACAGCCACAGGATGGACCAGTGAGGGGCTCAGAGTGCAGAATGCAGGTGCACCTGTTTCCACAGTACTCCTTCCAGAGACTGGCCCTTTGGGTGAAGGGCAGCAGAGAGGCATCAACACATCCCCTTGTGTATTCTCAGTGGCTGCTGGAAGCTTAAGATTTTTCTGTACAAAGATTTCCAAAAAGTGCTGGAGTGACTTTCTTACTTGGCAGTGGTGGGGGGACGCCTAGCTCACGACACTCAGTATCTTCAGCACTCAGGGATTACACTGAGCATCACTCAGGCAGAGAGGCTTCAGCATTATCTGGCAGAGTACCCTGACATTTGGAGCAGGCTAGAGCCAAAGGCTGCCACAACAGAACAGCAGCCAGGTGGGTCCTTGCTGGCTACAGGATCCGACTCAGAGGGTGCTTCTCAGTGGCTCCTTCTCAGTCTGGGAAGGCTGGGCCAACAGCTCTGCAAGATTCACATCAGGGACTTGGACAAGGAGGTGCAGGGAATGCCGATGGTCAAACATCCCAATGCCAGAAACGGGGCGGGGGGGTGGGTCTAATGCTCTGGTGTAAGCAAAGAATTCACAGTGATCCAGATGGGCTGCAGCACTTAGTGAACTGGGGACAAATACCAAGTTCTCCATCTAGGAAAAGAGACATAAATGCACAGTTGCATGATGGGGGCCCTTGAGTCATGGAGACTCTCTTGCCAATTCTTTGCACATGCTCTGTCTCTCCCTTTCTCAATGTCTCCTCCTCATTCTCTGCATATGTAACACTGCCAGCAGGAATTCACTTCCAATCCTGCTGGTTAACCTCTCGCTCAACATTGTGTCCCGCCTGCAAGGCTCCTTGGCTGGACTACATGGTCCTGAGGATGCGACTCTGCTCAAGCACCAGTAACTCTGGGTCAGCCATCAACAAAATAGATATTCAGTTGTGCAACTAGTGGATTGGTTTCATGACATTCAAAAAGTTATTTTCTTTGTGAATAAAACAATGCATGATAACCTCAGGCATTGTTATTGCATAATTGTTAATGCATGCATGCATAATGTCATGGTTTCATGACATTCAGAAACTCATTTCTTTCATAAATAAAACAATGCATAACAGCTTCCGACTGAGTACCACAGTTTCGCTTGACAGCATTAGATGTGGCTCCATCCTCCAAGGACTCAACCTTCTTCCCTATCTTTGGGAATCATAAGTCCCTCCCACAGGGATCCCATGGAGAAGCTCAATTTCTCCGTCCCAGGCTCGGCCCCCTTCTCAGTCACCCCAAGCACCACACTCCCTCTGCAGAGCTCTGTGCAGAAGAACCAGGGGTGGGACGAGTCCCAGAGCAAGTGGGAGAACAGAGCGGCTGGCCTGCAGGTACAGGAAGCCTTGTGTGTCCCCAGGAGGCCTCTGGGTGAAGCAGCAGCAGCAGGAAAGCAGCGTGGCTCTTGGTCTGCCAGTCATTGCCTCCAGCCTCCTCTTGCAGCTAATTCGAGAAAGAATTAGAACCAGGATCTCCTTTGCAAATGCCAGACCCTGTAGCTTTCTAAGTGAGACAGAGCCTGGGCAGCCATGGCTTTGCATACAGAGGGGATAAGAAGACGCTCCATGCACTGAAACTTTCCCCAAGCGCCCAGTGGCAGAGGAGGCATGGATGCGCCTCCCTTTGGCCTCTAGACCTGTGTCAGCAACTCATCTTGCCCTTGAATCAGATGTAACCATCAGTGGACTCAAGGTAGATCTGTCATGCTGGCCCATGAGGATCCCACGAGGCTGAGCAAGAATAGCAGTAAATCACTCTCATTTTCATAATTATGAGGGGCGTTCAATGAATTCTCGGTATCAGCATGAAGAAAAAGGAATAATAAATTGAAATAATTTTTATTTTTCAATGTAATCCCCCATAACATCAATACACTTATTACATCTAGAAATTAAATTTTCAATTCCCTGTAAAAAATACCCTTCCTCCTTGTCTAAAAAAGTGCATTAACTGCTGCCTAAAGCTCTTCATCGGAAAATCGCTTTCCACGAAGATCTTTGTTTGAATTATGGAATAGGTAGTAGTCACTGGGTGGTTTATTTCTTTGAAACCACAGCAGCCTTTGAAACACACGCTGGGTGAACAGGCACATTGTCATGAAGAAGCAACACACCTGCGGTCAGTTTTTCCCACTTTTTTTCTTTAATCACTTCTCTTAAGTTAGGCAGAGTGGTTGGGTAAGATACTGCATTTATGGTTTCACCTTTTTTGTGTACTCAATCAATAAAATTCCCTTTGAGTCCCAAAACACTGTGGCCAAGATTTTTCTGGCCGATGGAGTGATTTTGGATTTCTTTGGAGGGTCAGCACCCTTTTGATGCCACTGCATGGACTCCTGCTTACATTCAGGGTCATAGTGATCAACCCAAGTTTCATCTCCAGTAACAATCCGGTCAAAACTACTCAATGGATCTTCACTACAGAGCTCTAAAAACTCCCTACAGCACTCGACTCGCACTTGTTTCCGAGGCACCATGAGCATTCGTGGCACGCATCTTGCACAGACCTTTGAAAGCTTAAGAAGGTCATGAAAAATAGTAAATATGGTACCAATGGATAGGTTTGTCATCTCTGCTAACATTTTGATTTTTATTCGGGCATCTTCTGAGTTTTTCTCTTTTTTTTTCACATTTTCTTTCGTAGTGGCAGTAACCGGCCTGCCCAAGTGAGCGTCATCTTCAATGCTTTCTCTGCCCCTTTTAAATTCACGTGACCACTTTTGAACAGTAGATAATGAAGGTGCAGAGTCCTGGTAAATGGCCACCATCTCTTGGTGAATGATTTTTTCACTTTTTCCTTGTTTTGTAAGGAACTTAATCACAGTGCGGTGCTCGGGTTTCTTCAACATTGTTGCATCAGTCATCATGGTCGTCTTTCGCTGGGGATTATTAGGGAACTAATGATCACACTTATTTGAAATTTTGCATGTATACCCTCAGATAGTGTCATTGGCTAATGAAATAATTAAATTACCCACATCAATAGCAAATCAACCTGATACTGAGAATACATTGAATCCCCCTCAAATATGAATATGATTGGAACATCTCTGAAACCCTCTGAATCTTCTGCTCAGTGCCATGTGCAAGGACACAGAGACACACACTGCTGATTCCCTGATGCTGCTCCTTCGAGACAAGCAGGTTCCACAGACCCTTTTGTGTGTCTGTCCTGCAATGAGCCTGGAAGGGGGGATCTTCCACCCATTCGCTTGCTAACTTCTCCCCAGCATGGCACCAATTGTCTGGCAGGATCTCCTCGTTAGAAAACCAGTGGCCCAGGAAAATCTGTTACCCTTGAATTTGTTCCTCCCCTTTTCGGAGGTCACTCAAGCCCCCTGGACGTTGAACTCAGAGCATCTCCACCTGGTATGACTGCTGTCTCCGTGAGGCTGAATAATATCCCCACTGTTATCCAGCCTGTGCTGGAAGGGGCCAAGAAGGCCATCAGGTACCACCCCTTGCTGTTGGAGGACACCAACTTACACCATCCCATTCAGAAGGCTGTCCTGTTTTGCCTTGAATGTCTGTAGTGTGGGAGAGCCCACCACCTCTCTGGGCAGCTGGTTCCACTGCTGCATTTCTCTGACAGTGAGGAAACTTTTTTTAGGGCCCCTTCCAACTCTGCTATTCCATCTTTCTATGAAATCACGTATCAGTGAAGCTGTGGTTTTGGTTTGTTGGATTCTTAGATTTTATAATTTTAAATAGAACTTCAATAGAACTTTTATTGTACAGTTTAAAACTTTGTAAAATGTTCAGGGTGCCTACTTGGCTAACGTGGTAGGATAAATATTCCATAAATGCTGACAATGTCTTCTCTCTGGTGCTGGTTTTAAATTATTCATAAAATGCAGGCTCTGCCTGAAGTTCTCTCCACCCTCTATGCATTCATACTGCTATTCCTCAGTGTGGGATCTCGGTGTGCCATAAGACTGTCCCTGTAATTCAAGCTCTTTTCGCACTCCATGCATCTGAACAACCCTCTCCAATGCAGCTTATTTGAACAACCCAGATGCTGACTAGATATCAGGAAACGCTTCCTCACTGTCAGAGCAATCTGCAGTACAACTAGTTGCCTGGAGAGGTGGTGGGCTCTCCCACAGCAGAGGCATTCAGAAAGAAACTGGACAGCCATCTGAGTGGGGTGGTGCAAACTGGTGTCCTGCAGCAGCAGTGGATTGGACCCAATGGCCTTCATGGCCCCTTCCCACTCTATTATTCTATGATGTTGATTTCACCTAGCTAAAACCATTATACCTCCTTCAGGCAGCAGAGGGAGCTCTCAATGGCTTCTTTGTTATTGCTTACTTTTCTCTAGACATAACTATTCTTATCCAGTACGCAGGAATGAAAACATGCTTGTTGTTTCTAGTTTAACTCTACTATCCTATCCTATGATTCTAGGGATGCCCAGCTCACACGGACCCTCCATTTGAAGGCTGCTGATCTGGCATCCCCCCACTCTTTACAATGCAGTCTCTTAAACATGAGTTCGGTTCCTGTTGAACCAGTAATGGGTTATTCTGGGGGAAGAAATTCCACACCTTCTGTATGGTGCAGAAATGTGGGGGTGCATGGACTTCTCTATCCAAGAAGTACATCAGGACTCCTATGTGAGGTCTTTGCTAGCTGTCTCCCAATGTATATGCATGGCACGGAGGCACGACTGGGCCTGCGGCCACCCAATGAGCACCGTAACAGAGGGACATTGTGAGACTGGGTCTCTTTGTTTTTGCAGCAGTGCAAACACCACACGGCACACTAGGCTCTCAGCTCACCTGTGGGTTGACCTGAGCAATGCTCGGGGTGGCAGTGTGAGTTAGAAAATTTCAATAACAATAGATCCCAACAAGCAGTATGTTTACACATGGAGAATTGACAGGAATGGGAGACAAACATGCAGACATACTGACCATGCAGCGTGTGGCACGCCGAGTTTAAACTTACATTTTCGCTGGAAATTGATTTTATTTTAATTTTCATTTAAAGTATTACATCTTCAATTGTTTTAGATGGATGCTTGTGTTCTGGTTCACAGAGAGTCTCCTGTATTGGTTCTTGTGCAAGTGTTTTGTGATTTTAATTAGGTGATTGGCATTATGCTATTTCTATTTTACTTTTGATGGTGCTTAATATTCTTCGGCCAGACTGCAGGATAGGGATTTGAGTGATCCCAGGGAATGGGTAGGCAAGGTGCAGGATTTACATACAACACTCAGCAAGAACTTGCCTACCAGGCAGGCTCCAGTCAGCTGGTACAGACACTCAGCAAAATCCCTTCAAGGAAGTTTGGAATCCAAACAGGATATAAGAGAAAATGACCAGTTTATATAGGCTGCTCATGAGAAAGGGGGTGGTGTTACGCAGGAGCCATGACTGAGCAGTGTGGTGGAACTACTGGTTTACTTTGCTAGCAAAATAAAATGGACTGGGCCCAGACCTCCCAAGACAGAAAAGGTGCCAATGAGAGGCACTCCCCAAGTCTGAAGTTTTCCATGCTTTATGCAACTCAACAAGTTCTTTCTAGTGTGGATAAATCAATATTCATTGTGGATAAATCAGTACAACACCTTTCTCTATAACTGAAGCCCGTTCCACAATTGTGCCTCATCTCAACTGTAAGTATTGTATGGGTTTAAAGGTCTACCAAATTAGCTGGATATATACCATGCATTTCTATACCTATTCCAAATGGATAAATTCATGGAAAATGAGAAGATTCTCTTCTGAAGCTCATTTAACATTTCATGCAACTCTATGGCTGCTCACCAGTGTGGGTTCTTTGATGCTTCCTAAGAGATTGTCTCTGGCTGAAGCTCTTCCCACATTTAATGCATTTAAATGGCTTCCCCCAGTGTGGGATCTTTGATGGTTTCTAAAATGATCACTCTGGCTGAAACACTTTCCACATTCCATGCATGAATAATGCTTCTTGCCAGTGTGCGTCCGTTGATGCTTCCTAAGAGATTGTCTCTGGCTGAAGCTCTTTCCACATTTATTGCATTTAAATGGCTTCTCCCCCATGTGGGAACTTTGATGGTTTTTAAGATGATCACTCTGGCTGAAACTCTTTCCACATGCCATGCATGAATAAGGCCTCTCCCCAGTGTGCGTTCGTTGATGCTTTCTCAGAGATTGACTATAGCCGAAGTTTTTACCACACTTGAAGCATTTAAATGGCTTCTCCCCAGTGTGGGACCTTCGATGGGTTGTAAGATGACCACTCCAGCTGAAACTCTTTCCACATTCCTTGCAGGTATAGGGCCTCTCCCCAGTGTGGATCCTTTGATGTATTCTAAGACTTCCACTTTTGATAAAGCACTTTCCACAGTCCATGCATGTATATGGCTTCTCCCCATTATGGGCACTTTGATGTTTAATAAGACAATGACTGTGGCTGAAGCTCTTTCCACATTCAATGCATTTAAATGGCTTCTCCCCAGCATGGGTTCCTTGATGCTTTTTAAGATTTGAATTTAGATAGAAGCTCATTCCACACTCCATGCATGTATAGGGCTTCTCCCTAGTGTGGGTTCTTTGATGGGATGCAAGATGACCGCTCTGGTTGAAGCTCTCTCCACATTCCATGCATATATATGGCCTCTCCCCAGTGTGGATTCTTTGATGGCATGTAAGCTGACTGCTTTGGTTGAAGCTCTTTCCACATTCCATGCATGTATAGGGCCTCTCCCCAGTGTGGATTCTTTGATGGCTTATAAGATGACTACTCTGGCTGAAGCTCTTTCCACATTCCATGCATGTATAGGGCCTCTCCCCAGTGTGGGTTCTTTGGTGTTTGGTAAGATTTTGACACTTGCTGAAGCTCTTTCCACATTCCATGCATGTATATGACTTCTCCCCAGTAAGCGTTCCTTGATGTTTAATAAGACTTCCACCAGCACTGCCACTCTGCCCACTTTCCATAATTCTATATGACTTCCTGAAAATGTTGGATCCCTGAGGCTCACTAAGACTCGTGCTGCCTCTAATTTGCTGCTTAGATTGAAATTGTGCCTACATGGAAGATTCTACAAGATTCTGTACATTTCATTTGGTCTCTCGGTTTTCTACACTTTGTGCATTTGATTCATCTGTCTTTCGGTAAGTTGTCACTCCCTAGCCTCTTTCCCCTTCACTGTCCTTTACAACCTTCTGGATTTAAGGGTTCTGATTTCCAGGTCCATAAGAAATGCAGAATTGTTTCCTCCTTTTCCTGACTTGGTTTTAACTTCTTCTTTTTTTTTCCCTGATCCTGTTTGGATTTGGAACTGTCTCTTTTCTCAGTTTGTGCTCACTTGTTTTTCATTAGAGGACACATGGTATGCTTTCCATTGTCTTGCCATCTACCTGTTCGAGAAGAAAGGGAAAATGAACATTCTGATAGGAGATAATGGCTGCCAGGGATGAACCAATTTGACCTCAAGGCAAAGTCGGCATTTTCCTGTCAACATCCCCAACATAATCCCTTTTCCTCTTTCAATGTCTCAGGGAAAAACAGCTTTCTCAAGGACTTAATTTACACAGAAGTCATACACCAACACATACACCGAAATGTAGGCAAGTTCAATTCCCTCAAGGAGTTTGGCAGTGAGAAGCAAAACTAATTTCCAGGGCTGTGACATGTACAGTGTGCGTTGAGATCAAATGACCTCTGAGGGAGCAGGTTCCATCAATTGTATGCAACCTCTCTCTGGCTGACCTGTCCCCCATCCAGATCACAGGATGGATAGTGAGCCTGGGGTGCACTGGGAGCTGTGAGGGAGGGGAGAGTTGGCTGGACCAAATAGAGGAGGAAAGCCCCATCCGTCAGCTGCCAGCACTGCAAAGGAAGTGCCATCCATGCAAGGCCTTTGACCTCCTTCAGCTCCAGTGTAGAAGGTCCAGATAACCTTCCCCCGATTCCTGGAGATCAGTGTTCCTTTGCAGGGAGCAGCAGCAGCTAGTCCAAGCATTTATGTCGTCTCACTTTGTTTGATCCACCAGCTTGGAAGGAAAGATACAGCCTGGTCAGATGCAGTTTGGGCCTCCCTCACCTGTCTCTACTTTGCACAGTGGAATAAATGTAAGCTCTCTCAGGACTCCTATGGCTTCTCCCCAGTGGGAGTTCTATCATGGCACCAAAGATGATGGCTCAAGCTGAAGATCGTCTCTCATTCCAGGCATTTCTGGCATCTTTGGCATTTGCGGTCTATCTCTTGGAGAAAGACTTCCGCTTTCCAAGAACGTCATTTCACTGGTATTTTTCAAGGGGTTTTCTCCCCCAGCAGTTTGTAATACCCACTGATTTCCTGTGCAACTTTCCTTTGGTTGGATTACTAATCTACTCAAAGGATAGAGAAGGATTGTTCACTTTCATCCTGCAATGAACCCTTCCTCCTACTTGGTGTTTCCTTTTCCCTCTTTCTTTACCTGGTCTGTGTCACGCTTCCTCCATTCCCTGCAGAATTGGAAAGTTTCTATCCACACGTCGCGCTCCCTCGTTCTGCTGAAAAGCCCGACTGATGCTCACGGATCTCCCTCTCCTGCAAATCACCTACATGGGGACAGAGGTAAGGCAGAAATGTTGCCTGGAAGGGGCAGCTGATCCCACTGGAAAATCCCCAGAATGCAGTTGCCTCTGCTTGGGCCCCTGGAGTGCCATCCCTTTCCCACTGTATATGGGCTCTGGAGACTCTGTTTTTGTTGCCTGCAAGTACCTGGGATTTCAGCATGGTCTTACTGACATTCTGGCAGGCAGTGCACCATGTCCTGAAAGGAAGATGTGTGTTCTCCTCAGACTAAATTGCAAGAGAAAGACCAGAGTCCTGCCACCCTCTTTCCAGGGTTGAAACAAAGCTGAATAGTCGTGCACCTCCAAAGCTTTGTGACCTGGAGCTGAGACTGCAGAGAGTCCGGCTTCACAGGACCAGGCCACCCATGTGGTTCAAGGTCAAGCTCCTTGCCCAGCATCTTGGCTTTCCAGCCTCCTGGGAGACCCTCCAGAGGTGGCCGTCCTGTCTGAACCAAAAGGGCAGAGCAAGCCCTGGGCTGAGCCAAGTGATGCCAGAGCCAGGTGGGAAGAGACTGGTAGCCTCCCTAGGCAGCTCCCATGGGTTCTGGTCCCAACGCACATGTGAGCAGGCCCCTTCCTCCAAACCCTGGAGAAATTTGCAGGGAGGGGGTGGGGTCACCCCCTTTGCAGAAGGGGATGGAGTGCGGATCTCTCCGCCTTGCTGGGTTAAGGGTGAGTGAAAGGGAGGACTCGCAGCCTTCCTCCTGGGCCTTCCAAGAACCGCAACATCACTGCAAATGGAGGGGGGCCATTCCATTTGTCCCTCCCCCTCCACCCCCTTCTAACCCAAACAACCTCCCCAGAACCCTGCCCTGAGCCCCCATTGTCTTACCGGGATGCCCTGGGGCTTCTTGCAATCCAGTACCAGGAAGCTCTGATACAGGTCGAGGCCCCACTGTTCTCCCTACGGTGCGGCGGGGGGGGGGGGAGGCGACATAAAGGTGGAAACCAGGCCACCTCCTGGCCCTGACAGTTGTCCCTGTGCCCGCGCCTGCCAGGTTTTCAGAGGTGGACACACTCCCCTCCCGCTTCTTCTCCACAACAGCTAATCCGGGTGGGGTGGGGATGGCGCCTTTGCAAGACCCACAATTCAGGAAAAAGTTTCCAGGCCGACTGGTGAGGGTGGGAATCGAACTCGGCACCTGCCGCAGTGCAAGGCGAGGAACGCACAGCCCGGCCTCTCCCGGCTCGGCCCGACGTAGCGCACCGGTCCCTCCTGCGCGCACGTGGAGTGCCGCCATCCCCCCCCCCCCACCCGCGGCCTCGGAGCCGGCAAGGAGCTCCGGAGGGGCAGAAGCGCCCCCCTCCTCCCGCGCAGCCTCGCCCCCCCCCCCCGCCCCCGCACCCAGCCGCTGCCCCAGGAAATCCCGGGACTCGGGCGCTGCCCGGAGCGCTCCCGGGAGCGGAGGATCGCGCAGTGCACGCCCTGCCACGCCTCGCGCGGGGAGCCGGGATCGGACGGGCGCTCTGCCGCCGCAACGCCGGGGGAGGGGGGCTCTCCGCCCTCATTCCGCCCACCTTCTCCCCCGACCCCACGATCACACCTTGTCTTTCTCCAAGCCCAGCTCGCTGCCGGGACCACCAGGCCAGCGCGTCCGCAGGGCTCCCGTCGACCCTTTCCGCTTCTCGAGTCAGCGCAGGATCCTCCTCGCGCCCTGCGGCGCCGGAGAGGAAGCGAAGCGAGCCCCCTGCTGCCCCTCACCGGGAACTGCTTCCCGCGGGAGGGCCGGAAAAGCCGGATCCCGAATCGCCGCTGGATGCGACGCGTTTCCCTGTTTCTGGACGGCGCGGTCTTTCGATCTGCACCCAAAGCGCGCAACGCCTCCACCAAGTGAGCCCCGAAGTCAGTGGTGGCATCGTTTCTGTGCCCCCGCTACCAAAAGGGGGATCCAGGGGTACTATATGTTGTTGTTGTTGTTAGTCGCAAAGTCGTGTCCGACCCATCGCGACCCATGGACAACATTCCTCCAGGCTTTCCTGTCCTCCACCATCCTCAGGAGTCCACCTAATCTCTTGCCAACTGCTTCAGTGACTCCATCCAGCCACCTCATTCTCTGCCGTTCCCTTCTTCTTTTGCCATCTATTGTTCCCAGCATTAGGCTCTTCTCCAGGGAGTTCTTCCTTCTCATTAGGTGGCCAAAGTATTTGAGTTTCATCTTCAGGATCTGGCCTTCTGAAGAGCAGTCAGGGTTGATCTCCTCTAGGACTGACCGGTTTGATCACCTTGTGGTCCAAGGGACTCACAGGAGTCTCCGCCAGCACCACAATTCAAAGGCCTCAATGCTTCGGCACTCAGCCTTCCTTATGGTCCAGCTTTCACAGCCATACATTGCAACTGGGAAAACCATAGCCTTGACCATACGCACTTTTGTCGGCAGGGTGATATCTCTGCTATTTAGTATGCTATCTGGATTTGCCATAGTTTCCTCCCCAGGAGCAAGCATCTTTTAATTTCTTGGCTGCAGTCCCCATCTGCGGTGATCTTGGAGCCCAGGAAAATAAAATCTGTCACTACCTCCTTTTCTTCCCCATCTATTTGCCAGGAAGTGAGAGGACCGGATGCCATGATCTTAGTTTTCTTAATATTGAGTTTCAAGCCAACATTTGCGCTCTCCTCTTTCACCCGCATCAAGAGGCTTTTTAGTTCCTCTTCACTTTCTGCCATGAGAGTGGTATCATCTGCATATCTGAGGTACTATATACAGAGACTATATGCAGAGACATAATTTGTAGAGATAGACTTGGTTTGCAGGACATAGTGGATATTCAGTGAGTTTCTCTCTTTTTTTAAGCTGTTTTATATTCTTTTAATTAAAAAAAATCTTGATTTTTAGCAGATTGAGAAGTTGCTCCCTTCCATCTCTCCTCCTCAGTTTTGCTCAAGAAAAATGAACTGCAATGCAAATTTTGATGCAGGATGCCACATGGCATGTATTTCTATGGGTGTGCACTGATGTGAGTGCAGATTTATTAGTGTCATTTGGTTGCTATTGGAGATGGTGGTTAAAAGAGGTGGTGTGGAGGCGACAGAATGGGTCCTGAAATGGGGCCCGGGGGGAAAGCGGTCCAGAGAGGTGGTTTGCGGACTAATTGCTGTGTGTGGAGGGGGGGGGAGGTGTATGATAGTCAAAGCCACACTAGAAGTTCTGGCCCCATCCAGGGCACTGTGGTTTAATTTCTGGGGAGAGCAAGTGCCAGATGAGAGTATCTCTTTTCGGGCTGAAGAGGTGAAAGCTTGTAGAAGTTGCTTCTTTAAATCCAGTTCACTCTTTTATTGCGTTTCTACCCCGCTCTCCAGCAAATTAGCTCCCAGAAGGGATGCTTTGGAAACTTGACCCAGTTCAGAAAGTCCAAATTGGCTGCCAGCTGTCTGGTCTCATCCAAACATGCCCCACCAACCGAATTAGGGTGAAACGGGGGACTCTGGAAAGGGTGAAGCTGGAATGACAGAGAAATCAAAAGCACTGTGGGAAGTAGAAACCACATTTCATCTCCCAGATTTCTCTCTGGGCTGGTTGTAGAATCATGTGGCTTGGAATGTCTCCCACTAAGACCAAGGATTCTGACTTCATCCCTGCATGGAATGTGGGAAGAGCTTCAACCAAAGCAGTCATCTTACGTGCCATCAAATAACCCACACTAGGGAGAGGCCTTATACATGCATGGAATGTGGAAAGAGATTCAACCTATATGGAAATCTTACAAGGCATCAAAGAATCCATACTGGGGAGAAGCCATTTAAATGCATCGAATGTGGAAAGAGCTTCAGCCGCAGTCATTCTCTTAGATGCTTACTATATACACACTGGGGGTGGTTCAGATGCATGGAGTGTGGAAAGAGCTTCAGTGACAGGGGCAGCCTTATGGCACACCGAGATCCCATACTTCGGAAGAGCCACACAAATGCATAGAGGGTGGAGAGCAACGAAACCTAGAAATAAAGGGAGTAAGAAGGGGCCTCCTGGGTCATCTAGCCTGACCCCCGGCTCCAGTCAGCTCTAGAGCACTTCAGGCAGAGTCCACATTTTGAGAATCATTAAAACCAACACCAGAGAGAAGACATCATCACCTTATATTGTACATCTATCCCACCACATTAGCAAGAAGGCACCGTGAGCATGTTAGAGTTTTAAAAGGTGCAATAAAAGTTCTACTGAAGTTCCATTAAAAGTAATAAAATTTAACATTCCAACAAACCAAACCACAGCATCACAAAACATCACTAACCCATAGTTTCATAGGATCAAAGAAGAGCCGAGTTGGAAGAGGCCAAGAAGGCCATCAAGTGCTCATCAAGTTGCAGGTCGCCAGTTCCCATCCCATTCAGATGGCTGTCCAGGTTGTTCCAGAATGTCACTGCTGTGGGTGAGCACAGGACCTCTCTAGGCAGCTGGTTCCACTTTCATATTGACCTGACAGTGTGGAAGCTTTTCCTGATGTCCAGCCTGAACCTGGGTTGATACAACTTGAGCTGATTATTCCGTGTCCTGCACTCTGTTATCAATGGGAAGAGACCCTGACCTTCCTCTTTGTGACAGACTGTGAGGTACTTGGAAAGGGATTTCATGTCCCCTCTCAGTCAAGGCTCAACAGGCCCAATTCTCCCAGTCTGTCCTCAGCTCAGTGTTTCCACACCCTGGGTGATTTTGATCATCTGTAATTCTTTGTCCAGTTCTGTGGCCAAGAGGTTAGAAAGATGTACAATAGTTGGAAAGGATCCAGAGGATGGTAACAAGAATCATGCAGAAGACTGTGGGGAGATTGAATAACACCCTGCAGTTACCTCAAAGGCTGGCACAAAGAGCAATGTCAAGATTTCTCACTGATACCCAGCAGTTCTCCATGGTGTAACCTGTATGAGCACCTCCTCCTTGGACCACCTGCTCATGCAGGCAGAGAGATTCCTTGCTGTGCATGCCACACCACTCTCACGGCCTGTGTAAAGAACAGGTAGCTTTTCAGAGTGAGCCAGGTTGGAGGGCCTGGATTTCCAGCTTTCTCCATGGCAAGAAGAGAACTCATGAATGCATTGCTCCTCATCACTGGTATCACCACAGATCAGGGCTCCAGCCCAGCAGTATCTACAGAGCGAAATACTGCATGGTTTCTGCAGCTTTCCCACTGGGGAGGCCGTCTGTCATGTTGCTTATGCTCATGGTTGGACCACTGTCTTCATCATTACCATCGAAGTCTGTCCTGCTTGCTTCCACCCACAGGGGGCCCAGCTCAATGTGTGTGGCCCAGGGTTCCTTTCTGACTTCAGAAAATGTGAGTCAACTGAGTTAGGGATTTGCCAAGGTCAATTTTTTGCTGTGCTCCCACCAAGGAATAATGCTCCATATCACTGGGACAATGCAAGCCACTGAATCGGCAGTCCCAGGCGGGTCAACCCAGACTTCCCAGGGAGCTCGGAATGGAAACTGCTGAGCTTCCCCCTGCACCATTGCTCGGATGGTTTTCAGAGGGCTGGTGTCGAGCCTAACGACTCAGAGGAGTCATTAGTACATGCAAGACAGACAGAAACTCCCAGTCAGAATCAGGTTTTTGAGCAAGATTTCTACTTGGTGCCCATAGCACAAACGCCCCTTCCCCCCCCCCCCCGCCCCCAGCCTGACTCTGACGAAGTTTTTGTTCTGGAGTATGTGCTCAGAAGGCCGAGGGACGACCCATTGCCATGGAGAATGCCCAACTGAGAAGACTACAATGCTTGAGCCAATTAGAAGTGAGACAAAGTCAAAGGAGGAGGGAGAGTTTATCTTGCCCTTGGAGGAAGGGACTTAAGTGCAGGGTTAAAAGTACGTCATGAATCTTAGATAGGTCAGAAAGGAGGGGGCAACTGTGTTGCTTAGAACGATCATCAACGGCTCCTGTACTATTCATCGCCTGTATATCTTGAAGTTGTTTAGAAAAACAGGCTTTAAACTTTTATTGCCTGCATCTGTGTGAATAATTGGGAAGAGTGCTTTGGCCTCACGGCAGCTGGACAGGTTTGGGGCCCCGGCTGCCCAGCCTGCTTTCCCCACTGCTGGGGGCTTCCACCAGCCATTCTCTGCCCCCACTCGCTCTGGGACCCGTCCCACCCCTGGTTCTTCCACACAGGTGCTTGGGGGTAAGTGGGAGGGGGTGGGCAGAGCCTGGGAGGGAAAAACTGAGCTTCTCATTGGGATCCCAGGCAGTGCTGTGGGAGGGATTTACAAGTCCCAAAGAAAGGGAAGGAGATCAAGTACACAGAGGACGAAGCCGAGACTGGGGGGAGCCACACCCACTACCATCAAGCATTAGAAGGTGTGAGAGGCAGAAGTGGAGAAAGCTGAGTGCAGAAGGGAAAGGAGGATCTGTGCTGAGAGACAGGAAAGGCTGGTGGAAGCGCATTCAGAAGAGAAAGGAGGATCTGAGAGAGTGTTTGTGAAGGGAAAGTGTGGTACTCTGTCGGAAGTGTTATGCATTGTTGTATTTATGAAGGAAATAAGTTTCTGAATGCCATGAAAAGGTGACCTTTTGAATGCTTGCAGTAACAATTATGCAACAAAAATGCCTGACCTTATTATGCATTGTTTTATTCATGAAGAAAATAATTTTTTGAACGTCATGAAACCAATCCACTTGTTGCGCAGCTGAACATCTGTTGTTGATGGCTGACCCAGAGTCACAGGTGCTTGAACAGAGTCTCATCCTCAGGACCCCGTAGTCCAGCCAATGAACTTTGCAGTCTGGGCACAATGTAAGCGAGAGGCTAACTGGCAGGACTGGAAGGGAATTCCTGCTGGCAGTGTTACGTGTGCAGAGAACGAAGAGGAGACATCGAGAAAGGGCGAGACAGAGCATGTCCAAGGAAAGGCAGGGGAGCACCCGTGACCCAAGGGCCCCATCATGCAACTGTGCATTCACGTCCATTTTCCTAGATGGAGAACTTTGCATTGTCGCCAGCGCCTCCTCTTGTTCTCTTCAGCTCCACTGTCTTTCTGAGAATGGGCATGTGGCTAACAGGCCTGTAATTCCCCATATCCCCTCAACTACCATTTTTGAAGACTGGAACCACTGATGCCATCTTACACTCCTCCAGAATTTCTCCTGTTTTGCACAAAGCCCCGAAAATGTAGGGCAACGGATGCAAGAGCACCCCTGGCTATTCCTGAACAATCCTGAGTGCAGTCGATATTGGCCCAGTGCCTTTGTGACATCCAAGGCCTTCAGGAACTCCTTCACTTCCAGGGGGTGACCCCAATGTGGGTTCCATAACCCTAACCTCATCTACCCACCTCCCGAGGTCGATCTCCCCCACACTACTTTGGGAAGAACACAGAAGCAAGATAATAATTTAGCATCTGTGCCTGCTCCCTTACACCAGTTACCAGATCCCCTCCCTCTTAAGGGGTCCCACCACCTGTCTGCCCTTCCTCGTCTGATTTACTTGAAGTTAGAAGCCCTTTGTGTTGCTCTTGACATTCTCTGCAAGTCTCAGCTCATACTCCGCCATGGCCTTGCAGAGAATCCTTCTCCATCATGTTGCCTCTTCCTGGAATCCCCTTTGCCCTCTTGCACCACTGTCTCTTTTCTGTGAAGGTCCATCTTCTGTCTAAGCCAACTCACCAACTCTCTTCACATCCACGGCAATGGCCTCCTTTGCTAACCATTGGCATCATCAAAGCTGCCACCTCTAAGACCACCCCTTTTGCAGCCATACTCTCCTCCTGAATTCGCATGCCTTCAAAGATGAAGTTCCTGTTCTGAAGCTCTTTCCACATTCAATGCACTTATACGGCCTCTATCCCGTGTGGATTCGTTGATGGGTTCTAAGACTGCCACTTAAATAACAACTTCTTCCAGACTGCATGCATTGAAAAGGCTTTTTGCCAGTACGTGTCCTTTAATTTTCACGAAATGATCAAACCGGTAGACTTTGATTCCACCCTATACACATTTATATGGCCTCTACCCAGTGTTACTTTTTGATGTTTCATGAGAAAATGACTCCACCTGAAGCACTTTCCAACTTCACTGCTTTTACATAGCTGCTCCACATTGTGCGTTCTTTGATGGTTTGTCAGATGATCATTCTGGCTGAAGCTCTTTCCACATTCCATGCAGGTACAGGGCCTCTACCCAGCGTGGGTTGTTTGATGTTTTCTAAGAGAACCATCCAAGCTGAAGCTCTTTCCGCATTCTATGCATTTAAAGGGCTTCTCCCCCGTGTGTGTTCTTCGATGGTTTGCAAGATGACCACTCCGGCTGAAGCTCTTTCCACATTCCATGCAGCTATAGGGCCTCTCCCCAGTGTGGGTCCTTCGATGGGTTGTAAGGAGATCACGTCGGCTGAAGCCCTTTCCACATTCCATGCAGCTATAGGGCCTCTCCTCAGAGTGGGTCCTTTGATGGTTTGTAAGGGTATCACGACGGCTGAAGCTTCTTCCACATTCCATGCATGTATAGGGCCTCTCCCCAGTATGAGTTCTTTGATGCTTTATAATAGCCCCCTTTCCAGTGAAACTCTTTCCACATTCCATGCATGTAAAAGGCTTTTCACCAGTATGTGTTCTTTGATGGTTTGTAAGAATACCACTCTGGTAGAAGCGCTTACCACAGTCCATGCATCTGTAGGGCCTCTCCCCAGTGTGGATTCTTTGATGTTGCGTAAGACCTCCACGGTAAGTGAAACTCTTTCCACATTCCATGCATCTGTATAATGCCTCCCCAGTGTGGGTTTTTTGATGATTCCTAAGAAGTTTACTCTGACTGAAACTCTCGCCACACTGCATGCATCTATATGGCTTCTCCCCAGTGTGGGTCCTTTGATGTACAGAAAGTTTTCCACTTTGACTGAAGCTCTTTCCACATTCCATGCATGGAAATGGCCTCACCACAGTGTGAGTTCTTCGATGCTTTGCAAGAGTTCCACTATCAGCAAAACTTTTCCCACATTCCACACATGTATAAGGCCTCTCTCCAGTGTGGATTCTTTGATGTCTCATAAGACCTGCACTGCAATTGAACCTCTTTCCACATTCCGTGCATTTAAAAGGCAGGTCATCGGTGTGCATTCTTTGATGGTTCATGAGATTGCACATCTCTCTGAAACTCTTTCCACATTCAATGCATGTGTAGGACTTCTCTTCACTGTGGATTATTGAATCTTTTATAAGATTTCCACCAGCACTGCAGCTCTGTCTACTTTCCATAATTCTATATGGCTTCCTTTAAGTGAGGGATCCCTGAGGCTTTCTAAGGCTTGTGCTGTTTCTCATGCCTGTTTTACACAACACACATTTGAAATTGTGCCTACGTGGATGCTAGTGTAATGTTCCACACTTTTTCTTTGGTCTCTGGATTTTCTATAGTTTGTTCCATCTGTCTTTTGGTAAAATGCCACACCCGAGATCCCTCCCCTCCTCCTTCTTTTGCAACCTTCTGGAATTAAGGGTTGTGAATGCCAGCACCCTGAAAAAAAGCAGGATTGGTTCCTCACATTCCTCACTTGGTTTCACTGATGCTTTTTTGATCCTGATTGAATTTGCAAGTGTCTCTTTTCCCACTTTGTGCTCACTTGGTTCTCATTAGAGGACACCTGGAACTGCTCCACTTCCACTCTCTTGGCATTCACCTGCTTCAGATGAAAGACAAAACGCAATTCCTGTTAGGAGATAATGGCTGAATGAGATGGCACTCATTTGCGTACAAGGCAAATGTGCATTTTCATTTCAGCACATCAAACATGATTCATTTTTTTTATTTATTTATTTTATTAAAATATTTATAGGCCACCCCATCGCACTGAAGCCTCGGGGCGGCTTACAACAAAATTAAAATGCAATTGTTATATAAACAATATTAATGTATCCCTCCCCCTCCCCTTACCCTCGGTGCATCTCGGCAAACAAAATAACCTTAAATTAAACCCTAATAAACCCAATAAATAATAAACCCAATAAATAAATCAAACCTACAACCAAATACAACATTAATTCAACATAAACATATAAACAAATAAACCAAACCAAACACAACACTAACAATTAAAATACGACTTGAATAAAAAGGTCTTCGCCTGGCGCCGAAAAGCACATAATGACAGCGCCAGGCGAACCTCTCCAGGGAGTGCATTCCATAATTTTCCTCTCTGAATGCCCCTCCAAAAAGCAGCTTCCTCAGGGATTGCATTTACACTGACAAACCGCTTCTGAGGTTGTCCTGAGGAATACTCTGGGGTGACTGTGGGAGCTGTGAGGGAGGGCAGAGGTGGCTGGTCCAAAAAGAGGAAACGCCCACCCATCAGCTGCCAGCACTGCAAAGGAAGATCCAACCGTGCAAGGCCTTTGGCCCCCTTCAGCTCCACTGCAGAAGGTCCAGGTAACCTTCCCCACAATTCCTGGAGATGAGTTGCCTTTTCAGGGAGCAGCAGCAGCAGGTCCAGACTTATATTTAGTCAGGCTTTGTTTGAACTTCCAACATGGAGGCAGAGATACAGCCTGGCTGGAAGCTCTTCAGGTCTCCCTCAACTTGACTCCACTTTGCACAATGGAGGGGAATGTAAGCTATCAATTCCTACGGCTTCTCGCCAGTGGGACATCTTCCATGGCACCGGATTACTAAAATACTCAACAGGTAGAGGAGAATTGTCGATTTTCACCCCACAATGGACCCTTTCCCCTGCTTGGTGTTTGCAGGTCCATGCCTATATTTAGTTGGGCTTTGTTTGAACCTCCAGCTTGGAGGCATTTGGGTCTTCTTTGGAGAAAGACTCCCATATACCAGAACCTCTTTTCACTGGTATCTTTTCTTTGGGTTTTCCTCCCCTGCGGGCTTAATCTCTACTGCTTTCCTGTTTAACTTTTCCTTATTGGTTGGATCTACTCAAGAAATAGAGGGGAACTGGCCACTTTTAACCCACAGTAAACCCTTCCCCCTGCTTGGTGTTTGCTTTTCCCTCTTTCTTTACCTGGTCTATGTCACACTTCCTCCATTTCCTGCAGGCTTGGAAAGTCTCTCTGCACTCGGCACCTCATGCTCCCTCATTCTGCTGAAAGGCTGACAGATGCTCATGCATCTCCCTCCCTGCAAACCACCTGCATGGTGAAAAATGCAAGGTGGAAATGTCAGGAGTAGGCAGCAGATGCCACTGGAAAATCCCCAGAATGCAGCTGCCTCTGCTTCAGCCTCTGGAGTGCCATGCCTTTCCCGCTTCTTCACCAACCTGGGATTTAGCCTTTATTTATGGACATTTTATGAGCTTTGTACTTAGCATAAAATCTTAAGAAACAGTGCCCTTAGACATGCAAGAGCCACCTGCCACTCTCCGTCTGGTTGGTGGTGCTCATGCAGAGCTGAACTTGCGTGAGCTGGAAGACCCAGCCCCTCAGCTTTTTGGCTTCCTGGGAGACCAGGCTTGGAATTGAATGGACAGAGCAATCCCTGGGATGAGCAAAATGGTACCAGAGCCACATGGGAAGAAACAGAGTGAGTCGGGCTCGCGGGCCATCTAGTCCCTGGCTCCAGCCTGCTCCACTCAGGGCATGCCTAGCATATGTGCAGTTCCCAAGGGTCCACTGTTCACCCAGCAGCCCTTGCAGAGGCACGGTGCAAGCATCCTGGAAGGGCACACAAGTCATAACGAAGGTTAAACATCTGCCTGTCCTGCCAGCAGGGGGCGCTTCCACTGTTGCCGCTCCCCAGCGATATCCATGGCAGGATCAGTGGAGCAGGACGGACAAGCCACAGCGAGGCAGTTCATCCCCTGTGCAGTCTACCGCTGCCCCCACGGGATATGGACCAGGTGGGAATATTTGTTCCTCACCCCCAGCAGGTGCCCCACTGCTGCTGCCAGGGGAACAGAGAGGTGGAAACCAGGCCAGTCCCGGGCCCTGATGGCTGTTTCCTTTCCACCCCGCCAGGCTTTCAGAAGGGCACGCAAGCCCCTCTCACTTCAGCGCCACAGCAGCTCAGTGAGGACAGATGGTCAGGGAAGGGAAGCTTTCCAAGACCCACAATGCAGGGAAAACCTTTCTACGCTGACTGGCAATGCAGGGAATCCCTCCCAGCACCGAAGGTGGGCCTTGCAATGGAGGGATGGCTGTCCTCACTCCTGGCCTCAGCTCTGAGGAGGCATGGCAGAGAAATCACAAACACAGAAGAAATGGAAAGCCACGTTTCATCTCCCAGATTTCTCTCTGGGCTGGTTCCACAGTCATGTGGCTTGGAATTTCTCCCACTAAGACCGAGGATTCCAACTTCATCCCTGGGTGCCGTTGGTCTGCTTCAGGAATTGGGAGAATGGGCACCATTGGGCTACAAACTTCTTTTGGAATCTAGGACTGATGTGAGTACGGTCAGGGGAAACCCGTGCAGATAAATTATTCTGCCTATAATCATCTGTAAACTAGATGGGACAATCTGAGCCAGTAAGTTCTGAGGACCTAGACAATTTTAATATGAGAACTAATTAAACTAATTTAACAGTTATACCCTTGATATCCGTATATCTTATGAGACTCTTGTATCCAAGAGTTATCCTTAATCGTTTTCCCAGGTTGGTTGTGTTCCTGCAATACCTTCTAGAATTGTTGAATCACAATCCGCTACTGCCCTGCAACCCCTATCCTGCCCCACCGACCCAGACCCTGCCAGGAGCTCCTGAGGGGAAGGAGCTCCCTGCATGGCCCCACGCCGGGTTTCTGAATTTGATTTGTAAAGTCAAATGGGCCTTATGACACCTGTGCAGCAACAAACCTAGTGGGGGTGACAATATTCCTGCTGAGCTATTCAAAATCCAAAAAGATGATGCAGTAAAAGTGCTCCACTCAATATGCCACAAATTTGGAAGACTCAACACTGGCCACAGGATTGGGAACGGTCAGATTGCATTCCAATTCCAAAGAAGAGCAATGCCAAAGAATGCTCCAACTACTGCACCATTGCACTCATTTCACATGCTAGCAAGAGGAAGAGGAACTAGATATCAAATTGCCAACATATGCTGGATCATGGAGAAAGTTAGGGAGTTCCAGAAAAACATCTGCTTCCTTGACTATGCTAAAGCCTTTGATTGTGTGGATCACAACAAATTGTGGCAAGTTCTGAAAGAGATGAGAGTACCTGACCATCTTATTTGTCTCTTGAGAAACCTATATGTGGCTCAAGAAGCAACAGTTAGATCTGGGCACGGAACCGCTGATGGGTTCAAAATTGAGAAAGGAGTTTTGCAAGGCTGTATATTGTTACCCTGCCTATTTAACATACGCAGGGCACATCATGAGAAAGAATCACCTGTTGAAATTAAGATTGCCTAGAGAAGTATCAACAACCTCAAATTTGCAGACTCTAATTACCATTCTAATGGCAGAAACTGAAGGGTAACTAAAGAGCCTCTTGATTTGGAGGAAGAATGAGAACTAAAAAGTTGGCTTGCTATTCTACATTAAGAAAACTAAGATCATGTCATCCAGTCCTCTTACTTGCTGGCAAATAGATGGGGAAGAAATGGAGGTAGTGACAGATTTTATTTTCCTGGGCTCCAAGATCACTGCAGATGGGGACTGCAGCCAAGAAATTAAAAGACACTTGCGCCTTTTGAGGAAAACTATGGCAAATCTAGACAGCATACTAAAAAGCAGAGACTTCACCCTGCCAACAAAAGTGCTTACACACAAGGCTATGGTCTTCCCAGTTGCAATGTATGGCTGTGAAAGCTGGACCTTAAGGAAGGCTGAGTACCAAAGCATTGAGGCCTTTGAATTGTGGTGCTGGTGGAGACTCCTGTGAATCCCTTGGACCACAAGGCGATCAAACTGGTCAGTCCTAGAGGAGATCAATTCTGACTGCTCTTTAGAAGGCCAGATCCTGAAGATGAAACTCAATACTTTGGCCACCTGATGAGAAGGAAGGACTCCCTGGAGAAGAGTCTAATGCTGGGAACAATAGATGGCAAAAGAAGGGGATGGCAGAGGATGAGGTGGCTGGATGGAGTCACTGAAGCAGTTGGGGTGAGATTAGGTGGACTGCGGGGGATGATGGAGGACAGGAAAGCCTGGAGGAATGTTGTCCATGGGTTCACGATGGGTCAGATATGCCTTTGTGACTAACAGCAACAACAACTGATTTCCTGATCAACTTTCATTTGGTTAGATTAGAATCTACTCAAGGGATACCGAAGAATTGTCCACTTTTAGCCCACAATGAACCCATTTCCCAGCTTGCTGTTTCCTTTCCCCTTTTCCTTTACCTGGACTGTGTCACGCTTCCTCATTTTCCTGCAGGCTTGCAAAGTCTTTCTCCGCACGTCGCGCTCCCTCGTGCTGCTGAAAAGGCCGAGGGATGCTCACGGATCTCCCTCTCCTGCAAACCACCTGCATAAGAACAAAGGCATGGCAGAAATGTTGCCAGGAGGTGGCAGCCGATCCCACTGCAAAATCCCCAGAATCCAGCTGCCTCTGCTTCAGCCCCTGGAGTGCCACCTCTTTCCCACTGCATGGGGGCAGTAGAGAGTCCTTTTCAGTTACTTGCGTGTACTTGGGATTTCAGCCTGGATTTATGGAGATTATGCCAGGCGGTGCACTATGTCCTGAAAGGAAGCAGAAGCAACGCCAATGTGCATTCTCCTCAGAGTGAATTATAAGGGAAGGCAAGAGAAAAACACCAGCGCCCTGCCACCAGTGGGACCGGCACCCGTGGGAAGGCCCATGTTCAGCACATCGGGCATTCTCCCTCCTGGGAGACCCTCCAGGGGTGGCCATCTCGTCTAAACCAAAATGAGAGAGCAAGCCCTGGGGTGAGCCAAGGGAGGCCAGAGCAGGAGGGACGAGGCAGGCAGCCTCCCCGGGCAGCTCCCATGGGTGCTGGTGCCATGCACATGGGAAGGGCCCTTCCTCCAAACCCCGGAGAGATGTGCAGGGAGGGGGTGGTGTCGCCCCTCTGCCGAAGGGGATGGAGTGCGGATGCCTCCGCCTTGCTGGATTGAGGCCAAGTGAAATGGGTTCTCAGACTTCCTCCTGGGCCTTCCCTGATCCCCAACACCTCTGCAACTGGAGGGGGGCCGTTCCATTTGTCCCTCCCCCTCCTCTCCCTTTCAACCCACAAACCCCGGAACCTTGAGCTGATGCCCCATTGTGTGACCGGGATGCACTGTGGCTCCTTGTACTGTGGCAGCAGGAAGCTCGGACCCAGATCAGGGCCCCACTGGTCAGCCTACGGATGGGGGGTGAGGAGAAAGGTGGAAACCAGGCTACCTCCTGGCCCTGCCCGTTGTCCTGTTCCCCCGCAGGCCGGGCTTCAGGGGGCCACACACGCCCCTCCCGCTTCTTCTCCACAATAACTTTACGGGGTGGGGAGCGGTAAGCAAGACCCACAATCCAGGAAGTTTCCAGGAGGACTGGGGAGGGTGGGACTCGAACCCGGCCCCCGCCGCCGTGCAAGGCGAGGAACGGGCAGCCCGGCCTCTCCCGGCTCGGTCCGACGCAGCGCACCGGTCCCACCCGCGCGCACCGGGGGCGCCGCCATCCCGCCCCGCGGCCCCGGAGCCGGAAGGAGCTCCGGAGGGGCAGAAATGCCTCCTCCTCCTCCCGCACAGCCTCCCCCCGCCCCCCCGGTACCCAGCTGCTGCCCCAGGAAATCCTGGGACTCGATCCCTGCCCGGAACGCTCCCGGGAGCGGAGGATCGTGCAATGCACGCCCTGCGCCGCCTCGCGTGGGGAGCCGGGATCGCACGGGCGCTCTGCCGCCCCAACGCGGGGAGAGGGGGGGCTCTCCGCTCTCTCCCGCCCTCCCCTTCCACGCTCGCCGTCCTTTCCCCCGCCCCCCGCCCGTTCCTTCCCTCTCGTCCACCTTCCCGTCGCGCCTTCGTTTCTCCGAGCCAAGCGCGACTCCGAGGCCTCTGCCGCCTCTCCGTACAGCGCAGCGCTCCTCGCTGGACACTCCTCGGCCGAAGCGGAAGCGAGCCCCCTGCAACCCGCCCACCGGAACTGCTTCCCTGGCGAGGATCGGAAAAGCTGCATCCCGGAGTCGCAGCTGGATGAGCCGCATTTCTCCCCGCCGCGCACGGGGGTCTCTCAGACTCGAATGGAATCTCGGCGCGCATCCGCCTCCAACAAGTGCGCCATTAAATCGGGGGTGGGGGGGGGGAGCATCCTTTCTGTTCATCTGGTACCAACTGGGGAATCCAGGGAAACCTAGAAGAGTTGCTCGCTGCTACAAAAGTGCTACATAATCCCTGCCGGAATTCAGAGTTTGCCACGAAATATCTGGTCAGCTAGTTCAGATCGTTTTCTGCCTGGAGCCAGTCAGAAGGACGCGAGTTGCTTCCTCGGGTTCAAAGCCTTCCCGCTGGCGGGATGCAGCCGCTGAGATTCTGATTTCATGAATGCTTCCTCTATTTCCATGTGTAAACAGACCTGGAGATTGGAAATGTCAATGCACTGCAGTGGGAAATATTGTCATCTATTTGTCACTTGTAAGTCCCGTTGCTTTGCATTCCTTGTTCTGCATATGCTGACCTCAGATTTTCATTGTAATGTTTGTATCGTGCCATCAATTGTTCTGAGCTAGTGCCCGTGACTAGGAGATCATAAAATGCTCTGTACATGCTCTGAAAACTTGTACTTGGGTTGATCTTTCCCACGGAGTGTGTATTTCTTCGCAAATTGAAAACCGAGATTCTGCCAGCTTGAGAGTCCCCGAAAAGAAGTGGGGTGCTCTAACCCCCATGGACCCCTATTCTACACCATTCCCCTCTTGAGCAAGGCCAGCAGCACGGCATCTGCCATCCCCCGCCGCTCCCCCTCTCCCCGCATCTGCCCTTGTCTCCCCCGGACCCAATTTCCACAGAGCCTTTCCATGCCCCCACCTGCTGCCGCCTCTTTCGCTCTCCCTGCGCGGGGGGGGAGATGAAGTCGGAGTCCTTGGTCTTACTGGGAGACATTCCAAGCCACATGACTCCGGAACCAGCCCAGAGAGAAATCTGGGAGATGAAACGTGTCTTCCCGTTTCTTCTGCGTTTGTGATTTCTCTGCCATGCCAGCTTCACTCTTCCCTGAGAAACCCCCCCCACCCCCGTTTCACCCTAATTTGGTTGGTGGGGCGTGTTTGGATGAGACCAAACAGCTGGCAGCCCATTTGGACCTTCTAAACTGGGTCAAGTTTCCACAGAAGCCCTTCTCGGAGTTAATTGGCTGTAGAGCTGGGAAGAAACGCGAGAAAAGAGTGGATAAGATATGAAGAAGCAACTTCTACAACCTTTCGTCTCTTCACTCCGAGAAGAGATACTCTCATCTGGCACTTGCCCTCCCCGAAAATTCAGTTCAAGCGACATGGCCTTGATGGGGCCAGGTCTCCTGGTGTGGCTCTGACCATTATGAACCCCCACACACACACACACACACACACGCACAAGTAAATTTGCCCATAACCACATTGTGAGTCCCATTCCCCCCCGGGCCCCGTTCTGGTATCCTCTGGAGCCCCTTTTTTGCGCACAGAAACTATGGCACCCGGATTTTGGGGCTCACTTGTCGGAGGCGGATGCGCTGAGTGCTTTGTGTGCATCTCGGCAGACCACGTTGTCCAGAACCAGGGAAACGCGGCGCATCCAGCGGCGATTCGCGATACGGCTTTTCCGGCCCTCCCGCGGGAAGCAGTTCCTGGTGGGCGGGCAGCAGGGTCTCGAGTCGCTTCCGCTCCGAGTCTGGAGTGCGAAAGGAGAGCGGGGCGCTGCGTGGGGAGGCGGGAAAGGGGCGAGGGGAGCCCCGCGGACGCCCCGGCCTGGTGGTCCCAGCAGCGAGACGGGCTCGGAGAAAGTCAAGGTAGGCCAGTGGGGGGGGGGGGAGGGGGCGGACGGGAGCCCGGGAAGAAGGAGGTGAGCACGGGAGGGGAAGCAGGGGGAGATCCCCCCCCCCCCTCTTGGCGTTGCGAGTGCGATCGGGAGACGAGCTGGACTTTCCTTGCTGGAACGGCCGCGGCTTCTCCTGTCCTGGCGCCGCGCAAGACGGGACCGTGGTTGGGGACGCGGCGTGACTCCGGACAGGCTCTCCTGGGCCTCCCCAGGTGGGGCTCGTGGAGGCGCCCGCTGGAGCTGCTGCTCCGGGAAAGAGTCTTTCCGGAGGGAAGGGGCAGCCCTGGCGGCGGGCTTTTGTCCACCCCCCTACAGCGCCATCCTGGCTCATGGCGCCTTCCCAGGATGGTGCCGGCATGAACTCCTGTGGAGGCGGCCCCGAGAGACCCCCGTTGCAAGGCCGCCTTCGGTGCCGGGAGCGATTCCCAGAATCGCAGGTCGGGCGGCGTGGAAACGTTCCCCCTGTATTGTGGGTCTTGGAAAGCTCCCCCGGGCCATCCCCCCTGGCTGAGCTGCTGTGGAGCTGAAGCGGGAGGGGCGTGCGTCCCCCTCTGAATGCCCGGCGGGGGTGGAGCACGAACAGCCATTGGCCCCGGGGGTGGGCTGGTTTCCACCTTTCTGTCCCCCAGACAGCAGCAGGGGGCCCCGATCCACCCCCCTGCCTCCTGGTGCTGGAGTGCCCCACTGCTGCCTGGCAGGCTGCCATGCTGGGGGGAGGGGGACAAATGTCCGTGCCTGGTCTCTTTCCATGCGATGTGGCCCGATCTCAACAGGGCGCAGGGGGCAGGCTGTGAACTCCTCCCGCTGGTTTGCTCCCATGCAGACCTTCCGGGTGCAGCCATGAAGAGCAGTCCACACCCCACCCCATTTTCCAAAGGGACCAATCCACACCCTCCCTGCACATCTCTCTAGGTTTCAGGGCAAGGGGCTCTGGCGTGTGTGTTAGGACCTTCTCTTGCCCGGATCAGGGGGGCCTCTGGGCGGTGTTGCTGCACTTGTGTGCCACATCCTAGGGCAGACCTGGTGGCTGCATCCACCACATGTATCCACCTGGCCCCCCATGGCACCCCCCTGCCAGAATTCCTGGAACTTCCACTGGGGGCAGCTGCGGACTGCCCCACAGACGAACGTCCTCCCAATGGCGTGTCCTTCCCCCTCCACTGATCCTGCCAAGGATATCACTGGGGAGGGGCAACGGTGGAAGGGCCCCCCGCTGGCAGGACAGGCATGTGTTCCACACACAGTGTGGCTTGTGTGCCCTTCCGGGATGTTCCCCCCCCCCCCCCGTGCCTCTGCAGGGGCAGCTGGCTGAAGTGTGGACATGCCTGGGAACCTCACGGAAGGCTGTCTCTCTGCAGCCTCAGCTCCAGCTCACGCAAGTTAAGCTCCCCTTGAAGATGACCAACCTGATGGAGGGTGGCAGGTCCCTCTTGTGTGTCTTAACGTCCTTCTTTCTTAAGGCTTTACGCTAAGTACAAAGCTCATAAAATGTCCATAAATCAATACCGAAATCCCAGGTACCTGGAGCAGTGGGCACGGGATGGCACTCCAGGGGCGGAAGCAGAGGCCGCTGCTTTCAGGGGATTTTCCAGTGGGATCTGCTGCCCCCTCCGGGCCACATTTCTTCCTTGTTTTTGTCCCCATGCTCTTCGTTTGTAGGAGAGGGAGATCCGTGAGCATCCGTCAGCCTTTTCAGGAGAACGAGGGAGCACGATGTACGAAGAGAGAGTTTCCAAGCCTGCAGGGAAGGGAGGAAGCGTGACACAGACCAGATAAAGAAAGAGGGAAAAGCAAACACTGAACAGGGGGAAGGATGCATTGGAGGGTAAAAGTGGACAATTCTTCTGTATCCCTTGAGTAGATTAGTAATCCAACCAAAGGAAAGTTGAACAGGAAATGAGTGGGTATTATAAAGCACTGGGGGAGAAAACGCATTAAAATGATAGAGGTGAGATGAAGTTCTTGAAAAGTGGAAATCTTTCTCCAAGGGAGAGACCTCATGCCAAAGATGCAAAAAATGCATGGAATAAGAGAAGCTTGAGCCATCATATTTCATGCTATGGACCACCAAGCAGGGAAAGGGTCCATTGCGCAAAGTGGAGTCAAGTTGAGGGAGACCTGGGGAGCTTCTGGCTAGGCTGTGTCTCTGCCTCCAAGCTGGAGGTTCAAACAAAGCCTGACTCAGTATCAGCCTGGACTCGCTGCTGCTGCTCCCTGCAAAGGCAACTCACACCCAGGAATCGCAGGAAGGTTACTGGACCCTCTGCGCTGGAGCTGAACGAGACCAAAAGCCTCGCATAGATGGCACATCCTCTGCAGCGCTGGCAGCTGGCGGGCGAGCACTTCCTCCATTTTCAGGCCAGCTGGGCTCTGCCCTCCCTCACAGCTCCTACCGCACCCCAGGGCCTTCCTCAGGGAACCCTGAAAGTGGGTCGTCAGTGTCCATGCCATCCCCGAGGAAGCTGCTTTTTGGAGGGGCATTCGGAGAGATAATAATTCCCACTGGCGAGAAGCCATAGGAATCCTGGGATAGCTTACATTCACTTCCACTGTGCAAAGTGGAGTCAAGTAGAGGGAGACCTGGAGAGCTTCCGGCCAGGCTGTATCTCTGCCTGCAAGCTGGAGGTACAAACGAAGCCCAACTAAATCTCAACCTGGACCTGCTGCTGCTGCTCCCTGCAAAGGCAACTCATCTCCAGGAATCAGGAGAAGGTTACCTGGACCCTCTGAGCTGGAACTGAAGGGGCCAAAGGCCTTGTATGGATGGCACTTCCTTTGCAGTGCTGGCAGCTGATGGGTGGTTGTTTCCTCCTCTCTTTGGGCTCTGCCCTCCCTCACAGCTCCTACCGCACCCCAGGGCCTTCCTCAGGGAACCCTGAAAGTGGGTCGTCAGTGTCCATGCCATCCCCGAGGAAGCTGCTTTTTGGAGGGGCATTCGGAGAGATAATAATTCCCACTGGCGAGAAGCCATAGGAATCCTGGGATAGCTTACATTCACTTCCACTGTGCAAAGTGGAGTCAAGTAGAGGGAGACCTGGAGAGCTTCCGGCCAGGCTGTATCTCTGCCTGCAAGCTGGAGGTACAAACGAAGCCCAACTAAATCTCAACCTGGACCTGCTGCTGCTGCTCCCTGCAAAGGCAACTCATCTCCAGGAATCAGGAGAAGGTTACCTGGACCCTCTGAGCTGGAACTGAAGGGGCCAAAGGCCTTGTATGGATGGCACTTCCTTTGCAGTGCTGGCAGCTGATGGGTGGTTGTTTCCTCCTCTCTTTGGGCTCTGCCCTCCCTCACAGCTCCTACCGCACCCCAGGGCCTTCCTCAGGGAACCCTGAAAGTGGGTCGTCAGTGTCCATGCCATCCCCGAGGAAGCTGCTTTTTGGAGGGGCATTCGGAGAGATAATAATTCCCACTGGCGAGAAGCCATAGGAATCCTGGGATAGCTTACATTCACTTCCACTGTGCAAAGTGGAGTCAAGTAGAGGGAGACCTGGAGAGCTTCCGGCCAGGCTGTATCTCTGCCTGCAAGCTGGAGGTACAAACGAAGCCCAACTAAATCTCAACCTGGACCTGCTGCTGCTGCTCCCTGCAAAGGCAACTCATCTCCAGGAATCAGGAGAAGGTTACCTGGACCCTCTGAGCTGGAACTGAAGGGGCCAAAGGCCTTGTATGGATGGCACTTCCTTTGCAGTGCTGGCAGCTGATGGGTGGTTGTTTCCTCCTCTCTTTGGGCTCTGCCCTCCCTCACAGCTCCTACCGCACCCCAGGGCCTTCCTCAGGGAACCCTGAAAGTGGGTCGTCAGTGTCCATGCCATCCCCGAGGAAGCTGCTTTTTGGAGGGGCATTCGGAGAGATAATAATTCCCACTGGCGAGAAGCCATAGGAATCCTGGGATAGCTTACATTCACTTCCACTGTGCAAAGTGGAGTCAAGTAGAGGGAGACCTGGAGAGCTTCCGGCCAGGCTGTATCTCTGCCTCCAAGCTGGAGGTACAAACGAAGCCCAACTAAATCTCAACCTGGACCTGCTGCTGCTGCTCCCTGCAAAGGCAACTCATCTCCAGGAATCAGGAGAAGGTTACCTGGACCCTCTGAGCTGGAACTGAAGGGGCCAAAGGCCTTGTATGGATGGCACTTCCTTTGCAGTGCTGGCAGCTGATGGGTGGTTGTTTCCTCCTCTCTTTGGGCTCTGCCCTCCCTCACAGCTCCTACCGCACCCCAGGGCCTTCCTCAGGGAACCCTGAAAGTGGGTCGTCAGTGTCCATGCCATCCCCGAGGAAGCTGCTTTTTGGAGGGGCATTCGGAGAGATAATAATTCCCACTGGCGAGAAGCCATAGGAATCCTGGGATAGCTTACATTCACTTCCACTGTGCAAAGTGGAGTCAAGTAGAGGGAGACCTGGAGAGCTTCCGGCCAGGCTGTATCTCTGCCTCCAAGCTGGAGGTACAAATGAAGCCCAACTAAATATCAGCCAGGACCTGCTGCTGCTGCTCCCTGCAAAGGCAACTCATCTCCAGGAATCAGGGGAAGGTTACCTGGACCCTCTGAGCTGGAACTGAAGGGGCCAAAGGCCTTGTATGGATGGCACTTCCTTTGCAGTGCTGGCAGCTGATGGGTGGTTGTTTCCTCCTCTCTTTGGGCTCTGCCCTCCTTCACAGCTCCCACCACACACCAGGGCATTCCTCAGGGAACCCCATAAGTGGGTCGTCATTGTAAATGCAATCTCCAAGGAAGCAGCTTCATGGAGGGGCATTCAGAGAGGAAAAGGGATTCTGTGGGAAGTGTTGAAATGAAAATGCCACATTTGCCTTGTACGCAAATGAGTGCATTCCTTTCAGCCATTATCTCCTAACAGGAATTGCATTTTGTCTTTTTCCCCATGCAGGTGAATGCCAGGAGAGTGGAAGTGAAGCAGTTGTAGGTGTCCTCTAATGAGAACCAAGTGAGCACAAAGTGAGAGGAGAGACACCTGGAAATCCAATCAGGACAAAAAAGCATCAGTGAAACCAAGCGAGGAATGTGAGGAACCAATCCTGCATTTCTCAGGGTGCTGGAAATTACAACCCTTAATTCCAGAAGGTTGCTAAGTCAAGAAGAGGGGAAGGGATCTCGGGTGTGGAAATTTATCAAAAGACAGATGGAACAAACAGATAAACTGTAGAAATTCCAGAGACTAAATGCAAAATATGGAATATTATACAAACCTCCACGCAGGCATGATTTCAAATGTGTGTTGTGTAAAACGGCACAAGCCTTAGCAAGCCCCAGTGATCCCACACTTAGAGGAAGCCATATAGAATTATGGAAAGTAAACAGACCTGCAGTGCTGGTGGAAATCTTATTAAAGATCTAAGAATCCACAGTGGAGAGAAGCCCTACACATGCACAGAATGTGGAAAGAGCTTCACTCAGAGAAATTATCTAACAAGGCATCAAACAATCCACACTGGGGAGAGGCCCTATAGATGTATGGAATGTGGTAAGCGCTTCAACCAGAGTAGTATTCTTACAAACCATCAAAGAACACATACTGGTGAAAAGCCTTTTACATGCATGGAATGTGGAAAGAGCTTCACTCAAAGTGGAAAACTTTCTATACATCAAAGAACCCACACTGGGGAGACAGCACATAAATGCATGCAGTGTGGCGAGAGTTTCAGTCAGAGTAAACTTCTTAGGATTCATCAAAGAACCCACACTGGGGAGACGCTATACAGATGCATGGAATGTGGAAAGAGTTTCACTTACCGTGGAGGTCTTATGCATCATCAACAAACCCACACTGGGGAGAGACCCTACAGATGTATGAAATGCGGTAAGTGCTTCAACCAGAGTAGTACCCTTAGAAACCATCAAAGAACACATACTGGTGAAAAGCCTTTTACATGCATGGAATGCGGAAAGAGTTTCACTGGACAGGGAAGTCTTATAAAGCATCAAAGAACTCATACTGGGGAGAGGCCCTATACATGCATGGAATGTGGAAGGAGCTTCAGCCAGCGTGATCCCCTTACAAACCATCGAAGGATCCACACTGGGGAGAGGCCCTATAGCTGCATGGAATGTGGAAAGAGCTTCAGCCGGAATGGTCATCTTGCAAATCATCGAAGAACCCACACAGGGGAGAAGCCATTTAAATGCACAGAATGTGGAAAGAGCTTCAGCTTGGACAATTCTCTTAGGAACCATCAAAGGACCCACACTGGGGAGCGGCCCTATAGCTGCATGGAATGTGGAAAGAGCTTCAGCCAGAATGGTCATCTTGCAAACCATCGAAGAACCCACACAGGGGAGAAGCCATTTAAATGCACAGAATGTGGAAAGAGCTTCGGCCAGAGTGGTCATCTTAGAGAGCATCAAAGAACACACACTGGGATCAGCTATGTAAAAGGAATGAACTTGGACAGAGCTTCTGCTGGAGTTATTCTCTTATGAAACATCAAAAAACTAACACTGGGTAGACGCCATATATATGAGTATAGGGTGGAATCAATGTCTACAAGAGTGATCATTTTGTGAACCATCAAAGGACACACACCGGCAAAAAGCCTTTTCAATGCATGCAATCCGGAAGAAGCTGCCGTTTAAGTGGCAGTCTTACAACCTGTCAATGAATTCACACAGGATAGAGGCTGTACAAGTACATGGAACATGGAAAGAGCTGCAGAGCAGAATCTTCATCTTATCTTCATTATCGCAGCCATGGGAATTCAGGAGTAGAATATGGCCCCAAAAAGAGAGGCCTTGGAGGTGCCAGCCTTGGTGATGCCACTGGTTATCAAGGCAGGCCACTGCTGTGCATGTGAAGAGAGTTGGTGAGTCGGCCTAGATAGAAGACGGACCTTCACAGAACAGGGACAGTGGTGCAAGGGGGTAAAGGGGATACCAGGAGGAGGCGGCATGATGGAGAAGGATTCTCTGCAAGGCCATGGTGGAGTATGAGCTGAGCCTTGCAGAGAATGTCAAGAGCAACACAAAGGGCTTCTAACTTCAAGTAAATCAGACGAGGAAGGGCAGACAGGTGGTGGGACCCCTTAAGAGGGAGGGGATCTGGTAACTGGTGTAAGGGAGCAGGCACAGATGCTAAATTATTATCTTGCTTCTGTGTTCTTCCCAAAATAGTTTGGGGGAGATCGACTGGTGGCGGGGGTGTAGATGAGGTTAGGGTTATGGAGGCCCCATTGGTGTCACCTCTGGAAGCCGAGGTGCTCCTCAAGGCCCTGGATGTCACAACGGCACTGGGCCAAGATGGGTACATTCAAGATTGTTCAGGAATAGCCTGGGGAGCTCTCGCATTCATTGCCCTACATTTTTGGGGCCTCGTGCAAAACAGGAGTAGTTTTGGGGATTGCAGGGTGGCATCAGTGGTTCCAGTCTTCTAAACTGTAGCTGAGGGGATATGGGGAATTGCAAGCCTTTTAGCCTCCTGCCCATTCTCAGAAAGACAGTGGAGCCGAAGAGAACAAGAGGAGGCGCTGGCGACAATGCAAAGTTCTCCATCTAGGAAAATGGACGTGAATGCACAGTTGCATGATGGGGCCCTTGGGTCACGGGTGCTCCCCTGCCTTTCCTTGGACATGCTCTGTCTCTCCCTTTCTCGATGCTCCTTTTCCTTCTCTGCGTACGTAACGCTGCCAGCAGGAATTCCCTTCCAGTCCTGCCAGTTAACCTCTCGCTCACGTTGTGCTCAGACTGCAAGGCTCCTTGGCTGGACTACGGGGTCCTGAGGATGAGACTCTGCTCAAGCACCTGTGACTCTGGGTCAGCCATCCACAACATAGATACTCAGTTGTGCTACAAGTTGATTGGTTTCAAGACATTCAAAAAGTTATTTTTTTGTGAATAAACAGTGAATAATAAAGTCAGGCATTGTTGTTGCATAATTGTTACTGCAGGCATTCAAAACGCCATGGTTTCATGGCATTCAGAAACATTTCCTTCACAAATACAACAATGCATAACAGCTTCCGACGGAGTACCACACTTTCCCTTCACAAACACTCCTCACTCTCAGATCCTCCTTCCTCTTCTGAATGCACTTCCACCAGTCTTGCCTACCTGTCTCTCAGCCCAACCTTTCCATTCTGCACTCAGCTTTCTCCCCACTTCTGCCTCCAACACCCTTCTAATGCTTGATGGTATTGGGATGTGGCTCCCCCCAGTCTCGGCTTCGTCCCCCGAGGACTCGACCCCCTTCCCTAAATCCCTCCCACAGCATTACCTGGGATCCCAAGGAGAAGCTCAGTTTCTCCATCCCAGGCTCTGCCCACCTCTCAGTCACCACCAAGCACCACACTCCCTATTCAGAGCCCTGTGCAGAAGAATGAGGGGTGGGGACAGGTCCCAGATTGAGTGGGGGCATCAAGGGGCTGGAGGAGGCCCCTAGCAGTGGGGAGAGCAGGCTGGGCAGACGGGGTCCCCAAACCTTGGGCCGGGGTCCCCTGCCCCCTGAAAACCATCCGAGCCGGGAGGGGCACAACAGTGCAGGGGTAAGCTCAGCAGCTTCCGACCTGAGCTCCCTGGGAAATCCAGGATGGTCCCGCCTGTGCCTGCGGATTCAGTGCCTTGCATTGTCCCAGAAACATGGAGCATTTCCTCTTTGGCTGCAGCACAGCAAGCGACTGACCTTGGGGAATCCCTAACCCAGGTGACCTCAGAAAGGAACCCTGGGCTGCACACATTGAGTTCCTTCAGACACTGGGCTATGAATTCTGTCACACTGTGTCATAGGGGGCACAACCTACAGTGGATTGGAGTGGGACCAATTCCTCTCAAACGCTTTGCCAGGTTCCTGGACACAGCAGATGTTTCCTTTCAACGCCTGCCCAGGGCTGGTAATTTCCCTCCTTCAAATTTTTCACAGCTGCCACCATGTTTGCTCACCTGGATGCATGCGCTGGGTCCGTGTGTGCCCACACATTGGATGCACTGCATCATCTGTTCATCTGAGTGCGCATGTGCCTGGAAGGACCACGTTTCGCCTTGAGACACTGGGCTATGAATTCTGTCACAGTGTAGCATAGGAGGCACAACCCATGGAGGATGGGAGTGGGACCGGTACTTTCAAAGTCTTTGCCAGGTTCCAGGCACAGCAGATGTCGCCTCCCAACGCCTGCCCAGGGCTGGTACTTTCCCTCCTTCAATATTTTCCAGGGCTGCCACCACGTTTGCTCACCTGGATGCGTGTGCTGGGTCCGTTTGTGCGCACCCATTGGATCCAGTGCATCATCTCCTAATCTGAGCCAGCATGTGCCTGGAAGGGCAACACCCCCCATGCCTGACTCTCAAAATTAAGCAGAGAGAGCGCCATCGTGTGCCCACCCCTGGAATGCTGTGGGGGCGAAAGGGCTGGACTGCAGGCTGGGGAGTTTGGGCTTCTAGTCCCCTCCTCGTTCACGAAGCTCACCTAGTGACTTGGGGACAGTCCCTCGCCCTCAGCAGAACGTGCTTCGCATGGTGGTGGTTGTGCAGATGAACTGGAGGGGAGGAAGGGCAGGTAAGTCACTTTGGGTCCCCCGTGGGTGGAAGCAAGCAGCACAGACCTCGATGGTAGTGATGAGCACAATGGGCCAACTGTGAGCATAGGCAACAAGATGGACGGCCTCCCCAGTGGCAAAGCTGCAGGTACCGTGCAGCATTTCGATGTGTAGATACTGCTGGGCTGGAGCCCTGATCCGTGGTGATACCAACGAGGAGGAGCAATGCATTCACGAGATCCCTTCTTGCCAGGAAGGGGCTGGAACCCATGTCCTCCAAGCTGGCTCCCTCTGAAATGCCACCTCTTCCTCAAACAGGCTGCGAGGCAAGCACAGCAAGGAGGCCCTCTGCCTGCCTGAGAAGGGGGTCCAAGGAGGAGGCTCATGGGGGCTACACCCTGGACGAGGCCACCAGGACCCACCCCCTGCTCTTGCAGGACAGCAACTCACCCCATCCCACTCAGATGGCTGCCTCGTTTCGCCTGGAATGTCCCTAGTGTGGAGAGCCCACAATCCCTGTAGGAAACGGGCTGCACTGTTGTGTTGCTCTGACAGTGAGGAATCTCCCTGATCTCCAGCCTGAACCTGGCTTGTCCCAACTTGAGCTGATGCTTCCTTCTCTCTTGCCATTGCACTTTGTGCCAGCCTTTGAGGTAACTGCAGGGCGCTATTCTGCCTCCCACAGGCTTCTCTTCCGCATCATTCATGTTACCCCCCCCCCTCCGGATCCTTTCCAGGTTTTCTGCATCTTTCAAAACTTTTGGTACCGGAACTGGACAAGGAGTTCCAGATGATCAAAATCCCCCATGGTTTGGAAATACTGACCTGAGGGCAGACCATGAGAACTGGGCCTGTTCAGCCTTGAGAAGACTAAGGGGTGACATGAAATCCCTCTCCAAGTATCTCACCATCTGTCACAACGAGGAACGTCAGGGTCTCATCCCATTGACAACAGAGTGCGGGACAGGGAATAAACAGCTCCAGTTCTGACCACCCAGGTTCAGGCTGGACATCAGGAAAAGCTTCCACACTGTCAGGGCAACACAAAAGTGGAACCAGCTGCCTGGAGAGGTCCTGTGCTCACCCACAGTAGCGACATTCTGGAACAACCCAGACAGCCATCTGAATGGGATGATGGGAACTGGTGACCTGCAACTTGATGAGCATTTGATGGCCTTCTTGGCCCCTTCCAACTCAGCTCTTCTCTGATTCTATGAAACTACGAGTCAGTGATGTTTCATCGCTCTGGTTTTGGTTTGTTGGAATGTTAACTTTTATTACTTTTAAATGAAGTGTGCCGTAAGGGTGCCCCTGTTGCTGAAGCTCTTTTCAAGTTCAATGCATTTAAGTATCTGCTCCTCAGTGTGCATTCCCTGATGTCTTCTAAGATTTCCACTTCGGTTAAAGCTCTCTCCACATTCCAAGAATCTGTTTGGCCTCAGCCCAGAGTGGGTTCTTTGATGTTTCCTAAGAGAGTGACTCTGGCTGAAGCTCTTTCCACATTCTATACAGATATAGGGCCTCTCCCCAGTGTGGATTCTTTGATGTATTTTACGGCTTCCACTTTGGGAAAAGTTCTTTCCACATTCCATGCATCTATATGGCTTCTCCCTAGTGTGTGTAGTTTGATGCTTCTTAAGAGCATTATCGCAGCTGAAGCTCTTTCCACATTTGAAACATATGTATGGCTTCTCCCAAGTATGGGTTGTTTGATGCCTTGTAAGGTTTCCATTTAGTTAGTTAGTTAGTTAGTTAGTTTATTTAAACATTTCCATACCACCCCATCGCAATAAAGCCTCGGGGTGGCTCACAGCATGATATAAAACAATTCAATTAAGCCCTCTCCGACCCCGGTGCATCTCAGCAAACCCTCTAAAATCCCATATACAATTAACAATTAAAATACGATTTAAATAAAAAGGTCTTTCCCTGGCGCTGAAAAACAAATAATGACGGTGCCAGGCGGACCTCTCTGGGGAGCGCATTCCATAATTTGAAGCTCTTCAAAAGAGTTTGAAGCTCTTTCCACATTCCATGCATGTATAGGGCCTTTCCCTAGTGTGGGTTATTTGATGGTATTGAAGATGACCGCTCTGGATGAAACTCTTTCCACATTTCATGAAGGTATAAGGTCTCTCTCCAGTGTGTATTCTTTGATGTCACCTAAGATTTCCACTTTCGGTAAAGCTGTTTCCACATTCCATGCATGTATAGGGCCTCTCTCCAGTGTGGGTTCTTTCATGTCTTCTAAGACTTCTACTTTCAGGGTAGATCTTCCCACATTCAGTGCATCTGTACATACGCTCACCAGTATGTGCTCTTTGATGTTTTCTAAGAGCACCACTTTGACTGAAGCTCTTTCCACACTCTATGCATTTAAAAGGCTTTTCACCAGTGTGAATTCTTTGACGGCTTTTAAGATTTTCATTTTCATTGAAGCTTTTTCCACATTCCATGCATGTATAGCGCCTCTCCCCAGTGTGGGTGCTTTGATGTTTTGTAAGTTATTTACAGTTCCTGAAGCTCTTTCCACAATCTGGGCATATATATGACTTCTCCCTAGTAATGATCCCTTGATGTTTAATAAGACTTCCACCAGCACTGCCACTCTGCCTACTTTCCATAATTCTTTATGGCTTCCTGAAATTGTGGGATTCCTGAAGTTCTCTAAGACTTGTACTATCTCTGATGCTCTGCCTACATGGAAGCTTCTACAGTATTCTGCACATTTCGTTTGTCTCTGGGTTTTCTACCCTTTGTGCATTTGGTTCATCAGACATTTGGTAAGTTGTCACACCCTAGCCCATTTCCCCTTCCCCTTCTTTTGCAACTTTCTGGAATTAAGTATTGTGATATCCCGGTCCATGAGAAATGCAGGAGTGTTTCCTCAGGTTCCTCACTTGGTTTCACTTTTGCTTTTTGATCCTATTTGACTTGAAACTGTCTCTTTTCTCAGTTAGTGTTCACTTGTTTCTCATTCGAGGACCGTGGAATTGTATCCTTTCCATTGTCTTGCCACTCACCTGTTCGAGAAGAAACGGAGAATGAAAATTCTGATATGAGTTAATGGCTGAAAGGGATGAACCAGTTTGACCTCAAGGCAAAGTCCACATTTTCCTGTCAACATCTCCAACGTAATCCCTTTTCCTCTTTCAATATCCCAGGGAAAAACAGCTTTCTCAAGGACTACATTTACACAGAAGTCATACACCAAAACATGCACCAACATGCAGGTGAGCTCAATTCCCCCAAGGAGTTTGGCACTGAGAAGCAAAACTAATTTCCAGGGCTGTGACATGCAAAGTGTGCATTGAGATCAAACGACCTCAGAGGGAGCAGGTTCCATCACTCTCACGGAACCTCTCTCTGGCTGACTTATCCTCCATCTGGGTCAAGGGCTGGTTAGGGTGCCCGGTGACCCGCTCATGGATTTTTCCCTGAGGAACGCTTTGGGGTGCAGTGGGAACTGTGAGGGAGGGGAGAGGTGGCTGGTCTGAACAGAGGAGGGAACACCCGCACATCAGCTGCCAGCACTGCAAAGGAAGTACCATCCATGCAAGGCCTTTGGCCCCCTTCAGCTCCAGCGCAGAAGGACACATAACATTCCCCCCAATTCCTGGAGATGAGTTGCCTTTGCAGGGAGCAGTGGAAGGTTCAAGCATTTATTTAGTCTCGCTCTGTTTGATCCTCCAGCTTGGACGCAGAGATAACGCCTGATCAGATGCAGTTTGGGTCTTCCTCACCTGCCTATACTTTGCACAGTTAAATAAATGTAAGCTATCCCAGGATTCCTATGGCTTCTTCCCAGTGGGAGTTTTATTGTGGTTTGAAAGATGATTGCTCAAACTGAAGATCTTCTCTCATTCCAGGCCTTTTAAGACTAATGCTTACAAATTTCCTGGGATACAATTTCCAAAAGCAGTACTGGGATACAATCTCCAAACTGACAGAATGATCTCAGTTAGAATCCAAGGCAAACCATTCAACATCACAGTAGTCCAAGTCTATGCTCCAACCACTGGTGCTGAAGAGGCTGAAGTTGACCAGTTCTATGAAGGCCTACAACATCTTCTAGAATTAACTCCAAAAAATGATGTCCTTATCATCATCAGGGACTGGAATGCTAAAGTAGGAAGCCAAAAGATAATCGGAATAACAGGCAAGTTTGGCCTTGGCGTACAAAATGAAGCAGGGCACAAGCTGGTAGAATTTTGTGAAGAGAATACGATGGTCATGACAAACACTTTTTTCCAACAACCCAAGAGATGACTCTACACATGGACATCACCAGACTGTCAACACAGAAATCAGATTGACTATGTGCACTGCAGTCAAAGATGGAGAAGCTCCATACAGTCAGTAAAAAAAAGACCAGGAGCTGACTGTGGCTCAGATCATGAGGTTAATGTTGCAAAAGTTAGGGTTACAATGAAGAAAGTAGGGGAAAGCACTAGGCCACTCAGGTATGACCTAAATCACATCCCTGATGAATATACAGTAGAAGTGACAAATAGAATTTAATAACTAGATCTGATAGACAGAGTGCCTGAAGAACTAGTGACAGAGGTTCACAACATTGTACAAGAAGTAGCATCTTAATCCATCCCAAAGAAAAAGAAATGCAAGAAAGCAAAATGGCTGTCCAAGGAAACTTTACAAATGGCTGAGGAAACAAGGGAAGCGAAAGGCGAGGGAGAGAGAAAAAGATACACCCAACTGAATGCAGATTCCAGAGAATAGCTAGAAGGGATAAGAATGCCTTAATTGTACAGTGCAAAGAAATAAAAGAAAACAATAGAATAGGGAGAAATCTCTTCAAGAAAATTGGAGATCTGAAGGGAGCACTTCATGCAAAGATGGGCATGATAAAGGTCCAAAGCGGCAGGGACCTAACAGAGGCAGAAGAGATTAAGAAGAGGTGGCAAGATTACACAGAGGAACTATATAAGAAAGAGCTTAACGTCCCTGATAACCACGATGGGGTGGTCACTGACCTCGAGCCAGACATCCTGGAATGTGAAGTCAAATGGGCCTTAGGAAGTCTGAGCAAAAACAATGCTAGTGGAGGTGAAAGTATTCCAGCTGAGCCATTCAAAATCCTAAAAGACGATGCAGTAAAAGTGCTACACTCAATATGCCACAAATTTGGAAGACTCAACAGTGGCCACAGGATTGGAAAAGGTCAGTTTGCATTCCAATTCCAAAGAAGAGCAATGTCAAAGAATGCTCAAACTACTTCACCATTGCACTCATTTCACATGCTAGCAAAGTTATGCTCAAAATCCTACAAGCTCACCTCCAACAGTATGTGGACCAAGAACTACCAGAAGTACAGTCAGGATTTCGAAGAAGCAGAGGAACTAGAGATCAGCCTGCCAACACATGCTGGATCATGGAGAAAGCTAAGGCATTCCTGAAAAACATTTACTGTTGCATCATTGACTATGCTAAAGCCTGTAATGGTGTGGATAACAACAAATTGTGGCAAGTTCTTAAAGAGATGGGAGTTTCAGACCATCTTATATGCCTCTTGAGAAACCTTTATGCGGGTCAAGAAGCAACAGTGAGACATGGACATGGAACCACTGATGGGTTCAAACATGGGAAAGGAGTATAGCAATGCTGTATACTGTCGCTCAGCCTATTTAACTTAAATGCAGCATATCATGTGAAAGGCAGGGCTAGATGAATCACCAGTTGGAATCAAGATTGTCTGCAGAAATATCAAAAACCTCAGATATAGAAACATAGAAACAGAGCGAGTCAGAAGGGGCCTCCTGGGCCATCTAGTCTGACCTCCGGCACCAGCCGGCTCTGCTCATGACATGCCCACCATGTGCATGTCCAGCCTATCTTTGAACACCCTCACCGATGGGGCCTCAACGACCTCCCGTGGAAGCCCATTCCACGCCCTCGGGGTCCTAACTGTCAGGAAGTGCTTCCTGGCATCCAAATTGAACCTTGGCTCCCTGAGCTTTGCTCCATTGGAGCGCGTCCTGCCTTCCTCTGCAGGGGAGAACAGGCCTCTCCCCATCTCCATGTGACACCCCCTCACATACCTGTATGTTGCCAACATATCCCCTCTGAGTCTCCTCTTCTCCAGGCTGAAGAGACCCAGTTCCCTCAGTCTCGCCTCATACCCCATCCCCTGCAAACCAGCCACCATCCTTGTGGCCCTACGCTGCACTGACTCCAACCTGGCTATATCCTTTCTGTAATGAGGGGCCCAAAACTGAACACAATACTCCAGTTGCGGGCGCACCAGAGTCATGTAGAGTGGAAGTAATACCTCTCTTGATCTAGAAGCCACACTTCTGGCTATGCAACCAAGGGTGGCATTCGCCCTCTTGACCACCGCATCACACTGCTGACTCATGTTTAGCCTGCGGTCAACCAGTACCCCGAGGTCCCTTTCACAAGTGCTGCTCTCCAGCCACTTGTCCCCTAACCTGTACTTATGACAGCTATTCCTATGCCCCAAGTGCAAGACCTTGCACTTCTCCACATTGAACGCCATCCTGTTGTCTCCTGCCCACTTCCATAGTCTGTCCAGATATGCAGATGATACCACTCTAATGGCAGAAAGTGAAGAAAAACTAAAGAGCCTCTTGATTTGGGGGAAGGATGAGAACTAAAAAGTTGGCTTGCTACTCTACAGTAAGAAAACTAAGATCATGTCATCCAGTCCTCTTACTTCCTGGCAAATAGATGGGGAAGAAATGGAGGTAGTGACATATTTTATTTTCCTGGGCTCCAAGATCACTGCAGACGAGGACTGCAGCCAAGAAATTAAAAGACACTTGCGCCTTTTGAGGAAACTATGGCAAATCTAGACAGCATACTAAAAAGCAGAGACATCACCCTGCCAACAAAAGTGCTTACACGCAAGGCTATGGTCTTCCCAGTTGCAATGTATGGCTGTGAAAACTGGACCATAAGGAAGGCTGAGTGCCAAAGAACTGAGGCCTCTGAATTATGGTGTTGGAGGAGACTCCTGCAAGTCCCTTCGACTGCAAGGTGATCAAACCAGTCAGTCCTAGATGATATCAACCATGATTGCGCTTTAGAAGGCCACAGACTGAAGATAAAACTCAAGTACTTTGGCCACCTAATGAGAATGAAGGACTTACTGGAGAAGACACTGGGAAGAGTAGTTGGCAAAAGAAGAAGGGGATGGCAGAGAAGGAGGTGGCTGGATGGAGTCACTGAAGCAATTGGTGTGAGCTTAGGTGGACTCCAGGGGATGGTGGAGGACAGGAGGGCCTAGAGGAATGTTGTCCATGGGGTCGCGATGGGTCAGATATGACTTTGTGACTAACAACAACAACAACTGATTTCCTGATCAACATTCCTTTGGTTAGATTATTAATCTACTCATGGGATAGCAAAGAATTGTCCACTTTTAGCCCACAATGAACACTTTCCCCGGCTTGCTGTTTCCTGTCCCCTTTTTCTTTACCTGGACTGTGTCATGCTTCCTCTTTTTCCTGCAGGCTTGCAAAGTCTCTCTCTGCACCTGATGCTCCCTCTTGATGCTGAAAAGGCTGACAGATGCTCACCGATCTGTCTCCTGCAAACCACCTGCAGAAGAACAAAGGCAAGACAGAAATGTTGCCAGGAGGGAGCAGCCAATCCCACTGGAAAATCCCCAGAACCCAGCTGCCTCTGCTTCAGCCCCTGGAGTGCCACCCCTTTCCCACTGCATGGGGGCTCTGGAGAGTCCTTTTCCATTGCCTGCGTGTACCTGGGATTTCAGCCTTGATTTATGGAGATTTTGCCAGGCGGTGCACCATGTCCTTAAGGGAAGCAGAAGCAATGCCAATGTGTGCTCTCCTCAGAGTAAAGTGTAAGGGAAGGCAAGAGAGAAAGATCAGCGTCGTGTCACCACTGGGACTGGCACCCGTGGGAAGGCCCATGCACAGCTCATCGGCCTTTCTTCCTCCTGGGAGACCCTCTAGGGGTAGCAATACTGTCTAAACCAAGACGAGAGAGCAAGCCCTGGGGTGAGCCAAGGGAGGCCAGATCCACGTGGGACGAGGCAGGCAGCCTCCCCGGGCAGCTCCCATGGGTGCTGGTGCCATGCACATGGGAGGGGCCCTTCCTCCAAACCCCGGAGAGATGTGCAGGGAGGGGGTGGTGTCGCCCCTCTGCCGAAGGGGATGGAGTGCGGATGCCTCCGCCTTGCTGGATTGAGGCCGAGTGAAATGGCGGACTCTCAGCCTTCCTCCCGGGCCTTCCCGGATCCCCAACACCTCTGCAACTGGGGGGGGGGGGGTCCATTTGTCCCTCCCCCTCCTTGCCCTTCCAACCCACAAACCCTGAAACCCTGAGCTGATCCCCCATTGTGTGACCCGGATACACTGCGCCTATTGTACTGTGGCCCCAGGAAGCACGGACCCAGATCGGGGTCCCACTGGTCTGCCTGTGAGTGGGGGGTGAGGGGAAAGGTGGAAACCAGGCCTCTTCTCCACAATAACTTTACGGGGGGCGGGGGGAGGCGGGCGGCTTGCAAGACCCACAATCCAGGAAATGTTTCCAGGCCGACTGGGGAGGGTGGGAATCGAACTCGGCTCCCGCCGCCGTGGAAGGCGAGGAACGGCGAGCCCGGCCTCTCCCGCCTCGGCCCGACGCAGCGCACCGGTCCCACCCGCGCGCACGGGGGGCTCCGCCATCTCGCCCCGCGGCCCCGGAGACGGCAAGGAGCGCCCCCCTCCTCCCGCGCAGCCTCTCCCCGCCCCCCCCCCCCCGGTACCTGGCCGCTGCCCCAGGAAATCCCGGGACTCGGGCCCTGCCCGGAGCGCTCCCCGGAGCGGAGGATCGTGCAGTGCACGCCCTGCCACGCCTCGCGCGGGGAGCCGGGATCGGACGGGCGCTCTGCCGCCGCAGCGCCGGGAGAGGGGGGGCTCTCCGCTCTGCCCCGCCCCCCCCTCCACGCTCGCCCTCCTTTCCCCCGCCCGCCGCCCGCCGCCCACCGCCCGCCTTCGCTCTCGCCCACCTTCCCATCGCGCCCTCGTTTCTCCGAGCCAGGCGCGACTCCGAAGCCTCTGCCGCCTCTCCGGGCAGCGCAGCGCTCCGCGCTGCACACTCTTGGCCAGAGCGGAAGCGGGCCCCGTGCTACCCGCCCCCATGGAACTGCCATAAACAGATCACAAAGGGTGCCTCAGTGTCTGGTGGTGAAGACCAAATGACCGCACTCCATTAGTGGGTGTTCATATAGTGTCATATATGCAGGCTTGGAAAAGTGGCAGCCAGCGCTTTCTTGGAATGCTCATGGCTGCTCCCCAGCACAGGGCAACTACTGACATGCCAAAAAGGAGGGAGCGGCGCTGGAGCCGGTCCTCTCCAGCGCCAGACTCGGCAGGCATTTCTTCCCCTCCTACTGCGGCAATGGCTAGCTGGCCGGCACCGCTCCTTCTCCGAGCCCAGTGTGGCCATGCTGGCTGCCCGGCAAGGCCAAAGCAGCCGTGCCTGATTAACTGACTGCCTGCAGTGTGTGAAGCTGTGGCCACTGGCTGGTTGCTGCCTTCGGCTTGCAATGGCACAAGGGAAGGGGGGCTGCTGTCTTACATCAGCTGCCTCGCCTGAGACTGGACTGCCTGGAGATCATTGATGCAGTGGGAGGCCTGCGCCCAGGTGCCCCTTGACACACACAGCAGTGAGGTCTGAGGAAGTGCCTATGTGGGAAATGTTACACCAGGCTGAGAAAAGCTCCAAAAACCACAGGGAGACCAGAGGACCATGGGACTCATGGAGGACCTGAAGTTCCTGCTCAAACACCAACCCTGCAAGGGAGGACCAGCAGCATAACAGACCAGGATGAGAAGAAGCTGACATCAGGGCCAGCCAAGGGCCCACAACTGGAGGGGGCAAGGGAGAAGAGCCCTGAAGAAAAGCAGCCTATCGGAGACCAGGATCGGGTTCCAGCTTGAAGACTTGGATCAAAGCGACTAGCATTTGCCTAATGCTGAGTAGCCTAGATGATAATGCTGAAGGAAAAAGGGGGAGTTTCTTGAAATTATTACTCTGGCTGTCTCTGTGTACTACTGTTAATTTTGGTACTCCCTTCTATACCATCTGTCCTTGTAGGAAGAAAACAGTGCATTTCCTAATTTCTCTGTTTTTCGTTTTAGAATACTGCCTCGTTGTGTAATAGAATGTTTATGCTTTAGTAGCACTGGTGAAAACCCAGAATGGATTTCTTACACCTGGAACATCATATATGTCTGGATTCCCACCAAGGACCAGATAAAACAGACATGCAAATTACAGAAGGGCATGCACATGCTGTCCCAGATCAGCTAAAGGAGAGTAAAAAGGAAAGAAATCATCTGTTAAAAAAAAAAAAGATTTCACAGGTCCCTAGGGAAAACAATTTCCATGTGAAGCCGCTACAGGTAAGGACCACTGAATGCACACTACCAGTTGGGGTGATGATGGTGCACTAGCAACATCCTTACGGCCAATTGGCATATGCTGGAATAGGCTCCCTGGGTGTGAGAGAGAATTTGGTGTGGTGGCTAGCATGTGGCTTTGTTTTTGCTAAGCTGGAAAGGCCCTGGCCTGCAGCTTGGATGGGCAACCACATGCGGATGCTGACTGCTATGCATTATTCATACAAATGGGGCTGGGAAGTGCAACTTGGTACTGCCTGGAATACACACTATGGGTGCAAGACATCTTGGTGCTGGCCAAAAGACGGAGGTCAGCAAACATGCCTAGCTCAGTGGCTCGCATTGGCACATACAAAACTCCACAGGAGAAAACGCTCTACAGGGGATCTCTGGACTCAGTTTCACATGGATTTGCCTTCTAACCATGGAAACCACCCATGGGATTTATAGGGTTAGTAGCCAGAAGGCTTTCATGGCTTTCCCTACAGAAGGATAGGGCACTGGATACCTTGTCCCCAATCTCTGAATTATTACAGGATTCCCCAGGGGCGCTTGCCCTAACTGTAGAGTAGTTCAAACAGTGGTGGAAGACGTTGTCAAAAGGGGGGGTGGGGTATTCTTTTCTCTCTGCCATCCTTCCACCATTTGGAGTTTTCCCAAATCACCATGACGTTAGAGTGCTAGTATCTGCATTCAGTGTTTGTAGTGAAACAGCTAGTGCCATTTCAGACATACAGCGCTCAACTACTGCAACTTGCCATACAAAGTTGCTACACATTGCATTGCTGGCAAGGCAGGACAGAGTTTGCAACACTTGTGGAACACAAGACTGTTTCTTTGGCGCATCACATTGAAAAGCTCAGTGCTTTATAAGCTGCTTTACATTTCATTCTGGTAAAAGTGGCTTGTGAGGATTGCTTTCTTGGTTCTCCAACTGAGGCTGTTACTGGCAGAGCTTGCCAACAATTATTCTAGTATTTCTCAGACATGCATAAGTAGGCATGTCATGAACAGAGCTGGCTGGAGCCAGGGGTCAGACTGGATGCCCCAGGAGATCCCTTTGGAATCACTCTGCTTTTGTGCTTCTGTGTCTATCCAAATGGCCCTCACCTGCACAAGCGGTCTGCACCTTCAAGGTGAAGCTGCAGGGGCTTGGCGGCCTGTCTCCCTGGTCAGGAGGAATCTGTCTTTTGCTAGAAGCTGTAGCCAATTGCAGCACCCCAAAATACCTCAAGAATGGTTGGCCATAGGGAGGCCACATAGTAAAAACACCACAGTTATATACATGCACTGATGGGATAGCATTTTGGTAAGGCATGGCAGAAACAGATGCTTTGTCATGAGTTGTATATTAGGAGCTATTCTCATCTTACCCTGTTGTATGCCATGCTTTATCAAGCTTATTCAATCAGTTATACAAGGTACTCATATGGAGGCCACCCCTGTGAATGCCTCACCCCAGGTGTCTTCAATGGGCCAAATCATGGTCTTAAAGCCACTTACACAGGATATTTCCCAACTCATAGAAAAGCCAGAGTGTGCTAAATCAGATATGCGCAGAATTATGTTTCACCTAGCAGTTTGGCGGGATAATAAAAAGGGAGGAAAGCTGTACACTGAAAAACAAGATTTATCATCCCACCTCACTGCCTTGCCATAAACAGATCACAAAGGGGGCCTCAGTGTCTGGTGGTGAAGACCAAATGACCTCACTCCATTAGTGGGTAACTGTCATTAGTGGGTAACTGTCAATTGCAATCTGTGTAATTTATGGGTTTGCCAAAGTGCCTCCTTGACCCTAAAAAGTTCACAAATGTAACCTTTTCTGGCAGGCCTGTTCCAGATAACTTTGGTTTAGAAGGCTTGTCAAAGGCATCTAATTAGAGTGAAATGTAACTTTTCTTTTTGGTGTTGTGACGTGTATCCAATCACTTTCCTATCCATACCAAAGTATCCAATGACCTTCCTGTGTATTGTATTCACTCCCCTTTTGTGTATTCTATATAACCCTATGGAAATTAACATGGGGTGTTCCTATTTTAGGCACCCATGGATCCATGCATTCAATTGTAAATAAACCTGTTTGCCCTGACAAGAAACTGATTTCCGAGCCTTAATTGCAGATTGGTGTGACAACTCCTTGAATAGTGAGGGCCATGCGCCCTCACATTTCAGCACCATACAGAAGCTGTGGAAGTCTCTTTCCCCAAAATAACCCAATGGCCAGTCCAACCAGACACCCACCTCATGTTTAAGAGACTGCATTGTAATGAGTGAGAGGATCGCAGCTCAGCGGCCCTCAAATGGAGGGTCTGTGTGAGGTGGGCATCCATACTATCAAAGGATAGTAGAGGTGGAAGGGGCCATGATGGCCATGAGGTGCACCCCCCACCCCTGCAGGACCCCACGTTGCACCATCCCACTCTGATGGCCATCCAGTTCCTCTCTGTCTCTCATGTGAAAGAGCCCAGCACCTCTCCAGGCAGCTCCTTGTACTGCAGATTGCTCTGACAGTGAGGAAGCGTTTCCCGATATCTAGCCTGCATCTGGGTTGTTCACAGAAGCCACGTTGCAGAGCGGTGGTTCTGATGCAGGGAGTGTGGAAAGAGTTTCAGCGACATGGTCAGCCTTACGGCACACCCACATCCCACACTGAGGAATAGCCACACAAATGCATCGAGAGTGCAGAGCATAGAAACCTAGACAGTCAGAAGGGGCAAACATGGTGGCAGCTGTGAAAAATTTGAAGGAGGGAAATTACCAGCCCTGGGCAGGCGTTGGAAGGAAACATCTGCTGTGTCCAGGAACCTGGCAAAGCGTTTGAGAGGAATTGGTCCCACTCCAATCCACTGTAGGTTGTGCCCCCTATGCCACAGTGTGACAGAATTCATAGCCCAGTGTCTGAAGGAACTCAATGTGTGCAGCCTGGGGTTCCTTTCTGAGGTCAGGAAATGTGAGTCACTTGGGTTAGGGATTCCCCAAGGTCAGTCGCTTGCTGTGCTCCAGCCAAAGGGGAAATGCTTCACATTTCTGGGACAATGCAAGGCACTGAATCCACAGGCCCAGGGGGGACCATCCCAGGTTTCCCAGGGAGTTCAGGTCGGAAGCTGCTGAACTTCCCCCTGCACAGTTGCGCCCCTCCCGGCTCGGATGGTTTTCAGGGGGCTGGACAAGTTTGGGGCCCCGGCTGCCCAGCCTGCTCTTCCCACTGTTGGGGGCCTCCTCCAGCCCCTCTGTGTCCCACTTGCTCTGGGACCCATCCCCACCCTTATTCTTCTGCACAGGGCTCTGCAGGAGTGTGGTCTGGGAGGGAAAAATTTGAGCTTCTGCATGGGATCCCAGGAAGTGCTGTGGGAGGGATTTACGAGTCGCAAGGAAAGGGAAGGAGGTCGCAGCAGTGACTGGGGGGAGTCACTCCCCAATACTGTCAAGCATTAGAAGGGTGCGAGAGGCAGAAGTGGAGAGAATGCTGAGTCCAGAAGGGAAAGGGTTCTGCAACAGTGACACATGCATTGGTTACTTCCCGGTTGGGTTTCTGTGATGCACTTTCCGTGGGGCTGCCCTTGAAGACAGTCTGGATACTTCAGATGTTTCAAATAGAGCTGCCAGGATGCTGTCGGGGAATGAGTGTTATTCCCATAGAACCCCAGTCCCCTTTCACCTCCATTGGCTTCCCATTGATGTCTGGGCTCAATTCAAGGTGCTGGTCATTACCTATAAAGCCCTAAATGGCTTTGGACCAGGATACCTAAAGAAACGCCTTTTTCCCTATTTGCCCTCCTGGCTCCCTGAGATCGGCAATGGAAGCCCTCCTCCGAGAACCCTCTGTGAAAGACGTTAGGAGACAGAATACCCGGAGGAGGGCCTTCTCTGTGGTGGTGCCCCGACTGTGGAAGGCGCTCCCCGGAGAGGCCCGCCTGGTGCTGTCATTATGTTTTTGGGCACCAGGTCAAGACCTTTTTATGTAATCAATATTTTAATGTTTTAATACTGAATTTTATTATTGTATTTTATTAATTTTCAGCCAGAGTGGATTGTCAATTTATCTATGTTGTAAGCCGTCCAGAGACGCATGTAATTGGATGGCATACACATTTTATTAAAAAAAGAAAGAAAAAGGCTGCACTATGAGACAGGAAGGAAAGACTGGTGGAAGTGCATTCAGAAGAGAAAGAGAATCTGACAGTGAGGAGTGTTTGTGAAGAGAAAGTGCGATAGTCAGTCGGAAGCTGTTACGATTCATTGCTTTATTCATGAAGGAAATAACATTTTGAACCTCATGAACCAATGCACTTGTAGCACAAAGGAATACCTATGTTGTTGATGGGTGACCCAAAATCACAGGTGCATGAACAGAGTCTTATCACGTAGTCCAGCCAAGAAGCCTTGCAGTCTGGGCACGACGTGAGCGAGAGGCTAACCGGCAGGAGTGGAAGGGAATTCCTGCTGGCAGCGTTACGTACGCAGAGAAGGAAAAGGAGCATCAAGAAAGGGAGAGACAGAGCATGTCCAAAGAAAGGCAGGAGAGCCCTGTGACTCAAGGGCCACATCATGCAACTGTGCATTCACATCTTTTCCTAGATGGAGAACTTCACATTTCTCACCAGCGCGCATCTTGTTCTGATCGGCACCATTATCTTTCTGAGAATGGGCATGAGGCTAACAGGCCTGTAATTCCCCATATCCCCTCGGCTACCAGTTTTGAAGACTGGAACCACTGATGCCACCCTCCAATCCCCAGAACTACTCCTGTTTTGCAAGAGGCCCCAAAAATGTAGGGCAATGAATGCGAGAGCTCCCCAGGCTATTCCTGAACAATCCTGAGTGTAGCCCATCTTGGGCCAGTGTCTTTGTGACATCCAGGGCCTTAAGGAGCTCCTCGGCTTCCAAGGGGTGACCCCAATGTGGCCTCCATAACCCTAACCTCATCTACTCCCCTCAATGGTCGATCTCCCCCAAACTACTTTGGGAAGAGCATAGAAGCAAGATAATAATTTAGCATCTGTTCCTGCTCCCTTACACCAGTTACCAGATCCCCTCCCTCTTAAGGGGTTCCACCACCAGTCTCCCCTTCCTCGTCCTATTTACTTGAAGTTAGAAGCCCTTTGCGTTGCTCCTGAATTCTCTGCAAGTCTTGGCTCATACTCTGCCATGGCCTTGGAAAGAATCCTTCATCATGCCGCCTCCTCCTGGTATCTCCTTTGCCCCCTTATACCACTGTTCCTGTTCTGTGAAGGTCCGTCCTCTGTCTAGGCCCGCTCACCAACTCTCTTCACATGCACAGCAGTGGCCTGCCTTGATAACCAGTGGCATCACCAAGGCTGGCACCTCCAAGGCCTCTCTTCTGGGGGCCATACTCTCTTCCTGAATTCCCATGCCTGCAATAATGAAGATAGGATGAAGATTCTGCTCTGCAGCTCTTTCCATGTTCCATGCATTTATACAGCCTCCATCCTGTGCGGATTCATTGACGGGTTGTAAGACTGCCACTTAAATAGCAGCTTCTTCCAGACTGCATGCATTTAAAAGGCTTTTTGCTAGTATGTGTCCTTTGATGGTTCACAAAATGACCACTCCGGTAGACGTTGATTCCACCCTATACACATATATATGGCCTCTACCCAGTGTGAGCTCTTTGATGTTTCATAAGAGAATGACTCCAGCTGATGCTCTTTCCAAGCCCAATGCATTTAAATAGCTGCTCCCCAGTGTGGGTTCCCAGGTGTCTTGTAAGACTTCCACTTTGGGTAAAGCTCTTTCCACATTCCATGCATTTATATGGCCTCACCCCAGAGTGGGTTGTTTGATGTTTCCTAAGAGACTGACTATGGCTGAAGCTCTTTCCACATTCTATGCATTTAAAGGGTTTCTCCCCCATGTGGGTTCTTTGATGGTTTGTAAGATGACCACTCCGGCTGAAGCTCTTTCCACATTCCATGCAGGTATATGGCCTCTCCCCAGTGTGGGTCCTTTGATGGGTTGTAAGGGGATCACGCCGGCTGAAGCTCTTTCCACATTCCATGCATGTATATGGCCTTTCCTCAGTATGAGTTCTTTGATGTGTTGTGAGATTTCCCTTTCCAGTGAAACTTTTTCCACATTCCATGCATGTAAAAGGCTTTTCACCAGTATGTATTCTTTGATGGTTTGTAAGATTACCACTCTGGTTGAAACTCTTACCACATTCCATACATCTGTAGGGCCTCTCCCCAGTGTGGATTCTTTGATGTTTTGTAAGACCTCCACGGTCAGTGAAACCCTTTCCACATTCCATGCATCTGTATAGCCTCTCCCTAGTGTGGGTTCTTTGATGATTCCTAAGAAGTTTACTCTGACTGAAACTCTCGCCACACTGCATGCATTTATACGGCTTCTCCCCAGTGTGGGATCTTTGATGTATAAAAAGTTTTCCACTTTGACTGAAGCTCTTTCCACATTCCATGCATCTAAATGGCCACACCACAGTGTGAATTCTTTGATGCCTTGTAAGATTTCCACGTTCAGCGAAAACTTTTCCACATTCCATGCATTTATAGGGCCTCTCTCCAGTGTGCATTCTTTGATGTCTCTTGAGATTACTACTCTCTCTGAAGCTCTTTCCACACTCCATGCATTTAAATGGCCTCACCGCACTGTGAATTCTTTGATGTCTTGCACAAGTTCCACTTTCAGCAAAACTTTTTCCACATTCCACACATGTATAAGGCCTCTCTCCAGTGTGGATTCTTTGATGTCTCATAAGAGCTCCACTGAAATTGAACCTTTTTCCACATTCTGTGCATTTAAAAGGCTGGTCACCAGTGTGCATTCTTTGATGGTTCAAGAGATTACCTATCTCCCTGAAGCTCTTTCCACACTGCGTGCATTTATATGGCATCTCCTCAGTGTGGGTTTTTTGATGTTTTGTTAGATGATTTTTCTGTCTGAAGCTCTTTCCACATTCCGTGCATATGTAGGGCTTCTCTCCACTGTGGATACTTGAATCTTTAATAAGATTTCCACCAGCACTGCAGCTCTGTCTACTTTCCATAATTCTATATGGCTTCCTTTAAGTGTGGGATCCCTGAGGCTTGTTAAGGTTTGTGCTGTTTCTGATGCCTGTTTTACACATCACACATTTGAAATCGTGCCTACGTGGATGCTTGTATAATATTCCACACTTTGCCTTTGGTCCCTGGGCTTTCTACAGTTTATGTGTTTGTTCCATCTGTCTTTTGGTAAATTGCCACATCCGAGATCCCTTCCCCTCTTTTTCATATTTTGCAACCTTCTGGAATTAAGGATTGTAATTTCCAGTACCCTGAAAAATGCAGGATTGGTTCCTCACATTCCTCACTTGGTTTCCCTGATGCTTATTTGATCCTGATTGGACTTGCAAGTGTCTCTTCTCTCACTTTGTGCTCACTTGGTTGTCATTGGAGGACACCTGCAACTGCTTCACTTCCACTCTCTTGGCATTCACCTGCTTGGGAAGAAAGACAAAATTAAATTCCTGTTAGGAGATAATGGCTGAAAGAAATGAACTCATTTGAGTACAAGGCAAATGTGGCATCTTCAGTTCAGCACCTCTGACATGATCCCTTTTCCTCTCTGAATGCCCCTCCAAAAAGCAGCTTCCTCAGAGATTGCATTTACACTGATGACCCACTTATGGGGTTGTCCTGAGGAATACTCTGGGGTGTCTTTGGGAGCTGTGAGGGAGGGCAGAGGTGGCTGGTCCGAAAGGAGGAAATGCCAACCTGTCAGCAGCCAGGGCTGTAAAGGAAGATCAATCCATGCAAGGCCTTTGGCCTCCTTCAGCTCCAGCTCAGAGGGTCCAGGTAACCTTCCCCCAATTCCTGGAGATAAGGGAGCAGCAGGGAGCTGGTCCAGGCTGATATTTAGTCAGACTTTGTTTGAACCTCCAGCTTGGAGGAAGAGGTACAGCCTGGTCAGAAGCTCTCCAGGTCTCCCTCAACTTGACTCCACTTTGCACAATGGAAGGGAATGTAAGCTATCGATTCCTATGGCTCCTCACCAGTGGGACTTCTTCCCTGGCACCAGATTTCTATGATTCTCAAAGGGTACAGGAGAATTGTTCATTTTCACCCCACAATGGACTTTCCCTGCTTGGTGTTTGCAGGTCCATGCCTATATTTAGTCGGGCTTTGTTTGAACCTCCAGCTTGGAGGCATTTGGGTCTTCTTTGGAGAAAGACTTCCACTTGTCACAAACCTCTTGTCACTGGTATCTTTTCATTGGGATTTCTCCCACTGTGGGTTTAATCCCTACTGCTTTCCTGTTTAACTTTTCCTTATTGGTTTGATCTACTCAAGAAATATAGGAGTACTGGCCACTTTTAACCCACAGTAAACCCTTCCCCCTGCTTGGTGTTTGCTTTTCCCTCTTTCTTTACCTGGTCTATGTCACACTTCCTCCATTCCCTGCAGGCTTGGAAAGTCTCTCTGCACTCGGCACCTCATGCTCCCTCGTTCTGCTGAAAAGGCCGACAGATGCTCACGAATCTCCCTCTCCTGCAAACCACCTGCATGGGGAAAAAGGCAAGGCAGAAATGAAAGCAGGAGGGGGCAGCCGATCCCACTGGAAAATCCCCAGAATGCAGCTGCCTCTGCTTGGGCCCCTGGAGTGCCATCCCTTTCCCACTGCGTGTGCGCTGCTCCACGTAGCTGGGATTTAGACTTTGATTTATGGACATTTTATAAACTTTGTACTTAGCATAAAACCTTAAGAAACAGGGACGTTAGACACGGAAGTGCACCCTGCCACTCTGCGTCTGGCTGGTGGTGCTCATGGGCAGCTGGACTTGCATAAGGTGGAGCTGCATCCACAGAGACAGCCTTCCATGTGGTTCCCAGGCTTGTTCCAGGGCCAGCCCCTCAGCGTTTGGGCTTCCTGCGAGACCCGGCTTGGAACAGAATGGAGAGAGCAATCCTTGGGATAATCCAAACGGTGCCAGGGCCACGAGGGAAGAGACATAGAAACAGAGTGAGTCAGAAGGGGCTCCTTGGCCTTCTAGTCTGACCCTCGTCTCCAGTCGGCTCCCCTCATGGCATGCCTACCGTGTGTGCCAGAACCGGCCATCCCGCAAGGCAGATCCCAGGGGTCCACTCTTCACCCAGCAGCCCTTGCAGAGGCATGGTGGAAGCATCCTGGAAGGGCTTACAAGCCACACTATGTGTGGAACATCTTCTTGTCCAGCCAGTGGGGGGCGCTTCCACCGTTGCCCCTCCCAGCGATATCCGTGGCAGGAGCAGTGGAGGGGGGACAAGCTACGGGGTGACAGTTCGTCTGTCTGGCAGCCCACTGCTGCTCCCTCCCGAACCCCTGGAAATCTGGCAGGGGGTGCAATGGGGGACTGGGTGGATGCAGCCACCAGGTCTGCCCCAGGAAGGTGGCACACGAGCTGAGCAATGCCATCCAGAGGCCTCCCTGATCCGGACAAGAGAACACACACGCCAGAGCCCCTTGCCCTGAAACCCAGAGAGATGTGCAGGGAGGGTGTGGATTGGTCCCTTTGGAAAACGGGGTGGGGCGTGGACTGCTCTTCATGGCTGCACCCGGAAGGTCTGCAGGAGAGCAAACCAGCGGGAGGAGTTCAGGGCCTGCCCCCTGCGCCCTGTTGAGATCGGGCCACATCCCATGGAAAGGGACCAGGCCCTGCCCCCCAGCATGGCAGCCTGCCAGGCAGCAGTGGGGCACTCCAGCACCAGGAGGCAGAGGGGTGGATCGGGGCCCCACTGCTGCTCCCTGGAAGAAGTCAGAGAGGTGGAAACCAGGCCAGTCCCGGGCCCCAGTGGCTGTTCCCTTTCCACCCCGCCAGGCTTTCAGAAGGGCACGCAAGCCCCTCCCGCTTCAGCGCCACAGCAGCTCAGCCAGGAGGGATGGCCTGGGAAGGGAAGCTTTCCGAGACCCACAATACAGGGAGAACCTATCCATGCCTACCGGCGATGCGGGGAATCTCTCCCGGCACCGAAGGCGGCCTTGCAACGGAGCCGAGGCTCGCCTCACTCCTGGCCTCGGCTCCGAGGAGCGATCCGAGCGGGGGCCCCTCGGGGCCGCCTCCACATGAGTTCATACCGGCACCATCCTGGGAAGGCGCCATGAGCCAGGATGGCGCTGTAGGGGGGTGGACACAAAGCCCGCCGCCACGGCGGCGCCTTCCCTCTGGAGAGACTCTTTCCCGGAGCAGCAGCTCCAGCGGGCGCCACCACGAGCCTGGGGAGGCCCAGGAGAGCCTGTCCAGAGTCACGCCGCGTCCCCAACCTCGGCCCCGTCTTGCGCGGCGCCAGGACAGGCGAAGCCGCGGCTGTTCCAGCAAGGAAAGTCCAGCTCGTCACCCGATCGCACTCGCAACGCCAAGCGGGGTGGGGGTGGGATCTCCCCCTGCTTCTCCCCGGGCTCCCCTCCGCCCCCTCCCCTCCACGGGCCTACCTTGCCTTTCTCCGAGCCCGTCTCGCTGCCGGGACCACCAGGCCGGAGCATCCGCGGGGCTCCCCTCGCCCCTTTCCCGCCCCTCCAGGCAGCGCCGCGCTCCCCTCGCGCACTCCAGACCCGGAGCGGAAGCGACGCGAGACTCTGCTGCCCGCCCACTCCGGAACTGCTTCCCGCGGGAGGGCCGGAAAAGCCGGATCGCGAATCGCCGCTGGATGCGTCGCGTTTCAATGGTTCTGTGCGGCGCGGTCTCCCGATCTGCATCCAAAGCACTCAGCGCATCCGCCCCCGACAAGTGAGCCCCAAAATCCGGGTGCCATAGTTTCTGTGCGCAAAAAAGGGGCTCCAGAGGATACCAGAACGGGGCCCGGGGGGGAATGGGACTCACAATGTGGTTATGGGCAAATTTACTTGTGCGCGCGCGTGTGTGTGTGTGTGTGTGGGGGGGTTCATAATGGTCAGAGCCACACCAGGAGACCTGGCCCCATCAAGGCCATGTCGCTTGAACTGAATTTCCGGGGAGGGCAAGTGCCAGATGAGAGTATCTCTTCTCGGAGTGAAGAGACGAAAGCTTGTAGAAGTTGCTTCTTTATATCTAATTCACTCTTTTCTCGCGTTTCTACCCCGCTCCCCAGCCAAGTAGCTCCGAGAAGGGCTTCTGTGGAAACGTGACCCAGTTCAGAAGGTCCAAATTGGCTGCCAGATGTCTGGTCTCATCCGCCCCACCAACTAAATTAGGGTGAAAGGAGGGGGGGTCAGGAAAGGGCGAAGGTGGCATGGCAGAGGAATCAAAAGCACTGAGGGAGGAAGCCATATTTCATCTCTCAGAATGAACCAGTCCATCTCTGGGCTGGTTGCGGAGTCATGTGGCTGGGAATATCTCCTTTTGGGAACAAGGATTCCAACTGCATCCCTGAATGCCCTTCGTCTGGTTTAGGAATTGGAAGAAGAGGCACCATTGGGCGACGAACTTCTTTTGGAATCCCTCCCCTGTGCTTCTGCTCCACCCACATCCTTCCATGCTCGGCCTCCTTCGCCCCCGATTCCCCCGCACCCCTTCCCTCCCCCTCCCCCTCTTCCCAGGCGCGTCTGGCTGCTGGGAAACCACGAAAAGCCGGATCCTGCACGTCCGGATGCGCCGCATTCCCCCTGGTTTTGCATGGGGAGGCCTCTCAAAAGCGCAGGGAAGATCGGGGCGCATCGCCCGCATGAACCGAGCCGCAAAATCGAGGGTGCCAAAACGGGATCCGGAGAAATATTCGGGGAGCCTCTGAGGGGGAAGGGACCAATCCGTGCCTGGGAGGCCAAGCGCGCCCCAATGCCAGTCCGAAGAGGATGGGAAAGTCCAGCCAGCACGGCCCCCTGGTAGGACGTTGGGAGAGAACCTCCCCACCCCTCTCCCCAGACCCTCAGCGACATTTGCCAAGCCGGGAAGTAGGCGCTTTGGCCGGCGAGATTCGTCTCCGCGGGGGACTCCTTCCCCGTGGATGCGTCCAGCCACACCCCCAAATCTGGACGCACCGGGGGAGTCACGAGGCGTGTGTCAGGCAGGGGACGCTGCGGGGAGAGCGACCGCGGACGGAGGGGAAGGGGCTGGAGGGGGGGGGCGCGATGGGTGGCGGCGCCGGGGACTGGCGGCTGGGGGGGGGGGCCGAGGCGGGCGCGGGCCAGCGCTCCCCCCGCGCAGGGAGAGCGGAAGAGGCGGCAGCTGGTCTGGGCATGGAAAGGCGCTGGGGAAATTGGGTCCGTGGGAGAGGTGGAGCGGCGGGGGATGGCAGTTGCCGTGCTGCGGCCTTGCTTAAGAGGGGAAGGGTGTAGAGGAGGGGTCCTTGGGGGTTGGTCCCCCCACTAATTTTCGGGGACCCTCAAGCTGGCAGAATCTCGGTTTTCAATTTGCGAGGAAATACACACTCGGTCCGTGGGAAAGATCAACCGTTTCAAATTCTGTTGCTTTATGGATCGGTGCCCCAGTACCGGCAGTCGCGAACGGAAATATATCACCAGGTACAGGCAAACTCAAGTACAAGTTTTCAGAGCATGTACAGAGCATTTTATGATCTCCTAGTCACGGGCACTAGCTCAGAACAATTGATGGCACGATACAAACATTACAATGAAAATCTGAGGTCAGCATATGCAGAACAAGGAATGCAAAGCAACGGGACTTACAAGTGACAAATAGATGACAATATTTCCCACTGCAGTGCATTGACATTTCCAATCTCCAGGTCTGTTTACACATGGAAATAGAGGAAGCATTCATGAAATCAGAATCTCAGCGGCTGCATCCCGCCAGCGGGAAGGCTTTGAACCCGAGGAAGCAACTCGCGTCCTTCTGACTGGCTCCAGGCAGAAAACGATCTGAACTAGCTGACCAGATATTTCGTGGCAAACTGTGAATTCCGGAAGGGATTATGCAGCAGTTTTGAAGCAGCGAGTTACCCTTTTGAGCCCCATTCTAGGTACCTCTGGATCCCCCTTTTGGTACCATGTGTACAGAAACGAAACTCCCCCCCCCCGTGATTTAATGGGACATTTGTTGGAGGCGGAAGCGCACCGAGATTACATTCGAATCTGAGACCCCCGTGCGCGGCGCAGAGAAATGCGGAGCATGGAGCAGCGACTCCGGGATGCGGCTTTTCCGATCCTCGCCAGGGAAGCAATTGCGGTGGGCGGGCAGCAGGGGGCTCGCTTCGTTTCCGCTCCGGCCCGGGAGTGTCCGGCGAGGCGGCGGGAGAGGCCTCGGGGAGGCGCCCGGCTTAGAGAAACGAATTCGCGACGGGAAGGTGGGCGAGAGAGAAGAGGCGGAGGACGGGGGCGGGGGAAAGGAGGGCGAGCGTGGAGGGAGAGCGGAGAGCCCCCCTTTCCCGGCGTTGCGGCGGCAGAGTCCCCATCCGATCCTGGCTCGCCGCGCGAGGCGACGCAGGGCGTGCACTGCGCGATCCTCCGCTCCCGGGAGCGCTCCGGGCAGGGCTCGAGTCCCGGGATTTCCTGGGGCAGCGGCGGGGTGCGGGGGGAGGGGGCGGGGAGAGGCTGCACGGGAGGAGGGGGGGCGCTCCTTGCCGGCTCCGGGGCCAGGGCTTGCTCTCTCGTTTGGTTTAGACAAGATGGCCACCCCTGGAGGGAGAAAACCCATGAGCTGGACATGGGCCTTCCCATGAGTGCCGGTCCCAATGCTGGCAGGACGCTGGCCTTTCTCTCTTGCCTTCCCATATAATTTATTCTGAGAACGCACATTGGCGTTACTTCTGCTTCCTTTCAGGACATGGTGCACCACCTGGCGACATCTCCATAAATCCAGGCTGAAGTCCCAGGTACACCCAGACAACAAAAAACGACTCTCCAGAGCCCCCATGCAGTGGGAAAGGGGTGGCACTCCAGGGGCTGAAGCAGAGGCAGCTGGGTTCTGGGGATTTTCCAGTGGGATCGGCTGCCCCCTCCTGGCAACATTTCTGTCTTTTATTTATTTATTTATTTATTTAGAAATTTATAGGCCGCCCCTTGCGACAAGCCTCAGGGCGGCTCACAACAATAACAAAAACAACAAGTTCTAAAACATTAAAAACTGGCCCATCTCCAGGTCCGAATTAAAACAACTAGAAAATATTGCTTAAATAAAAAGGTCTTCGCCTGGCGCCGAAAAGCAAATAAAGACGGCACCAGGCGAGCCTCTCTGGGGAGCGCATTCCATAAATGGGGCACCACCGCCGAGAAAGCCCTCCTCCGGGTACTCACCCTCCTAATATCTTTCACGGAGTGTTCCCGGAGGAGAGCATCCGCAGCAGATCGTAAGGGGCGGGAGGGTGTATATGGTCGCGGGCGCTCCTTTAGGTAACCGGGACCCAAGCCGTTAAGGGCTTTATAGGTAAGAACCAACACCTTGAATTGGGCCCGGACTTCAATGGGGAGCCAGTGAAGCTGACGGAGAACTGGGGTGATATGAGAACCACGCCCAGTCCCCGTCAGCACCCTGGCAGGTCTATTCTGCACCAATTGAAGTATCTGGACCGTCTTCAAGGGTAGCCCCACATAGAGCGCATTACAGTAGTCTAGCCGGGAAGTCACCAACGCGTGAGTCACCGTTGCCAAGCAGTCGAACTCCAGGAAGGGACGCAGCTGATGGATCAGCCGAAGGTGATGGAAGGCGCTCCTCACCACTGCTGACACTTGAGCTGTCAAGGTCAGCTCCGGGTCGAGGAGGACCCCCAAGCTGCGGACCCTGTCCTTCAGAGGGAGTGCAACCCCATTCAAGACTAGGGTCAGGTCCCCCATTCCGAAGCCCGAACCACCTACCAACAGGACCTCCGTCTTGTCAGGATTGAGCTTCAGTTTATTGGCCCCCATCCAGCCCATTACCTCGGCCAGGCACCGGTTCAGCACAGCCACCGCCTCACCTGGATCAGTGGAAAACGAGAGGTAGAGCTGGGTATCATCAGCATACTGATGATTCCGCAGCCCACACCTCCTAATGACCTCTCCCAGCGGTTTCATGTAGATGTTGAACAGCAAAGGGGACAAAATGGAACCCTGCGGAACTCCATGGCATAACTGCCATGGCACAGAGCCATAGTCCCCCAGCGCCACCTTCTGGAATCGGCCATTGAGATAGGAGCGGAACCACTGCAAAGCAGTGCCTCCAACTCCCAGTCCCACCAGCCTCTCCAGAAGGATACCATGGTCGATGGTATCGAAAGCAGCTGAGAGGTCCAGGAGAACCAACAGGGACGCACTCCCCCTGTCTTTCTCCCTGCACAGGTCATCATACAGGGCGACCAAGGCAGATTCAGTGCCAAAACTGGGTCTGAAACCGGACTGAAATGGGTCCAGATAATCAGTTTCATCCAAGAGTGCCTGGAGTTGTCCTGCCACCACCCGCTCTAGCACCTTGCCCAAAAACGGGATGTTGGCCACCGGTCTATAATTGGCGACCACCTCTGGATCCAGGGAAGCCTTCTTGAGGACTGGCCAGACTACCGCCTCCTTTAAAGGGGCAGGCACCCGGCCGTCTCTCAAGGAGGCATTTAGCACCTCCAAGATCCAGGGCACAATCCCGACCTTGGCGCTCTTTAATAGCCAGGATGGGCACGGGTCCAGTAAACAGGTGGTTGAGCGTACCGATCCAAGCACCTTGTCCACATCATCAGGCCGCAAAAACTGAAAATCATCCATTAATGAGGGACAAGTACGCGCGGTTGGTCCCTCCCCGAGAGAAACTGTGTCAAGGGTGGAGTCCAGCTCGTGACGAATCAGAGCAACTTTCTCCCTAAAATGCATGGCGAAATCGTCACAGCGGGCTTTCGAGGGTGGCACGAAATCTTTATCAGGGCCAGATTTTATCAGCCCCTGCACCACCCGAAAAATCTCCGCCGGACGGCATTGCGAGGAGAAATGGACGCGGAGAAGAACCGCTTCTTCGCCGCCCTCACTGCCACAGCATAGGCTCGATAGTGTGCTCTAAGATGTGTTCGGTCTTGCCTTTGTTCTTCTGCAGGTGGTTTGCAGGAGAGAGATCCGTGAGCATCTGTCAGCCTTTTCAGCAGCAAGAGGGAACTTTAGGTGTGGAGAGAGACTTTGAAAGCCGGCAGGAAAAAGAGGAAGCGTGACACTGATCAGGTAAAGAAAAAGGAAAAAGGAAACAGCAAGCCGGGGAATGAGTTCATTGTGGGCTAAAAGTGGACAATTCTTCACTATCACTTGAGTAGATTAATAATCTAACCAGAGGAATGTTGATCAGGAAATCAGTTGTTGTTGTTGTTGTTAGTCACAAAGGCATATCTGACCCATTGCGACCCCATGGACAACATTCCTCAAGGCTTTCCTGTCCTGCACCATCCCCTGGAGTCCACCTAAGCTCACGCCAACTGCTTCAGTGACTCCATCCAGCCACCTCCTTCTCTGCCATCCCCTTCTTTTGCCAACTACTCTTCCCAGCGTTAGGGTCTTCTCCAGTAAGTCCTTCTTTCTCATTAGGTGGCCAAAGTACTTGAGTTTTATCTTCAGTATGTGGCCTTCTAATGCGCAGTCAGGGTTGATCTCCTGTAGGACTGACAGGATTGTAGGACTGACAGGATTTTGAGCATAACTTTGCTAGCCTGTGAAATGAACGCAATGGTGCAGTAGTTTGAGCATTCTTTGGCATTGCTCTTCTTTGGAACTGGAATTTAAACTGACCTTTTTCAATCCTGTGGCCACTGTTGAGTTTTCCAAATTTGCTGGCATATTGAGTGTAGCACTTTAACTGCATCGTCTTTCAGGATTTTGAATATCTTTGCTGGAATACTGTCACCTCCAGTAGCTTTGTTGTTGCTCAGACTTCCTAAGGCACATTTGACTTCACATTCCAGTATGTCTGGCTCGAGGTCAGTGACCAACCCTTGGTCACTGACCTTGGAATTTTGGGAAAGAGTGTTTGCTATGACCATCATATTCTCTTGACAAAATTCTACCAGCCTGTGCCCTGCTTCCTTTTGTACTCCCAAGACCAAACTTGCCTGTTATTCTGGTTATCTCTTGGCTTCCTCCTTTTGCAATCCATTCCCCCATGATGATAAGGACATCATCTTTGAGTCTTAATTCTAGAAGGTGGTGTAGGCCTTCAAAGAACTGGACAGCTTCAGCCTCTTCAGCACCAGTGGTTGGGGCATAGACTTGGACTACTGTGATGTTGAATGGTTTGCCTTGGATTTGAACTGAGTTCATTCTGTTATTTTGGAGATTGCCTACCAGTTCTTCTTTTGGAGATTGTATCCCAAGAAATCAGTATGCATTAGAAAGCACTGGGGGAGAAAACCCATCAAAACAATAACAGTGAAATGAGCTTCTTTTCAATTGGAAGTCTTTCCCCAAGTGAGAGACCCCAAAGGCCAAAGATTCCAAAAATGCCTGGAATGGTAGAAGATCTTCAGCTTGAGCCATCATCTTTCATGCCATGATAGAACTCCCACTGGGAAGAAGCCATAGGAATCCTGGGAAAGCTTACATTTATTCCACTGTGCAAAGTAGAGACAGGTGAGGGTGGCCCGAACTGCATCTGACCAGGTGGTATCTCTGCCTCCAAGTTGGTGGATCAATCACAGCAAGACCAAATACCATATTTTTCGCTTTATAAGATGCGCCTGACCATAAGACACACCTAGTTTTTAGAGGAGGAGAACAAGGAAAAAAATATTCTGAATCAAACGGGCACATAATCACAGGCACATTCCCCATCGCTTCCCCATGGGCTGCACATCTGACAGACTTGCTGCACAGACGTATTCGCTCTATAAGACACACAGACATTTCGCCTTACTTTTGAGGGGGGGTAACCGTGCATCTTATAGAGCAAAAAATACAGTAAATGCCCTGACCTGCTGCTGCTCCCTGCAAAGGCCAGTAATCGTGGGGAAGGTTACGTGTCCTTCTGCACTGGAGCTGAAGGGGGTCAAAGGCCTTCCCTGGATGGCACTTCCATGGCAGTGCTGGCAGCTGACAGGCGGGTGTTTCCTCCCCTTTTCTGCCCAGCCACCTCTCCCTCACAGCTTCCACTGCACCCCAGAGCGTTCCTCGGGACAACCCTGTAAATGGGTCACCAGGCTCCCTAATCGGCCCATGATCCGGATGGGGGACAAGTCAGCCAGAGAGAGGTTGCATGAGAGTGATGGAACCTGCTCACTCTGAGGTCATTTGATCTGAATGCTCACTGTGCATGTCACAGCCCTGGAAATTAGTTTTGCTTCTGACTGCAAAACTCCTTGGGGGAACTGAGCTCAGTTATATGTAAGTGAATGTGTTGGTGTATGACTTCTGTGTCAATGTAATCCTTGAGAAAGCTGTTTTTCCCTTGGACATTGAAAGAGGAAAAGGGATTATGTGGGGGATGTTGACAGGGAAATGCCGACTTTGCCTTGCGCTCAAATTGGTTCATCCCTTTCAGCCATTGACTCCTATCAGAATTTTCATTTTCATTTACTTATTGAACAGGTGAATGTCAAGACAATGGAAAGGATACAGTTGCACAGGTCCTCCAATGAGAAACAGTGAGCACTAGCTGGGAAAAGAGACAGTTCCAAAACAAATAGGATCAAAAAGGAGAAGTGAAACCAAGTGAGGATACTACACAAGCACTCCTGTATTTCTCATGGACCGGGAAATCAAAACCCTTAATTCCAGGATGTTGCAAAAGAAGGAGAATGGGAAAAGGGCTAGGGTATGACGACTTACCGAAAATCAGATGGACCAAATGCACAAAGGGTAGAAAACCCAGAGACAAATGAAATGTGCTGAATACTGTAGAAGCTTTCATGTAGACAGAGCATAAGAGAAAGTAAAAGTCTTAGTGAGCCTGAGGGATCCCACACTTTCAGGAAGCCATATAAAATGATGGAAAGTAGGCAGAGCTGCAGTGCTGCTGGAAGTCTAATTAAACATCAAAGTACCATTACTAGGGAGAAGTCATATATATGCACGGAATGCGGGAAAAGCTTCAATCAAAATGGACAGCTTAAAAGGCATCAAAGAATGCACACTGGTGAAAAGCCTTTTAAATGCATAGAGTGTGGAAAGAGCTTCAATCAAAGCGGACATCTTAGAAGACATCAAAGAGCACACACTGGTGAGATACTATACAGGTGCACTGAATGTGGGAAGAACTACCCTGAAAGTGGAAGTCTTAGAACACATCAAAGAACCCACACTGGAGAGAGGCCCTACACATGCATGGAATGTGGAAAGAGCTTCAAACTAAATGCAAGCCTTACAAGGCATCAAAGAACCCATACTGGGGAGAAGCCATATACATGCTTCAAATGTGGAAAGAGCTTCAGCTGCTGTAATTCTCTTAGTAAGCATCAAACTACACACACTGGAGAGAAGCCATATAAATGCATGGAATGTGGAAAGAGCTTCAGCTGGAGTTGTAGTCTTATAATGCATCATAGAATCCATACTGGGGAGAAGCCTTTTAAATGCATAGAATGTGGAAAGACCTTCAGCCAGAGTCACTCTCTTAGGAGTCATCAAAAAATCCACACTGGGTTGAGGCCATATAGATGTTTGGAATGTGGTAAGAGCTTCACCCAAAGTGGAAGCCTTAGAAGACATCAAGGAGCGCACACTGGGGAGAGGCCCTATACCTGCATGGAATGTGGAAAGACCTTCAGCCAGAGTCACTCTCTTAAGAGTCATCAAACAACCCACACTGGGCTGAGGCCTTATAGATGCCTGGAATGTGGAAAGAGCTTTGCCAAAAGTGGAAGCCTTAGAATACATCAAAGAGTCCACACTGGAGACAGGCCATATACATGCATGGAATGTGGAAAGAGATTTACCGAAAGTGGAAAACTTAGAAAACATCAAAGAATCCACACTGGGGAGAGGCCATATATCTGCATGGAATGTGGAAAGAGCTTCATCCAGAGCAGTCATCTTCAATGCCATCAAATCACCCACACTGGAGAGAGGCCCTATACATGCATGGAATGTGGGAAGAGCTTCAAACTAAATGCAAGCCTTGCAAGGCATGAAAGAACCCATACTGGGGAGAAGCCATATAAATGCTTCAAATGTGGGAAGTGCTTCAGCTGCGGTAATTCTCTTAGTAAGCATCAAACTACACACACTGGAGAGAAGCCATATAAATGCATGGAATGTGGAAAGAGCTTTGCCAAAAGTGGACGCCTTGGAATACATCAGAGAATCCACACTAAAGAGAGGCCCTATACCTGCATGGAATGTGGAAAGAGCTTCAGCAAGAGTGGTCAACTTAGAATGCATCATACAATCCATACCGGGGAGAAGCCTTTTAAATGCATAGAATGTAGAACGAGCTTCAGCCATAGCCACTCTCTTAGGAGACATCAAATAACTCACACAGGACTGAAGCCATATAGATGCTTGGAATGTGGAAAGAGCTTTGCTGAAAGTGGAAGTCTTAGAAGACATCAGGGAATGCACACTGGAGAGAGGCCCTATACCTGCACAGAATGTGGGAAGGGCTTCAGCCGGAGCGGTCATCTAAGAATGCATCAAAGAATCCATACTGGGGAGAAGCCCTTTAACTGCATAGAATGTGGAACGAGCTTCAGCCATAGTCACTCCCTTAGGAGACATCAAATAACCCACACAGGGCTGAAGCCATATAGATGCTTGGAATGTGGAGAGAGCTTTACCCAAAGTGGAAATCTCAGAAGACATCAGGGAACTCACAATGGGGGAAGCCATATCAATGTATCAAATGTGGAAAAATCTTCAGACAAATTCGACATCTTAAAAAACATCAAACAATGCACAATGGGTTGAGGGCATAGAAATGTGTTCAATGTGGAAAAAGATGTTACTGCAGGGATAATCCCACGAAGCATCATAGTGCAGATACCTGTGAAGAGCCTGTTGCCTGCTTGCAATCTGGAAAGGGGTTCGCTGAACGTGGATGTCTTACAAACCTTCAGAGAACCCACCTGGGGTAGATGCCGTTTTAATGCATACAATGGGGGAAAAGCTTTACTGAAAATGGAAGTCTCAGAAGACATCAAAGAATGTGCAGTGAGGAGAGGCCATATAGATGCATGGAATGTGAAAAGAGCTGCACTGCCAGTCGAAAACATCATATTCATGAAAGAATCTAGGAGACTCTCAGTGAACCAGAACACAGGCAACCAGCAAAAGAAAAATATTAAAGAAATAATACTTTAAATAGAAAATCAAATAAAAGCAATTTATTGAAATTTTCTAACTCCCACTGCCAGCCACAGCATGACTCAGGACACCCCATAAGTGAGCTGAGAACCTTGTGTGCCGTGTAGTGTTTGCACTGCTGGGAACAGACCAAAGAGACTCAGTCTCTCAGCGTTCTTTGCTCACTGGGTGCTCATATGCCCAGTCACGGCTCTTTGCCATGCATATACATTGGGAGATGGCTCGCAAAGATCTCAAATAGGAGTCCTGAAGTACTTCTTGGATAGGGAGGACCATGTACCCCCACATTTCTTCACCATGCAGAAACTGTGCATGTCTCTTCCCCCAAAATAACCCAATGGCCGATCCAACCAGACCCCCACCTCATGTTTAAGAGACTGCATTGTAATGAGTGAGAGGATTGCAGCTCAGCGGCCCTCAAATGGAGGGTCCGTGTGAGGTGGGCCTCCATACAATCAAAGGATAGTAGAGGTGGAAGGGGCCATGATGGCCATGAGGTACACCCCCCACCCCTGCTCCTGCAGGACCCCACGTTGCCCCATCCCTTCTGATGGCCGGCAAGTTCCTCTCTGACTGTCTCTAATGTGGGAGAGCCCGGCACCTCTCCAGGCAGCTCCTTGTACTGCAGATTGCTCTGACAGTGAGGAAGTGTTTCCCGATATCTAGCCTGCATCTGGGTTGTTCAAAGAAGCCACGTTGGACAGGGGTGGTTCAGATGCATGGAGTGTGGAAAGAGCTTCAGTGACAGGGGCAGCCTTATGGCACACCCACATCCCACACTGAGGAATAGCCACACGAATGCATAGAGGGTGCAGAGCATAGAAACCTAGGAACAGAACGAGTCAGAAGGGGCCTCCTGAGTCATCTAGCCTGACCCCCGACTCCAACCAGCTCCAGAGCACTTCAGGCAGAATCCGCATTTTGAGAATCATTAAAACCAACACCAGAGAGAAGAGATCATCACCTTATATTGTACATCTATCCCACCACATTAGCAAGAAGGCACCGTGAGCATGTTTCAGAGTTTTCATAGGATCAGAGTAGTTTCATAGGATCTGAAAACAGCAGAGTTGGAAGGGGCCAAGAAGGCCATCAAATGCTCATCAAGTTGCAGGTCACCAGTTCCCATCATCCCATTCAGATGGCCGTCTGGGTTGTTCCAGAATGTTGCTACTGTGGGTGAGCACAGGACCTCTCCAGGCAGCTGGTTCCACTTTTGTGTTGCCCTGACAGTGTGGAAGCTTTTCCTGATGTCCAGCCTGAACCTGGGTGGTCAGAACTGGAGCTGTTTATTCCCTGTCCCGCACTCTGTTGTCAATGGGATGAGACCCTGACCTTCCTCGTTGTGACAGATGGTGAGGTACTTGGAGAAGGATTTCATGTCACCCCTTAGTCTTCTCAAGGCTGAACAGGCCCAGTTCTCACGGTCTGCCCTCAGGTCAGTATTTCCAAACCATGGGGGATTTTGATCATCTGGAACTCCTTGTCCAGTTCCGGTACCAAAAGTTTTGAAAGATGCAGAAAACCTGGAAAGGATCTGGGGAGGGGGGGGCGGTGGTGTAACATGAATGATGCGGAAGAGAAGCCTGTGGGAGGCAGAATAGCGCCCTGCAGTTACCTCAAAGGCTGGCACAAAGTGCAATGGCAAGAGAGAAAGAAGCATCAGCTCAAGTTGGGACAAGCCAGGTTCAGGCTGGAGATCAGGGAGATTCCTCACTGTCAGAGCAACACAACAGTGCAGACCGTTTCCTACAGGGATTGTGGGCTCTCCACACTAGGGACATTCCAGGCGAAACGAGGCAGCCATCTGAGTGGGATGGGGTGAGTTGCTGTCCTGCAAGAGCAGGGGGTGGGTCCTGGTGGCCTCGTCCAGGGTGTAGCCCCCATGAGCCTCCTCCTTGGACCCCCTTCTCATGCAGGCAGAGGGCCTCCTTGCTGTGCTTGCCTCGCAGCCTGTTTGAGGAAGAGGTGGCATTTCAGAGGGAGCCAGCTTGGAGGACATGGGTTCCAGCCCCTTCCTGGCAAGAAGGGATCTCGTGAATGCATTGCTCCTCCTCGTTGGTATCACCATGGATCAGGGCTCCAGCCCAGCAGTATCTACACATCGAAATGCTGCACGGTACCTGCAGCTTTCCCACTGGGGAGGCCGTCCATCTTGTTGCCTATGCTCACAGTTGGCCCATCACTACCAACTAGTGCTCATCACTACCATCGAGGTCTATGCTGCTTGCTTCCACCCACGGGGGACCCAAAGTGACTTACCTGCCCTTCCTCCCCTCCAGTTCATCTGCACAACCACCACCATGCGAAGCACGTTCTGCTGAGGGCGAGTGACTTGTCCCCAAGTCACTAGGTGAGCTTCGTGGACAAGGAGGGGACTAGAAGCCCAATCTCCCCAGCCCGCAGTCCTCCCCTTTCGCCCCCACAGCATTCCAGGGGTGGGCACACGATGGCGCGCTCTCTGCTTAATTTTGAGAGTCAGGCATGGGGGGTATTGCCCTTCCAGGCACATGCTGGCTCAGATTAAGAGATGATGCACTGGATCCGATGGGTGCGCACAAACGGACCCAGCACATGCATCCAGGTGAGCAAACGTAGTGGCAGCCCTGGAAAATATTGAAGGAGGGAAAGTACCAGCCCTGGGCAGGCATTGGGAGGGGACATCTGCTGTGCCTGGAACCTGGCAAAGACTTTGAAAGTACTGGTCCCACTCCCATCCTCCGTGGGTTGTGCCTCCTATGCTATATTGTGACAATTCATAGCCCACTGTCTCAAGGAACTCAATTTGTGTGGCCCGGGGTTCCTTTCTTACCTCAGGAAATGTGAGTCACCTGGGTTAGGGATTCCCCAAGGTCAGTCGCTTGCTGTGCTGCAGCCAAAGAGGAAATGCTCCATGTTTCTGGGACAATGCAAGGCACTGAATCCGCAGGCCCAGGCGGGACCATCCCGGATTTCCCAGGGAGCTCAGGTTGGAAGCTGCTGAGCTTACCCCTGCACTGTTGCACCCCTCCCGGCTCGGATGGTTTTCAGGGGGCTGGGGGCCCCGGCCCAAGGTTTGGGGACCCCGGCTGCCCAGCCTGCTCTCCCCACTGCTGGGGGCCTCCTCCAGCCCCTGTGTACCCCCACTCAATCTGGGACCTGTCCCCACCCCTCGTTCTGCACGGGGCTCTGCAGAGGGAGTGTGGTGCTTGGGGGTGACTGAGGGGTGGGCCGAGCCTGGGAGGGAGAAACTGACTTTCTCTTTGGGATCCCAGGCAATGCTGTGAAAGGGATTTAGGGAAGGGGGTCGAGTCCTCGGGGGATTTAGCCGAGACTGGGGAGAGCCACGTCCCAATACTGTCAACCATTAGAAGGGTGTGAGGCAGAAGGGGAGAGAAAGCTGAGTGCAGAAGGGAAAGACTGTGCTGAGAGATAGGAAAGGCTGGTGGAAGTGCATTCAGAAGAGAAAGGAGGATCTGAGAGAGTGAAGGGAAAGTGCGGTACTCTGTCGGAAGTGTTATGCATTGTTGTATTTATGAAGGAAATGTTTCTGAATGCCATGAAACCATGGCGTTTTGAATGCTTGCAGTAACAATTATGCAACAACAATGCCTGACTTTATTCAGTGTTTTATTCATGAAGAAAATAACTTTTTGAACGTCATGAAACGAATCCACTAGTTGCACAGCTGAACATCTATGTTGTTGACGGTTGACCCAGAGTCACAGGTGCTTGAAAGAGTCTCATCCTCAGGACCCCGTAGTCCAGCCAATGAACTTTGCAGTCTGGGCACAACGTGAGAGAGAGGCTAACCGGCAGGACTGGAAGGGAATTCCTGCTGGCATTGTTACGTGTGCAGAGAACGAAGAGGAGACATTGAGAAAGGGCGAGACAGCATGTCCAAGGAAAGGCAGGGGAGCACCCGTGACCCAAGGGCCCCATCATGCAACTGTGCATTTACGTCCATTTTCCTAGATGGAGAACTTCGCATTTTTGCCAGCGCCTCCTCTTTTTCTTTTTTTTTGTGTGTGAATAAGTTTTATTCTTAATATACCTAACAAAAAGAAACTAAGAAGCATCGATCACCAAACACATCAGACCTACTGGGTCAGCCCCCCAGATTTTTATTTTTTATGTTAAACCATGTTGTTGTTAGTCGCAAAGTCGCGTCCGACCCATCGCGTCCCCATGGACAACATTCCTCCAGGCCTTTCTTCCTCCACCATCTCCCTGAGTCCACTTAAGCTCGCACCAACTGCTTCAGTGACTCCATCCAACCACCTCATCCTCTGTCATCCCCTTCTTCTTTTGCCATCTATTGTTCCCAGCATTAGGCTCTTCTCCAGGGAGTCCTTCCTTCTCATTAGGTGGCCAAAGTATTTGAGTTTCATCTTCACTATCTGGACTTCTAAAGAGCAGTCAGGGTTGATCTCCTCCAGGACTGACCGGTTTGATCGCCTTGCAGTCAAAGGTAGTCTTCTCCAGCACCACAATTCAAAGGCCTCAATCCTTTTGCGCTCGGCCTTCCTTATGGTCCAGCTTTCACAGCCATACATTGCAACTTGGAAAACCATAGCCTTGACTATGCACTTTTGTTGGCAGGGTGATGTCCCTGCTTTTTAGTATGCTGTCTAGATTTGCCATAGCTTTCCTCCCCAGGAGCAAGCAACTTTTAATTTCTTGGCTGCAGTCCCCATCTGCGGTGATCTTGGAGCCCAGGAAAATAAAATCTGCCACTACCTCCATTTCTTCCCCATCTATTTGCCAGGAAGTGAGAGGACCGGATGCCATGATCTTATCTTTAAAACATAGTTAAATATGTGCATAGTCCTGTTTCTCTAGCCAATAATAAAAAGAATCCTAGGTTTGATAGATGTCTGTATCTTCTTTCTCCCTCAGAGACAAAGTCCATTTCCGCACAGTTCAAAATCTTTCCTAGAATCAGTTCATCAGAAGGTGGCTATTCACTCTTCCAAGGATGAGCAAATGCAATCCTCGTTGCAGCAGTTACATGGAGAGCCAAATACATTGCTTGTTTACTAAGAGCATCAGGTACAATGCCTAATAAGAAATCTTCAGGTTTAAATGTTAAAGGTTTTTGTAACATTTCTTCAAGCCATTTGTATATTTCAATCCAATAGTGTTTTGCTTTATCACAAGTCCACCACATATGATAAAAAGTACCCTATTTGTATTTACATTTCCAACATCCATTTGACATATTTGGAAGCTAACCTATTTGACATCAATTACCATCTATATAGCATTTTATACAGATTTTCCTTGTATGAAGTTGCTAATGTTACTTTAATATATCTTTCTCACAGTTTTTGCCATTTCTCTAACTCAATATTATATCCAAAATTTTGTGCCCACGTTACCATAGTTTCCTTAACCTGTTCATCTTCCTTTCTCCTCTCCAGCAGGAAATTGTACAATCTTTTACAATTTTCTCATCACATTTAAGAATCACGTGATCAAATGCTGTTGACTCCTTATAAAAGCCCAACAATCTATGATCTTTGGCATATCTCAATTGCATTCGAACCTTTTGCCACCAAGAAATATTAATTCCTTGTTCTTGTATTTCTTGATTCAATTTGAATCCTCCATCATTATCCAAAATATCATCATATCTCATGATCATATCAAAATTCAATATACGAGAGCTTCCATAGACAAAAACCATCTTAGTAATTTAGTATACAGTTTTGTCTTCAACTTTTACCACACTGACATTAATGATTTCCTAATATAATGATTTAAGAAACAACCATGTACCTTACACTTTCTTGCAAATCAAATGGGTTGGCATGCTTTCTTCTTTTTCCACATAAATCTCAAAATTTGAGTATTTAAATCATAAAAAAAATTAACAATTTTTCTGGGAATCATTTGGAATAAAAACAAAAGGTTTGGTAATATAGTCATTTTAACTAGTGCTATTCTTCCCAACAATGATAATTATCCCATTTTTCCAAGTCACATTTAATTTCCTTAAACTATCTAAGGAAATAATTATCTTCTTTCAATGTAGCACACATAGATGTAAGAAGAATTCCCAAGTATTTAACCTTTTTAACAATTTGAAGATCTACTTGTTCTACAGGGTTTTTCTCTGCTCCAACGTAAGGTTTTTTTTACTAACAATTTTGTCTTGTCTCTGTTTATTTTCATCCCAGTAACCTCGCCATATTCTTCAATCCTTTGTAGGAGTTTAGGCATTATTACCAAGGGTTCCTCAGTTATAAAAACTAAGTTGTCTGCGAATGGTTGCAATTGATAGCTTTCATCTGTGATTGTAGTGCCCTTAATATCCATATCATCTCTAATATTTGTATTTAACACTTCTAGAATCAATATAAACAACAGTGGTGATAAAGGACATCCTTGTCTCATGCCCTTTGTATGTCCATAATTTGTGAATTCTCTTCAGACTGACAGACGCTTGGAGGCACAAAAACCCATCTTCTGCCAAATACTCTTTTTACTCAAATAGACATAGATCATGGTCTAGAATTGATATGATTTGGATAACTCCAGACTTAGTACCAGATCTGATAGAAGTTGAAATAGGGGCAAATGTCTGAGCAGATCATAACCCAGTATTTTTATCATTAAAAGGAACTGTAAGGATGCCCTGATGGAGCCTAGATAAAGCATTGTTAAAAGACAAAAAATTCACAGAAAAAATGAATAAGGAAATGCAAGTATTTTTTCAAATAAACCAGAAGAATCTTCTTTACAGAATGTCTGGGACACAGCCAAAGCCTATGTTAGAGGAGTGATAATAACATACTCAGCACAAATAAATAAAAAGAAAAAACGAGCGAGCACTGATAGTAGAGGAGTTGATGAAATTGGAACAAATGTTGCAGGAGGACCCATCAAAACAAAGTTTTAAGTCTCGGTTGAATATCTTAAGGCATAACCTTTTGGATACAAATGAGCTTACTAAACAAATGAAGTTGACTAAACAGAACTTCTTCGAAAATGCTAATAAGCCAGGGAGATGGTTAGCACATAAAGTTAAGAAAGAAAAAGAGGAAGAGATTAATTATGAAATTGAAAGACAGAGAAGGACAGTTACAGTCACAGAGTGCACAAATCAAGAAAATAGTGGAAGATTTTTTTACTAAGCTTTATCTGAAGGAGGAGATTCCAATCGAGAAAATTAATATATTCAAAAGGAAAAGTTACCAAAACTACCAGAGAAATATCAAAAGTTACTAAACCAAGAAGTCACAATTACAGAAGTAATAGAAGCAATCAAGCGACAAAAGAATGACAAAACTCCTGGCCTGGATGGACTACCAGCCGAGTTTTACAAATCTTTTGAAGCAATTTTTGCTACACTCTTAAAAGACATATTGAAGCATTGTTAAATGCTAAAATACCGGCTACTTGGTCTGAGGCAAATATCACATTAATACCAAAAGAAGATATGGATGTAGCACAGATTCACAATTATCGACCTATATCACTATTAAATGTGGATTATAAAATTTTTGCTTCTATACTCACAGAAAGACTAAAGAAGTTATTAATAGACTTTATCCATCCAGACCAGAATGGCTTCTTGCCAAAAAGGCAAATGAAGAATAACCTGAGAACTATCCTGGATATTTTAGAATATTATGAGATACATACCGAAAAACCAATGGCGTTATTGTTTTTGGACACCCAAAAAGCCTTTGATGATATTAATTGGCAGTTTATGAAACAGCAGATGATCCAAATGGAGTTTGGTGAATGGTTTATGAATGCGATATCAAGTATTTACCAAAAGTAATCGGCCAGGATCTTAATTAATGGAGAACTTTCAAACCCTATAGAGATTCAAAAGGGCACACGACAAGGATGTCCCTTGTCACCCCTCTTGTTCATTTTGATTTTAGACATACTAAACAGATGTATTGGGGTGATGAGGACATCAAAGGAACTAGAATTAGGGACGAAAATTATAAATTGCAAGCATTTGCAGATGATCTGGTTTTTATAATGGAGGAACCTTTTTCAACAATGCCCAAATTTCTACAACGGATCAAAGAATATGGTGAAATTACGGGAATGAAAATAAATAGAGAAAAAACAAAACTGATAGTTAAAAACCTTACATGAGAACAGAAAGAAAGACTTCAGGAACAAGTAGTTTTGCAGATTGTTAAAAAGGTTAAATACTTGGGAATCTATCTTACAGCCAAGTGTACCACTTTGAAAGAAGATAACTATGATAAATTATTGAAGGATATTAAAGGTTTTTTGGAAAAATGGGCCAATTTACAATTATCTTTGATGGGAAGAATAGCACTTGTTAAAATGAATATATTACCTAAACATCTGTTTCTGTTTCAAATGATTCCCGTAAAAATTGATGAAAAATTCTTTGATGACTTGAACTTTTATATCTCAAGATTTATCTGGAGAAAAAAGAAACCAAGGATTAAATTAAAAATGCTTCAGGATGCTAAAAGGAATGGAGGTTTTGGTCTTCCTGATTGGATGTTGTATTACCAAGCATCTGTCTTAAGTTGGCTAAAAGAATGGGTAACATTGCGAAATAAGAGAATTTTGTATCTTGAAGGTCATGACTTGCAGATGGGATGGCATGCTTCTATGTGGTATGAAAAAGCTAAGGCACATGGGTCATTCCTGAGTCATTTTATTAGAAGATCTTTAATGTCAGTGTGGGAAAAACTAAAGCTAAAACTGTATAATAAATTACCAATATGGCTGTCACCTATGGAAGCTTTTCTATATCCAAATGTATTGAACTTTGGAAAGATCATAAGATATGGTGACATCCTGGATAGGGATGGAGGCCTGAAACTGGAGCAAGAAATACAAGAACAGGGACTTAATATTTCCTGGTGGTATAAGGTGCAGATGCAATCAAGATATGCCAAGGATTGTAAAACATGGGGGTTCTATAGAGACCTAACAGAATTTGATCAAGTGATGCTGAAAACAGATGAGAAAATGATTAAAAGAGTACATGATTTTTTACTTGACAGGAAAATGGAAGGGGAACAGGTCAAGGAAACTATGATAACATGGGCACAAAACTTTGGACTTAATGTTGAACTAGAAAAGTGGCAAAAACTATGGGAAAGAAACATTAAAGTAACATTACCAACTTCGTATAAAGAAAATTTATATAAAATGTTTTATAGATGGTATTTGTCACCAAGTCAACTAGCTAAGATGTTTCCAAATATGTCAAATAGATGTTGGAAATGTAAACATAAAGTGGGTACCTTTTATCATATGCGGTGGACTTGTGATAATGTAAAAAAGTACTGGATTAAAATACATAGATGGATGGAGGAAATACTACAAAAACCCCTTGCTTTTAAACCCAAAGTTTTCTTGTTAAGCATTATACCGGAAGAGGTTAACAGACAGGAAATGTATTTGATGTTGCATCTAATCACAGCGGCGAGGATTGCATTCACCCAATATTGGAAAAGTGAGGAGCTGCCCACTGATGGACTGATTGTAAGAAAAATCTTGGACTGTGCAGAAATGGATAGATTGACTATATCGTCGAAGGAGAAAGAGGATACTGATTTCTGTCGAACTTTGGACTCTTTTTATATTTGGCTGGAGAAACAGGACTTGGTGTAAGTTTAGAAATGTTTTTTAAACTGTGAAATTAATTTGAATTTGATATTAGAATGTTAAAAAATATGTAGTAGGAGGTTGACCCAGTGAATCCAATGTTTGATGCTTTTTTTTTTTGTAGTGTTACTTTTAAAATTTTAATAAAAAATATATATCTAAAAAAATAATTTGTAAATTCTCCATTAATTATAATCCTAGCGGACTGTTTTTGATAGATGCTTAATATCGCTTTAATACATTTTTCTCCAAACTCCATTTGAACTAGTTGTTGCTTCATAAATTGCCAGTTGACATTGTCAAAGGCCTTCTGTGCGTCCATGAATAACGCCATTGGTTTTTCTGAATGTATCTCATAATACTCTAAAATGTCCAAGATGATTCTCACAATATTCCTCATTTGTCTTTTAGGTAAAAAGCCATTTTGGTCTGGATGTATGAAGTCTGTTAAATACTTCTTTAGTCTTTCTGCCATTACAGAGGCAAAAATTTTGTAATCCACATTTAATAGTGATATAGGTCTGTAGTTCTGGATCTGTGTCACGTCCATATCTTCTTTTGGTTTTAGTGTACTATTCGTCTCTGTCCAAGTATTTGGTATTTTAGCATCTAGAAATGCTGCGTTACATATGTCCTTAAGAGGCATAGACAGGATTCCTTTGAAAGTTTTATAGAGTTCTGCTGGAAACCCATCCGGGCCTGGGGTTTTGTCATTCTTGTGTTTTGAAAAAATTCTGTTTAGTCAGGTTCATTTGCTTGGTAAGTTCATTTGTATCCAAGAGGTTCAGTTTGTGTTTTAAAATACTAATTTGTGCCTTAAGGTCTTTTTTAGATGGATCTTCCTGTAGCTCCTGTTAAAGCTTCATCAGTTCCTCTACTAATTTAAATCATTCCTGCTTTCTCATTTTATTTATTTTTGCTGAGTATGTTATTATCAGTTCTCTAACATAGGCTTTAGCTGTATCCCAAACATTTTGCAAAGAGGTTTCTTCATTTGTATTGATTTTAAAAAATATTTCAATTTCCTTATTTATCTCTTCTTTGAATTTTTTATCCTTTAATAAGGCTTTGTTTAAGACTCATCTGGTCATTTTTACTGTCCCTTTCAATGTTATAATTACAGGATTATAATCTGCCCAGTCATTTGTCTCTATTTCAGCTTCTAACAGGTCTGGTACCAAGTCTGGGGTTATCCAAATCATATCAATTCTGGACCATGACCTATGTCTATTTGAGTAGAAAGTATATTTAGCAGAGGTTGGATTTTTATGTCTCCAAACATCTGTCAATCTAAATTCTTCAATTATGTTAAAGCAAGACTTTGGAAGTATCCTCCTGCCTTTCTTCTCCGTAATCTCACTCGTATGGTCCATTTCTTGTCCACAATTGCACTGAGATCTCCCATTAAGCACAAAGTCTGATAATCCAATTGCGAAAGTAAAGTATGTAATTTTTGGTAGAACATTTCCTGGTGGTCATTTGGGGCATAAATCGCCACCAAAAGTACCTTTTAAATTTCATTGTAACTTCAACCATTAGAATCCTACCATCTTCATCAGCCAGTATCTGTTTGGGGTCTAATTTTTCCTTAGTGGTATATAATGCTAAACCACTTCTTTTGAGAAGCGGAAGATATAAATCACAAGCTTTGGACATTCCAAGAGTTTACTGTGTTTTTTCTTGATGTGTGTTTCTTGTAGACAAATTATATCTCACTTCAGTTTTTGGAGTTGAGAGAAAGTTCTTCTCCTCTTAGAAGGCCCATTTAGTCCATTTATGTTTAGAGAAAACAGTTCAATTCTTCCTTCTATTTTAAGAGCCGAATTTTAAAAGTATATATTTATCTATTTGTGCTTAGTCTTTACAGTTCTACCTTTTCTCTTTTCTTTTGGTTCCGGCATTTGTCCATCTTGTTGTAAATCTTTGCTATTTCTCCTTCTTCAGAGTGATATGTTATTACTTCCATTGCTTCAGCACCTTTCCCTCCATCTTTTTGTATGTCCGATTCTTCATCTTCAAATGAGCTTCTGAATTTTTCATAAAACTCTTGTGCCTTGTAAATTGAATCCAACTTATATCTTGTAGAGTTCCAGATAAAGAATATTCCTTCTGGTGTTAACCACCTAAACATAATCTCCTTCTTGGTCTGTTTCATAGTAAGAAATAGATATTTCTTTCGTCCTTCTCTAATCCTCCATGGTATTTGTTTCAAGACAGTCACATGGCAATCGTCGATTTTTAAAGGTTTATCACGCACAGCTCTCAGAACATTAACTCTTACAGACCTTTTTGCAAATTTAACATGAACTTCCCTGGGTAGTTTATGTTTCCTAGCAAAGGTGGGATTAACTCTATAAACAAGGTCAATATTTCCATCCACCTCTTTGTTTTCCAAATCCAATGCATCTGCCAACATGGTGATTATTAATTCCCTCAAGTCTTCCGTCTTTCCCTCAGGTATGTTTTGGAATCTTAAATAATTGGATGCTTTCTCCATTTCTAATATTGTGACTGAGTCCATTAATGACTTATTTGTTCATTTTAATAGTTGTGTTTTGTTATCTACTGTTTCAATTTTTGCATGGCTTGTATTTTTTGTGTATTTTGTTCTGTTTTGAGTCAAACATCTGTCAGTTGGTTAGATATATCCCTAACAGCAGTATCCAATTTATCCATTCTTTCTCTTTGTTCATTTGCTATGTCCTTCTGATCTGCTGCTATGTTTTTTTGTTCTAAAGTCGATTTTAATATCGAATTTTGCATGGCCTCTTGAGATGTTTCCAGAGATGTTAAAGATGCTTGTATCACCAGAAGTGCCATTCGTAGGTCTTTTGGTATTTTTCAACATCTGCAGTTTTGAACTGATGAGGTGGGCTCTAAGTAGCTGATGAGGGTGCTGAGCAGGAGGAGGAGGGGTGTCTTGCTACAAAAAGACAGCAATGAAAAGTCCTCCAGAGAAAGAGAGAGAGAAAGGAGAAGGCTTGTTTAATACAGTGTATCTGTTATAAGTCAAATGGCCACGGGGTGGCAGCAAAGAGTTGCTTGATGGTGTGATGTCAAGCAAGAGAAAATGTCTCTGAGTACAGCCAGGAAGTAAGAACAAAGACCTTTCTATCATTTAATGTACGATAGTTTCTCTTTTGATGCGCCTCCTCTTGGTTTTTTCAGCACCATTGTATTTCTGAGAATGGGCATGAGGCTAACAGTCCTGTAATTTCCCTTATCCCCTAGGCTACCATTTTTGAAGACTGGAACCACTGATGCCACCCCCAATCCCCAGAACTTCTGTTTTGCAGAACAAATGCAAGGCAACGGATGTGAGAGCACCCCTGGCTATTCCTGAACAATCCTGAGTGTAGCCCATCTTGGTCCAGTGCCTTTGTGACATCCAGGGCCTTGAGGAGCTCCTCGGCTTCCAGGGGGTGACCCCAATGTGGCCTCCATAACCCTAACCTCATCTACGCCCACCCCCCAAGGTCGATCTCCCCCAGACTACTTCGGGAAGAACACAGAAGCAAGATAATAATTTAGCATCTGTTCCTGCTCCGTTACACCAGTTACCAGATCCCCCTCCCTCTTAAGGGGTCCCATCACCTGTCTCCCCTTCCTCATCCAATTTACATGAAGTGAGAAGCCCTTGCTCTTGACATTCTCTGCACATCTCAGCTCATGCTCCGCCATGGCCTTGCAGAGAATCCTTCTCCATCATGCCGCCGCCTCCTGGTATCCCCTTTGCCCACTTACACCACTGTCCCTGTTCTGTGAAGGTCCGTCTTCTATCTAGGCCCACTCACCAACTCTCTTCACATGCACAGCAGTGGCCTGCCTTGATAACCAGTGGCATCACCAAGGCTGGCACCTCCAAGGCCTCTCTTCTGGGGGCCATACTCTCCTCCTGAATTCCCATGCCTGCAATAATGAAGATAAGATGAAGATTCTGCTCTGAAGCTCTTTCCATGGTCCATGCACTTATACAGCCTCTATCCTGTGCAAATTCGTTGAAGGGTTGTAAGACTGCCACTAAAACTGCAGCTTCTTCCAGATTGCATGCATTTAAAAGGCTTTATGCCAGTATGTGTTGTCACACCGATCTGCAATTCACAGGCTTGGAAATCAGATTCTTCTCAGGGCAAATAGATTTATTTACAATTGAATGCATGGATCCATGGGTGCCTAAATAGGAACATCCCATGTTAATTTCCTTAGGGTTATATAGAATACACAAAAGGGGAGTGAATACAATACACAGAAAGGTGATTGGATGCTTTGATATGGATAGGAAAGTGATTCGATACATGTCACACCACCATAGCTACATTTCACTCTAATTAGATGCCTTTGACAGGCCTTCTAAACTAAAGTTATCATGAACAGGCTGGCCAAGTTAAGCAAACAAAAAGGGTACATGTGTGAACTTACAGGGTTGGAGAGGCACTTTAGCAAGCCTATAAAACACAGATTAGACTTTGACAGTTACCCACTAATGGAGTGGGGTCATCTGGTCTTCACCACCAGACACCGAGGCATCCTTTTTGATCTGTTTATGGCAAGGCAGTGAGGTGGAATGATAAGTACAGTGTGCTTTGATGACTCATGAAATGATCACTCTGCTAGAAGTCAATTCCACCCTCTACAAATTGAAATGGCCTCTACCCATTGTTAGTTTTTTGATGTTTCATGAGAGAATTACTCCAGCTGAAACTCTTTCCAAGTTCACTGCTTTTACATAGGTGCTCCCCCACTGTGGATTCTTTGATGCTTTGTAAGATGACAGCTCTGGCTGAAGCTCTTTCCACATTCCATGCAGCTACAGGGCCTCTCCCCAGTGTGGGTCCTTTGATGTTTCTTAAGAGAATGATCCCAGCTGAAGCTCTTTCCACATTCTGTGCATTTAAAGGGTTTCTGCCCCGTGTGGGTTCTTCGATGGTTTGCAAGATGACTACTCCGGCTGAAGCACTTTCCACATTCCATGCAACTATAGGGCCTCTCCCCAGTGTGGGTCCTTCGATGGTTTGTAAGGAGATCATGCCGGCTGAAGCTCCTTCCACATTCCGTGCATGTATAGGGCCTCTCCCCAGTATGAGTTCTTTGATGCATTATAAGACTTCCCTTTCCAGTGAAACTCTTTCCGCATTCCATACATGTAAAAGGCTTTTCACCATTATGTGTTCTTTGATGGTTTGTAAGAGTACTACTCTGATTGAATCGCTTACCACATTCCATACAACTGTAGGGCCTCTCCCCAGTGTGGATTCTTTGATGTTGCATAAGACCTCCACGGTAAGTGAAACTCTTTCCACATTCCATGCATCTGTATAGCGTCTCCCCAGTGTGTGTTCTTTGATGATTCCTAAGAAGTTTAGTCTGACTGAAACTCTCGCCACACTGCATGCATTTATGTGCCGTCTCCCCAGTGTGTGTTCTTTGATGTATAGAAAGTTTTCCACTTTGACTGAAGCTCTTTCCACATTCCATGCATGGAAATGGCCTCACCACAGTGTGCGTTCTTCGATGCTTTGTAAGAGTTCCACTTTCAGCAAAACTTTTTCCACATTCCACACATGTATAAGGCCTCTCCCCAGTGTGGATTCTTTGAAGTCTCATAAGACCTGCACCTGCAATTGAACCTTTTCCCGCATTCTGTGCATTTAAAAGGCAGTTCATCGGTGTGCATTATTTGATGGTTCATGAGATTGCCCATCTCCCTGAAGCTCTTTCCACATTGTGTGCATTTATATGGCCTCTCCTCAGTGTGGGTTTTTTGATGCCTTGTGAGATGATTCTTCTGACTGAAGCTCTTTCCACATTCCATGCATGTGTAGGGCTTCTCTCCACTGTGGATTCTTGGATCTTTAAGATTTCCACCAGCACTGTAGCTCTGTCTACTTTCCATAATTCTATATGGCTTCCTTTATTTAATTTATTATTTATTTAAAACATTTTTATGCCGCCCCATCGCAACAAAGCCTCGGGGTGGCTCACAACAGAGCAACATAAAACAATACAAACAATGCAGTACAAATTTCATTAAAACCCTTTAAGTGTGGGATTCCTGAGGCTTGCTAAGGCTTGTGCCTTTTCTGATTCCCGTTTTATACAACGCACATTTGAAATTGTGCCTGCGTGGATGCTTCTATAATATTTTACACTTTGCATTTGGTCTCTATGTTTTCTACAGTTTATCTCTTTGTTCCATCTGTCTTCTGGTAAATTTCCACACACGAGATCCCTCCCCTCCTCCTCCTTTTGCAAGCTTCTGGAATTAAGGGTTATGATTTCCAGCACCTTGAGAAATGCAGGACTGGTTCCCCACATTCCTGACACGGTTTCCCTGATGGTTTTTTGTCCTGATTGGATTTGCAAGTGTCTCTTCTCTCACATTGTACTCACTTGGTTCTCATTAGAGGATACCAGGAACTGCTCCACTTCCACTCTCTTGGCATTCACCTGTGTGGGAAAAAAGACAAAATGCAATTCCTGTTAGGAGATAATGGCTGAAAGGGATGCACTCATTTCCGTACAAGGCAATCCTGGCATTATAAATTCAGCACCTCCGACATGATCCCTTTTCCTCTCTTAATGCCCCTCCAAAAAGCAGCTTCCTCGGGGATTGCATGTACACTGACGACCTGCTTTCAGGGTTCCCTGAGGAATGCTCTTGGATGTGGTGGGAGCTGTGAGGGAGGGCAGAGCCCAAAAAGAGGAGGAAACAACCACCCATCAGCTGCCAGCACTGCAAAGGAAGTGCCATCTATGCAAGTCCTTTGGCCCCTTCAGCTCCAGCTCAGAGGGTCCAGGTAACCTTCCCCTGATTCCTGGAGATGAGTTGCCTTTGCAGGGAGCAGCAGCAGCAGGTCCAGGTTGAGATTTAGTTGGGCTTCGTTTGTACCTCCAGCTTGGAGGCAGAGATACAGCCTGGCCGGAAGCTCTCCAGGTCTCCCTCTACTTGACTCCACTTTGCACAGTGGAAGTGAATGTAAGCTATCCCAGGATTCCTACGGCTTCTCGCCAGTGGGACTTCTTCCATGGCACGAAATTACTATGATTCTCAACAGGTACAGCAGAATTGTCCATTTTCACCCCACAATGGACCCTTTCCCTGCTTGCTGGTCCACAGCATGAATATGATGGCTCAAGCTTCTCTTATTCCATGCATTTTTTGCATCTTTGGCATTTGGGGTCTCTCCCTTGGAGAAAGACTTCCACTTTTCAAGAACTTCATTTCACTGCAATCTTTTTAATGGATTTCCTCCCCCAGCACTTTTTAATACCCAGTGATTCCCTGTTCAAATTTCCTTGGGTTGGATTACTAATCTACTCAAGGGGTACAGAACTGTTCACTTTTACCCTGCAACGTACCCTTCCCCCTCTTTGGTGTTTGCTTTTCCCTCTTTCTTCACCTGGTCTGTGTCACACTTCCTCCATTCCCTGCAGGCTTGGAAAGTCTCCCTCTGCACCTCACACACCCTCGTTCTCCTGAAAATGCTGACAGATCCTCACGGATCTCCCTCTCCTGCAAACCACCAGCACTGGGACACAGGCAAGGCGGCAATGTTGCCAGAAGGGGGCAGCAGATCCCACTGGAAAATCCTCTGAAAGCAGCGGCCACTGCTTTGGCCGCTTGAGTGCCATCCCATTCCCACTGCTCCACATACCTGTTATTTAGGCATTGATTTATGGACATTGTATGAGCTTTCTACTTAGCATAAAGCCTTAAGAAAGAGGGACACTAAGACACACAAGAGGGACCTGCCACCCTCCATCTGGTTGGTCATGTTTAAGGGGCACTTAACTTGTGTGAGCCGGAGCTGAGGCTGCAGAGAGACAGCCTTCCGTGAGGTTCCCAGGCATGTCCACACTTCAGCCAGCAGCCCCTGCAGAGGCACGGGGGGGGGGGGGGCGGACATCCCGGAAGGGCACACAAGCCACACTGTGTGTGGAACACCTGCGTGTCCTGCCAGCGGGGGGCACTTCCACCACTACCCCTCCCAAGCGATATCCATGGCAGGATCAGTGGAGGGGGAAGGAAAAGCCACGAGGAGGCAGTTCATCTGTGGGGCAGCCCACATCCGCCCCCACCAGAAGACCCAGGAGGTGCAAGAGGGGACAAGGGAGCAGATGCAGCCCCCTGGTCTGCCTCAGGAAGGCAGTACACGAGCGGAGCAATGGCGTCCAGAGGCCCCCCTGATCCAGTCAGGAGAAGGTCCTGACACACACGCCAGAGCCCCTTCCTGAACCCTGCAGGGACATGCAGGGAGGGTGTGGATTAGTCCCTTTGGAAAACGGGGTGGGGCGTGGATGCTCTTGGAGGCTGCACCAGGACGGTCTGCAGGGGAGCAAACCAGTGGGAGGAGTTCACGGCCTGCCCCCTGCGCCCTGCTTAGATCGGGCCACATCCCATGGAAAGGGACCAGGCATGGACATTCATTCCCTGCCCCCCAGCAGGACACCCTGCCAAGCAGCAGTGGGGCACTCCAGCACCAGGAGGCAGGGGGGTGGATCGGTGCCCCACTGCTGCTGCCTGGGGGACAGACAGGTAGAAACCAGGCCGCCCCGGGCCGCGATGGCTGTTCCCGCCCTGCCAGGCATTCAGAGGGGGACGCACGCCCCTCCCGCTTCAGTCCCACAGCAGCTCAGCGAGGGCGGATGGCCTGGAAGGGAAGTTTTCCGAGACCCACAATACAGGGAGAACGTTTCCACGCCGCCGGACCGGCGATGCGGGGAATCTCTCCTGGCACCGAAGGCGGCCTTGCAACGGAGCCGAGGCTCGCCTCACTCCTGGCCTCGGCTCCGAGAAGGGATCCGAGCGAGGTCCCCCGGGGCCGCCTCCACCGGAGTTCATGCCAGCACCATCCTGGGAAGGCGCCATGAGCCAGGATGGCTCTGTTGCGGGGTGGACACGAAGCCCGCTGCCAGGGCTGCCCCTTCCCTCCGGAGAGACTTTCCCGGAGCAGCAGCTCCAGCGGGCGCCACCACGAGCCCCACCTGGGGAAGCCCAGGAGAGCCTGTCCGGAGTCAGGCCGCGTCCCCAACCGCAGCCCCGACTTGCGCGTCTCCAGGACAGGAGGAGACGCGGCTGTTCCAGCAAGGAAAGTCCAGCTCGTCTCCCGATCGCACTTGCGCCTGCGCAGTGCCGGCCATTCCGCCCCATGCCAGGCCCGCTCCCCACACTGCGCCCGGTGCCCCAGAACATCCTGGAAGGGAAGTCGTCTTCCCCTTCGAGAATCGTGCAATGCAAACGCTGCGGCGCTTTGTACCCTTAGAGACCGGATGAGGTCGGGCGCTCTGCTCGGCAACCCCAAGAGAAGGGGCCCCTCCCCCCGCTTCCCCTCCCGCGCTCCGCTCTTTCTCCCCGGGCTCCCAGCCAGCCCCGCCCCCTCCCTCTCCCTACGAGCCCACCTTGCCTTTCTCCGAGCCCGTCTACCTGCCGCCTGTCCGCGGGGCTCCCTGCGCCCCTTTCCCGCCCCTCCAGGCAGCGCCGCGCTCCCCTCGCGCCCTCCACAGCCGGAGCGGAAGAGCCGCGAGCCCCCTGCTGCCCGCCCACCAGGAACTGCTTCCCGCGGGAGGGCCGGAAAAAGCGGATCCCGAATTGCCGCTGGATGCGTCGCGTTTCCCTGGTTCTGAGCGGGTCGGTTTCCCGAACTGCACCCAAAGCGCGCAACGCCTCCGTCTGCGCCAAGTGAGCCCTAAGTCAGGGGTGCCGTAGGTACTGTGCGCCCGCTATGAAAAATGGGATCCAGGCGGTCCCAGAATGGGACCAAGGGGGCAAAGGGGCCCAAAAAGAGGGTTAAGGGGTAAATTTGGAGTGTGTCTGGGGGGTTCCTTGATGGTCAGAGGTACAGAAGAAGGCCTGGTCCCATCAAGGCCGTGCTGCAAGTGCCAGATGTGAGTATCTCTATTCGGGCTGAAGAGATGGAAGCTTGTAGAAGTTGCTTCTTTATATCTAATTCACTCTTTTCTCGCGTTTCTACCCCGCTCCCCAGCCAAGTAGCTCCCAGAAGGGCTTCTGTGGAAACTTGACCCAGTTCAGAAGGTCCAAATTGGCTGCCAGTTGTCTGGTCTCATCCAAACACGCCCACCAACCGAATTAGGGTGAAACGGGATGGGGGGAGGCATCTCAAGAAAGAGTGAAGCTGACATGGCAGAGAAACCACAAACAGAAGAAACGGGGAGCCACGTTTCATCTCCCAGATTTCTCTCTGGGCTGGTTCCAGAGTCATGTGGCTTGGAATGTCTCCCACCAAGACCAAGGACTCCGACTCCATCCCTGGGCGCCCTTCGTCTGCTTTAGGAATTGGGCGAATGGGCACCAGTGGGATATAAACTTCTTTTGGAATCCGGGACTGATGTGAGTCCCGTCAGGGGAAACCCGTGCAGAGAAATTATTCTGTCGATAACCATCTCTAAACTAGATGGGACGATCTGAGCCAGCAAGTTCTGGGGACCTGCACAATTTTAATATGAGAACTAATTAAAGTATTTTAACATTTATTTCTTTGATATCCGTATATCTGATGAGACCCTTGTATCCAAGATTCTTGTATCTTGTATCCTCTTGAATCCTCTTGTATCCTTGATCGTTTTTCCAAACTGGTTGTGTTCCTGCAATATCACATGTACACCTTCTGGAATTGTAGAATCGCAATCCGTGCCTGCCCAGCTACCCCCTATCCTGCCCCACCGCCCCAGACTCCGCCAGGAGCTCCTGAGGGGAAGGAACTTCCCCCTCTGGCACCACGCAGGCCCCGAACATCCCGGCGCTCAAGCCCTCTCCGGGGAGCGCTCGCGAGGGAGAAGACCGTGTTACGCAAGCCGTGCTCCGTAGCCGGTGAGCTGGGCTCGGACCGGGGCGTTCTCCCCGCTGTGACGCCAAGGGGAAGGAGGGGACCCTCCCCTGTCCTTCCGCTCCCACGAACACCCTTCCATTCTCGGACCCTACGCCCCCGATTCCCCCGCACCCCTATCCCCCCCTACACCTTTTCCCAGGGCCGTCTCGCTGCCGGGAGACCACGAAAATCCGGATCCCGGATCCTGCACGTCCAGATGCGCCGCATTTCCCTGGATTTGCACGGGGAGGCCTCTCAAAAGTGCAAGGCAGATCGGGGTGGATCGCCCGGATGAACCGAGCCACAAAACCAGGGGTGCCAAAGGGGGATCCGGAGAAATATTTGCCTGGCCAGGAAGGAGGCGTCCTGGCTGGCGAGATTCGTCTCCACTGGTAGCTCCTTCCTCGTGGATGCGTCCAAGCCCACTCCCAAGTATGTACTGATCCGGGGCGCGCCGAGGCGTGTGTCAGGCCCTTCAGGAAGGGCGCAGCGGGGGCCAGGGACTCCCGACTAGGCCCTCGAACATTCGCCGGCAGGGGGCGCTGGGGGGAGAACGACCGCGGACGGAGGGGAAGGGGCGGGAGCGGGGCACGTTGGGTGGCGGCGCCGGGGACTGGCGGCTGAGGGAGGGCGAGGCGGCAACGGGCCAGCGCTCCGTCCGTGCAGGGAGAGCGGAAGAGGAGGCAGGTGCTCTGGGCATGGAAAGGCGCTGGGGAAATTAGGTACGGGGGAGACGAGGGGGACGGTGGGGAGAAGCGGAGCTGCGGGGGATGGCAGATGCCGTGCTGCTGGCCTTGCTTAAGAAGCGGGGGTGTACAGGAGGGGTCCATGGGGTTTAGAGCACCACACTTATTTTCGGGGACCCTCAAACTGTCAGAGACTCGGTTTTCAATTTGCGAGGAAATACACACTCGGTCCGTGGGAAAGATCAACCGTTTCAACCTCTGCTGCTTGATGGATCGGTGCCCCAGTACCGGCAGTTGCGAACGGAAATATATCACCAGGTAGAGGCAAACTCAAGTTTTCAGACCATGTACAGAGCATTTTGTGATCTCCTAGTCACGGGCACTGGCTCAGAGCAATTGATGGCAGGATCCAGACATGACAATGAAAGCCTGAGGCCAGAATATACAGAACAAAGAATGCAAAGCTACCGGACTTACAAATGCCAAATCGATGACAACATTTCCAACTGCAGTGCATTAACATTTCCAATCTCCTGGACCGTTTGAACACGGAAATGGAGAAAGCATTCATGAAGTCGGAATCTCAGCGGTTGCATCCCGCCAGTGGGAAGGCTTTGAACAAGAGGAAGGAACTCGCGTCCTTCTGACTGGCTCCAGGCAGAAAGCGCTCTGGGCCGGTTTCCCGGGTATTCCTTGGCAAACTCTGAATTCCGGAAGGGATTATGCAGCAGCTTTGTCGCAGCGAGTTACCCTCTTGAGCCCCAATCTAGGTTCCTCTGGATCCCCCTTTTGGTAGCGGGCGCACAGAAACGACGCCCCCCCCCCCCCGGTGATCGTATGGCGCACTCGTTGGAGGCGAACGCGCTCAGAGACTCCATTCGAGTCTGAGAGACCTCCGTGCGCGGCCAGGTGAAAAGCGGCGCATCCAGCTTTCCGATCCTCGCCAGGGAAGCAGTTCCGGTGGGCGGGCAACACCGGGCTCGCTTCGTTTCCGCTCCAGCCCAGGAGTGTCCGGCCAGGAGCGCAGCGCTGCCCGGAGAGGCGGCCGAGGGGTGGGAGATGCCTCGGGGAGGCGCCCGGCTTAGAGAAACGAGCGCGCGACGGGAAGGTGGGCGAGAGCGAAGGGGCGGGCGGGAGGCGGGGGAGGAGGAGGACGAGCGTGGGGGGGGGGCAGGGGAGAGCGGAGAGCCCCCTTCCCCCGGCGCTGCGGAGGCAGAGCGCCCGTCCGATCCCGGCTCCCCGCGCGAGGCGCGGCAGGGCGTGCATTGCGCGATCCTCCGCTCCCGAGTCCCGGGATGCTCTGCGGCAGCGGCCGGTGCGGGGGGCGCTTCTTCCCCTCCGGAGCTCCTTCCGGCTCCGGGGCCGCGGGGCGGGATGGCGGCGCCCCCCGTGCGCGCGGGTGCGACCGGTGCGCTGCGTCGGGCCGAACCGGGAGAGGCCGGGCTGCCCGTTCCACGCCTGGCACGGCCGCGGGTGCCGAGTTCGAGTCCCACTCTCCCCAAACCTTCCTGGATTGTGGGTCTTGCAAACCGCCACCCCCATAAAGTTATTGTGGAGAAGAAGTGGGAGGGGCGCGTGTGTGTCCCTGAGACCCGGCCGGCGGGGGAACAGGACAACGGGGGGGGGGGGCAGGAGGTGGCCTGGATTCCACCTTTCTCCTCACTCCCCATTCGCAGGCAGACCAGTGGGGCCCCGATCTGGGTCCGCGCTTCCTGCTGCCACAGTGCAAGGAGCCCCAGTGAATCATGGTCATTCAATGGGGGATCAGTTCAGGGTTCCGGGGCGTTTGGGTTGGAAGGGGGAGGAGAAGGAGGGACAAATGGAATGGCTCCCCTCCAGTTGCAGAGGTGTTGGGGATCCGGGAAGGCCCAGGAGCAAGGCTGAGAGCCCGCCATTTCAACGGCCTCAATCCAGCAAGGCGGAGGCATCCGCAGGCAGAGGGGGCAACGCCACCCCCTTCCTGCACATCTCTCCGGGGTTTGGAGGAAGGGCCCCTCACACATGCATTGCACCAGCACCCATGGGAGCTGCCCAGGGAGGCTGCCCAACTTGTCCCACCTGCCTCTGGCCTCGCTTGGCTCACCCCAGGGCTTGCTCTCTCGTTTTGGTTCACACAAGATGTCCACCTCTGGAGGGTCTCCCAGGAGGGAGAAAACCCATGAGCTGGGCCTGGACCTGCAGTGGGGGCAGGAAGCTGGTCTTTGTCTCTTGCCTTCCCCTATACTTTACTCTGAGGAGAAAAACATTGGTGTTTTACACTCAAGCAACATTACACTCAAGCAACGAAAAAGGACTCCCCAGAGCCCCCATGCAGTGGGAAAGGGTGGCACTCCAGGGGCAGAAACAGAGGCAGCTGGGTTCTGGGGATTTTCCAGTGGGATCGGCTGCCCCCTCCTGGCAACATTTCTGTCTTGCCTTTGTTCTTGTGCAGGTGGTTTGCAGGAGAGAGATCGGTGAGCATCTGTCAGCCTTTTCAGCAGCAAGATGGAGCATCAGGTGTGGAGAGTGAATATAAAGCCTGCAGGAAAAACAGGAAGCGTGACACTGCCCAGGTAAAGAAAAAGGGAAAGGGAAACAGCAAGCAGGGGGAAGGGTTCATTGTGGGCTAAAACTGGATCTGGCCTTCTAAAGAGCAGTCAGGGTTGATCTCCTCTAGGACTGACTGGTTTGATCGCCTGGCAGTCCAAGGGATTTGCTGGAGTCTCCGCCAGCACCACAATTCAAAGGCATCACTCCTTCGTCGCTCAGCCTTCCTTATGGTCCAGCTTTCACAGCCATACATTGCAACTGGGAAAACCATAGCCTTGACTATATGCACTTTTGTTGGCAGGGTGATGTCTCTGCTTTTTAGTATGCTGTCTAGATTTGCCATAGCTTTCCTCCCCAGGAGCAAGCAACTTTTAATTTCTTGGCTGCAGTTCCCATCTGTGGTGATCTTGGAGCCCAGGAAAATGAAATCTGTCACTACCCCCATTTCTTCCCCATCTATTTGCCAGGAAGTGAGAGGACCGGATGCCATGATCTTAGTTTTCTTAATGTTGAGTTTCAAGCCAACTTTTGCGCTCTCCTTCTTCACCCGCATCAAGAGTCTCTTTAGTTCCTCTTTACTTTCTGTCATTAGGTACTTCTCCCAGCAATCTTAATTCCGATTGGTGATTCCTTTAGCCCCACCTTTCTCATGATGTGCTCTGCATATAAATTAAATAGGCAGGGTGACAGTATACAGCTTTGCCAAACTACTTTCTCAATTTTGAACCAATCAGTGGTTCCGTGTCCACTTCTCACTGTTGCTTTTTGATGCACATACAGGTTTCTCAAGAGGCAAATAAGATGGTCTGGTACTCCCATCTCTTTAAGAACTTGCCACAATTTGTTGTGATCCATGCAATCAAAGGCTTTAGCATAGTCAAGGAAGCAAAAGTAGATGTTTTTTCTGGAACTCCCTAGCTTTCTGCATGATCCATCGTATGTTGGCAATTTGATCTCTAGTTCCTCTGACTCTGTGAAATCCAGCCTGCACTTCCGGTAGTTCTCAGTCCACATACTGCTGGAGTCGAGCTTGTAGGATTTGGAGCATAACTTTGCTAGCATGTGAAATGAGCGCAATGGTGTGGTAGTTGGAGCATTCTTTGGCATTGCTCTTCTTTCAGATTGGAATTTAAACTGACCTTTTCCAATCCTGTGGCCAGTGTTACATTTTCCAAATTAGTGGCGTATTGAGTGTAGCACTTTTACTGCATCGTCTTTTTGGATTTTGAATATCTCTGCTGGAGTACTGTCACCTCCACTAGCTTTGTTGTTGCTCAGACTTCCTAAGGCCCATTTGACTTCACATTCCAGTATGTCTGGCTCGAGGTCAGTGACCAACCCTTGGTCACTGACCTTGGAATTTTGGGAAAGAGTGTTTGCTATGACCATCATATTCTCTTGACAAAATTCTACCAGCCTGTGCCCTGCTTCCTTTTATACTCCAAGACCAAACTTGCCTGTTTTTCTGGTTATCTCTTGGCTTCCTCCTTTTGCAATCCATTCCCCCATGATGATAAGGACATCATTTTTGAGTCTTAATTCTAGAAGGTGTTGTAGGCCTTCAAAGAACTGGCCAGCTTCAGCCTCTTCAGCACCAGGGGTTGGGGCATAGACTTGGACTACTGTGATGTTGAATGGTTTGCCTTGGATTTGAACAGAAATCATTCTGTCATTTTGGAGACTGTATCCCAGTACTGCTCTTGCAGATAGTATCCCAAGAAATCTCTAGTGCACGGGAGGAGAAAACCCATCAAAACAATAACAGTGAAATGAGGTTCTTGGCAATTGGAAGTCTTTCTCCAAGTGAGAGACCCCTAAGGCCAGAGATGCCAAAAATGCCTGGAATGAGAGATCTTCAGCTTGAGCCATCACCTTTCATGCCATGATAGATCTCCCAGCGGGAAGAAGCCACCGGAATCCTGGGATAGCTTACGTTTATTCCACTGTGAAAGTAGAGACAGGTGAGGGAGGCCTGAACTGCATCTGACCAGGCAGTATCTCTGCCTCCAAGCTGGGGGATCAAACACAGCAAGCCTAAATAAACGCTTGGACCTTCTGCTGCTCCCTGCAAAGGCAACTCAACTCCAGGAATCGCGGGGAAGGTTACGTGTCCTTTGGCGCTGGAACTGAAGAGGCCCAAAGGCCTTCCATGGATGGCACTTCCATTGCAGTGCTGGCAGCTGACAGGTGGGTGTTTCCTCCCCTTTTCTTGCCAGCCACCTCTCCCCTCCCTCACAGCTTCCACCGCACCCCAGGGCATTCCTCTGGACAACAAGTTCAGTGGGTCACTAGGCTCCCTATCCAGCCTGCCATACAGATGGGGGACAAGTCAACCAGAGAGTGGTTGCATGAGACTGATGGAACCTGCTCCCTATGAGGTTGTTTGATCTCAATGCACACTTTGCATGTCACAGCCCTGGAAATTAGTTTTGTTTCTCACTGTCAAACTCCTTGGGAGAATTGAGCTTGCCTACATGTTGGTGCATGTGTTGGTTTATGACTTCTGTGTAAATGGAGTCCTTCAAAAAGCTGTTTTTCCCTGGGTCATTGAAAGAGGAAAAGGGATTATGTTGGAGATGTTGACAAGAAAATGCTGACTTTATCTTGAGCTCAAATTGGTTCATCCCTTTCAGCCATTAACTCGTATCAGAATTTTCATTTTCTGTTACTTCTCGAACAGGTGAATGTCAAGACAATGGAAAGGATGCAATTCCACGGGTCCTCCAATGGAAACAAGTGAGCACTAACTGAGAAAAGACACAGTTCCTAATCAAATAGGATCAAAAAAGAAAAGTGAAACCAAGTGAAGATCCTGAGAAAACATTCCTGCATTTCTCACGGATCAAGAAATCAGAACCCTTAATTCCAGAAGGTTGCAAAAGCAGTACAAGGGGGAAAGGGGCTAGGGTGTGACAACTTACCGAAAGTCAGATGAACCAAATGCACAAAGGGTAGAAAACCCAGAGACAAAGGAAATGTGCAGAATACTGTAGGAGCTTCCATGTAGACAGAGCATTAGAGAAGTACAAGTCTTAGTGAACCTCAGGGATCCCACACTTTCAGGAAGCCATATAAAATGATGGAAAGTAGGCAGAGCTGCAGTACTGTTGGAAGTCTAATTAAACATCAAGGTACCATTACTAGGGAGGAGTCATATATATGCATGGAATGTGGAAAGAGCTTCAGGAATTTTCAAAATCTTTCCAAACATCAAAGAAGGCACACTGGGGAGGGGCCCTATGCATGCACAGAATGTGGAAAATGCTTCAATCTAAATGGACAGCTTAAAAGGCATCAAAGAGCACACACTGGTGAACGTATATACAGTTGCACTGAATGTGGGAAGAACTACTCTGAAAGTGGAAGTCTTAGAACGCATCAAAGAACCCACACCGGAGAGAGACCCTACACATGCATGGAATGTGGAAAGAGCTTTACCGAAAGTGGAAAACTTAGAAGACATCAAAGAATCCACACTGGGGAGAGGCCCTATACCTGCATCGAATGTGGAAAGAGCTTCAACCAGAGCAGTCATCTTCAATGCCATCAAAGCACCCACACTTTTGAGAGGCCCTATGCATGCACGGAATGTGGAAAAAGCTTCAATATAAATGGACAGCTTAAAAGGCATCAAAGAATTCACACTGGTGAAAAGCCTTTTAAATGTATAGAGTGTGGAAAGAGCTTCAATCAAAGCGGACATCTCAGAATACATCAAAGAGCACACACTGGTGAGCGTATATACTGGTGCACTGAATGTGGGAAGAACTACCCTGAAAGTGGAAGTCTTAGAATACATCAAAGAACCCACACTGGAGAGAGGCCCTATACCTGCATGGAATGTGGAAAGAGCTTTACCAAAAGTGGAAAACTTAGAAGGCATCAAAGAATCCACACTGGAGAGAGGCCCTATACCTGCATGGAATGTGGAAAGAGCTTCAGCCAGAGCGGTCCTCTTCAATGCCATCAAAGAATCCACACTGGGCAGAGTCCATACACATGCATGGAATGTGGAAAGAGCTTCAGCCAGAGTTGTCATCTTAGAATTCATCATAGAATCCATACTGGGGAGAAGCCTTTTAAATGCATAGAATGTGGAAAGAGCTTCAAACTAAGTGGACACCTTACAAGGCATCAAAGAACCCATACTGAGGAGAAGCCATATAAATGCTTAATATGTGGAACAAGCTTCAGAAGCTGTAATTCTCTTAGTAAGCATCAAACTACACACACTGGGGAGAAGCCATTCAGATGCATGGAATGTGGAAAGAGCTATACCGAAAGTGGTAGTCTTAGACTACATCAAAGAATCCACACTGGGGAGAGGCCATATACCTGCATGGAATGTGGAAAGAGTTTCAGCCGGAGTGGTCCTCTTATAAGTCATCATAGAACCCATACTGTGGAGAAGCCCTTTGAATGCATTGAATGTGGAAAGAGCTTCAGCCAGAGTTACTCTCTTAGAAGACATCAAAGAACCCACTCTGTGCTGAGGCCATATACGTGCTTGGAATGTGGAGAGAGCTTTACTCAAAGTGGAAGTCTTAGAAGACATAAGGAAATGCATACAGGGGAGCAGCTATTTTAATGCATTGGACATGGAAAGCGCTTTAGCTGAAGTCTTCCTCTTATGAAACATAAAAGAGCTCACACTGGGTAGAGGCCATATACCTGCATGGAATGTGGAAAGAGCTTCATCTGGAATCAATCTCTTAGAACGCATCAAACAATCCACACTGTGGAGAGGACATATTGATGCATGGAATGTCAAAGAACTTCAGCCGGCGTGGTCATCTTAGAAACCGTCAAAGAACGCCCACTGTGGAGAAACCCTTTAAATGCATTGAATGTGGAACGAGCTTTACTAAAAGTGGAAGTCTTAGAAAGTAACAAAGAACCCATGCTGAGGAGAAATGATATCAGTGCATCAAATGTGGAAAAATGTTCAGACAAATTCAACAACTTAAAAACCGTCAAACAATGCACAATGGGGTGAGGGCATTGAAATTTCTGCTGTGTAGAGAAAGATGTTACTGCAGAGATTATCCCACAAAACATCACAGTACAGATACCTGTGAAAAGCCTGTTGCCTGTGTGCAGTCTGGAAAGGGGTTCACTGAAAGTGGGTTTCTTACAAACGCTCAAAGAACCCACCTGGGGGAGACGCTTTTTGAATGCACTGAATGGGGAAAGAGCTTTACCGAAAGGGGAAATCCCAGAAGACATGAAAGGGTGTGCACTGAGGGGAGACCATATAGATGCATGGAATGTGGAAGGAGCTGCACTGCCTGTCCAAATCTTCATATTCAGGAACGAATCTGGGGGACTCTCAGTGACCCAGAACAGAAGCAACCAGCAAAAGAAAAAAAACCTGAAGAAATAATACTTGAAATAAATATAAAGTAAAACCAATTTACAGGGAAAATAAGTTTAAACTTGGCGTCCCACTCGCCACATGCCTGATGAGAACACATGTTTGTCTTGCTCTTCTGTCAGATCTCAGTGTTTAAACCTACTGCTGGTTGGGATCTATTGTCACTGACATTTTCTAACTCCCACTGCCAGCCCAAGCATGGCTCCGGACACCCCAGAAGTGAGCTGAGAGCCATGTGTGCCGTGTAGCGTTTGCCCTCCTGGGAACAGACCAAAGAGACCCAGTCTCAGCATCCCTCTGCTCACTGGGTGCCCATAGGCCCTGTCACGGCTCTGTGCCATGCATGGACATTGGGAGACAGCTCACAAAGACCTCAAATAGGAGTGCTGAAGTGCTTCTTGTATATAGAGGGCCACGCACCCCCACATTTCTGCACCATACAGAAGCTGTGGAAGTCTTCCCCCAAAATAACCTAATGGCTGGTTCAACCAGACCCCCACCTCATGTTTAAGAGAGTGCATTGTCCTGAGTGAGAGGACTGCAGCTCAGCGGCCCTCAAATGGAGGGTCTGTGTGAAGTGGGCCTCCATACAATCATAGGATAGTGGAGTTGGGAGGGGCCAAGACAGACATGAGGTGCACCCCCACCCCTGCTCCTGCAGGACCCCAGGTTGTACCATCCCTTCTGATGGCCGGCCAGTTCCTCTCTGACTGTTTCTAATGTGGGAGAGCCCAGCACCTCTCCAGGCAGCTGGTTGTACTGCAGATTGCTCTGACAGTGAGGAAGCGTGTCCGGATATCCAGCCTGCATCTGGGTTGCCCAAAGAAGTTGCGTTGGAGAGGGGTGGTTCAGATGCATGGAGTGTGGAAAGAGCTTCAGCGACAGGGGCAGCCTCATGGCACACCGAGATCCCATACTGAGGAATAGCCACACGAATGCATGAGGGTGCAGAGCATAGAAACCAAGGAATAGCGAGTCAGAAGGGGCCTCCTGAGTCATCTAGCCTGACCCCTGGCTCCAGCCAGCTCCAGAGCACTTCAGGCAGAGTCCACATTTTGAGAATGGTTAAAACCAACACCAGAGAGAAGAGATCATCACCATACATTGTACATCTATCCCACCACATTAGCAAGAAGGCACCGTGAGCATGTTTCAGAGTTTTCATAGGATCAGAGAACAGCAGAGTTGGAAGGCGCCAAGAAGGCCATCAAGTGCTCAGCACATTGCAGGTCACCAGTTCCCATTCAGATGGCTGTCCAGGTTGTTCTAGAATGTCGCTACTGTGGGTGAGCACAGGACCTCTCCAGGCATCTGGTTCAACTGGTGTATTCACCTGACAGTATGGAAGCTTTTCCTGATGTCCAGCCTGAACCTCAGTTGACACAACTTGAGCTGTTTATTCCGTGTCCCGAACTCTGTTATCAGTTGGAAGAGATCCTGACCTTCCTCTTTGTGACAGACGGTGTCCTGAGGTGATCACAAGTTTCAATTAACTCACAAAGCAGGCCATATATCAGCTATAAACTTTTATTGCTACTTTCTACAAGTTTTACAACGTAACTGATAAGCTTTACTAACGAGCTTCTTGCCTATTGCAGTTGCTGCTTCTTTCTGAGTTCTCCAGCAAAGCAGCATGTGGTATCAAACCTTCCTGTCCACCCGAGGGTGTGACAGAGCCTTGTCCCTTTGTAGTAATTCGCTCTGTCTAGTCAAGCTCTTCTGTTCCAGGTGGATGCTGATTCTTCAGCTGAACCCTGTTCAGTAGCTTCAGGGTCTGGAGCTGGGGGTACATCTTTCTCAGGCAGCCCAGAGCTAGAATCAGAGGGAGCTACTATCTCAGACAGTTCCCCCTTGGTCTGCGGGGGGGGGGGGGTTGTGTGCTCAGGGGCCAAGGGACGAGGTGGAGAGGTTTTTTGCTCAGCAGCCAGAGAGTCAGGCTGTGTCTGAGCCGTCTGAGCATTGGTTCTCAAATATAAGTCTCCTTGGCCAAATGCCAAACTCACTGCCAGCTCCTGCCTCTTCCTCGCGAGTAGACATCTCGGCCCAGGCAACAGGCACCACAGATGGTAAGGTACTTGGAGTGGGATTTCATGTCCCCCGTCAGTCTTCTCAGGGCTGACCATGCCCAGTTCCCCCGGACAGTCCTCATAGGTCAGTGGTTCCACACCCTGGGTGATTTTCATCATCTGAAATTCTTTGTCCAGTTCTGTGGCCAAGAGTTTAGAAAGACAGTTTGAAAGGATCCAGAGGAGGGTAGCAAGAACCATGCAGAAGAGAAGACTGTGGGGAGACAGAATAGCAACCTGCAGTTACCTCAAAGGCTGGCATGAAGGGCAATGCCAAGAGCTCTTCTCACTGGTACCAAAGTGCAGGTCATGGAAGAATCAGCTCAAGTTGTGACAAGCCAGGTTCAGGCTAGAGATCAGGGAGATTCCTCACTCAGAGCAACACAACAGTGCAGCCCGTTTCCTACAGGGATTGTGGGCTCTCCACACTAGGGACATTCCAGGTGACACGAGGCAGCCATCTGAGTGGGATGGGATGAGCTGGTGTCTTGCAAGAGCAGGGAGTGGGTCCTGGTGGACCTCTTGGCACCTTTCAACATGGCTATTCCATGTTTTCATGGGAAAGGAACTTGAGCAACAGGTTGGAGGTGCTGTAAAGCATCCAGCTTGTGGGGAATTATCCCTGAATCTGAGCAGAAACAGGAGAGGCCAGCAGTTCTCGAGTGTGTTACCCCCGTGAGCCTCCTCCTTGGACGCCCGTCTCATGCAGCCAGAGGGACACCTTGCTGCCTACCTTGGGGCCTGTGTGAGGAACAGGTGGCATTTCAGAGGGAGCCAGCTTGGAGGGCCTGGGTTCCAACCTTCCTGGCAAGAAGAGAAGTCATGAAAGTTACTTCTGTATATGCAATTCACTCTGACTGCCTTTCTACCCTGCTCTCCAGCCACGTAGCTCCCGGAAGGGCTTCTGTGGAAACTTGACTCGGTTCAGAAGGTCCAAATTGGCTGCCAGCTGTCTGGTCTCATCCAAACACGCCCCACCAACCAAATTAGGGTGAAAGGAGGGGGGGTCAGGAAAGGGCGAAGGTGGCATGGCAGAGGAATGAAAAGCACTGAGGGAGGAAGCCATATTTCATCTCCCAGAATGCACCAGTCCATCTCTGGGCTGGTTGCGGAGTCATGTGGCTGGGAATGTCTCGGTTTGGGAACAAGGATGCCAACTCCATCCCTGGATGCCTTTTGTTTGCTTTAGGAATTGGGGGAACAGGCAGTATTGGGCGACGAACTTCTTTTGGAATCCATCCCCTGTCCTTCCGCTTCACCAACACCCTTCCATGCCCGGCTTCCTTGGCCCCCATTCTCGCTCCCCCTCCCCTCCCCCTCTTCCCAGGCCCCACTCGCTGCCGGGAGACCACGAAAAGCCGAATCCTGGATCCTGCACGTCCAGATGCACTGTATTCCCCCTGGTTTTGTACGCTGAGGCCTCTTAAATGCTCAAGGAAGAGCGAGGCGCATTGGCCACATGAACCGAGCCACAAAAACGGGGGTGCCAAAGGGGGATCCGGAGAAATATTCGTGGGGGCTCTGAGTGAGAAGGGGTCCACCGGGCCTGGGAGCCCAAGAGCGCTGCGATCCTAGTCTGAAGAGGAAGGGAAAAGCCAGCCCACATGGCCCCCAGCCAAGCTGGCACGATAGCGCCCCCCCCACCCCAGGGCCCACAGCGACATTTGCAACGCTGGGAAGCAGGGCGCCCTAGCCTGCAAGTTTCTTCTCAGCGGGAGGGTCCTTCCTTGTGGATGCGTCCAACCCCACCCCCAAATTTGGACAGATTGGGGGAGTCACCAGGCCTGTGCATGCCCCTTCCCGAAGGGCGCAGATGGGACCAGGGACTCCCACCACGGCCCCCGGGCGAGCGTGGACGGAGGGGAAGGGGCTGGGAGGGGCACATTGGGGGGCGCCGCCGGGGACTGGCGGCTGGGGGAGGTCAAGGCGGGAATGGGCCAGTGCTCCCTCCATGCAGGGAGAGTGGAAGAGGAGGCAGCTGCTCTGGGCATGGAAAGGCGCTGGGAAAATTGGGTCCGGGGGAGACGAGGGGGTCGGCGGGGAGGGGCGAAGTGGCGGGGGATGGCAGATGCCGTGCTGCTGGCCTTGCTCAAGAGGGAAGGGTGCAGAGGAGGGGTCCTTGGGGGTTAGAGCAGCACACTTATTTTTGGGGACCCTCAAACTGGCAGAGACTCGGTTTATAATTTGTGAGAAAATTGATACTCGGTCCGTGTGAAAGATCAACCGTTTCCACCTCTGCGGCTTGATGGATCGGGGCCCCAGTACCAGCAGTCGCGAACGGAAATATATCACCAGGTAGAGACAAACTCAAGTACAAGTTTTCAGAGCATATATAGAGCATTTATGATCTCCTAGTCACGGGCACTGGCTCAGAACAATTGATGGCAGGATGTAGATATCACAGTGAAAATTTGAGGTCAGCATATACACAACAAGGAATGCAAAGCAACCAGAAGTACAAGTGACAACAAGATGACAATATTTCCCACTGCAGTGCATTGACATTTCCATCCAGTAAATTCTTACAGCTGCAACCCATCTCTCCTGCTCTGTTTAAACATGGACATGGAGGAATCTTTCCTGAAATCAGAATCTCAGCTGTGCATCCTGCCAGTGGGAAGGCTTGGAACCCGAGGAAGGAAACCGCATCCCTTTGACTGGCTGCAATGCAGAAAGTGCCCTGGGCCAGCTGAGGAGGCATTTCTGGGCAAACTGAATTCTGGCAGGGATGGCGCAACCGCATTGTAGCAGCGAGTTATTGTGTGTTGCTGGTGTTCCAGTGAAAACAAAGCCAACTTCTTCCTTTCTGCCCTCCCTTATAGCTAGAAAGAAAGAAAGGAGCTGGGGGGATGGCGGGACACCAGCGGCATCTGTCCACTTCCCACAACGGATTCTTGGGTCACACCGCACGTTTACAACATGTTTACCCCCCCCCCCCCGTACAGTCATTCCTTGCCCAGAGAATCTTGTGGCCCATCATTTGTGGGCAGGGAGAATGCCTTCTGCTGACCCCAGTCCTCACCCAGGGAGGGACACCCGTGCATCAATCTGGGAATTGCAGGTCTGGCACGTGAATGCGAGTTTTTGAGCAACTGTTAGTCCCGGAAGTATTTGGAAGGAAAACTGGCTAAAGGAGAAAGGTCCCATAATGGAACTGCATTCAGCAGAAAACATGGGGAAAATGGGCCTGGGCTTGGAGAGCTTTGACTGCCTCGTCTCTGGTTGGACTTGCTGGGAAAATTTGGTTAAATCCTGTCTGAAAAGCATTACTTCTGTGTGCCTTTGCATTGTAGGATCAAATCCTGTCTTACTTCTCAAAACCAAGCTGTCACTGTTTAAAATGGCATTCCCCCACTCCCTTTCTCTCACCTTTAGCTGTGGGCTACAGAAGACAGAGCCATTCAGTCCAAATATACATTGTAAATAATCACTGTTGTAATTCAGTTTACATGGAAGTATCTTGATAGCCCAGAGGGCTGCATGTGCCCTGGTCAATTCAGAATGTTTAGAATCTAGGTAAGAGTTTGAGTTCATGGATAGTTTCAGTGGTTTGAATTTACATGTGTAAGCAGTCCTGGAGATGGGTTCAGGCTTCTGAAATAAAGTGTCAATTAGAAATATTGTAATCTTATTGTTACAGTATGATTGACTGACATTTCTTTATCTGTTCTGTATGTGATGACCTCAGAATCTTATTGTAACCTTTACATTCTGTCATCAATTGCCCTGTACCTGTATGTGACTAGGAGTGTATAAAAACTCTGTATTTCTGCTGAAGCTTTGCAGCGAGCTTAACTCTGCTTGCCCGGTAAGGCCTTATCGTGAGACAACCGCTGGGCCTGGGATAGACAATAAAGACACGGAGGTTCACAACGCTTGATCTTTCCTATGACCCCGAGTTTTATTTCCCGAGTCAAATTGAGATTTCGGGATTCTGACAGACTCCTTCATGCGTGATGCATCCGATGGGAACAGGTTAAAAGGTGATTAGACATTTTCAGAAAATGGACCCTGGACTCTCAGAGGACCTGAAGACAAACAGGGGCACACAAGAAAGCCCCAGAAATTAAAAGAAACCAAGCAATGATGTGTTCCCATAGTGAGCCTTTGGGAAGGAACTGCTAATGGATTCCACAGAAGCCACGCTGGGAGCAGAGCAGGGTAGACAGATCACAAAAAACCCACTCTTTCAAAGAATAAATGCAACTTCTGCAGGCCCTCATCTCTTCACGCCGAAAAGAGAAAATCCCATCTCACATTCCTTTTCCTCAAAAATTCAAGCAAGGGGGTGGCTCTGCCTATCATGAGCACCCTCACTTAGAAATATATCCCTAAAGCAGCATTCTGGGACCCGATCCCCTCTTGAGCCCCATTGTAGGTTCCTCTGGATCCCCCTATTGGTACCATGCGGACAGAAAGGACGCCCCCCCCTCCCGTGATCTTATGGCGCACTTGTTGGAGGCGGACGCGCTCCGAGATCCCATTCGAGCAGGAGAGACGCCCGTGCGTGGCGAGGTGAAAAGCTGCGCATCCAGCTGCGACTCCGGGAGCCAGCTTTTCCGATCCTCGCCAGGGAAGCAGTTCCGGTGGGTGGACAGCAGGGGGCTCGCTTCGTTTCCGCTCCGGCCCAGGAGTATCCGGCGAGGAGCGCTGCGCTTCCCGGAGAGGCGGCAGAGCGGCGGCAGAGGCCTCCGGAGACGCGCCCGGCTTAGAGAAACGAGGGCACGGTGGGAAGGTGGGCGAGAGCGAAGGGGCGGGCGGGGGGCGGTGGAGAAGGAGGGCGAGCGTGGAGGGGGGTGTGTGCGGAGAGCCCCCCTCCCCCGGCGTTGCGGCGGCAGAGCGCCCCTCCGATCCCGGCTCCCCGCGCGAGGCGGCGCAGGGCGTGCACTGCGCGATCCTCCGCTCCCGGGAGCGTTCCGGGCAGGGCTCGAGTCCCGGGACTTCCTGGGGCAGCGGGCGGGGGCGGGGGCGGGGGGGGGGCAGGCTGCGCGGGAGGAGGAGGAGGCGGCATTTCTGCCCCTCCGGAGCTTCTTGCCGGCTCTGGGGCCGCGGGGCGGGATGGCGGCGCCCCCCGTGCGCGCGGGTGGGACCGGTGCGCTGCGTCGGGCCGAGGCGGGAGAGGCCGGGCTGCCCGTTGCTCGCCTTGCACGGCGGCGGGTGCCGAGTTCGAGTCCCACCCTCCCCAGTCGGCCTGGAAACTTCCTGGATTGTGGGTTTTGCAAACCGCCACCCCCTACTCCCTGCTAAGGTACTGTGGAGAAAATGCAGAAGAGGCGTGTGTGCCTCCCTGAAGCCCGGCCGGCGGGGAAACAGGACAATCGGCGCGGCCAGGAGGTGGCCTGGATTCCGCCTTTCTTCTCATCCCCCACCCGCAGGCAGATCAGTGGGATCCCGATCTGGGTCCGAGCTTCCTAGGGCCACAGTGCAGGGAGGCCCGGTGCATCCGGGTCACACAATGGGGGATCAGCTCAGGGTTCCAGGGTTTGTGGGTTGGAAGGGCGAGGAGAGGGAGGGACAAATGGACCCCCCCCCCCAGTTGCAGAGGTGTTGGGGATCCGGGAAGGCCCGGGAGGAAGGCTGAGAGTCCGCCATTTCACTTGGCCTCAATCCAGCAAGGCGGAGGCATCCGCACTCCATCCCCTTCTGCAGAGGGGCGACACCACCCCCTCCCTGCACATCTCTCCGGGGTTTGGAGGAAGGGCCCCTCCCATGTGCATGGCACCAGCACCCATGGGAGCTGCCCAGGAAGACTGCCCGACTCCTCCCACCTGCCTCTGGCCTCCTTTGGTTCACCCCAGGGCTTGCTCTCTCGTTTTGGTTTAGGCAACATGGCCACCCCTGGAGGGTCTCCCACGAGGGAGAAAAGCCGATGAGCTGGGCATGGGCCTTCCCACGGGTGCCGGTCCCAGTGGAGGCAGGACGCTGGTCTTTCTCTCTTGCCTTGCCCTATATTTTACTCTGAGGAAAACGCACATTGGCGCTGCTTCCGTTCAGGACATGGTGCACCGCCTGGCGAAATCTCCATAAATCCAGGCTGAAATCCCACGTACACTCAAGCAACGAAAAAGGACTCTCCAGCGCCCCCATGCAGTGGGAAAGGGTGGCACACCAGGGGCTGAAAGAGAGGCAGCTGGGTTCTGGGGATTTTCCAGTGGGATCGGCTGCCCCCTCGTGGCAACATTTTTGCCTTGCCTTTGTTCTTATGCAGGTGGTTTGCAGGAGAGGGAGATCGGTGAGCATCTGTCCCCATTTTCAGCATCAAGAGGGAGCATCAGGTGTGGAGAGTGAATTTAAAAGCATGCAGGAAAAACAGGAAGCGTGACACTGCCCAGGTAAAGAAAAGGGGAAAGGGAAACAGCAAGCAGGGGGAAGGGTTCATTGTGGGCTAAAACTGGATCTGGCCTTCTAAAGAGCAGTCAGGGTTGATCTCTAGGACTGACTGGTTTGATCGCCTGGCAGTCCAAGGGATTCGCTGGAGTCTCCGCCAGCACCACAATTCAAAGGCATCACTCCTTCGTCGCTCAGCCTTCCTTATGGTCCAACTTTCACAGCCATACATTGCAACTGGGAAAACCATAGCTTTGACTATATGCACTTTTGTTGGCAGGGTGATGTCTCTGCTTTTTAGTATGCTGTCTAGATTTGCCATAGCTTTCCTCCCCAGGAGCAAGCAACTTTTAATTTCTTGGCTGCAGTTCCCATCTGCGGTGATCTTGGAGCCCAGGAAAATGAAATCTGTCACTACATCCATTTCTTCCCCATCTATTGGCCAGGAAGTGAGAGGACTGGATGCCATGATCTTAGTTTTCTTAATGTTGAGTTTCAAGTCAGCTTTTGCATTCTCCTCCTTCACCTGCATCAAGTGGCTCCTTAGTTCCTCTTCACTTTCTGCCATGAGACTGGTATCATCTGCATATCTGAGGTTGTTGATATTTCTCCCAGCAATCTTGATTCTAACAGGTAATTCCTCTAGCCCCACCTTTCTCATGATGTGCTCTGCATATAAGTTAAATAGGCAGGGGGACAGTATACAGCCTTGCTGAACTACTTTCTCAATTTTGAACCAATCAGTGGTTTCGTGTCCAGGTCTCACTGCTGCTTCTTGACCCGCATATAGGTTTCTCAAGAGGCAAATAAGATGGTCTGGTACTCCCATCTTTAAGAACTTGCCACAAATTGTAGTGATCCACGCAATCAAAGGATTTAGCATAGTCAAGGAAGCAAAAGTAGATGTTTTTCTGGAACTCCCTAGCTTTCTTCATGATCCAGCATATGTTGGATATTTGATCTTTAGTTCCTCTGACTCTGTGAAATCCAGCCTGTACTTCCGGTAGTTCTCAGTCCACATACTGCTGGAGCTGAGCTTGTAGAATTTGGAGCATAACTTTGCTAGCATGTGAAATGAGCGCAATGGTGCGGTAGTTGGAGCATTCTTTGGCATTGCTCTTCTTTCAGATTGGAATTTAAACTGACCTTTTCCAATCCTGTGGCCAGTGTTACATTTTCCAAATTAGTGGCATATTGAGTGTAGCACTTTTACTGCATCGTCTTTTTGGATTTTGAATATCTCTGCTGGAGTACTGTCACCTCCACTAGCTTTGTTGTTGCTCAGACTTCCTAAGGCCCATTTGACTTCACATTCCAGTATGTCTGGCTCGAGGTCAGTGACCAACCCTTGGTCACTGACCTTGGAATTTTGGGAAAGAGTGTTTGCTATGACCATCATATTCTCTTGACAAAATTCTACCAGCCTGTGCCCTGCTTCCTTTCGTACTCCCAAGACCAAACTTGCCTGTTATTCTGGTTATCTCTTGGCTTCCTCCTTTTGCAATCCATTCCCCCATGATGATAAGGACATCATTTTTGAGTCTTAATTCTAGAAGGTGGTGTAGGCCTTCAAAGAACTGGCCAGCTTCAGCCTCTTCAGCACCAGTGGTTGGGGCATAGACTTGGACTACTGTGATGTTGAATGGCTTGCCTTGGATTTGAACTGAGTTCATTGTGTCATTTTGGAGACTGTCTACCAGTATTTCTCTTGGAGAGTGTATCCCAAGAAATCAGTATGTATTAGAAAGCACTGGGGGAGAAAACCCATCAAAACAATAACAGTGAAATGAGTTTTTTGGCAATTGGAAGTCTTTCTCCCAAGTGAGAGACCTCAAAGGCCAAAGATGCCAAAAATGCCTGGAATGAGAGAAGATCTTCAGCTTGAGCCATCATCTTTCATGCCATGATAGAACTCCCACTGGGAAGAAGCCATAGGAATCCTGGGAGAGCTTACGTTTATTCCACTGTGAAAGTAGAGACAGGTGAGGGAGGCCCAAACTGCATCTGACCAGGCTGTATCTCTGTCTCCAAGCTGGTGGATCAAACACAGCGAGACCAAATAAATGCCTTGACCTGCTGCTGCTCCCTGCAAAGGCAACTCATCCCTAGGAATTGGGCGGAAGGTGACGCATCCTTCTGCACTGCAGCTGAAGAGGCCCAAAGGCCTTCCATGGATGGCATTTCGTTTGCAGCACTGGCAGCTGCCAGGCAGGTGTTTCCTCCCCTTTTCTTGCCAGCCACCTCTCCCCTCCCTCACAGCTTCCACCGCACCCCAGGGCATAGTGACTTAGGTGGGTCACTAGGCTCCCTATCCAGACTGTCATCCGGATGGGGGACAGGTCAGCCAGAGACAGGTTGCGTGAGAGTGATGGAACCTGCTCCCTCTGAGGTCGTTTGATCTTGAATGCACACTTTGCATGTCACAGCCCTGGAAATTAGTTTTGTTTCTCACTGGCAAACTCCTTGGGAGAATTGCGCTTGCCTACATGTTGGTGCATTCATTGGTTTATGACTTCTGTGTAAATGGAGTCCTTCAGAAAGCTGTTTTTCCCTGGGACATTGAAAGAGGAAAAGGGATTATGTTGGAGATGTTTACAAGAAAATGCCGACTTTGCCTTGAGGTCAAATTGGTTCATCCCTTTCAGCCATTAACTCCTATCAGAATTTTCATTCTCCATTTCTTCTTGAACAGGTGAATGGCAAGACAATGGAAAGGATACAATTCCATGGTCCTCAAATGAGAAACAAGTGAACACTAACTGAGAAAAGAGACAGTTCCAAGTCAAATAGGATCAAAAAGGAAAAGTGAAACCAAGTGAGGAACCTGAGGAAACACTCCTGCATTTCTCACAGACCGGGATATCACAACACTTAATTCCAGAAAGTTGCAAAAGAAAGGGAAGGGGAAAGGGGCTAGGGTGTGGCAACTTACCAAATGTCCGATGAGCCAAATGAACAAAGGGTAGAAAACCCAGAGAGAAACGAAATGTGCAGAATATTGTAGAAGCTGCAGTGTTGGCAGAGCATCAGAGACTGAACAAGGTTTAGTGAGCCTCGGGGGTTCCACATTTTCAGGAAGCCATACAGAATTATGGAAAGTAGGCATAGCAGCAGTGCTGCTGGAAGTCTTATTAAACATCAAGGGACCATTACTAGGGAGAAGTCTTATATATGCACGGAATGTGGAAAGAGCTTCAGGAACTGTCAAAATCTTACCAAACATCAAAGCACCCACACTGGGGAGGGGCCCTATACATGCATGGAATGTGGGAAAAGCTTTAATCAAAATGAAAAACTTAAAAGGCATCAAAGAATACATACTGGTGAAAAACCTTTTAAATGCATAGAGTGTGGAAAGAGCTTCAATCAAAGTGGACATCTTAGAAGACATCAAAGAGCACACACTGGTGAGGGACTATACAGATGCACTGAATGTGGGAAGAACTACCCTGAAAGTGGAAGTCTTAGAAGACATGCAAGAACCCACACTGGAGAGAGGCCCTATACATGCATGGAATGTGGAAAGAGCTTCAACTGGAGTGGTCAGCTTACATGCCATCAAAGAATTCACACTGGGCAGAGGCCATACACATGCGCGGAATGTGGAAAGAGTTTCAGACAGAGTTGTCATCTTCGAAGTCATCAAATAACCCACACTACAGAGAGGCCTTATACATGCATGGAATGTGGAAAGAGCTTCAAAGTAAATGGAGTCCTTACAAGGCATCAAAGAACCCATACTGGGGAGAAGCCATATAAATGCTTCAAATGTGGAGAGACCTTCAAACAAAATGTAGTCCTTGCAAGGCATCAAAGAACCCATACTGGTGAGGAGCCATATAAGTGCTTCAAATGTGGAAAGAGCTTCAGCTGCGGTAATTCTCTTAGTAAGCATCAAACTACACACACTGGGGAGAAGCCATTCAGATGCATGGAATGTGGAAAGAGCTATACCGAAAGTGGTAGTCTTAGACTACATCAAAGAACCCACACTGGGGAGAGGCCGTATACCTGCATGGAATGTGGAAAGAGCTTCAGCCGGAGTGATTATCTTATAATCCATCATAGAATCCATACTGGGGAGAAGCCCTTTAAATGCATAGAATGTGGAGAAAACTTCAGCCAGAGTCAATCTCTTAGGAAACATCAAACAACCCACACTGGGGAGGGGGCATATAGATGCCTGGAATGTGGAAGCAGTTTCAGCCAGATTCAATCACTTAGAAAGCATCAAAGAATGCACATGGGCGAGAGGCCGTATATATGCACGGAATGTGGAAAGAGCTTTACTAAAAGCAGAAGTCTTAGAAAGCATCTAAGAACCCACACTGGGGTGAGGCCCTATACATGCATGGAATGTGGAAAGAGCTTCAGCTGGAGTAGTAGTCTTACAAGCCATTATAGAATCCATACTGGGGAGAAGCCCTTTAAATGCATAGAATGTGGAAAGAGCTTTAGCGAGAGTCAATCTCTAAGGAAACATCAAACAACCCACACTGGTGTGAAGCCCTATACCTGTACGGAATGTGAAAGGAGCTTCAGCCAGATTCAATCACTTAGAAGGCATCAAAGAATTCACACTGGGGAGAGGCCGTATAAATGCATGGAATGTGGAAAGAGCTTCAGTCGGCGTGGTCATCTTAGAAACCATCAAATAACACACACTGTCTAGAAGCCCTTTAAATGCATAGAATATTGAAAGAGCTTTACTAAAAGTGGAAGTCTTAGAAAGCCTGAAAGAACACACACTGGGGAGAAGACATATCAGTGCATCAAATATAGAAAAATCTTCAGACACTGTCAACATCTTAAAAAACATCAGTGTGGTGGGGCTATAGAAATGTTTGCAGTGTGGAAAAAGATCTTACACAAGTGATTATCCCATGAAGCATCACAGTACAGAGACCTATGATAAGCCTTTTAAATGCAACCTGTCTGGAAAGGGCTTCACTGAAAGTGGATGTCTTATAAACCTTCAAAGAATCCACCCGGGAATGTGGACGTCTTAGAAGACATCAAAGAATGTGCACTGTGGTTTGGCCCCTATAGATGCATGCAATATGGAATGAGGAGCACTGCCAGTCAAAATCTTCATATTCATGAAAGAATCCAGGAGACTCTTCGTAAACTAGAACACAAGCAACCTCCAAAAGAAAAAAAAATATTGAAGAAATGATACTTTAAATAAAAAATAGAAGCAATTCCAATGAAAATGTTTAAACTTGCATGCCTTTCACCAAATGGAGAGTAAGTCTGCATTTTTGTTTCCCACTTTTGAAAATTCACAGTGTGTAAACGTACTCCTTGTTGGGCTCTATTGTTTTTGAAATTTTCTAACACCCACTGCCTCCTTGCTGAGGAAACCCCAGAAGTGAGCTGAGAGCCTTGTGTGTCTTGTAGTGCTTGCACTGCTGGGAATAGACCAAAGAGACTCAGTCTCTCAGGGTCCTTTGTTTACTGGGTGGCCACTGGCCCAGTCACGGCTCCAGGTGGTACATACATTGGGAGACAGCTCGGAAAGACCTCAAATAGGGGTCCTGAACTACTTCTTGGATGGAGAGGGCCAAGCACTCCCACATTTCTCCACCATACAGAAGCTGTGGAAGTCTCTTCCCCCAAAATAACCCAATGACCAGTCCAATCAGACCCCCACCGCATGTTTAAGAGACTGCATTGTAGTGAGTGAGAGGATCGCAGCTCAGCGGCCCTCACATGGAGAATCGGTGTGAGGTGGGCCTCCATACAATCATAGGATAGTAGAGTTGGAAGGGGCCAAGACAGACATGAGGTATGCACCCCACCCCATGCTCCTGCAGGACCCCAGGTTGCCCCATCCCTTCTGATGGCCATCCAGTTCCTCGCTGACTGTCTCTAATGTGGGAGAGCCCAGCACCTCTCCAGGCAGCTGGTTGTACTGCAGATTGCTCTGACAGTGAGGCAGCGTTTCCGGATATCTAGCCTGCATCTGGGTTGTTCAAAGAAGCCACTTTGAAGAGGGGAAAGAGCTTCAGCGACAGGGGCAGCCTCACAGCAAACCCACATCCCACACTGAGGAATAGCCACACGAATGCATGAGGGTGCAGAGCATAGAAACCAAGGAATAGCGAGTCAGAAGGGGCCTCCTGAGTCATCTAGCCTGACCTCCGACTCCAACCAGCTCCAGAGCACTTCAGGCAGAGTCCACATTTTGAGAATGGTTAAAACCAACACCAGAGAGAAGAGCTCATCACCTTATATTGTACATCTATCCCACCACATTAGCAAGAAGGCACCGTGAGCATGTTTCAGAGTTTTCATAGGATCAGAGAACAGCAGAGTTGGAAGGGGCCAAGAAGGCCATCAAGTGCTCAGCACGTTGCAGGTCACCAGTTCCCATTCAGATGGCTGTCCAGGTTGTTCCAGAATGTCTCTACTGTGGGTGAGCTCTGGACCTCTAGGCAGCTGGTTCCACTTTCGTGTTGCCCTGACAGTGTGAAAGCTTTTCCAGATGTCCAGCCTGAACCTGGGTTGACACCATTGGAGCTGTTTATTCCATGTCCTGAACTCTTATCAATGGGAGGAGGCCCTGACCTTCCTCTTTGTGACAGATCGTGAGATACTTGGAGAGGGATTAAACGTCTCTGCTCTATCTTCTCAGGGCTAACCATGCCCAGTTCTCCCAGTCTGTCCTCCTAGGTCAGTGGTTCCACACCCTGAGCGATTTGATCATCTGGAATTCTTTGTCCAGTTCTGTGGCCAAGAGTTTAGAAAGACACACAAAATTTGGAAAGGATCCAAAGGAGAGTGACAAAACTGATGCAGGAGAGAAGCCTGTGGGGAGACCGAATAGCACCATGCAGTTACCCCAAAGGCTGGCACGAAGGGCAATGCCAAGAGCTCTTCTCACTGGTACCAAAGTGCAGGTCATGGAAGAATCGGCTCATGTTGGGACAAGCCAGGTTCAGGCTAGAGATCAGGGAAATTCCTCACTCAGAGCAACACAACAGTGCAGCCCGTTTCCTACAGGGATTGTGGGCTCTCCACACTAGGGACATTCCAGGTGAAACGAGGCAGCCATCTGAGTGGGATGGGATGAGCTGGTGTCTTGCAAGAGCAGGGAGTGGGTCCTGGTGGACCTCTTGGCACCTTTCAACATGGCTATTCCATGTTTTCATGGGAAAGGAACTTGAGCAACAGGTTGGAGGTGCTGTAAAGCATCCATCTTGTGGGGAATTATCCCTGAATCTGAGCAGAAACAGGAGAGGCCAGCAGTTCTCGAGTGTGTTACCCCCGTGAGCCTCCTCCTTGGACGCCCGTCTCATGCAGCCAGAGGGACACCTTGCTGCCTACCTTGGGGCCTGTGTGAGGAACAGGTGGCATTTCAGAGGGAGCCAGCTTGGAGGGCCTGGGTTCCAACCTTCCTGGCAAGAAGAGAAGTCATGAAAGTTACTTCTGTATATGCAATTCACTCTGACTGCCTTTCTACCCTGCTCTCCAGCCACGTAGCTCCCAGAAGGGCTTCTGTGGAAACTTGACTCGGTTCAGAAGGTCCAAATTGGCTGCCAGCTGTCTGGTCTCATCCAAACACGCCCCACCAACCAAATTATGGAGAAACGGGGGGCGTTTCAGGAAGGGGCAAAGCTGACATGGCAGAGAAAGCAAAAGCACTGAGGGAGAAAGCCATATTTCATCTCCCAGAATGAACCAGTCCATCCCTGGGCAGGTTCCAGAGTTATGTGGCTGGGAAAGTCTCCTTTTGGGAAGAGGATTCCAACTTCATCCCTGGATGCACTTCCTCTACTTTACGAATTGGAAGAACAGGCAGCATTCAGCTACAAACGTCTTTTGGAATCTGTGAGTGGCGTCGGGAAACCCGTGCAGAGAAATTATTCTGAAACGCAAATACTAATCAGAAGGAAGGACTCCCTGGCGAAGAGCCTAATGCTGGGACTACTAATTGGCAAAAGACAAGGGGATGGCAGAGAATGAGGTGGCTGGATGGGATCACTGAAGAAGTTGGTGTGAGCTTAAGTGGACTTTGGGGAATGGTGGAGTACAGGAAGGCCTGGAGGAAGGTTGTCCATAGATTGTGATGGGTCGGACACGATTTCGCAGCTAACAACATAATCATCTGTAAAGTAGATGGGACGATCTGAGCCAGCAAGTTTGGGGGACTTAGTCAATGTTAATGTCAGAACTAATTGAAGTAATTTTACTTTTATACCCTTGATATCCGTATAGCTTATGACTCTCCTATATCCAAGAGTTACCCTTGATCAATTTCCCAGATTGGTTTTGTTCCTGCAATATTGCATTAACACCTTCTGGAATTGTTGAATTGCAATCCGCACCTGCCTTCGACCCCCATCCTGCCGCACGGCCCAGAGCCCACCAGGAGCTCCTGAGGGGAAGGAACTCCCTGCTCTAGCCCCACGCAGGATCCGCTCCCTAGCATCGCGCCCCGAACATCCCGGGCCTCAAGCCCTCTCCGGGGAGCGCTCCCGAGGGAGAAGCCCGTGTTACGCAAGCCGTGCGGCGCTGTGCAGCCGGGGAGACGGGATTGGACCGGGGCGCGCTCCCGCTGTGACGCCAAGGGAAAGGAGGGGGCCCTCCCCTGTCCGTCCGCTCCCACCCATAGCCTTCTATGCTCGGCCCCCTTCACCCCCGATTTCCCCGCACCCGTTCCCCCCACTCTCCACCTTTTTCCAGGCCCGTCTCGCTGCCAGGAGACCACGAAAATCCGGATCCCGGATCCTGCACGTTCGAATGCACCGCATTCCCCCTGGTTTTGCACGGGAAGGTATCCCAAAAGCGCAAGGAAGATCGGGGCGGATCGCCCGCATGAAGCGAGCCACAAAACCAGGAGAGCCAAAGGGGGATCCGGAGAAATATTCGGGGAGGGGGGAAGGGGTAAGGGACCCACCGGGCCTGGGACCTGAAGCGCGCCCTGATTCCAGTCCGAAGAACATGGGAAAGGCCAGCCCGCACGGCCCCCAGCCAGGGCGGTGCGATAGCGCCTCCTACCCCCCCTCCCGCCCTAGACCAGCCCCACCCCAAAATACGTACGTATCGGGGCTGCCACGAGGCGTGTGTCAGGCCCTTCAAGAAGGGCGCAGATGGGACGAGGCACTCCCGCTGCGGCCCACGTGGAATCGCCGGCAGGGGGCGCTGGAGGGAGAACGCGGACGGAAGGGAAGGGGCTGGGGGGGGGGCGCGTTGGGGTGCGGCGCCGGGGACTGGCGGCTGGGGGAGGGCGAGGCGGGAACGGGCCAGCTCTCCCCCCGCGCAGGGAGAGCGAAAGAGGCGGCAGCTGTCCTGGGCATGGAAAGGCGCTGGGGAAATTGGGTCCGGGGGAGACGAGGGAGAGGCGGAGCTGCGGGGATAGCAGATGCCATGCTGCTGGCCTTGCTTAAGAGGGGAAGGGTGTAGAGGAGGGGTCCCTGGGGGTTAGAGCACCCCACTTCTTTTCGGGGACCCTCAAACTGGCAGAATGTCGGTTTTCAATTTGCGAGGAAATACACACTCCGTGTATTGGCCTGAAACTCAACATTAAGAAAACGAAGATCATGGCATCCGGTCCTCTCACTTCCTGGCAAATAGATGGGGAAGAAATGGAGGGAGTGACAGATTTTATTTTCCTGGGCTCCAAGATCACCGCAGATGGGGACTGCAGCCAAGAAATTAAAAGACGCTTGCTCCTGGGGAGGAAAACTATGGCTAATCTAGACAGCATCCTAAAAAGCAGAGACATCACCCTGCCAACAAAAGTGCATATAGTGAAGGCTATGGTTTTCCCAGTTGCAACGTATGGCTGTGAAAGCTGGACCATAAGGAGGGATGAGCACTGAAGGATTGAGGCCTTTGAGTTGTGGTGCTGGAGGAGACTCCTGTGAGTCCCTTGGACCACAAGGCAATCAAACCGGTCAGTCCTAGAGGAGATCAACCCTGACTGCTCTTTAGAAGGCCAGCTCCTGAAGATGAAACTCAAATACTTTGGCCACCTGATGAGAAGGAAGGACTCCCTGGAGAAGAGTCTAATGCTGGGAACAATAGATGGCAAAAGAAGAAGGGGACGGCAGAGGATGAGGTGGCTGGATGGAGTCACTGAGGCAGTTGGTGTGAGCTTGAGTGGACTCTGGGAGATGGTGGAGGACAGGAAGGCCTGGAGGAATGTTGTCCATGGGTCACGATGGGTCGGACAAGACTTCGTGACTAACAACAACAACACACTCCGTGGGAAAGATCAAACCTTTCAACCTCTGCTGCATAATGGATCGGGGCCCCAGTACCAGCAGTCACGAACGGAAATATATCACCAGGAAGATGCAAACTCAAGTACAAGTTTTCAGAGCATGTACAGAGCATTTTATGATCTCCTAGTCACGGGCACTGGCTCAGAGCAATTGATGACAGGATGCAGACATGACAATGACAGTCTGAGGCCAGAATTTACTGAACAAAGAAATGCAAAGAAACCGGACATAAAAGTGACAAGAAGACAATATTTCCAACTGTAGTGCATTGACATTTCCAATCTCCTGGACTGTTTGAACATGGAAATAGAGAAGGCATTCATGACGTCAGAATCTCGGTGGCTTCATCCCGCCAGTGGGAAGGCTTTGCACAAGAGGAAGGAACTCGCATCCTTATGACTGGCTCCAGGATGAAAGTGCTCTTGGCCGGTTTACTAGGTATTCTTGGGAAACTCTGAATTCCGGCAAGGATTATGCAGCAGCTTTCTAACAGCGAGTTAACCTCTTGAGCCCCAATCTAGGTTCCTCTGGATCCCCCTTTTGGTACCGGGCACACAGAAACGACGCCACCTCCCGTGATCGCATGGCGCACTCGTTGGAGGCGGACGCGCTCCGAGATTCCATTCGAGTTGGAAAGACCCCCGTGCGAGGCGAGGTGAAAAGCGTGCCATCCAGCTGCGATTGGGAGATTTGGCTTTTCGATCCTCGCCAGGGAAGCAGTTCCGGTGGGCGGGTAGCAGGGGGCTCGTTTCCTTTCCGGCCTAGGAGTGTCCGACGAGGAGCGCTGCGCTGCCCGGAGAGTCGGGAGAGGCCTCGGAGACGGGCTTGGCTCGGAGAAACGGGAAAGTGTGCGAGAGGGAAGGGGCGGGCGGGGGGCAGGGGAAAGGACGGCGAGCGTGGAGGGGCTGGGCAGTGGGAGAGCGGAGAGCCCCCCTCTCCCGGCCTTGCGGCGGCAGAGCACCCGTCCGATCCCGGCTCCCCGCGCGAGGCGTGGCAGCGCGTGCACTGCGCGATCCTCTGCTCCCGGGAGCGCTCCGGGCAGGGCTCGAGTCCCGGGATTTCCTGGGGCAGCGGCCGGGTGCGGAGGGGGGGGGGGGCGAGGCTGCGCGGGATGAGTGGGGGCGCTTCTGACCCTTCAGAGCTCCTTGCTGGCTCCGGGGCCGCGGGGCGGGATGGTGGTGGCCCTCGTGCGCGCGGGTGGGGCCGGTGCGCCGCGTCGGGTCGACCCGGGAGAGGCCGGGCTGCACGTTCCTCGCCTTGCACGGCGGCGGGTGACGAGTTCGAGTCCCACCTCCGCAGCCGGCCGGGAAACTTCCTGGATTGTGGGTCTTGCAAACCGGCAGCTCCCCACCTCCCGCTAAGTTATTGTGGAGAAGAAGCAGCAGGCAGGGGATAAGGGACAACGGGCGGGGCCAGGAGGTAGCATGGTTTCCACCTTTCTCTTCACCCACCACCCGCAGGCAGAACAGTGGGGCCCCGATCTGGGTCCGCGCTTCCTGCTGCCACAGTGCAAGGGCCCCCTGTGCATCCCGGTCACACAATAGGGGATCAGCTCAGGGTTCTGGGGTGTTGGGGTTAGAAAGGGGAGAAGGGGGAGGAACAAATGGAACCCGCTCCAGTTGCAGTGATGTTGGGGATCTGGGAAGGCCCAGGAGGAAGGCTGAGAGCCCTCTATTTCACTCTGCCTCAATCCAGCAAGGCGGAGGCATCCGCACTCCATCCCCTTCGGCAGAAGGGCGATGCCACCCCCTCCCTGCACATCTCTCCGGGGTTTGGAGGAAGGACCTCTCCCATGTGCATGGCACCAGCACCCATGGGAGCTGCCCGGGGACGCTGCCCGAATCATCCCACCTGACTTTGGCCTCCCTTGGCTCACCCCAGGGCTTGCTCTCTCGTTTTGGTTTAGGCAACATGGCCACCCCTGGAGGGTCTCCCACAAGGGAGAAAACCCATGAGCTGGGCATGGGCCTTCCCATGTGTGCCGGTCCCAGTGGTGGCAGGACGCTGGTCTTTCTCTCTTGCCTTTCCCTATACTTTACTCTGAGGAGAACGCAGATTGGTGTTGCGTCTGCTTCTGTTCAGGACATGGTGCACCACCTGGCAAAATCTCCATAAATCCAGGCTGAAATCCCAGGTACATGCGGGCAACAAAAAAGGACTCTCCTGCCATCTGCGGGCAACATTTATGCCTTTGCCTTTGTTCTTTTGCAGGTAGTTTGCAGGAGAGGGAGATCAGTTGGCCTGAGCTTCAGTTAGCATTTTCAGCAGCAGGAGAAAGTGGGAGGTGCAGAGAGAGACTTTAAAAGCTGGCAGGAAAAAGAGGAAGCGTGACACAGTCCAGGTAAAGAAAAAGGGGAAAGGAAACAGGAAGCCGGGAAATGGGTTCCTTGTGGGCTAAAAGTGGAAAATTCATTGATATCCCTTGAGTAGATTAATAATCTAACCAAAGGAATGTTGATCAGGAAATCAGTTCTTGTTGTTAGCCGCAGAGTCGTGTCCGACCCACCATGACCCCATGGACAACATTCCCCCAGGCCCTCCTGTCATCCAACATCCCCCAGAGTCCATCCAAGATCAGACCAACTAATTCAGTGACTCCATCTAGCCACCTCATTCCCTGCTGTCCCCTTCTTCTTCTGCTATCTACTGTTCTCAGCATTAGGGACTTCTCCAGTAAGTCCTTCCTTCTCATTAGGTGGCCAAAGTACTTGAGTTTTATCTTCACTTTGTGGCCTTCTAAAGAGCAGTCAGGGTTGATCTCCTCTTGGATTGACTAGTTGGATCACCTTACAGTCCAAGGGACTTGCAGGAGTCTCCTCCAGCACCACAATTCAAAGGCCTCAATCCTTTTGCGGTCAGCCTTCCTTTTGGTCCAGTGTGAAGTGAGAGTACTGGATGCCATGATCTTAGTTTTCTTAATGTTGAGTTTCAAGCCATCTTTTGCACTCTCCTCATTTGCCCGCATTAAAAGGCTCTTAAGTTCCTCTTCCCTTTCTGCCATTAAAGTGGTTTCATCTGCATATCTGAGGTTGTTGATATTTCTCCCAGCAATCTTGATTCCAACTGGTGATTCCTCTAGTCCTGCCTTTCTCATGATGTGCTCTGCATATAAGTTAAATAGGCAGGGTGACAGTATACCGCCTTGCCGAACTCCTTTCTCAATTTTGAACCAGTCAGTGGTTCCATGTCCAGTTCTCACTGTTGCTTCTTGACCTGCATATAGGTTTCTCAAGAGACAAATAAGATGGTCTGGTACTCCCATCTCTAAGAACTTGCCACAATTTGCTGTGATCCACACAATCAAAGGCTTTAGCATAGTCAATGAAGCAGAAGTAGATGTTTTTCTGGAACTCCCTAGCTTTCTCCATGATTCAGCGTATGTTGGCAATATGATCTCTTGTTCCTGTGCCTCATCGAAATCCTGCCTGTACTACTGGTAGTTCTCGGTCCACATACTGCTGGGGCCTAATTTGTAGGATTTTGAGCATAACTTTGCTAGCATGTGGAGTGAGTGCAATAGTGTGGTAGTTTGAATATTTTGGCATTGACCTTCTTTGGGATAGGAATGTAAACTGGCCTTTTCCAATCCTTTGGCCACTGTTGAGTTTTCCAAATTTGTGGCATATTGAGTGTAGCACTTTTACTGCATCGTCCTTTAGGATTTTGAATAGCTCAGCTGGAATGCTGTCACCTCCACTAGCTTTGTTGTTGCTCAGACTTCCTAAGGCCCATTTGACTTCACAGTCCAGGATGTCTGGCTCGAGGTCTGTAACTACTCCATTGTAGTTATCAGGGAAGTTAAGCTCCCTGAGCAAAAAAGTTAGTTTTGCTTCTCACTTCCAAATTTCTAGGGGGAACTGAGCTCATTTATATGTCAGTGAATGTGGTGGTGTATGACTTCTGTGTCAGTGTAATCCTTGAGAAAGCTGTTTTTCCCTGGAACATTGAAAGAGGAAAAGGGATTATGTTGGAGATGTTGACAGGAAAATGCCGACTTTGACTTGAGCTCAAATTGGTTCATCCCTTTCAGCCATTAACTTGTCTCAGAATTTTCATTTTATTTTACTTCTCGAACAGGTGAATGTCAAGACAATGGAAAGGATAGAGTCCCATGGGTCCTCCAATGAGAAACAAGTGAGCACCAACTGAGAAAAGAGACAGTTCCAAATCAAATAGGATCAAAAAGGAAGAGTGAAACCAAGTGAGAATCCTGAGGAAACACTCCTGCATTTCTCATGAATTGGGAAGCCATAACCCTTAATTCCAGAAGGTTGCAAAAGAAGAATGCGAAAGGGGCTAGAGTGTGACAACATACTGAAAAACAGATTTACCAAATGCACAAAGGGTAGAAAACCCAGAGACAAATGAAATGTGCAGAATACTGTAGGAGCTTCCATGTAGACAGAGCATTAGAGAAGTGCAAGTCTTAGTGAACCTCAGGGATCCCACACTTTCAGGAAGCCATATAAAATGATGGAAAGTAGGCAGAGCTGCAGTGCTGCTGGAAGTCTAATTAAACATCAAGGTACCATTACTAGGGAGGAGTCATATATATGTACAGAATGTGGAAAGAGCTTCAGGAACTGTCAAAATCTTACCAAACATCAAAGCACCCACACTGGGGAGGGGCCCTATACATGCATGGAATGTGGGAAAAGCTTTAATCAAAATGGAAAACTTAAAAGGCATGAAAGAATTCACACTTGTGAAAAGCCTTTTAAATGCATAGAATGTGGAAAGAGCTTCAATCAAAGTGGACAACTTAGAACACATCTAAGAATCCACACTGGAGAGAAGCCCTATACATGCATTGAATGTGGAAAGAGCTTTACCAACAGTGGAAATCTTAGAATACATCAAAGAATCCACACTGGAGAGAGGCCGTATACATGCATGGAATGTGGAAAGAGCTTCATCCAGAGCGGTCATCTTCAATGCCATCAAAGAACCCACACTGGAGAGAGGCCCTATATATGCATGGAATGTGGGAAGAACTTCAGCCAGAGTCACTATCTTAGGAGTCATCAAGCAACCCACACTGGTCTGAGGCCATATAGATGCTTGGAATGTGGAAAGAGCTTTACCCAAAGTGGAAGCCTTAGAAGACATCAGAGAATGCACACTGGGCTGAGGCCATATACATGCGTGGAATGTGGAAAGAACTTTACCGACAGTGGAAAACTTAGAATACATCAAAGAATCCACACTGGGGAGAGGCCCTATACCTGCATGAAATGTGGAACGAGCTTCAGCCAAAGTGGTAATCTTAGAATGCATCATAGAATCCATGCTGGAGAGAAGCCCTTTAGATGCACAGAATGTGGAAAGAGCTTCAGCCAGAGTCACTCTTTTAGGAGACATCAAACAACCCACTCTGAGCTGTGGCCATATAGATGCCTGGAATTTGGAAAGAGCTTTGCTGAAAGTGGAAGCCTTAGAATGCATCAAAGAATGCACACTGGGGAGAGGCCCTATACATGCATGGAATGTGGAAAGAGCTTCAAACTAAATGGAAACCTTACAAGGCATCAAAGAACCCATACTGGGGAGAAGCCATACAAATGCTTCAAATGCGGAAAGAGCTTCAGCTATGGTAATGCTCTTAGTATGCATCTTACTACACACACTAGGGAGAAGCCATATAGATGCATGGAATGCGGAAAGAGCTTTTCCCAAATTGGAAGTCTTAGAGTACATCAAAGAATCCACAGTGGGGAGAGGCAGTATACCTGCAGTGAATGTGGAAAGAGCTTCAGCCGGAGTGATCATCTTATAATCCATCATAGAATCCATACGGGGGAGAAGCCCTTTAAATGCATAGATTGTGGAAAGAGCTTTTCCCAAATGGGAGGTCTTACAATACATCAAAGAATCCACACTGGAGAGAGGCAGTATACCTGCATGGAATGTGGAAAGAGCTTCAGCCAGAGTGGTCATCTTACACGGCATCATAGACTCCATACTGGGGAGAAGCCTTTTAAATGCATAGAATGTGGAAAGAGCTTCAGCCATGGTGCCTCACTTACGATACATCAAACAACCCACTCTGGGGGTGAGGCCATATAGATGCATGGAATGTAGAGAGAGCTTTACCTGAAGTGGAAATCTTAGAAGACATCAGGGAATGCACAGTGGGGAGCAGCTATTTAAGTGCATTGGACTTGGAAAGAGCTTAAGCTGGAGTCCTCCTCTTATGAAACATCAAAGAGCTAACACTGGGTAGAGGCCATGTACCTGGATGGATTGTGAAAAGAGCTTAATTGGGAGTCAATCTCTAAGAAAGCATCAAACAATCCACACTGGGGAAAGGGCATAGAGATACATGGTATTGGCAAGGATCTTCAGCCAGCGTGGTCATCTTATAAACCATCAAAGAATGCACACTGTGGAGAAGTCCTTTAAATGCATAGAATGTGGAATGAGCTCTACTAAAAGTGGAATTCTCAGAAAGCGTAAAAGAACCTACACTGGGGAGAAGCCATATCAGTGCACTAAATGTGGAAAAATGTTCAGACGAATTCGACATCTTAAAAAACATCAAACAATGCACAATGGGTTGAGGGCATAGAAATGTCTGCAGTGTGGAGAAAGATGTTACTGAAGTGATTATCCCACGAAGCATCATAGTACAGATACCTGTGAAAAGCCTGTTGGATGCATGCAGTCTGGAAAGGGGTTCACTGAAAGTGGAGGTCTTACAAATGTTCAAAGAATTCACCTGAGGGAGATGCCCTTTGAATGCACTGAATGCAGAAACAGCTTTACTGAAAGTGGAAGTCTCAGAAAACATGAAAGGGTGCACACTGACGAGAGACCATATAGATGCATGGAATGTGGAAAGAGCTGTACTGCCAGTCCAAATCTTCATATTCATGAAAGAATCTAGGGGACTCTCAGTGAACCAGAACAGAAGCAACGAGCAAAAGAAAAAAAAATGAAGAAATAATACTTAAAATAAATATAAAATAAAACCAGTTTACAGGGAAAATAAGTTTGAACTTGGTGTGCCACTTGCCACATGCTTGATAAGACCACATGTTTGTCTTGCACTTTTGTCAAATCTCAGTGTTTAAACCTACTGCTGGTTGGGATCTATTGTTATTGAAATTTTCTCACTCCCACTGCCCAGTCGAGCATTTCTCAGGACACCCCATAGGTGAGCTGAGCACCTTGTGTGCCGTGTCCTGTTTGCCCTTCTGGGAACAGACCAAAGGGACCCAGTCTCTCAGCATCCCTCTGCTCTCTAGGTGTCGCAGGCACAGTCACGGGTCTGTGCCGTGCATATACATTGGGAGACAGCTCGCAAAGACCTCAAATAGGAGTCCCGAAGTACTTCTTGGAGAGAGAGGACCACGCACCCCCACATTTGTGCACCATACAGAAGCAGTGGAAGTCTCTTTTCCCAAAATAACCTAATGGCCAGTCCAACCAGACCCCACCTCACATTTAAGAGACTGCATTGTCCTGAGTGAGAGGATTGCAGCTCAGCCGCCCTCAAATGGTGGGTCTGTGTGAAGTGGGCCTCCATACAATCATAGGATAGTGGAGTTGGGAGGGGCCAAGACAGACATGAGGTGCACCCCCACCCCATGCTCCTGCAGACCCCACATTGGCCCATCCCTTCTGATGGCCAACCAGTTCCTCTCTGACTGTCTCTAATGTGGGAGAGCCCAGCACCTCTCCAGGCAGCTGGTTGTACTGCAGATTGCTCTGACAGTGAGGAAGTGTGTCCGGATATCCAGCCTGCATCTGGGTTGTTCAAAGAAGCCGCGTTGGAAAGTGGTGGTTCAGATGCATGGAGTGTGGAAAAAGCTTCAGGAACAGGGGGAGCCTTATGGCACACCAAGATCCCATACTGAGGAATAGCCACACGAATGCATAAAGGGTGAAGAGCGGAGAAACCTAGAAACAGAGCGAGTCAGAAAGTCCCCTTGGTCATCTAGCCTGAGCCCTGGCTCCAGCCAGCTCCAGAGCACTTCAGGCAGAGTCTGCATTTTGAGAATCATTAAAACCAACACCAGAGAGAAGAAATTTTACATCTATCCCACCACTTTAGCCAAGAAGGCACCGTGACTGCTGGGGCTTCCTCCAGGCCCTCTCTGCCCCCACTTGCTCTGGGACCGTCCTCACCCTGGTTCTTCTGCACAGGGCTCTGCAGAGGGAATGTGGTGCGTGGGGTGAATGAGGTTTGTGGGCCGAGTCTAGGATGGAGAAACTGAGCTTGGGATCCCAGGCAGTGCTGTGGGAGGGATTTAGGGAAGGGGGTCCAGTGTGCGGAGGACTGTGCCACAACTGGGGAGAGCCACACCCTAATGCTGTCAAGCATTAGATGGGTGTGAGGGTCACAAGCAGGCAGAAAGCTGAGTGCAGAAGGGAAAGGTGGCGCTGAGAGCCAGGAAGGCACAGTTGGCGGAAGAGCATTCTGAAGATGAAGAAGGATCTGAGAGTCAGGAGTGTTTCTGAAGGGAAAGCGTGATACTCGGTTGGATGGTCTTCTTATGCACTGTTTCATTCTCCAAAGAAATAACTTTTTGAACATCGTGAAACCCAACTACTTGTTTAACCGCTGAATATCTATGTTGTTGATGGCTAACGCAGAGTCACAGGTGTTTGAAGAGAGAGTCTCATGCTTAGGACCACGTAGTCCAGCAAAGGAGTCTTGCAGTCTGGGCACAACACGAGTGAGAGAGCCAGTTTGGTGTAGTGGTTAAGAGCATGGGACTGGGGCTCAGAGAATCCAAGCCTAGTCCCCGCTCGGCCATGGAGCCAACTGGGTGACTTTGGGCCAGTCAGACTCTCAGCCCAACCTAACTCACATGGTTGCTGTTGTTGGGATAAGATGGAGGAGGGGAGGTAAGCTGCCTCAAGCCCTTTGTAGGAAAAAGGCAGGATATAAAACGAAAATTAAATAAATAACTGGCAGGACTGGAAGTGAATTCCTGGTGGCAGCATTATATACGCAGAGAACGAGGAGGAGCACCAAGAAAGGGAGAGACACAGCATGTCCAAAGAAAGGCAGGAGAGCACCTGTTACCCATGGGCCCCATCATGCAACTGTTCATTCACGTCTTTTCCTAGATGGAAACTTTGCATTTCTCGCCAGCTCCTCCTCTTGTTCCCTTCAGCTCCATTGTCTTTCTGAGAATGGACCTGAGGCTAACAGACCTGTAATTCCCCATATCCCCTTGGCTTCCATTTTGAAGACTGGAACCACTGATGCCACCCTCCAGTCCCCTGAACTACTCCTGTTTTGCATGAGGCCCTGAAAATGTGGGGCAACTGATGCAAGAGCACCTCTGGGTATTACTGAAAAATCTTGAGTGTAGCCCATCTTGGTCCAGTGCCTTTGTGACATCCAGGGCCTTGAGGAGCTCCTTGGCTTCCAGGGGGTGACCCCAATGTGGCCTCCAAAACCCTATCCTCATCTACCCCCCTCCCACACAGTCGATCTCCCCCAAATTACTTTGGGAAGGACACAGAAGCAAGATAATAATTTAGCATCTGTGCCTGCTCCCTTACACCATTTACCAGATCCCCTCCCTCTTAAGGGGTCCCACCACCTGTCTCTCCTTCCTCGTCCTATTTACTTGAAGTTAGAAGCTCTTTGCGTTGCTCTTGACATTCTCTGCAAGTCTCCGCCATGTCCTAGCAAAGAATCCTTCTCCATCATCCTGCCTCCACCTGGTATCCCCTTTTGCCGACTTCCACCACTGTCCCTTTTCTGTGAAGGTAAGATGAAGATTGTACTCTGAAGCTCTTTAAACTTCTAAAGGAGCGCTTGCGTCCGTATATGCCCTCCCGTTCCTTGAGATTGGCGGGGGAGGCCCTTCTCCGGGAGCCCTCTGTGAGGGATATTAGGAGGGTGAGCACCTGGAGGAGGGCCTCCTCAGTGGTGGCGCCCCACCTATGGAATGCGCTCCCCAGAGAGGTCCGCCTTGTGCCGTTGCTATTTGTTTTTCGGCATCAGGTGAAGACCTTTTTATTTAAACAATATTTTAACTGTTAATGGGGGTTTTTACTTTTGCTTGTACATCTGCTGAGAAACTCCAAAAAATTTTAATATTATATAAATTAGTTTTGTAAGCCGCCCCGAGGCTTCGGCAATGGGTGCAGCATAGAAATGCTATAAACAAACAAACAAACAAACATTCCATACACTTATACAGTCTCTATCCTTTGTGGATTCGTTGATGGGTTGTAAGACTGCCACTTAAACAGCAGCTTCTTCCAGACTGCATGCATTGAAAAGGCTTTTTGCCAGTGTGTGCGCTTTGGTGGCTCATGAAATGATCACTGTGGTAGAAGTCAATTGCACCCTATACACATTGATATGGCCTCTACCCAGTGCTACTTTTTGATGTTTCATGAGAGAATGACTCCACCTGAAGCTCTTTCCAAGTTCATTGCTTTTACATAGCTGCTCCCCTGTGGGTGTTCTTTGATACTATGTAAGATGGTCACTCCGGCTGATCCTCAGTCTACAATCCATCCAGGTACATGGCCTCTACCCAGTGTGAGCTCGTTGATGTTTAATAAGACTATGACTCCAGTTGAAGCTCTTTCCAAGTACAATGCATTTAAATAGCTGCTCCCCAGTGTGCATTCCCTGATGTCTTCTAAGACTTCCACTTTGGGTAAAGCTCTCTCCACATTCCAAGCATCTTTATGGACTCAGATCAGATTGGGTTGTTTGATGTCTCCCGAGAGAGTGACTATGGCTGAAGCTCTTTCCACATTCGATGCAGTTAAAAGGCTTCTCCCCAGTATGGATTCTATGATGCATTCTAAGAAGATCACTAAGACTGAAGGTTTTTCCACATTCCATGCAGTTATATGGCCTCTCTTCAGTGTGCGTTCCCTGATGTCTTCTTCCACTTCGGGTAAAGCTCTTTCCACCTTTCATGCAGGTATACAGCCTCTCCTCAGTGTGGGTTCTTTGATGTTTCTTAAGAGAATGATCCCAGCTGAAGCTCTTTCCACATTCTGTGCATTTAAACGGCTTGTCCCCCATGTGGGTTCTTCGATGTTTTGCAAGATGACCACTCCAGCTGGAGCTCTTTCCACATTCCATGCAGCTATAGGGCCTTTCCACAGAGTGGGTCCTTCAATGGTTTGTACAGGTATCACAACAGCTGAAGCTTCTTCCACATTCCATTCATGTATAGGGCCTCTCCCCAGTATGAGTTCTTTGATACATTATAAGACTTCCCTTTCCAGTGAAACTCTTTCCACATTCCATGCATGTAAAAGGCTTTTCACCAGTATGTGTTCTTTGATGGTCTGTAAGAGTACTACTCTGGTTGAAGCGCTTACCACATTCCATGCATCTGTAGGGCTTCTCCCCAATGTGAATTCTTTGATGTTGCATAAGACCTCCACGGTAAGTGAAACTCTTTCCATATTCCATGCATCTGTATAGTGTCTCCCCAGTGTGACTTCTTTGATGATTCCTAAGAAGTTTACTCTGACTGAAACTCTCACCACACTGCATGCATTCATGTGCCTTCTCCCCAATGTGGGTTCTTTGATAAAGTTTTTCACTTTAACTGAAGCTCTTTCCACATTCCATGCATGGAAATGGCCTCACCACAGTGTGAATTCTTTGATGCTTTGTAAGAGTTCCACTTTCAGCAAAACGTTTTCCACATTCCACACATGTATAAGGCCTCTCTCCAGTGTGGATTCTTTGATGTCTCATAAGACTTCTACTGCTATTGAACTTTTTCCCACATTCTGTGCATTTAAAAGGCTGGTCATCAGTGTGCATTCTTTGATGGTTCATGAGATTGCCCATCTCACTGAAGCTCTTTCCACACTGTGTGCATTTATATGGCCTCTCCTCAGTGTGGGTTTTTTGATGCTGTGATAGATGATTCTTCTGACTGAAGCTCTTTCCACATTCCATGCATGCATAGGGCTTCTCTCCACTGTGGATTATTGGATCTTTTATAAGATTTCCACCAGCACTGCAGCTTTGTCTACAATGCATAATTCTATATGGCTTTCTTTATATGTGGGATCCCTGAGGTTTCTTAAGGCTTGCACTGTTTCTGATGCCCGTTTTATACAACACACATTTGAAATCATGCCTACGTGGATGCTAGCGTAATGTTCCACACTTCTTCTTTGGTCTCTGGATTTTCTACAGTTTGTTCCATCTGTCTTTTGGTAAAATGCCATACCCGAGATCCCTTCCCCTCTTCCTTCTTTTGCAACCTTCTGGGATTAAAGGCTGTGATATCCAGCACCTTGAGAAATGCAGGATTGGTTCCTCACATTCCTCACTTGGTTTCACTGATGCTTTTTTGATCCTGATTGGATTTTCAAGTGTCTCTTCTCCCACTTTGTGCTCACTTGGTTCTCATTAGAGGACACCTGGAACTGCTCCACTTCCACTCTCTTGGCATTCACCTGCGTGGGAAAAAAGACAAAATGCAATTCCTGTTAGGAGATAATGGCTGAATGAGATGGCACTCATTTGCATACAAGGCAAATGTGGCATTTTCATTTCAGCACCTCAAACCTGATTTGTTTTCCTCTCTGAATGCCCTTCCAAAAAGCAGCTTCCTCAGGGATTGCATTTACACTGACAAACCGCTTCTGAGGTTGTCCTGAGGAATACTCTGGGGTGACTGTGGGAGCTGTGAGGGAGGGCAGAGGTGGCTGGTCCAAAAAGAGGAAACGCCCACCCATCAGCTGCCAGCACTGCAAAGGAAGATCCAACCATGCAAGGCCTTCGGCCCCCTTCAGCTCCACTGCAGAAGGTCCAGTTAACCTTCTCCCGATTTCTGGAGATGAGTTGCCTTTTCAAGGAGCAGCAGCAGCAGGTCCAGGCTGATATTAAGTTGGACTTACAGCCTGATCGGAAGCTCTCCAGGTCTCCCTCTACTTGATTCCACTTTGCACAGTGGAAGTGAATGTAAGCTAATCCAGGATTCCTATGGCTTCTCGCCAGTGGGAATTCTTCCCTGGCACCAGATATCTATGATTCTGAAAGGGTACAGGAGAATTGTTCATTTTCACCCCACAATGGACCCTTTCCCTGCTTGGTGTTTGAAGGTCCAAGCCTATATTTAGATGGGCTTTGTTTGAACTTCCAGCTTGGAGGCATTTGGGTCTTCTTCAGAGAAACACTTCCACTTACCACAAACCTCTTTTCACTGCTATCTTTTCTTTGGGTTTCCCCTGCTGTGGGTTTAATCTGTACTACTTTTCTGTTTAACTTTTCCTTTATGGTTGGATCTACTCAAGAAATATAGGAGTACTGGCCACTTTTAACCCACAGTAAACCCTTCCCCCTGCTTGGTGTTTCCTTTTCCCTCTTTCTTTACCTGGTCTATGACATGCTTCCTGTATTTCCTGCAGGCTTGGAAAGTCTCTCTCCATACCTCACGCTCCCTTGTTCTGCTGAAAAGGCTGATGGATGCTCACAGATCTCCCTCCCCTGCAATCCACCTGCATGTTGAAAAAGGCAAGGCAGAAATGTTGCCAGGAAATGGCAGCAGATCCCACTGGAAAATCCCCTGAATGCAGCTGCCTCTGCTTGGGCCCCTGGAGTGCCATCCCTTTCCCACTGCTTCATCAACCTGGGATTTAGCCTTTGTTTATGGACATTTTATGAGGTTTCTACTTAGCATAAAACCTCAAGAAACAGGGACGTTAGGCACGCAAGAACCACCTGGCACTCTCCGTCTGGTTGGTGGTGCTCATAGGGAGCTGAACTTGCGTGAGCTGGAGCTGTGACTGCAGAGAAACCCAGCCCCTCAGCTTTTGGGCTTCCTGGGAGACCAGGCTTGGAACTGAATGGACAGGGCAGTCCATGGGATGAGCCAAATCGTGCCAGAGCCAAGTGGGAAGAAACAGTGTGAGTTGGAAGTGGCTCGCGGGCCATCTAGTCTCACCCCTGGCTCTTGCCAGCTGCACTCATGGCATGCCTAGCATATGTGCAGTTCCCAGGGGTCCACTCTTCACCCAGCAGCCCTTGCAGAGACACGGTGCAAGCATCCTGGAAGGACACACAAGTCATAACGAAGGTTAAACATCTGCCTGTCCTGCCAGCAGGGGGCGCTTCCACTGTTGCCGCTCCCCAGCGATATCGGTGGCAGGATCTGTGCAGGGGGATGGACAAGCCACGGGGGAGGCAGTTCATCCCCTGGGCAGTCTACAGCTGCCCCCACTGGAAGCCCCAGGAAATCTGGCAGGAGGGGTGCAATGGGGGGGGGGGGCGCCATCCTGGGAAGGCGCCCTGAGCCAGGATGGCGCTGCAGGGGAGGTGTTCATGAAGACCGGCGCCAGGACTGCCCCTTCCCTCTGGGGAGACTTTCCCAGAGCCGGAGCACCAGTAGGAATTACTTCGAGCCCCACTTGGGGAGGCCCAGGAGCGCCTGCCCGGAATCCCACCACGTCCCAGGACAGAAGGAGATGCAGCTGTTCCAGGCAAAGTACCTCCAGCTCGTCTCCCACTGTTACTTATTTATTTATTCGATTTATATCCTGCCTTTTTCATACAAAGGGCTCAAGGCAGCTTACACCATTTCCCTCCTCTATCTTATCCCTACAGCAACAACCCTGCGAGGTAGGTTGGGCTGAGAGTCTGTGACTGGCCCAAAGTCACCCAGTTGGCTGCATAGCTGAGCGGGGACTAGAACCCAGATCCTCTGCGTCCCAGTCCCACGCTCTTAACCACGAAACCACACTGGCTCTCACTGTGCGATCCGTTTCGCGCCTGCGCAGCGCCGGCCATTCGGCCCCCAGGGAGTTCCGGGGGGAAGAATCGTCCCCTTCTTCCTGCCCCAGGCCAGGCCCGCTCCCCACACCGTGCCCGGTGCCCCAGAACATCCTGGAAGGGAAGTCGTCTTCCCCTTCGAGAATCGTGCAATGCAAAAGCTGCGGCGCTTTGTACCCTTAGAGACCGGATCAGGTCGGGCGCTCTGCCCGGCAACCCCAAGAGAGGGGGCCCCTCCCCCCGCTTCCCCTGCTGCGCTCCGCTCTTTCTCCCCGGGCTCCCCTCCGCCCCTCCCCCCCACGAGCCCACCTTGCCTTTCTCCAAGCCCGTCTCGCTGCCGGGACCACCAGGCCTGCGCGTCCGCGGGGCCAAAGGGGGATCCGGAGAAATATTCGGGGAGCCTCTGAGAGGGAGGGGAACCACCGGGGCTGGGAGCCCAAGCGCGCCCGATGCCAGTCCGAAGAGGATGGGAAAAGACAGAGCGCAAGGCCCCCTGGGAGGGCGTTGCGAGAGCGCCTCCCCCCCCCCCCCACACACACACAGACGCACTAGACCCTCAGCGACATTTGCAGGGCCGGGACGGAGCCGCGCTGGCCGGCGAGACTCGTCTCCTCTGCTGACTCCTTCCTCGTGGAGGCGTCCACCTCCACCCCCAAATATACACGGATCGGGGGCGCCACGAGGTGTGTGTCAGGCCCTTCACGAAGGGCGCAGATGGGACCAGGGACTCCCGCCGCGGCCAACGCGTGGATCGCCGGCAGGGGGCCCTGGGGGGGGGGGAGAGCGACCGCGGACGGAGGGGAAGGGGCAGGAGGGGGGGGCGCGTTGGGTGGCAGCGCCGGGGACTGGTGCTGGGGGATCCGAGGCGGGAACGGGCCAGCGCTCCCCCCCGTGCGGGGAGAGCAGAGGAGGAGGCAGCTGCAATGGGTATGGAAAGGCGCTGGGGAAATTGGGTCCCGGGCAGACGAAGGGAGAGGCGGAGCGTCGGGGGATGGCACATGCCGTGCTGCTGGCCTTGCTCATGAAGGGGTAAGGGTGTAGAGGAGGGGTCCCTGGGGGTTAGAGCACCCCAGTTAATTTGGAGGGGCCCACAAGGTGGCAGAATCCTGCTTTTCTGTATGCGAGGAAATTCACTGGCACAGACTGAGAGCAATTGATGGCAATTGATGGTTATGGAGGCCACATTGGAGTCACCCCCTAGAAACCGAGGAGCTCCTCAACGCCCTGGATGTCACAGTGGCACTGGGCCAAGATGGGCTACACTCAGGATTGTTCAGGAAAAGCCAGTGGTGCTCTTGCATCTGTTGCCCTACATTTTCGGGGCTTTGTGCAAAACAGGAGTAATTCCGGAGGATTGGAGGCTGGCATCCATGGTTTCATTCTTCAAAAATGGTAGCCGAGTGGATATGGGGAATTACACGTCTGTTAGCCTCATGCCCATTCTCAGAAAGACAATGGAGCCGAAGGGAACAAATTGAGGCACTTTCGAGAAATGCAAAGTACTCCAACTAGGAAAAGAGACAAAGGCACAGTTGCATGATGGGGCCCTTAGGTCACAGGGCTCTCCTGCCATTTCTTTGGACATGCTTTGTCTCCCTTTCTCCATGCCCCTCCTCGTTCTCTGTGTACTTAACGCTGCCAGCAGGAATTCACTTCCAGTCCTGCCGCTTAGCCTCTCGCTCATGTTGTGCCCAGACTGCAAGGCTCCTTGGCTGGACTACGGGGTCCTGAGGATGAGACTCTGTTCAAGCACCTGTGACTCTGGGTCAGCCATCAACAACATATTCAGCAGTGAAACAATTAGATCAGCTTTACGATGTTCAAGTTATTTCTTTCATGAATAAAACAACGTATAACAACAGCTTCCAACTGAGTGTCACGCTTTGCCTTCACAAACACTCAGATCCTCCTTCCTCTTCAGAATGCACTTCCGCCAGCCATGCCTTCCTGGCTCTGAGCACCGCCTTTCCCTTCTACACTCGGCTTTCTGCCCACTTGTGACTCTCACACCCATCTAATGCTTGACAGCATTAGGGTGTGGCTCTCCCCAGTCGTGGCACAGTCCTCCCCACCCCCTTCCCTAAATCCCTCCCACAGCACTGCCTGGGATCCCAAGGAGCAGCTCAGTTTCTCCCTCCCAGATCCAGCCCACACCTCTCAGTCACTCCACACACTACATTCCCCCTGCAGAGCCCTGTGCTGAAGAACCAGGGAGGGGACGGGTCCCAGAGAGTGGGGGCAGAGAGGGCCTGGAGGAAGCCCCCAGCAGTCACGGTGCCTTCCTGGCTAATGTGGTGGGATAGATGTACAATGTATGGTGATGATCTCTTCTCTCTGGTGTTGATTTCAATGATTCTCAAAATGCGGACTCTGCCTGAAGTGCTCTGGAGCTGGCTGGAGCCAGGGGTCAGGCTAGATGATCCAGGGCACCCCTTCTGACTCACTCTGTTTCTAGGTTTCTATGCTCTGTACCCTATGCATTCATGTGGCTATTCCTCAGTATGGGATCTCAGTGTGCCATAAGGCTGCCCCTGTCACTGAAGCTCTTTCCCCTCTTCAAAATGGCTTCTTTGAACAACCCAGATGCCGGCTAGATATCCAGACGCGCTTCCTCACTGTCAAAGCAATCTGCAGTACAATTAGCTGCCTGGAGAGGTGCTGGGCTCTCCCACATTAGAGACAGTCAGCGAGGAACTGGACGGCCATCAGAAGGGATGGGGCAACCTGGGGTCCTGCAGGAGCATGGGGTGGGGGGCATACCTCATGTCTGTCTTGGCCCCTTCCAACTCTACTATCCTATGATTGTATGGAGGCCCACCTCACACCAACCCTCCATGTGAGAGCTGCTGAGCTGCGACCCTCTCACTCATTACAAAGCAGTCTCTTAAACATGAGGTGGGGGACTGGTTGGACTGGCCATCAGGTTATTTTGGGGGAAGAGACTTCCATAGCTTCTGTATGGTGCAGAAATGTGTGTGGGGGGGTGGCCCTCACTATCTAAGAAGTACTTCAGGACTCCTATTTGAGGTCTTTGTGAGCTCTCTCCCAATGTATATGCATGGCACAGAGCTGTGACAGGGACTGGGGGCACCCAGGGAGCAGAGGGATGCTGAGACTGGGTCTCTTTGGTCTGTTCCCAGCATGGTAAACACTACACGGCACAAATGGCTCTCAGCTCACTTCTGGGGTGTCCGGAGCCATGCTCGGGCTGGCAGTGGGAGTTAGAAAATTTCAGTAACAATAGATCCCAAGAAGCAGTAGATATACACACAATGAATTTACAGAAGCGGAAAACAGAAATGCAGACTTCCTGTCCATGTGTTAAGTGGCACTCCAGATTTAAACTTATTTTTCCTAGAAATTGCTTTTATTTGGTTTTTTATTTAAAGTATTATTTCTTTAATTTTTTTCTTTTGCTGGTTGCTTGTGTTCTGGTTCGCTGAGAGTCTCCCTAGATTCTTTCACGAACATGACAAGTTTGACTGGCAGTGCAGCTCTTTCCACATTCAATGCATCTATATGGCCACTCCTCACTGCACATTCTTTGATGTCTTCTAAGACTTCCACTTTCAGTAAAGCTCTGTCCCCATGGTATGCATTAAAACGGCCATCTCCCCCAGGTGGATTCTCTGAAGATTTGGACGACATCCACTTTCAGTGAAGCCCTTTCCAGAGTGCATGCATTCAAAAGGCTTTTCAAAGGTATCTGTACTATGGTGCTTCATGGGATAACCACTGCAATAACAGCTTTTTCCGCACTGCACACATGTGTATACCCTCACCACATTGTGGATAGTTTGATGTTTTTTAAGATGTTGAAATTGTCTGAAGATTTTACCACATTTAGTGCACGGAAATGGCTTCTCCCCAGTGTAGTCTTTGATGCTTTCTGAGAATTCCACTTTTAGTAAAGCTTGTTCCACAGTCTATGCATTTTAAGGGCTTCTCCACAGTGTGCATTCTTTGATGGTATCTAAGAAGACCACACCTCCTGAAGCCCTTTGTACATTCCATGAATGTATATGCCCTCTCTCCAGTGTGGATTGTTTGATGCTTTCTAAGAGATTGACTCTGGCGGATGCTCTATCCACAAGCCATCCAGGGTATATGGCCTCTACCCAGTGTGAGCTCTTTGATGTTAAGTAAGAGGATAACTCCAGCTGAAGCTCTTTCCAAGTACAATGCATTTAAATAGCTGCTCCGCACTGTGCATTCCCTGATGTATTCTCAGACTTCCACTTTGGGTAAAGCTCTCTCCACCTTCCAAGCATCTATATGGCCTCAGCCAAGTGGGTTGTTTGATGACTCCTAAGAGAGTGACTCTGGCTGAAGCTCTTTCCACATTCGATGCATTTAAAGGGCTTCTCCCCGGTATGAATTCTATGATGCATTCTAAGATTACCACTCTGGCTGAAGCTCTTTCCACATTCCATACAGGTATAGGGCCTCTCCCCAGTGTGGATTCTTTGATGTCTTCTAAGACTTCCACTTTCAGCAAAGCTCTTTCCACATTCCAGGCATCTATATGGTGACAGCCCAGAGTGCGTTGTTTGATGTCTCCTAAGAGCGTGACTCTGGATGAAGCTCTTTCCACATTCTGTGCATTTAACGGGCTTCTCCCCGGTGTGGATTCTATGATGCATTCTAAGATGACCACTCTGGCTGAAGCTCCTTCCACATTCCATGCATGAATAAGGCCTCTCCCCAGTGTGTGTTCGTTGATGTCTTCTAAGACTTCCACTTTCAGCAAAGCTCTTTCCACATTCCAGGCATCTATATGGTGACAGCCGAGAGTGCGTTGTTTGATGTCTCCTAAGAGCATGACTCTGGATGAAGCTCTTTCCACATTGGATGCATTTAAAGGGCTTCTCCCCAGTATGGATTCTATGGTGCATTCTAAGATGACCACTCTGGCTGAAGCTCTTTCCACATTCCATGCAGGTATAGGGCCTCTCCCCAGTGTGGATTCTTTGATGTATTCTAAGGCTTCCAGTATCAGCAAAGCTCTTTCCACATTCCAGGCATCTATATGGCGACAGCACAGAGTGGGTTGTTTGATGTCTCCTAAGAGAGTGACTCTGGCTGAAGCTCTTTCCACATTCTGTGCATTTAAAGGGCTTCTCCCCGGTATGGATTCTATGATGCATTCTAAGATGACCACTAAGGCTGAAGGTTTTTCCACATTCCATGCAGTTATATGGCCTCACCCCAGTGTGCATTCCCTGATGTCTTCTAAGACTTCCACTTCGGGTAAAGCTTTTTCCACATTCCAAGCATCTATATGGCCTCAGCCCAGTGTGGGGTCTTTGATGTCTCCTAAGAGTGTGACTCTGGCTGAAGCTCTTTCTACATTCTATGCAGTTAAAGGGCTTCTCCCCAGTATGGAGTCTATGATGCCGTGCAAGATGACCGCTCCGGCTGAAGCTCTTTCCACATTCCATGCAGGTATAAAGCCTCTCTCCAGTGTGGGTGCGTTGATGTTTGGTAAGAGTTTTACAGTTCCTGAAACTCTTTCCACATTCCATGCATGTATTCGACTTCTCCTTAGTAATGGTCCCTTGACGTTTAATAAGACTTCCAGCAGCACTGCAGCTCTGCTTAATTTCCATCATTTTATATGGCTTCCTGAAAGTGTGGGATCCCTGAGGTGCACTAAGACTTGTTCTGTCTCTGATGCTCTGCCTACATGGAAGCTTCTACAATATTCTGCACATTTCGTTTGTCTCTGGGTTTTCTACCCTTGTGCTCACTTGTTTCTCATTGGAGGACCCATGGGACTCTATCCTTTCCATTGTCTTGACATGCACCTGTTCGAGAAGTAACAGAAAATGTAAATTTTGATACAAGTTAATGGCTGAAAGGGATGAACCAATTTGAGCTCAAGCAAAAGTCAGCATTTTCGTGTCAACATCACCAACATAATCCCTTTTCCTCTTTCAATGTCCCAGGGAAAAACAGCTTTCTCAAGGACTACACTGACACAGAAGTCATACACCAACACATTCACTTACATATAAGTGAGCTCAATTCCCCCTAGAAGTTTGGCAGTGAGAAGCAAAACTAATTTCCAGGGCTGTGACATGCAAAGTGTGCATTGAGATCAAACGACCTCAGAGGGAGCAGGTTCCATCAATCTCATGCAACCTCTCTCTGGCTGACTTGTGCCCCATCCAGAGCATAGGCTGGATAGGGAGCCTGTTGACTCACTTAAGTGGTTGTCCCAAGGAATGCTCTGGGGTGCGGTGGAAGCTGTGAGGGAGGGGAGAGGTGGCTGGCCAGAAAAGGGGAGGAAACATCCGCCCATCAGCTGCCAGCGCTGCAAAGGAAGTGCCATCCAGGCAAGGCCTTTGGCCCCCTTCAGCTCCAGTGCAGAAGGACATGGAACCTTCCCCCGATTTCTGTAGATGAGTTGCCTTTGCAGGGAGCAGCAGCAGGTCAAGGCATTTATTTGGTCTCTCTGTGTTTGATCCACCAGCTTGGAGGCAGAGATACAGCCTGGTCAGATGCAGTTTGGGCCTCCCTCACCTGTCTCTACTTTGCACAGTGGAATAAATGTAAGCTCTCCCAGGATTCCTATGGCTTCTTCCCAGTGGGAGTTCTATCATGGCATGAAAGATGATGGCTCAAGCTGAAGATCTTCTCTCATTCCAGGCATTTTTGGCATCTTCAGCATTTGGGGTGTCTCACTTGGAGAAAGACTAATACCTACTGATTTCCGGGGATAGAATCCCCAAAAGCAGTACTGGGATACAATCTCCAAAATGACAGAATGATCTCAGTTAGAATCCAAGGCAAATCATTCAACATCACAGTAGTTTAAGTCTATGTCCCAACCACTGGTGCTGAAGAGGCTGAAGTTGACCAGTGCTCTGAGGCCCTACGACACCTTCTAGAATTAACACCAAAAAATTGGGGGGTTGGAATGTGAATGTACGAAGTCAATAGATAAGCGGAATAACAGGCAAGTTTGGCTGTGGAGTACAAAATAAAGCAGGGCGCAGGCTGGTAGAATTTTCTCAAGAGAATACAATGGTTACAACAAACATTCTTTTCCAACAACCTAAGACAGTCAACACAGAAATCAGATTGACTACGTGCTCTGCAGCCAAAGATCGAGAAGCTCTATACAGTCAGTAAAAACTAGACCAGGAGCTGACTGTGGCTCGGAACATGAGCTCCTTGTTGCAGAATTTAGGTTTAAATTGAAGAGAGTAGGGAAAAGCACTAGGCCACTCAGGTATCACCTAAATCATTTCCCTGATGAATATACAGTAGAAGTGACAAATAGATTTAAGGAATTAGATCTGATAGGCAGAGTGCCTGAAGAACTATGGAAGGAGGTTCGCAAAATTGTACAAGAGGCAGCAACTTAAGCCATCTTAAAGAAAAAGAATTGCAAGAAAGCAAAATGGCTGTCTGAGGAAGCTTTACTAATAGCTGAGGAAACAAGGGTAGGGAATGACAAGCGAGAAAAGGAAAGGCACACCCAAATGAATGCAGAATTCCAGAGAATAGCTAGAAAAGAATGCCTTCTTAAATGTACAGTGCAAAGAAATAGAAGAAAACAATAGAATAGGGAGGACCAGAGATCTCTTCCAGAAAATAGGAGATATGAAGGGAAACGTTCATGCAAAGATGGGTATGATAAAGGACCAAAATGGCAGGGACTTAACAGAGGCAGAAGAGATTAAGAAGACATGGCAAGATTACACAGAGGAACAATACAAGAAAGAGCTTAACATCCCTGATAACCAAGATGGGGTGGTCACCTTGAGCCAGACATCCTGGAATGTGAAGTCCAATGGGCCTTAGGAAGTCTGAGCAACAACAAAGCTAGTGGAGGTGAAAGTATTCTAGCTGAGCTATTCAAAATCCAAAAAGACGATGCAGTAAAAGTGCTACACTCAATATGCCACAAATTTGGAAAACTCAACAGTGGCCACAGGATTGGAAAAGGTCAGTTTACATTCCAATTCCAAAGAAGAGCAATGCCAAAGAATGCTCCAACTACTGCACCATTGCACTCATTTCACATGCTAGCAAAGCTATGCTAAAAATCCTACAAGCTTGGCTCCAGCAGTATGTGGACCGAGAACTACCAGAAGTACAGGCAGGATTTCGAAGAGGCAGAGGAATGAGAGATCAAATTGCCAACATACGCTGGATCATGGAGAAAGCTAGGGAGTTCCAGAAAAACATCTACTTTTGCATCATTGCCTATGCTAAACCTTTGATTTTGTGGATCACAACAAATTGTGGCAAGTTCTTAAAGAGATGGGAGTTCCAGACCATTGTATTTGCCTCTGGAGAAACCTGTATGTGTGTCAAAAAGCAACAGTGAGAACTTGACATGGAACCACTGATTGGTTCAAAATTGAGAAAGGAGTTTGGCAAGGCTGTATACTGTCACGCTACCTATTTAAGTTAAATGAAGAGCACATCATGAGAAAGGCAGGGCTAGATGAATCTCCAAGAAATTAAAAGACGCTTGCTCCTGGGGACAAAAGCTATGGCAAATCGAGACAGAATACTAAAAAGCAGAGACATCATCCTGCCGACAAAAGTGCATATAGTCAAGGCTATGGTTTTCCCAGTTGCAATGTATGGCTGTGAAAGTTGGACCATAAGGAAGGCTGAGTGCCAAAGAACCTGAGGCCTTTGAATTGTGGTGCTGGAGGAGAGTCCTGCAAGTCCCTTGGACAGCAAGGTGATCAAATCAGGCAGTCTTAGAGGAGATCAATCCTGACTGCTCTTTAGAAGGCCAGTTCCTGAAGATGAAACTCAAATACTTGGGCCACCTAATGAGAAGGAAGGACTCCCTGGAGAAGAGTCTGATGTTGGGAACAATAGATGGCAAAAGAAGAAGGGGACAGCAGAGGATGAGGTGGCTGGATGGAGTCACTGAAGCAGTCGGCGTGACCTTAGGTGGACTCCAGGGGATGGTGCAGGAAAGAAAGGCCTGGAGGAATGGTGTGCATGGGGTTGCGATGGGTCGGACACGACTGCGACTAACAACAATAACAAGAACTGATTTCCTGATCAACATTCCTTTGGTTAGATTATTAATCTAATCAAGGTATACCTAAGAATTGTCCACTTTTACCACACAATGAACCCTTCTGCCTGCTTGGTGTTTCCTTTTCCCTTTTTCTTTACCTGGTCTGTGTCACGGTTCCTCTTTTCCCTGCTGACTTTTAAAGTCTCTCTCCCCAACTCGCACTCCCTCGTTCTGTTGAAAAGGCCTATGGATGCTCACCAATCTCCCTCTCCTGCAAACCACCTGCATAAGTACAAAGGCAAGGCAGAAATGTTGCCAGGAGGGGGCAGCCGATTCCACTGGAAAATCCCCAGAATGCAGCTGCTTCTGCTTCAGCCCCTGGAGTGCCCCCCTTTCCACTGCATGGGGGCTCTAGAGAGGCCTTTTTTGCTACCAGGGATTTCAGCCTGGATTTATGGAGATTTCGCCAGGCAGTGCACCATGCCACCACTGGGACCGGCACCCATAGGAAGGCCCATGCCCAGCTCATTGGCCTTTCTCCCTCCTGGGAGACCCTCCAGGGATGGCTATCTTGTCTAAACCAAAACAAGAGAGCAAGCCCTGGGGTGAGCCAAGGGAGGCCAGAGGCAGGTGGGACGAGTCGGGCAGCCTCCCTGGGCAGCTCCCATGCGTGCTGGTGCCATGCACATGGGAGGGGCCCTTCCTCCAAACCCCGGAGAGATGTGCAGGGAGGGGGCGGCGCCGCCCCTCTGCCGAAGGGGATGGAGTGCGGATGCCTCCACCTTGCTGGACTGAGGCCGAGTGAAATGGCGGGCTCTCAGCCTTCCTCCCGGGCCTTCCCGGATCCCCAACACCACTGCAACTGGGGGGGGGGGGGGCTTCCATTTGTCCCTCCCCCTTCCAACCCACAAACCCCGGAACTCTGCCCTGATCCCCCATTGTGCGACCAGGTTGCACAGGGGCTCCTTTCAGTAGGGCACCAGGAAGCGGGTGGGGGGGTGAGGAGAAAAGTGGAATGCAGGCCACCTCCTGGCTCTGCCCGTTGTCCTGTTCCCCCGCTGGCCGGGCTTCAGGGGGGCACACATGCCCCTGCCGCTTCTTCTCCACAATAACGTAGTGGGGGTGGGGAGCTGGCGGTTTGCATGACCCACAATCCAGGAAGTTTACTGGCCGACTGGGGAGGGTGAGACTCGAACTCTGCACCCGCCGCCGTGCAAGGCGAGGAACTGCCAGCCCGGCCTCTCCCGGCTCGGCCCGACGCAGCGCACCGGTCCCACCCGCGCGCACAGGGGGCGCCGCCATCCCGCCCCGTGGGCCCGGAGCCGACAAGGAGCTCCGGAGGGGCAGAACCGCCCCTTCCTCCCCCCCCCCCGCACCCGGCCGCTGCCCCAGGAAGTCCCGGGACTCGAGCCCTGCCCGGAACGCTCCCGGGAGCGGAGGATCGCGCAGTGCACGCCCTGCCACGCCTCGCGCGGGGAGCCGGGATCGGACGGGGACTCTGCCCCCCCCCCAACGCGGGGAGAGGGGGGGATCTCCGCTCTCCCCCCGCCTCCCCTCCACGCTCGCCCTCCTTCTCCCCCGCCCCACTGCCCGCCCCTTCGTTCTCGCCCACCTTCCCGTCGCGCCCTCATTTCTCTAAGCCAGGCGCGTCTCCGAGGTCTCTCCCGCCGCTCTGCCGCCTCTCCGGGGAGCGCTACGCTCCTCGCCGGAAACTTCAGGGCCGGAGCGGAAACGAAGCGAGCCCCCTGCTGCCTGCCCCCCGGAACTGCTTCCCTGGCGAGGATCGGAAAAGCCGCATCCCGCAGTCTCAGCTAGATGCGCCGCATTTCTCCGCGCCGCGCACGGGGGTCTCAGACTCGAATGGAGTCTCTGAGCGCGTTCGCCTCCAACGAGTGCGCTATAAGATCACGGGCGGGGGGGCGTCGTTTCTGTGCGCCCGCTACCAAAAGGGGGATCCAGAGGAACCTAGATTGGGGCTCAAGAGGGTAACTCGCTGCTACAAAGCTGCTGCATAATCCCTGCCGGAATTCAGAGTTTGCCAAGGAATACCTGGGAAACCGGCCCACAGCGCTTTCTGCCTGGAGCCAGTCAGAAGGACGCGAGTTCCTTCCTCTTTTTCAAAGCCTTCCCACTGGCGGGATGCAGCCGCGGAGATTCTGACTTCATGAATGCTTTCTCCATTTCCGTTTTCAAACAGTTCAGGAGATTGGAAATGTCAATGAACTGCAGTTGGAAATATTGTCATCGATTTGTCATTTGTAAGTCCAGTTGCTTTGCATTCTTTTTTCTGTATATTCTTGATAGGTGTGAAAGGATGATTTGAAACAAGGGAGTAAAGAGATTTAAAAAGGTAACAAAGAAAATTACTTAGCCCAAAGAAGGGGAGGGGCCAAAATCAGATAGAACAAGGTACGGGAAAACAGGCACGTAGGCAGGAGGGCCAAATACTTCCTGATTGTTTCTTGACAAGCCTGGCAGAACAAAATGAGCCTACTGTAGCCCGCCAGGGGCAGGGTGGGATTGGGGGGCAGGGCCGGTGTTGGGGCAGCGCGGAGCAGGTGGGCGGAAAGAATGTAAGTCTCAGTACCCTATTAGCCAATCGGGAAAGAAGGAGGGAACAAGCGGCCGGGAGCAGGGTTCAAAAGGGGTATGTGAACATGTGCTCAGGTGAACAGAAGAAGGGGAGAAACCGTTCCATTCTGTTCCCTTCATTGCAATAAAGTTTTAAAAAGAACCCTCTGCATCCTGGAATATTTTTGTCTTCCGACGGGAAGGAAAAAGTGTCATCTTGTTGTCACTTGTACTTCCGGTTGCTTTGCATTCTTTGTTCTGTATATTCTGGCCTCAGACTTTTATTGTCATGTCTGCATCCTGCCATCAATTGCTCTGACCAATGCCCGTGACTAGGAGATCATAAATGCTCTATATATGCTCTGAAAACTTGTACTTGAGTTTGCCTGTACCTGGTGATATATTTCCGTTCGTGAATGCCGGTACTGGGACACTGATCCATAAAGCAGCAGAAGTTGAAACGGTTGATCTTTCCCACGGACCGAGTGTGTATTTCCTCGCAAAATGAAAACCTACATTCTGCCAGCTTGAGGGTCCCCGAAAAGAAGTGGGGAGGTCTAGCCCAAAAGGACCGCTCCTCTACACCCTTCCCCTCATAAGCAAGGCCAGCAGCACGGCATCTGCCATACCCCGCCGCTCCGCCTCTCCCCGCCGACCCCCTTGTCTCCCCCGTACCCAATTTCCCGAGCGCCTTTCCATGCCCAGAGCAGCTGCCGCCCCTTCCTTTCTCCCTGCCCGGGGGGAGCGCTTGTCCGTTCCTGCCTTGCCCTCCCCCAGCCGCCAGTCCCCGGCGCCGCCACCCAACGCGCCCCCCTCCTGCCCCTTCCCCTCGGTCCGGTGTCGTTCTCCCTCCAGCGCCCCCTGTCGGCGATTCTGTGTGGGCCTCTGCGGGAGTCCCTGGTCCCATCTGCGCCCTTCATGAAGGACCTGACACTTGCCTCGTGACTCCCTCGACCAGTACAGATTTGGGGGCGGGGCTGAATGCCTCCACGAGGAAGGAGCCAGCAGAGGAGAGGAGTCTCGCCGGGCCTCCTTCCAGGCCCTGCAAATGTCGCTGAGGGTCTAGGGCGGGGAGTGGGGGGGAGGGACGCGCTCTTGCACCGCCCTACCAGCGGGCCTTGCACGCTGGCTCTCCCCATCCTCTTCGGACTGGCATCGGGTGCGCTTGTGCTCCTACCCCCGGTGGGTCCCTTCCCTCTCAGAGGCTCCCTGAATATTTTTCCGGATCCCCCTTTGGCACCTCTGGTTTTCTGGCTCGGTGCATGCGGGCGATGCACCCCGATCTTCCCTGCGCTTTTGGGAGGCCTCCCTGTGCAAAACCAGGGGGAATGCGGCGCATCCGGACGTGCAGGATACGGGATCCGGCTTTTCGTGGTCTCCCGGCAGCGAGACGGGCCTGGGAAGAGGGGGAGGTGGTGCAGTGGTTAAGAGCATGGGACTGGGACTCAGAGGATCTGGGTTCTAGTCCCTGCTTGGCCATGGAGCCAACTGGGTGACTCTGGGCCAGTCACAGACTCTCAGCCCAGCCTACCTCACAGGGTTATTGTTGTGGGGATAAGATGGAGGAGATGTAAGCTGCCTTGAGCCCTTTGTAGGAAAAAGGCAGGATATAAACCCATAAATAAGTAAATAAATAAATAAAATCATGCCTGCATGGATGCTTGTATATTTCACACTTTGTATTTGGTCTCTGGATCTTCTGCAGTTTATCCATTTGTTCCATCTGGCTTTTGGTAAATTTACACACTCGAGATCCCTCCCCTCTTCCTTCTCTTGCAACCTTCTGGAATTAAGCGTTGTGAATTCCAGCACCTTGAGAAATGCAAGATTGGTTCCTCACATTCCTGACTTGGTTTCACTGATACTGTTTTGTCCTGATTGGGTTTGCAAGTGTCTCCTCTCACATTGCACTCACTTGATTCTCATTAGAGGACACCTGGAACTGCTCCACATCCATTATCTTGGCATTCACCTGCGTGGGAAGAAAGACAAAATGAAATTCCTGTTAAGAGATAAAGGCTGAAAGGGTTGCACTCATTTGAGTACAAGGAAACATGACCCTGCAGAGAGACAGCCTTCTGTGAGGTTCCCAGGCATGTCCACACTTCAGCCAGCAGCCCCTGCAGAGGCACGGGGGGAACATCCAGGAAGGGCACACAAGGCACAGTGTGTGGAACACATGCCTGTCCTGTCAGTGGGGGGCGCTTGCACCATTGCCCCTCTCCAGCGATATCCGTGGCAGGATCAGTGGAGGGTGAAGGACATGCCATTGGGAGGACATTCGTCTGTGGGGCAGCCCACAGCTGCCCCCACCAGAAGCACCAGGAGGAGCAAGAGGGGGCAAGGGGACAGATCCAGCCACCAGGTCTGCCCCAAGAAGGCAGCATACGAGCTGAGCAACGCCGACCAGAGGTCCCCCTGATCTGGGCAAGAGAAGGTCCTGACACACATGGCCCCTGAAACCTAGAGAGATGTGCAGGGAGAGCGTGGAGTGATTCCTTTGGAAAACGGGGTGGGGTGTGGATGCTCTTGGCAGCTGCTTCCGGAAGATCCACAGTAGAGCAAATGAGTGGGAGGGGTTCACAGCCTGCCCCCTGCGCCCTGTTGAGATCGGGCCACATCGCATGGAATGGGACCAGGCATGGACATTCGTTCCCTGCCCCCCACAGGACACCCTGCCAGGCAGCAGTGGGGCACTCCAGCACCAGGAGGCAGGGGGGTGGATCGGTGCCCCACTGCTGCTGCCTAGAGGGGAACAGAGAGGGGAAAACCAGGCCACCCCTGGGGCCAATGGCTGTTCGTGCTCCACAGCCACCAGGCATTCAGAGGGGCATGCACGCCCCTCCCGCTTGAGCCTCACAGCAGCTCAGTCAGGGGGGATGGTCCAGGAAGGGAAGCTTTCCGAGACCCACAATACAAGGAGAACGTTTGCGGCTGGCCTCATTCCTGGCCTCGGCTCCAAGGAGGGATCTGAGCGGGGGGCCCTCGAGGCCGCCTCCACCGGAGATCTTTCCGGCACCATCGTGGGATGGCGCCATGAGCCAGAATGGCTCTGTTGCGGGGTGGACACAAAGCCCGCCGCCAGGGCTGCCCCTTCCCTCCGCAAAGACTTTCCCGGAGCAGCAGCTCCAGCGGGCGCCACCACGAGCCCCCAATGGGGAGGCCCAGGAGAGCCTGTCCGGAGTCACGCCGCGTCCCCAACCGCGGCCCCGTCTTGCGCGGCGCCAGGACAGGAGGAGACGCGGCTGTTCCAGGCAAGGCACGTCCAGCTCTTCTCCCGATCGGCTTCGCGCCTACGCAGCGCCAGCCATTCCGCCCCCAGGGAGTTCCGGGGGGAAGAATCTCCCCCCTCTTCCTGCCCCAGGCCAGGCCCGCTCCCCACACCGCGCCCGGTGCCCCAGAACATCCTGGAAGGGAAGTCGTCTTCCCCTTCGAAGATCGTGCAATGCAAACGCTGCGGCGCTTTGTGCCCGTAGAGACCGGATCAGGTCGGGCGCTCTGCCCGGCAACCCCAAGAGAGGGGGCTCCTCCCCCCGCTTCCCCTCCCGCGCTCCGCTCTTTCTCCCCGGGCTCCCCTCCGCCCCTCCCCCCCACGAGCCCACCTTGCCTTTCTCCAAGCCCGTCTCGCTGCCGGGACCACCAGGCCGGGGCGTCCGCGGGCCTCCCCTCACACCTTTCCCGCCCCTCCAGTCAGCGCCGCGCTCCCCTTGCGCTCTCCACACCCGGAGCGGAAGCGAAGCGAGCCCCCTGCTGCCTCCCACCAGGAACTGCTTCCCGCGGGAGGGCCGGAAAAGCCGGATCCCGGAGTCCCCCTTGGATGCGCCGCCTTTCTCTGGTTCTGGACGGCGCGGTCTCCCGAACTGCACCCAAAGCTCGCAGCGCCTCCGTCTTCGCCAAGTGAACCCGAATTCCGGGGTGCCGTAGTGTCTGTGCGCCCGCTACCAAAAATGGGATCCAGGGCGTCCCAGAATGGGGCCAAGGGGGCAAAGGGACCCAAAAAGAGGGTTAGGGGGCAAATTTGGCAGTGTGTCTGGGGGGTTCCTTGATGGTCAGAGGTACAGAAGAAGGCCTGGCCCCATCAACGTCGTGCTGCAAGTGCCAGATGAGAGTTATCTATTCTCGGAGTGAAGAGATGAAAGCTTGTAGAAGTTGCTTCTTTATATCTAATTCACTCTTTTCTCGCGTTTCTACCTCGCTCCCCAGCCAAGTAGCTCCCAGAAGGGCTTCTGTGGAAACTTGACCCAGTTCAGAAGGTCCAACTTGGCTGCCAGATGTCTGGTCTCATCCAGACACGCCCCACCAACCGAATTAGGGTGAAACGGGATGTGGGGAGACGTCTCAAGAAAGAGTGAAGCTGGCATGGCAGAGAAATCACAAACACAGAAGAATCGGGGAAATGTACCTGATGCTGCACCTAATCACAGCAGCGAGGATTGCATTTGCTCATTATTGGAAAAGCGAGGAGCTGCCCACCGATGGATTGATTGTAAGAAAGATCTTGGACTGCGCAGAAATGGATAGATTGACGTTATCATTGAAGGAGAAAGAAGATACTGACTTCTATCGAACTTGGGATTCTTTCTATAATTGGCTGGAGAAACGGGACTTGGCGTAAACTTAGAGATGTTTTTAAATTATTATAAATTGATTTGAATTTGACTTTAGAATGTTAAAAAATATGTAGTAAGAGGTTGACCCAGTAAATCCGATGTATGTGATGTTTGATGTTTTTAGTGTTAGTTTAAATTTTTAATTAAAAATTAAAAATAAAAAGAAGAAGAAGAATCGGGAAGCCACGTTTCATCTCCCAGATTTCTCTCTGGGCTGGTTCCAGAGTCATGTGGCTTGGAATGTCTCCCACCAAGACCAAGGACTCCGACTCCATCCCTGGGCGCCCTTCGTCTGCTTTAAGAATTGGGGGAACAGGCACCATTGGGCTGCAAACTTCTTTTGGAATCCGAGACTGATGTGAGTCCCGTCAAGGGAAACCCGTGCAGAGAAATTATTCTGCCTATAATCATATCTAAACTAGATGGGACGATCTGAGCCAGCAAGTTCTGGGAACCTAGACAATTTTAACATGAGAACTAATTAATGTAAGTTAACTTTTATACCCTGATTCGTCTGTCTTATGAGACTCTTGTATCCAAGAGTTATCCTTGATCGATTTCCCAGATTGGTTGTGTTCCTGCAGTACCGCATTTACACCTTCTGGAAATGTTGAATCGCAATCCGCGCCTGCCCTGCGCCCCACCCCCCATCATGCCCCACCGTCCCAGAGCCCGCCAGGAGCTCCTGAGGGGAAGGATCTTCCCCCTCCGGCCCCACGCAGGACTCGCTCCCCCGCACCGTGACTCAGATCATCCCGGGGCTCAAGTCCTCTCCGGGGAGCGCTCCCGAGGGAGAAGACCGTGTTACGCAAGCCGTGCGGCGCTGTGCAGCCGGGGAGACGGGATCGGACCCGGGCGCGCTCCCCGCTGTGACGCCAAGGGGAAGGAGGGGACCCTCCCCTGTCCTTCCGCTCCCACCAACACCCTTCCATGCTCGGCCTCCTTCGACCCCGATTCCCCCGCACCCCTTCCCTCCCCTTCCCCCTCTTCCCAGGCCCATCTTTCAGCCGGGAGACCACGAAAATCCGGATCCCGTATCCTGCACCCCAAAACCGAAATGAAGCGCGGGGCGCCTCACTCGCATGAACCGAGCCACAAAATCGGGGTGTCAAAGGGGGATCCGGAGAAATATTCGGGAAGCCTCTGAGACGGAAAGGACCCACCGGGTCTGGGACCCAAGCGCGCTCCGATGCCAGTCCGAAGAGGATGGGAAAAGCCAGACCGCACGGCCCCCAGCCAGGGCTGTGCGAAAGCGCCTTTCCTCCCCACCCCCCGGCACTTTCCGCCCTAGACCCTCAGCGAAATTTGCAGGGCCGGGAAGGAGCCGCCCAGGCCGGCGAGACTCGACGCCGCGGGGGGCTCCTTCCCCGTGAATGCGTCCAGTCCCCCCCTCCACCCCGCCCAAATCAGTACGCATCGGGGGAGTTACGAGGCGTGTTTCAGGCCCTTCACGAAGGGTGCAGATGGGGCCAGAGACTCCTGCCGCGGCCCAGGCAGAATCGCCGGCAGGGGGCGCTGGAGGGAGATCGCGAGCGGGGGTCGGAGGGGAAGGGGCTGCAGGGGGGGGGGCGTGTTGGATGGCGGCGCCGGGGTCGACGAGGCGGGAACGGGCCAGCGCTCCCTGCGGGCAGGGAGAAAGGAAGAGGAGGCAGCTGCAATGGGTATGGAAAGGCGCTGGGGCAATTGTGTCCGGGGAAGTCGAGGGGAGAGGCGGAGTGGCAGGGGATGGCACATGCCTTGCTGCTGGCCTTGCTCATGAAGGGGTAAGGGTGTAGAGGAGGGATCCCTGGGGGTTAGAGCACCCCAATTAATTTGGAGGGGCCCACAAGCTGACAGAATCTTGCTTTTCTATATGTTAGGAAATGCACTGGCACAGACTCAGAGCAACTGATGGTTATGGAGGCCACATTGGGGTCACCCCCTGGAAGCCAAGCAGCTCCTCAATGCCCTGGATGTCACAGTGGCACTGGGCCAAGATGGGCTACACTCAGGATTGTTCAGGACTAGCCAGGGGTGCTCTCACATGCGTTGCCCTACGTTTTCGGGGCCTTGTTCAAAACAGGAGAATTTCCGGAGGATTGGAGGGTGGCATCTGTTGTTCCATTCTTCAAAAATGGTAGCCAAGGGGATATGGGGAATTACAGGCCTGTTAGCCTCATGCCCATTCTCAGAAAGACAGTGGAGCTGAAAGGAACAAGTTGAGGCAATGGTGAGAAATGCAAAGTTCTCCATCTATGAAACGAGGCACAGTTGCATGATGGAGCCCTTGAGTCACAGGGTTCTCCTGCCATTTCTTTGGACATGCTGTCTCTCCCTTTCTCGATGCTCCTCCTCGTTCTCTGCATACGTAATGCTGCCAGCAGGAATTCCCTTCCAGTCCTGCCAGTTAACCTCTCGCTCACGTTGTGCTCAGACTGCAAGGCTCCTTGGCTGGACTACGGGGTCCTGAGGATGAGACTCTGCTCAAGCACCTGTGACTGGGTCAGCTGTCAACGACATGAATACTCAGTTGTGCAACAAGTGGGTTGGTTTCATGATGTTCAAAAAGTTATTTCCTTCGTGAGTGAAACAATGCATAATAACAGCTTCCAACTGACTATCACACATTCCCTTCACAAACACTCCTCACTCTCAGATTCTCTTTCTCTTCTGAATGCACTTCCACCAGTCTTTCCTTCCTGTCTCTCAGTGCAGTTTGTTTTTTTTTTAATAAAATTTGTGTGTCATCCAATTTCATGCATCTCTGGATGGCTTACAACATAGATAAATTGACAATCCACTCTTGCTGAAAATTAATAAAATATGACAATAAAATTCAGTATTAAAACATATTAAAATATCAATTACATAAAAAGCTCTTGACCTGGCACCTGAAAACATATAATGACAGCACCAGGCAGACCTCTCTGGGGTGTGCATTCCATAGTCGGGGTGCCATTGCAGAGAAGGCCCTCCTCTGGGTACTCTGTCTCCTGATGTCTTTCACAGAGGGTTCCCGGAGGAGGGCTTCTGTTGCCGATCTCGGGGGGTGGGAGGGCAAATAGGGAAAAAGATGTCCGTTTAGGTATCTTGGTCCCAAGCTGTTTAGGGCTTTATAGGCAATAACCAGCACCTTGAATTGAGCCTGGAGTTCAATGGGAAGCCAATGGAGGTGATAGGAGACTGGGGTTATATGAGAATAACGCTCATTCCCCGACAGCATCCTGGCAGCTCCGTTCTGCACCATCTGAAGTATCTGGACTGTCCTCAAGGGCAGCCCCATGTAAAGCGTGTTGGAGAAATCCAACCGGGAAGTAACCAATGTGTGTGTCACTGTTGCAGAACCCTTTCCCTTCTGCACTCGGCTTTCTCTCCGCTTCTGCCTCTCGCACCCTTCTAATGCTTGACAGCATCAGGGTGTGGCTCCCCCCAGTCGCAGCTCCATCCTCCGCATACTTGACCTCCTTCCCTTTCCTTGGGACTCGTAAATCCCTTCCTGGGATTCCTGGGATCACATGCAGAAGCTCAATGTTTCCCTCCCAGACCACACTCCTGCAGAGCCCTGTGCGGAAGAACGAGGGTGGGGACAGGTTCCAGAGCGAGTGGATCACAGAGGGGCTGGAGGAGGCCCCCAGCAGTGGGGAGAGCAGACTTGGCAGCCGGGGCCCCAAACCTGTCCAGCCCCCTGAAAACCATCCGAGCCGGGAGGGGTGCAACGGTGCAGGGGGAAGTTCAGCAGTTTCCGAACTGAGATCCCTGGGAAACCTGGGATGGCCCCGCCTGGGCCTGTGGATTCAGTGCCTTGCATTGTCCCAGAAACATGGAGCATTTCCTCTTTGGCTGCAGCACAGCAAGCGACTGACCTTGGGGAATCCCTAACCCAGGTGACTCACATTTCCTGACCTCAGAAAAGAACCCCGGGCTGCACACATTGAGTTCCTTCAGACACTGGGCTATGAATTCTGTCACACTGTGGCATAGGGGGCACAACCTACAGTGGATTGGAGTGGGACCAATTCCTCTCAAACGCTTTGCCAGGTTCCTGGACACAGCAGATGTCCCCTCCCAATGCCTGCCCAGGGCTGGTACTTTCCCTCCTTCAATATTTTCCAGGGCTGCCACCACGTTTGCTCACCTGGATGCATGTGCTGGGTCCGTGTGTGCCCACACATTGGATGCACTGCATCATCTGTTCATCTGAGTGCGCATGTGCCTGGAAGGGCCACGTTTCACCTGGAATGTCCCTAGTGTGGAGAGCCCACAACCCCTGTAGGAAATGGGCTGCACTGTTGTGTTGCTCTGACAGTAAGGACTCTTCCTGATCTCTAGCCTGAACATGGCTTGTCCCAACGTGAGCTGATGCTTCCATGACCTGCACTTTGGTACCAGTGAGAAGAGCTCTTGGCATTGCCCTTCATGCCAGCCTTTGGGGTAACTGCATGGTGCTATTCGGTCTCCCCACAGGCTTCTCTCCTGCATCAGTTTTGTCACTCTCCTTTGGATCCTTTCCAAATTTTGTGTGTCTTTGTAAACTCTTGGCCACAGAACAGGACAAAGAATTCCAGATGATCAAATCACCCAGGGTGTGGAACCACTGACCAAGGAGGACAGACCGGGAGAACTGGGCATGGTCAGCCCTGAGAAGATTGAGTGGGGACATTTAATCCCTCTCCAAGTACCTCACTGTCTGTCACAATGAGGAAGGTCAGGGTCTCTTCCCGTTGATAACAGAGTGTGGGACATGGAATAAACAGCTCCAGTTGTGTCAATCCAGGTTCAGGCTGGACATCAGGAAAAGCATCCACACTGTCAGGGCAACACAAAAGTGGAAGCAGCTGCCTAGAGAGTTTCTGAGTTCACCCACAGAAAGAATGTTCTGGAAAGACCTGGACGGCCATCTGAATGGGATGATGGGAACTGGGATGATGGGATGATGTGATAAGCACTTGATGGCCTTCTTGGCCCCTTCCAATTCTGCTGTTCTCTGATCTGATGAAACTATGGGTCAGTGACGTTTCGTCATGCTGTGGTTTTGGTTTGTTGGAATGTTAAAATTTATTACTTTTAACAGAACTTCAATAGAACTTTTATTTTAATTTTAAAAACTGTGTAACTTCTCAGGGTGCCTTCCTGGCTAATGTAGTGGTATAGAAGTACAATATATGGTGATGATCTCTTCTCTCTGGTGTTGGTTTTCATGATTCGTAAAATGTGGACTCTGCCTGAAGTGCTCTGGAGCCGGTTGGAGTCGGGGGTCAGGCTAGATTTATTTATTTTCAATTTTTTTCAATTTGATTGACCCAGGAGGCCCCTTCTGACTGTCTAGGTTTCTATGCTCTGCACCCTCGATGCATTCATGTGGCTATTCCTCAGTGTGGGACGTGGGTGTGCCGTAAGATTGCCCCTGTCGCTGAAGCTCTTTTCACACTCCCTGCATCTGAACCAACACTCCCTGCATCTGAACCAACTCCCTGACCCTTTCCAACGTGGCTTCTGTGAACAACCCAGATGCAGGCTAGATATCCGGAAATGCTGCCTCACTGTCAGAGCAATCTGCAGTACAACCAGCTGCCTGAAGAGGTGCTGGGCTCTCCCACATTAGAGACAGTCAGAGAGGAACTGGACAGCCATCAGAAGGGATGGTGCAACATGGGGTCCTGCAGGAGCATGGGATGCGGGGTGCACCTCATGGCCATCATGGCCCCTTCCACCTCTACTATCCTTTGATAGTATGGAGGCCCACCTCACACGGACCCTCCATTTGAGGGCCGCTGAGCTGCCATCCTCTCACTCATTACAATGCAGTCTCTTAAACATGAGGTGGGTGTCTGGTTGGACTGGCCATTGGGTTATTTTGGGGAAAGAGACTTCCACAGCTTCTGTATGGTGCTGAAATGTGAGGGCGCATGGCCCTCACTATTCAAGGAGTTGTCACACCAATCTGCAATTAAGGCTCGGAAATCAGTTTCTTGTCAGGGCAAACAGGTTTATTTACAATTGAATGCATGGATCCATGGGTGCCTAAAAAAGGAACACCCCATGTTAATTTCCTTAGGGTTATATAGAATACACAAAAGGGGAGTGAATACAATACACAGGAAGGTGATTGGATACACCTCACAACACTATAAAGAAAAGTTACATTTCACTCTTAAGTAGATGCATTTGGCAAGCCTTCTAAACTAAAGTTATTCTGAACACGCCTGCCAGAAAAGGTTACATTTGTGAACTTTATAGGGTCAAGGAGGCACTTTGGCAAACCCATAAAGTACACAGATTGCAATTGACAGTCACCCACTAAGGGAGTGCGGTCATTTGGTCTTCACCACCAGACACTGAGGCACCCTTTGTGATCTGTTTATGGCAAGGCAGTGAGGCGGGATGAGAACTCGTTTTTCTATGTACAGTCTCCACTGTCTTTCTGAGAATGGCCGGGAGGCTAACAGGCCTTTAATTTGCCATATCCCCTCGGCTACCATTTTTGAAGAATAGACTACTGATGCCCTCCCCCCCAATCCTCCAGAACTTCTGCTTTGCAGAACAAAATGTAGGGCAACGAATGCAAGAGCACCCCTGGCTATTCCTGAACAATCCTGAGTGTAGCCCATCTTGGCCCAGTGCCACTGTGACATCCAGGGCCTTGAGGAGCTCCTTGGCTTCCAGGGGGTGACTCCAATGTGGCCTCCATAACCCAAACCTCATCTACCTGCTCTGAAGCTCTTTCCACATTCCATGCACTTATATGGCCTCTATCCAGTGCGAATCCGTTGACGGGTTGTAACACTGCCACTTAAACGGCAGCTTCTTCCAGACTGCATGCATTTAAAAGGCTTTTTGCCAGTATTTGTCCTTTGATGGCTCATGAAATGATCACTCCAGTAGAAGTCGATTGCACCCTATACACATTGATATGGCCTCTACCCAGTGTTAAGTTTTTTGATGCTTTATGATAGAATGACTCCAGCTGACGCTCTTTCCAAGGTCACTGCTTTTACATAGGTGCTCCCCCGCCCCCCCGCGTGGGTTCCTTGATGCTTTGTAAGATGCCAGCTCTGCTTGAAGCTCTTTCCACATTCCATGCAGGCATATGGCCTCTCCCCAGTGTGGGTTCTTTCATGTTTCCTAAGAGAACGATCCCAGCTGAAGCTCTTTCCACATTCTGTGCATTCAAAGGGTTTCTCCCCTGTGTGGATTCTTCGATGGTTTGCAAGATGACCACTCCGGCTGAAGCTCTTTCCACATTCCATGCAGCTATAGGGCCTCTCCCCAGTGTGGATCCTTTGATGGTTTGTAAGGGGACTAAGGTGACTGAAGCTCTTTCCACATTCTGTGCATGTATAGGGCCTCTCGCCAGTATGAGTTCTTTGATGCATTAAAAGACTTCCTTTTACAGTGAAACTCTTTCCGCATTCCATGCATGTAAAAGGCTTTTCACCAGTATGTGTTCTTTGATGTTTTGCAAGCGTACTACTCGTCTTGTAGCGCTTACCACATTCCATACATCTGTATGGCCTCTCCCCAGTGTGGATTATTTGATGTTGCATAAGACCTCCACGGTAAGTGAAACTCTTTCCACATTCCATGCATCTGTATAGTGTCTTCCCAGTGTGTGTTCTTTGATGATTCCTAAGAAGTTTAGTCTGACTGAAACTCTCGCCACACTGCATGCATTTATGTGCCGTCTCCCCAGTGTGTGTTCTTTGATGTATAGAAAGTTTTCCACTTTGACTGAAGCTCTTTCCACATTCCATGCATGGAAATGGCCTCACCACAGTGTGAGTTCTTCGATGCTTTGTAAGAGTTCCACTTTCAGCAAAACTTTTTCCACATTCCACACATGTATAAGGCCTCTCTCCAGTGTGGATTCTTTGATGTCTCATAAGACCTCCACTGCAATTGAACCTTTTCCCGCATTCTGTGCATTTAAAAGGCTGGTCATCAGTGTGCATTCTTTGATGGTTCATGAGATTGCCCATCTCACTGAAGCTCTTTCCACACTCTGTACATTTATATGGCCTCTCCTCAGTGTGGGTGTTTTGATGCCTTTTTAGATGATTTTTCTGACTGAAGCTCTTTCCACATTCCATGCATGTGTAGGGCTTCTCTTCACTGTGGATTCGTGGATCTTTAATAAGATTTCCACCAACACTGCAGCTCTGTCTACTTTCCATAATTTTATATGGCTTCCTTTAAGTGTGGGACCCCTGAGGCTTGCTAAGGCTTGTGCTGTTTCTGATGCCCGTTTTACACAACACACATTTAAAATCGTGCCTGTGTGGATGCTTGTATATTTCATACCTTATATTTGGTCTCTGGATCTTCTACAGTTCATCCATTTGTTCCATCTGGCTTTTGGTAAATTTACACACCCGAGATCCCTCCCCTCTTCCTTCTCTTGCAACCTTCTGGAATTAAGTGTTATGATTTCCAGCACCCTGAGAAATGCAGGATTGGTTCCTCACATTCCTGACATGGTTTCCCTGATGCTTTTTTGTCCTGATTGGATTTGCAAATGTCTCTTCTCTCACATTGTACTCACTTGGTTCTCATTAGAGGACACCTGGAACTGCTCCACATCCATTCTCTTGGCATTCACCTGCATGGGAAAAAAGACAAAATGCAATTCCTGTTAGGAGATAATGGCTGAAAGGAATGCACTCATTTCCGTACAAGGCAATCCTGGCATTATAAATTCAGCACCTCCGACATGATCCCTTTTCCTCTCTGAATGCAGCTTCCTCGGGGATTGCATGGACACTGAAAACCCACTTTTGGGGTTCCCTGAGGAATGCTCTTGGATGTGGTGGGAGCTGTGAGGGAGGGCAGAGGTGGCTGGTCTGAAAGGAGGAAACGCCCACCCATCAGCTGCCAGTGCTGCAAAGGAAGTGCCATCTATGCAAGTCCTTTGGCCCCCTTCAGCTCCAGCTCAGAAGGTCCAGGTAACCGTCCCCTGATTCCTGGAGATGAGTTGCCTTGGCAGGGAGCAGCAGCAGCAAGTCCAGGCTGATATTCAGTGGGGCTTACAGCCTGGCCAGAAGCTCTCCAGGTCTCCTTCTACTTGACTCCACTTTGCACAGTGGAAGTGAATGTAAGCTATCCCAGGATTCCTATGGCTTCTCGCCAGTGGGACTTCTTCCATGGCATGAAATTACTATGATTCTCAACAGGTACAGCAGAATTGTCCATTTTCACCCCACAATGGACCCTTTCCCTGCTTGCTGGTCCACAGCATGAAATATGATGGCTCAAGCTTCTCTTATTCCATGCATTTTTTGCATCTTTGGCATTTGGGGTCTCTCCCTTGGAGAAAGACTTCCACTTTTCAAGAACTTCATTTCACTGCAATCTTTTTAATGGATTTCCTCCCCCAGCACTTTTTAATACCCAGTGATTCCCTGTTCAAATTTCCTTGGGTTGGATTACTAATCTACTCAAGGGGTACAGAACTGTTCACTTTTACCCTGCAACGTACCCTTCCCCCTCTTTGGTGTTTGCTTTTCCCTCTTTCTTCACCTGGTCTGTGTCACACTTCCTCCATTCCCTGCAGGCTTGGAAAGTCTCCCTCTGCACCTCACACACCCTCGTTCTCCTGAAAATGCTGACAGATCCTCACGGATCTCCCTCTCCTGCAAACCACCAGCATTGGGACACAGGCAAGGCGGCAATGTTGCCAGAAGGGGGCAGCAGATCCCACTGGAAAATCCCCTGAAAGCAGCGGCCTCTGCTTCCGCCCCTGGAGTGCCATCCCGTGCCCACTGCTCCAGGTACCTGGGATTTCGGTATTGATTTATGGACATTTTATGAGCTTTGTACTTAGCGTAAAGCCTTAAGAAAGAAGGACGTTAAGACACACAAGAGGGCCCTGCCACCCTCCATCAGGTTGGTCATGTTCAAGGGGAGCTTAATTTGCATGAGCTGGAGCTGAGGCTGCAGAGAGACAGCCTTCCGTGAGGTTCCCAGGCATGTCCACACTTCAGCCAGCTGCCCCTGCAGAGGCACGGGGGGGGGGGACATCCCGGAAGGGCACACAAGGCACACTGTGTGTGGAACACATGCCTGTCCTGCCAGCGGGGGGCCCTTCCACCGTTGCCCCTCCCCAGTGATATCCATGGCAGGATCAGTGGAGGGGGAAGGACACGCCATTGGGAGGACGTTGGTCTGTGGGGCAGCCCACAGCTATCCCCACCAGAAGCACCAGGAGGTGCAAGAGGGGGCAAGGGAACAGATGCAGCCACCAGGTCTGCCCCAGGAGGCAACACACGAGCTGAGCAACGCTGCCCAGAGGCCTCCCTGATCCGGGCAAGAGAAGGTCCCAACACACATGCCAGAGCCCCTTGCCCTGAAACCCAGAGAGATGTGCAGGGAGGGTGTGGATTGGTCCCTTTGGAAAACGGGGTGGGGTGTGGATGCTCTTCATGGCTGCACCCAGAAGGTCTGCATGGGAGCAAACCAGCGGGAGGAGTTCACAGCCTGCCCCCTGCGCCCTGTTGAGATCGGGCCACATCGCATGGAAAGAGACCAGGCACGGACATTTGTCCCCCTCCCCCCAGCATGGCAGCCTGCCAGGCAGCAGTGGGGCACTCCAGCACCAGGAGGCAGGGGGGTGGATCGGGGCCACCTGCTGCTGTCTGGGGGACAGAAAGGTGGAAACCAGGCCCTGGGCCCCGATGGCTGTTCGTGCACCACCCCCGCCGCGCATTCAGAGGGGAACGCACGCCCCTCCCGCATCAGCGCCACAGCAGCTCAGCCAGGGGGGATGGCCCGGGAAGGGACGCTTTGCAAGACCCACAATACAGGGGGAACCTTTCCACGCCGCCCGACCGGCGATGCTGGGAATCGCTCCCGGGGCCGAAGGCGGCCTGGCAACGGAGCCGCGGCTCCGAGGAGGGATTCAAGCGGGGATCCCTCGGGGCCGCCTCCACCGGAGTTCATGCAGGCGCCATCGTGGGAAGCCACCATGAGCCAGCATGGCCCTGTAGGGGGGTGGACACAAAGCCCTCCGCCAGGGCTGCCCCGTCCCTCCAGAGAAACTCTTTCCCGGAGCAGCAGCTCCAGCGGGCGCCACCACGAGCCCCACCTGGGGAGGCCCAGGAGAGCCTGTCCGGAGTCACGCCGCGTCCCCAACCGCGGACCCGTCATGCGCGGTGCAAGGCTGTTCCAGGCAAGACACGTCCAGCTCGTCTCCCGATCTCACTCCCGCTTGCGCAGAGCCGGCCATTCCGTCCCCAGGGAGCTCCGGGGGGAAGAATCTCTCCCCTCTACTTGGGCCCACTCCCCACACCGCGCCCGGTGCCCCAGAACATCCTGGAAGTGAAGTTCTCCTCCCCTTCGAAGATCGTGCAATGCAAACGCTGCGGCGCTTTGCACCCGTGGAAACTGGATCAGGTCGGGCGCTCTGACCGGCAAACCCATGAGAGGAGGCCCCTCCCCCCGCTTCCCCTCCCCCGCTCCGCTCTTTCTCCCTGGGCTCCCCTCCGCCCCTCCCCACCACGAGCCCATCTTGCCGTTCTCCGAGCCCGTCTCGCTGTCGGGACCACCAGGTCGGGGCGTCCGCGGGGCTCCCCTCGCCGCTTTCCCGCCACTCCAGGCAGCGCCGCGCTCCCCTCGCGCCCTCCACAGCCGGAGCGGAAGAGCCGCGAGCCCCCTGCTGCCCGCCCACCAGGAACTGCTTCCCGCGGGAGAACCGGAAAAACCGGAACCCGAATCGCTGCTGGATGCGGCGCATTTACCTGGTTCTGCGCGGGGCGGTTTCCGGAACAGCATCCAAAGCGCGCTGCGCCTCCGTCTCCGCCAGGTGAGCCCCGAATTCATGGGTGCCGTAGTGTCTGTGCGCCTGCTACCAAAAATGGGATCCAGGGCGTCCCAGAATGGGGCCAAGGGGACAAAGGGGCCCAAAAAGAGGGTTAGGTGGCAAATTTGGAGTGTGTGTGGGGGGTTCCTTGATGGTCAGAGGTACAGAAGAAGGCCTGGTCCCATCAAGGCCGTGCTGCAAGTGCCAGATGTGAGTATCTCTATTCGGGCTGAAGAGATGGAAGCTTGTAGAAGTTGCTTCTTCATATCTAATCCACTCGTTTCTTGCGTTTCTACCCCGCTTTCCAGCCACTTAGCTCCCAGAAGGGCTTCAGTGCAAACTTGACCCAGTTCAGAAGGTCCAACTTGGCTGGCAGCTGTCTGGTCTCATCCAAACACTCCCCACCAACCAAATTAGGGTGCATCGGTGTGTGTGTGTGTGGGGGGGAGGCATCTCAAGAAAGAGTGAAGCTGACATGGCAGAGAAACCACAAACACAGAAGAAACGGGGAGCCACGTTTCATCTCCCAGATTTCTCTCTGGGCTGGTTCCAGAGTCATGTGGCTTGGAATGTCTCCCACCAAGACCGAGGACTCCGACTCCATCCCTGGATGCCCTTCGTCTGCTTTAGGAATTGGGCGAACGGGCACCAGTGGGCTACAAACTTCTTTTGGAATCCGGGACTGATGTGAGTCCCGTCAGGGGAAACCGTCAAGAGAAATTATTCTGCCTATAATCATCTCTAAACTAGATCGGACGATCTGAGCCAGCAAGTTCTTGGGACCTGCACAATTTTAATATGAGAACTAATTAAGGTATTTTAACTTTTATTTCCTTGATATTCGTATATCTGATGAGACCCTTGTATCCAAGATTCTTGTATCTTGTATCCTATTGTATCGACTTGTATCCTTGATCGTTTTCCCAGACTGGTTGTGTTCCTGCAGTACCGCATTTACGCCTTCTGGAATTGTTGAATCACAACCCGAGCCTTCCCTGCTCCCCCTATCCTGCCCCACCGTCCCACAGCCCGCCAGGAGCTCATGAGGGGAAGGATCTTTCCCGCTCCGGCCCCAAGCAGGACTCGCTCCCCCGCGCCGTGACCCAGAACATCCCGGGGCTCAAGTCCTCTCCGGGGAGCGCTCCAGAGGGAGAAGACCGTGTTACGCAAGCCGTGAAGCAGGGGAGACGGGATCGGACCGCGGCGCTCTCCCCGCTGTGACGCCAAGGGGAAGGAGGGGACCCTCCCCTGTCCTTCCGCTCCCACCAACACCTTTCTGTGCTCGGCCTCCTTCGACCCCGATTCCCCCGCACCCCTTCCCTCCCCCTCCGCCTCTTCCCAGGCCCGTCTCGCTGCCGGGAGACCACGAAAAGCCGGATCCCGGATCCTGCACGTCCGGATGCGCCGCGTTCCCCCTGGTTTTGCACGAGGAGGCCTCTCAGAAGCGCAAGGAAGATCGGGGGGGGGGGCGGATCGCCCGCATGAACCGAGCCACAAATCCAGAGGTGCCAAGGGGATCCGGAGAAATATTCGGGGAGTCTCTGATGGGGAAGCGACCAACCGGGCCTGGGAACCGAAACGCGCCCCGATGCCAGTCCGGGGAGGATGGGAAAAGCCGGCCCGCCCGGCCCCCAGCCAGGGCGGTGCGAGACCCCCTCCCTCCCCTGTCCCGCCCTAGACCCTCAGGAACATTTGCCTGGCCGGGAAAGGAGGCGCCCTGGTCGGCGAGACTCCTTTCCTCTGGTGGCTCCTTCTTCGTGGATGCGTCCAGCTCCACCCCCAAATATGTACGGATCGGGGGCGTCACGAAGTGTGTGTCAGGCCCTTCACGAAGGGCGCAGCGGGGGGCCAGGGACTCCCGCCGCGGCCTAGGCAGAATCGCCGACAGGGGGCGCTGGAGGGAGAACGAGCGCGGACGGAGGGGAAGGGGCAGGAGGGGGGCGCGTTGGGTGGCAGTGCCGGGGACTGGCGGCTGGGGGAGGGCGAGGCGGGAACGGACAAGCGCTCCCCCCAGGCAGGGAGATAGGAAGGGGAGGCAGCTGCTCTGGGCATGGAAAGGCGCTCGGGAAATTGGGTACGGGAGAGACAAGGGGGTCGGCGGGGAGAGGCGCAGCAGCGGGAGATGGCAGATGCCGTGCTGCTGGCCTTGCTCAAGAGGAGAAGGGTGCAGAGGAGGGGTCCTTGGGGGTTAGAGCAGCACACTTCTTTTCTGGGAACCTCAAGCCGGCAGAATCTCGTTTTTAAATTTGCGAGGAAATACACACTCGGTCCGTGGGAAAGATCACTGCTGCTTGATGGATCGGTCCCCCAGTACCGGCAGTCGCGAACGGAAATATATCACCAGGTACAGGCAAATTCAAGTACAAGTTTTCAGAGCATATATAGAGCATTTATGATCTCCTAGTCACGGGCATTGGTCAGAGCAATTGATGGCAGGATGCAGACATGACAATGAAAGCCTGAGGCCAGAATATACAGAACAAAGAATGCAAAGCAACCGGACCTACAAGTGACAAGATGACAGTATTTCCAGCTGCAGTGCATTGACATTTCCACTCTCCTGAACTGTTTGAACACGGAAATGGAGGAAGCATTCATGAAGTCGGAATCTCAGCGGTTGCATCCTGCCAGTGGGAAGGCTTTGAACAAGAGGAAGGAACTCGCGTCCTTCTGACTGGCTCCAGGCAGAAAGCGCTCTGGGCCGGTTTCCCAGGTATTCCTTGGCAAACTCTGAATTCCGGAAGGGATTATGCAGCAGCTTTGTAGCAGCGAGTTACCCTCTTGAGCCCCAATCTAGGTTCCTCTGGATCCCCCTTTTGGTAGCGGGCGCACAGAAACGACGCCCCCCCGCCGGTGATGTTATGGCGCACTTGTTGGAGGCGGACGCGCTCCAAGATCCCATTCGAGTCTGAGAGACCCCCGTGCGCCGCGGGAAGAAATGCGGCGCATCGAGCTGAGACTGCGGGATGTGGCTTTTCCGATCCTCGCCAGGGAAGCAGTTCCAGTGGGCGGGTAGCAGGGGGCCCGCTTCCGCTCCGGCCGAGGAATGTCCGGCGAGGAGCGCTGCGCTGCCCGGACAGGCGGTAGAGACCTCGGAGTCGCGCCTGGCTCGGAGAAACGAGGGCGCGATGGGAATGTGGGCGAGAGGGAAGGGACGGGCGGGGGAAAGGAGGGCAAGCGTGGAAGGGGGGCGGGAGAGAGCGGAGAGCCCCCCTCTCCCGGCGTTGCGGCGGCAGAGTGCCCGTCCGATCCCGGCTCCCCGCGCGAGGCGGCGCAGGGCGTGCACTGCGCGATCCTCCGCTTCCGGAAGCGCTCCCGGCAGGGCTCGAGTCGCAGGATTTCCTGGGGCAGCGGCCGGGCGCGGGAGGAGGGGGGGCGCTTCTCCCCCTCCGGAGCTCCTTGTCGGCTCCGGGGCCGCGGGGCGGGATGGAGGCTCTCCACGTGCGCGCGGGTGGGACCGGTGCGCTACGTCGGGCCGACTCGATACAGGCCGGGCTGCCCGTTGCTCGCCTTGCACGGCGGCGGGTGACGAGTTCGAGTCCCACCCTCCCAAGTCGGCCTGGAAACTTCCTAGATGGTGGGTCTTGCAAACCGCCTACCCCCGGCTAAGTTATTGTGGAGAAGAAGCAGGAGGGGCTTGTGTGCCCCCCTGAAGCCCGGCCGGCGGGGAAACAGGACAATGGACAGGGCCAGGAGGTGGCCTGCATTCCACTTTTCTCCTCACCCCCCACCCGCAGGCAGAACAGTGTGGCCCCGATCTGGGTCCATGCTTCCTGCTGCCACAGTAGAAGGAGCCCCAGTGCATCCCGGTCACACAATGGGGGATCAGCTCAGGGTTCGGGGGTGTTGGGGTTGGAAGGGCGAGGAGGGGGAGGGACACATGGCATGGCCCCTCACCAGTTGCAGAGGTGTTGGGACATCTGGGAAGGCCCGGGAGGAAGGCTGAGAGCCTGCCATTTCACTCGGCCTTAGTCCAGCAAGGTGGAGGCATCCGCACTCCATCCCCTTCGGCAGAGGGGCGACACCACCCCCTCCCTGCACATCTCTCCGGGGTTTGGAGGAAGGGCCCCTCCCATGTGCATGGCACCAGCACCCATGGGAGCTGCCCGGGGAGGCTGGCAGCCTCGTCCCACGTGGATCTGGCCTCATTTGGCTCACCCCTGGGCTTGCTCTCTCATATTGGTTTAGACAAGATAGCCACCCCTGGAGGGTCTCCCAGGAGGGAGAAAGGCCAATGAGCTGGGTATGGGCCTTCCCATGGGTGCTGGTCCCAGTGGTGGCAGGACGCTGGTCTTTCTCTCTTGCCTTCCCTTACACTTTACTCTGAGGAGAGCACACATTGGCATTGCTTCTGCTTCCTTTCAGGACATGGTGCACCACCTGGCGAAATCTCCATAAATCAAGGCTGAAATCCCAGGTACACGCAGGCAATGGAAAAGGACTCTCCAGAGCCCCCATGCAGTGGGAAAGGGTGGCACTCCAGGGGCTGAAGCAGAGGCAGCTGGGTTCTGGGGATTTTCCAGTGGGATCGGCTGCCCCCTCGTGGCAACATTTTTGCCTTGCCTTTGTTCTTATGCAGGTGGTTTGCAGGAGAGGGAGATCGGTGAGCATCCGTAGGCCTTTTCAGCAGCAAGAGGGAGCATTAGGTGTGGCGAGAGACTTTAAAAGCCGGCAGGAAAGAGGAAGCATGACACAGATCATGTAAAGAAAAAGGGTAAAGGAAACAGCAAGCCAGGGAATGGGTTCATTGTGGGCGAAAAGTGCACAATTCTTAGGTATCCCTTGAGTAGAATTATAATCCAACCAGAGGAGTGTTGATCAGGAAATCAGTCGTTGTTGTTGTTGTTAGTCGCAAAGTCATATCTGACCCATCGCGACCCCATGCACACCATTCCTCCAGGCCTTCCTGTCCTGCACCATCCCCTGGAGTCCACCTAAGCTCACGCCAACTGCCTCAGTGACTCCATCCAGCCACCTCATCTGCCATCCCCTTCTTCTTTTCCCATCAATTCTTCCCAGCATTAGGCTCTTCTCCAGTAATTCTTCTCACAATTCACTTAATATAAGTTAACCTGTCACTTAATATAAGTTCAGATTTTTATTTCATAAATATGAGGACTCAGATAGACACTGAGTATTTTATTTGAAAGTAACTTTCAACCCACCGTCTTTTTTTTTTCGGAGTTCAAAATGTTTTTGTTGTATGCAGAAATAAAAATTTGTTTTCTCTGTAGCAGTTCATTGATTTCATAAATGCAACACACTATAGTTTTTTATACATAGTACAAAGGTAAAAAAAACCTATATATGCAGTGTTATCTTCATTTTAGATGTCAAAAGGGTTTTGCGGCTCCCGGTGTTTTCTTTTCTGTGGGAAATGGGTCCAAATGGCTCTTTGAGAGTTAAAGGTTGCCGACCCCTGGTCTAGAACAAGAAAGGAATTATGAAGGACTCCTGGGGCAAGAATCTTATGGCATTTGTAAGAAAAAATAAGACATCACCTGATAATAAGTGTGTGTCCTTTGGAGCAAAAATTAATATACGACCCAGTCTTATTTTCAGGGAAACATGGTACCAAGGATGTGGTGTTGAACAATGCTCAGGCAACCAAGATTTAGAGTGGATGTCAGCAAGTACTTCCTGATGGTTAAGACCCCGAGGGTATGAAATGGGCTTCCATGGGAGGTGGTTCAGACCTCATTGGTGAGGGTGTTCAAAGATAGGCTAGACATGCACATGGTGGACATGTCGTGAGTGAAGCCGGCTGGAGCCGCAGGTCAGACTAGACAGCCCAGGAGGCCCCTTCTGACTCAACTCAGTTTTTATGGTTCTATGATTCTATGATACCAATCTCAGATATGCAGACAATACCACTCTAATGGCAGAAAGCATGGAGGAATGAAAGAGCCTCTTGATGAGGGTAAAAGAGGGCAAAAACTAGCTTGAAACTCAACATTAAAAACTAAGATCATGGCATCCGGTCTCATCACTTTCTGGCAAATAGAATGGAAGAAGTGGAAGCAGTGACAAATTTCATTTTTCTTGGGCTCCAAGATCACAGCAGACTGTGACTGCAGCCATGAAATTAAAAGATGGTTGCTCCTTGGGAGGAAAGCTATGGCAAATCTAGACAGCACACTAAAAAGCAGACATCACCCTACCAACAAAAGTGCTTATAGTCAAGGCTATGGTTTTCCCAGTTGCAACATATGGCTGTGAGAGTTGGACCATAAGGAAGGCTGAGCACCGAAGAATTGGTGCCTTCAAACTGTGGTGCTGGAGGAGACTCTTGACAGTTCCTTGGGACTGCAAGGAGATCAAAACAGTCAATCCTAAAGGAAATCAACCCTGGCTGCTCATTGGAAGGACAAAAGCTTGAAACTAAAGCTCAAATACGTTGGCCACCTAATGAGAAGAGAGGACTCACTGGAGAAAACTCTGATGCTGGGAAGGAATGAAGGCAAAAGGAGAAGAGGACAGCAGAGGATGAGATGGTTGGATGATGTCATCGAGGCAATGAACATGAATTTGAGCAAACTCCAGGAGGCAGTGGAGGACAGGAGGGCCTGGCATGGTATGGTCCATTCAGTCCGGAAGAGTCAGGCACAACTTAACAACTGAACAACAACAACAAACTAATATCTATACTGGAAAAACCTCTCCCAAGAATGGCAAAGACAATTGGGTGTCTTTATTTGGAATGGTGAAAAGCCAAGGATTAGATTTAAAATCCTTCAAGATGAAGAAGATAGAGATGGTCTTGCAGTACCTAAGCTAAAGTTGCATCACTATGCAGCTGGTTTGGTCTGGATTTTGGACTGTATTATAGATGTTAAGGGTAGGTTAGTGAAGCAAAGATAATTCTTAAACCCAATGGAAAATGTTGAGGCAGTTTTCATCCTCTCTTTCCCCCTTTCTAACCTCTTTATCATTGCATGATGCATTCTTTGGTATTCCTCCCCATATTCCTCCTGGCCTTGGCACTTGTCCCCATCTCCCTTCTTCAGCTTGCTTTGGACAAGCTAGCCACCCCAACAGCCATCGCTTCCCCAGTCACATCCTTCATAGAAGAGGTTTTGAGGATGCTCACAGCTGCTTCACAAATTCCCAGATGTGCCCATGGCCCCAAACAGCTGGAGATGCCATTTCACAGCCGCCTCTTCCTCGATATTGCTGCAGTCAGTCAGTAAGGCCTCTGAACCTGTCTGGCTGATTCACTTTCTAGGGTGTAGGACAAGGCAGGTGACTGTGGTCTGGGCATCCAGCCAATCCATGTCTTCCCTTCCCCATGTTCCCCCCCGCCCCAGGCAGCATTCCACCCCCTTTTCAGTCCACAATTCTCTTTCCAGGTGGCTGTCACAACCGCACAAGAAGGGATGCTGTGGGGTTTTCTGATGGGCTTGTGAGAGATGCAGTGAAAAGCCTCCCTCAAGATAGTCTCCTCTTTTTAATTACCTTTCTTTATGGATTTTCAATTTAAAAAAAAATCTTAAAGTGGAAAAAAGATATTTTAAAATGTAACTTTATAAATCTCAAGATTGAAAATCTAGGATCTGACCTGGCTGTGTGTTCATGTCCAGGAAGCAGGGAAATAACACATTCAGAAGAGAAAGGAAGATCTGAGAGTGAGGAATGTTTATGAAGGGAATGAGTGTGCTATCTCAGACAGAAGCTGTTATTATACATTTATTCATGAAGGAAATAATTTTCTGAACATCATGAAAGGCACATATCTATTAACAATTCAACATACCAAAGGTTCCATAATTTATCCAAGGACTGCATAAGTTTTGTTATTTTTAGTAGTACTTTTACTGCATGTTCTTAAAATTTGAGCCACTCAAGCAGTCTTATTGGTTAATGTGACAGGATAAATATCCAATAAATGATTACAATGAAGATAATGTCTTCTCTCTGATGTTAGTTTTAATGACTCACAATATGCTGAATCTGGCTGATGTGCTTTCCACCCTCTATGCATTCATGCAGCTATTCCCCAGTGTGGGTTCTTTGATGTGTTGTTACACTTCCCTGTCACTGAAGCTCCTTGCACACTCTATGCATCTGAATAACAATTTCCCAATGTGGGTTCTTTGACCTTTTGTAAGATTTCCACCTTCAGTGAAGCTTTTTCCACATTCCTTGCATCCATATGATTTTTTTCCTGGTGTGGGTTCTTTGGTGGATCATAAGATGTTGACTCCGGATGAATTTTTCCACATTGCATACATTTATATGGCTGGTTCTCAGTGTGTATTCTTTGATGTACAGTAAGAGTTCCAATTCCACTTTTTCTATTCCATGCATCCATATCATTTTTCTGCAGGGTGAGTGATGGTTTGCAAGATGACTTTCTTTGCAGCTCTTTCCACAGTACATGAATCTACATGGCTTATCCCCAGAGTGGGCCCTTTGATGTTTCATAAGAACTTCTCTGTCAATTAAACTCTTTCCACATTCCATCATCTAAGTGGCTTCTCCCCAATCTCAGTCCTTTCATGGTTTGTAACAAGTTGACCCAGACTGGCTCTCTTTCAGCACTGCATGCATTTATATGCTCTCCCCAGTGTGGGTTCATTGATGTTTCACAAGACTTCCCCTGTCACTGAAGCTCTTTCCACATTGCATGCAATTATACAGCCTCACCCTTGTGTGGCTTCTTTGATACATTGTAAGACTTCCATTTTCAGTGAAGGTTTTACCACAGTGCATACAGATACTTTATCCCTTGTGTGGATTCCTTAATAGCTGATAAAAAATGGACTATGGTTGAAGCTCTAACTGCATTACATGTATTTATATGGCCTTTCCACAGTGTGAGTCCTTTGATGTTTAGCTAGATTTCCACTTTGACTGAAGCTCTTTCCACATTCCATGCATTTATGTGGCCTCTCCCCAGTGTGCGTCTTTTGATGTGTAGTAAGATTTCCACTTTGACTGAAGCTCTTCCCACATTCCAGACATTTATAAGGCTTCTCCCTTGTGTGGGTTCTTTGATGTTTCATAAGACTTCCCCTCTGACTGAAGCTCTTTCCACATTCCATGCATCTATATGGCTTCTCCCCTGTGTGTGTTCTTTGATGTGTCATAAGACCTCCATTTTCAGCAAAAGTTTTTCCACACTGTAGGCATGTATAAGGCTTCTCCCCAGTGTGTGTTCTTTGATGGATCGTAAGTTGTTCACTCCAGCTGAATTTGCTTCCACATTGCATGCATTTATATGGCCTCTCCCCTGTGTGGGTCCTTTGATGTTTAGTGAGATTTCCACGTTGACTGAAGTTCTTTCCACATTCCATGCATCTATATGGCTTCTCCCCAGTGTGGATTCTTTGATGTTTCACAAGACTTCCTGTGTCACTGAAGCACATCCCACATTCCATACATTTATATGGTCTCTCCCCTGTGTGGGTTCTATGATGGCTCGTAAGATGATTCCCCGTACTGAAGCTCTTTCCACATTCCATGCATCTATAAGGCCTCTCTTCAGTTTGCATTCTTTGATGCATGCTAAGGCTCCCATCAGCACTCAATTTCTGTCCACATTCCATGCCTTCATTCCATTTGTCCCCTAGATGACTTCCCTGATGTCTTTGAAGTTTTCCAGGAACAGTGAAACTCTTACCACAGTGTATGCATCTATGTGGCTGCTCTCTAGTGTGGAGGTTCTTTGAAGTTGAGGAAGCCTCGTGCCCTAGTGGATGCTCCTTTATGCTCTGCACATTCATTCGGGCTTTTTATTTTCTACACGTACTCAGATTTCCTCATTTTTGATCCCAGTTAAGTTCCAAACATCTCTGTTCTCACTTTGTGCTCATTTCTTTCTCGTGATAGGACATGTGGAGCTGCAAAATTTCTATTGTCTTGCCATTCATCTGTTTGGGAAGAAAGAGAAAATGATAATCTTTTTAGGACTGAAAGGCTGAAAAAGATGAACTCATTTGAGTTCAAAGCAAAGTTAGCATCTTTCACTTTACATCTCTAAAATTTTATTTTGCCTCAGTAGTGAGGCAACATACATTTCCTGTGGGAAAGGAAAACTAATCTTATCTACTAATCATGATCAAAAAGGAGAAAAGATCCAGACCAATATTGAGTCAGAAAGTTTGCAGGCCCATGAGGAGGTGCCTGAAATTGAATGTGGGTGAAACCCCTGGCAGGAGGCTCTGAGATTTTATGGATGCAGAGAAAGATCCTGAAAGATCCAGAGTTGCTCTCCAGGAGAGGTACTGATCTGTTGATGCCCACTGCAATCAAGAAGCCTTCTGGTGCTTACAGCGGCAGCCCACCTTGATTAAGGTAAGAGTTTTGAAGTTATCTTTGGGAGTGCATCCACCCCCCACCCCCAGCTCCCGCAACTGGCAAAAACCTTCTCCCCTCCAGGAACTGGAATTGGTATTGGGAGCATCGATGGATAAATTGGCATGGTCTGATTATGGTGGTTGACCAAGCCTGAGCTGTACGGGAAGGCAGTAAGAATAGCCAGCACCTCTCCACGGCTGACTCGGCCCAGGTCGGGAACACCCAAAGCAGGCCTGCCTGCCAAGGAACTACAAAGAAGGTGAAGAGGAAGAGGAAAGACCCACAAATCTGAGCTCTGGCATGGAGCTGTGACAGGACCTGTAGTCACCCAGTGAGTGTTGTAACCGAGGGAAGCTGTGAGATGGGCCTCTCCGGTTGGGGCCCTACAGCGTAAGCATCACAGCACTCAATCACTCCCAGACTGGCTGACAGAGCAATGCTCTGGGGTGGCCGTGGGAGTTGAGAGGGAGGCATCTCCTGGGGATCCGCGGTCCAGCAGCCCTTGCGAAGACATCTGGGTTTTGGAGTATTGGCATCAAAAGATCTTGGAAGGAAGAAGCCTTCACAGATGTGAACCACTTGGCTGGCATGGCAGGGTAAGGTGCTTCCATGCTTATCCAGAGAAGACCCCATGGAGGGGGAAACAAAAACCACAAGGCAGTTCATCATTAGGGTAGCCCACAGCTGCCCCTGCCCAAAATCCCAGGATCTGTGGGCAGGGAGATGCAATCGAGGGCCCCTTGAGGGGGGAACTTTAGCCATCAGCTCTGCCTCAGTAAGACATTGCAAAAGGCATTAAGATGGTCCGCCCCATTGCCTAACGGATCAGAACAGCTTCCAGAAGACTTTGGAGGCTTTTCCAGTTCATATGGTTGCCGGGCTTGCTTTGTGGAATACAGATGTGACCTTCATCACCAACAATGCATCTTCGGAATACCGCTCAGTGTAGCTGTTCTGAGTGGTTCCCACCTCTCTTAGTGTTGGCCCTAGAGAAGACCAGGAGGAACCCTTGACAAATCTGTCCTACATCCAGTTTACTCAGCTCTTGCCCAAGTTGGCTGGTCATGCAAGCCAAGGAGGGAATACATGTCTGGATCCAGGAAATTGTGAGTTCCTCTTTGAAAGGAGGACTGGTCCCATCCTGGTTCAAAGAGGCAGCGATCAGGCCCCTGCTGAAGAAAACAAACCTGGATCCAGCCAGGGGCCAATTTTCTGTTTTTGGGCAAGGTGTTGGAGTGGGTGCTGGCTGGACAACTCCAGACACTCTTGGATGAAACCGATTATCTGGACCCATATCAGTCCAGTTTTTGGCCTGGTTATAGAATGGAAACTACTCTGGTCACCCTTTGGGGTGACCTTTGCAGTAGAAAGACAGGGAGTGTGATGCTGTTGGTTCTCCTGGACCTTTTGGCAGTTGGTTCTCCTGGACCTTTTGGCATTGACCATGGTATCCTTCTGGATAGGCTGGTCGTGTTAGGAGTCGGGAGTGCTGCTTTGAAGCGGTTCCACTTCTGCCTGGCTGATCAACTCCAGATGGTGTTGTTGGGGAGCACAGCTCTGTGTCACAGCAAGTACATCACAGAGGACTGTGGGGCTCCATCCTATCCCCCATGCTCTTCAAAATTTACATGAAACCACCAGGAGAGGTCATCAGGAGGTTTGGGCTGAAGTGTCATCAGTACGCAGATGACACTCAGCTCTTCCACTCTTTTCCATCCAATCCAGGGAACACCATGATGATTCTAATCCAGTGTCTGGTTGGGGTGATGGGCCGGATGAAAGCCAACAAACTCAAGCTAAACCCAGAGAAGACGGAGGTGCTGTTGAAAGGTGGCTCCCACATCCAGATGGGGGATATTAGCCCTGTCTTGGATGGGGCTGTGCTGCCTCTACAGGACAGGGGCTGGTCCTTAGGGGAGCTTCTGGATCTTGAGCTGTCCTTGGAGCACCAGGTTGGCTCAGTGGCCAGGAGTGCCTTCCATCAGCTCTGGCTACCTCACCCGCTTCGACCGTATCTGGACAGGCAGGACCTAGCAACAGGAATCCATGGACTGGTAACCCCTTGGTTGGACTACTGTAATGCGCTCTACATGGGGCTGCCCCCCAAAACGGTCTGGAAACGTCAACTGCTGCAAAATGCAGTGGCCGGGCTGATGGCAGGGACTGGTGGTACTAAACACAGGACACCAGTCCTCTCTCAACTGCACTGGTTTCCCATTGAAGTCTGGGCCAGCTTCAAGGTGCTTGTCTTAACATATAAAGTCCTACAAGAACGAACCTCTCCATCCAAATAGGCCTACCCAGACCTGAGATCCTCACTGGAGATCCTGCTCCAGGAGCCTCCTTAAAAGGAAACTAGGAGGGTGGCTACACAGGGCAGGGCCTTTTCAGTTGTGGCACCCCATTTGAGGGAAGGATCCCCTCAAAAGGTGTGCCAAGCAAATTTCATGTATACATCCCAGCACCAAGTGAAGATATTTTCATTCTCAAAGCATTTTAATGATTGACAGTTTCAGGTTTATATTTTAACTCTGATTGTTATAATTGAACATTGAAACGTTAATTCTTATCTATTAAGATGTATCCAATACGTTTTCTATGTTATTAACTGGCTGGTGGGGCTGCTGTGATGGGGATATGTTAATTTTTTATGGTTTTATTGGTACTAAAATGTGAATTTGACCTGTTCGTGTATTTGATGCTTTGTCAATGCTTTTATTACTACCTAACCCGGCCAGAGAGCCATGACGGTATTGGGACAGCATGCAAGTGTTAATTAAATAAAACAAATAAGCTGTGCACCATCGCCAGGGGGTTGGGGAGGCGGCTTTGAATGAGAGGGGTCGGAGCCAGGCTGCCCAAGGAGAGGGGGAAACACGAAGCCCTCCGCCGCCCTTCACTGCGCAGGCGCCAGGAGACTTCCAGGACGGACCCCTCGAGAGACCCTTACCCGGCGCAGCAGCTCATAGGGGAGCCGCCTCGAGCCCCACGTGGGGAGGCCCAGAAGGGCCCCACCTTGCACACCGGCAGGGCGAAAATGATGCGGCTACTCCAAGCAAGGAAAGTCCGGCCCGCAGCTCCGCGCCTGCCCTCCGCCCCGCATCCCGCCCCACGGCCCCAGACCCCGCCGGGAGCTCTTGAGGGGAAGGAGCGCCCCCTTCCTCCTGCCCCATGCAAGGCTGGCCCCACCGCACCGCGCACCGCTGCCCCAGAACATCCCGGGGCTCAAGTTCTCCCCGGGAGAGGAAGATCGTGCAGTGCAAACCCTGCGGCGCTTTGCACCAGAGGAGTCCGGATCAGACCCGGCACTCTGGCCCTGCAACATGAGAGAAGGGTGGGGGGCTCTCCCCTCTCACCAACCCCTCCCATGCTCGGCCTGCTTCTCCCCAGATGCTCCTGCCCGCCCCTTCCCTCTCTCACCTCATGAATCCAGCTTTCCGTCCCGCTGCTGTTCGCGCCAGGCGGATCTCGCTGCCGGGAGCAGCAGAGCCGAAGCACCCGCGTGGCCTTGCCCTTTGTGAGTTCCCTGCACTCGGCCTTAAGCGCTCCAGGACCGAGCAGGGGAAGCGACTCTTCCCCTGCCCGCCCACCTTGCATTCGCCGCCTCGGGAGGCCAGGAAAAGCCGGATCCCGGATCTCGCATGTCCGGATGCGCCGCATTCCTCCTGGTTTTGCACGGGGAGGCCTCCCAAAAGCGCAAGGAAGCGCGGGGCGCATCGCCCCCATGAACCGAGCCACAAAATCGGGGGTGCCAAAGGGGAATCCGGAGAAATATTCGCGGAGCCTCTGAGGGGGAAGGGACCCACGGGGCCTGGGAGCCCAAGAGCGCCCCAAAGCCAGCCCTAAGAGGGCAAGGAAAGCTACACTGGATCGGATCGAAGGGCGACTTAGCCCTTCCCGCTCTTTAGCAGGCCAGATCCTGAAGATGAAACTCAAACACTTTGGCCACCTAATGAGAAAGAAAGACTCCCTGGAGAAGATCCTAATGCTGGGAACAATAGATGGCAAAAGAAGAAGGGGACAGCAGAGGATGAGGTGGCTGAATGGAGTCACTGAAGCAGTTGGTGTGAGCTTGAGTGGACTCTGGGGGATGCTGGAGGACAGGAAGGCCTGGAGGAATGAGTTGTCCATGGGGTCGTGATGGGTCGGACAAGACTGCAACTAACAACAACAACATAGGTATGTGATGGGGTGTCACACAAAAGAAGGTTGCAACCTGTTCTTTTCCTGCAGTGGAGGTCAGGACAATGTGTAAAGCTCTAGGAACCAGTTTTCAGGATGGATGTCAGGAAGTACTTCCTGACAGGATGCCTAGAATATGGGATGCGCTTGCACAGGAAGTGGTGGAGGCCACATCAGTGAAGGTGTCCATGGAAAGATTGGACAAGCACATGTTGGGCATTACATGAGCAGAACTGGCTGGAGCTGGGGGTCAGACCAAATGGCCAGGGAGGCCCCTTCTGGCTCACTATATTTCTGTGTATTTTTGAAACTGCTTAGAAGAATGAATAAAATAACCTACTAAGTGATTAAATAAAGGGCTCTCCTTATATCTTTCTTGATGAGTGGAGAGGTCCACTGAAAGCAAATTCACATGTAATTCAACAATGGCTATTTTGCAAATCGCACCCTTGGAAGTGTTCCAGCAGAAACTCGGGCCTGGGCACAATCTATGCGGTATTGGTTGTGAGCCTTTGTTTGGTACCCCTCTGACCTGTCAGCAGGTTGTGTCCTGCTCTGAAATGCCAAGGAGGCACCCAAGAAATAGGGAAACCCAGGACATTCCTATGTGGCCTCTCCTGTAGTTTCTTTCTCTCCGTTCTCATCACCTGCATGCTGAATGTCTATTCATTGCCTTACTGAGCATGTGAAAGTCTCCCTGTTCACAGGTTTTAGGGTTAATGCTAATCATACTTACAGCTTTATATCAAAAAGCTCAGTGGTGTTTTATCAAGCAATCATTTGAAATGAGATAGTGAGATAGATGTCATAATTTTAAACCATAATCCTGGTTTTAAACCATAATCCTGGCATTCTCCTGGTTGTTGTTGTTAGTTGTGAAGTTGCATCTGACCCATCACAACCTCATGGACAACATTCCTCCAGGCTCTCCTGTCCCCTACCATCTCCCAGAGCCCACTAAAGCTCACACCAACTGCTTCAGTGACTCCATCCAGCCACCTCATCCTCTGCCGTCCCCTTCTTCTTTTCCCATCAATTCTTCCCAGCATTAGGCTCTTCTCCAGGGAGTCCTTCCTTCTCATTAGGTGGCCAAAGTATTTGAGTTTCATCTTCAGGATATGGCCTTCTAAGGAGCAGTCAGGGTTGATCTCCTCTAGGACTGACCGGTTTGATCACCTTGCAGTCCAAGGGACTCGCAGGAGTCTTCTCCAGCACCACAACTCAAAGGCCTCAATCCTTTGGTGCTCAGCCTTCCTTATGGTCCAGCTTTCACAGCCATACATTGCAACTAGGAAAACCATAGCCTTGACTATACGCACTTTTGTTGGCAGGGTGATGTCTCTGCTTTTTAGTATGCTATCTAGATTTGCCATAGCTTTCCTCCCCAGGAGCAAGCATCTTTTAATTTCTTGGCTGCAGTCCCCGTCTGCGGTGATCTTGGAGCCCAGGAAAATAAAATCTGTCACTACCTCCTTTTCTTCCCCATCTATTTGCCAGGAAGTGAGAGGACCAGATGCCATGATCTTAGTTTTTTTAATGTTGAGTTTCAAGCCAACTTTTGTGCTCTCCTCCTTCACCCACATCAAGAGGCTTTTTCATTCCTCTTCACTTTCTGCCATAGATGTCATAATTTTAAACCATAATCCAGCATTCTCTTGGAGGAATTTCAATTCCTATTTTGCAGCAGAGACAACAATGGAACATTTGCCTGATTTTGAATCATACTGGTTTCCAAGTTATGGCATCCCTGACTGATGGCTGTCCAATGGCCTCTTGGGTACCTCCAGTGTGAGAGAGCCCACAACCTCTCTCAATCCATGCTTGCATTGCTGCACTGCTAAGACAGTGATGAACTTTTTCCTGACCACTAGTAGGATCCTCTTGGGTGGACTCTGAGGGATGGTGGAGAACAGGAGAGCCTGGAGGAATGTTGTCCATGGAGTTGTGACGGGTTGGACAAGACTTCACGACTAACAACAAAAAGTGGGACTCTGCCTCCCTGCAATGAAAGTCCATTATTATGTGTCCTGCACTCTGGGATGACCAAGAAGAGATCCTGGCCCTCTCTGCTCAGTCTTCTCTTGTCAAGGCTAAACATGCCCACTTCTTTCAAACTACTTTTCAAAGTCCTCAGAGTTTTGTTGCTCTTCCCTGAAACCTCTCCAGTTTGCCTGCATTTCTCTTGAAGTGTGCTGTCCAGAACTGGATGCAGGACCCCTTAACAGACCAAACTAATGCCAAACCAGCACTTGCCTTAACTTGGAAACTGTACTGCTATTAATGCAGCCTGATAGGGCATTTGCTTTCTAGAATCCCCAACACAGTGCTGTCTCATCTTCATCTTTGGATCGACAGCAAGTCCAAGATGCTTCTCTCTTGCGCTAATGCTGAGCCAAGTTTTAGTGGCTTCAAGTGTTATGGGACTGTGTTCCTTTAAATGTTGGTAAGTTTCAGAAGAGCAAAGGGGACAAGAGAGGTGGATGAGCAAGTGAGGTGCTTGGTGCTGATGGAGAGGGTGTGGGCAGAACCTGGGAGGGTGAGAAGAGAGAAAAATCGATCTCATTACATAAAGTGCGGTGGAAGGGATTTATGAGTCCCAAGGAAAGGGAAGGAGGTTGAGTACGTGGAGTATGGAGCCGTGACTGGGGGGAGCCACATCGTAATACTGTCAAGCATTAGAAGGGTGTGAGAGGCAGAAGCGGAGAGAAGGCAAAGGCTGCACTGAGAGAAAGGAAGGCAAGACTGGCGGAAGCACATTCAGAAGAGGAAGGAGGATCTGAGAGCAAGGAGCGTTTGTGAAAGGAAAGTACAATAGTCGGAAGCTGTTATTGTGCATTGTTTCCTTTCACAAAGGAAATAAGTTTCTGAATGTCATGAATCCAATCCACTTGTTGTACAACTGAATATCTATTTTGTTGATGGCTGACCCAGAGTCACAGGTGCGTGAACAGAGAGTCTCATCCTCAGGACCATGTAGTGCAGCGAAGGAGCCTTGCAGTTTGGGTACAATGTGAGTGAGCGGTTAACTGGCAGGAGAGAAATTGAATTCCTGGTGGCAGCGTTACGTACGCAGAGAATGAGGAGGAGACATCGAGAAAGGGAGAGACGCAGCATGTCCAAAGAAATGGCAGGAGAGTTCCCGTGACACAAGGATCCCCATCATGCAACTGTGCATTTCTGTCTCTTTTCCAAGATGGAGAACTCGGCATTTCTGCTCAGTGACTGATCTTGTTCTATTCAGCTCCATGCTGCAGCCCATCCAGATCGCTTGGAATTCCTCTTCTTTATTGTGGGTTCCTTCTCTCCATGGCAGCCTGCACAATGTTTGAGAAGTGCCATCACCTTTCCTGTCTGGCAGACTGATGCTCATGGATCTCCCTCTCCTGCCAACCACCTGCTTGGGGGCAAAGGCAACATAGAATCAGGCTGGGGCAGCCAATTCCACTGGGGAATCCCTGAATGCAGCTGCCTCTAGTCTATCCCCTGGAATGCCAACCCTGTCCCACTGCATGTGGGCTGTGGAAACACTTCTTTCATTGCCTGCATGTACCAGGCACTTTGGAATAGATTTATAGACATTTCACTAGGTAGTGCACCATCTCCTAGAAATGAAGCAGAAATAATGCTCATGTCTTTTCTACTCCCTCCGCTCTGCCATCCAACCCGGATCCCGCATTGCCTGACTGGGCTGCATCATGTCTCTGCACTCCAGCACCAGGAATGGCTGATCCATATCGAGGGCCCACCATTGCTGCCTGTAGGAGGATAGACATATAGAAACCAGGCCACCCTTGGACCCTGGTGGCTGTTCCCGCCCCCACTCCGTGCCAGGCTTTCAGAGGGGGACACACATGCCTTCTACTTCATTTCCACAACAGCTCAGTGGGGGGGGGGGGGTCTTTCCAAGAAAGAAAACTTCAGAAAGAAAGTGGTCACACCGACTGGCACCTCGGGCACTAAGAGGCGTGTCTTACGATGAAGACCATCCGCGGCTCTCCTCACTCCTGGCCTCGGCTCTGAGCAGGGTTCCAAGCGGGGGTCCCTCTGGCACATATGGGCTGTCTCCGGGGCGGCCAGGAGGGGGGCAGGAGTCAGGCGGGTTCCAGGTAAGAAGGAGCTTGTCATGGCCAGTGCAGGAGGTGCCGGGACGCTTCTGGAAGGACCCCTCGAGAGACACTCTTTCCCGGCCCCGCTGATCCTCCGGGCTCCGCCTCAAGCCCCACCTGGGGAGGCCGAGAGGTGCCTGCCCGGATTCCCGCCGCGCCCCCCAGCCCGGCCCCCTCTTGCGCAGCGCCAGGACAGAGGGAGATGCGCCTGTTCAAGGCAAGGAAAACACAGCCCGGTTCCCCGCAGCTTCGCGCCTCTACTCCGCCCCCCTCCCTCCCACCAATACCGTCCCACGGCCCAGAGCTGGTGGTGGTGGTGGGGAGCTCCTCAGAGGAAGGAACCGCCCGCTATTCCTGCCCCATGCAAGACACGCTCCCCGCACCGCGGCCGGTGCTCCAGAACACGCCGGGACTCCAGTCCTCTCAGGGCGGGCTCCCGAGAAGTGAAGATCGTGCAATGCAAACCCCGCAGCGCTTCGCAGGTACAGCCCCGGGATCAAACCCAGGGCGCGCTCCCCGCCGGGACGCCAAGTGGAGGTTCTTCCTCTCCGTTCCCTCGCACCACCCTCTTCCCATGCCTACCCCTTTCCTCTCCCACCACGAGTCCACCTTCCCATCACGTCGCAGGTTTCTCCAGGTCCGTCTCGCTGCCGGGACCACCAGGCCGGGGCTTCATCGGGGCTCCTCTCGCCCCTTTCCCGCCTGTCCAGGCAGCGCCGCGCTCCCCTCGAGCGCTCTAGACCCGAAGCGGAAGCGAAGCGAGCCTCCTGCTGCCCGTCCAGCAGGAGCTGCTTCCCACGGGAGGGCCGGAAAAGCCGGATTCTGGAGTCCCCCTGGGATGCGCTGCATTTCCCTGGTTCTGGATGGCGCGGTCTCCCGAACTGCACCCAAAGCGCGCAGCGCCTCCGCCTCCTACAAGTGAGCCCCGAAATGCGGGGTGGCATCGTTTCTGTGCGCCTGGCACCTAGGATCTAGAAGTTCCTAGGATAGGGCCCAGGGGGGACGGGGCCCCAGAAAGGTGGTTTGGGGCAGATTTATAAGTGGGGTGGCCCCCTGCATGATAGAGCCACACCAGAAGGCCTGGCCCCATCAAGGCCACGATGCTTGAATTTCTGGGGAGAACAAATGCCAGATGAAAGTATCTCTTCGTAGTGAAGAGATGAAAGCTTGTAGAAGCTACACTTTTATATCTTAGTCACTCTTTTATTGTGTTTCTACCCTGCTCTCCAGCAAAACAGCACCCAGAATGGCTTCTGTGGAAACTTGAATCAGCTCTCAAGGCCACATGGGCTGCCAGCTCTCTATTCCCATCCAAATACACCCCACCAACCAAATTATACTGAAACTGGGGGTCTCTCAGGAAAGGGCGAAGCTGGAATGGCAGGGAAATCAAAAACACAGTGGAAACGGGAAGCCAAAGTTTCATCTCCCAGATTTCTCTCTAGGCTGGTTCCAGAGTCATGCAGCTGGGAATGTCTCCAATTAGGAACAAGGATTCTGACTTCATCCCTGGATGCATTTAGTCTGCTTTAGGAATTGGGAGAACAGGCACCATTGGGCTTACAAAATTGTTTTCGAATCCGGGACTGATATTAGTGGCTTCAGGGGAAACCCGTGTGGAGAAATTATTTTGCCTATTATCATCTTTAGACTAGATGGGACAATATGAGTCAGCAAGTTATGGGGTCATGCACAATTTTAATATGAGAACTAATTAAACTAATTAAACTTTTATATTCTTGATATCCTTGTATCTTTAAAGACTCTTATATCCTAGAGTTATCCTTGATTGTTTTCCCACATTGGATGTGTTCCACGCAATATTGCATAAAAAACTTCTGGAGTCGTAGAATCAGAAATTTAAAATGCAGCTTATAAAACTCGCCTGTAACTCCATCATGGTATGGTTCTTCAACCAATGCTGAAGAGGAAGAAATCAAAAACTTTCCTCTTGTAATTGAAGAGCAAACTATTTGCAAACCGAAACAAGAAATGCCGATCATCATAAGTGACTGGAAGACACAAGCAGAGAAAAAAGCAGAATCGGATGCTGTGGAAGGATGCTGGCCTGAAATATTTGTGACAGAAGTTAGAGCTGCTCAGAAAGGGCTTGGACAGAATGCAGCACCTGGAGGAGACAGGATGCCAACAGGAGCAATCCTAGAAGAGTAGAGTTGGAAGGAGCCTGGAAGAGCATGAGTCTAACTCCAAAGCTGCGGCAGCTGAACTGGACCACATCCGAACAAGAGTAAGCATCCAATATGGAGAATTGTCCGAGGCACACATGGGATGGTCCTATGAACATGGCTTACCACAAGATTTCCTTTCCCCTTTCCCATCCTCCATCCTGGGTCTTGTGCCCCAGGCAGGAGGGCAGCAGGGAGCAATCACCACCTCCATGCCCCTGCATGTGTTTTCTGATCTTCTGCCTCACAGACATTCAGACGCCCTTCGTCTTTGTTCCGTGAAGGCACCTGCCTTGAGAACCGGCCTTCTTGATCTCCAGGCAAAGCAAGAGCAGGAGAAGATGAGCGTGGTGGGCCAGAGCAGCTCCTGATCACATCAGGGAGATGTGGGTGGGTGGAGATTCCTTGGGCCAGTGTGGGCACTGTGGCTGCATGGCTCCTTTGGACTTGTACTTCAGCTGGCCATTTCCGCAGTTAGCCAGGCTGTCTCCGGTCACACGTCCTCTTCCTTTCTGCCCTGCGGCATGGCTGGCTTTGGAGCAGGTGAATGGAAGAGGCACTCGGACAATTCTGGTGGCATTGGAGGAGGGTCACACCAGGAGGAGAGGCTCCACCAGGTATTCTCCCGAGTCAAAAAAATCTACTTGCCAGAAGCACTTTAGGATATGTAGAAATATTTATTCACTTGGTCCAAAGCCTCCCCATGACTGGACACACACCCAGAATGGGCAGCAATCCGCAATGGCCTTGGGCTGGGGCATGTTTGCATCCTCAGATGTACACATCAATAGGCATAACTTCCACAGGGAAGATCAGGCCATCCTTGGCACACAGCTGGGCCAGAGGAAAGCTCCTTTTCTTGAAATCGGCCTGTGTGAATCCTTGAAATGTAGCTGCACTTAATCAGGCCCCATTCCAGAGAGGGCCAATTGATCTTGTCAGATAACAGCAGCACAAACCAACCACCCTTCACACCAACCTGCCACTTTCTCCTCCCGTCTCTGAAACAGCAACCCATCCTCCTTGCCTCCGTCATGGAACCTTCTTTCTGCCTTGGAATACACATGGGAACGATGACAGTAGTGTAACTTTTCACTTCTGTATCCTCTTCGAAAATGTAAACTGTGTTACCTGTAACCCTTTGATGGACAAAATGATTAAAGGGTGCCCTGTGGAACAATTACTCTCAAGAATCAATCCATAAAAGAAAACCTTCTCCTGGTGCAATTTGGGCATTTTGCACACCAGGACATGAACCTAATTTGGTCAAAACTTCTGCCTGGAACGCAGGGTAGTGTGGATTTCCAAAGAAAGAAGAAAGAATGTGGAGAAAAGGAAGAAAGGAAAAGAGAGAGAAACGGCAACACCCTTGAGTTACAGCCAGAGTTCCTCTGGCGTAGGCCTTTCCTTCCAAACTCTGCAGGTTGCCCAGTAAATAGCCTGACAGATTCATACCTTACAGAAAGATGTGAATCGTGAAATAAAAGCTAAGAGCTGAAGAAATATAATCTGTGGCAGTCCAGCCAAGGAGGATTTCAGTGGGATAAGTCGCCAGGAGCTGCTGCAAATATTCCTATGTTGGCACCTGCTTGACTCCAGTAGGCTAAGATGCCCCCTGCTAAGTCCATGCTGACGTGAAGGAAACAGATCCTCTTTTGAACCTCAGAGCTTGCTTATGTCCTTTGCCACTCCCTGCCTGGTATCCCAGCAAAGCACCCAGCAGCCACCTCCTGCATCTCTGCTTACCGGAGAATACTTTGGATAATTTATTGATTGATTTATTGATTGATTTATATCCTGCTTTTTTCTACCAAGGGCTCAAGGCAGCTTAAATCTCCTCCTCCATCTCATCCCCACAACAACAACCCTGTGAGGTAGGCTGGGCTGAGAGTCTGTGACTGGCCCAAAGTCACCCAGTTGGCTCCATGGCTGAGCGGGGACTAGAACCCAGATCATCTGAGTCCCAGTCCCATGCTCTTAAGCACTACGCCACACTGGCTCTCCACACTGGATATGGGGTAGTATTCATCAGGGCACTGGGCTTTGGCAATGCTTTGGGGTTCTCCAGGTCCCTGTATACAAGGAGCTCTCAGCACTTCCACAGTGGTGCTTCAGTGCTTTTGGGGGCATCACAATGGGGGCAACAGTGAAGAAGAATGCCATGCAAGGAGCTTGTCAATGCCCAGCACCCCAAGATGTGAGGCGCCAGGACACAGAGAGGAGGTTCCGCAGTTGCAACATGGCAGTCTGATGACATGACGTCCCCAATCCAGAGGCGCCATAAGAGGGCAAGGTCCCCAGGATTCTGGCTTTGAGCCAGTGAAAGAGCCTCATCCATTCTGAATGATGCTAGTGGGGACTGCCGGTTCTTCCACCTCGGAGGTGTATCTGAGGCAGTCAGTGGGGTGGCCCTTGTGCGGAATCTGCCAGGAAAGTTTGGCAAGGGGCGGCATAGAAATTTTTCTAATAAATAATAATAATAATAATAAATAAATAAAGTTTTAAGAGAGAGAACCCAGTTGAACCAGTGAAAAAGAAGGGGCTGAAGTTCTGATTTGGCACCATGTAAGGAGATGCCCTCATTCCACTGTTCTTGTCACCTCCCAAAAGCACTTTCCTTTTCAAAATCTCCACCAATATGGAATATGGTGCAGTATATAAATCTTTTCCATAAATACATGAAGACATATATCTGGGATAGGCACTGTTTCACCACTTCCCCGCTTCCTTCCCAGTCCCACAGCCAATGCTAACTCTCTGCTAACACTTCTGTTTGGAGCAGAGGAGAATTCCTCTGTTAACCCTCAAGCTGAAGAACCATAATACCCCTCTGGACACTCCCAGAAAACCCTTTCTCCATGGCTTATGTGAACTACGATGAAGCTGTGAAATGGGTTCAAAGATTGTTATTTGGGATTCACCTGTCTGGCAGTTCTGCTCCCTCCTGGTTGAAGGCAGAAACTGAGATTCTGTTTTTATTATAATGTTATTTTATTTACATATTTTTATAGGCCGACTGTAATTGCTGAGGCCTTCCTAAGTGGCTTACAATATAAAATACACCAAGAGTAAAAACACATTAAAAACCAATTAAAACATAATAAATTAGATATGTATAAAAACAATTAAAAAGGGTCACAGCGTACAGGCTAAATGTTACAAAATTTCCTAAAATGATGTGTCTTGGTCTGGGGCCGAAAGGAAAATAGAGATGGCACCAGATGGATTTCTCTAGGGACGGAGTTTCAGAGATGGGGAGCAGCAGCAGAAAAGGCCCTTTGCCAAGTTGCTACCCTTCTCCCTGAGGGGTGGGGAGATTAGGAGGGTGAATTGGACCCAGAGAGTGAAATCAGCCACAAATCAAAGAGACCATTCTTGCAGGAGTGCCAGGACTGGATTCTAAGACTTGTGCACTTATACATTCAAGGAAGCATTTATTCAACCTTTGCACCCTCAGGAGGAATTCCTAAATGTTTTAGAGGGACAAAAATGCAAAACAAGTTAAAAACAGAACACCCGCCGCCCTTGTTGAGATCAAAAGAGCAGAAGAAATAGAAGAGTATCCAGGCTATAACAGAAATCAAATGTACGCTTTGCTTTTTGTCATAAGATGCTCCTTGGTATTCAGGTCAGGCCTCCATAGAATGATGTAGCACTTGGGCAGGAAGATGCAGCTCAGCAGCCCAGCACTAGAGGCCAAGATGGAGAAGACCTGCACGGCCACCATGAACTTTCCCCTCGTGCTCAGGTAGGTGGGCACGAAGGACACCCAGACGCTGCAGAAGACCAGCATGCTGAAGGTGATCAACTTGGCCTCGTTGAAGGACCCAGGAAGGTTCCTGGCCAGGAAGGCCACCGTGAAGCAGATGGCAGCCAGGAAGCCCATGTAGCCAAGGGCAGCATAGAACATGGCCACAGAGCCTTCTTTGCACTGCAGGATGATCTGCCCTGCCTGGGATCGCATGTCAGACTCAGGGAAGGGTGGAGTGGTCCCCAGCCAGATGGTGCAGAGAACTACTTGGACACTGGAACACAAGATGACAATGGCATTGGCCAAACTCTTCCCCAGCCACTTCCTTGCCACGTTCCCTGGCTTGGTGGCCAGGAAGGCCAGCACCACAGTGATGGTCTTGGCCAAGAGAGAAGAGACGGCCACTGAGAAGATGATGCTGAAGGCCGTTTGTCGGAGGAGGCAGGTCACCTTCCTCGGCTGGCCGATGAAGAGGAAGGAGGACAGGAAGGAAAGCAGGAGGGAGAGAAGGAGAATGTAGGAGAGGTCCCGGTTGTTGGCTCTCACTATGGGGGTTTCCAGGAACTTAATGAAGATTCCTAACACAAATCCTGTCATAAAGGATAGGATCAGGGCTGAGGAAGCAAGAGTGATTCCTAGGGAACCTTCATGAGACAGGAAGGTGATAATCCTGGGGATACACTGATTTCGGTCTTTGTTTGGATGCTGATTGGCTGGGCACTTGGTGCAATGTTCTGCATCTGGAAGCACAGAAGAAATGTCTGGTTCACATCTCAGTAAACTCTCATCTTTGTGGACAAGCACAGATTTTTTCTGAGATAGGACTGACCACACACATTGTGTTTCTGAATGGTAGAATTGGACTTCATGCATTGAGATTTGGGAAGACAAGCTGTCACAAACTAGGGCTTCTTCAGAAAGAGGAATTTTGTTTTGTGTGTGCTTTAGGTTTAGTTTTCCTGCCATGATGTTGGGCAAGCACCAAAGAACCCATGAGAAGCCAATCTACAGTGGCTTAGAAACTTAGAAACAGAGAAACAGAGTGAGTCAGAAGGGACCTTGGGCCATCTAGTCTGACCCCTGGCTCCAGCCAGCTCCACTCATAACATGCCTACCATATGCATGTCTAGCCTATCCTTGAACACCTTCACTGATGGGCCTTCAACCACCTCCCATGGAAGGCCATTCCATACCCTAGGGGTTCTAACCATCAGGAATTACTTCCTGGCATCCACCCTAAATCTTGGTTCCCTGAGCTTTGCTTCATTGGAACATGTCTTACCCTCCACAGCAGAGGAAAAAAAGGTCATGTCCCACATCTATGTGCCACCCCCTCACATACCTCTGAGTCTCCTCCTCTCCAGGCTGAAAAGGCCCAGCTCCCTCAGCATCTCCTCATAGGGCTTACCCTGCAATCCATCCACCATCCTTGTGGCCCTTTGCTGCACTGATTCCAACCTTGCTATATCCCTCTTGTAGTGAGGGGCCCAGAACCGAGCACAAAACTCCAGCTGTGGGAGCACCAGAGTCGTATAGAGTGGCAGTAATACCTCTCTCGAAGTAGAAGACATGCTTCTGTCTATGCATCCAAAGGTGGCATTCACCTCCTTGGCCACTGTGTCACACTGCTGGTTCATGTTTAACCTGCAGTTTACCAGCACCCCAAGATCCTTTTCACAAGTGCTGCTCTCCAGCCACTTGTCCCCTTACCTGTACCTTGTGATGCCCATTCCTATGCCCCAAGTGCAAGACCTTGCACTTATCTACATTGAACACCATCTTGTTATCCCTGTCCCACTTCTATAGTCTGTCTAGATCATGTTGCATCTGGAGTACCTGCTCCTCAGTTGTACCCACCACCACCACTTTAGTATCTTCTGCAAATTTGACCAGCAGACCTCTCACCCCCTCCTCCAGGTCATTGATGAAAAGATTGAACAGGATCAGTCCCAGGACTGAGCTCTGGGGGACCCCCTCATCATCGCCTACCATCCTGATGATTCCCCACTAATATTTACCCTCTACTTTTGGTCCGTCAACCATGCCCTAATCCATCAAACTGTGCATTGGTCGATCCAAAAACTCCTCAATTTTTCAACCAGGCTATCATGTGGCACTTTGTCAAAGGCCTTGCTGAAATCCAGGTAAACCACATCAACCATGTCTGTAGAGCTCATAACACACAAATTCACACATTGCCTTGTTGCATCAACGCCCACCTCCCCAGGTGCTACATTTTGCTTCATGGTCACTCACCTTCCTGGGCAGAGATGGTCCCTTCTGCACACGGAGCACAGTCATAGCAGCAAATGAGCTTTCCTTCCTGAGCCACCTTGAAGAATCCCGGGCAGCAGCTCTCCACGCACCTGGCCTGTGGCAGCGGCTGAGTGGAGAAAGAAGGACCATCAAGGAAAATGGTGAGGGATGGGGAAACAAAGCTGGACCAAAGAAGAGAGCAGATGAGGGAAAAGCCAAGGTGGCAGGAGCCATCACTTGTGCCATGGTCACTTACCTTTCTTAGAAATAAGGAAGGCATAGTTCCTGTGTCAGGGACTATCCCTGTTCCATTCTGCTTAGGTTTTTCTGCTAAGACACAGGCAGAGTCTATGGACTGCACTATTCCTAGAGCTCAAGGATGATGATGATGGGTTCATTTTATTGCCATATGAACATGCAGGCACATCAAACCCGGATGCCCTACTAAAATCTCCAATGGCCTTTGGTGAGCTTCCCCAAATGTGGAAGGAGCAAAATTACCAGAAATGCTCTTTGCTGGGCCTTGTCTCCTTCCTCAGGAGGATCCCCTGCCAGTCCAAATACACAGTAACGGGCAGGATTTAGCAACTGTCTGGTGTGGCACATGCCCTTTCACAGCTTCCCCCAAGGAAGATGTCATCACAGAGAATGTGGAGGAGCAGCATCCATGCGGTCAGTTGATGTCCTATGACTGGATCGGACCCGGTGAAGCAGAAGTGACTTGCATTCCCTCTTAGGACATGTATTGTCTTTATGAAATGCACCTGCTCAACTGAATGCTCATCAAGAGATGTGAAATGCATGACATGAATAGAAGGCACGGCTCTTCCTCACCTTGTTGAACCATTTTGGCCACACAATGGCATCTCTGTCCAAGGTGAATTTGGGCTCAGGTGATCTCTGCCTCTCTAAGCTCCCGAATTTCATTCTTAAAACAGACAAGTTGGGAAACTTGACCCAGTTTACAAGGTCAAAATTGGCTGCCAGTGCTCCATTTTCATCCAAATACACTCCGTCAACTGAATTATTGTGAAACTGGGGGTCTCTCAGGAATGGGTGAAGCTGGAATGGCAGACAAATCAAAAGCTTTGAGGAAACCAGAAGTCACATTTCATCTCCCAGATTTATCCTGGGGCTGATTGCAGTCATGTGGCTGGGAATGTCTCCTATTAGGAACAAGGATTCCAACTTCATCCCTGGAAACCCTTGGTCTGCTTCAGGAATTGGGAGAACTGGTCCCATTGGGCTGACAAACATCTTTTGGAATCTAGGACTGATATTAATGACTTCAAGGGGAAGATTTTGGGAATTCTTCCAAAGCAGCAAGTTGTCAGTTCTGCAGCAGGGTTGTGATCATCCACAAACTCACCTGGGATGTCAGTCAACTGCACTTGGGAACATTTGCTCTGGAGACTCACCAAAGATTGCATTTTAAATATTACGATTGGTGTGTGATCGGGCAGAATGGGAATCTCTTGCCTCAGGCATCAATTTCAAAACATCACTAAGGATGAGAAAACTAAGGTTGATTTCAGAGAACTATTGTGTGCTTGGTGTTAGTGATGGATTCAATGCAGAGATGCAATGCAAGGCATCTAATGCAAGAGGATGGGGGCCTGAAAGTCACAAAGAGGCAGAGGATGAGGCCATCCAGAAAACTAACCCAGGGCCCAGCAGAGGGTGAATGCAATATCCCAGAGAGGGTGAATGAGTCAGGCAACCTGACCAGGCACACTCAAGGTCTCAGTGTGGGTAGAATGTGGCTTGCATTCAAATGTGGATTATGGAAGAAGCAGAGATATCATGTGGTCCAAACTGAGCCAAGAGAACAAGCTGTGGCTGATTCAGCACAAACAACATCCAAAGAAAAACGCTGATTTGTTGCTACAGTGTGAAGTGTAGGTTGCCTGCCACAGTAGGCCATCACAACTGGGTCCACGGAACACGATAAGTCATGTTTCAAGGAAAAGCCACCTTTCATTTACCAACACACCCAACTGTTGAGAGTGTGCTGTAGTGTTGTCCAAACTCAGTCCATTGAGTAGCTAGAGGAATGTAAGCAACGGCCAACAAAATCCTCCCCCTTTGCATTTGGACTCTTTCAGAATGGCAGGATGGCGGACATTACGAGACAGGATGGCTTGGAACTATGATTGGTGGAATCACTAGGTGGACTGCATGCTCTGAACCTAGAAAGCAACCAGCAGGGAATGAAATACAGTGGAGTTTGCCTCATGAACATACAACGTCTGACCTCTGTTTCTCATATCCTCAACTCAGGGCAACAATTCTGGTCTGAGCAACTTAGCATTACCTTCAGAAATAATCTCCAAGACTGGAAAGAGCCTACCTGCCATGGATGAAGCCTTGGAACTTCTAGTCTGTCTCCACCCTCCACTCGCATCTTCTTGATTCTGGGGGAAAAGGCAGTGTCCAAGGTGCGGGCCACTGCCTGGATGGTGCTGTAAGAGAAGTAGCTGTCCAGGGACAGGGTTCTCTCTATATCTTCTTGGGGGAAGGATTCCAGCTTCTGGGACTCTCTGCATCTTGTCCACTCCTTCACTGATGTCACATGCTTAGAATAGGAGCAATTAAATGACATATTCACAAAGTCTTTCATAGCCGAGAAAAGAGCTGCAGAATTCTCATAGTTTGTCCCTTTGCTTGTCTGGAGGCTGAAGGAAAAAAACCCATGGACATGTTCTAAGTAGGCGGCAATGTATCTCAAATCCAGGGTAAAGTCCCACATAGCTGTGACAATCCAGACTTTGCCCACAATGGGTTTTATCTTCCCCTCAAGCGCTATTTGCACAATGAATATTCCATAGAGGAAGGAACTGGTCTCTGCACAATAAATATAGACATCGACTTGTCCCAACTTCTTCAGTGTACCAGCACGGAGCACTAAGGAATCTGCTTTCACTGCCTCGAGGGTTTGTGACACAAACACACAAATGCCATTCCTGAGGAGCTCAGGTGTCAAGGATCTCATGAACTTGTGGCCATTATCGGTGTCTAAAGCAAGGAGACCAACCATTGTCCATTTGAAATGCAGCATCAATTGGACGATCCCCAGGTACTGCACCCCTTCTTTGGGGACCATCCGGAAGAGAAAGGGGAACTGAGCTTGATCGCTCAGAACCTGCGAGGCAAAGGCATAAACGACCTAGGAAGGAATGGAGGAGACTGATGGGTGTTTTCATACACAACCAAAGTTTCAGTCTTCAGGTGATGAGATTATACATAATCCTACATATAAATCACCCTCATCCCAAGAAAAGCAATACTTTCTATGTATCAAAACATCAAGGTTTCAGGTTTCATTGTTGCAAAACACTGAAATAATGGATGATCTAAAAGGTCAGAACTAGGGTTGGGATGAGCCCTGTTGGAATCTGTCCCTTTAGCAGTCACACACTTCTTCTCATGGTGCACTCAGGGAACCTGAAGGATCTTGGTCCCCACATGGATTTCCCACTTCTATCTGAACTTTGGAGCAATCCTGAATTTCCATATTTGATGGCAGTTCCTGATGGTTTGTCCCCCTTTTCCAGTGGTGCAAACATGCATGATTCATGCCTTTCCCCACCTTCATTATGGCCTGACCAGTGCAGAATGGGGGCCACTGGTCATTTGAAGTGATTCACCCTGTTGCTGATATGTGTTGTCTGTTACCACGGAATGTGGAGCTTGAATTAAAACTCTTTGGGTAATTCTTTGATTCCTCTAGCGAGAACATGCCAGGAGGTCAACTGAACCTGAACAGGCTTCCCAGACTTATCCCACCTGCGGGACTTTGTAGATGCCCAACATGTTTGAAATCTGGACGGAGTTGTCGGAGTCCAGCGCTTCAAGAACAGCCAACCAGTGGTTCTTCCTTCCACAGTTGTAGTTGGGAACATTGGTTGGCCCCACTGAGAGCAGGTCTACGGCTGCGTCGGAAGTCATTCTGGCATCGTTATAGGTGTCATACACGTTGTAGCCCAGGGAGAGGTTAGGAAGGAGGCCGGCGTTCTGGTTGATCTCCTGAGTGGCAAAGAGGAAGGAGAGGATCTTCTCGTAATATGTGCTTCCTGCCCTGAAAAAATAAATGAGGAGCATCACCCACCTGTGTCTTGGCAATGGCCAATTATGGTTTGCTTTCACAAGCAGTTAATAATTTGGATCCCTCTCTTGAATGCACTCCTTAATGTTGTGAGGATGCTTGAGAGTGGAAAAGAAGCTAAGAGCAAATCAGTCCAAAATGAAACTAGATGTGGTGCCAGAAGAAGAGACTCCAAGGCTGGAAGGCACTCAGTGAACTACTAGGGCAGAGCAAAGGACAAAAATGAAAGCCCTGATGCTGGTGACACACCTGGACCAGAGCCATGAGGAAGCCTAGAGTGACTTGCACAGAGCTGAAAGATGAGGCTGATGCTGCACAACACACACATTTGGAACATGGAACACAAGCAGTAGCAGTCAAGGCAAAGCTGGAGCAACAAAGTGAGAAACAGAACTGATAAGCCCCGCAGTACTTGGAGTCAGTGAAGTAAAGAGGAGAGGAAAGGGATATTTTCAGTCAGATGGAAAGTGCATTGAAAGCTATAATAAGAATTCAGACAAAGTAATATCAGTCAGAATTCATGGAAAACCTGCCAACAGCACCTTGATTCAGGAGTATGCTCTAAGCAAAGAAGCTGAAGAAGATGAAAATGAAAACTTTTATGTAGCTGTACAAAAGGAAATTGAGAATGCCACAGAACAAGCTGGCAATCCTGGGTGTCTGGAACACAAAGTAAGAAACAGAGCAGAGTAAAATGTTGAAGCAGCCCATCAGGTCACTTTATACATGGACATGCACATGGACAGCACTAGAAGGTTATACAGAAATCAGACAGGCTTTGTAATTCAAGCAGAAAAGGTCATAATAACATGTATTTCTGAAATCTTTGACCATGAGCCAGAAGAACTGTGGGTTGAAACCAGGGAGCATGATGGGGAAATGCCAAAACACATTTCCTTTGCCAAAAAGAAAGGAAATCCTAGATGACAGAAAGAAGACTCACCATTGCTAAGGACAAGTGAGAAGCAGAAGTAATGGAGCAGAAGAATCCCGAATGTAAATTTTCAGCGACTAGCATGTAGAGACCCAAAGAAGAACTCTGAGGACCAGTGCAAAGAGAAAGAGCAGAATGACCAAAGTGGGGGGCGGGGGGGGGCGGATAAGAGACCTCTTCCAGAGCATCCAATAAATCGAAGGCAAATTCAAACCTCAGTTGGAATGGCTGAAAGACAGACTGTGAGACAGGGGGAGAACTACCTGACCAGGAAAAAAGAAAAGATTATAAAACAGAGATAAAAAGAGGATAGACTGCTTCAAAGTGGATTCTGCTGAGGAAACACCTGTGATATTAAAAAGTGAGGTGAAAGTTGCTCCAAAAGGACTTGGAAGGAAGAAGCAATTTGCAGTAGAGAGGATTCCAGCTGGAACAATCCAACCTGCAGAGACATAGAAACATGGAGACCTAACAAGCATATTCCAAGAAATATGGGAAATAAAGCCATGGCCCACAGACTGGGAACATCCAAGATACATCCCATTCCCCAAGAAAGGAGAGGCAAAGAGTGCAGCAACCAAAGGACCATCACATCAATCTCCCACATGAGCAAACTGATGGTCAAGGTGCTGCAACAGAGAATTTCACCTGGTTTGTAACCAGAAATGCCTGGTATTCAAGGTGTTTTCTGAAAAGGAAGAGGCCATCGAGATCATGTCGCAAACATACCATGGCTACTGGAGTGCAGCAGCAAACCCTGAAAAAGGCAGTATCATTTCTCCTGCAATAAAACTAAAAGATTCCAAAGTGTGTTGGCTGTCACCTTTGAGGTCATGTGTATTTCTGCATTATGCCAGTGCCACTTTCCAGGCGCCATCAGAGACGCAGCCCAATTTGCCCAACCACAAATCCCATTCTATCAAATTCAGGAGCAGATTTTGTGCAGCTGATTGTGTAGCTTATTTCAGCGCTGAGGTCCTTTATTTGTTTTAAAGAAATTCAGTAAAAAGTATGCCTCAGCACTGGGATTCAGTATGGCTTTCGAGGCCAACTGAAAGGAAAACTCATAAGAGGACAATGGAGAAGGCTGGATTCTTGGGAGACAGTCAATGGCAACCCCCTCCAACCTGGGCCCACCAGTTGTCCTGGATTCTGACCCAACACATTGCTGAGCTGCCTTCTCAGCCCAGCTGCTTCTGGAGAAAAGACCCCAGATGAACACATGCTGTGTTCACATGGCAGACAGCCCAGCAGGCCAGGCTGCTTCAAGCGAATCCACACGATGACTTACCGAAGCCGTCCATGAGAGGCAGGCTTGTCAAAAGTGTGTGGCACGAATTGAACGCGCTCTGCAGAGATGCCTGCACTGATGACATAGTCGCCAGGCCTGTAGTAATTCCGAGGGTGAGTTTCACCCCTTTCCCAGTTCCAGGGGCACCTGGCCTTGGGCATCCCCCAGGAGGCCTCTGGGTGAAGCACCAGCAGCAAGAAGAGTGGCCTGGCTCTTGGTCTGCAAGTCACAGCCTCCAGCCTCCTCTTGTGGCTAATTCGAGAAAGGATTAGGAGAACCAGGATCTTCCTTGCAAGCCACAGACCCTGCAGCTTTCCAAGTCGAGACAGAGCCTGGGCAGCCATGGCTCTGCATCCAGAGGGGATGAGAGGGCACCCCATGCCCTAAACCTTCCCCCAAGAGCTCAGTGGCAGAGGAGGCATGGATGTGCCTTCCCTTTGGCCTCTGGATGTGCATCAGCAACTCATTCTGCTCTTGAATCAGATGTTTCCACCAGTGGACTCAAGGGAGATCTGTCATGCTGGCCCATGAGGATTCCACAAAGCTGTACAAGAATAGCAGTAAATCACTCTCATTTCCATAATTATATGAACATGATTGGAACATCTCTGAAACTTTCTGAATGTTTTGCTCAGTGCCATGGGCAGGGACGCAGCTGGAGAGACACACACTCCTGAGCACTCCCTGATGCTGCTCCTTCGAGGCAACCAGGATCCAGTGACTCTTTTGCATATGTGTCCTGCAATGAGCCTGGAAGAGGGGACCTTCCATCCCACACATTTGCAAACTTTTCCCCAGCATGGCACCAATTGTCTAGCAGGATCTCCTTTTTAGGAAGAAAAAGGGGCCCACGAAGAATTATTACCCTTGAATTTCTTCCCTCCCCTTTTGGGGAACTCACTGGAGTTCAACTCAGAAAATCCCTAACTGGTACAACTGCCAGCTCTCTAAGGCTGAATAATATAGAAACATAGAAACAGAGTGAGTCAGAAGGGACCTCTGGGCCATCTAGTCTGACCCCAGGCTCCAGCCAGCTCTCCTCATGACATGCCTTCCATGTTCACTTTCCCCTCTGTTATTCAGCCTGAGCAACCAGGAATGCTTCCGAAACTTTCCAGACTTGCTGTTGAGTTCCATGGGCAGGTGCAAAACTGGAGAGAAACTGGGAGCAGCTCCCCTCCGGACAGAAGGTTGAAGGAGGGACTGAGCAGGAAACAGCTGGGGAGACATGGAGGCATGTCAGCCACAGGCGGTGAGAGCTGGAAAGGCCTCCTCCACCTTCTAGCACCAACATGGAGGTGGGAAGCAGGTTTTCTCCACTTAGGGAGGCTCCGGCTGATGAGGACATGGGGGACTGACCTGTTCAGGATCCCCAGGCTGGGGCCAGATGTGGCCAGGGGGTCACTGCAGAAGAGACAAGGGTCAAGGCACAGCTGTCTATTGACATTGGGAAGAGGCAGTGGTGAGTGATTGGCATCGGGGACTCCCTCCTAAGGGGTGGTGGCAGTGTGCCACTCTGTGAGGTAAGGGAAGTCTGTTGCCTGCCAGGCACACGCATCTGGCATGTGACAGACAGAGTAGAGCATCTGCTTTCCTGGCCACTTCTGGTGGTCCATGGGGGGACAAACAACACAGCCAGGCAGGGGGTGGGTGGGCTCAAGAGGGACCTTGCAGTCAGCAGACCCCTTAAGATCAGCGGGGAGGCCTTGTTCCGGGAACCCTCCTTGAAGGAAGAACAGAGGATGTCTACCCAGAGGAGGGCCTTCTCCGCAGTGGCACCCAGATTATGGAATGCACTCTGCCTGGCGCTGACATTATACTCTTTCCGGCACCAGGTAAAGACCTTTTTATTCAACCATCATTTTAACAATTAATGGGTTTTAGACATGTTAAGGTTTTTTTCTTTTGTTTTCAATCGCACTTTCTATTTTTTATTTTGTATTTTAGTTTATAATGTTCAATTTTAGATATTTTAGATATTTTAATGATTGTAGTTTAGTATTGTATTTCATAAATTTATATTATGCAAGCCATCCTGAGTGCTTCCGTGGAAGGATGGGATATAAATGTGTAATAAATAAATAAATAAACAAGCCTTTTACCCAGTGTGAGTTCTTTGATGGTTTCCAAGCTGACTTTTGCTGAAGTTCTTGCCACATTATTTGCATCTATATGGCCTCTCCCTAGTTTGAGTCCTTTGATGTGTAGTGAGATTTCTACTTACACTGAAGCTGTTTCCATATTCTATGCATGTATATGGCCTTTCCCCAGTGTTCTCTGATGGTTCACAAGACCTCCCCTGTCACTGAAGCTCTTTCCACATTCCATGTATCCATAAGGCCTCTTCCCCAGTGTGCCTTCTTTGATGGATTGTAAGTTGTTGCCTCCAGCTGAATCTGTTTCCACAATACATGCATTTCTATACATGGCCTCTCTCGTTTGGGTCCCTTTATATGTAGTAAGATTTCCAGGTTGACTGAAATGCTTTCACATTCCATGCATGTATACAGACTCTGTCTTTTTCTTGCATTCTTTGATGCATGCTAAGAGTTTCATTAGCACTTAAGTTCTTTCCACATTAAAGTGCACAGGTGAACCACATCCACTGCAGCCCTTATCAAAGAGTTTCACAAGGTTTGCTTGCAAGGATCTATTTTTATGGAATCCATCCTGCATGGCTTGTTGTTGTTATTAGTTGCGAAGTCGTGTCTGACCCACCGCGACCCCATGGACAACATTCCTCCAGGCCTTCCTGTCCTCCACCATCCCCCACTGAAGCTCACACCAACTGCTTCAGTGACTCCATCTAGCCACCTCATTCTCTGCTGTCCCCTTCTTCTTTTGCCATCTGTTGTTCCCAGCATTAGGCTCTTCTCCAGGGAGTCCTTCCTTCTCATTAGGTGGCCAAAGTATTTGAGTTTCATCTTCAGGATATGGCCTTCTAGGGAGCAGTCAGGGTTGATCTCCTCTAGGACTGACCGATTTGATCACCTGGCAGTCCAAGGGACTCGCAGGAGTCTCCTCCAGCACAATTCAAAGGCCTCAATTCTTCAGCGCTCAGCCTTCCTTATGGTCCAACTTTCACAGCTGTACATTGCAACTGGGAAAACCATAACCTTGACTATACACACTTTTGTTGCCAGGTTGATGTCTCTGCTTTTTAGTCTCTGCTGTCTAGATTTGCCATAGCTTTCCTCCCCAGGAGCAAGCGTCTTTTAATTTCTTGGCTGCAGTCCCTGTCCACGGTGATCTTGGAGCCTAGGAAAATAAAATCTGTCACTACCTCCATTTCTTTCCCATCTATTTGCCAGGAAGTGAGAGGACCGTATGCCATGATCTTAGTTTTTTAATGTTGCAAACCTCCAATCCCTATCTAGTGTTTCTAGACCTTTCCCTATTACGAACCTTTCCATTGTCTTTCCTAGAAAGGATGTAAGCCTGATTGACATATTATTCCTCATATCCCCTCCACTACATTTTTGAAGATTGGAACCACTGATGCCACCTTCCAATCCTCTGGAAGTTCTTCCATTTTCCATGAGGCCTCAAAAATGAAGGCCAATGGATGTGAGAGCACCCCTGCCAATTCCTGAAGAACTCTTCGGTTTAGCCCATCAGGGCCTGGCACATTTATAACATTCAGGGCCCTGATGAGCTCTTCGCCTTCTAGGATGGTGACTCCAATCTGGGCCCCCATAACCCCAGCCTCATCTAGTCCTTCGGTAGATCTCCCCCAACCCACTTTGTGCAGAAGACAGAAGCAAAATGATAATTGAACATCTGTGCCTGTTCCCTTACATCAGCTCACAGATACCCTCCCTCCCTTGTAAGTGGTCCCATCACCTGTTTCCCCTTCATCTTCCTATTTACATGAAGGTAGACGTTCTTTGTGTTGCTGTTGAGATTCTTTGCAAGTCTCAGCTCATAATCAGCTATAGTCTTGCAAAGAGTCCTTCTCCATCATGCCACCTCCTCCTGGTATTTATTTATTTATTTAAATATTTATATGCCGCCCCTTGCAGCAGCCTCGGGGCGGCTCACAATACCAAACAAATATAATACTAAAAACATATACAATATTTAAAAAATCCTTTTCTCCTCTTGCCCCAATGTCCATTTCCTGTGGAGATCCTTCATCCTTCCAATCCCTCTTACCACCCTCCCCACTTTCCTAATCAGCTGTATACTAAATCCTGCACCAAGACCTCCCTTTCTAGAGCCATCCACCCATCTTGAACTCCTTTGCCATGCAGTACCCTCCCCAGGAGACTTTCACCAGTCGGACCTTCAATTGACTGAAGTTGGCCATGAGAAGTACCAACTTCTAGTACTTGACGTACCGCTCATACCCATTCCCCTGATCTCAAATTCTAAGATGGAGCGGTCACTCACATGTGGAGCTCCCCTAATCTGCACATCATAGCTTCCCTAATTGACACATCAATTAATACAATCATGTATAATCAAATGAAGATTTTGTTCTGAAGCTCTTTCCACATTCCATGCATCTCTATGGTCTCTCCCCAGTGTGGGTCCTTTGATGTTTTCTTCCACAGAAGCTCTTTCCACATTCCATGCACATATAAGGCCTCTCCCCAGTATGGATTCCTTGATGAGCTATAAGTTTTCTGGGTGAACTGAAGCTTTTACCAGATTGCATGCATTTAAAAGGATTTTCACCAGTATGTGTCCTTTGATGGTTCATGAGATGATCACTCCAGTAGAAACTCTTTCCACACTCCACACATTTATATGGCCTTTCCCCAGGGTGTTTACTTCGATGTTTCATAAGAGAGTGACTCTATCTGTAGCTCTTTGCTCATTCAAAGCAATTAAATGGCTTTTTGCCAGTGCGAGTTCTCTGATGCCTCATAAGATTTCTGTTTAAACTGTAGCTTTTTCCACATTGTATGCATTTAAAAGGCTTCTCACCAGTATGTGTTCTTTGATGGTCCATGAGATTATCTCTCTGGTACAAGCTCTTTCCACATTGCATACATTTATATGGCCTCTCCCCACTATGGATTGTTAATGTTTTGTAAGATGTTGTAAGGGGTGTATGGGATGATCAGGGAGGGGCAGCACCTCTGGTGTAGGGGCATGTTGTGTCCTCTTAGGGCAGCTCATCCACCTTTAGTCCCCACTTGTCATGCAGCTCTCACCTGTGGCTCCCAGTAGCTGTAGCATGCAAAGTGGCCACACCCCGAGCAACAGCTTCGACAGGCTGGCCACACCAGGTAGAGAGTAGCCGCTGGGTCTAGACCTTTGGTGAGATAGGGATTTGTCTGTCCCAAGCATGTGAAGACAGACTTCGGCGGATTGAGTGGATGAGACCTAATAGAATAGGACAAACAGTCATGAAGGCGGTTTTTGCAAGCGTTGTGGTATGCTAAGAGCATGGCAAGACACATAGATGCCCTGGTCAACCACTGCACCCAGCCCATCTCCAACTGTCTCAACTCTTGTCCTGCCACTGGAGCAAGATGGATTCTGGGAAGAGAGATTGAGGCTGACTATTCGCACCTCTCCCTCACTTTAATCCAATCCATGCACAAGTCTTGACATCCTCAGTTCATCTAAAGTCCTTTGGCGATAGGTGAGTGACAAAGCAGCAGGTGTGGATACACTGGGAGCTGTAGCTGCAGACCTGCACACAGGTGGATCAGGTCTAATGGTCGTCTTCTTGCTGACTGAAGCAACAGCTGGATTTGGTGTCTACCTGAGTGACTAAGCAGCCCTCTTTATGTTCGCACTGCTCACCTCCGTAGCAAGAGCAAGGGGTTAGAAAAGGTGCCCTAAACATTGTTTGCTTCACAGAACTGTGGCCCGCTTACTGTGGCTGGAGGGGATCCCATCTTATGCGGTCGAACAACAAAACTGGAAACAAAACGCAAACACAAGTTAACACCACTGACTATTGGCACATGGTATGTACGCACGCTTCAAGACAACCCCTCAGCAGATCAACCAGAAAGAACAGCCCTGGTTGCCAGAGAGCTCACAAGATTTAACATCGATATTGTGGCCCTGTGTGAAACTCGCCTAGCCAATGAAGGTCAGCTCACAGAAACAGGAGGCAGTTACACATTCTTCTGGTGTGGACGTAGCAGTGACGAATTTCGTGAATCTGGAGTTGGCTTTGCAGTTAAGAATCATCTTGTCCCCAGACCTGCCAGTCTTCCCAAGGGCATGAATGAACGACCCATGACAATGCATCTCCCACTACCGAGAGGAAAGCAAGCCACACTGATCAGTGCCTACACCCACAATGACGAATCTAGATGAAGTAAAGGACAAGTTTTATGAAGATCTCGATGCCCTACTCTCATCTGTGAAGCACACCAACAGGCTGATTCTATTTGGTGATTTCAACACGAGAGTAGGATCCGATCACTCTGCCTGGGATGGTGTCATTGGAAAAAATGGAATCGGCAAATATAACAGCAGTGGCCTACTACTACTGAAGACATGTGCGGCTCATGATCTGATCATTACTAATACCATCTTCCATCTGCCCACTCACAAAAAGACGTTCTGGATGCACCCACGCTCCAAGCACTGGCATCTCATTGGTTATGTCATAATGCAGAGGAAAGACAGACAGGATGTAAGGGTGACCAAGGTCATGCCAAGTGCTGACTGTTGGACTGACCACAGACTCATCATCTCCAAATTAAGCCTTCACATCAAGCCTAAGAGATGTCTGCAGGGAAACAAATCTGTGATGAAAAAGATCAATGTCAGTAAACTGTGGAACCCCAACACAGCAGCTTCACTAGCAGAAGATCTTGACAACCAACTCTCAGAGCTGCAATTAGAGGAAAATGCTGAGAAGGACTGGGAACACTTCCAGGATATTGTGCACTCTTCTGCACTAAAGGTTCTTGGACCCTCACACAGGAAACAGCAGGATGAAAATGATGAAGAGATCAAGGCCTTACTTGCTGAAAAGCACCGCCTTCACTGTGCTCATCAGAATGACCCATTGTCAACAGCTAAGAAAAATGCCTTCAACAACACTCGCAGGACTGTACAGAGCAAGCTTCGCAAGATGCAGGACTCCTGGTTGAGTGCCAAAGCAGATGAAATCCAGAAGTTTGCTGATAGAAACGATGCCAAACGGTTCTACGAAGCCCTCAGATCCTTGTACGGACCTCAGCCCTCAGGGAGCTCCCCTCTACTGGACTTAGATGGTGCAACAATCATTACTGAGAAGACTCTGATTCTACAGAGTTGGGCTGAGCACTTCCAATCCGTACTGAACCGCCCATCCTCCATCAATAACGAGTGATTGACAGAATGCCCTAGGCGGATATCAACCACAGCCTGGATGTCCCTCCATCAAAGACTGAAACCCTACAGGCCTGTGGCAAGGCCCCAGGATCTGACGCGATCCCAGTGGAAGTCTATAAGGAAGGTGGTGCAGTGCTTGTCGAGAAACACTCAGCTGTTCCAGTCCTTCTGGAATCAAGGATCCATTCCTCAGGAACTGCAAAATGCATCCATCGTACACCTCTACAAGAGGAAAGGAAATTGACAAGTCTGCGATAATCATAGAGGACTATCACTGCTCTCCATCGCAGGCAAGATCCTTGCACGTGTGTTGCTGAATCACCTGATTGACCACCTGGAACAGGGTCTACTACCCGAGACACAGTGTGGCTTCTGCAAAGAGCGTGGCACTGTGGACATGATCTTCACAACCCGACAGCTCCAAGAGAAGTGTCAAGAGAAGAATCGTGAACTGTACACCATCTTTGTGGATCTCACTGAGGCTTTTGACACTGTCAGTCGTAAAGGTCTGTGGTGCATCATGTCAAAGTTTGGGTGCCCTGACAGATTCATCCTGATGGTACGTCAGTTCCATGATGGCATGACGGCTCGTGTTTTGGACAACGGAGAAGCTTCAAAGGCCTTTCCCATCACAAATGGCATCAAGCAAGGGTGCCTGCTGGCACCAACTCTGTTCAGCATAATGTTTTCAGCCGTGCTGACAGATGCCTTTCAGAACAACTCCTTGGGGGTCAGCCTGAAATACAGGACCAAAACTGTTCAACCTGTGAAGACTCCAGGCTGTCACAAAGATAAAGGAGACTGTGCTACGAGACCTCCTTTTTGCTGACAAGTGTGCCCTGAATGCTGGATCAGAGCAGGAAATGCAAGCCAGCATGGGCAAATTCACAGCAACATGTGCCAACTTCAGCCTCCTCATCAACACAATGAAAGCCAAAGTGATGCATCAGCCCCGAAAGCCCAACACCAAGAGCCCACCATCACAGTGAAGGGACAAAAGCTGCAAGCAGTGGACCAATTTACATACCTTGGCAGCACCCTTTTCCGCGCAGTGACAATTGACATCGAGGTCAACTGCAGAATCACCAAGGCAAGCTCTGCATTTGGCAGACTGCTGACCAAAGTGTGGAACTGCTGTGGAATAAGCCTTGCTACAAAGCTTAAAGTCTACTGAGCAGCAGTGCTAACTACCCTGATGTATGCCAGTGAGACTTGGACTGTATACAGGAGGCACGCTAGGCAGCTGAACCACTTCCACATGACTTGCCTCCGCAGACTTTTGAGGATCCGATGACAGGACAAGGTGCCAGACACAGAAGTCCTCTCCAGAGCAGGCCTGCCATCAGTTCACACCCTGCTGATGAAAGCCCAGACATGCTGGGCAGGCCGTGTTGCAAGGATGCCAGAACACCACATCCTCAAACAGCTGTTCTATGGTGAGCTGTCTCAAAGAAAGTGATCACACGGGGGACAAAAGAAGTGATACAAAGACACGCTGAAAGCCTCTCTCAAGTCCCTGGTTATCGACACCACCTGCTGGGGGACCCTGGCACAAGACTGATTGATATGGTCCATGCTGATCCACCAAGGCTGCCAATCTTCTGAAGCCGGAAGGACAACCATAGCACAAGAGAAGCGAGTATTCCATAAAGTCAGAGTTGCAAATGTTACAACAGTGGTGCCCACACATCTGCCCGACATGTGGCAGAACACTCTGTGTCCATACCGGCCTTATCAGCCACCTGCAGACACATCGTGGACAGCTCACAACCCATTAGATGTCAAGGTCCTCATCGAAAACAATGGATGAACATCATCATCAGCTGTAAGCCAGAGCAGACAAGCCATTCTGTCGAATACACAATCACCTCTACAATGTTGCTGCATAGTCCCTGCAGGAATTCACAGTTACCAAGAAGCTGGACAGGAAGGCCTGGAGGAATGTTGTCCATGAGGTCACAATGGAGCAGAGGGGCATGAGGCTGGAGGGGCGGAGTGCTGGGTGGCGGCACAGGGAGACTTGCAGCTGGGGGAGCTCAAGGTGGGAATTGGGCGAGCGCTCCCTCAGCCAGGAATAGTAGAAAAGGCGGCAGCTGGTCTTGGCATAGAAAGGTGCTGGGGAGTTTGGGTCCGGGGGAGATGAGGGAGGATGGGCACAGGAGAGGGAGAGGAAGCCGAAATTGGAGGCGGTAGATGTCAGTTGTTCAGATGCTGGCCCTGCTCAGGAAGGGGTTCCATGTAGTTGAGAGGTCTTGGGGCAGTCAGAGCACCCCACTTAACTTGGAGGGGCCCTGAAGCCAGTCACTGCCCCTTCCCCACTGCTTCTCAAAAGACCTTATTTTGCTTGTTCGTAGCTGGCAGCTGCCACCTGTCACAGTCCTGACTTGAACAGGGGTGTCATTTCGAGAGTTTCCAACAGTTCCCTGTAAGTCCCGTACTAGAGAGGCCTGCTGGGCATGCACCTGTGTGTTGTGTGGCACTTCTCTGCACAGCCACATGGGCTCAGGTTGCCTTTGCTGCTCTAAAGACCACCTTGCATCCCCCTGCATTCACACCTCACATTTGGGACACATTTATTCCCCCTTCAAACAGTCTTTACTTCCCCAGAGAATCTCAGGAACCGTCGTTTGTGGGGGCACTGAGTGTCATCAGAGGACCCCTCTTTGTCCCATGGAGAGGGACAATTTCCAGGGATCCAGGGGAAGAGTGACTGACTTGCCCACCATTCTGAGAACTGTAGCTCTGGCAGGCAAACCTGAGTTTTCAAGCAATGCTTAGCCCCAGAATTATTTGGGAGAAAGAATGGCTAAAGTGGAAGTAAAGTCTCCTAACTGGAGTACATTCCCTGGATTTAATGGTGAAAATTAGCCATGCCTTCTGCTGGGCTTAAGTTTCTCTTTCTGTTAGGCTAATGTATGCATGACGCATCCAGTGAAAGAAGATTAAAAGATGACTGGAAATTGTCAGAAACTGGACTGTAGACTCATGAAGGATCTCCCACACAAACATGGGCATGCAGAGAAGAGCACAGAAATTAAAAGAAACCAAAGAATTTTTCAAAGAGTAAGTCTCTGGGTAGGAACTGCCTTATTAATTCCATAGAAGCCATGCTGGGAGCAGAGCAGGGTATTTATTTATTTGACAGATTTCTATGCCGCCCCCTTGCCAACTAGCCTCAGGGCGGCTCACAACACAGGGAAAACAATATATAGAAAACACACAATCTAAAACAATATGCAATCTAAAACTGGCCCATCTCATAGTCACATAGGGTAGAAACATAATAAAGAATTAATTCTTTCCTAATGAATAAGATAAAAAGATGTAACTTCTGCAAGCTTTCATCTCTTCACCCTGAAAAAAAGATAAATCTCAGCTTGCATTCGCTATCCTCAGAAATTCAAACAAGGGTGCCTCTAATGGAGTCTGGCCTTCTGGTGTGGATCTGACTCTCATGAAGGTACCCCTAGTGACATATTTGCCCCTAAAACAGATTTCAGGGCCTCTTTCCCTTATTGGGCCCCATTCTAGGATCTTCTGGACCCCCCTTTTGGTAGTGGGCGCACAGAAACGATGCCACGCCTGATTTTGGGGCTCACTTGTCGGAGGTGGATGCTCTCCTTGCTTTATTCTAATCAAGGAGACCCCCGTGCTCAACTGGGGGAAATGTGGCGCATCCAGGGGCGATTCGGGATCTGGCTTTTCCAGCCCCCTCGAGGGAAGCAGTTCCGGAGTGGACGGGCAGCAGGGGGCTCGCTTCGCTTCCGCTCCTGCTCCGGAGCTCAAGGAGGAGCGCTGTGCTGCCTGTAGAGGCGGGAAACCGGCGAGGGGAGGCCCTGCACACGCGTTTCGGCAGCAAGACTGGCTTGGAGAAACCCGCTGCGTGGCGAGAAGGTGAGCTCGTGGGGGTGGTGGAAAAGGAAGGAGAAGGGAGAGCGCCAGTGGTTTGCACTGGACGATCTTCCCTTCTCAGGGGCGCTCCCCGGAGAGGGCTTGAATCCCAGCATGTTGTGGAGCAGCTGTGTGGGGAGCGGGTCTTGCATGGGGCAGGAGGGGGGATCCTGCCCCTCAGGTTGTGGGGCGGAATGGGCGCGGAGTGCGGTCGCAGAGCTGTGGAGAGCCCGGCTGCACTTCCCTTGCCTTGAACAGCCGCATCTCCCTCCGTCCTGCCGCCGCGCAAGATGGGGCCGGGCTGGGGGACTAGGCGTGATTCCGGGCAGGCACTTCTGGGCCTCCCCAGGTGGGGCTCGAGGTGGCGCCCGCTGGAGCTCCTGCTCCGGAAAAATCTCGAGGAGTCCTTCCAGAAGTGTCCCGGCGCCTACGCAGGGAAGGGGCAGCCCTGACGGCAGAGGGGTTCGTATTCCCCTCTTCGTGGGCCACCCTGGACCACGTGGTCCTCCCAATATGGGGACGGCATGAACTCCTGTGGGGGCGGCCCCAAGGGAGCCCGTGTGTGCCAGAGGGACCCCGCTCGGATCCTTCCTCGGAGCCGAGGCCAGGAGTGAGGCCAGCCGCGACTCGGTTGCAAGGCCTGCCTTTCGGTGCTGGGTGCGATTCCAGGCATCGCCGGTCGTGGTGGAAGTTTTCTTCCCTAACTGTCGGGTCCTGGAAAGCTTTCAGTGCCACCTTGTGGCCTCAGCGCCTGAGTGCAAATGGGGCGGCTTCCTAGCTTCCTGCTTCCCCTGCCGGGCTCCCTCGCAGAGCTCTTGTGGAGGTGAAGCGGGACAGGTATATGTGCTCCTCTAAAAGTCTGGCAGGGGTATCGAGCGGGAACAGCCAGGTGTGCAAGTATTCAGCTTCATTTCTTCACAGGACAAAGGGTGGCAGAACTCTTGTCTTTCTCTCTTGCTTTCCCTTATAATCTACTCCCAGTAGAACACACGCAAGCTTTATTTCTACTTCCTTTTGAGGAGATGGTTTAGCACTTGGTCAAATGTCCATAAATCCATGCCGAAATCCCCAATCCATACAGGCAGTAAACTAGAGAAAGCTGCATTTAGGCAATTCCCCAGTGGACTTGACTGCCCAGCCTAAAGTTTTCATTTTGCCATTGTCCCCAAGCAGGTGCTTTGCAGGAGAGGAAGATTGAAGAGCATCGGTTGGCCTTTTAAGTAAAATAATGGAGCATTAGGTGGGGAGAGCAACCTTCAAATAGCAAAGAAAATTGAAGAAGCGTGACACTGACCAGGTAAAGCTAAAGGGAAAAACAAAGAGCAAGTGGTGTTCAAGTAGTTTTCACCAAGCTGTGGTCCATCACTTTAATTGTGTGTCCGTGCGTGTGTGTTTTTGTATGCTATCCCAATTTGTTTCTCTTAGGTGTTGCATAAGATAGATGGAACCTGCTTCCTCTGAGGTTCCTTGATCTGAACTGTGCACACAGCACCCTTGAAAATTAGTTTTCCTTTCTCACTGCCAAGCTACCTAGGGAGAATAGGGCTCACTTAAATGTTAGTGTATGTGATGACTTGTGTTTAAATGCAATCTGCAAGAAAGCTGCTTTTTGGAGGGGCATTGAAAAAATAAAAGGGATTATGTTGGAGGTGCTGAAATGAAAATGCCACGTTTGCCTTGTGCACAAATGAGTTCATTACTTTCAGCCATTATCTCCTAATCAAGTTTTCATTGGGTCTTTCTTCCCGAGCAGGTGAATGGCAAGACAATAGAAATGAAGCAGTTCTATGTGTCCTCTCATCAGAAACAAGTGAGCATAAAGTGAGAAAATAGTTCCAAATCCAAACAGGATTAAAAAAGAAAAATGAAACTAAGTGAGGAACATGAGAAAACAATCCTAAATTTCTGACGGTACTGGAGGTCATAACCCTTAATTCCAGAAGGTTGCACAAAAAGTTGCTGGGGAAGGGATCTAGGGTGTGACAATTCACCAAAAGACAGTTGAAACAAATACACAAAGTGTAGAAAACACAGAGACCAAATGAAATGTGCAGAATATTATAGAAGCATCCATGTAGGCATGATTTCAATCTAAAAAGAGAGCACGAGGCTTAGCGAGCCTGAGGGATCCCAGACTTTCAGGAAGCCATATTGAATTATGGAAATTAGGCAGAACTTCAGTGCCAGTGGAAGTTCTTTTAAAGATGGACAAATTCACACTGGAGAGGAGCCTGATAAATTCAAGCAATGTACTACAAGTTGCATTGATTCTGGAAATCCTGCTAGACGTCAAAGAATGCATCCAGGGAACACACAAAATAAAGGCATTGACTGTGGAAAGATCTGCAGTGCCAGTGGGAATCTTACTCTACATCAAAGAATCCAAACAGAAGAGAGGCCATATGGATGCATGGAATGTGGGAAGACCTTCAGCCACAGCAATTCTCTTAAGAAACATCAACGAACACACACTGGGGAGAAGCCATATAAATGTATGCAGTGTGGTAAGAGCTTCTACCGGAGCGATCATCTCATGAACCATCAAAGAACTCACACTGGAGAGAAACCATACAGATGCATGGAATGTGGAAAGAGCTTCAGGCTCAGTCAACATCTCAAAAAACATCAAAGAATCCATAGTGGGGAGAGGCCATATAAATGTATGCAATGTGGTAAGAGCTACCAGAGCAATAATCTCATGAACCATCAAAGAACACATACTGGTGAGAAACCTTTTAAATGCATACAATGTGGAAAAAACTTCAGTTTAAGGGGAAGTCTTACAAATCATCAAATGATCCATACTGGGGAGAGGCCATATAGATGCATGGAATGTGGAAAGAGCTTTACTGAAAGTGGAAGTCTTAGAAAACATCAAAGAATGCACACTGGGGAGAGGCCATATAGATGCATGGAATGTGGAAAGAGCTTCACTGAAAGTGGAAGTCTTCGAAAGCATGAAAGGACCCACACTGGGGAGAGGCCATATACATGCATGGAATGTGGAAAGAGTTTCACTGCCAGTAGAAATCTTAATATGCATCAAAGAACCCACACTGGGGAGAAGCCATATAGATGCATGGAATGTGGAAAGAGCTTCAGTCAAAGTGGAAATCTTTATACACATCAAAGAATCCACACTGGAGAAAAGCCATATAAATGCATGAAATGTGGAAAGAGCTTCAGTGAAAATGGAAGTCTCCGAAAGCATGAAAGAACCCACACCAGGGAAAAACCATATACATGCATGGAATGTGGAAAGACCTTTGCTGAAAGTGGAAGTTGTGCTAGACATGAAAGAACCCACACTGGGAAAAAGCCATATAAATGTCTGGAATGTGGAAAGAGCTTCACTGCCAGTGGAAGTCTTACTATACATAGGAGAATGCACACTGGCAAAAAGCCATACAAATGCATGCAATGTGTCAAGAGTTTCAGCCGGAGTCAACTTCTTACAAAACATCAAAGGACCCACACTGGAGAGAGGCCATATAGATGCATAGTATGTGAAAAGAGCTTCATTGAATATGGAGGTCTTCTGAAACATCAAAGAATACACACTGGGGAGAGGCCCTATGCATGCATGGAATGTGGAAAGAGCTTCAGCCAGAGCAATCATCTTACAAACCATCAAAGAACTCACACCGGGGAGAAGCCGTATAAATGCATTGAATGTGGAAAGAGCTTCAGCCAGAGTCAACATCTTATGAAACATCAAAAAACACACACTGAAAAGAGGCCATAGAAATGTTTGCCATGTGGAAAAAGATTCTACCAGAGTGATAATCTGATGGACCATTTTCAAAGAACACATACTGGCAAGCCATTTCAATACATGTGGTTTGAAAAAATTTCAGTTTTAGTGGAAGTCTTACAAGCCATCAAAGAATGCACACCAGGGAGAGGCCTGATCTGTGCATGGAATTTGGCAAGAGGTTCTGCCGGAGTCAACATCTTATGAATCATCAAAGAGCGCACACTGGGTTAAGGCCATAGAGAGGCATAGAATGTGGAATGAGATTCAGAACAGAATCTTCATCTTAGTGTACATAGATATACTCATGGGAGAGAAGGCATTTAAATGCATGAAATGTATTCAGGCAAAGTGGTAGTCTTGCAAACTGTGATACTGCCGATACCTGAGTACAGGCACAAATGTGGAAAGAGCTTCAGTGATAGAGAAAGGTAGTTTGAATATTCAATTATCCACACTGGAGAGATCTTGGTGAAAAGCATAGAATATGGAATATGTCAGGTGTGGCTAGTACTCCTCTGGGGAGACTGGGGCCCAGTTCTTTTCAAAATTTTTATCAGTGACTTAGAGAACGAGGTGCAGGGAATGCTTGTCAAACTTGCAGCTGCCACAAAATGGGTGGAATAGCTAATACCCTCATAGCATGTGCTGATTGCTCTTAGCTACAAGCCTCCACTAGTTTGAAAGGGAAAACTCATACAGTAAATATGCAAACCCATTTCAAATAAAAATGTCATAAAACATGTGTTGGGCCTGGACTAGGCCTTGTTTAAGTAAAATTGCTGTCCTAGAGTTACCTTGCTTAGCTCACTAGGCGTTGTTTTCCAAAAACCCTGGGAGATTGCCAAAGAACATACACGCAGCTTTGAGAGATTACATCTGATCAGTAGCTATTATTGGCCTATGCCTTGTTATATGCTTAGTTTATTCAAGTTGTGCTAGTGTATGTGCTGGGAATCTTGACTGACACTAATGAGAAGTTTCAGGAGTTGGCTTGTGGCCAGATAATGATGAGAACATCATATGCTACAAATTGCTGTGATGGGAAGCTGCATTATGTGTAAATGTTGACTTACTAATGAAGTAATCAAGTACTTCCACACTGCTTAGCCACTGCTCCTGGGTAACACCACCTCCTCTTCAATGAGCAGTCTATTTAAGATGCTCATTTTCTTTTATGTCCTGTTTGGCTACCAAACTTCCTTGAGGGGGATTCGCTGAATGTCTGTTCCAGCTTACTGGACCTTGCCTGTTTTCACAACACAGGCTCCTTTAAGTAAAAGCTTTGATATTTTTACTTTTTCCCTTTCTGTAGTCCAATCAGGTAAATTGTTCCAGGTGAAGTGCTCCACAGGCCAGCCATGTGATGCAGCTGCAAAAAGAGCAAATGCTATTTTGGGATGCAGTAGTAGAAGTATTACTTTCAAATCACCAGAAATAATGGTTTCCCTATACTCTTCACTATTGTAGAATACTGTGTCCCGTTCTGGGCACCTGATTTAAGAAAGGTGCAAAAAAACTAGAAAGTGTTCAGAGGAGGAGGACTGGAAAAAACTCCTCTGAGGAAATACACAGAGAACTAGGCATGTTTAGCCTTGAGAAGACTTAGGGGAGATATGATAGCGCTCTACATGTACCTGAAAGGCGGCCACAAAGAGGAAGGCCAAGATCTCTTCTTGCTGGTACCAGAGTGAAGGACATGGAATACTAAAGTTGCAACAACCCAGATTCAGGCTAGAGATCAGGAAAAGTTTCCTCACTGTCAAAGCAATACAGCAGTGGAACCAATTGCTTGGAGAGGTGGTGGGCTCTCCACACTAGAGACATTCAAGGCAAAGCTGGCAGCCATCTGAGTGGGATGGTGTAAACTGGTGACTTGCAACAGTAGGGGGTTCACACAGTGGCCTTCTTGGCCCCATTCCTACTCTGCTCTTCTGTGATTCTATGATCTCTCTGTGTATGTGATCAAGTACCCAGTGCGCTTGGGGTCTCCTGCTTAGGTTTAGTACTATGTCAACATGACACCCCAAGTCAAGAGCCAATCAACTGGTAGGGCGGCAAATGCCATCTAATGGGTTCTGCTTTTTGAGGTAAACATGCTCAGGGATTATTTCTTGGTATACATGTGTATAAAAGAGGACTGTTTCCATTGTCCTGGGAACCTCTCAACTTTTATTTGCTGAGATCCCCTTTCTTCTGGAATAAAATTTGCTCCTGTTGTTTACTTCTGTTCTTATTGGGACTGGCACACCAGAAATGAACCACTGCTTTTTCCAACATTATGAGAAATCTGTTTTCAGTAGAGGAATGACAGTCATTTTCTGTCATTTTCAGAGTAGTCCAGCAACACCACCATCAACTACACAAAAGACACACTTTCAGGGAGATCCTCTATGCCCCATGTTGTGGGATGAGCTGAGCTTGTGGGATGGGCTCATTTACCACCCACATGAAACCAGAGTTTTTGTCTGGTGCAAAACACAAGAGAGTGAAAACGAAAACAGTTGTGAAATGAACCTGAGGAAGAGGTAAGAGGTGGCGTAAAGCATCCAGCTTGGGGGAAATTGTCCCTCAGTGTGAGCAGTAACAGGATTGCCCAGAACTATTAGGGCGTAGTACCTCCTTGGACCACCTTCTCATGCAGGCACCAGGACTCCTCCACTGTGCCTGTCTAGCTGGGCCAGTGCAAGAAACAGGTGGCATTTCAGAGAGAGCTGCTTTGGAAGTTCTGCATTCCAAGCTTCCTGCACAGTATTTGCAACTTCCACACTGGGGAGGCCATGCATCATAAAGCTCACATTTGGTTCCTTGTCATCACTACTATTGAGGTCTTATCCTGCTTGTTTCCACCAACATGGAGCACAAGGTGACTTACTTGGCCTTCCTCCACCCCAGTTTATCTCCACAACCACCCTGCCAAGCACATTCAGCTGAGGGTGAGTGACCCCAAATCGCCAGATGAGCTTTGTGGGTGAGGAGGGGACTAGATGCCAGATCCCCCAGGCCCCCAGTCCAGCCTTCTTCCCACCACAGCATCCCATGGGTAGACACTGAAGTTTTATGTACTTAATTTTGCCAGTCAGGTAGGGTGAATGTTACACATTTAGCTACATGCGTAATCAAATTAACAGGTGATGCACTGGATCTGATGGGTGGACACACACGGACCCATTACATGCATCCAGGTGAGCAAACATGCTAGCAGCACTGGAAAATATTGAAGGTGAGAAGTTGCCAGCACCAGCTCGCATGCACCGGAAAGGCATTGGAAGGGGACATTTGCTCTGGCATGGATTTTCCCACTCTCCTCCTACTTTGGTTGCACCACCTGTGTGCTATTGTAAATGAATTACAACCCACCATCTCCAAGGACTCACTGTGGGCAGCCCTGAAGTTCCCACACATGCTTCTCTCCAGTGCACCTGTCCATGGAACTGAACAGTGAGTTTGGAAAGTTTTGGAGGCATTCCCTGGAGTTCAGGCTGCGTAACAGTGGGGATTGTATTCAGTCTCCTGCAGATGGCAGTCGTACTGGTTAGAGATGCTCTGAGTTGAACCTCCAGGGGACTTGGGTGAGCTCCCCAAAATGGAAAGAACAAATTCAAGGGTAACAGTTTGTCCTGGGCCACTTTCCCTTCCTAAAGAGGTTCCATGCTGGGGAAAAGTTAGCGAGCATGTGAGGCAGAAGGTCACCCCTTCCAGGCTCATTGCCGTGCACACATCAGTCAATCCTGGTTGCCTTGAAGGAGCAGCATCAGGGAATTCTCAGGAGCTTAGTCTCCAGCTGCATCCCTGCACACGGCACTGAGCAAAACATTCAGGAAGTTGCAGAGCTGTTCCAGTCTCTGTTCCTTATAATTATGAGCAAGAAAGCATTTTATTGCTGTTCCTGCTCAGCCTCTTGGGATCTCCCCTGAGTCTACTTATGGAAAAATCTGATTCAAGAGCAAGACGAGTTGCTGACACACATCCAGAGGCCAAAGAGAAGGCGCATCCATGTCTCCTCTGCCACTGAGTGCTTGAGGGAAAGTTTAGTGCATGGGGCAACCTCTCATTCCCTCTGGATGCATAGCCATGGCTGCCCAGGCTCCGTCTCAACTTAGAAAGCTACTGGATCTGGTGCTTGCAAGGGAGATCTTGGTTCTTCTAATCCTTTCTCGAATTAACCACAAAAGCCAGTTGGAGGCTGTGACTGGCAGACCAACAGCCACACCACTCTTCCTGCTGCTGCTGCTTCACCCTGAGGCCTCCCGCGGGATGCCCAAGGCCAGGTGCCCCTGGAGCTGGGAAAGGGGTGAAACTCACCCTCGGAATTACTACAGGCCAGGCGACTATGTCATCAGTGCGGGCATCTCTGCCGAGCGTGTTCATTTCCTGACGCACACTTTTGACAAGCCTGCCTCAAATCGATGGCTTCGGTAAGTCATTGTGTGGATTCACGTGAAGCAGCCTGGCCTGCTGGGTTGTTTGCCATGTGAATGCAGCATGTGTTCATCTGGGGTCTTTCCTTCTAAAGCAGCTGGGCTGAGAAGGCAGCTCAGCAATGCGCTGGATCAGAATCCAGGACAACTGGTGGGCCCCAGGTTGGAGGGGGTTGCTGTTGAGTGTCCCCCAAGAATCCAGCCTTCTCCATTGTCCTCTCATGAGCTTTCCTTTTATTTGGTGTGCAAAGCTGTACTGAATCCCAGCACTGGAGCATACTTTGTACTGGGTTTCATTAAAATGTATAAAGGACCTTGGCACTGAAACAAGTGACACAACCAGCTGCCCAAAGCTGTGCCTGAAGCTGGTAGGATGGGATTTGAGGTTGGGCATGTAAGTTTGCACTGCGTCTCTGATGGCATCTGGAAAGTGGTACCGGCATAATGCAAAGTTGTACATGACCTCAAAGGTGACAGTCAAAGTTCTTTGGAATATTTTAGGTTTATTGCAGGTCAATGCAGAGATGGTTCTGCAACAAATCTGCTTTTTTCAGGGTTCCTTGCTGCATTTGAGTAGCTGTGGTACCTGTGCAAAAGGACCTCAATGGCCTTTTTCTTTTCAGAATCCACTTGAACACCAGGCATCTCTCACCCCATACAGTGCCAAATTTTGTGTTGCAATGCCTTGAGCATCAGTTTGCTTGTGTGGCAAATGATGTGATGGTCCTTTGGTTGCTGCATGCTTCGACTCTCCTTTCTTGGGGACTGGGATGGATCTTGTGTGTTCCCAGTCTGTGGGTCATGGCTTCATTTGCTATGTTTCTTGGAATACGCATGTTAGGAGTTGGTCTCCATGTTTCTCTGTAGGTTGCAGGGGTCCACCTGGCATCCTCTCCACTGAAGGTTCCTTCTTCCTTCCAAGTCCTCCAAGAGCAGCTTTCACTTCACTTTCAAATAATGCAGGTGTTTCCTCAGCAGAGTCCTCTTTCAACTCTGCCCTCTTTTTATCTCTTTTGCTACATCTTTCTGTATATTGTTTCCATCTTCTTTTTTCCTGATCAGGCACTCTCTCCATTTCAAGCCCCGTTTGTCTTTCAGCCTTCCCAACTGAGTTTTCAATTTCCCTTTGATTTATTGGAAACTCTGGAAGAGGTCTCTTATCTTTCCCCTTTTGTCGTTCTGCTCCATCTCTTTGCCCTGGTCAGCAGAGTTCTTCTTTTGGTCTCTACTTGCTAGTTCCTAAAACATTCCATTAAGGATTCTGTCCACATTGCTGTCACCTTTGACTTTTGCTCCTCACTTGTCCTTGGCAATGGTGAGCCTTCCTTCTGTCTTCTGTCTAGGATTTCCTTTCTTTTTGCCACAAGAACTGTGTTTTGGCATTTTCCCCCCATGCTTCCTAGTTTCAGTCCACAGTTCTTCTGGCTCATGGTCAAGGATTTCAGTAACATTTAATATTACTACCTTCTTCTGCTTCCAATCACAGTCTGTCTGATTTCTATATTGCCTGCCTGGTGATGTTTGCATATATGTCCATGTATGAAGTTGTCTGACTAGTTGCTTGAAGTATGAATTTGTGGTAAACAGGCTGATGGCTTCAAAGAAATCTATGAGATATTCCCCCGCTTTGATTCTTACCCTCATGCTAAATTCTCCTACAACATCTGATTCTGCTTTGTTTCCAATGTTGTGTTCCAGACCCCCAAGATTAGCAGCATGTCTTGTTCTGGTGTATTACACCAATTTCTTCTTGTACACCTACATAAAAGTTTTCTGTTTTTTTTCTTCAGCTCATGGTGCTGTTGGCAGCTTTTCCATGAATTCTGCTTAATACTATTTAGACTGAATTCTCATTATAGCTTTCAATGCACTTTGCATCTGACTGAAAATGTCCCTTTCCTTTCCTCTTTAGTTCACTGACTCCAAGGACTGCGGGGCTTATCAGTTCTGTTTCTCACTTTGCCACTTCCACTTTGCCCTAATTCCTACTCTTCAGGCTCCATGTTCCAAACGTGTGTGTTGTGCAGCATCAGCCTCTCCTTTCAGCTCTGCACAAGTCAGTCTAGGCTTTCTCATGGCTCTGGTCCAGGTGTGTCATCAGCATCAGGGCTTTAATCTTCCTCCTTCACTCTGCCCTAGTAGCTCACCGAATGCCTACCAGCTTTGGGGTCTCTTCTTCTAACACCAGGACTAATTTCAATTTGGATTGTTTGGCTCTTAGCTTCTTGACCACTCTCAAGCATGCTCAGAACATTAAGGAATGCATGATGGGCCATTGCCAAGACATATGGAGAAGGAACACAGGTGGGTGACGCTCCTTGTTTTCTTTTTTTCAGAGTAGGAAGCACATATCATGAGAAGATCCTCTCCTTCCTGTTTGCCATTCAGGAGATCAACCAGAATCCCAGCCTCCTTCCTAACATCTCCCTGGGCTACAATGTGTACGACACCTATAACAACGCCAGAATGACTTCTGATGCAGCCGTAGACCTGCTCTCAGCGGGGCCAACCAATGTTCCCAACTACAACTGTGGGAGAAAGAACCACTGGTTAGCTGTTCTTGAAGCACTGGACTCTGACAACTCTGTCCAGATTTCAAACATGTTGGGCATCTACAAAGTCCCGCAGGTGGGATAAGTCTGGGAAGCATGTTCAGGTTCAGTTGACCTCCTTGCATGTTCTATCTAGAGGCACCAAAGAGTTACCCAAAGAGCTTCAATAGGTGCTTCAGACCCCATTAAGACAGGCAGCATGTATCAGCTACAGGATGCAACAGTCCAAAAGATCCATCTGCCTGCTCCAGGGCCACATTCTGCACTGGTCAGGCCATGCTGTCTCTGCATGCAGGGAAAATTCCACAGTGGACACTAAATGTGGTAGTATCCATTGTGGGTCTTCTCCCCTTCCGCATGCAGATTCACAAACCTCCGAAATGGAAGCACTCTGGAACTACAAGAAGGAGAACCATGGCAGGAATCACACCTGCTTGCACCACTGGAAAAGTGGGATGAACAGTCTGGAGCTTCCTTCCACTATGGAAACTCAGGAGCTGCTGCGTAGTTAAGACTGGAGAGGTGTGGGGAATCCGTGTCGGGGTCAAGATCTGTCTGGTTCCCTGGGTGCACCATGAGAAGTGCGTGGCTGCTAGATGGGCAGATTCTAACCAGGCTCATCCCACCTCTAATTCCAGCCTCTTGAAGTCATCTATTTTTTGAGTGTTTTTCAACTATGAAACCCAAAACCTTGATGTTTTGATAAACAGAAAGTATTGCTTTCCTTGGGATGAGGGTGTTCTATATGTAGGATTATGTATAATCTCACCACCTGAAGACTGAATCTTTGGTTCTGCATGCAAAAACCAATCAGTCTCCTCCATTCCTTCCTAGGTCGTTTATGCCTTTGCCTCGCAGGTTCTGAGCGATCAAGCTCAGTTCCCCTTTCTCTTCCGGATGGTCCCCAAAGAAGGGGTGCAGTACCTGGGAATCATCCAACTGCTGGTGCATTTCAAGTGGACAATGGTTGGTCTCCTTGCTCTAGACACCGATAATGGCCACAAGTTCATGAGATCCTTGACGCCTGAGCTCCTCAGGAATGGCATTTGTGTGTTTGTGTCACAAACCCTCGATGAAGTGAAAGCAGATTCCTTATTGTTCCGTGCTGGTACTGTGCAGAGGTTGGGACAAGTCGATGTCTATATTTATTGTGCAGAGACCAGTTCCTTCCTCTATGGAATATTCCTTGTTCAACTAGCAGTTGAGAGGAGGATGAAATCCATGATGGGCAAAGTCTGGATTGTCACAGCTATGTGGGACTTTACCCTGGATTTGAGATACATTGCCGCCTACTTAGAACATGTCCACGGGTTTTTTTCCTTCAGCCTCCAGACAAGCAAAGGGACAAACTATGAGAATTCTGCAGCTCTCTTCTTGGCTCTGGAGGACTTTGCAAATATGTCATTTAATTGCTCCTATTCTAAGCATGTGACATCAGTGAAAGAGTGGACAAGATGCAGAGAGTCCCAGAAGCTGGATGCCTTTCCCCGAGAAGATATGGAGAGAGCCCTGTCTCTGGACAGCTACTTCTCTTACAGCACCGTCCAGGCGGTGGCCCATGCCATGGATGCTGCCTTCTCCAGAATCAGGAAAGTGGAGATGGAGGGTGGAGAAAGGCTGGAGGTTCGCAGGCTTCATCCATGGCAGGTAGGCTCTTTCCAGCCTTGGAGATCATTGCTGAACATGATGATGAGTTGCTTCAGCACTGTTGCCCTGGGTTAAGGATGTGAGAAATGGAGGTGAAATTTTGCATGTTTGCCTGGCTGTTTGCAAGGTTGTGCTGAACTCGATCTAGTTTCAAATCATGCAATCCACCTGGTGATGCCACCAATGATTGTTTCAAGACCCATCCTAGAACCATCCAAGCGAGAAGGGTGAGGGTTCTATAGGCTGTTGCTTCAATTCCTCTGGCTACTCAGTGGATTACACACAGTTGTGTGTGTTGAAAACGGAAGTGTCGATTTTCCCTGTCCCAGGTTTGATGACCTATTATGGCACACAAGCTACACTTCACAATGCACCAATAAATGAGTGTTTTTCTTTAGTGGTCATTTCTGGTGAACTAGCTACAATTTGTTATGTTGGCTTATTTCAGACCACATAATATCCCTGCTTCCTCTGTAATCCAAGTATGAATGGCAACCCACACTCAACACATTCTCATGCCCTAAGTGTGTGTGGTCAAGTGGCCCGATCCATTCACCCTCTGAGGGACTTTGTACACCCTGCTGGACCTTGGGCTAGTTCTCTGGCCTTATCCACTGCCTCTCTCCCTGCTGCAAACTCTGCTCTCCCCCATCCTCTTCCTTTCGATGCCTTGCATTGCATTTCAGCATTAAACCATCACTGGCACCAAGCAGGGAATAGTTCCACTCTGAAATCATCTTTAGTTTTCTCCTCTTTAATGAAGCTATGAAATGGGATGTGTGTGCAAGAGATTCCCATTTTGGCCCAATCACTCACCATCCTAATATTTACAATGCAATCCTGGAGGACCCTCCTCTGGAGTAAATGCTCCCCAAGTGTAGTTAAGTGAAATCCCAGGTCAGTTTGTTGATGATTGCAACCCTGCTGCAGAACTGACAACTTGCTGCTTTGGAAGGATTCTCGAAATCTTCACCTTAAAGCCACTAATATCAGTCCTGGATTCCAAAAGAGTTTGTAGGCCCAATGGTGCCTCCTTCCCCAATTCCTAAAGCAGAGCAAGGGCATCCAGGGATGAAGTTGGAATCCTTTTTCCTAACAGGAGGCATTCCCAGCCATATGACTCTAGAAAGCACAACTCGTGGGAGAAATGTGGGAGATGAAATGTGGCTACTTGTTTCCTCAAAGCTTTTGATTGCTCTGCCATTCCAGCTTCGCCCTTTCCTGAGAGACCCCCAGTTTCACAATAATTCAATTGACGGGGTGTATCTGGATGAGGATGGAGAGTTGGCAGCCAATTTCGACCTCGTAAACTGGGTCAAGTTTCCCAACTTGTCTGTCATAAGAGTGAAACTTGGAAGTCTGGAAAGGCAGCGATCACCTGGGCCCAAATTCACCTTGGACCGAGATGCCATCGTGTGGCCCACATGGTTCAACAAGGTGAGGAAGAGCCCTACCTTTCCTTTCATGCCATGTGTTTCACATCTCTTGACGAGCATTAGGTCGAGCTGGTGCATTTCATAGAGAGAATACACATCCAGGGAGGAAATATGAGTTGCTTCTGCTTCACAGGATCCGGTCTAGTCATGGGACATCAACTGACCACATGGATGCTGTCTTCTGCATCCTGTGTGGTGATGCCTTCCATTGCTAAACCCTGCCCAATGCTGTGTATATGGACCGGCAGAAGCTCCTCCTGAGGAAGGAGAGAAGGCCCAGCACAGACTGTTTCTGGTATTTTGGCCCCTGCCACTTTTGGGGAACCTCATCAAAGGTCACTGGAGGTTTAATGCAGAGCATCTGGGATTGATGCAGCTGTGTGTTCAAGCAGCAGAAAAACGAGCCCATCATCACCCACCTTGAGCTCTAGGGATAGCGCAGATGCAATTTTGCCTAGTTCGTAGAAGGAAAACCTAAGAATGGAAAAGGGATAGTCCCTGATGCAGGAACTGTGCCTTCCTTATCTCTACCAGGCTGCTTCCATCTAGGTTTTCCCTCCTCTTCTCTCCTCTTCTGCCAGATCTGTTTCCCCATTCCACACCACTTTCCTTGATGGTTCTTGTTTCTCCACTCAGCCCCTGCCCCAGGCCAGGTGTGTGGAGAGCTGCCGCCCAGGATTCTTCAAGATAGCTCAGGAAGGAAAGCTCATTTGCTGCTATGACTGTGCTCCCTGCGCAGAAGGGACCATCTCCACCCAGGAAGGTGAGTGACCATGAAGGAAAATGCAGCACCTGGCGAAGGGGTGTGGATCCATCAAGCCAGTGTCAATGTTCATGTGACATTGACTGATCATGGTATCTTTATGGAACACACAATGTACTGTGTGTGGGTGGTTTTGCCTGTTCCACAACCCTCTCGAATCTCCATCTGATGACAGCACTTTCAGCAAGATCTCTTGAGGCACACTGAGCATCCCATGATCTCTCACTGTCCCGGTGCATCAGTGACCTAGTTTGCTTGTGGAAGACATTGCACTAGAAAACTTCTGCTAATGGTCCAGTGTGCCCTAGGGGCAAGACTTCCACCTGAGTGGGATGGTGTAATTTGGTGTCCTGCAACAGCAGGGGGTTGGACTAAAAGCCATTCGTGGCCCCTTCCAACTTTACTATTCTGTGATACCATGATCCTACGGTGGATAGTATCGGAAGCAGTCGGTGGGAGCTTAAGTGGACTCCGGGGCAAGGGAGAAGACAGGAAGGCCTGGGCAAGTTTTGTCCATGGGGCTGTGATGGGTTGGGCATGACTTAGCAACTAGCAGGCAATGGTTCTAAGATTCTCTTCTTCACCCACCCGCCCTGTTCCTGCTTGATGCCTCGGGAAAACCCCCACATTTCATATACATCCAGAAAACCTTTCATCCAGTTTTCAAGTGCTTGTCATATGAGAGGACCCTTCCTTCTTCCCACAATCCCCATAGGATCCCCCTAGACATTGAGCTCCAATCTATGGGGTATTCTTTCTATTGACCCACCTCCCTCCCTCCCATCCTGCTACAAAGCCACCCAGAACTGTTGGTGCTTATTGCCCCAGAGAATGCACAAGTGAGTGTTCATAAAGTGGGGTAGGAAAATGTAAAACAGAACAAAATTCCTCTTTCTTGAGAAGCCAGAATTTCTGGCACCCTCTTCTGTTCCCATACAAGCCCAATTGTGCCATTCAAAAATAGAATGTGTGTCGTCATTCCTATCTCAGAAAATACCTGTGCATGTCTGTAAAGATGAGAGTTTACTGAGATGTGAGACAGACAATTCTCCTTCTGCTTTCCAGATGCAGAGCATTGCACCAGGTGCCCAGCAGATCAGCATCCAAACAAGGACCGAAATCAGTGTATCCCCAGGATTATCACCTTCCTGTCTCATGAAGGTTCCCTAGGAATCACACTCGCTTCCTCGGCCCTGTTCCTATCCTTAATGACAGAATTTGTGTTAGGAATCTTCATTAAGTTCCTGGAAACCCCCATAGTGAGAGCCAACAACCGGGACCTCTCCTACATTCTCCTTCTCTCCCTCCTGCTTTCCTTCCTATCCTCCTTCCTCTTCATCGGCCAGCCGAGGAAGGTGACCTGCCTCCTCCGACAAACGGCCTTCAGCATCATCTTCTCAGTGGCTGTCTCTTCTCTCCTAGCCAAGACCATCACTGTGGTGCTGGCCTTCCTGGCCACCAAGCCAGGGAACGTGGCAAGGAAGTGGCTGGGGAAGAGTTTGGCCAATGCCATTGTCATCTTGTGTTCCAGTGTCCAAATTCTCATCTGCACCATCTGGCTGGGGACCACTCCACCCTTCCCTGACTCTGACATGCGATCCCAGCCTGGCGAGATCATCCTGCAGTGCAATGAAGGCTCTGTGGCCATGTTCTATGCTGCCCTTGGCTACATGGGCTTCCTGGCTGCCATCTGCTTCACAGTGGCCTTCCTGGCCAGGAAACTTCCTGGGTCCTTCAACGAGGCCAAGCTGATCACCTTCAGCATGCTGGTCTTCTGCAGTGTCTGGGTGTCCTTTGTGCCGACCTATCTGAGCACGAGGGGGAAGTTCATGGTGGCCGTGCAGGTCTTCTCCATCTTGGCCTCCAGTGCGGGGCTGCTGGGCTGCATATTCCTCCCAAAGTGCTATATTATTTTGTTGAGGCCTGATCTGAACACCAAGGAGCATCTCATGATGAAAAGCAAAGGGTACATTTGACAATGTATCGCAAGCCAAGTATTCTGATATTTCTTTAGCTCTTTTGATCTCATTAGTGGTTCCTGTTATTCACTCTGTTTGCATTTTTGCCCCTCTAATCATTTAGAAAGTCCTTCTGAGGACCCAAAGTGGTATAAAAGGTTTCCTTGAAAGTGTAAGTGCACAAGTCTTAGAATCCAGTCCTGGCACTCCTGCCAGAATGGTCTCTTTGACCTGCGGTCAACTTCACTCTCTGCGTCCAAGACCCACCCTGCAAATCTGTTCAACTGCATCTCAGTTTCTGCTTTCAACCAGGAGGGAGACGAACTGGCAGACAGCTGTCTCCAAAAACAATCTTCTTTGAATCCGTTTCAGGGGAATGGGGGCTCCTCCTGACATGGGCCCACTCCTAAGTTCTTATTCAATACGCAGGTATTGTCAGGTTCTTTCTAGCTCTTAGACCTTTCCTGGCACCCTCAGGGCAAGGACCACCTCATGCAGTACCCTAGTTACACATCCAAGCAGGGAATGACAAAGTACACAGGTGAGCTCTGAGGTTCAAAGGAGGACTGGCTTCCTTCAGTCTGGGTTGGCCTGGGCGCTCAGCAGAAGGCTTCTTGTCCTGCCAGAGCCAAGCAGGTGCCAACATGGGGATGTTTGCAGCAGCCCCTGGACACTTTTCCCCCTGGAAATCTTCCTTGGCTGGCCTTCCATGAGTTTTATTGCTTCAGCTGTTATCTTTATTTCATGTTTAAATCTTTCCATTGTTCTAGGTCCTTCAGTGGTCCCCAACCCTTTTAGCACCTAGGACCAGTTTTGTAGAAGATACCGTTCCCCAGGACCAGGGGTGGGTGGAAGGGAGCTTGTCTGGGGTTGCTTCAAGTGCATTACTTTTATTGTGCTCTTTGTTTCTATTATTATTACACTGTAATATATAATAATATAATCATGCAACTCACCCCCATCTCATTAGTCATTAGATTGTCATGAGGAATGTGCAAGGTAGATCCCTCACATGCACTATTTACAGTAGCGCTCCTGCTCTCATAAAAAACAGCGGGAAAAAATGAATAGGCTTGTCCCGCCCCCCTCACCTCAGTCCGCCTGCTCCCATAGGTCTAAGGCTGTTATTCCACCTTTTCTATTGGCGTGCCTGCCCCGTGCCCAAGCCCCAGTCTACACGTGCTATTGGACACTGCTGGTTGAGAGGCAGCTGGCTTTGGCATCTCACTGGAGAAACAAGTCATCTGCCAGAGGAGCTTTAGCCTGTTCAAAAAAGATTGGATTCGGTTGGTCAGAGCACTCTTGATGTTCTGCCTCCTTTTGTTTTGCCTTGGTGCTGTGCCAGCCCACAAGGCAAAGGAGAAGGGGAATTGTGGATGTTACGCCCACAAATGAAGATTCACTCTCCTCCTGCTGTGCATCCTGGTTCCTAACAAAGTGGAGACCCCTACTGGCCTGGGGATTGGGGACCCCTGCTCTAAATGCTTTGGTATGGATTTTTCACAAGTAGTGTAAATAATGATAATAAAGATGCAAGGTCTGTCTCCATCAGTCTGTTTACTGGAAGGGTGTTGTTGCTTCTCTTTTCCTTTCTTCCTTGCATTCACACACTTTCTCCTTTCCTTGGAAATCCACACTATTCTGCTTTCCAGGCAGAGGTGTTGACCACAATAGTCCATGTCCCATTGTGCAAAATGCCCAAATTGCACACCAGGGGAAGGGTTTTTTTTAATGGATTTCTTCCCGAGAATAACCGGCAGCCAACAAATCATTCCAGTATGGCACACCTGAGCAGTTCTCTGTTTGACCTTACATACATGAGCCCAGCAAAGGGTTACGTGTAATACAGTTTACACTTGTTAGTGTTTACAGAAGTGAAAAGTTACACTGGTGTCATCCTTGCCATGTGCGTTCCAAGGCAGAAAGAAGATTCCACAACAGAGGTGAGGAGGATGGGCTGCTATTCCAGAGATGGGAGGAGGATGGGGTGGGTTTGTGTGAAGGGCAGTTGGTTCGCGCAGCTGTTATCCGACAATATGAACAGACCCTGTCTTGAATGAGGCCTGGTTTAGTGCAGCTACATTTCAAGGATTCACAAAGGCAGATTTCAAGAAAAGGAGCTTTCCTGTGTGCCAAGGATTCCATGATTTTACCTGTAGAAATTACAACTATTAATGTGTACATGTGAGGGCACAAACCCGTCACAGACCTGAGGCTGTTGAGGATAGTTGCCCATTCTGGGCATGTGTCCTGTCATGGGGAGGCTTTGGACCAAGTGAATAAATGTTTCTACACATATGAGCATGCTACCTGCGAATAGTTTTCTTTGACTCAGGAGAATACCTGGTGGAACCTCTCCTCCTGGTGTGAATCTCCTCCTCCTCCTACAGCACTAGAATGCTGCTTCCACTCATCTGTTCTGAAGCCACTGTTGAAGCAGGGTGGAAAGGAAGAGGACACATGGCTTGGCAGTAAGTGCCCCCTGCTGCCCTCCTGCCTGGGGCACAAGATCCAGGATGGAGGATGGGAAAGGAAATCTTGCGGTAAGCCATGCTCACAGGGCCATCCCAAGTGGGCCGTGCATTATTCTCCATACTGGCTGCTTACTCTTGTTCAGATTTGGTCCAGTTCAGTTGCTGGAGCCTGCGAGTTGGACTCATGCTCCTCCTGACTCCTCCCAACTCCACTGTTCTAGTATTGCCCCTGTTGGCATCCTGTCTCCTCTGGGTGCTTTATTCTTTGCAAACACTTGCTGAGCAGCTCTTGCTTCCCTCTTGTATATTGCAGGCCACAATCCTTCCACAGCTTCCGATTCTGCTTTTTTCCCTCCTTGTGTCTTCCAGTCACTTATGACGATCAGCCTTTCTTGTTCTGGTGTGTTAGCAGCTTGCACTTGTATTACTTGTGAAAAGTTTGAAGACCATGTCAGTTAAAGAACCAGACCATGCTGGATTTACAGTTGAGTTTTATAACTTGGAATTCCAGAAGCTTTTCATACAATAATGCAGGGAACACAAATACCCGATACGGGGAAACAAACAAGGATAACTCTTGGATATAAGAGTCTGATAATATACAAGGATATCAAGAATATAAAAGTTAAATTAGTTTAATTTGCTCTCATATTAAAATTGTGCAAGACCCCAGAATTTGCTGACTCATATCGTCCCGTGTGGATGAGTGATAAATATAGGGAAAATAATTTCTCCACATGGGGTCCCCCTGAAGACACTAAGATCAGTTCCAAATTCCAGAAGAATTTTGTAGGCCTAATAGTGCCTGTTTTTGCAATTCCTAAAGTTGACCATGGGCATCTCAGTGCTTTTGATTTCTCTGCCATTCCAGCTCCACCCTCTCCTGAGAGCCCCCAGTTTCACAATAATTTAGTTGGTGGGGTGTATTTGGATGAGAACGGAGAGCTGGCAGCCATGGAGTCTTGTGAACGGGTTGCCTTCTTAAGCCATCCTGGAGCTGTTTAGCTGGAGAGTGGGTATGATCTTAATAAACACACTCATTCTTTCCTAATGAATAGAATAAAATGAAGTCACTTCTACAAGCTTTCATCTCTTCTCCCCTAAAAGAGATACCCACACCTTGTTTTCATAATCCTCATTATCATTTCAGCATGGAACAGCTCTGGAGAAGTTTGGTCTGAGGAAAATGAGGGAAGTTTGGTCCCTGCTCAGGAAGGGGCCAAGAGTGTAGTGGATTCCCCTTCCAACAGTCTTGCCTTCCCCAGAGAATCTTGGGGGCTGTCATTTGCCAGGGCACAGAGTGTCATCAGCAGACCCAATTCGACCCACAAAGAGGGACAGCTTCCAGGGTTCCTGGGGAAGAGCGACTGACTTATCCACCATTTCAGGAATTGTGGCTCTGGGAGGGAATGCGAGTTTTCCAGCAACTCTTAGCTCCAGAATTATTTGGGAGAAAGAATGGCTAAAGTGGAAGAAAAGAAGAAAAGTCTTGTAACTGGAGTACATTCACTGGAATCACTGGGGAAATTAGCTGTGGTTTCCGTTAGTCTTAGATTTCTCTTCCGTTAGGCCAATTTATACATGATGCATCCAATAAGAGCAGATTTAAAGATGATTGGAAATTTTCAGAAACTGGAACCCCTAACCTATGAACTCATGGAGGATCTCCCACACAAATATGTGCACACAGAGAAGGCCAGAGAAATTAAAGGAAACCAAACAATGATGTTTTCATATACTAAGTCTGTGGGTAGGAACTGCCTTATGAATTCCACAGATGCCATGCTGGGAGCAGAGCAGGGAAGAAACATAATAAAGAACCCACTCTTTCCTAAGGAAGATTAAAAGATGTAACTTCTGCAAGCTTCCACCTCTTCACGCCAAAAAGAGATAGTCCCACCTCACATTTTTTATCCTCAGAAATTCATCCAAGGGGGGGGGGGTGGCTCTGCATATCATGAACACCCCCACTTATAAATATACTCCGAAAGCACTTGTCTGGGTTCCATGCCCCTCTTGAGCCCCATTGTAGGTTCCTCTGGATCCCCCTTTGGTACCAGGCACACAGATATGATGCCACCCATGACTCTCCCCACCCAAGAGAGACAGTATGGTGTAGTGGTAGAGCACGGGCCTGGGACTAATAGGTTCTGGGTTCTAGTCCCCGCTCAGCCATGGAGACAACTGGGTGACTTTGGGCCAGTCACAGACTCTCAGCCCAACCTACCTCACAGGGTTGTTGTTGTGGGGAGATTGAGGAGGAGATGTAAGCTGCCTTTAGCCCTTTGTAGGAAAAATGCAGGATATAAATTGAATAAATAAATGAATAAATTTTGGAGGGCACTTATTGCAGGCGGATGCACCCCAAAATTCTATTTGAATCTGAAACCTCCTTGCACAATGGGGAATAAAGTGGCACATCCAGCTGCTATTCCGGGATCTGGCTTTTCCAGACCCTGCATTAGATTCTCATAAGGAGTGTGCAACTTAGAGCCTTCACATGCACAGTTTACACTAGGGTTCGAATCTAATGCCTAATGGATGATCTGAGGTGGAGCTATCCTCAGAAATTCAAGTGAGGGGGCCCTTGATGGGGACTAGCCTTCCGGTGTGGCTCTGACTTTCATGAAAGGGGTCACCCCACTCTTATATTTTCTCCTAAACCACCTTTCTGGGCCATTCCCCCTCTTGGGCCCCATTCTAGGATCATCTGGATCCCCTTTTTTGCACACAGAAACTATGACACCCCAGATTTTGGGGCTCACTTGTTGGAGGCGGAGGTGCTACGTGCTTCATTCGAATCTGAGACAGACTCAGGCAGAACCAGGGAAATGTGGCACACCAGGGGTCTTTCCGGGATCCAGCTTTTCCAGCCTTCCCAAGGGAAGCAGTTCTGGCATAGGTGAGCGGACAGCAGTGGGTTTGCTTCCGCTCCCGGCCCTGGAGTTGCAAGAAGGATCCCTGCGCTGCCTGGAGGGGCAGGAAACCAGTGGTGGAGGGGACCCTGCAGAGTCTCCGGCCTAATGGTCCCGGCAGCCAGACGGGCTTGCAGGAATTCAAGGTGGGAGCAGCAGCGTTGCAGCAGGGAGAGCACCCTGGGTTAGATCCCGGCTCCTTAGGTGCAAAGCGCCGCAGTGCTTGCCTTGCATGATCTTCCCCTCTTGGGAGGCATCCCTGGAGAGGATGTGAGCCCCAGGCTGTTCTGGGGCAGCGCTGTGCGGTGTGGGAAGCCGGTCTTGTATGGGGCAGGAGCCAGGGGGGAAGGGGTGATCCTTCCCTGCAGGAACTCTCAGCGGGATAGGGGGCATGGTGCAGGTGCGGAGCTGCGGGGAGCCGAGTCGGGCTTCCCTTGCCTTGAACAACTGCATCTCCCTCCATCCTGCCGCTGCACAAGATGGGGCCGGGGCTGAGGGGTGTGGCGGGAATCCGAGCAGGTGCTTCTGGGCCTTCCCAGGTGGGGCTCGAGGTGAGGCCACTTGAGCGGCTGTGCCGGGAAAGAGTCTCTGCGGGGGTCCTTCCAAAAGGGTCCCAGCACCTCCTGCCCTGGCCAAGGCAATCTCCGTGTTTCCTGGGTCCAACCTGGTTCCTGCACCACTCCTTTTTTTTTTATACAACTTTTTATTAATTTTCAAAACAATACTAAATCATCCATTATCACAAACATCGAAACTACTGAATCAACCACTTACTACACATCTTTTAACATTCTGTGATCATCAAATTCCTTTAAAAAGAAAAAAAAAAACCTTTTTAGATCCATGCCAGGTCCCGTTTCTCCAGCCAATAACAAACAAAAGTCCAAAATTTGATAGAAGTCTATCTTCTTTCTCCTTCTGTGATGGAATCAGTTCATCCATTTCTTACAAAGTCCTGTTCTTCATATTAGAAGAGAGACTCTCCAGGTTTTGTAAAGGTCAGTATCTTCTTTTTTTTAATAAACATTTCAGCCTGACCAACTCTACACAATTTCAAATCTTTTCATTTTTCTAGTGATCAACAAATAGATTTCTCCTTATAATAATTACAAATATGATCAAATGCATTCTTTGCTTACCAATATTTGGTCCCGGTTACCTAAAGGAGCGCCTGCGTCCATATACACCCTCCCGCCCCTTACGATCTGCTGCTGAGGCTCTCCTCCGGGAACCCTCCGTGAAAGATATTAGGAGGGTGAGTACCCGGAGGAGGGCTTTCTTGGCGGTGGCGCCCCATCTGTGGAATGCGCTCCCCAGAGAGGCTCGCCTGGCGCCGTCTTTATTTGCTTTTCGGCGCCAGGCGAAGACCTTTTTATTTAAACAATATTTTAAATGCTAATTTATTTATTATTTATTAATTTAATTTGTATTCGGGTAGGTTGTTGTTTTAATTTTGACCTGGAGATGGGCCAATTTTTAATGTTAGTTTTTAACTGTTAATATTTTGGAAATTTTAATGTTTGTATTCAATCTTTGGTTGTGAGCCGCCCCGAGGCTTGTGGCAAGGGGCGGCCTATAAATTTCCAAATAAATAAATAAAAAATAAATAAAATAAAATATTCTAATCTAATATCCACTAAAAAAGAAAGAAAAATAAAAGGGAGGTTCATATTCGCATGTCTAAAATCTATTCATCTTCTTTAAGGACATCTTATCTACCCAATTTAACAACAGCAATTTTCTATTATGTTCTTTAAACAGGTTTTCTTTAAGCTAACTTAATAGAAAATGATAATTACTAATACAATCAATTAGTTTTTTTGCTTACCAGCATTCCAATCTACTGTCTACTAGAAAGTGAAAGTAAAATAGAAAGAAATCTCATGTTCACGCTTAATTCTGTTTAACACAGCTCACCTTACTCCTGTAATAGTCATTTATAATCATTTATATTCTAACATTTCACAAACCGAAAGATCATACAGTTTAGCTCTTAGTCATTCATCTAAGGCAAGATAAGAAAGGGAAAACAAAAGATGAGACAGAAACAAGCAGAGGAGAGGAGGAAAAGAATCCTTCATCTTCCCTTAAAACCTGCACCACTTCATAATTCCACACTTAAAAATAAGTAAACTTCACCCATTAAAATCATACGTCTTAGCCATTCCATACCACAGTGAACATATCAGGCCATTAAAAGTAAAAGGAAAGTTCATGTTCTTAATCATTCATCTTTAAGCTTTAAAACAAAGTGTGAAAGAGAAAGCAAAAGAAGAAACAAAAAGAGGGAAGAAAAGGGAGGAAAGGAATCCTTCATCTTCCCTTAAAATCTACATTGCTTCATAGTTCCACACACTTAAAAATGGATATGCTTCCACCATTGAAATCACATATCTTAGCCATTCCATGCCACAATAAACATATCAGGGCATTTATATCATTAAGATAGACATTTCTTCCATTTCACTGCTCTACCAGACCATCTCAGCAACCATGGCATCATTCGCAATGACTGGATTAATTGCAATAAGACCTTCACCTCTTTCTTCATCCTCTGGAAATCATTAATCACTCATAGTATCTGTATCTTTTGCAGAGAAAGTCCCTTTTTCACCATTTCAAGTTCCATCATAATTGCTTGAAAGTTCAGAAGTTGCTGCTTCTTCACCATAGCAAACAGGCTTAATAGGAGGTTATTTATTGATTCTGTTAATTTTATTTCATTATCTGCAATCCCACATACTTGTTGCATTTCCTGCATACTCTGTTCTGCTTTGTTCATTCCCAACGTCCTGAAAAAAACCTTGAGTCTGTCAATTCCCTTTTCCTGAAGATTCTGCAAAGCTTGAATTTTATCCAAAAATATTTCTTGAGAAGATTTTATAGCTGATAAGAGTTGGTTAATTGCTGAGAGCGATTCTTGTAAACAATCCATAGTTTCCACAACACGAACAAAGGATTGGCAAGTTGCCAGATATTTTGGCAATAGTCCCAGAAGCGCAGCCGAACAAATGAAGATTCCTTCCTCCATGTCTCCCATTCAGATCTTCCTACTTCTATCAATGCACCATATATTTTCAATAAAGTTAGACCCTAGAGACACTCATAAAATAAACTTAAGTTTAACTTACGGACAAGTTCCGAAGTCTCTATATTTTCATTCGCCGCTGTGGTAATTAAGAGGGTTCTTCAGCTCCTCGTGCCAAATACTGCTTTCCCACAGGTGATTGTTGCAGAGAAAAGATAGCCTAATAAAAATATTTACTCAGCAGTTCTGATGTTTATCCAGCTTATAAGAATTTCTAAGCTAATCTACTAAGATGCCGTGAACTTGCAGAGGCTAAGAAAACCTCCTGTATTGTCCAGCTGAGACACCTGAATCGCCACCCCACATCCAGCCAAAGCATGCCCAGGTAATCCATCTTCACCCCTACAGGGCTTGATTGGGTCTGTCGACTCTACCGCTGGCAAAATACCAGAGTAATTAGCAGAGATAGCTAATCACCTCTGTCTTGTCCCGACGCCATCTTGGAATCTTTCCTGCACCACTCTTGTGTGGGGTGGCCCCAAGGCAGCCTGTGTGTGCCAGAGAATCTCCTCGGAGCTGAAGGCAGGAGTGAGGCCAGCCACGGCTCCATGAAAGGCCTGTCCTTGGTGCCAGGAGCAAGTCCCAGCATCACCGGTTGATGTGGAGACTTTCTTCCATAACTGTGGGTACTGGAAAACCGTCAGCGCCACCCTTTCGGGCCAGATGGCCCCAGCGCCTAACTGCAGATGGGCAGACTCCCAGCTTCCTCCTTCCCCAGCCCACCACCCTCGCTGAGCTGTTGTGGAGGCAGAGTGGGAGGGGCTGGCAGGGAGATGCAGTGGGAACAGCCATGGGGGTACAGGGGATGACCTGGTTTCCACCTGTCTGTCCCTCTCCTTGCAGCAGTAATGGGGCCCCAATTTGGATTTGCTTTTCCTGGTGTTGGAGAGCAAAGACTTTCTGTCCAGGCCTCTCTGGCAATGGGGATGGGTCTTGGGCAGTGTGTTCTGGCTCAGGGTTGGGGGCGGACTGAAGGACCGTGCCTGGTCCCTTTCTGTATGGTGTGGCCACATCAGGAACTCAATTCGTGAACCTTCACAGATTGAAGGCCGTGCACTCCTCCCGCTGGTTGGGTCTCTTGCTGACCTTCCGGGTGCAGCCTCCAAGAGCATCCACGCCCCACCCCATTTTCCAAAGGGACCAATCCACTCCCTCACCGCATATCTTTGCAGGTTTCGGGAGGGGGCTCTGGCGTGTGTGTCGGGACCTTCTCTTGCCTGGATCAGGGGGGCCTCTGGGCGGCATTGCTCAGCTCATGCGCCACATTCCTGGGGCAGACTTGGGGCTGCATCTGCCTGCTTGCATCCACACAGCCCCCCATTGCATCCCCCTGCCAGATTTCCTGGGGTTTCAGGTGGGGGCAGCTGTGGCTGCCCAGGGGATGAACTGCCTCCCTGTGGTTTGTCCTTCCCCATCCATGGATGCTGCCATGGATATCACTGGGGAGGGGCAACCATGCAAGAAAGTGAAGAGAGCAAGTGAAGAGAACTCTAAAACAGCAACTGCACTTTTCCCTCTTCTTTTGCTTTCTTTCCTGCTAAGGGTTTCTGCCACTAGTAGGAAAGGCATCTTGCTCTGAGATTTCCTGCCCCTGCCAAAGAAATGTATAGATGAAGTATGTTAGATGAATGGAAGGCGATCACTGCTGGACAGGCTTGCACCATATCATAAGGGTCCATGATGGGCCTGGAGTCAACCAGATGCCTTCTTTATATCTACTCCATGTGACCAGATACTCTTAAGAAGACAGTTCTTTTTTCATTTGGTCCAGAGATGAAGTGGTAAACTAACTTTTTACTCAGAGAGCAAATGCAGCCAAATGCATTACTTAGCAAGAAAAATTTTGTGGTGAGCTAAAGACATTTTTAGTCTGAGAAGATGTACACTCTGTTAGTCTTGATCCTGCAGGTATCGTGTACCTGCCCTTTTATTCTTAGTATACTGCATTGAGAAGTCATGACTCTGAAAGGTGGATTATACAGATATTTCTAGAGAAGAAATGGGGGAATAATTTAAAAGGGGCAGGTGGACTTGGAACAACAACTGTTTCTCTGAAAAGGGCACCTCTGTAAAATATTATTTTCTGGAAGTAACTCTGTCAAACCTGCCAAGGTGGTCCCAGATGCATACCTGCTGCAAAAAGTCCAATATTGTTGAAAAAGTATAATAAAAATCTCTAGCTGAAATGAAGCTGAGAAAAAGTTATATACATGAAACACTTGCCCCAAGAAGCTGTGCCCACTGCAGAATCGTCATTAGGCATCGCACTTCCACCAGCCATGAGAAATTCTTCTCATAAATAATGTTAAGAACAGACAGATGTGCGTCAAGATTAATGGCCCAGAGGTGGCATTCCCAACAATGTGGCTTTCCTTACTGCCATGTTGCACATCAGTTGTCAAAACTTTAGTGATATTCACAGCATCAGCCATCTTCCTTATTTTTAAAAGTAAGGTGGTCCTTGGTATTCAGGTCAGGCCTCAGGATGATGATGTAGCACTTGGGGAGGAAGATGCAGCCCAGCAGCCCAGTGCTGGAGGCCAAGATGGAGAAGACCTGCACGGCCACCATGTACTTGCCCCTGGTGCTGAAGTAGGTGGGCACGAAGGAGATCCAGACACTGCAGAAGACCAGCATGCTGAAGGTGATCAGCTTGGCCTCGTTGAAGGCCCTGGGCAGCTTCCTGGCCAGGAAGGCCACTGTGAAGCAGATGGCAGCCAGGAATCCCATGTAGCTAAGGGCAGTGTAGAACATGGCCACAGAGCTTTCATTGCACTGCAGGATAATCTGTCCAGGCTGGGAGTGCTTGTCAGACTCAGGGAAGGGTGGAGTGGTCCCCAGCCAGATGGTGCAGAGGACTACTTGGACACTGGAACACGAGATGACAATGGCATTGGGCAAAGTCTTCCCCAGCCAATTCCTTCCCACATTCCCTGGCTTGGTGGCCAGGAAGGCCAATACCACAGTGATGGTTTTGGCCAAGAGAGAAGAGACAGCCACTGAGAAGATGATGCTGAAGGCTGTTTGTCGGAGGAGGCAGGTCACCTTCCTTGGCTGGCCAATGAAGAGGAAGGAGGATAGGAAGGAAAGCAGGAGGGAGCTGAGGAGAATGTAGGAGAGGTCCCGGTTGTTGGCTTTGACTATGGGAGTTTCTTGGAATTTAATGAAGATCCCTAGTACACAGTTTGTCATTAAAGACAAGAACAGGGCTAGGGAAGCCAGGGTGATCCCCAGATATTCTCCGTAAGATAGGAAGGTGACCTCTTTCGGGACACATTGATCTTGGTCCTTGTCTGGATGCTGATCCTCGGGACATTTGTTGCAGTGATCTGCATCTGAGGAGGACAAGTGTGACTTGACTTTCACTTCCATATTAACATATCTGTTTTTTCTGTAAAAGAATGTCTAGGGGTTGAGTTCAAGACCTAGAATTAGAAGAGCAAATGTTCAGTGCAGTGGGTATTTTGGGCCTCCAGGAAGGCTCAGATTCAGCTGTTGGCATTACCCTGGAATAGCCTTTTAGGTAGCAAGAGTGGGAGTCAGTGCCACAGAAGAGACAGCACCAGCTGTGGCAGCAAACACAGGGATTTCTATGAAGACTCACTTGTCTGTGCCTTTTCCCATAGAAAAACGTATACTTTTCCCAGTCCTCCATGGGATGCAGCTAAGGTGGGCTACAAAGCTGATTTAGGTCAGATGAGGGCAGAAGCGATACCCATGGCATTGGGATCTGATACACCACCCAGGATACGACGTGCTCCAAAGAGAGCCCAGTGGTTTTTTCCCCCCATTTTCTTAGAAAGGGTTCTTCCTACATCAAATCGAACCTATCATTATTAACATATGGGATCATTTTTTTACCCCCTGCCCTGCAAAAGATCCTCAAGTAACGAAAATGTTGCATATTAAAAACCCTCGTTTGGAGGTGAATTTTGCCCCCAGCAGTTTTGGATCAACATAAGAAGGGGTTTCAGCTCTCAGCAAGTACAGGTAATTTCAGGCTGAATCCTTCCCAAAACTAGGATTTTTTTCTGCGCAACAATACTTTGGCCCCTGTCTTAGCAAAATCTTAGCAAAGCATTCCCAGAGTAGATGTTGATTCTTCTTGCTGAAGTGTTTAGCTAAGAATCTTTCAAAAGAGACCAAAGACTATCCATGTGCAACCCTCTTTTGTTCTTTGTTTGGGGCATCAAAGTACCCCACAGAACTATCCTTATGTAGATGCTGGGACATTTTTGTGCCCCAGGTATGTTTTGGCTCACAGGAAAAAAGAAAATCAGCAAAAGGCAGGAAGCTGAGGTTTGGGAACCCTTTGGAGTAGGCACTTTATGACAATGTCCTAGAAGGACAATGCTGTAGGCCTACTTATGTTTAGATTAGAGTGCAGAATGTGAGATGGGGAGATTCCAGTTGGCTCACAATGCAGGTTGACTGCTGTTTGCTTAAGAGATTTTATTTGGTGACCCACTGACAGGTGTTTTGCCTGCGTCATTTCCACTCATTTTCCCACAGAAAGCAAGGGTAGCAACATCAGGGTGAATTCCTGTCTTGCTCTCTGGGATTCCCCACCTTCTTGAGTGGAGATGGTCCCCTCTGCACACAAGGAGCAGGCATAGCAGCAAAGCGGCATCTCCTCCTGAAGCAGCTTGGCGGATCCAGGGCGGCAGCCTTCAGTACACCTGGAAGGAGGAAGGGTCTGCCCAAAGCAGCAAGGAGCAGAAAGTGAAGGGCAGCCAGGGTTGTCCATGGAAATAAAGGAAAGGGTGCGGGAGAATGCAAGAGGCTGCCAATCTCAGATCTAATGCGCCTGCTACCAAGTAAGCTCAGGCCTTTTGTCTTCTGGTCCTCTGTGGACGGCACTTGGGCTGCCCAGCTCTGTGGGAGAGGCAGAATGCAAGAGAGCTGGCTGTCCTCTCACCACAGTGGAAGGGGATGTGCAAACAGATTCCAAGGTTATTCTCTCCTTCCACCTACTGAAGAAACCTAACCAAGTAAGGCCATTCTCTACTCTGCAAGGCCATCAAGGTGATCTCCAGAGGCCCCCTGGCTTCCCGTCTCCTCCAAGCAGGAATCAGGACTGTCCAAGCCTTGGAGGATTCAGATCAGGGGTTCTGGTTGTCCCACAATGGAGACATTCACAAGTTGAAACTGGCTGGTCACCTGAGTGGGATGGTGTGAATTGGTGTCCTGCAACAGCAGGGGGCTGGATCTGACGGCCTTCCTGGCCCTTTTCAACTCTGCTATTCCATGATTCTGTAAGATCCTATTTCTGTAAATCAGACCCAGCGGATCTAGAGCAAGCAGGTGCCATGGACTGGGGAGCCTTCACTTTTTGTGCTAATGTGCATCAGCGCAATTCATGCAGAATTCTTTTTTATTTTTTAAAGTCCAATTCTGTCGAAGAGCAGATGTTGCAATGAAAAATGCCTGACAGGCTTCAAAACAAAGAATGGGTTGAGCTCGGAGAGACTGGGAGCTCATCCAGTCCAGCCACAAACTCATCAGTACTTTAGCTAACAGTTGGATACTGTGGTCCCAGATGGATTATTGGAATTTTACATCCATTAAAGGAAGCAACATGAGAATGAGTGGTTTTACCCACCTGGTTGAACTGGCCAAACCACAGAGTTGCATCCTGGTCTGTAGTGAATTTTAGGTCTGAGGAGCCCTGCCTGCCTGCACTCCCAAACTTCACGGCCCCAAAGGATTTATTGGGAAACGCCACCCAGTTGAGGGTGTTGTAGTCGGCTGCCAGTTCTCCCTTCTCATCAAAATATACTCCATCCATGGAAGTATTGTAAAAGTGGGGGGTTCTCAGGAAACGGTGAAGCTGGAATGGCAGAGAAAATAGTAGTCCTTAAGGAAAATGAAAGCAAGGTGGATGCATTGCCAGGTGGGCTCTTCAGTTGGTGGCACCCAGGAGCAGGGCCTGCTCAGTGGCAGCCCCCCTTTTGGGCCCAGGTCCCCACTGAAGCCTGGCTGGTGCCACATCTAACACCTCCTGGCACCAGTTTGAAGCTGCTCTCTGGGCCGAGACACCTAATGGTCTGTGGGGAGATTGTGAATGCAGCGGTCGAGTTTCTTGAATGTATTGGATGTGCTTCATTGTTCTAGTGGCTTTTACTGCCTGTTTTTAAAGTTTGCCTTGAATTTTGACCTTTTCCATTGTTTTAATGAATTGCTACTGGAGCAGATGACCCCAGCTCCTCCCCACTCTCCCCCAGCATGCCTTTTCCCCCTCCAGAACACTCTGGGAAGTGTGGTTGGCCCAGTATCTTCCACATCACCTGATCACTCCTTTCCGACATTTCAGAACTTTGTGTTGACTCCAAATTTTACTCTGGCTTCTACTTCTCTCTTATATTGCATTTTAAGTATTTCATACTGTATTCTATACTTTAAATTGCCATGAAGACTTTTAGTATTGGGAAGAAATATAAAACATAAATGAAATTAAATGATATTGAAATAATAAAATAAAATAAAATAAAATAAAATAAAATAAAAGATGCACCTAGAATGCTTCAGCTTTTGGGAAGTATAAAAAAGTAGCTGTTGAATGATTTTTTTTTTTAAATGGAGCTGTGCAGGTGTGTATTAGCATTATGCTCTCCCCCCACCCCTTTGCCCTCACCAAAATAAAAAAACTGAAAAGTCTCCAGTGCATGGGAAACTTTTGATGCAGCAAATCCATGAGCTGCAGAACTGGGCTGGCCAGATTCAAAGAAATCTTACGTCATCAGAATCCATTAATGAGTTCACCAGTGTCACCATTTACAGAATATTTAAAATAACTTTAAAAAAAGGAAAAAGAAAAGAAAAAGAAAAAGAAAAGAGTCCGTAGAGAGGGAAAAGGCGTTGTATCCACATTCAAGCTTGCAAGGAAAAGCTTCCTCACTATTGGAGCACTACGGCAGTGGAACAAGCTGCCTGGAGAGGTGGTGGGCTCTCCCACACTGGAGGCATTCAAAAAGAAACTGGGTGGCCCTCTGAGTGGGGTGGTGTAGATTGGTGTCCTGCAGCAGCAGGAGTTGGACCTGATGTCCTTCATGGCCCCTTCCAACTCTACTATCCTATGATTCCATGATTAAAAGGAGACCCATTGAAATCAATCAGTCTCTGGCCAACATTAAGGGAACTGCTATGGCTTTCAGAGGGTCTGCTGTCAGTAGGACTCAGTCCGGGTGCAAGCTTCCCCTGGATCTAGCCACCACTGTGCAGCTAATTCCCTAATGCTGATGCAACCGGAGGAGAATCCCTTTCAGGCCTGGACATAGAAACATTGAAACAGAGGGAGTCAGAAGGGGCCTCCTGGGCCATCTACTCTGACCCCGGCTCTGCTCATGACATGCCTGCCATGTGCATGTCCAGCCTATCATTGAGCACCCTCACCAATGGGGCTTCAGCCACCTCGAACCCCAACCCCCAGTTGCTCCTGCTCCTCTTAGTTGGGAGCCATGTTTGGCAGTGGAGACTGGAGCATGAGTCACCCTTGCTTCCAGAATCCTCCAGCCATCCTCTGGGAGCGCTGCAAGGGCAGCAAGACGTTGGGCCTTGCTTACAGACTTCCCATCAGGAACATGCCAGGCTCCACCTGACTACTGCATCTGACATTTCCTCCCAATCTAGATCCAACTGAATGTGCACGTGTGAGCAACCAGCTCCTGCAATGCACAGAGTCAGCCAAGAGGGAAAAGTTAATACCTGCCACGGCTGCACCCGCTGCCTGTCTCGACCCTCCAGCAACCTCTGTTCGGATCCAGATGTGTGTGCAGCATGGAAGCCACTTGCCACAGCCTGGACAAGCCTGTAGATGTTGTAGCTGTCCAGAGTCAGGGTTTGCTCCACCACCTCCTTGGAGACAGGAGCCAGGCGCTCCTTCTCTTGGCATCTTTCCCTCCCTTTCACCGCCCACGCGTGCTTGGAATATGAACAGTGGAAGGCCTCCTGCCCGATGTTCTGCATCTGATAGAAGAATGACCTGTAGTTCTGAGGATTTCCCCATTTGTTCTGACGGATGGAGAAGGAAAAGAACCCACAGACTTGGTGGGAAGACAAGAAGTTGTAAGATAAGTTCAAGGTGAGGTCCCACAAAGCTGTCGTGACCCAGACTTTCCCCACAGTGGGTTTCACGTGCATTGCAGCTACGACTTGCAAAGTGCTTAATATTGTGTAGAAAGACCTGAGCTCTGAATAATAGACAAAGGTGTTGACTTCATTCCACTTCCGAAATATTTCCAAGGGTGGTTCCTCATATTTCAACAGCTCGTCTGTGACACTAAGTGCGAAGGCTGTGCAAATGGAATTCTGGGTGAGCGCTGGCACAAACGTCCTCATGAACCTTTCTCCGTTGTCGGTGTCTGGAGCGATGAGGCCAACCCAGGTCCACCCAAAATGCAGGAGCAGTTGGACAATCCCGCGGTAGTGGCGGTCTTCCTTAGGGACCATTTGGTGGATGAATGGGAACTGCGTTTTATCATTAAGGGCATGAGAAGTGAATCCGTAGCTGGCCTAGCAAAGAATACAAAGAGATGATTAAAGCCCTTGGCCATGTACTCTATTAATGTACTCTTCCTTATTTCCCCAAACCTTTCTCTTATGCAGAGAGAATATCCACCAGTTCAGACTTTCATTTCAGGTCGACTTGCTCAGTATGTCCGTACTGCCAAATGAGGTGGGGGCACCAAGGAGACAAGGCTTTTCCAGTGCTAGCACCCTTTTGCTTAATTCTCTGCTCAAAGAGGTCCACCTGGTGCTCATGTTGCTGCTGCTGTCGCATTTGCAGCCCATGTCGCATTTGCAGCCCACCTTTTGTTCCTTCTGTGAGGAACCCAATGCAGTTTGCCTAGCTCGATTTTACCCACACAGCAACCCTGTGAGAGAGGACGGGCTGAGGGTCTGTGTCTGGCCAGACCCAAATTGACCAGCTGAGCTTCACTCCTCAATATGTAGTAGAATGCACATCTCTGGGATCCCTGTCTTGTTCTTCAGTTCCAGTTGAAGACCTTTTTATTTCACCAGACATTAAAAAATAGGGTTTTTTTCTGGTTGTTGCACATGATCCTGTTGCTGGTTTACTTTGATTTTATGTGCTGACCGGTTTTGACTGTTTGCTTCAGGAGTTTATCCCAGTTTTCTTCTGTTCTATTTATATCCAGTATTTTAATGCTGGCTCTTTATGTCGTTAATGGGTTGCGCAACACTCGGCAAATGTGAGCCGCCCCAAGGCTGGTTGGCAAGGGGCGGCATAGAAATTTTTCCAATAAATAATAAAATAAATAAATAAATGTGGACTGTTCAAAAGTTCTGTAAATCAATGAAATGAAATGGGTTCCTTGCAAGAGAACTCGGTAAGGTTGGCTGCAGCCCTCTGCGCTTGGAGGATTGTGGGCATCCCATGCCGGATGAAAGGAGCATGATCTTGGCCCCCTAACTATTTTGCCCTGGAGTGCAAGGGGCCCAGGACAAGGTGCACCAGGATGCCATCATCTACCTCCTCTGAGGGGACTTCTGTCCCAGCTGCAAGGGTGGACACAGGGAGCTCCAAATCTGGAGTCCACCTGGAAGACCTACGTTGGGATCTCCTCCTCTTGGTCTGCCTTCCACTTTCCCAGCATGGTTGTCTTCTTCAGAGATTCTCGCCTTCTCATGAGGTGCCCAGCTTTGTCATCTTTGCTTCCAGGGAATGTTCTGGCTTGATTTGACCCAGGACCCACTTGTCTGCCTTTCTGTCCATCCAGGGTATTTGCAAAGCTGTCCTCCAGCAGCATGCTTTGAACACATTCATTTCCATCATGTCGGCCTTCTTCACGGTCCAACTTTCACTCGTGTTCATCCTTATATTTGATAATCTTTTCTACTTCCTTCATTGCTGCCCTTCCAAGATTTGGAACCTTGCAAAACCTGGCTTTCATCTCCTAGATGGGATGAAAACTGAACCCGGAGCTGCATTTCTCCTACCAGCAGTTCATGGGGTTGGTGGATGAACAAGAGAGCAACTCATGAAACCAGAGCTGGGGTTCATTTAATGAAGAAGAGTAAAGGGGGAAGAATGTATATGAGCATGCAGCTTTGGTAAGGATTTCCACTATTGGGAGGATGCAAGGGAGTCCATGCAGCTGGCACAAGCGGGCGATTTCTTATTACTTGGAGAGGAGGCAGAAGCAGCTGTAGTGGGATTCAGGGACCAGCAGTTGGTGGCGAGGCTGACTGGTGACCCACAGAAAAGCAGAAGGCTGCTTTTCTTCTTTCCTCATGGCCCTGTTTTCCTGTCTCTGCCTCTCCAGGCAGAACTTTCCTTTCCCATCAGCCCCTCCTCCCTCCGCAGAGAATTTCCTTCAGGGCTCACACTGTGCTTTTTCCTGGGCTCCTGTGGAGTTAGACAGATGCTTCTTGCCTTCTCAGAAAAGGCTGGATTATCACAGAGTGTAGATCCAAGGTTGTTGCTCTTTATCATGCTTTATCACGCTCCCTAAATGGCTGGGTTCACACGACACAGCCAATAATCTGCATGGCTTCCATGGTTCTTGGCTTTTTGCCATGATCTACCCAACAGACACTAAAGAGGCTTCCACCCTCTGCCCAATCCCCCCTTGTTTCCCATCAGCCACTGCACCTGAAATTCCATCCCATGGTGCATTGCTCCCTGCCTGTGTTTCCTGCCTCTTCCTCATTGGTCCACATAGAAACTAGATAGCTGGACCGGCTCTTGCAATTGCTGCTTTTTCCAGGGAACTCTTTGGTAGTTGCACACCAGGACCCAACCTGAGTTCAGACATCATGAGAAGTCCTGGTGGTGCAGAGAAACCATAGAACAAACCACCACTTTATCATGGTTTGCAAACTTCATGGTTAAGTAGAATGGGTGGGCTTGGACAACATGACAGTCGTCCTTTGCACGGCAATGGTTCATCTGGAGAGCTGTGTCCAGTTCTGTACTCCACAACTGAGGAGAGATGGAGACAAGCTGGGAAGGGTACAGAGAAGGACATGGATGACCCAGGGACTGGAATCAAAGCTCTAAGAGGAGAGATGGAAAGCACTGGGCATGTTCAGCCTCAAGAAGAGAAGACTGAGGGGAGATAGGGTAGCACTCTGCAAGTACCTCAAAGGCTGTCCCAGAGAGGAAGGACAGGATCTTCTCAGTCATCCCAGGGAGCAGGACACGGAATAGCAGGCTCAAGTTACAGAAAGCCATTTCCAGCTGAAGAGTGGGAAGAACTTCCTGACTGTGAGAGCAGGGTGACAATGGGAGCAATTGCCTAGGGAGGCTGAGGGCCTTCCCATACTAGGTGCCTTCAAGATGCAACTGGACAGCCACCTGAGAGGGATGGCTTGACTTGCAGTCCTGCACTGAGCAGGACCTTGGACCCAACAGTCCTCTGGCCCCTCTCAGCTCTGCTCTTCTATGATTTGATGACAGATAAACAATAGTTAAAAACTATTTAACTTGTGGTTTTTTCTGAACCCAGCAGAAATGATAGTGCAGTGACATACTGAACAAGCTAAGCTCTGTAGCCCCATGAGAATCAGCCCCAAGACTGGAGATCCTGCACCTGAGAAGTGAGAGTTCAGCACACAGAGCTTCAAATTCCAGCCAACCCACCTGGCTGAGGAAGCCCAGTTTTCATATCCATGCATGGCTTCCACTGCCGATTTCTGTTAGCATCCCCTACTCCTCACCCCATTCATACCTGTGGGATTTTGTAGACACTTGACATGGTTGAGATGCCTTTGGAAATGTCAGGGTCAGCACCTTCAATTATTGCCAAGAGGCTGTTCCTTGTTCCACAGCTGTAGTTGGGTATGTTCTTCTGCCCGAGAGAGAGCAGGTCAGCCATGGAACCGTAAGCCATCCTCGTGTTGAAATAGCTGTCATAGACGTTGTAGCCCAGGGTGATGTTGGGTAGCAGCCTGGAGTTCTGGGTGACCTCCTGAATGGCGAACATGAAGGACAGGATGTGCCAGTATGCACTGGGTCCTTTCCTGAAATGAAATGGATTCTTGCTAACTTTTGATCTTTGCTATTTAGGACAGGTTGTGAGATGGATATGGACACTTAGGCTCCGAATTAGGAAGTCAATCTGCAGAGAAACTCACTGTGCCAGTGTAGTTTTCGTCTCCTGAGGAGGACTGAATATGGGCATCCCAGGTTGCTTCTGCATCCATGGAGCAAACAGACGGAGCAGGCAGGAAGATCTACTGCCCTTCTACCTCCATATCACTTGGAGGGGATGAGACCCACAACAAGACCAGTGCCTCTCCTGGGGGCCAGTTAGGGGGTTTCTGGGTTGGGCTTGAATCCTCAGGCAACATTAACAATAAAAGTAGCAATCAACCCCCCACTATTTGCAATTTCTAAGAGTGAGGAACACAGAATTCTGCAAGTTGAATCGGACAGTGCTCTCTCTGGAAATCAGGTTACCCAGCCAGTCAGGTATCGTGTTTTGTTTTGGTCTAATTTTCTCATTCTTCTTATTGTTAGGAACTGGCTGGTTTTAGCTTAATTAGATTTGCTGGTAAAGCTATTGAGAAGCTGCTCAGCCATCTCTGGACATTAAAGGTACTAAAATTAGGGATGAAAAATATAAATTGCAAGCATTTGCAGACGCCTTGGTCTTTATAATAGAGGAACCTTTTGTAACAATCCCTAAACTTTTACAACAGATTGAAGAATATGGCGAGGTTTCAGGAATGTTGCTTTCTATAAAATATCAAGTGGCAAGCACTGGAGATGCTTACAGATACACCAGCAAGACTTCGATGCCTCAACGAGTCAGCATGATGCCAGCTCGGATACTGCCTCACCACCACCATCCGTGAGTGAAAGAGGTGAATGCCTCAGGTTGCATGAGCACACGTGGGGCTTCAACATCCTGGAAGTGGCACCTCCACAACACTGGGAGTGGGTCAGACCTCACCTTGAACGCTGTGCCCAGGTCCGGACCCACCCGAGTTGGATAACGGGGGACAAGTTTTGAGAAGGACAACCAAGATGGATTCAGTGTCCTAGAACCCCTCTGCTTCTTGGACCAAACAGTTCAGTATTTCACTTCCAAATGTGGTAAGCCAGGCCTGCCATGTTTGGAGTCCCTCCCTCTCATTTTGGAAAGGGGCAGCAGGACAACAACCTCCTTCACAGCCCATGTATGGCTTTATTTACTCCAGAGAAGTTTTTCTTACAGATACAGCATCTCACCCAGAAAAGATGTCCCTAAACCAGGATGCCTGTCCAGTCTCACGCCTGTCTTATGCCAACTTGCCTGTCCTCTTGATCCTTCTCCCCAGCTAAGCATATAGGATGGAGGAGTCCTCCAATATTCCTGGTGAGAACTGAGGGGACTTGGGGCATCCCTGGGCTATTCAGGGAAGCGAGCATGCCAAAGAGTCGGGAAATGTGAGCTTTCCTTTGCTTGTAAAGTTATAAGCAGCACCCATAGGTCATCACTGCGGTCAATAAATTGCACATCATCCTTGACTCAAGCAGTTTGGTTCCTTCCCAGGGATCCCCCAATCTGGAATGAGGTGTCTTGCACAGACGAGGCCCCCATGGGTAAAGCGTTGCCCAACATAAGGCAATGCTCCTGGAGAAGAACATTTGGAAGCTCTGAAGTTCTTCCCACATGCAGGTGACACAGCAGGGCATCCGTAACGATGGGAGGACTTACCCATAAACATCCGTGAAGGGAGGTTGGTAGAAGTTGAGTGGTTTCAGGACCACTGGGACTACTGGAACAACCCCGCTCATCTGGTAGTCTCCTGCCTTGTACCAGTTCAGAGGTTCATTGGGATCCTTTACCAAGGTCAGCGAGCATGTGGCCCTCAATGCCCCAGAGACTGCATGAGCCAGAAGCAGCAGTAGCAGCAGCAGCAGCACCAATGCCAGGCTCCTTTGGGGCATCCCCGTGGCCACCACCACCATTGTGGTCATAACACTGACAGACAGACCCTCAGCAGGGGACTGGGAGTCAGACGGTTCCTTCATGAACCAGGCTGGCAGCCGTGCTGGTGGAGGTCAACCAGGGAGGGCTTCTGAGCCAAAGGAGACTCCTTTCAACCACAGACCAGAGTGATCATGGCAACGCTGCTCAGGCTCCCCCAGACTCCCAGTGCAGCAGGGGACTGCTTCCATTCCACCCCTTCCAAGCCCAGTTTCAAGACATAACCTCATGTTCCTATTATGGGGATAAAAACTGACTTCTGAAAAAGCCCCTTAAGGTTTGGCAAGGAGAACGAGAGAGCACTATGATTATGTCAATTGTGAAGGGGGGAAAACATGTTTACAATGACTGCATGCCCATGCTGGAGAGAAGTTCCAGGTCCAATCTGAATCTTTATGAGCTTTAGATCTCACCATTTTTCCATCACTGAGTGCAAGAAGGCTGCATGCAGTTCCCCGAGGGTCTCCCCTCCCAGCAGACCTGCTGAGCTTCAGCAAGGAAGCCATCGCAGGAGTCCTCCAGTCCCCAGGGTGGATTGGTTACTTCTGGAGGCCACGTGCCCATGATGGGGCTTTCTGCTGAGCCACCCTCAGCCCTGGGAGTCCTTGCAACCAATGTCCCCAAGCTCTTGGGGGAGATAAGAATAACATCCGTTGCTCAGCCCATAGCTAGCAGTGAAACTCTGTACGGCAAGATGTATGTTTTATTACAAATATTTCAATCCCGGTTGTCATTTGCTCAAATCCCAAAATAAAGACGTAAAACAATCCCATAAAAATATCACAGCAAAGCATCACAGGGAGTTCCAAAGCAGTTCAGGGCTGGTGGAGAGTCAGAGAGAGAAAGAGAAGTTGTCAATAAATGCCAAAAACACTGCTCAAAAATGGTACTCAAAGGAAGTGCGCATGTGGGAAAAAGACAAACGATACAGCAAGCCCTGTGGTTGGATCATGGGTTGTTGTGTTGTGTGAACCCAGCTCTGTGAACAAGCCATGCCTTGTTAGCGATCTGCACGCAGGCACAGACACATGTGAGCAGAAGTGGAAGATGATCCCAGGTATCCCTGCACACAAGGCTCAACTCCGCTTGGGATGCTTCATCCCATGTCCAAAGCACCCATGGGAAGGTGGAAACCCAGACCAAGGAGAATTCAGGCGCGACCATGCAGCACCCCTGTGGGGCGGATTTCCTGGGCTGCCTCCCAAGGGCTAGGTGAAAGTGGGGTCTGGGGCTCTTGGGGGCTCGGTGTCCCTTTTGCCACTCAGAAAGGGACAGAAGGAAGGAAGACTTAGGTAAGAAAGCCCTTACAACAGCCGTGGGTTCACATCTCCCCTGCTCTTCTGCATGACAGTCACCACCCTTCATAACATGGGTGGCCAGGAATGAGAGGCCTAAAGGCGTAAGAGCCCTGCTGGGTCAGAGTCAAGGCCCATTCAGTCCAGCACTCAGTCCAGACACTTGCAAGGCAGCTGCCCACAGGATTCCTCAAGCGGGAATAGCACAGGACCCCTTGAGGGTTCGCAGTGCTGGAGTGCTCCTCGACCCACCACTGTCCCTGGAGTCCCAGGTGGCAGTGGTGGCGAGGGGCACTTTCCTTCACCTTCGGCTGATCCATCATCTGCGTCCTTACCTGGATGAGCATTGTCTTGCAATGCTGACCCACGCTCTGGTAACTTTCCGGTTGGATTACTGCAACGTGCTCTACTTGGGGCTGCCCTTGAAGTTGGTCTGGATATTTCATTTGGTTCAGAACAGAGCTGCCAGGATACTAACCGGAACCAGCAGATTTTCACATATAACGCTCGTCCTCTATCGGTTACACTGACTACCAGTTGAAGTCTGGACCTAATTCAAGCTGCTGGTGATGACCTAGAAAGCCCTAAATGGATTGGGCCCAGGATACCTGAAGGGTCGCCTTCTCCCCTATATGCCCTCCTACACCTTGAGATCTGAGATGCAGGTCCTGCTCTGGGAGCCCTCTTTGAAGGAGATCTGGAGGGAGAGTACCCAGAAAAGGGCCTTCTCTGTGGTGGCACCCTGCCTATGGAATATGCTCCCCAGAGAGGCTTTCCTGGCAGTAACGTTATATTCTTTTCGGCACCAGGCAAAACCCTTTTTATTTTCTTGCCAATTTAATGATTAATTGATTTTAACTGGGGTTTTGTGTTGTGGGGTTTATTTTATTCAACTCATTTTTTGTACACCGTCCTGAGCGTCTGTAGTGGATGGGTGAGAGAAGCTTTAATTAATAAGTAAACAAACGAATGAATGAATGAAGACATCCTGCTGCCCATGCCCTCAGCAACTGGCATATGCAGGAATGCAGCCTCTGGAGAAGGAGGTAGCCATGGCCCCAAGGCTAGTAGCCATGGAGAGTCCCCTCCCCATAAATAGGTCCAGACCCCTTTGGAAGCTATTCAGATGGGGGGCCATCCCCACATCCCCTGGCCATCGGTTCTCTGTGCTTTGTGTGGAGTCAAGTGCCTTTTCTTCATCCTAAACCTCCCTCCAGGGCACTTCATAGGATGATGGGTTCTCGCATTCTGGGAGGAAGAGGAAAAGTTCTCCCTCTAGATTTCCCTGCAATCTACTTTTAAACTCCTCTGTCAGGACTGAACCAATTTGCCTCATTCTAAACTGAGCAGTCCCTTCTGAGAAGGAGCACTTCCTAGTTTAGCAGCGGAGATGGCCATGATACGGAGACACCACATGGATCCGCCGTACCCAAGGGGGTAGGACTCAAAGCCAGTCATCTGCAGCAGAGACCCACGTGGCCTGAGAAGTTGTGCCCCTCAGGAAGAGCATGCTCAGTGGGACATCATTTGCTCATTTGAAAGGTTGCTCGTTCTGCATTTTGATCCCACTCCTCCTCCCTCCCAGTGTGCCTTTGATGCAACCAGTGAAGCAGGACATTCCCAGGTAGTGCTGGCTTACTTCTGTGAAGCACGGCACACAAGGAGGGAAACAGAAAAGATCTGGGGCTTGGAAACACTGGCCTGCGAAATCGAGGCTGTGGCCAGTGCGGCTGCAGCGGAGGTCCCTGATGCTTCCATCCACCGACTTTGCAGGATGAATTTCTTCCTTTGGCCAACGGTGTAGACGAGGCACTCACTGCAGGAGAAACACCCCATGTTCTCGCAAGCCCTGCCCTTCCTGGCCACCAGACGCCAGTTGAGCAGGGTCTCACTGGATGGGCCCAGGAGCAGAGAACATACAAAGGGAGAGGGATGGGGGCAGTGCATCCCTGGTGGCTCTCCTGGACCTCTAAGTGGCTTTCAATACCATCGACCAAGGGATCCTTCTGGATAGGCTGACTGTGTTGGGGGCGTTGGGGGCACTGCTCTGCAGTGGTTCCACTCCTACTTGGCCGGCCCATTCCAGGACGAGGTTCTGGGGGATTGTGGCTCTGTGCCATGGCAGCATTGCCATGGAGTTCCACGGGGTTCCATTTAATCCCTCATGCTCTTTGACATGCACCTGAAACCAGTGGGAGAGGTCATCTGGAGGGTTGGGCTGCAAAGTCATCAGTATGCTGATGACACCCAGCTCTACCTCTCTTTTACCTGTAGTCCAGGTGAGGAAATGGCTGTCCTGAACCCGGTGCCTAGCTGAGTTAATGGGTTGAATGAGGCCCATTAAATTGAAGCTTAATCCAGACAAGATGGAGGTCCTCTTGGTAGGAAGCTTAGTCTACCAAGTAGGTGTTTCTAACCTTGTTCTGGACAGGGTTGCACTCCCCCTAAAGGACAGGCCCTTAAGATTGGGGGCAGTTTTGAAGGAGATTAGGGGGATGACAACCCAGAAAAGGGCCTTCTCTGCGGTGGTGCAGCATCTATGGAACGTGCTCCCCAGAGAGATTCACCTGGTGTTGACGTTATATTATTTTCAGCACCAGATAAAAACCAATTTATTTGACTGAAATTTTAATATTTAATTTTTAACTGCTTTTACTGTCATGCTTAGTCACACTTCACTTCATTTTATATTATGTTGGTTGTACATTTTCTGATTATTTTTTGTTTGTTCGACTATGTGATCAGGTGCCCTGAGCCGCTGTTAAGGAGGGGGTAGAAATGCTGTAAATGAATAAAATAAATAATAAATATGATTGTGTTTTGCATGTACCTCAAAGGCTGCCACAAAGAGGAAGGCCAAGATCTATTCTCACTGACACCAGAGTGTAGGACACACAATATTCTTCTCAAGTTTTGACAACAGATTCAGGTTCAATATCAAGAAAATCTTCCTCACTGTCAAAGAAATACTACAGTGGAATTGGCTGCCTGGACAGGTGGTGGATTCTCACACACTAGAGACATTCAAGGCAAAACTGGACAGCCATCTGAGTGGGGTGGTGCGAATCGGTGTCCTGCAACAGCAGGGGGCTGGACCCGATGGCCTTCATGGCCCCTTCCAATAGTATTATCCTCTGTTTCTGTGAATGTCAGGGAAGTGGAGAGCAATGCTGCCAGGAGGTCTCCTAGCAGGGTCATGCAAGGTGGAATTGTCAAAGTGGAGACCCCGGACTGAGAGGCATCCACCGCTTGGGGGGTAATGTTCACGTCTGCATGGATCGCTCTAATGGTGAGAGGCCAGAGAAAATCTTAAAGGGCTGCTCCTGCTTAGCAGGGGTAGGTGAACACGACCCCGGCTGAGGATCTTTCAGAGACCATGCCAGTGATGCTCAAGCAACCTCTGGTGAGTGCTGTGCCAAAGGAGGCCACAGGAGACCCATCTGAAGCTGCTTACTTTGCAAACTCTGTGATGAGAAAACCTGCAAATATGTGTGCATACACTTCATATCAGTGCTGTGTCAGAATTCCATGCTCAGAATGAGATGCTCAGAATGGTTTAGGAGTGATGCATCCAAGCCGGATGACAGTCATGCGCATCCACATGGTGCAGCTTTGACGTAGCCATTTCTCTAAAAAGCCACACTCCTTTCTGCCCACTGACCCTGCTTGGAGCCTGGGACCTGCACCAATCGGCCCTTATGCCATGCTTTCTCCAGCCCTGGAGCTGCAGAAGAGAGTCCCTTGGCTTGGAGAGGTGCTGCTTCTTCCTCTTAATCATTGTAAAAATTATGGTTGTCATGTCTCCTTGCCAAAGGTGGAGGGGTCTGCAGCCCCAAGACAGCATTTCAGGACAAATACATAATTGTCAGAATCAAGAGCCTCGTGGGATAACTGTGGAGTCCGGAATGAAAGGGTGCCTTAATGCTGGTGCATCACTGGGAGCATCCCCTGAGATTTCGGGAAGGCAGGTGCCATGCGGGTGTGACCTTGAAGATCATCCCTCGGCTTTCTCAGAGTCAGTCTCCAGCAGGCTTTTTCTGAATCTCAGCTTCTGAGCCCAGAGCAGCACTTCCTGGCACATGGTTTGGGCTCCCCCGAATGATGCTGCAGCCTCTCCTGCTCTTGCTGCTCCCGTGCGTTGCCTCTTTGGCGCTGAAGGCAAAATGCCCTCTGAGCTTGAGAAAGGATGCTCTGCCTGTCTACAATTATTACTCGCCAGGAGACCACCTCATTAGTGGTGTCGTATCAACAACACAAGCTGAATTTGAACGGCTTGAATTCGACAACCCTCCCCACATCGCGGTTTACGTGTAAGTAACTCGGTGGCTCTCTGTTTAAAGCTGTGAGGCCCAGTTTTGATTTCCTGCATGCAACTAATCTCTGTAAGGGGCAATCCTCACTTTGCAGCACCTCTTCTTGGTACCCCATTTGTCCTGGGGGAAAATTTCGAGCATAGCTGCTCACACAGGGACCAGCCCGGTGAAAACTCTGCGATGGCAGGAGGAATTGTTCAGAACCCCTTTTTGTGGGTGGTATGTGCTTTATCGGTCTGTACATTTATACTATAACCACTTTTGGGTGACCATCAATTGCATCACTTGTGATTTGCAGACCTTTAACCAAAAAACAGGTGCCCCCGTTGTGGGTGAAAAATGGTCCTTTCCTCATGCTATGAACAATAAAAAGTGGCTCATTGAGAGCGAGAGCGCGTGAGAGAGCGAGCCAATGCATGCCTTCTTCATATCACCAGCTGATTGATTGATAAAGTCTGCAGCACTGGTCATGCCCAAGTTCCAGATACTCTTTTGTCAACCAGCCAAGCCTATTGCGTAATTAAGCCTGAATGTGGAACCTTTTCAATGCTCTGGATTCCCCCTTTCAGCTTCCTCTATACCCATTCCCTTGCTTTACAAAAGTCTCCTCTTCTTAAGTCAAATGCAGCCTTGCTGGAGCTTCAGGGAATCTTCCTCTTAATTGTATATGAAAAGCAATAGCACTGCTGTCCCTTTTTTCCAGCAGCCCTACAATATCTGTATCCTGCAACAAGTCCTGGGCAAACACTCCTGGGACTGAATCCCCTCTGGCTGGGGCTGCTAGCATCTAAGCCAAGCCAAGACCCTTCTTGGGGCAATGACCTGTCTGTTCTCCTAGTGGCACCTGGCAACACATATTACGACCGAAAGCAAGGGTTACAGGGGTAACAGGTGATACGCACCTTGCTTAGTTCTGTGCTAGCCCTGATCCCATCCTGGAAGGAAAATCGAGAAATGTTGGATGCTTCCAGGAGGAGGGCTGTTGGCACTAGCTATTGGGAAACAGTGCAGGAATTCCATCTTCTTGTATATAAAATCTTAGGGAAAACATGGTGGGAGGAGAAGATGGTGACATTAGGTGGGGACCACTAGTGTTGCCTCTATGGGGACACCAGCATCATTCTGTGAGGCTGATGCAAAGTTTGAGGCTGCCTAGAAAGGCTCTTAGAATTCCAAAAGCCAGAATGTCCTTGTCGGCGTCGAACAGAGAATGACACCACGATGCACATCTTGTTGCAGGACAGGATTTCAAAATGCCTACTGGTACCTCCTGGCCTTCCTGGCTTCCATTCAGGAGATCAATCAAAATCCCAGGATCTTGCCCAATATCACGCTGGGCTACAACATTTATGAGAACTACTTTGATGCAAGGATCACCCACGATGCCGTGGTGGACCTGCTCTCTGCTGGATGGGCAAATGTCCCCAACTACCAGTGCGGAAGGCACAAGAAGCCACTGGTCTTCATTGAAGGGGCTGCCGCAGACATGTCCATGCATGTGGCAGCCATGCTGGGCCTCTACAAAACCCCCCAGGTAGGAAAGCACAGCATGGACAGTCTGGGAAGCATAGCCCTTTGGGCCGGAAACAGGCACTCATACAAGAGAAGGGTATCAAAACTTCGGCTGATGCAGTGCAGTTTTGGATGGAAGGGGTGTTCCTGAAAGAGTGGAAAGTCAGAGCAAAGAACAAAGAAGAAGAAGGAAAGGAAGGAAAACAATATTAAGCAGGCATGGCCCCGGTGGAGGGGTGCACTAAGTGTGTGTTTTTTAATATATGGGTTGTGTATCTTGTGTTGTTTCTTTTTTATTGTATGAAGCATTTTGTAATTGTATTCTTTTAAAAATAAGAACAAAAATAACAAAAGGTCACCGATGCACATCCCAGTGACTATTGAGAGAGGGACGTTCTTGGTTTCTTGCTTTCCATCTTCTTCTAGGAAAGAAGGGAGGTGGATGGAGGGAGATGGAACACAAGAGCATCTGAAGAGCTATCCCGGAGCAGACAAGGGGTCCATCCAGTCCAACATTCCATCTGCACAGTGTATGACTGGCTGCCCACAGATCCCTCCTGCCCATGTTCCCAAGTGACGGGTGTACGCTGAGGGGATGCTGGAGGTCGCAGGGTTTCTGCTGTCCACACAAGCACAGCACCGCACCCCATTATTGTTTTTCCCCAGATATTCAGCAATCACTCCACAGCGCTCCGTTTATGTCAAAGCAAACCTCCGTTGGCCTCTTGTATGTCTCAGAAAGATCGAGCAAACGGTTCTGCTTTCAAAAACATTTCCATGGTGAAAAGCCTTGTCCCCCCACCGAAGGGGGTTAACATAGTTGTCAGTGCTGTGAGTCTCTCCTCACAACACCATGAGTGTTGTGTGAGGAGTCCCTTTTGGGATTTCCTGGGCTTGGTTCCCTGGACACCAGCCCCGAATTTCACAGCTGTAAGCCTGTCAGAGTGAGCATACCCATCATCCATAGATCACTAGCCAAGACATAGGAGGTTGCTGCCATTTTTCTTTGGCAGGTATTTGCAGTCTTCCTCTCAGTCCAGCTGATCTGGAGGGCCGAGGATGAGAGGAAATCCATGAGTGGAGGAGGGATGGATCCCAGGGAGCCACATGGCATTTCTAGTGGTGAGCACCACAATTTTTGCTTTGCCCTGAAATCGGAACTAGTCCTCCATCTTCCTCTCCTTGCTAGGTCAGTTACGCTCCTGAGAACCATGTCCTTGACAAAGCCCAGTTCCCTTTCGTCTCCTGGATGGTCCCAAAGAACGAGCCCCACTGCCTGGGCATTGCCAAACTGCTCCTGCATTTCAGATGGACCTGGATAGGACTCTTTGCTCCAGATGATGACAACGGAGAAAGGTTCATAAGCACCTTGACACCGGTGCTTGCCAGGAATGGCATTTGTGCTGCCTTCTCAGCCACCATCTCTCAGCTGTCTGCTTTTTCCATTCCCAAGCACGAATGGCAGCTGCGCAAGCTCTCTGCTTCCACACACAGAAGACCCAATGTGTTTGTCTACTATGGGGAGTCTCAGTCCTCTGAACAAGTAGCATATATGCAAGAAGTAGTTGGCCACACCTTGAAACCAGTGTCAGGACAAGTTTGGATCACAGTAGCTTTGTCCTACATCAGCTTGATCAGAACCCAGCAGCTGTTTCAGCCCCGTTCATCCATGGATATTTGTCTTTCTTTATCCAGACAAAGGGAAGAACAAGGCATGACGGTACAAGATGTTTGCCTCCTTCCCTGGTGGGTCCATCCTGGACAGAGGCATTTTATTGCCACTATTCCAAGCACGTGTTGTCTGTGAAAGGCCGGAGGCGATGCACTGCCAAGGAGAACCTGGAGGGCTTGCCTCGGTACCCCCTGGAGAGGAGCTTGTTCCAGGATACCTACAGCATCTATGCTACTGTGCAAGCGGTGGCACACGCACTCCATGCTGCCTGCTCTTCCAGATCCGAGCAGATTGTGACGGTGAGTGGAGGCAGGTGGGAGGCTGGGTGGGTTCCACCGAGCAGGTCTTTTCCCCCTCTACTCATCAAAGGTGCTGTTGCAAAAGACAACATGTTCTTCAGCTTGGTGATGGTTAGTTCTAGAGCCAGCCAGGGAAACCTTCAGAAGCAGTGATGAGATGAGGCAGAATTTGCATGTTCTGGAGGAAAGGTGGACCCTTCTTATCAGGAGCTTCAACTTCTCTGTCGTGTTCTTGTGGTCTCAGCTCCAGTATGGTAGAAAGCTCCCTTTCACCATCTTGGTGTCTGGCCATCTTCTTTGATTTTGGATTGCTTCTTGGAAAACAACACAGCCCTCTGGACATCTAGCTTTTGTCTGCCCTGAATTGATCATCGATTGTCCCATGGAGCTGACCAGGGGAAGGTTCAGGAGATATTAAAGAAAGGAAGGAGTTCTTCACATAATGGACAGCTGGATGATGGAACTCACTGCCACAGGACCCAGTGATGGTCATCAAGTGCAGCAGCTTTGAAAGGGGAAAATCCACGAGGCAGAAAGCTCTCAGGAGCTAGTAATCTTTATGGCCATATGGTACCTGTGTCACCAGAGACAGGGTGCTCGTGTACACCTGTCACTGGGGAACATGGGCAGGAGGGATCTGTGGGCAGTCAGTCGTCCACTGTGCAGACAGAGTGCTGGACTGGATGGATCCCTTGTCTGATCCGGCAAAGCTAGTCAGATGCTCTTGTGGTCCATCTCCCTCCAGCCACCTCCCTCCTTTCCTAGAAGAAAAGCTGAGGAGGTGCTCCTGTGTACACCTAAGCAGTGAAGAGACCCCACCTGCCTGGCTCACCTGCACCCACCCTGTTCCTGGACCACGTTCAGAGGACTGATTTAGCCAGCATGTGGGGCACATAGGGAGGGGGGTGGGAAGGAATGCATGTGCCCAGCCCATTCCAGCGTGCCTCGGCCAGGGCAGATTCGAGATCAAGGCTGCTGGGCATACAGCTTAGCTCATGGCGCAGGCCTGGCAAATCAGGCTGGCTTCTTGCCTTTTTGCACCTGATGCAGAAAATTGAACAGGTACACTGGGAAACGAAAAGGACATCATTCGTAGCAGAGCAGTTTGCCCTTCTACAGGAGCCAGGATCTGTCTGCTGAAGTGGCTTGCCTGTCTCCCTCTAACAGTACAAGCAGCTTCTGCTTCCCAAATTTCCTTTAGGAGATTCAGCTGGGCCATTCTCCTGGACTCCTCCAGCCTTTGCCATACCTCAAAGGGAGAGGCAGAGAGATGAGGTCTGTCGCATGCTACCTCAGGGATGTGGTGAACTTTTGGACAAAATATATCAAAATCCTCTGTACCCCTCCAAGACACACACCATTCATGAGTCTTGGTAAAGTTTGGAAATAATCTAAAAGAGGCATTTTCCCTACCATTTTAGCTTCACCCCTACCTGGAAAGCTTCCAGTTCTACAATGCCTCCATGGATGGAGTATATTTGGATGAGAACAGAGACCTGGCTGCTGACTTTGACATCTTGAACTATTTGATCCTTCCCAATGAGTCTTTTCATACAGGGAAAGTGGGGAGTCTGGGCCGACTGGGATCCTCGGGCATTGCGCTCACCATCCACGAGGATGCCGTGGTTTGGCCTGGCCGGTGGAGCAAGGTGGGAAAATGCCACGGTTTCATTTCTCCTTTTCAACAGCTGTCGCCTGATAACATTCTGGATGTTGCTGCAAAGATCCTGGGATTAAAACCCAGCAAGCATCCTTTTCAATGTAAGAGCCAAGTTTGGACCAATTCACCGATGCGGCATTGCATTCCCATTTGTCTCCTGAGGGCAGAAGAAAAAGGTGGTCAGTGCCTTAGCTTGCCTCCACCAAGATTTCCATGAGCTAGAGGGTATCAGAACCAGGACAGCAGAGTTGGAAGGGGGCATGATGGCCACCGGATCCAGGTGGAGCCCAAAGTAGGATGGGGTGGAAGCCAAGAGGCTCTGTTTGCTGGATGCAGAAACATATGGAGCCCATGCACAAGAGCTCCACATCCCTGCTCTGTATTCTGTCTCAGGGAGGAGGGGGCAGGTGTGAAGGGCTGGTGTGCTCAAAAGGGCAAATGTGCCAAACTTGCATGCTCCCAAGAGGGAATGTAAAGTCAGTTGTGATGTTTTCTTCCCTACATGGAATGCCAGCCCCACACACAAAATGCCTGGGGGCTGAGAAACAGCTAACCTGGAGCTCACCACAGTTCTCCATACTCTTTTGCAAAAGTGGCCTGGACACGAGTCCATCTCCGTTTGTTTTTTCTTTCCACATGAAAGTCCCTTCATGATGTTGTGTGTTTTATTTCCCAAATGCACCCAGCTGTTGTGGGCATTGTTCACATTGTTCTTCTCCCACACTTTAAAATATGCGTTAGCACAGCTTGTGTTCTGACTTTTGCTCTGCGGCTAGACGGTGCCACATTCCAGATGCAGCAGAAGCTGCCAGCCCGGCTGCATCAAGGTGATTCGGGAAGGAGAGCCACATTGCTGCCACACCTGCGTCCTCTGCACAGAAGGGACCATTTCCACAGAGGAAGGCAAGTGGCTTGGAGGAAAGGGTAGTCTGAAGACGATGGTGTGAAGGGGCCTCTCTCGATCTTGGAGTTCAAACAATGGCCTGCAAAGATGGAGGTGGAGGTGCAGCTGCAGTGGACACTACGGCTATCCCTTTCCAGCAGCACTCATGGTGGTCTCTGAGGTGCTTCTGAATGGATCAGGGCCTGTGAACTTCCTCAGTGGCCAGATTAACATGACTCATAAAGCCCCCGTGGGTTGTGAGGCATGCTGTGAGCCCAGAGTGTGGTGTGGACAGTGCAGCATGGATTGTTGCCAGTGCACAAGCCACCCTGGGAGCTCCTGGCTTGTCATTGGACTGCTGAGGGTGCCCCTTTCTCAGACCGCTGTGTTGTAGCATCAGTGTCTGCAGTGGGGCTTGGCTGATAAGGAGAGTGGTCTGGCAAGGAGGAGAGAGAGCTCCATTGTCGAACTTCACAATCCCCCTTGCCAGGGACTGCCCCCCTCCAAAGTCAAATGTCACAGTAGAAGTGTGCAAATGCTGCAATGATGTTGCAATGTGCTTCCCCTCTGGGTTCTGCAAGTGTGATTCACTTCCCTGCCATGTGTCCTCTTGTCTTGTCAACTGTCTTCACGTTACACTGTTAAAGGAATCCAAGCGGGGAGCAGACAATATAGAAAGTGGCAGGGTGAGGCTGCGCATGGGCCAATCTGCATGACCGTGAAGGACTGGAGAAAAGGGAAATGCATTAGAAAGTGCAGGCCATTGTGCACAGGCCAAAAGCACCAAAAATGAGTGAGTGAGTGGATGGATGGATGGATGGATGGATGGATGGATGGATGGATGGATGAATGAGAGCACAGTAACTGCTCTGGAAGTTCCTAGAGAAGGCATCACGTGGGAATAACTCCCTTTGGCCACATCGTCCTCTTGCCATTAGCCCTGCACTGACACTTGTCAGCACCCTCTTGCCTTTGGCCCCTTTCCTGGGTCCAGTCTGAAAATTTGGCCAGTCACATCGGAGTGACTTGGGTGACCTGGTCCACCAGGAAATCCTGATGAAGATGAACCGAGCTGCGAAACAGCTCCCATAGGGCAAGACATGACCCTTGAAATGAGCTATTATAGAGGTAGGTAGGAGACACTGTGCTGTGAAAGAGGGTCCAGGAAAGCCAGACTACTCTCTGTGCAAAAAAAGTTATGAGGCCTATATATGATTTTCTGTTCGCATGTGTTCAGTACAACGAGAAAGCAGCTGTCTAATATCTCTCAAGCAGCTCAAACCAGGTAAAATGATCCTTGGGTCCCTTGGAATGGAGGCAAGGGGTGAAGGCCAATCTTGCTCCTAAATTGCTCCTCATCTGTCTGTCTTTGGGTCAGAACCCATGCTCCACAACAGGCTTCCTGCGGAGCAGAATTCTTTGCTTCCTCTCATGGGCAAAACAGACCCATTCTTCGTGGGCTGATTATGGCTTTCCAGATGCTGTTGCCCCAGAACTCTCATCAGTCCCAGCCACCAGAAGCCAAAAGTAAGAAATATTGGGAACTGGTGTACAGGAACATCTGTAGAATCACAAATTGCTGTAAATGATGTTTCTCTCCAAACTTCTGCAAGTCCCATGCAGTTTCCCTGGTGGAGGCCACATCTCCCACTGCTCAAGAAGAGGGTCACTACTGCCTACAAGGCAAAGTACTTTCCAGGTCAATCCACACTTGGACAAGCCTGGGCCTGTTCTCCACCTTGGTTTGTCCACTGCTCCATGGTTTCCCACCTCTCAATACAATGTATATTACTGGAACTGCTCTTGATGCTGAAGTTGCTCTTCTTCTTTTCAGATTCGGACCATTGTGCTGTGTGTCCGGAAGATCAGTACCCAAACATGGCCCAAGATGACTGCGTGCACAAGCTTATAATTTTCCTGTCTTATAGAGAATCCCTAGGGATCATCCTGGCTTCATTTGCCCTTTTCCTGTCCTCAACCACAGGCTTCATGTTGGGAATCTTCATTAAATTCCTAGAAAGTCCAATAGTCAAAGCCAACAACCGGGACCTCTCCTACATTCTCCTTGTCTCCCTCCTGCTTTCCTTCCTGTCCTCCTTCCTCTTCATTGGCCAGCCAAGGAAGGTGACCTGCCTCCTCCGACAAGCAGCCTTCAGCATTATCTTCTCAGTGGCTGTCTCTTCTGTCTTGGCCAAAACCATCACTGTAGTGCTGGCCTTTATAGCCACCAAGCCAGGGAATGTGGCAAGGAAGTGGCTGGGGAAGAGTTTGGCCAACTCCACTGTCCTTTCCTGTTCCATTGTACAAGTTGTCATCTGCACCATCTGGCTTGGGACCTCTCCTCCCTTTCCTGATTCTGACAAGTACTCCCAGCCTGGAGTGATCATCCTGCAATGCAATGAAGGCTCTGTGGCCATGTTCTATACTGTGCTTGGCTACATGGGCTTCTTGGCTGCCGTCTGCTTCACGGTGGCTTTCTTGGCCAGGAAGTTGCCTGGGGCCTTCAATGAGGCCAAGCTGATCACCTTCAGCATGCTGGTCTTCTGCAGCGTCTGGGTGTCCTTTGTGCCCACCTACCTGAGCACCAAGGGGAAGTACATGGTGGCTGTTCAGGTCTTCTCCATCTTTGCCTCAAGTGCTGGATTGCTGGGCTGCATCTTCCTCCCCAAATGCTACATTATTCTGCTGAGGCCTGACCTAAACACCAAGGAGCATCTCATGATGAAAACCAAACATGGCATCTGATCTCCTGTGCATGCATTCCAGTTTGGCATGTGTGACTAGCACATCAGCACCAGGGAAGGGAGTCTTGCTTGGGCATGAATTGTCAATTGCTGTTACATCTTGTGTCTGTTCAGTCCCAGAAAACTCAGATATCCCAAAAGCAACTGTGATGGCTACCTGACTTTTGGGTTGATGTTCGGCATGGACTACCTTTACTTGCAGCATTGGTATTCTGCTGTGGAGCAGTTGCACTGAAGTCAGGCATTGCATTCTGAGGCCCAGCTTGGCGTGAAGCATCCTTGTTTGGCCATGCAACACCCTTGCTGTAGCCCCGCATGGTAGCATCAGGGTTGTGCCTGAACCCAAACTCGCTATTTCTAGTCATTGATTTGGTTGGAGCACTTCTCCAGTGCAGATGGAAAAGAGAATGTAAGAAGCACAGAGCACCACGTACAAAGAAAATCTATCCGCTTTCTGTCCTCCGTGTGAAAACTCCCTTCCCTTTTCCTTTTTTTAGTAAACCCACCATGGAGACAAGTCCTGTGTGAGTGAACCAATCACCCACTGCTTGTGAATGCCCCTTGAGTTCATTGTGCTCTTCTCCATAATTCCCCAGAGATCTCCATGATACTCTCTTGTGCTCATGGTCTGAAGACAGAAAGGGGTTGGCTGGGTTCTGAGAACACAGTAGCCCATGATTAAGGGGTTTGTAGTCACGCCCACGGTCTTTTGATCATGAGTTATAATCTTGTCTGAACTCAACCGAGATAACTCCACAAGAAAATATGGACTGTGCCAAATTGAAAGAAGTCATGGCAGGCTTCCCCTGTCTTTCAGGGACCTATTTTCCCAGCACCCTCCCTCTCAGACCTCCCAGATGTCTTTGCAACAGGATCCATGTTCAAGTTGATTCTGCCACACTGCATCATCAGCCTCTTCCCCATCAGTCCACCTGTACCTTCTTCTCTCCTGGCTTCCTTGTGGCCAGGGCATCTCCATCCCTTCATCCAGTCCCCCTCCTCCTTGGGTGGCTGGAAGCTCCCACAGTTCCCTCTTCCTCCTCCATCTCCAGCAGCCCCAACTCTTGCCAGACCTTCAGAAAATGGCTCTTCCCTCCAGCCACACTGCCAAAACGCAGAGATAAGGCGTAGGGGAGAAAGAGGTAAGGAGTGGAAAGCCAGGAATCTACACTTTCCTCCACTTCACCCTGGTTGAAGATGCCAGTGATTCTGAGCCATGTCCTTCAGCACTTCATGGCTGCATTTTTCACATGCAAAGAGGCCATACAGATGCATGGAATGTGGAAAGAGCATCACTGAAAGTCATACTAAACATCCATGAATCCACACTGGGGGGGGGGGGCACATAAATGCATGCAATGTGGCAAGAGTTTCAAGTGGAGTCATCATCTTATTAATCATCAAAGAGCCCATACTGGAGAGGAGCTGTTTAAATGAAGTAAGACTTCAGCCAGAGTCAATATCATATGAATCATCAAAGAATCCACACTGGAGAGAAGCCGTAGAGATGCATTGAATGTGGAATAAGATTCAGAAGAGAATCTTCATCTTATTGTGTACAGATGTACTCATTGGAGAGAAGGCATCTAAATGCATAAAATACATTCAGCTACAGTGGTAGTCTTGCAAAACCATGATACTGCTGATACTTGAGTACAGGTGCAAATGTAGAAACCCTTTTCTACACCAGACAGAGGGTGGTAGGACTGTTTTGACTTTCTGTCTTGCTTTCCCTTATAATTTACTCTTAGTAGAACACAGATCAACAGTATTTCTGCATCCTTTCAAGGAGATGGTGCACTGCCTAGTGAAATGTCCATAAATCCATGCTGAATTCCAAGGTATGAGGAGGCAACAAGAAACATGTTTCCACAGCTCACATGCAGTGGAAAAGGGATGACACTCTCAGTGGATTCCCCACTGGATTTGGATGCCCCAGCCTGACACCTTTTTCAAGTTGCCTTTGTCCCCAAACAAGTGATTGGCAGGAGAGGGAGATCCACGTGTAGACTTTCCAAGCCTGCAGGTAAGGAAGGAAGCAAGACACTGTCCTAGTAAATAAAACCCTTTCCAAGCAGGGGAAAGGGTTCATTGTGGGATGAAAGTGAACTGTTCTTCTATATCTATTGTGGTAATCCATATAATAAGGAAAAGTTAAACAGGAAAGCATTAGGTTTTACAAAACCCTGGAAGGAGAACACCCATCGAAAAGATACCAGTGAATAGAGGTTCATGACAAGTGGAAGTCGTTCTCCGAGTAAGAGACCCCCAAGTGCAGAAGATGCCATTCAAATGGGTGCAATGCAGAAAGAGCTTCAGCTTGAACTATCTTAAGTGCCATGGACGAAAACATATGGAGGCCATTCATCAGAAAGCTTGCGTTTGGTCCATTATCATTATCATTACTATTTAGGGACTCAAAGTGAATTACCTGCCCTTCATCCACCCCAGTTTATCTGCACAACAACCACCCTGTGAAACACATTCAGCTGAGGGAAAGTGACCATCCCCAAATTGTCAGATGAGTTTTGTGGATGAGCGGAAGACTAGAAGCCAGATCCCTCAAGCCCCCAGACCAGTCTTCTTCTGGCCCCAGCATCCCATGGGTGGGCATGGGAGTTTTATCTCCTTAATTCTGCCAGTCAGTTAGGGTGAATGTTACACTTTCAGCTACGTGCACACTCAAATTAACAGATGATGCACTGGATCCAATGGGAGATCAATGGGACCCAGCACATACATCAAGGTGAGCAAATATGAAGGAGAGAAATTGCCAGCAGTGTCTGGCATTCACCAGGCAGGCATTGGAAGGGGACATTTGCTCTATCATGGAGACTGGCAAAGTTTTTGAAATGGACTGGTCCCACTCTCATCCTCCTTAGGTGGTGCCCCTATGCAATATTGTAACAGAATTTATAGCCCGCTGTCTCAAGCAACTTAATATGGGCAACCCTGCATTCCTCTTATGGCTTCTGAACATGGAAGTCACATCAGTTAGGGATTCCCTGAGGTCAGCCTCTTGCTGCACTAAAAAAGAGGGGAAGGAGAAAGCACAACAGCAAGCATTTTCTCGTGGACACATTTCCTTCCTCAGGAAGGTCCCCTGCCAGCCAAGTCTGCAACACTGGGGAAGAAGTTGACAGGTGCTGCAGCAGATGGTCCTTCAAGGTGAACTGCAGAGCACCCATCCTGAAGGCGTCTTTGAGCCCAGACCACATGAAGGAGCAGTGCCCTGGAGTTCCCACACACTCTTCTCTCCAGCTGTGCACCTGCCCATGTACCTGAACAGAGAGTTTGAAACATTTTGGAGGCGTTCCCTGGAGATCTGGCATTGTAAGAGAGGGGATTTTATTCAAGGAGATGTCAGTCGTACCTGCTAGAGATGACCTGAGTTGAAACTGGGGAAAAGTTAGCAAGTCCATTGGGCAGAAGGTCATCTCTTTGAGGCTCATTACAGGACACACTTGCAATGAAGTCCCTGGATTTCAGTTGCGTCGAAGGAGCAGCATCAGGGAGTTTACAGTAGTGTGTGTCTCTCCAGCTGCCTCCCTGCACATGGCATGAGCAAAACTTTCAGAAAATTTCAGAGCTGTTCCAATCATTTTCATATAATTATGAACATGATGATTTTCATATAATTATTGAAATTATCATTTTCATATTCTTATGGAAAAGAGGGTCATTTATTGCTATTCTTGCTCTGCCTTATGGGATCCTCATCGGCCAGCCCAACAAATCTCCCCTGAGTCCACTGGTGGAAACTTTGAAGAGCAAGGTGAGTTTCTGATGCATGTCCAGAGGCCACAGAGAAGGCGCATCCATGCCTACTGTGCCACTGAGCTCTTGGGGGAAGGTTTAGAGCACGGGGCATCTTCTCATCCCCTTTAGATGCAAAGCCATGGCTGCCCAGGCTCCTTCTCAACTTGGAAAGCTCCCAGATCTGGCACTTGCAAGCGTGATCCTGGTTCTTCCAATCCTTTCTCGAATCATAGACACAAGGAGGGTATGACTGGCAGACCAAGAGCCACACCGTTCTTCCTGCTGCTGGTGCTTCACCCAGAGGCCTTCTGGGGATTGTCCAAGGACAGGTGCCCCTGGAAATGGGAAAGGGATGAAGCTCACCCTCAGAATTACTACAGGCCAGGTGACTATGTCATCAGTGCAGGCATCTCTGCAGAGCGTGTTCAATTCCTGCCACACACTTTTGACAAGCCTGCCTCTCATGGACGGCTTCGGTAAGTCATTGCGTGGATTCAAGTGAAGCAGCCAGGCCTGCTGGGTTGCTTGTCATTTGAACGCAGTATGTATTCATCTGGGGTCTTTCTTCCTAAAGCAGTCGGGCTGAGAAGGCAGCTCACCAACGCACTGGGTCGAAATCCAGGGCCACTGGTGGGCCTCAGGTTGGAAGGGGTTGCTGTTGAGTGTTCCTCAAGAATCCAGCTTTCTCCATTGTCCTCTCATGAGTTTTCTTTTCATTTGGTGTGCAAAGCTGCATTGAATCCCAGCACTGGAGCATACTTTGTACTGGGTTTCATTAAAGTGTATAAAGGACCTCGGTACTGAAACAAGTGACACAACCAGCTGCCCAAAAGCTGTGCCTGAAGCTGGTAGGATGGGGTTTGAGGTTGGGCATGTATCTTTGGGCTGCGTCTCTGATGATGTCTGGAAAGTGGTACCAGCATAATGCAGTTGCACGTGACCTCAAAAAGTAACAGCTAAAGCTACTTCAGAAACTTTTAATTATATGGCCGATGAAATGGTACTGCAACAGAACTACCTGTTTCAGGGTTCTTCGATGAACTTTGCAACATCCTAGCGATGGCCTCATTCTTCTGTGTATCCGGCTTGAACACCATACTCCATGCAGGGTGAAATTCTGTGTGAGATTGATGCGATGGTCCTTTAGTTGCTGCACTCTATGCCAGTCCTTTCTTGGGAATTGGGATGTATCTTAGATGTTCCCAGTCTGTGGGCCATGGCTTCATTTCCCATATTTCTTGGAACACGCATGTTAGAAGTTGGTCTCCATCTTTCTCTGTCTGCAGGTTGGAATGGTCCAGCTGGCATCCTCTCCACTGGAGGTTCCTTCTTCCTTCCAAGTCCTTTCCGAGTAGCTTTCATTTCACTTTCAAATACTGCAGGTGTTTCCTCAGCAGATTCCTCTTTGAATCAGTTGGACCTCTTTCCATCTCCTTTTCTTCATCTGCCTCTATATCGTTTCCATCTTCTCATCCCTTTTTCCACTCTGTCTCCCCTTCCTCTTGCATTTGTCGTTCAGCCTTCCCACTGAGGTTTGATTTTCCCTTTCATTTATTAAATGTTCTGTAAGAGGTCTCTTGTCTTTCTCCTTTTGTCATTCTGCTCCATCTCTTTGCCCTGGTCAGCAGAGTTCTTCTTTTTGTCTCTACTTGCTAGATCCCATAAAATTCCATTCAGGATTCTGTCCACATTGCTGTCACTTTTGCTGCTTACTTGTCCTTGGTAATGCTGAGTCTTCCTTCTGTCATATGTCTAGGATTTCCTTTCTTTTTGCCACAGGAAATGTGTTTTGACATTAACCCCCCGCGCTTCCTGGTTTCAGTCCACAGTTCTTCTGCCTCATGGTCAAGGATTTCAATAACATACAATATTATTACCTTCTACTTCCAATCACTCAATATGCCAGCAAATTTGGAAAACTCAACAGTGGCCACAGGATTGGAAAAGGTCAGTTTACATTCTGATCCCCAAGAAGGGCAATGCCAAAGAATGTTCAAACTACCGCACCATTGCACTCATTTCACATGCTAGCAAAGTGATGCTCAAAATCCTACAAGCTAGGCTCCAGCAGTATGTGGACCGAGAACTACCAGAAGTACAGGCAGGATTTCGAAGAGGGAGAGGAACTAGAGATCAAATTGCCAACATACACTGGATCATGCAGAAAGCTAGGGAGTTCCAGAAAAACATCTACTTCTGCTTCATTGACTACGCTAAAGCCTTTGATTGTGTGGATCACAACAAATTGTGGCAAGTTCTTAAAGAGACGGGAGTACCAGACCATCTTATTTGTCTCTTGAGAAACCTATATGCGGGTCAAGAAGCAACAGCGAGAACTGGACACGGAACCACTGATTGGTTCAAAATTGAGAAAGGAGTTCGGCAAGGCTGTATATTGTCGCCCTGCGTATTTAACTTATATGCAGAGCACATCATGAGAAAGGCAGGGCTAGATGAATCACCAGTTGGAATCAAGATTGCTGGGAGAAATATCAACAACCTCAGATATGCAGATGATACCACTCTCATGGCAGAAAGTGAAGAGGAACTAAAGAGCCTCTTGATGCAGGTGAAGTAGGAGAGCGCAAAAGTTGGCTTGAAACTCAACATTAAGAAAACTAAGATCATGGCATCCAGTCCTCTCACTTCCTGGCAAATAGATGGGGAAGAAATGGAGGTAGTGACAGATTTTATTTTCCTGGGCTCCAAGATTGCCGCAGACAGGGACTGCAGCCAAGAAATTAAAAGACGCTTGCTCCTGGGGAGGAAAGCTATGGCAAATCTAGACAGCATACTAAAAAGCAGAGACATCACCCTGCCAACAAAAGTGCATATAGTCAAGGCTATGGTTTTCCCAGTTGCAATGTATGGCTGTGAAAGCTGGACCATAAGGAAGGCCGAGCGCAAAAGGATTGAGGCCTTTGAGTTGTGGTGCTGGAGAAGACTCCTGCGAGTCCCTTGGACCGCAAGGCGATCAAACCCGTCAGTCCTAGAGGAGATCAACCCTGACTGCTCTTTAGAAGGCCAGATAGTGAAGATGAAACTCAAATACTTTGGCCACCTAATGAGAAGGAAGGACTCCCTGGAGAAGAGCCTGATGCTGGGAACAATAGATGGCAAAAGAAGAAGGGGACGGCAGAGGATGAGGTGGCTGGATGGAGTCACAGAGGCGGTTGCTGTGAGCGTGAGTGGACTCCGGGGGATGGTGGAGGACAGGAGGGCCTGGAGGAATGTTGTCCATGGGGTCACGTTGGGTCGGACTCGACTTCGCGACTAACAACAACAACCCATCACAGAGTCTGCCTGATTTCTATATTGCCTGCCTGGTGATGTTTGCATGTATGTCCATGTATGAAGTTGTCTGACTACTTGCTTGAAGTATGAATTTGTGGTAAATAGACTGATGGCTTCACAGAAATCTAGGAGATATTCCCCCCTTTGTTTCTGACCCTCAGGCCAAATTCTCCTACATCTGATTCTGCTTTGGTTCCAACTTTGTGTTACAGACCCCAAGATTAGCACCATGTCTTGTTCTGGTGTGTTACCAATTTCTCCTTGTACACCTACATGAAAATTTTCTGTTTCTTCTTCATCTTCCATGGTTAGAGCATAAACTTGAATCATGGTGCTGTTGGCAGGTTTTCCATGAATTCTGACCAATATTACTTAGTCTGAATTCTCATTATAGCTTTCAATGGACTTTACATCTGACTGAAAATGTCCCTGTCCTTTCCTCTTTAGTTCACTGACTCCAAGGACTGTGAGGCTTATCAGTTCTGTTACTCACTTTGCTGCTTCCGCTTTGCCCCAATTCCTACTGCTCATGTCAAATGTTCCAAAAGTGTGTGTTGTGCAGCATCAGCCTCTCCTTTCAGCTCTGTGCAAGTCAGTCTAGGCTTCCTTATAGCTCTGGTCCAGGTGTGCCATCAGCATCTTCCTGCTTTGCTCTGTCCTAGTAGTTCACCAAGTTCCCATCAGCCTCGGGGTCTCTTCTTCTGACACCAGGTCTAATTTCAATTTGGATTGTTTGGCTCTTAGCGTCTTGGCCACTCTCAAGCACCCTCAGAACATTAAGGAGTGCATTCAAGAGACGGATCCAAATTATTAATTAATTATTAAGCAAACCATGACTGGCCATTGCCAAGACATATGGAGAAGGGACACAGGTGGGTGACGCTCCTTGTTTTCTTTTTTTTCAGGGCAGGAAGCACATATTATGAGAAGATCCTCTCCTTCCTGTTTGCCATTCAGGAGATCAACCAGAATCCCAGCCTCCTTCCTAACATCTCCCTGGGCTACAATGTGTATGACACCTATAACGATGCCAGAATGACTTCCGATGCTGCCGTAGACCTGCTCTCAGTGGGGCCAACCAATGTTCCCAACTACAGCTGTGGGAGGAAGAACCACTGGTTGGCTGTTCTTGAAGCACTGGACTCTGGCAACTCCGACCAGATTTTGAACACGTTGAGCATCTACAAAATCCCGCAGGTGGAATAAGTCTGGGAAGCATGTTCAGGATCAGTTGGCCTTCTTGCATGTTCTCTCTAGTGGAATCACGAGTTACCCAAAGAACTTCAATAGGTGCTTCAGACCCCATGAAGTCAGGCAGCATGTATCAGCAACAGGGTGCAACAGTTCAAAAGATCCATGTGCCTGCTCCAGGGCCACATTCTGCACTGGTCAGGCTATGCTGTCTCTGAATGCAGGAAAAAGTCCACATTGGACACTGTGGTAGTGTCCATTTGGGTCCTTTTCTCCCCTTCTTCATGCAGATCCACAAACCACAGAATGCAAAGGAGCACTCAGGGACTACAAGAAGAGGAAACAAGGCAGGAATCACACCTGCTTGCACCACTGGAAAAGTGGGATGAACACTCTGGAGCTGCCTTCCACTATGGAAACTCAGGAGCTGCTGCATGGTTCAGACTGGGCAAGGTGTGGGGAATCCGTGCTGGGGTCAGGATCCGTCTGGTTCCCTGGGTGCACCATGAAGGGTGTGTGACTGCTAGAGGGGCAGTTTCCAACAAGGCTCATCCCAACCCTAAATCTGGCCTTTTAGGTCATCCATTTTTCCAGTGTTTTACAACCATGAAATCTGAAATCTTGATGTTTTGATAATAGAAAGTGTTGCTTTTCTTGGAATAAGGGTGTTTATTTGTAGGATTATGTATAATCTCATCACCTGAAGAATGAATCTTTGGTTCTGCATGCAAAAACCAATCAGTCTCCTCCATTCCTTCTCAGGTCATTTATGGCTTTGCCTCTCAGGTTCTGAGCGATCAAGCTCAGTTCCCTTTCTTTCTCTTCCGATGGTCCCCAAAGAAGGGGTGCAGTACCTAGGGATCGTCCAACTGCTGCAGCATTTCAAGTGGACGATGGTTGGTCTCCTTGCTTTAGATACCGATAATGGCCACAAGTTCATGAGATCCTTGACCCCTGAGCTCCTCCGGAATGGCATTTGTGTGTTTGTGTCACAAACCCTCGAGGCAGTGAAAGCAGATTCCTTAATGCTCCGTGCTGGTACGTGGAAGAAGTTGATACAAATCAATGTCTATATTTATTGTGCAGAGACAAGTTCCTTCCTCTATGGAATATTCATTGTGCAAATAGCACTTGAGAGGAGAATGAAACCCACTGTGGGCAAAGTCTGGATTGTCACAGCTATGTGGGACTTTACCCTGGATTTGAAATACATTGGCGCCTACTTAGAACATGTCCATGGGTTTTTTTCTTCAGCCTCCAGACAAGGAAAGGGACAAACTATGAGAGTTCTGCAGCTCTCTTCTCGGCAATGGAGGACTTTGCAAATATGTCATTTAATTGCTCCTATTCTGAGCATGTGACATCAGTGAAGGTGTGGACAAGATGCAAAGAGTCCCAGAAGCTGGAGGTCTTTCCCCGAGAAGATATGGAGAGAGCCCTGTCCCTGGACAGCTACTTCTCTTATGGCACCGTCCAGGTGGTGGCCCATGCCATGGACTCTGCCTTCTCCTCCAGAATCAGGAAGGTGGAGATTGGGGGTGGAGGCAGGTTGGAGGTTCGCAGGCTTCATCCATGGCAGGTAGGCTCTTTCCAGCCTTGGAGATCAGAGATGAACTTGCTGATGGGTTGCTCAATCCAGAATTGTTGCTGTGGGTGGAGGGTATGAGAAACGGAGGTGAGACATTGCATGTTCGTGAGGCTGTAATGCACTCTGTGCTGGTCTCTTTCTAGGTTCAGAGCACACAATCCCCCTGCTGATGCCACCAGTGATGGTTTAACTCCATTCTGTCTCACATTGTCCCCATCTTGCCACTCTGAAAGAGTCCAAATTGCTCTAGCTACTTGATGGATTGGGTTCAGACAACACGATAGCATATTCTCAACAGTTGAGAGTTTTGATAACTGAAGTGTCACTTTGAACCTCTTGAAACAGAGGTTATCAGGTTCTGTGAACCCAGTTGTGATGGCCTTCTCTGGTGGGCAACCTACACTTTACAATGTAACCACAAATCTGCATTTTCTTCCAGGGTTGTTTGTGGTGAACAAGTCACAGCTTATCATTGCTCAGTTCAGACCATATAATATCCCTGCTTCCTCTGTAATCCAAATATGAATGGCAACCCACACTCGACCCATTCTCAAGCCCTGAGTGTGCATGGTCAAGTGACCCAATCCATTCACCCTCCGAGGGACTTTACAATGCTATAACAAACAGCATTTTTCTTTGGGGGTGTTTGTGGCGAACAAGCCACAGTTTGTTGTCTTGGCTCAGTTCAGACCACATGATATCCCTGCTTCCTCCATAATCCACATTTGAATGGCAACCCTCACTCAACCCATACTCAAGCCCTGAGTGTGCCTTTTAAAGTGGCATGACCCATTCATCCTCTGTCCACCCTGGTGGACCTTAAGTTTTTTCCTTCTAATGAAGTTGTTAAATTCAATGTCTGAGGCAAGCTTCTGGTTCTGCCCCGATCACATGCTGATCCTAATATTTACACTACTCCTGAGTGCACCTGCCTGAAATCACAGGTCAGTTTGTGAAGGATCACAGTCCTGCTGCAGAACTGATGCTCTGCTACTTTTGACGGATTCCTGAAATCTTCCCCTTGAAGCTGCAATCAGTCCAGGATTTGGAAAGAAGTATGTAGGCCCAGTGGTGCCTGCTTTCCCAATTCCAAAGCAGACCAAGGACATCCAGGAATGAAGTCGGAATCCATGTTCCTAATAGGAGGCTTTCACAGCCATATGACTCTGGAAAACTCAAGTCTTCAGAGAAATCTGGGAGACCAAATGTGGCTTCTTGTTTCCTCAAAGCTCTTGATTGCTCTGCCATTCCAGCTTCGTCCTTTCCTGAGAGACCCACAGTTTCACAATAATTCAATTGACGGGGTGTATTTGGACAAGAACGGAGAACTGGCAGCCAATTTTGACCTTGTGAACTGGGTCAAGTTTCCTAACTTTTCTGTCATAAGAGTGAAACTTGGAAGTCTAGAAAGGCAGCGATCACCTGGGCCCAAATTCACCTTGGACCGAGATGCCATCATATGGCCCAAGTGGTTCAACAAGGTGAGAAAGAGCCGTGCCATGTGTTTCATATTTTTTGAAAAGCTTTAGGTTAAGCAGGTGCATTTCATAGAGAGAATGCACTTCCAGAGAGGGAATGTGAGTCACTTCTGCTTCACGGGGTCCGGTCTAGTCATAGGACATCAACTAAACACAAGGATGCAGCTCCTCTGCATCCTTTATGATGATGTTTTCTGTTGCTAAACCCTGCTCATTACTGTGTATTTGGACTGGCAGAAGATCCTCCTGAGGAAGGAGACAAGGCCCAGCAAAGAGCGTTTCTGGTAATTTTGCTCCTTCCACGTTTGGGGAAGCACACCAACGGCCTTTGGAGATTTAAGCAGGGCATCAGGGTTTGATGCACCTGCATGTTAATGGGGCAGAAAAGTGAAACCATCATTATCATCCTTGAGCTCTAGGGATAGTGCAGTCCCTAGATTCTGCCCGTGTCTCAGCAGGAAAACCAAAGAAGAATGGAAGAGGGATAGTCCCTGACACAGGAACTATGCCTTCCGTAGTCCTACCAGGCTCCTGCCATATGGCTTTTCCCTCATCTCTTCTCTTCTGCCCAGCTTTGTTTCCCCATCCCTCACCATTTTCCTTGATGGTCCTTCTTTCTCCACTCAGCCCTTGCCCCAGTCCAGGTGTGTGGAGAGCTGCCGCACGGGATTCTTCAAGGTCGCTCAGGAAGGAAAGCTCATTTGCTGCTATGACTGCACTCCATGTGTGGAAGGGACCATCTCCACACAGGAAGGTGCGTGACCATGAAGCAAAATGCAGCACCTGGGGAGGTGGGAAGCCACCCTGCAAATAAGTCATGGTAGATGTGCTGGTCACGGGTTCCTTGGTGCATACCCACCATCATGGCGGGAAAACAAAATCTAGAACACTCACAAAACAAACCTCTTTTTTGAGAAGCAGGAGTTTTGGGCAGCTTCCATTCCCGTAGTTCAAATCAACAAGTCCAATTGCAATTTTTGGAAATGTAACTTGTGTGATTGCTCCTATCTCAGAAAATATCTGCTGGTCCACAAAGATGAGAGTTAACTGAGACGTGAGCCAGACATATCTCCTGTGCTTTCCAGATACAGAGCACTGCACCAAGTGTCCAGCCAATCAGCATCCAAACAAAGACCAAAATCGATGCATCCCCAGGATTATCATCTTCCTGTCTCATGAAGGTTCCCTAGGAATCACACTCGCTTCCTCGGCCCTGATACTATCCTTAATGACAGGATTTGTGTTAGGAATCTTCATTAAGTTCCTGGAAACCCCCATAGTGAGAGCCAACAACCGGGACCTCTCCTACATTCTCCTTCTCTCCCTCCTGCTTTCCTTCCTGTCCTCCTTCCTCTTCATCGGCCAGCCAAGGAAGGTGACCTGCCTCCTCCGACAAACGGCCTTCAGCATCATCTTCTCAGTGGCTGTCTCTTCTCTCTTGGCCAAGACCATCACTGTGGTGCTGGCCTTCCTGGCCACCAAGCCAGGGAATGTGGCAAGGAAGTGGCTGGGGAAGAGTTTGGCCAATGCCATTGTCATCTCGTGTTCCAGTGTCCAAATTCTCATCTGCACCATCTGGCTGGGGACCACTCCACCCTTCCCTGACTCTGACATGCACTCCCAGGCAGGGCAAATCATCCTGCAGTGCAATGAAGGCTCTGTGGCCATGTTCTACACAGCCCTTGGCTACATGGGCTTCCTGGCTGCCATCTGCTTCACGGTGGCCTTCCTGGCCAGAAACTTCCTGGGTCCTTCAACGAGGCCAAGCTCATCACCTTCAGCATGCTGGTCTTCTGCAGTGTCTGGGTGTCCTTT